>CM031235.1:588309216-589710428 GCA_018340775.1 Taxus wallichiana var. yunnanensis | reverse complement strand
CTATGCTTTGGATGTCAAATCCATCAACATCTTTGGTGATTCCCAATTGGTTGAAACCAAGTCAATGGTATATACCAATGTCGTAATGAGACACTTCAAAAGTATAAACATCACGTAGACATACTTTTGACCACCTTCGACTATTACACCCTTCAAACCATCCCATGTTCAACCAACAAATTTACAGATACCATGGCCTGCTTGGCTTCTCAAATCCCGCTTCACCTACCGATTCTAAAATATTTATCACCATACAAAGACTCCAATCACCCTCTTATTTATCTCATGAGGTTTACTCCATTGGAACCGCTACCCCGACTCCGAGTGACCTTTGGTATAAACAATACTCAAAATACCTTTCCCATTCCACCTTGCCTCCTAACCTCACTCGTAATGGACAATGGGAGTTTCTCAAAAGGGTCTCTCATTACGTCATCATGAGTGGCCCCCTCTACAAACTTGGTTTTGATGGCATTCTCTTACGGTGTGCCTTACAAGTTCCAAAATTCCTTATACCATTAAGTAAGTTCATGATGGCATATGTGGAGGTCACTTCAGTGGCCTCACTTGTTGCTTAAGCATATTCTTCGCCTAGGTCAACATTCTTGGCTGACCCTCAACCAATATTATTGTGACTATGTCAAGCATTGTGTAAAATGCCAACAACATGCAAACCTTCATCATACACCCACTCATGCCTTGCAGATCAGGACGTGACCTTTATCCCTTCTCTCAATGGGGTTTGAATCTTGTCGAGAGAGATCAATCCACATTCTTCCCAATGACATCAATGGATCATCACCGCCATCGACTACTACACAAAATGGGTGGAAGCCATACCTTTTATTTCCAAAAATTTGAGAAAATATTTGAGTTCATCAATTATCACATCATCTATCTCTTTGGTTTCCCACATCGCCTCATCATTGATAATGGAAAAAAATTCAAAAATAAAACATTATAGAAAATTTGTGATGCCTTCGGCATTTAGCTATGTTTCTCATCACCCTATTACCCATGACCAATGGCAAGATGAATCCACCAACAAAACCCGAACAAAATTCTCATGAAATTGGTTAATGATAATGGGAAGGACTTGCATACACACATTCCTTTTGCTCTGTGGGCATACCGCACTAGTATCCGTACTTCCACCGCTGCCATGCCCTTTTCTCTAGTCTATGATACAAAGGTTGTTCTTCCTCTTGAGGTCCATATTGCCTCACTTCACATTTCTCTCCATAACATGCTCATGAATGATGACTTTCATCGGGACCATTAAGTGCAACTTGAGTTACTAGACGAACACCGTCTTAATGCTCTTGACCATCTGCAAGTTTACCAAAAATGTATCAAACGTGCCTATGAAAAATGTGTCCATGAGCAAACCTTCCAAGTCGGTGACCTTGTCCTGAAAGAAAATCAACATGTAACCAAAGTAGAAAATATTAAACGGGAAAATTTTCTCCTAATTAGCTAGGACCATACATCATGACTCATACTTACGGATCAGGTGCTTATCATTTATCTTCACTCGAGGGTAAACCTGAACCTGAGCCCCTTAATGCCTTACATCTTTGACCATTCTATTATTGACTTTTAGTCTTACCTCACCTTCTTCCTCTTTTTATGCTCGTCCCTTGAGCGCTATCCACTTCCTACGCCATCACCAACAATTAAATAAGAATCATGTGCATACCCATCACTTTTTACATTATCTTAATTATGTGTACCATGGTGTTGCACATAGCATGCTTCTCATGGATACTTTTCATCTACCTTTATATGAGATCCAATGGTCGTTTCACCCTGCTTTTACGAACAAGAATCCTATTCTTCACCTTATTCTTGTCTAAGACTTAAAACCCCTCACATGGGATCCACTCTCTTTGAGCCAAACTTCAAATAAAAAGATGATTCCATCAAAATGAAATCTTTCTCCCTACAATCACTACTATAAATAGACTACTCCCTTGAAGGATAGTTGTGTATAGCTCTTAAAAAGAGAGATAAGAATCTAAAGCTTCCTGCATCGATCAACTTCACAAAGACCTCAAGGAGTTACTTTCCTCATCTCATATAGACTTCCCGCATCGATCAATCTATCTCAAATACAAGTAAACTAAAAATTTTGTTGTCATGGACTTTCCCATTGTGACCTTGGATCTCTTGCCACAAGGCATGATAGCTACTACCATATAAAATAACACTTTTCACCCTCTCACCATTCACACTCTCATTTCCTACCACCTCAAGGGACCTCATGGAACCGTGAAATTTGGTGGTCATGCGACTACTTTACACCTTTAGAATAATCAATCATGCAATGTCTTTAGGATCTTATGTTCATCAGCCTATCTCAGGTATGACTTACTTGTTATGATCCTAACCAATCAGGTGGCTTTCTTACCTCCTCTTCTCTTTTAACCTTCCTTATTATGTATTGATTACCTTATACAAGACTTGGTCCTTAATGCTTACCTTTGGGTCATCTTCTTCTTCCACCACACTCAACATCACTTCTACCAATGAGCCCACAATTCACCCATACCTAATAGACCTAGACTCAATCATGCCTATAACACACCCACCCATACTCTTACCTCCTCACATTCTTCCCTAGCTTATGGGAGAACTACATCGGCCTGAGGTCCCTTTTAGCCGGGACTATGTAGGCAACACTCGAGGGCATGGGGCCCTTAGAGGTTAGCTCGGCCACTCTCTACCCTAGCCAATTCATCTTTCATTTTCCTAAATCACATTCTCTACATGAGTTAGTTTCCTTTTTATATCAAAAATTGGAAATTAAACCACACAAACAACAAGTTGCTTCACATTTTTATCATCATCAAAACATACATTTATTATGACTACCATTTCTTTACCATCATCATGCATGTATTATAAAACATCTTAAACATGACCCATATCATCATTCATTGCACAAATTAATGAATTACAACCTCAACCAATTTAAACTCCACCATGCCTATGACCTAACTCCACCATGCCTAAAACCTAACTTCATCCATGCCTAAAACAAAACCTAATTCAACCATGCCTACAACCTAACTCCATCCATGCCTAAAACAAAACTCTGACTCAATCCATGCTTAGACCACAACCTGACTCAACCATGCCTAAAACCTGACTCAATCCATGCCTAGACCACAAACTGACTCAATCATGCCTACAACCTAATTTGATCCTTTCCTAAAACCTAACCTCATCCATGCCTAAAACACAACCTAACTCAATCCATTCCTATAATATGACTCCATCCATGGATAACACACCTATCCTAAATCCATCTATGAATAATAATAAAATGTTATAAAAACATAATGCCCATAATCATCATAATATTTATAAAATACAAATATCCAATCATGTGTATCCATATGCATAAGTATCTTTGGCATGCGAAAGCTAGTCCGAGATAAACAAATATCTCAAAAATATCATATAAATCCTCACCATGTTCAAGCACACGAGCCAATATGTATCAAAAATGACTAAAATACATCAAAATATAGGGATGGGCATCAGGCCTCATCCTACTGGAAATCCTCCATGTCAGTCTCTTCGGTCTCCTCCTCGGCTCCTGTTTGACGGCTTGATATCATCTCACTACCTGCCATAGGTCGTGGTCAGCCCCCTACTAGTACATCACCTAGAGCTGGCCTCCATGAGTTGGTGGCCTCACCTTGATCATGTCTCAGGGATCGATGGCCCCCTATGCTCTCCATGCTGTGAGTACGGGATCTCATCCTCTCACTAGAGGCTTGTTGTGCCCTGTACTCTCCATAGGATAGAAAATCTATCCCAACCACTATCAACTGATCTTGATAGTATCTGGCCTCACCTAAGGCATCCTGTAACCTAGATAGGGGTACTATCTATGGTGGCCCTATCAGCCTCGAAATTATCTTGGTCCTATGGGACCTTTTCCTACTCTCTGTGCCCGTGAGGACCCTATCTGGTGCTTGTGGAGGTTTCATCAACCTCGCACCCTATTCTTGTGTACTGCACCTATAATGCCTAAATATGCACTGTGTAGTGGCCAACCGGCCTGTAAACTGTAACCTACGCCTTTGTAGGGTGGCTACCTACTCATCATCCCCCTCTCCATCTCCACCTTGGGCCATCTGGGCTTATAGACTAGCCACCTCTCTCTACGATGTTGTTAGCTGCCCTTATACCATCCCCAACTCTGTAATCATCGGGGTTCGCCACCTACCCCTATAGGGCATCTCTCTACAAAGTGATCTTTGGCTAAATTTGGCTTCTGGGCATGGGAGGTACTACTCATAGTTGGGTCACCCACCACTATCTATACCTGTCTATCATGCCGGCATCATCAATCCACCGGTCTATAACCTACTCATCCTGCCTAATAGGTACTATTGGCTATGGAATTGGTAGTGGTATCTCCACATCATCCCCCTGCAATGCTTGTGGGAAGGGTGGTGGTATATCTTGTAGTAGTCCAAACTACCATCAAACCCTATCTACGGGGATCATCTTGTGCTCTCCTACATGATGCCCCTCTATCCATCTAAGTAGCTGAAGGCCAGCTAACTCCTCAGCCATCTATCTATATGAGGGATAACCCACATATGGTCTCCATATAATATCTACTCCAGGATAATCCCTCCAATAGCCGCGGTAGTATGCTACATCATGTGTAGCCTTGTCTGATTGCCACTCTCTAATAATAGGCACCCATCACCTATACCCCACTCATACAAAACCTGGCTGAAAGGCATCTTCTTGGGGCATACCCACTAGACACACACAGACAATGTGCTCATAGGCCCAACAATGAAGAATGAATGTACAACATAGGTTGAACTGCGGTTTCCCTTACACCCACAACTCTCTATATAACTACACTAGGAATGTTAGCACCTAGGAGAATCGGGTCCTCTCCATCATAATGTCATGTATCACTCCCATCAATGATCATGGGAATCTCCCACCCTCTACATCCAAAGACCGCAAAAAATAGTCTCGCCTCCATTAATAGTACTACCGGCCTCGTCTCCTTTGGACGAGCTAGGTACATCTCTCCATAGCTCAAGCTTACACTGTGAAATGTTACGTCTTCCATCCCCTCACCAAATACAGTCAAAATTAACTCCACTAATGCCTCTAAGGAGATCGAATATACCTGCGTACCCAATATAGGTAACCATAGGATCTTGAACATGTCCTCTAGGGTGACTGTCATCTCACCCGTCAATAGGTGGAATGTGTTGGTCACCGAATCCCATCTATCGATGAGGGAAACCATTAGACTTGGCTATCAAACTACATGCCGGTAGTGTTGGAACCCACTCGGGCCCACCTCCTCAACATGCTATAACTCTTTGGTTGTCCTGTGCCTCACACTATCATGAGCAGGGGTGGAACCCTATCTCACATCCTCAACTGATCTCTTGCTGCATCAAATAGAATAATCACGTTATTCAATCTCTAACCATACCCACAATCACCTACACCCATTACCCTACCTATTTTACTTCGTTACTTACCCATTTATCCCATGGCCTAACTACCTACCCAACCTAACCCACACGTAATCATCCTAACCTTACCCAACCTAACCATACCCAATCCCATATTACCTTCATACTTACCCAATCCACCACTCACCTACCCTAACCCTACCTAACCTAGCATAAATTTACCTATTTTCATGCACCCCTCACCTACTTCCATTTTGACCCACTCCCGACCTTACCTACTTGCCCACAAGTCTCGACACTTGGTCCCAACCACCCAGGCCTTACCTATTCCACATTTTTTAGGTGAGTGTTTTATCCCCCAAAATAGCACCGATCCTCCCGGACTAACCACAGTTTACCCATAGCTGGCATCGGTCACCTCATCCATGGACCGATCCACAGTTATACACCACCGACGCTAGTCAAAATTTGATAGACATCGGTCACATCACGGAAAAATCCCATGGTAGTGTGCCCTAGCTTTCCCATTTCTTTCTCCTTCCTTACCTCCCCACCCCCCATTCTAACCTACAATCCTCCCCACCTAGCATACTACCTATTCCCACCCTCTGTTGTCCCTCTGTTTACCCAATTTTCCCCCTCATATTAAGATTTAATTTCCCTAAACCCATCTTTCCCCCAAACCCATATTTCCCCAATCCAAATTTCTATCAATTTCTTTAAAACAAACATGAAAAGGATTTGAACCTTACCTCATCTCGCTGTCGTCTTCGTGGTGGCACCTCTGGTCACTACACTAGTGGTCCCCTCGATCCCTCTCCTACCTCTGCCATCACCAAATGACCTCTCGCTCTCCAACCAATTAATCCACTCCAATCGATCCAACTCAGCTCATGGATCCACCTATCACCCAACTATCCTCTACCATGATGCTCACCAACTCAGCCTTCAGTCTCACCTTGTCACTTTTCACCTTTTCCTATCTCTTCTGTCATTTTCTCCTCTTTGGCCAAAGGCGAATGAGTTGAAACATACGTCAATTTTTTCTTTTTTAACCTACCCGACCCGACCGGTGATGGTTTCACCTTGAATGACATCGTTCTTGTGCCCTAGCTTATCATGGTTGGTCCACCTTGACCACATCATCGATTCGTTTTAAGCTTTGTCATCACGTTTAGTCACTTAGTAATTTTCCTACCCCTTACCCCCAATTTTTGACTTGAATCATTTTTTCACCTCACCCACACCTCCCTGGGACACTACACTTGATCTTCTTGACCTTATCATTTACTACCTCACCTTGTCCTCTTTCGGGGACTCATTATTTTCCCATACCTCATCCCTACCCATGCCGTGACCTAGATACTTGGACTTGGAGCATCACTCATGACCTATGACCTCATGTGCTCACTATACCTTGCGGCACTATTACCTATGTTGATGAACATACTAACCTTACCTTGCCTCCTACCGTGACCATTTATCCTAACCCTACCCTTGGTGTACTGCAGAACATACCTAAACGTTCTGCACCTAACCTATGTCATGTTTCTTGATTATATCCTATACCTTGATACTGAACACACTTTAACCTCATTTGGATAAACCTATCGACCTTAGACAATGTAGATTTTTCTTGCTCTTCAGCCTAGTATCATGTTATAGTTTATACGTGTGTGTGCATTTGATTATTACAACCTTTGACCACGACCCATTATTTGGATTACTGAGTGGACCTTTTTGCCTTTTTACCCATTACCCCACATCTTCTTCATCACATTCACCTTTCATCAAACCACTTACCGATTCCTCCCTGCTACCTCATCAGTTCTTGGTTTGAGGGAGGTCACCTTCACCCACACATGGGCAACCACATCGTATTTTTGTTAGTGTTGCTTACCAATACAAGCTACACAACAAAAAGGGACAAAATGTAGACACCAAAATTAGGTCACACTCCCCTGGCCCCTCGTTAAATAAATACCTTGAACACATTGACCTAACCATGGCCCCTTTCATCCCACTCTACTATTAATTTAATTAATTTAATTAAATTAATTCATTATCTCACAATATTTATTATTTTAATATCCTTATAGAGATAGTGCCAACATATCCACCTAATCTAGCCACCTCACCCTAATACCTAATCTTGGTAAGTTGCCATAACTAACAAAGACCTACCCAAAACCTAAAAATAATAGCCTATATTCCCTCTAACCACATTCCCATCCATTATAAGGAAGCTTTCATTTTATTCCGTGGGAAAAAATGGGTGAGATCGAAGAAAATAAAAAAGGATCTGCCCATTTTAGAAAACCTAGGAAATCCTACCCTAACTGATGCCAATCACCCTAAATCACCGTGTTAAGTCAACCCGGAACTGCTGTCGGTTACCATTTAACTCCCAAAACAACCTTATTTTGAGGTTGGCACATTTTGAGAGGTTAGAGACATCTTTTGAGAACAAGTGACGAAACCAGAGTTGCATACAAGTAGAACTAGCACCCGTACATGCATCAAAGCATCCATAACCAACACCTAAAGAAACCATAGATCCATCTACCTTCACTTTGGAGCATATGGGGAAGCAAAAACACCACATCAAGTTCATTATGTTTTATCACCTACCATTACCAACCAGACGTTAAGCTCATATAAGTGGTAAGTGCTTTGTTAACTAGCATTTGTCCATTTATCATCTGGTAGATTCTTTTGTTATTGTTACTAGTTTCTTCTCTCATTTCATTCCACCACCATTTTACCTCCATGCGAACTTGACCATCCTTTTCCCATACCCATGAACTACCTATATCTAGATTTTAATCATTCCTATGCATACCTGAGACCCACATGAACCCTGTCATTGCCCTTCCATTCCCATCTAACCTTAGATCTGTCACTCCACCCCATTTTACTAAGTTTCTTGTACCATGACCATATCGACACCGGTTACCCACAACCATTGCTAGTTAACCTAAACCGACATCGGTCATACTAGACCGACGTCGATCTCTGTGTCTTTACTAGAAACCAAGAACAAAGCTTCTAAACCTCCACCAAATACCCAAAACCACCCAGAATCTCACCCTAACCTGTACCAGTACCCTGACCAAGACCTTGACCTTCAAATTCAGTCATAGCTTAGCCTATTGTGAATGAATTTTCTTATTGTAGATGAATGAGATACCTAAATCATTTTAACTATAGTAGGATTTCTTTTATTGTTAGTATTAAGTTTTTTTAAACAGTGGGTTGACAGCCATCTAGGAAGTATCACACTTCCCGGATCTAGCACACACTAGGCAGTCCACTACATATATTGTTTAACTATTATTTGGTGGTCTTGTTTTCCATTTCAGGTAGTTCCTCCAAGCAAAAAGGAATCTCTCACGATCAGCTATGGATTCATAAGTCATATGCACACAACAACCTACAACCAACATCTTAACAGGTATTCCTCCTATCCCCTTTACCCTTATCTGTTTCATCAACATTTGAAGAAACACTCTAGAATCAAGTGAAACACCCTACTTGACCTCTTTAAATGCACATATACCTTTCGCTCAAATTATAGATTATGGAACTCGACTAGAAATATAGAAAAAAATTCTAATCCACCTATGATCGATGTGTATCATAATTTCTGTACCAACTATGCGTGTTCCTTTGAAGATTTGTAAAAAAACTTGATTTCCTATTTGAGGCTGTAATTCCTTTAGCACACCATATCATCTCACACTTGTGCATATTCTCTACAACATCTTCAATACCTATATACTCCGGCAAGTGAAGGGACATCCAAGTAATAAATGTTTTGTGGTTGATGGGGTGTGGACCTTGTCCAATAGATCCCCACCAAGTATTTTCTTCACCACTAAAACCATTTGATCCACCTAATCCACTTGATCCTCCTCATGTAGCAGGAATGGTCTAGAGGATGTACTCCCTTGTGTCCCAAATTTAGTGCTAAACTGAATTCCCATAGTATGTGAATTTGTGGTACTTCTATAATTATTCTTAGTATTATGTGCGCCCAAACTCTATCCAGATGGTGCACCATAAAATATTCCTCCAATCGGTCCCCCAAACAAATATGATGTCGTCAATGTTGCCATAGGTGTATGTGTTGTATAATGCACTTCTATATTCAATGTAAAATGATATCTACTTGAAGCTACTGGATTATGTACACTCACTGTCTTATCAATGCTTAATTCAGGCTGGAACACCAAGCACAAGGGATAGGTCACCAGGTGGGATTAGATGCATGCCCATGGTCCTCAATCTTTCCTCCTCTGACACACTCTCATTAGAAGTTGAAGGAATTATCTACTATGCTTTCTTAAGTGGGGAAAATCTGATGCTCTAGCTCTACGTCCTCTACGTGAGCTTTAAATATTTTTGAGACATCATCCTCTGCAACTCATAGACTCCTCAATATTGTAATTTTTTAATAATTCCCTCTCTAGCACTTCACCACACTTGCACCTACCCCGCACATGGTAGTGGGTTTAGCTAGCCATGGATAATTGTTCCAAACTCAACACCACCATCAAGATCTTAATTTCCAAATGAATAACGCATATGTAATATCCTCTCGGATCATGCAAAAATTCAAACTCAAAAACTCCAGACAAGAATACGTAGAAACAACGTACTCTAAAGTATAACTATACATAACAACATCCCACCAATGATCTACCACATGTGTCCAATCTTCATTTGAATCAAAAAAATCTGGTAATCTTCTGTGTCTAAACCCTTGGTATATAACTCTATATTTTCTTTGATACATATGTAGATAACCAATCATATAATTTTATAGGAAAAAGGATGAAAAATGTCTCATAGAGCTCATGATATAGATTATCTTCCACCCACTTATGTGCATTGAAATCAGGTCTAGAACCATATCTTCACACAAACTGATATTTTCCTTCGTCTACCCAAATTTGAATGTACACAAGAGTCATTTGATACGTCATCATCATGAAACATCAAGGAAAATAGTTTGAAAGGAGGTCCGCTAATGGAGCAGAAATTTAGTCTTGTTTTTCCACTCTAATGCCTAGGCGTGTTGGCATATCATTTAGATAGATCTAAACACTCACCCAAAGCACACAAAGCTACCACGTCCCTCTTTTGTACTGTCTTTTCAAGAAATTAGCATGCATGTTAAGGTAACCCATTATCAAAGCATACATTCTAGTATAAATATCAAATCCATGAGCTCAGATTGGATACATAAATAATAAGAAAAATAATGATTAAACTATTACTAGAATTAGATTCACCATACAAATACCATGATTAGATACATTAGTTACCATTATCCATCCACAATACTCCATTAATAATAGGAAATATTACATATCAAAAGTTGAATACATATTAATAATGTCATGAAGTCATGCACGTAGGTACATCCAGGAAGCATAACTCTAATACCACTCGGATCCTCAAAACAATGCATATAAACTAACATAATTAGGGGTGGGGACTTTCCTTCACCTCCCATACATCTCAAAAGATCTTTGTAAGATCAAAATAGCCATGCACTAACAACCGCATTCTTTTACAAGAAGGATAATAATAGATTAATCTATAATTAAACTCTATCTTAATCCTATTATTAGCACAAACTATCCATGACCTTTTCTCTTACACTTTGTTCCAAAAATATCACTTACTTAGCCATGAAGTCTTCATACTCTTTATCTTTGTGTGGTCTGCACTCCATCTACTTTTCCTATTTTTAACCCGTGGCTATGAAAAATTGGCTAAGTCCTTAAGGTTTCCTTCCTATGCATGCCCTTCCTCAACTATCACATGCACATTATTTTGCAACCAATTTGCATGCCCTCTTAACACTTAGGAAATTTCTTTATCCCAACAAAGATGTCAATCTCGACCGCCTTATCAATAATTTTAGCAAGAATATTGCAGAGAGTTTTATTATTGGCTTTGTCTTGGCCATTGGATTAGGGATAATAAGGGGTTGATAAGCTAAGATTGATATTGAAATATTTCTAAATCTTCTTAAGATATTTATTTTTAAAGGAATTTCCATTGTATGTGATGAATTTATGAGGGACACCAAAATGATAGATGATATGTTGATAGACAAAATAAACAATTTTATTAGCTTTGGTGGATGAGAGTGGAATGGATTCCACCCATTTTGTGAATTATTCGGTCATGGTGATGATGGAAAGATGATATTGAGAAGAGCATGGATTGATGAGACCAATGAGGTTGAGCCCCATTGTGAGAAAGGCCAAATATCTTGAGCCGGTTGTAAGGCCTGACTAGGGATACAAATGAGATTGGAATGTTACTAGCATTTGATGCACTTTTTGACATATTCACAATAGTATTGGTTGATGGTAGGCTAGTAGTATCCTAGAGAAGAACATTCTTGGCCATATCCAATCCACTAAAGTGTGCACCATAGATTTCATCGTGGACCTCTTGAATATCACAGATAGATTCGGGGATTTAAAGTAACGTAGTAGAATGCCATCATACCCACATTTGTAAAGGATTTCACTAAGGATAATATAGTAGTTAGAACATTGAAATAAAGACCTCCTACCATTTTTTGATAGGTCGGATAGAATTTTTGATATAGATATATTATCAAAGATCTAAGAGTACGAGATGTCGATTGATTAAAATCGACAACATTGATGTAATGAATCTCACTTTGGAATAAGATGTTTGATCGATAGGATGACCAATAATGGAGAGTTTATAATCTTCTATCATTAAATAGATGATAGAAGAGAGGGATGCCATAGTGTCGAAAAACAATTAGATAAGCGAGGGACAAATTATATTGTGTATTGATCAAAGGCTTCGAGGAGAAAGTTGACGACATCCTTGTATTTCTAAAGGACTTCGTCTTTACATTGATAGACCCCATTGATTTTGGTGCAACCTAGAATTCAGTGATAAAAATCCAATAAGAACCTAGACGCATTGGCACATCACTCGGCCTAACCGAGTGCTCACCCTAAGCACCCAAAGGTACTGGTCCCTCTTTAGGGTTCTTGTTGCAGGATGTTAGTATGATGAAGACTTACAAGATACATATAGTTCCATTACTAACACATCATTCGACACAACATACCAGATCTATACCTAAGGGAGAATAGAACTAACTATTAACCATGATGAGATCAAAGACATACTAGATTCAAATACACAAAGAATTAACACTTAAATTCAAAGTGAACATTCTCCATATTAAATGTAGTAAGTATATAGAAGCTTCATTACAATAACAATAGTATGCGCGTAACATATTTAACAACATATCTCTGTATATATCTCTTCTCTTTCTATGATCTCTCTCTTTCTTTTTCATAGTTTACTATATATATATAAGGGTGGGGACTTTCCCTTCACCACTTATCCATTCCAAAAATAGGTCGCATGCTACTAATATCTACACGTCATTACAAACCGGCCACACATGTAAGTGCACTAACAATAGACTATTACTAGCTAACTAACAGTAGCAGATCTATTTCTGGCCTATGTCCATGCAAAGTGCTTCGTATCCAATCCTCCAAGAATAGCTAATGTGTGGTGTGCATGTCTTTGTCTCATTTGTGTGTTTTACATGCCATCTCTAAAAATAGACCTTCATGAGTGAAAATGGATAAGTACTAAAACTGAACTTTTGTTCTGTGCGCATGTTCGCCCTATCCATTTTTGTGTTTGAATATGACTCACTTTCCTGCATGGACTTCTTGTGTGATTTTTTTCAAGTGTTCTCGATCAAAAATTTGATTGATGATGAGCTAGGAATGACCATATACATTGATGATTTGAATTGTAAACATGATAGTGGTTTGGATGTCCAAGATGAGGGCCTCATACTCAGCCATATTATTAGTACACTCAAATTTAAGCTTGAAGGAAATGGGAATAATAATTTCCCAAGGAGTAATGATGATGATGCCAATGCCTCCCCCTTGCTGATAATTATATAAATAAAATAAAAGTGTCATTTTAGGGGATATAATTTGTGATTGATGGTATTGATAGATTCATTAGGGAATTATTCTTGAGGAAGATGATTGTAAAGAAGAGGGCCTTTAAAACGTTTATAGAAAATAGCCTAGCCCTTGATTTATTTTTAGAAATGAAATCTAGATCAAACTCTGTCATGAGCATGATCCATCAAGTTATGTGATCATTGTGATAAGGTTTGGAATGCATAGTTTTAAGGATTTAGAAGCTAGTAATGATGTAGGTTTTAATAAGATAATGAAGAATCTTGGAGGTGGTGAATAAAAAGGTGCAACACATATTTTCATATTGAGTGTATCTATTTTTATAGTCATGAAGGGAGTGAGTAATATAATAGATGGCTTGATCCTGTCTTACTCATCGCAGTGTGATAAAGTGACACCCAAAACATGATCGAAGGAGGAGATGTACAGAAAGATCCCCCTCACATGGAGGCATGAGAATAGGTTGAGATAGAAGATACTATTTGATATCGTAGAAGGATCTCTAGTAATTGGTATCCCATTTAAAATGGTTTTTTCTCTCGAAGGAGGTGATGAAAAGGTTGGAAATGGTCAAAGATTTGTGAGATAAATGACAGAGAGATTGAAGTCAGCCACGGAGACTATGAAGTTTCTTTAGATTACAATAAGGGGGATATCAAGGATGGCTTTGATTTTGGTATGGTCAACTTCAATGATATTGATAGAAGTGATAAAGCCAAGGAGTTTTCCAATTAATACGATAAACACACTCTTGAAAATATTGAGACAGAGGAAGAGATAGAGAAGACACACAACGAGAAATTCAAGGATGGTAAGATGGTCCTCTTGATGATTGGATTTACTAAAGAGATCATTGAAATAATTGTCCATGGTTTTATGGATAAGATCATGGAATATATAGGTCATGATGTGTTGATAGGTGGCCACCACATTTTTTAAACCAAAGGGCATGACGTGATAACACAAGGTTCACCTAGAGGTGATGAAAGAAGTATTATGTTAGTATTTTGGTGCAATGAGAATTTTATTGTAACCAGATAAACCATCCAAAATATAAATCATTTCATGGTCAGATGTTAAGGCAACTAGATGGTCATTGTTAGGAAGGGTAAAGTCATATTTAGGGCAAGAGAAATTTAAATATTGAATTATTTTATAAATGTGGAGATTTCTAGAGGATTTGACAATGGGTATGATGTTCTAAACCCATTATAGATAGTTGATAGGTATGATGAAGTTAGTAGGAATAAGACATTGTAGATCTTATTTGACAAGAAGGGAAATGTGGGGATGCATACGATGAAGCTTATTTTTAACCGACTTAGCATCGGGTATGGTGATGATGTTGTGGACAATGGTGCTAGGATCAAGATCTGACATGTCAATGTATGACCATGTGAAGGCTTGAATATGATTAGAAAGTAAGGTGGTGAAGGATTCGAGCTCTTATGGATCAAGATATTGGATAAATTTGAGGATGTAGGGCTTGTGTGAGGTCTCAAAATTGATGTCGATGGTGGATTCATTGAGAAGGGTGGATGTGTCAGGTGATAGGGACTTATGAATATGAGAATCTCATTCCCCATGTAGGAAATAATGGAGTCATCATTGTTGCATTGGAGAATGGTTATTGTAGGGGAATCCTTAGCTATCAACTCAAGAAATTTTAGAGGAAAGGATTGAGTTTCATATTCATCCCGATAGGTGACTATTCCAATGGAAATGGTGGAGATTTAAAAAGTGAGGGGAAGAGACACATCGCCTAATTAACTAAAATAGGAAAATTAATTATTATTATGGGCCTAATAGTTAATCTAAATAGAAACAATAATGGAATAACTTATATGAATTGAAATACTAATGCTAAATGATTTTTATTTGATTTTGAATGAAGTAAAGTAAATGAAATAGAAGGGATGAGGTACTAACTTGAATATAACTTACCTTATTGTGTGCTAGACTTGGACAGGATGATATGGAGTCGGATTGGGTATGAAAATGTTGTTCGGAGACTATAGAAGTTAGAGATTCAAATAAACGGGGGCATGTAGGAGAGCGAGGTGCGTAGTGGAACTTTGTTACGTGTTCTAGGTGTTTTGGTCGAAGAAAGGCTCATGATCTTGTTCGGCAATGTCACTAGGTATTCGCAGTGTCTTTATCTCTATCACACAGTTGTCATTATATCTTTGCTTATATCACCAATAATATGGTGTGAAGATCTACCTGAAAAACCCCATATAAAACATCAATCCCTAAAATAATTGAAGATGAAAATAAAGGTGTGGAGCTTACCTTAGCTTCCTCCTAATGGTGGACTTATGACTAAGCATTATACTACATTCCAGACCTAATGTAGTTCTATGTGCTTGTGTGTAATTTTTTTCTTAGGGTGCCCTAGCGCCAATGAAACATAAGTAGGGGCAATGACTATATGTAAAAATTTAAATGGTGGATGGAATGGAATGAATACAACCCTTTTCCCCTATTATTTTTTGATGCAAATGTAGAATATGCCTAAATATAGTCCCTTTCCTTAGTAGATAAATACCCTTTCTAGTAATATGTTTTCCAATAATGTAGTGAGTATGTTATGTTTATATAGGGATATCTTGTTCAAATTTTGACACTAGTGACCTGAAACAACTGAATACCACCTAGGGGAATGAATGGGGTAATGAAAAAGATTGACCTTGAAGAAACAAATTAGGACCAAGAGTTATGGAAACTAGGGCACCTAAAATCATGGATTGGGGTGCCCCAATATAGGAATGAAGATGAAAATCAAGAAAATTACGACACCTAAGACTCCCTAAAAGACACCCAAAATTGTATAGACAACTAATGACTATACCAGACACATAACAATGATGACCAACTAACTGACGACATGACTAGGGGATAGGTCACTAGTGAATACTTTTATTATGAAAGATCCATATATAAAATAACATACCCGATGGTATAAATGTAATAGTAAGTGCATGATTTTGTGACAAAAGTTTTCCCCACTTTCTGTTGGTGAGAGGAAATCTCGATAACATAAAGTAGATAGAGATGTGTACCTGAGAAAAAATTTCAGAGAATCCCATGTTGTAGAAGAACATGCAGATGTGTAGTAAAAGCATGCTGATAGAACTATAAAATCATGCCAAACCATGGATCAACAGGTTGATCCATGTAATGTAATGAAAAAATGTAAATTTTGAGATGAAATATACTAGATGAATGTGATGATTAGGATGTATGATGATTTCAAATGTGATATAATGATGAATAGGTGGGTAGGGAGTGATCGGGTTACGGCCGAACACTTGTATACAAATGAATAACTAGATGATTTAGGTTTCCTAGTGCCAAAGGAAGAGTGTAGGGAGAAAAGTGTGTTATTCTCCAATCTTTAACTACATTTTCAAGATCTATCCACTGCAAATGGACTCAGATCAAATATTTTGGTTTTTGGTTCCAAATAATTTTGATCAAATAGTTTTCCCATATAGAAGTGATATAGGGAAGGCACTCTTTCCCCCACTCCATGAGTTTCACCATAATAGGATGGCTTTCAAGTTATGCTGTCTATAAGAAAACATGAAATGAAGGATGGCTTCCAAGTTAGGTCATCTTGAATCAAACGTGAATTGAATAATGGATTCCAAGTTAAGTTGTCTGGGCAATTGACGAGGGTTGTCAATCCTCTTCATTAATAATATCAATCCAGGGCTGGTGTCTAATGGTTGTATGCAATAGGAGAAAGATATCTTTGGAAAACAATTCCTTCAAACACAATACAAACTTGCATAAATTAAAAAGCACACTTGTGAAAATGGGAAAGCACACTTGTAGAAATCAAAATCACACTTGCAAAAATGAAATCACAATTGCATAAAGTAAATTGCTGAATTGAAAATAAATCAAATAAAACACCTGTAGGTTCACAAAAACTAAATGAAAATGAAGATTACAATACAAGGAGAAAAACAATACAACAAAATGATAATCACAGAAAAAAAGAATAAACATAAACATAAATTATTACAATACAAAAACACAAATACACAGATCCATCTTCCTTGGAATGAGTGGCCAACTCATTCCTTGGAAGAGGATTTAAATCATGCTTCCAAGATATTAATTCAAAACTTTAGAATATTGGAGAGAAAAGAACATATTTTCATTTCTTGGTAAAAGATTACATATAAGAGTGTGGAAGGTTGCATTTATAATTCATGCATCTAACCAACTCCTCTTTTTGGGAAAATATTCTAATTTACTTAGTCAACACACCAAGAACTAACTACCTATTCTTGGGTAGAAATATTCAAACCAAGAAATCCTAAATAAACTTGACTACATCGTCCACTTATCGTGGAGAATATTTCTACAACTCATCTCTTTAATCTAGGAAATTTTTTTGGGAGAGTACTTATTCAACATTCCTAATACTATTCCACTATTTTCTCATCCTTGAAACATGGAGAGAAAATGGAGGAGTGTTAAGTCCATGACTTTGAATTATTCTTGGAATGCCACATGCATGCATGACTTTGGATTTCCACATGTTTGGATATTTATTCTTAGTTGATGATGTGGAAGGAAATAGTGGGCTGAATAGTTCAGTGCTCCTTTACATTATTTTAGAACAAATAAAAAGACTTTCACTAGCTAGGCATTTCCATAGTTGCGTGAAGAATTTCCGTAGCTAGTCATTTCTGTAGCTGCATGAAGAATTTCCATATCTCGGCATTTCCATAGCTGCAATCTATGAACTTGGAGTAGAGTTACTTATGACCTATTTTCTATACACTATTACATTCCAAATTTAGAAGAAATATTAAGAAATAACAACAATTAGATTGCAAATATATTTCTAAAGAGATGATAAGATAAATCCTATATTCTACCTTAAATATGCTATCTGTTATTAAAACTACATCTAAATTCACTTGAAAGCTTTATTTTAAGAGAGAGAATAAGAGTGTTATTTGGTGATATAATGAGACATATTTTGGTCTCATCATTTCCCCCACACTTAACTTCTTGCATGCCCTCATGCAAGCTACTGATCTTCCTGTAGAATCTGATTTTGTCAATACTTCTACATCTTTCAAAGTGTCTTCTCCTTTTTTCATGATAGTAGCAAACTGAGATTCTAGAAGTAAAATTTTTACTTCTTTCTTATTCGTGCTCTCATGAGGTTTTTTGTAGATAATGTAGGAAGATTTTTTCTACACTTAGCTTTTTTTTTTCTACACATGTAGATCTTGAAAAACTATCTCTTTTTCTCTCTCTATTTTTAAAATTCTTTCGAGAAGTGAATCTATTTGTAATTAAAAAAACAAATAACAATATTCAAGAATAGAATATTAGAATTTACCATACCATACTCAGTATTTATCCTTTATTTCATCAAGTTGTATAATTGTGATTTCCATCTATAGCTGAACAAAACAAATAGATATGAAGTCAAGGCCTCTGTAAAATAGAACTTTCAGTAGCAAATTATTTCATCAACTAAGTTGGCCTAAGAGAAGCAGTCATATGTATCCAAGAAAGACTTTGAAGTACAAATTTGTTTTTGTTTGGGAAAAGCAACCATTTGCTGGTTTTCAACTTTCCCATTGTTTTTTTTTAATAATTGGTTAGCCAGTAAACTAGTTTTCTAACCAATCACTATCCTTTTGAGAAATTTCAACATGATGGAAAATCAAGAAGCAATCTTCCAGAGTGTCTGCAACATCCAACCAGTTTAGAAAGCTGATTTAGAAATTGAGAAACAATGGTAAACTATTCTGGGAAATGGAATGGTTCAGGACTTCTTCATTTATTGGGAATGAATGGTTTATTATGAGAGGTTGTGGGTATGATCCCAGAATACAAATGGTATGTTGACATTTCAATTAGCATATACTAGTTGAGCCAATATTTTTCTATAGTCATGAGAAGGATTAACATTGACTACAAAATATCAGAGGAATTTTTAGTGGTTTTAGTGGTTGGGAAAATGAGTTTTAAAAAAATTGAGATAGAGAGGGTAGCATGGAATGAATCATGTACTAAAAATGAGGAGTACTAGAAGAATACTTGCATGCATCATAAGATATATATATATATATATATATATATATATATATATACATATATATATATAAAATTAAAAAACCAATCTTCAACATGTTATGTTTTTTTAGCAGCATGCATTCAAACTGTGATATCTTGGTTGTTTCTCAACAAAAATGAGTGATTAAAAATGATATAGAAATATCAGATTGTGTAGAACAAGACCAGGAAATAGTTTAAGCTATTTCTTTACAAGATGCAAGCAGTTTGCATCAGAAAACACTGCTGTCAAAATAATGTACAACATGTTATTTTCTTTTGAGCAACGTGCATCCAAATTATGATATCTTGGTTGATTCTAAATGAAAATGAGTAATTCAAAATGATATGGAAAGCTCATTTTGTTTAGAACCAAACCCATAAATTGTTTGATCTATTTATTTATGAGCCGCGATTAGTTTGCATCAGAAAATGTTGTATTTTTCATGTGTGATCTCTATATCAGATGAATCTTTTTCCTTTGACCTCCTTTGTAATGTGCCATGTATGTTGATTTTGTACTTTCCTACAGTAATTATTTCATCTAAAAAATAGATTCTTACAACATATAATTAGCTCCTTCAAATTTAAATCTCCAATAATTATTGAAAATAATTTAGAACAAGTCTCTCTCATTAAATAAATAGAGTCAATTTAGGAACATTCTTTGCATGAGACTTAATTGATTAAAAAGTATGAAATCTATAGCATTCATTGCATTTAAATTTATTTCTGTTTGTATGTAATTTTTTTATAAATCAATTAAGTTGACATGTAAGGAATATCTTAAGAAAAAATCACTAATTCATTAAATAAAATAGATAAAATAGGAATGCATGTTATTTGAATTTTTCTAACAATCACATGAGTCATTGCATGCAAAAGGAATGTCTCACTTCATTACATGTAAGATTTAAAAATATAATTCTCTTCTTGCATGCTTGAATGTTTCAACTAAATGAGTTGTTATATGAGATAATAATGCATACCTTTTTGCATTTGTCTACCATGTTCTAATAGATTTCATTATTGTTGTAGATTCATTTTTATCGCAGGAATTTGAGTTGCAGAGATGGATGTTTTCCTTCTACATGATGTTACCTTCCTCGTGATGTGAAGCAACTTAGATTTTCCTTCAACTCTCAATTTGTTTACACAAATATTGTAACACCTTTGACAAATCAAGTTATATTTCTCTTTTGCATTGCAAGCATTGACATGTGATTTTATTGATGTGGTTTTCTCCTTTTCTTGTTAAAAATATTTCTTACCAGGATAAAACATTTATGCTCTTAGATTAATTAGAATGAAATGCTGATGCTTGAAATAATCCATTTTCACTTGAGATAGGTGAGTTATAATCTAGTTTGATGGTTACAAACTTATCTCTTTTAACTGACTCATCTTTGTATCAATTCCATTGATCCAAGGAATATTTAAAATCTCCTTACCTAGTCTAAATGGTAAAGTGGCATTCAGAGGTTGAGAGACGTAGCAGACTGAGATTTTTATGTTTACAAATTCTTTTTGGTCTTGTAAGATCGTGCCTACATTTTGTTGTATGTTTTGTGCTCGGATCTTTAGGATTGATCTCTTCTAGACATTTAATGGCGTAAGTGGAACAAATCCTACTTCATGACTATGAAGGGAATCTAAGTCCTAAACCTATGAGATTTATCCTAACGGTATTCTAAACTAAGGTAAATGTACCTTCTTCCTAGCTATGTCTACTTATTCGGATGATAATCTATCATAAGCTTCATGTTCTATGTTGGGAGGAGGAGTTTGAAGAGAGTGTGCAGAACCTCAGTTCAACCTTTGAGGATATGGAATAACCCAGGATGAAGAGATGAAATATGAAGAGGAAGGGGATAAAGAAGAAGAGGAAACTATTTATGAGTAAACCAACGTTCCCTTAACTAATTAAGGAGGATAAGGACTAACTCCATACCTTGGTGCTCATATTCCTAAGGGGCCAAGGACAAAGAGAAGTGAAGAATATGTTTTGCCTAGTATGGGCTATGATGAGGACATAAGAAAAATCTTCTACGCCTAATTTCAAATCACTATGTGCCTTAAGTAGTTATACGGATGGGAGCTGATGGATCCAGATATGTTCACTATGTGCACAAAGAAGTAGCTATTATAGTCTTGCGAGACTCATATGGACGAACCATGTTTTGACATGTGTGAGGTCTCCTGTGTCTCATGAAGAGTGAAGAAGGAACCCAAAATTAGGCACATGATGATAAATCCTATTCCAAATACTGATGAGTAGGTCAGCAAGGCCTTGGTCAAGGTATTTCTTTGAGGTGGTGTAGAGAAATGTGTATAAGGATTCCACCATTTGAGTGTTAATGGAAGATAACAAGGATAAAATTATAGATATAACGCACCTAAAGGAAGAGAAGGAATGAGAACAAAAAAGAATGAGGCTTTCATTAGCATGGCATCAGAAATTGGTGATTATATTCTAAAATGAAGGCCTCATCTTGAGCCTAAGGTACCTAAAAAATTTCCTTCTGCTATGCATTATGTGTGCACTTTGGTTTATATTGTGTTGGAAGACGGACCAATTATAATTCCTGCACAAAACGATGTTGAACATGAATAAGAGAGAGAAAGGGCCTCTATGATTAGAAAAATTTCAATTTACAAGGCATTGCTCCAGACCATGAAGTATGATATGAAGAAAGCGAGACCAAGATCTTAATTTATGTACAACACCAAAAGTAGTAATGAGGACCGAGAATTCTAGTTGAAGATAATGAAGTTCTGGTAGTAATGAAAGATGAGACATTAGGGCATGTAGATAGATTGACATTGGTGAAATAAAATCACAAATCCCTCACAGCACTCGGGATCCACATAAGGAGAGGATTGATGAGATTGGGAAGCTCATAGCACAGAAGATGGATCTCCTAGAAGGAATGATGTCGGTATGGCTAATGTTGTTTGAGTACTATAGAATGAGAAGGACAAGATCACTCAGGATGAACTAGATGCCATAGCCACAGACATTCTAGAGAAAACAAGGACCACATTGAGTGATTGGCAGACATTGGAAGCTGAAATCAAAACTGAGTATCCAGAGTTGATCCTCCCAGTTGAAGAAGAGGGTGTTGTAGAGTGAAGGTTCATTCTTTTGTATAGTGATTCTTTAATTCTTTCATCACTTATTATTTATTATTTGGGAACATTAGAAAGAATTCCCATTTCTAGGATAGTAATGTACTTTAGTGTGGGGTAATGTTGAGAAGACAAAATATTGTTCTAAGGAGAAGGCACATAAAATATGCACACACAGAACAGGTGAATTTAAGGCGTGAAAAGATAGGGAAAGAATCATGCACCAGAAAAATTGGGCTCAAGACTTGGATGATTTTATGGATACATGCTATTTTTGAAGATAGCGTGTGGAGAACACATAGAGATGGAGACTTGTGCAAGATGCAATGGTATTTTAGGAACGAGTGGTGATAGGCGTCATGCATGGTTGTAGCTAATAATAGGATTGATTCTTCCAGTTAATTATAGGATATCTATTATTAGCACACTTTCATGTATGCATGTTATTGGAAAGGTGCATGGTTATTATCAGCATGCAACCTATTTTTATAATTGCATAGGTGTTAAAGGGAAATTCCCCACCCCTATAAATATGTATTGAACTGATTAATTTAGGAAGACTGGATTATTGTAGAGTTATGTTGTTAGATCGATGCATGCATGACTAGTGATGAAACTTTATAATGTAATAAGCTTTTGTGTTTTATATTTTTTAATTAAATGGATAATATTGGCTGGATAATGGTGTTAAACATAACTAAATTTGGTTCTTTTGTGTTTAAACTTAATATAGTTAATGTTTAGTTCATTATTCTCTAAGATCTAGATCTGGATTATGCACTATGGAATGTTTATGTTTAATAATGGATTTGAATATGTTTTATCATCTCCACACTAACATCCCGCACAAGAAACTCTAAAGAGGGACATGGTACCTTTGCAAACTTTGGGTGAGTTCTCGGCTCAGTGCTAGGTGATGTGCCGGCGTGCCTTTTCTATTCATAGTATATTCTAGGTTGCATCACCTAGTCTATTATGGACACCACCGAGGTTGAGGCCAGGATTTCTTAATGAGAAGTACCAGATCCATTTAAGGATTGGGTAGTTTGAGTGGGAACTAAGTCTGATACTTCGATTCCTTTTTATGGACTCCTTTTAACTTAAAATTAAGCCATAAATATATGTGCGAGAGGATATTTGAGAGCTCTTTGACACCTACATGATATTGTTCTTATCTCTAATGTTATTTTCTTCCATAATGAGTTATCTCTAGCTCACTTTATGTGATGTGGCTTGGTCTGACTTAGCTCAATGAGCTTGGTTAACCCGATGAGATGGGTAGTTGTAATATGGATCTTGAATCATTAATTGAAATGTAACTTGGTTGCATGTTTGAGCTCGTTGCATTGTAAAGAAATGTAACTCGATTAGCTCAATTTTAGTTGAGAACTTTAATGGTGAATTGATGAAATCATGTTTACTGGATCAAATTCAGGGCCTTGGGTTCACATAGGTTAAATGGTTTTATTTTGTTTAAAAGTTTGCGTATTCAAACCTTATTGGTATATGGCACTTGTTTGAATTAATGTTTGTTTTTGAGCTTTATGAAATTATAAAACTCGAGTTCAATTCGACCTCTCACTAGAAACCATTAATGGTTTTCTCCTTGTCTTCTTTGGGGTCTTGGAAAATATTTCTCTTCTGCATGAATTCTTGACTAGATGTAATTATGTTCGGAGTGGTTAATTAGTTTGATCCTTTGTATTTGACTTAGGATAAAGCTCTGATGTGTTCATGTAGTGGCTTAGTAGCTGAGTGCGAAATAAATATTCATTTCTGATAAACTCTTGGATGGATGATTTGGCATGAAATTTAGTCTCATATTTATTACCTAGCTCATTATTGTTGATTAGTGTATGATCTTCCAAATCCTTACGCTTTCAATTATTTTGAACTATCCTTATCTCGGTAGTGAATCTACTCTATAATAGTTTAGGAATTGGGATCCTTATGTGCAAAGAAAGTAAGAGAAATTACTTGACCGTTGTATTGAATTTTAATGTTGTATGTGTGGCTTGTTATAGCTTGAGTAGAATAGAAAATCATTATTAGAAAAATTGTATAATTTAATGAAAGAGGTAAGAAGATCAGTTGGTATTATCTATTTTAGATCTTTCTTTCCTTGAGGACTGTAAGCCCTATGTGCATCGGTGATAATCAAGTTGTATGTATTTTGTCAAAAAGTTTTAATACTTACATACAATGGCCTCCCTACCAAGTTGAAATAAATTCCATTCTTGGTAACTCCTCCTTAGATGATATGGGATGTGTGTTAGTGTAGTTCACCAACAAGTGCTTGGTCTATATCTAACTGATCATATTATCAATATGTTATGATATGCTATTTATTGATAAATTTTGTTAGTAATTCAACTCTTTCTTAAGAGTGAATTTTATTATTAAGTCTTACCTATCGTATTTTGGTGCTCTAGGTCTAGTATGTGAAACTACTTGACTGATTTATTGAGTTTCACCTTACTTGATAGTTTTCTTTGGTTGATGAAGGATAACTAAGGTTCTTCAATGAAGTTTTTTGGGAACTTTCTTGTTGTTATATAAGTTATCAGTCATATATAATAGAATTATATGATTGCAACCTTGTAAGATCTTATTTATTTATGAATGAATAAGATACTAATTTCTTATTATAGTTGATTGGTATAATAATTTGATGAGGGGTACGCTTATTATTTTTTTATGAACAAGATATAAATTTCATTACACTTGTACTTATTTTCATATGATTGATTAGGATCAATTGTTTTTATTTCGGTTCACTTTTGTGAAACTTAAATTTCATCTGATTTGAATTATTTAAAGGAAATTGTATGAGTATGAATTTCCCTCATTGGAAAGGTTCATTTATGAAGTTCTAGTGGCATAATTTCATGAGTTGTGTTCCTTATTTTGAACCTTAGAATAATTTCATTGAAAAGCATAGTTCCTTTTATGAAATTATTAAGTTGAGCATGTTGTTTTAAAAATTAGCACTTATCATGCTCATTTCATGTGAACTGACTCATGCTAACAATTTTGTAGATGGACATCATGAAAGAAGGGTGACGTATATAGTTTCATTTATTCTTTTGATTGATGAAAGTTAAATGGGATAACTGATTATGGTTTTCATAATTGAATTAATTCTTCTCAGAAATGAGAAAGACCCTTGGCCATTTAATGTAATTGTTTTAAAATTTGGAAGGAAATATTATGATCATTCTTATAAACATGAATTGGTACTTATTTCTAGAATGTATTAAAGTTTGATTTCTGTTACAATATCTTGATTGAGAGGTGATTGATTGGAAAATGATGAGTTTATAGATCTGCATTTAATAAAGATAGGTAGTTAGTATATAAGTTATTATTCTAATAAGCCTAAGTATAAATCAAATAAAGTGCTACATACAACATATGTGTGAATACTAGGGTGAAGAAAATGAAGTTATGAATGGGATGTTTATATATGGATCTTATGTATTAAGTAATGAAGTGTTAAATATACTTGAAAGTTAGATCAAGTTACTAGTGGGTGATTGCCTAAATATTTAATGAATTATATCAACCTACTAGGATAATATGTGTTAAGTTCATCAAGGGTTTGTGCATAATATGTGGTGGTGCAATTTCTAGGTTTGCACACTTTGCTCTAATTTTCCATGCTCCATTTTTGCTCCAAAGCATCTTTTTGGCTCGGGCTGGTGGTCTGTAACTCGTTCTACCCAGTCAAATGCCTTTGATATGCTCATAATGTTGTTATTCTGCCCTATTTTGAAGCAAAATCCAGGTTTCCCCTTTATTGTGCCCTAATTTTTCATTTGCATAGGTTGTGTCATTTTTTCCCTTGCCCAAATCATGCAAAAACTCGAAATGGAGGGAATCTGAGTCATTTGTTGCTAAAATCCTAATCCCCAGGCCTAAATCATTGTGAAAACGTGATTCAATTGATTCAAAGTGAAAAATCCACCTTCCTTGTGAAAAATTCGATTTCAGAAGCATCCCCTACGTTTTTGCATTTTGATAGGCATACGGGCATGTTCTACCCATCAAATTTATCATTGCAACATTTATGCTAACGTGGCAGGTTTCTATTGGCCGAGGATGTGTGGGAAAATTTTATAACTTGTCATTTTAAAACTTTTGGCGAGGGGAAAATTTTTGTCCGCAGCCCCGCAGTGCTATAGTGATGTGCTTACGTGGCATGATTTGATTGGTTGATGGATCGGTGGGTGGTGGGCCACACTTAGGAAATTTTCTTCCATTTTGGAAAGTTTCTCAAAATCAAATTTTTGCCGAAGGCCCGTAATGAATGGCATGATGACACGTGGCAAAGGGAAGTCAAGTAAGGAGGCGAAGAGTTGAAATTTTTCAAATTTTTGGCTCAAAACCTCAAGGAAAAATTTGGACCCGAGGGCCCGCACCCAATGAGAAGGTGACACGTATGCGGGGATGAAATGGAGGGGTGGAAGTTTTAAAGACTTTGAAGTTTTAACTTCAAAATGCTAAAATTAAATTTTTGCCCGAAGGCCCGCAACAAATAGGGGATGGACATGTGTCCAAGAAAGTTAGCATGAAGGAGTGGATTTTGTGAAATTTTTAAAGCTTTTAACTACAAAATGTTAAAGTTAACATTCGGCTCTGAGCCCGCGCCCAATGGAAGGGTGACATGTGTCCAGGGAGATCGACCAGGAAAAGTGGGAACTTAGAAGAATTTGAAAGTTTTTGGTTTCAAAATGCAAAAGGAAAATATTTTCCCAGGGGTCCGCATCCAATAGGAAGAGGACACGTGTCCAAGGGAGCAAAGGAGAAGTGGGGTGGTGCGTGTTTTTTTTTTGGATTTTTTCCTTTGGAGGCAAAATTTCAAAGTAACATTTTGAGCCAGATCTCCGCGCGAATCACAGTGTGACACGTATGCACAGGGATGAAATGGAGGGGCAGAGGCTTGGAGGCAGTTGAAGTTTTTAACTTCAAAAGGTAAGAAGGAAAATTTTGGCTCGAGGTCCCTCCACCAATGAACAATGGACATGTGTCCAACATTTGATGGAATTTCGGAGCGCGGAGGAAAGATGGAAAACCTTCCAAATTTGGCAAAAATCTCAAGGTGAAAAGTAAACCCATGGAAAATTTGGAGGGTTAGCTCCACATCCAATAGGACAGTGACACGTGGCTTGTTTGAGAATGGAAGGGAAGAAGAATGGGCCCTTGCAAGATATTTTGTTCTCACGAAGGAATGAGGGAAGAAAAGGAGGGGTCGGTTCTGCGGCGAATGGGAAATTGCCACATGGCAAAAGCGGTAGCGGGTGTTCGGGCGTGGAGAATGTTGGAGAAAAGTTTCCTATTCTCAAAAATGGAAAAACTCATCAAATCAGCCCGCGGTTTTGGTGAAGGCCCACAGAAGGACATGTGGTGCATCCGAGGGCTCGTGGGGAAAATTTTCAAAATTTTCCCAAGGTCAGAAAAATTTCAAAAGGCATTTTTTTAGGTTGGAGGCTCGGTCCAATGGTATTTAGACATGTGTCCACTTTATCCAGAAGTCAAAGAAGATATTTCTTAGTCTGCATGATGAATCTCATCAAGACACGTGGAGGGTGGAATTTTAAAGTTGATTTTAATCAACGGTTGCTGTGCGTTTTCATTTTTGGGTGCCATGGATGCTCCAAGAAGTGTGGAATCATCATTTTTGCACCAAATCACATGAAATTTTATATGATTCTACATCCTTTCAGCCCTCTGAACACAATGACACCATTCTTTTGAACTAATTTGATGTCTTATGGTGTTATTCAAGAAATATTTTCCCTCGACCGTAAAAATGTGAAAGGTGAAACTAAAAAGTTGCAGAGTTAAAAATGGTGAGGGAAAAAGGTGAAAAATGATTAAAAACGCATGTTGGCATGGTGGAATGCCAAAAACATGACCCTGGGATGGATAAGGATCTGATTTTATGTAATATTTTAAAATATTTGTGCATCTCTTGCATTTGGCGAGCTGTTTTATAGTTTTATATCATTTTTCATCAAATGGATAGGGTTTTGTAACAAATTTGATCCCATTGGCATATTCTTTGCTTGGGATGCAAGGATCCAAGCTGGCAGAGGGTATATCATGTAGTTTGGAAACATTTTGTAGGTCTGTTAAGAATTTTGGAGAAAGAGAAGAATTTTCATGGGGAAAACTAGAAGAAGTCCATTTCCTTTTGGAGAAATTGCCTGAGAGCCATTTTTTATTCTAGTTTGCATCAAATGTTCATCATGTTGAGTTGGTTTCAGCTGTAAATCCATAAAAAAGATTTGATATTGTCTAAATAACATTCCCTTGTTGATATATTTGATCAAATCCTTGGATTAATTGGTTTTATCTCTTGGCAAAGCTTGCATACACCTGTATTTCAATATGTTTTCAATCTATGTTTCATGCTCATGTTGCAATCTTGTGTTTGGGATATTTATTGGTCATGCATGGTCTCATTTCTTGTAGAGGGTTTGAAGGAATCTGCAATCTTCCATTTAGAAGAGTATTCATTTGAGTGAAGATAAACATATTTAAATTCATCTTACCTTCCTTGTAAATTGAGGGTGTTTGTAAACCTTTGGGTGTACCTTAGGTCATGATCTAGCAAGGGTTCCTAAATGCTTCATTGATATTTTGCTTCAATCCTTTGTGGCAGGTTATCAAAGTTTTTATGGAATAGTGTAGATTTGGGCATCTATTGTGCACACATCTTGGTTGAAAGAGCACTTCAAATTCATTGAAACATCTCTGTTGTTTAGGTGTTGTAACTCATTTGCAAAGTTTCCCAAAGAAGGTGATGATTTCTAGCTACTTTTTTCCCAAGATATCTCATTAGAATTTCATTTTAAACTAACTCATCTTACCTACAATACCACTTTGCATCTGCATTGTGTGTCCAAAAAAAGAATTAAATCCTTTCATAAAAATGCACAAAGTTGATCAGGGTTCTATCATGTCTTTAGAAGCTCTAGCTTTGTTTTGAAAACATTTCCATCATTTAGTAGTGACAACTCCTTTGAGTTTGGATAATGGATATTTGATCATGTTTTCACAAAGCCTCCTCCACATCATATGCAAAACACAAGGATATCTCCATCTCCTTACCATATAGGGGCTGCAATATAGGTTCTCTTACCTTGGTTGATAGGAACAACCTAAAATAGTGAGGGTTAGATCAAAACCCTTATGAAGGTGCTATCCACTCCCTCAATTCTTGAATGAAAATAAGCAGATAGGTGTGATCCCTGGCTACAAATGAGATACAAACCATCTATCTATCCTTGAGTTTCTTGTGCAAGTTCATGATGTTGTTCAAGTTGTGAAGGAGAATAAATCTAGATACCAACACCCAAGTTGCGCCGCTATGAGGACTTCTTGCAATTTATTTGATGTTTTGAAGTACTTGAAAGGTTCGAGAATTTTTTTGATCAATTATTTGAGCTATTACATTGTTGAGATATCATTTCATACTTCAGATCTAGATGTTTTGGGTAAGAAATACTTCAAACTCAGCCTGCTCTCCTCATCTAGCAGTAGTTTATATGATTTGGATGCACTGTTTTTGGTTGAATAAAGAAGAAGAAAATCTGATTTGTAAATCCCTACAATTTTTGGTGGCGACTCCATGCTAGTGGGGTCTTGAAATACCAGTTGTCTAACACATTTTTATCATTTGAAACTTGTTTAAATCTATCAAACTGGAGGGAAAGAGATCCCTCTTCATCAAGGACTCTTTTAAGAAGTTTCTCACGAAATCAAGAAGCTCATAACTAGAAGGAAGAAGAGTGTGGAAAGTGGTTGGTGATTTGGTTGCAAGGAAAGAAATCCCCATAGTTGAATTTGAAGGGGAGTAGCTGTCATTGAATATTATAATTCCTCTTCAAGTAGATCTAATTTAGGTAATCTTCTTGCTGATTTTCATTCTCCATCAGGTGAGGGACCTTCTTGTGTATTTAAAAAACTTTCTCCTAAATCTGCTCTTGTGGTTTCTAAGTTTGCTAAATTTTATCAAGAGAGAGAGCCTTTGGGGGGTTATCATTTTAGAGATCAGTCATCCATTCCAATCAAACCCACTACTACTCCTCATCAGCTTGTTTCACCTCCAAGATCACCCCCACCAAACAATATGGCTCAACCTAGACCTCCATTTGTTGTAAACACCTTTGGTCCTATAAATTTTGGAGGAATGGATGTTTATCCAAATGTTGTCCCACAGGATGTGAGAAATAGGTTACCAAAATTCCAAGGTAACAATTCCATAACTGAAGATCAGCATCTCAAACTCTTTGTTAACATGATGGAAGACTTTGAAATAGAATTTTAGGATGTATATATCAAGTTGTTTATCCATACACTTGAGGAAGATGCAAGAGATTGGTATAAAGCTCTACCTGATAACTTTATTAATTCATGGAATGAGATGAGTAATGCATTCAAATTACAATATGGAGACAAAACAGATCCAAGGTTCCTTCTATCCAAGTTTGAGAACATCAAGAAGAACCCTAATGAGACCATTCATGATTTCAATACAATATTTAATAAGACATTGAGAAGGCTTCCTATAATTTTGAGGCCTTGTGATGAATCTTGCTTGATCAAATATGCAGATGCATTTGATAAAAAGGCAGCCTATTACTTGAGAGACAAAAATCCTACAAACTTGAGGCAAGCTTTCACCATGGCACTTCAAATTGAAAATAATATTAAGGCTATTGGTAAACCACTTAAGAGGGATGGTGTGAAGCTGTTAAACCCCGAGAAGCCTCAAGCTAGCAAGGGTGCTGATTTCGAGCCTATGGCAAGACTATAAGAAGTGTTACATAAAATGGTTTGATTTTGTCATTGGGTGAGGTGACAACGGCTGGGAAAAGTGTGGTGTAGAAGAAGGAGTGGGTAAAAGGCCTTTAGAGGTGGTTTTAGAATGGGAATTGACAAAGTGAATCATTTTAGCAAAATATTTGGGATGGGTTTGATAATACTCAAGCATGTCGAGATTTGAACCTTAGTCTTTTTAGGTGATCAATAATATCAAAAGACCCGAGAAGTGGATGGGCTATCATCACTTGAGATCCTAGGTTTATCAATTTTATGGGGAAAAAGAAGAAACTTTAGTAGCGAGGATTTGACAGGACTCACCTTTGGTGCAAGATGAAACAGGATAGGAGATCCTCTTTTTGCAATTACTGGGATAGTTGTCGGCTGCTCCTTAGATTTCTTGGGGGCTGCGTCACTTTCTCCCTCCGATTTGTAGTTCGCTCTTGAGTCATGACAGTGTATGATTCACTATTCATATCGCTACTTACTTCATCATAATCATCTCCATCCTCAATGCCCTTAGTGGTGAAGAAATTAACTCGAGATCCTGCTTCATCATCAACTTCTTCCACAAACTCCTTGCAAGCTTCATTATCTTCTTCATCATCTGGTTCCTCAACTTCATAGCAAAGCACCCTTTCTGACGGGGAACTTTAAGAGAGAGGTCCTTCAAGCGCTAGCCTTGTTTGACAAGCGGGCAAATGATTTCGGGCTGAAAATTCCTCCTTGGAATTTCTCGGATAGGGAGCATGCTAAGCCAATTGTTTCTTTATGGCAATGAGATCATTCACAAGTTTTTGAACCATTGGATTAGTATTAGGTCCAGGGTGGAAGAGGAGGAAGAAGCTTAGATTTAGATTTTGAAGGGTCTCTCCTCAACTTCCCGACATGATTAAATCATCTTCGACACTATAAAGAAGAGTTTGATTCTCAACCAATGTTGCGAGATTAGCCCTTCTCAATGCATAACTAACTTTGGAGAGGCGATTGGGAATTTAGGAAGAAACATTTTGGATTTGATCTATAGGTCAAGCATTTGGTGGAATTTTATTAATCAACCTGTTGAATTGGGCCACAAATTCTCACATGGGCTCTTGTGAATCTTTCTTTATCTGAGAGATTTGGGCTAGCAAGGCATGCACATCTATCGTTGGTTTGAAACGGTTTTCAAACGTAGTTCTCATTGTGTCCCAGCTAGTGATAGCACCAGCCGGAAGGTGATAGAACCAATCAGCAACATTATCTTGTAAAGTCTCAACGAACAGTCTCACGGAGACGTCTTCATGTTCAACTCCCAGAACTCCACATGTAACTATGAAGGCTGTGATGTGTTCATCAGGATGCACTTTACCATCGCCTTTGAATTTAGGGAAGTTCTTCCGGTTACCTCTAGGTAACTCATGCAAAGGCTGAGGAAGCGCCAGGGGCCCGACACGATGCCCCAGGGCAATGGTACCACCATTCTTAGAAAAATGGCTTGAGAAAGAATATGTTAACTGATAGAAGAATCAAAGCTTGAAGATTCGAGACTAGCGGCTTTGAAGGAATACCACCCATAGGAATTCTATCTTGAAAAGGTGGAGTGCTTGTTGAGTGAGTCTTTCAATTTCTTGTTGAAGGGAAAGGAAAACCTGTTGGTGCTCCAAAAGTTCGAAACCGAGAATCTTCAATACCAAGGGCCCTTCTCCTTGAGTAAAACATGGAGTCGCTAGATCAAAGGATGATCAAAATTTGGGATTAAGGATTGCATGGAATATGATTTTCCCAAGGAGTCACCAAAAACTATTGGTCGTCAAATAGGACTTTACGAAGAGCAAGCAATCGGGGACAAGAAGTCCCTCCTCTTTAATGGGAGAGGTTCCCTTATTTAGAAACAAACCTATTTACAAATATACAAAACATGATTTTTGGTTGAACTTGGATATTACGAAAGTGTTTTCTATAAGGATCATCAATTACAAAAGGATCGAGGAATGAGAATATGGGAATGAGTAGAAAGGCAACACTCAGAATTATAGATAACAGAGTAATTCTTTATGTATGCGAAGTTACAGTGAATTGAAACAAGATCATTTGTATCATATAAATAAGATGGAATTTAAAGACACAAAGTTCTGTAAATAACACCTGTAAGAAAACAAAGTTTCTTGACATAACACAGACAAATAATCTTCACAAAATTAAATGAAAAGCTTGGGGATAAAAGAGATCAGATAGACAAAGAATGAAAAGCCCTTCTGTATTGATTTCTTTATGATCTATTTATACTTTCAGAAAATAAGCCAAGTTCTTCCCTCCTCCACAAAATGGCGTGGAGAGGCCATTATATAGCTTACAAATCAGTTACTCTTGGTAACTACTTCTTTTAACAAAATATTAGTTAAGGATTGCCAATCACAATACCTCAACTTATTACAATGAATCCGAGAAAAAGAAATAGAAGAGAAGAGAAGAATAAGGAGAAGAAGACAAGTGGTTATGACTGGGAGGGACCCACTGACTTCAAAATCCACTTCCTGAATCTCTTCAATGCCTCGGCTATGTCTCTGCCATGGGGGACTGACGTGTTGGCTGTAGACTGGGTCCAAAATCTGAGGCACTTCTCCATTTCCTTATCAAACTCGACATGAGTATGATAGTCTTTATTTGCTTCTTCAATGGCAGATTGAAGAGAGTAGATCTCCTTCATTTTCTCTTTGGAAATGGAGCTTTCCTTGAATAGATTATCTTTGACAAAAGCTCTGAATTGAGCTTTGATTTCTTGCAAGGAAAAAGGCACACCAGAAGTTTCATCCTGAAGATGACAATGTATATCTTTGAAAGCAGATACAACCAGTGTCTTGAAAGCCTCACCCTTCTGCCAGCTATTCTTCAGTTCTCCCAAAGCCTCCTCTAAGACTTTGATCTTCCACTCCACGCTGTAAACCTAGGACTTTGACAGATTATCCTTTGCATCATCAAAAACCTTATTTGCCAATAAAATGTTCTCATCTGTCTGTCCCATGAGATGGACGTCTACTATGCAACTGCTCCAGAGTTTGAGCTCTTTATCTATGATCCCGATAGTGGAGGAGAGCTTCTGTTGTAAGTTGTTCACCTTCCCGTGGAGTTTTAAAGCTTCATTGATGAAGTTCAATCCTGCAACAAGCATATCTTCCACCATGGCCTCCATAGCTCTGCCATAGACGGAATACTTGTGGATGTCTTTGATACTCTATACTTCATCTTGGCTCAAAATTACAGGTGGCGGAAGGGTAGTCAATGGGGTAGGGTCCAAAACTTTGTCCTTAGACAAAAGAGATTTGATAAAACCTGTGAGAATTTGGGCTTGTTCTCCAATTGTTAAATAGTTTGCTGCCCTTTCTCTACCCTCCCAATGACTCTTGTGACTATTTCCTGGAGGTTGTGGGTCTCACCTTCAGGGGTAGACTCTCCCATAGGAATCCTTGAGAATTCTAGGTCAGATGCCTGTAAGTCCTACTCGATTTATCTACTTGTAGGCTTAGCAATTTCCAGGAATTGCAGACCACAACATCGAGACACTATCACGGGAGGTGATTCTGGATTTTTGGCACGAGGAGTAGTGCCTAACAAGGCTACCTGACATCAAAATTTGGCCCCGAGCTCCAGAGGAAGATTTCCTCTTTCTCATTGACAAAAAGGTTACACCCATGTAAAAGAGGAAGAGGAAGTCACAGGAGGGGCAAGAGGACCAAGAGACAGAGAGCTCATGACTCTCAAGGTTTGCATAGTTGTTGTCTCAAGTTGAGACATGAGTGGGGTGCTTGAGAAAATTACTGAGAGGAATCAATAGCACTTGGAAGTTCAGTGCTCTGGACTTCCTTATCTTTATCCATTGGAGCTTCAGGAGCACTTAGAGGAGCTGGCACTTCACTCTCTTCACTTTCACTGAGAACAATAATGTTCTCTGATCCCAAAGGTATTTCTACCTGCTTTCTCTGAGGATCTTTTTCCACAGGCTCCTTCTTAACCTCTTTGAATTTCTTCTGGTATACTTGGGTGGATGAAGAAGGAGTAGAAGCTGCAGGTCCTTGCGTTGATGAGGCAGGAGGGGTTTGCACAGGTGTGTCTGATATTGGAGTCGATGCTTCCCTCCTTGGTGTTGAAACATCCTTAGAGGAGGATTCTCCTGAGTGCCTCCTAAGCTCTCAAACTTTCTTATCAAACCAGATCTTAGTCCTGACTAAGACTGGAGCCAGGATCTCGGCCAGATCATCTTTCTCTTTCTTGAACCAATCCAAGTCCTCCAAGGGAGTGTGCTTAACCACATTGTCATACTCATATGAGTATAGATCAGAGTTGTCATCCTGGAGTCCTTCAGGAACTTGGTACAAGCTGAGTTCTTGGATCAATTGCAGAGAGAACCTGCCATAATGCCTCCTTCTAGCCTCAAAATCATCGGCACAGTCAACCCAATAGTCTTCTGTATCTGCCCTATGATGATAGATTATCTTGATGTTCTTCTCAATGAACTTCTTCGAGTTGAAGCAAGTTCTTGGCTTGAAGAAATGGACAGTGATTGGAGCCAGGGCTCTTTCTATATTTTGTGTGTCCAGGGTTGTTTTACAAGTGTAATTTCCCAAAGACATGGGAAAGTGCAAACCGGTAATCTTCTTGTGTCTATAGGTTTTGTGCAATTTGTCTAATTTCCTGCATACTTCTATCAAAGCCATCTTATCACTGCATAACATGGGAAGCCTCAGAGGAATGCTCTCATAGCCAGCAAGCCTGATATAGGATAATTTTCTGAATTGGATAAAATAGGCACCGTAGTGCGATATCAGGTTCATGGCTTCGTCAGAAAACCTTCTAGCAGTGTCACCTTCAAGAAGCCTGACCACGTACATGGTGAAAGCATCATTTACCCTTCGGAAATTGTGATTGCTGGTCTCTAGGGTGAACTGCGGGCAGTAGGCATATACAGGATCATCCTTGTGGGCATCAATGTAAGAAAAACCAAACCATTGCCTTGATGCCGCCAGAGTATACATCAGGTACGAAGTCATGTAGAATTTCTTCATTTGTTGTACATTGGACAAGCTGCTCGCTAAGTTCATGCTGATGATTTCTGCCCAGTTGATATTTTGAGTTCCCTCGCACACCATGTTGATGAGTGGGCACATCCAGAAATGGAATTCGTTAGTAGAGGGTAAGCCCATAACCCGAGCCAGTAGGATTATAAAATCTGACAATTCTTCATTGAAATATGCCGAAAAAGAGTCTTGGATAGACGAGATGCTCCCTTCTTAGGGTTCTTTAGCCAAGACTTCACCACCCATGCCTTGTAGTTGTCGTTGTCTTGATTGAACAGGGCCTGTGCTTGATTCTGGGAAACAACTATGGCATTATCCATTTCTGGAATCCTCAGTGCAGTGCTAATGGTGGCAGCGTCTAGTTTGGCGATGAGTTCCCCGTGTATATTGGTCAATTCACTCGAATCAGGGTCAAAGTGAGCTCCGCATGAAAGCACTGTATCAACACATTGCACTGAGATTGGGAAACCTCCAGTGAAAGCCAAACCGCTGTCGTGAATCATCTGTGCCATTGGTGTAGGGTTTTCAATTGCCATCCTTAACCAAAAATTGCCAAAGTCAAGATTGTGAGCTTCACTGTCCCGTTATTGGGAACGGAAGAATCTAGTGGTGAGATTTGTTCCTGTCCCTAAAATTTGATCTTCATTTTGGCAGTAATTCGGAGGGCAGAGCCAAAAGCAAGACTCGAGAAGGAATTACAGAGGGAAGGGATACATGCGCAGGAATTTAGATTGCAAGGGTTCGAGCAAAGGATAGCATGGAAGCAGTGTGAAAAATGCATAGGGGGTTCACTCGTTATATAGCCATTTAGGAGAGAGAAAGGCAATGAATGCACATTTAATACATACCTACCAATTTGAATAAGCAAGACATTCGGGTAGAGCGGGAAAAATTAGCACGAATGACACTTGGTTCATTTGGGACATGTGGGACGCGAAAGCGCGAAGCACGCGGCTCGGGCGATTCGGGTGAAGCGGGGAAAAGACGCGCAAATGCTCTTTTGGGACATGTGGGACAAAAGTGCGCGAAGTACGCGACTCGGCCGGATCGGACGAAAATGTGACAATGGGTCCGGGTGAACTTGGGACATTTGGGACGTGAAAGCGCGAGGTACGCGGTTCGGGTGATTCGGCCGAAAATGGAACAACTTGTCGGGTGAACTTGGGACATTTGGGACAAAAAGTTCCGATGGGCCCGAAAAAGACAAACTTCGGGGAAACCGGCCGATCGGGGAATAGAGGGCCCAATTGAACTTGGGACACGCGGGACAAAAATGTCCGACAGGCCCGAAAAACACACAAAATGACCCAAAAACGCAGATTTTCTCAATTTCTCGACTTTTAACATTATCAGTACAACAGAGAAGACACTTAAACTCAAAATTTTGAATTTTCACTTTCTTAAGAGCAGGGGAATTTTGAGTGGACAACATTGCTAAAGGAGATTCAGATCTAGTTGTCAAGTAAGTAAGAAAGTTGTATGCTACAAAAAAATCAGCGTATGAGACAATATAAGAATGTTGTTTGGGACTTGATTGAAATGTTTGATTCCTTTAACATTGTTTACAATGATAGAATTCTTAATTTTGCTGCTGATAAGTTGGCTGTTCTTGGTGCTAAATTTGATAATTGCCGTTTCACCTTTTTGTGAATATGATGTTGAAGTGTTGACAAGGCTAGTGTCCCGGATAATGTGAAACATTGGCAGATTTTTTTATGATGATGCACGAGTGTTGAGATTCTTACAATGCCAAGGAGAGTTTTCTGGTCGAATATTGATTGGGAACCAATGGTGTGCATGAATGAAGGTAGAGAAACTTTGTTTGACAAGGATATTATACAATTGAAAACAAATACCATTCCTAAAGGTCTTGTTGCACTTGAATCCAACTTTAGCAATGCTGATTGCATCATAAATAGAAACTTGTTTGCTTCAAGGGATGTGGAAGAGCACAACTTGGGAACTAAAGACAAACCAAGGAAGATCTGGTTGGGTAGTCATCTCAGCAAAGAAGAGAAACAGTCCTATGCCCAACTTTTAAAGAAATATCAAGATTACCTTGCTTGGTCTTATTTAGAGTTGAAGGCATATAGAGAAGATTTATTTCAGCATGAGATCCCTCTTGAGGATAAAACCAAGCCATTTAGACAAAAACAGAGGCCTATTAACCCACTACTTTCCATGAAAATGCAAGAAGAGTTGAAGAAATTGAGAGATGGTGGCATCATTCAGCCTACTAGATACTCTTCTTGGGTTGCCAACCTTGTGCCAGTTAGAAAGAAGAATGGAGATATTAGACTTTGTGTGGATTTTAGGAATCTAAACAAAGCATCTATGAAGGAAAACTATCCTTTTCCAAACATGGAGAATATGTTGTAGCTTGTAACAGGGTCAGAAATGCTTTCTACTTTGGATGGTTTCTCTGGATACAATCAAGTAGTTGTCAAAGAATTAGAAAGACTTAAGACAACCTTCACTACTCCTTGGGGGACTTATGTTTTTGTTAGGATGCCTTTTGGATTGATGAATGTTGGTGCTAATTTTCAGAGGGCAATGGATGTTGCTTTTGCTAGTTATATCAATGAATTTATTGCAGTTTATCAAGATGATGTGACTATTTTTTCAAGGCAGTGAGCAGACCATTTGCAACACCTAGAGAAAATGCTGATCAGATGTAGAGAGTATGTCATTTCACTTAATCCAAAGAAGTGTCATTTTTGTTAGCCAAAGGCCAAGCTGTTGGGGCATATTGTGTCTAAATAAGGTGTTATGATAGACCCTGAGAGAGTGGAAGTAATCAGCAAGGTGCCTATGCCAAGAACCAAGAAGGGTATTCAATCTTTCTTTGGCCAAATCAATTTCATTAGAAGATTTGTCTCCAATTTTGTTGAGTTGACTCTTACAATCACAAGCATGCTAAGAAAGGATCAAGTTATTAAGTGGGAGGAGGATTCCATCCAAGCTTTTGAAGGAATAAAGGATGCACTTAAGCATGCACCTGTTTTGGCAGCTCCAAACTATAAGATGCCTTTCCAAATTTTCTCTTTTGCATCAGAATTTACTATTGCTTCAGTTTTTCTACAAAAGGATGAAAATGGAGCCGAGAGGCCTATTGGTTTCTTTAGCAAGGCTTTGCAAGTAGCTGAATTGAGGTACACAATTATGGAGAAACAAGCATTTGCATTAGTAAAAGAAACAAAGATTTTCAGGCCCTACATTTTGAGTTCAAAGGTGGCTGCTTATGTTCCCCACACCATGATTAAAGACATCTTATCTAACATGGAGATAGCAAGCAAGAGCTGTAGATGGGTTAAAAATTACAAGAGTATGATATGGATATCCAAAAAACAAATTTGGTAAGAGGTTTAGGTCTTGCCAAACTCATGGCTGAGAGTAATTTGTAGAATGTAGAAGTGAATCAGCTAGGGGAAGAAAGGGTAGATCTCCTTGACAAATTGATGAATTATGAGTGGTACAAGGATGTGGTCTATTACCTCAAGCACCTATGTTGTCCTAGTCACTTAAATAAAAATCAGAAAAGAGCCCTCAAGCTAGCTTCTCAGAAATATGTCATAACAGACCTTGGGCTAGCTTGGAAGAACCCTGAAGGTGTCCTCTTGAAATGCATAACTGAAGATGAAGCTCCCAAGTTGATTGCTGATTTCCATGGGGGAGTTTGTGGAGGAATTTTTTTGGGAGAGTGACAACACATAAGATTTTAAGAGCTGGTTATTGGTGGCCAACTCTTTTTAAAGACACAAACTGGTTAGTTAGAAGGTGTGATAGTTGCCAACATTTTTCAGGAAGATTGAAAGCTTCAGGCTCCCTTCCTTTGCAGCATGTATTAGTTGAAGATCCTTTCAAACAATGGGGAATGGATTTTATTGGTGATATTTTAGATCCTTCTAGTGTTGGTTACAAATGGATGCTTGTAGCAACTGATTATTTTACAAAATGGGTTGAGGCAATTCCATCTAGAAAGGCAACACACCAAGTGGTAATGGATTTCTTACTGAATCATATTATATGTAGATTTGGTGTTCCCATTAAGATTGTGTTTGATAATGCTATATGTCTTAGAGCCAAGCCTTTGATGGAAATGTGCAATGAATATGGGATAAATTTGACCTATTCTTTGAACTATAACCCACAAGGGAATGGGCAAGCTGAATCAAGTAACAAAAACTTTCTCAAGATCATTAGAAGAACCTTGGAAATCAACAGGAAGAAGTGGGGAGAATAGTTGAAATTTGTAGTTTGGGCTGATAGGATAACTCCAAAAAGAGCAACTAGTAAAATCCCATTTGAACTGGTGCATGGAACTCAAGCTTTGCTACCATTACACTTGTAATTATCCGCTTTTCAATTTTCCCAAAGTTGGAAGATCAAGAGCATGGCCCATATGAATCAAGAATCAATCAGATCATTGAGTTGGATGAAGAAAGGAGAGCTTCTCATCAAAGGTATCTTAGGTTTAGGGAGAAATTAAAGAATTTGTTTGATAAGAAGGTCATCCCTAAACCTTTCGAGTGTTGGAGATCTGGTTTTGTTGTGGGATAGTAGGCATGAAGACAAGGGTAAGCATGGAAAGTTTGATGCCCTATGGATGGGCCCTTATGCCATTGATATCAGGATTGGAGAAAATACATTTTTCCTCAAAGATTTGGATGGGGATTTGCTGGAGCTACCTATTAATGGTAGACATTTAAAACATTTCTTGGATTAAATCCCCATGTGAGGCATGCACAAGTTGTACATTTTGTATAGCCCTTATTTTTGTTTTGTATTTTCCTTGTTCTCACTGTTGTTGGCTTGTGGTTTTCCCTTTTGTCCTTGGCAACCATTGTTGGTCTGTTTTCTCGGTCCTTTTTTGGTGAAAATTGTGGTCTTTGGCCTGCTCTGTATGTTTTGACTCCTTGCCCAATGGATTTCTGGCACTTGGTATACATTTTGATCTTATGGCACTCATTTGAGAGTGCCCATCCCAAGCAGGAGCCAATGTTGGTGCAATTTTTGGGTTTTCACACTTTACTCTAATTCTCCATGTTCCATTTTTGATCCAAAGTGTCTTTTTGGCTCGGGCTAGTGGTCTATAACTCATTCTACCTAGTCAAATGCCTTTGATATGCTCATAATGTTGTTATTCTACCCTATTTTGAAGAAAAATCCAGGTTTCCCCTTTATTGTGCCCTAATTTTTCATTTTCACGAGGCTGTGTCATTTTTTCCCTTGCTCAAATCATGCAAAACTCGAAATGGAGGGAATACGAGTCATTTGTTGCTAACATCCTAATAACTAGGCCTAAATCATTGTGAAAATGTGATTCAATTGATTCAAAGTGAAAAATCTACCTTCCTTGTGAAAAAAATTGATTTCAGAAGCATCCCTTGCATTTTCTACATTTTGACAGGCATACGGGCATGTTCTACCCATCAAATTTATCATTGCAAAATTTATGCTAATGTGGCAGGTTTCTATTAGCCGAGGATGTGCGGGAAAAGTTTATAACTTGTCATTTTAAAAAAATTTGGTGAGGGGAAAGTTTTTGTCTGCAGCCTTGTAGTGCTACAGTGATGTGCTTACGTGGCACGATTTGATTGGTTGATGGATCGGTGGGTGGCGAGGCCACACTTAGGAAATTTTCTTCCATTTTGGAAAGTTTCTCAAAATCAAATTTTTGCCTAAAGGCCCACAGTGAATGGCATGATGACATGTGGCACAGGGAGGTCAAGTAGGGAGGTGAAGAGTTGAAATTTTTCAAATTTTTGGCTCAAAACCTCAAGGAAAAATTTGGACCCGCGGGCCCGCACCAAATGAGACGGTGACACATATGCGGGGATGAAATGGAGGGATGGAAGTTTTAAAGACTTTGAAGTTTTAACTTCAAAATGCTAGAATTAATTTTTTTCCCGAAGGCCCGCAACAAATAAGGGATAGACATGTGTCCAAGAAAATTAGCATGAAGGAGCAGAGTTTGTGAAATTTTTGAATCTTTTAACTACAAAATATTAATTTTAACATTTGGCCCAAGAGCCCGTGCCCAATGGAAGGGCGACACGTGTCCAGGGAGATCGACCGGAAAAGTGGGAACTTAGAAGAATTTGAAAGTTTTTGGTTTCAAAATGTAAAAGGAAAATATTTGCCCGGGGGTCCGCATCCAATAGGAAGAGGACACATGTCTAGGGGAGCAAAGGAGAAGCGGGGTGGTGCATGTTTTTTTGGATTTTTTCCTTTGGAGGAAAAATTTCAAAGTAACATTTTGAGCAGATCTCCGCATGAATCACATTGTGACACGTATGCACAGGGATGAAATGGAGGGGCAGAGGCTTGGAGATAGTTGAAGTTTTTTTAACTTCAAAAGGTAAGAAGGAAAATTTTGGCTCGGGGTCCCTCAACCAATGAACAATGGGCACATGTCCAACATTTGATGGAATTTTGGAGCGTGGAGGAAAGATGCAAAACCTTTCAAATTTGGAAAAAAATCTCAAGGTGAAAAATAAACCCACGGAAAATTTGGAGGGTCAGCTCCACATCCAATAGGAAAGCAACACGTAGCATGTTTCAGAAGGGAAGGGAATAAGAGCGAGCCCACAAGAGATTTTGTGCTCGCGGAGGAATGAGGGAAGAAAAGGAGGGGTCGGTTCCGCAAGGAATGGGAAACCACCACGTGGCAAAAGTGGCAACGGGTGTTCGAGGGTGCGGAGAATGTTGGAGAAAATTTTCCTTTTCTCAAAAGTGGAAAAACTCATCAAATCAGCCCGCGGTTTTGGTAAAGGCCCACAAAAGGACACGTGGCACATCCAGGGGCTCGTGGGGAAAATTTTCAAAATTTTTCCAAGGTCAGAAAAAGTTCAAAACACATTTTTTAAGGTTGGAGGCTTGGTCCAATGGTATTTGGACACGTGTCCACTTTATCTAGAAGTCAAAGAATATATTTCTTAGTCTGCATGACAAATCTCATCAAGACACATGGAGGGCGGAATTTTAAAGTTGATTTTAATCAACGGTTGCTGTGCGTTTTCATTTTTGGGTGCCATGGATGCTCCAAGAAGTGTGGAATCATCATTTTTGCACCAAATCACATGAAATTTTATATGATTATGCATCCTTTCGGCCCTCTAAATGTAATGGCACTATTATTTTGAACTGATTTGATGTCCTATGGTGTTTTTCATGAAATATTTTTCCCTCGACCCGTAAAAACGTGAAAGGTGAAAGTAAAAAGTTGCAGAGTTAAAAATGGTGAGGGAAAAAGGTGAAAAATGATTGCAAATGCATGCTGGCATGGTGGAATGCCAAAAACATGACCCTGGGATGGATAAGGATCCAAGTTCATGCAATATTTTAAAATATTTGTGCATCTCTGGCATTTGGCGAGCTATTTTACAGTTTTATATCATTTTTATCAAATGGATAGGGTTTTGTAACAAATTTGATCCCTTTGGCATATTCTTTGCTTGGGATGCAAGGATCTAAGCTGGTAGAGGGTGTATCATGTAGTTTTGAAACATTTTGTAGGTCTGTTGAGAATTTTTGAGAAAGATTGAAGAATTTTCACAGGGAAAACTAGAAGAAGTCCATTTCCTTTTGGAGAAACTACGATGACCATTTTGATTCCATTTTGCATCAAATGTTCATCATGTTGAGTTGGTTTCAATCTGTAAAGCCATCACAAAGCTTTGAGATTGTCTAAATGACATTCCTCTTGCTGATATATTTGATCAAATCCTTGGATTAATTGGTTTTATCTCTTGGCAAAGCTTGCATACACTTGTATTTCAAGTATGTTTTCAATCTATGTTTCATGCTCATGTTGTAATATTGTGTTGGGGATCTTTATTGGTCATGCATGGTCTCATTTCTTATAGAGGGTTTTGTTGTTGCAGCTCACAAAGACCCCGGATGTAGATCGGGCTTCTAGGTTGATCACTCTAGCATATAGTGTGATTGCACAACATGAAAACTTCTCTCCAAGTGTGGGACTTGTGAAAATGAGAGAGGAATCTATAGATCGAGGCTGGTTCCTCAAACTCCTCTGATTTAGATCTATATTTGCACAACTACAGAGGTTCGGATCCTAATCCTACTCTAAATTACAAGGAGACAGGGATAGAAATGCAAAAATGAAACTAACTAAAGGTGGTGATGCACCAAAAGGAGTGGTGAATATAATTCGGGATCTGAAATGAAGCAAATACATAAAACATACACAGGTTGATAAGATATAATTTAGGATCTGAAATGAAGCAAATACTACAAACAAAGGACTGAAACTCATTCAAAAAGCTTGCATTATCATTTCCAATGTCAAAACCACTGTATTACAACCTCAAAGAGGTAAAAATTGTTACAGTCTTTGAAGAGGTCTGATTCTTCCAACAATCACTTGCTGGAGGTGAAAGAAGAAGATTGTTATGCCAAAAATGTTCCACCTTAGAAAATGAGCCAAATCTAGCTTTTACATTGCATGGGTCGAGCCCAGGAGAGAGAAAACGTACAAAACATGGGAGCCCATTCCTCATTGACTTCAAATGCATTACAACAAAATGGGGAAGCTTACAAACCCATACCCTACCATTTTTACGGTTTGGAGGAGAATACGATCCATTCGTATTAAATTTGGTTCTTTGAAATGTCACTTCTGGCCATGAACATGCGTCAGAGCCATTTCTGAATTTTATCTCTCTAGACTACACCAAAATTCAATATTGACCCTAGAATCATGTAGATAATTTTATAAGCTTTCCAATGATATAAAGAACATGCAAATCTGAGCTCTGGATCGAAAGATATGGCGATCTGAAGATTTAGGGCACAAAACAAGCAAAAATGGGTTTTGAAATTTTTTCCGTGCTCTGCCACTGGATGACACGTGTCGGGCGCTGATTGGATGAGAAATTCTCTCTCCTTCCCTTACCCATGGGTTTTCCCTTGAAATTTGACCCTTTTTAATTTTTGGAAAATTTTCCACTTTTCCCCCGCGCCCCCGCCACTTGGGACACGTGGCATGCATTGATTGGTCGACAGGGGCGCGGGGAAGACCTTTGCTTTTTACCTTTTGGCCAAAAATTTTGCCAAATTCTCTAACTCCTCCCTAAGCTCCACACTTCCCTACTCCATTGGACACGTGTCCTCTTTTTATTGGCTCGGGCAGCGCTTCAAACCTTGCCCCTTTGAAATTTTGGACGTTTTCCCTTGTGACACGTGGCGTCTCCTGATTCATCCGCGGGCCTGCCATCTTTTCGCGTCCCTCGCATCCCTTTGGCCCGATTTTCCCAAAGGTCTGTCTAGGACAAATTCTTCCGATCCACCCGATTGAGCTTCCCTATTCCTCTTCGGCCGATGACACGTGGTGTGATTTGATTGGGTTTCGGCCCGCGCGTCCGCCGCATACTTATGTCCCAACTGCCCGGGACTATGTCTGGGGGATGATTCTTCGAACCGCTCGAAATGGGCTGCCTTGTCCCTCTTCACACCACTTCACCTTTTCGTCCTTCCCATCTTTTCGGCCCGAGATGTCCCAACCTTTTCCGCGCAATAGTTAGTCGATTTTCTCACCTGGACCGGATCGCTTTCGCCCCGCGTGTCCCAATGTCCCAACTGTCCTAGTGCTCTACGGACCACCCGGAGGATTTTCGGCCGATTCGCACCCATTTTCTCCAACTCGTCCCAAGGCCGCTTAGACCAGGACTTAGCCAATTTTCATGATTTTTTCTGGCCCAAGCTTGTTTTTTGCAACTTTTTCACCCTTTTTTAGAACTTGCTCCTTTCTTCTTGGACAAGAGAGTTAGAAAAAATCTGAGGGGACCCTAGAAACATGATTTTTTTCCTTGAATCAATCTATTTTCCTGGGACTTGAGTATTCTGATGCATGTTATCAAATTTACCTTGGGGGTGAATTTTGGATAACAATTTGGTGACTCAGCGGGGTTACCTACCTGCTAGGTAGAAGATACCAGTTGAAGTACCTGAAGCAGTCCATTGGGCATGGAGTCATCAGATATTCTGTTTAGAACCCCAAATGACTTAGAATGTGTAAGGAGGAAGATGGAATATCACCTGATGAAAAAAGGACTGCCAAACATCTCCATGGACAACAAGCTATGCCAAAGCACTTAGGGAAAAAAAAACTAACCTACAAAAAACAATGTGCACAAGCACTTGGAGGAATGAAAATCTAATCTAATATTTATAAGGTAGTGAATTTCCCTCTAGAAGCAATGCTTGAGATAGATTCCATTGATTAGAATCTACAGTTCTTTTTGCCCAATGAGGCCAATTGGAAAGCATTGTTGTTCTTGCACTTCGTGACCATGTATGGGCCACTCCAAATGGCATCAAATTTTGAATGCCTTCTTGGTTTTGCTCTGTCCACATCCCATTTCAACACTAGATCTCCAACTTGAAAAGATCTATCCTTGGCCTTCTTATCAAAGGTCTTCTTGATCAATGCTTGATCCTTTTCCATTGCTTGGGATGCCCGATTTACGATCTCTTGCAACTCCATCAACTCTGCATACCTCACCTCCATGGGCTCAAACTCTAGCAACTCCAGCTACTTCATGAGTTCCAATGTTGGCAACTCAAGTGACATGGGAAAGATTGCCTCTCTTCCATAGACAAGCCTGAATGGAGAGTTACCTGTGGATCTTTTGGGAGTTATCCTATCAGCCCATAAGGCTGATTTCAGTTTGGTATGCCAAGACCTCTAATTCTCATCAAGAGTCCTCCTAATGATCCTCAACAAGTTCTTGTTTGTAGACTCGGCCTGGCCATTACCTTGAGGGTAATAGTTTGATGAAGTGCTTAGGTAAATACCATTCTTGATAGCCCACTCAGTCACCTTAGATCCAATGAATGCCAATGCATTATCAGAGATTATTGTAGCAGGTACACCAAATCTGGTTGTTATCCCCTCATAAAAGTCTAAGATGCTAGACTCATTTACCTCTTTGAGTGCTACTGCTTCTATCCATTTGGTGAAGTAGTCTGTGGCTGTCAAAATCCATTTGTGCCCTTAGCTTGAATTGGGATTAATGACTCCAATGAAGTCCAAACCCCATTGCATGAATGGCTGGTCAACTAAGATTGGATGTAATGGAAGGGCAACAAGTTTCTCTTTTCCTGTGAAGAATGCACAATTCTTACACCTCTTGATCCATGCATAGCAATCACTGAAGATTTTAGGCCAATAATAACCAGCCTTCATGATTTTTAGAGCTGTCACTCTTGGTGCAAAATGACCACCAGCTGGTCCACCATGAAACTCTTCCAACACCCTTTGAATCTGATTTGTGCTAATGCATCTCAACAGCACTCCATTCACATCTTTCTTGAACAAAATTCCATCAACAATGGCATACGGGACAGCCTGCAATCTGAAGTGTCTCCTTTGGGTCTTGTTCATCTCTGGAGGGCATAGGCCTGTGCCTAGGAAGTGTATAATGCCTTGGGTCCAGCAAGGAGTGGGGGCAGCATTGTCTTCTTCTTGATTGCCACTTGGCCCATGGCTGTCCTGGACTATCAAAACAACCTCTTCTTCATTGCATACTTCTTTCTCGCTTCCCAAAACCAGCTGCTCACACAATCCTTTCCCTCTTACTAGCTTGGTGATCTTGATCTCAATGTCATACTACATGACACGGGTGATCCAACCTGCCCCTTTCTCTTTCAAATCCTTGTTGAGGAGGAAGTCCTTGACTCCAGCATGTGAGACCAGCAACTGGACCTTGTTGTTTGAGATTAAGTGCTTGAATTTCTTCAAGCTTGAAATTACTTCGCTAGCACATGCTTCTCAATAAAAGAGTACCTCACCTCATAGTCATCTAGGCTCCGGCTGAAGAAAACAATTGGCTACTCATCATTATGCTTGTTCTGTTGTACCAAAATGGTAGAAATAGTGTCATTACCTCCAAAAGCATAGAGGATGAAATCCTTGGAGAAGTCCTGGGTTGATGAGAGTTGGTGCTTGAGAGATAGCTTCTTTGATTGCTTCAAAACTCTCCTTGCCTTCTGCGGTCCACTTGAAATCCATCCTCTTCTTTAAAATTTTGGTGATGGGCTTGACAAGGGCTACAAAATATAGGACAAACCTCCGAACAAAGTTTATCCTTCCCAAGAAACTCTGAGAAGGGCCTTCTTATGACTTGGCAATGGTAGTGCTCTTATGGCTTCAACCCTCTCTCGGATCAATTGCTAATCCTTCTTTGGAGACAACATGGCCAAGGATCTTTCCTTCATGTGTAAGAAATATGCACTTCTTAGGATTCAAAGACACTCCATATCTCCTACACCTCATGAAGACTTGTCTCAAATGAGAGAGGTGGTCTGCTGCATTTTTTGAAAAAACAGTGATATCATCAAGGTAAATCAACACCATATTGTTAATCAAACCTTTGAATGCCATGTCCATTTCCCTTTAGAAGGTAGCACCAGCGTTGGACAACCCAAATGGCATTTTCCTGTATGCAAAAGTTCCCCATTTAGTTATGAAGGCTGTCTTGAATTGGTCCTCTTCCTTCACCATAATCTAATTGTAGCTTGAGTAGCCATCAAGCAATGAGAACCTTTCTGAACCAGCTACAACTTGCAATATTTGCTCCATGGAAGGGAGTGGGTAATGGTCCTTGAGAGAGGCTCTATTCAAGTCTCTCAAGTCAACGCATAATTTGATCTCTTCACTCTTCTTTCTCGATGGAACTAAGTTGGCAACCCAACTAGAATGCTTGATTGGGAATATGATCCTTGACTCAATCAGCTTGTCCAATTCTTTTCTCATGAGAGGCTCCATGTGTGGATTGACTGGTCTTTGTTTCTTTGTGATGTGCTTAGTATTTGGATCCAATTCAATGGTATGCTTTGAGCTAATTTGGGATTGAAACCTTTCAAGTCTTCATAGCTCCAAGAAAACACGTCGGGAATTCTTGACACAATCTGTATGAACTCATACCTTTCTTGTTCAGTTGTCATTCTTCCAATTTGCAATGGTTTGTTCTCTTCTACCAAGATGGATACTAAATCCTCTCTCTTGACCTGAATGTTTTCTTTCTCCTTTCTAAACTGATCATTGGGGTTAAAAATGGACTCCAAAGTGATAAGTCCCTTGGGCAGCTTGTTAGTTCTCAGCTGTACTACTTGGTCACCATACTGTTGTTCCAACTTTTCTTGATTCTTGGCTGAGAACTCAGCTTCTTCTTACAAGAAATGGATGATTTTCTGGTCATTTTCAAACACTTGCCAACTAACATTGTTATCTGGCACTGAAGGCCTCACAATCACATGGATGTTTGGTTGTACCTTGTCTTGTTGAATGCTTTCCACAATGTCAAAGGCTGCCCCTACTGCTGTAAGCCTATCAGCAGCTTGATTCTCTTTCCTAGGAATGGATTTGATGCCAAAACCCTCAAAATCTTCCATGAGGTCCCACACCATGTTCTTGTAGCACTTGAGTAGATCATTCTTGGCAGCATGTTGTCCCTTGACCTGATTTACAATCAATTCACTATCACCAAAGACTTGCAAGTTATTTATTCCTCTCTTGATTGCCCAATGCATCCCTTGCACCAAGGCTTCATATTCAGCAGTGTTATTGGAGCATGCAAACTGAAATCTAAAAGCTGAATAGTACCTTATTCCTTGAGGTGAAACAAGCATGGCTCCACCTCCTACACCTTGTCTACTCCTTGATCCATAAAAACAGCTGCCATACCTCATTTTCATCCTTGTGGTCCGGCTTGGTGATGCTAGGAATAGGTTGATTTTCTTCGTGTATGCAATAGACTCCTAGCTCGAGACTCTTCCACTTCTTGATAAGGATAAAATGCATGTATCTTGTTTTCCCATTCATCAAGAGTTAGATCCGGGATGCTCCCAACCTTAGTGTCACTTCATCAATGTTGGGTGATCTTCTTGATCAAATTCTCGAGCAATTGACATTAATCGACTTGTAGTGTAAGGCTCAATATGGAAGTTTGCAATAGGTTCAGACCTGATTGTGGCTTTGGTTCCATACCTCGCTCGAACAACATGTGTGACCAATCGCAGACAAATATCCCCAATCTTGGTGTGAAGTCCCTTGACAATCAAAGGGCAAAGAGTGGTGGAAGGTCTATGACCGATACATCTTGTAAAACAACAACATTTGGACATGCATACAAGGTAAGACTCATGTTTCTAACTACCCCAACTATTATTCTTGTTGTCCCATCTAGCCTGCACTACCCCTTTGGATATGGTTTCATCCGGAGTCCTAACCGATCAGCTATTTGTTTAGGCATTACCGAGCTACTTGCCCCGGAGTCTATCATGCAATTGTGCACTAGCTGATTTCCAATGATCAATGAAACATAGAAAGGAGGGGGCTTCAAAATCTTACATTGTTGTCCTCTATGATTTCCCTCAAGCTGGGCAGCATTTGTAAGCACTTTGTCTTGCATGTGAACTTGCTGATTCAAAGTTGGCCAGTCCTTCATGGCAGCTTGCAGCAGATCTCTTTAGCTTGGGATGGATAGGGATTCCCACATTGATATATTAACATTCTTCTTCTTCATCTGATCAATGATACTGAATGGTGATGAAGGATCTCTTTGCTGTCCCTTGGCTTGCATATTCACTCCTTGCATGCAGCAGCAACAACCGGTATTTGAGTTGGCCTAGGGCTGTTCTTGGCTGCCCTTGTGCATTTGAAACCGGATTTTGTTTTCCAACCACTTGTGGAACCATGGAAGGTTGTGGATTGGTTGGGGCTAATGGCTGTTCTTCACCCAAATTCCTTCTCTTTGACCTTGTGTTGGCTGCAACACCTTGAGGAACTACCTGGTTCATGCCACAAAATCCTTCTATTTGCCAATTTACCAATGTGGTGTCATTTCGGGCTGATTGTTGTTGGAATGTTTCTTGTTGTTGACTATTTCCTTGACTTCCCTCACCCTCCACACCAGTAGTTGTCACCATCAATGCTTGATTCAAAGCACCATTGAAGCACATGGATTGGTTATGAGGCTCATTGCATGGAAAACACCAATCATACTCCTGAGCAATGTTGTTTTGTGTTGGCACCAATGCCTTAGAGGAAGATATGGCATTTGGGTTATAGGGCTGAAATGGTCTATTGGCAGGAGGCCTTGTTTGATTCATATTTACAACTAGATTAGGTGGCCTTTGTGGTTGGTATGGCTGCCTATTAGGCTGAGCTTGGGGTTGATAAGAAGGTCTGAAACTTTGGGCTTGTTGCCTCTTGAGAGTAACCAGCTCATTGCCTAGGTTTTGCAATTGCTTCATGACCTCTTGAAGCTCATTTGGGGCACTTGGAGATGAAGTGGAAGCTTCATTTGAACTCTGATTTCTAGGGGTGGGAGAAGGAGCCAAATTAGGTGCTTGATTGGTGTTTGGACTCTCTAAACTTGGAAACAATGACATGGGAGGTCTAGGGGCAAGTTTGCCAGCTTGGATCAAACAATTTTCAGCCCTAATGGCAATGCTATAAGCCAAAGGGATAGTTATGCCTCCCATGGACTAAATCAACATAGAAATATCAGAATTTAGAGCTTTGAGATAGTAGAGAAAAGAACCTTTTGCTGTTGGCCTGACTACCACTAGAATTCTCTCCCAAGTCTTTTGAAATCTGAAGTTGAAATCGGTCAGCTGCTCATTGGGAGCTCTCTTGATGGTTGTCAGCTGCTCCAAAAGAGACAAGTTGTCTCCCTTTTCTCCAAATTGTTCATGAAGTGCTATACATAGCTAATTCCAATTTGTGATAGAACCAGCTCCAAGGATTCTAAACCATTGCAATGCTTTACCCTTGAATGAAGATGCCAATAACTTGATAGCCACTTGCATCTCATTGATTTCATGGATTGCACAAAGGTTAGCAATGTCTTTAACATGATCACCTGGAGTAGTCTGATTTTCTCCAGTGAAGTAGGGAATGTTCTTCAAGGATGCAATAGGAATTGGATGTTGTGCATTGAGGGCAAGTGGGCTGCTACCTGTGAAGTTGACGTAGGGGTTGTTTTATGCCATTCTAATTGGTCTTAAAACCCTTGTTGACTGAATGAAAGGCCTACTAGGTGGAGGAGTTGAGAGAGTTCTGTTTGGTGGAGATGGAGACCTTTGAATCCTTCTTCCTCTTTGCCTTCTTCTTGGAGATAATTGCAGGTATTCAAACAGCACTTCTTCTTCTCCAACTCTTGACCTTGTGGTGATTCTTCTCATGAGTTTTCAGGCCTGCACTGCTGAAACCAGTTGATTCTTCCCCTTGGAGTCGCTAGATATGCAAATAATAGCTCTTTTCAAGCAAGAAAATTGCAGCAGATGCACATCAACTTTGCTGCAATAAAAATGAGACCTCTAGTGTCCCACCGGGCGTGCCAAAACTGTTGTTGTAGGCTCACAGCACCCCTGGATGCAGATCAGGCTTCTAGGTTGATCACTCTAGCATCCAGTGTGATTGCACAACATGGAAACCTCTCTCCAAGTGTGGGACTTGTGAAAATGAGAGAGGAATCTCTAGATTAGAGGCTAGTTCCTCAAACTCCTCTGATTTAGATCTATATTTGCACAACTACAGAGGTTCAGATCCTAATCCTACTCTAAATTGCAAGGAGACAGGGATAGAAATGCAAAAATGAAACTAACTAAAGGTGGTGATGCACCAAAAGGAGTGGTGAATATTTTTGTCAAGCAAATAGACACAAACCAGAGATTGCAACAACACATAACATACACAAAGTGATAAGATATAATTTAGGATCCGAAATGAAGCAAATACTACAAACAAAGGAGTGAAACTCATTCACAAAGCTTACATTATCATTTCCAATGTCAAAACACTACTATATTACAACCTCGAGAGGTAAAAATTCTGATCTTTGAAGAGGTTCGATTCTTCCAACAATCACTTGTTGGAGGTGAAAGAAGAAGATTGCTATGCCAAAAAATGTTCCACCTTAGAAAATGAACCAAATCAAGCTTTCACATTGCATGGGTCGAGCCCAAGAGAAAGAAAACGTACAAAACATGGGAGCCCATTCCTCATTGACTGAAAATTCATTAAAACAACATGGGGAACCTTACAAACCCATACCCTACCATTTTTACAGTTTGGAGGAGAATGCAACCCATTCGTATTAAATTTGGTCGATGAAATGTCACTTCTGGCCATGAACACGCGTCAGAGATGTTTCTAAATTTTCTCTTTCCAGACTACACCAAACTTCAAGATTGACCCTAGAATCATGTAGAGAATTTTATAAGCTTTCCAATGATATAAAGAACGTCCAAATCCAAGCTTTGGACCAAAAGATATGGCGATCTGAAGATTTAGGGCACAATGATATTTTCCCGCGCTCTGCCACCTGGACAACACGTGTCGGGCGCTGATTGGATGAGCAATTCTCTCTCCTTACCTTACCCACGGGTTTTCCCTTGAAATTTGACCCTTTTAATTTTTTGGAAATTTTTCCACTTTTCCCCCACGCCCCGCCACTTGGGACACGTGGCATGCATTGATTGGTCGACAGGGGCACGGGGAAGACCTTTGCTTTTTAGATTTTGGCCAAAATTTTTGCCAAATTCTCTAACTCCTCCTTGAGCTCCACACTTCCCTACTCCATTAGACACGTGTCCTCTTTTTATTGGCTTGGGCCAGCGCTTCAAACCTTGCCCCTTTGAAATTTTGGACATTTTCCCTTGTGACACGTGGCATCTCCTGATTCGTCTCCGGGCTCCACTTTTCACGTCCCTCGCGTCCCTTGGCCCGCTTGTCCCAAAGTCTTGTTTGGGAAAAATTCTTCCGATCCGCCCGATTTAAGCTTCCCTATTCCTCTTTCGGCGATGACACGTGGTGTGATTTGATTGGCTTTCGGCTCCTTCGGCTCCCCGCGTCCACCGCGTACTTATGTCCCAACTATCCCAGACTGTCTGGGACAGATTCTTCCAAACCACCCAAAATGGGCTTCCTTGTCCCTCTTCATGGCTGCTTCACCTTTTCGCGTCCTTCGCGTCTTTTCGGCCCAGATGTCCCAACCTTATCTGCGCAACAGTTAGTCGATTTTCTCACCTTCGGCCAGATCGGCTTTCCGCGTCCCGCGCCCCAATGTCCCAACTGCCTCGGTGCTCGCAAACTACCCGGAGGCTTTTCAGCCAATTTGTGCCCATTTGCTCCAATTGTCCCAAGGGCCGCCTAGACCAGACTTAGCCAATTTTCATGATTTTTCTCGCCAACGCTTATTTTTGCAACCTTTTCACCCTTTTTTAGAACTTGCTCCTTTCTTCTTGGACAGGAGAGTTAGAAAAAATCTGAGGGGACCCTAGAAACATGATTTTTGCCTTGAATCAATCTATTTTCCTAGGACTTGAGTATTCTGATGCATGTTATCAAATTTACCCTGGGGGTGAATTTTGGATAACAGGTTTGAAGGCATCTGCAATCTTCCATTCAGAAGAGTATTCATTTGAAAGAAGATAAACAAATTTAAATTCATCTTATCTTCCTTGTAAATTGAGGGTGTTTGTAAACCTTTGGTTGTACCTTAGGTCATGATCTAGCAAGGGTTCCTAAATGCTTCATTGATATTTTTCTTCAAGCCTTTGTGGCAGGTTATCAAAGTTTGTATGGAATAGTGTAGATTTGGGAATCCATTGTGCACACATCCTGGTTGAAAGAGCACTTCAAATTCATTGAAACATCTCTGTTGTTTAGGTGTTGTAACTCATTTGCAAAGTTTCCCAAAGAAGGTGATGATTTATAGCTACTTTTGTCCCAAGATCTCTCATCAGAATTTCATTTTAAACTAACTCATCCTACCTACAATACCCCTGCATCTGCATTGTGTGTCTACAAAAGAATTCAATCCTTTCACAAAAATGCACAAAGTTGATCAGGGTTTTATCATGTCTTTAGCAGCTCTAGCTTTGTTTTGAAAACATTTCCATCATTTAGTAGTGACAACTCCTTTGAGTTTGGATAATGGATATTTGATCATGTTTTCACAAAGCCTCCTCCACATCATATGCAAAACATAAGGATATCTCCATCTCCTTACCATATAGGGGCTGCAATATAGGTTCTCTTACCTTGGTTGATAGGCACAACCTAAAATAGTGAGGGTTAGATCAAAACCCTTATGAAGGTGCTATCCACTCCCTCAATTATTGAATGCAAACAAGTAGATAGGTGTGATCCCCAGCTACAAACGACATACAAACCATCTATCTATCCTTGAGTGTCTTGTGTAAATTCATGATGTTGTTCAAGTTGTGAAGGAGATTAAATCTAGATACCAACAAGATGTACTTAACTGGTGAAAATTGCCTTGTAATAAGATTGTCTATCTTAATGGCCATTGCTAAGTAATCAAGTTGTATGACCATGGGAACCATAATAAGGTTATGATAAGTGAGTACATTTTTTTATAACTGATTGATAAATTTAAGTGCTACTAAACCATATCTACAGTTGTAGAGTTGTAATAACAAGTTCTTATGAAATTAATACTAGGTCCCTTATAAGGACTATACACAAAGCCATTAATCAAATAAGCTTATGGTGATCTGATATGAAGATATAAAATAGAATGGTATCACTATTCAGGAGTTACAATAATGTGATAATATGTGATATGGGTTGTTAGTGTGTTATTAATAAGGGCTATCCCATAATGTGTCATTATGAACGTATAAGTGTGATATTCAACCTATAATGGAAGAAAAGGGGAACATACTTATTAAGTTAGAAAGGACATGGTAATTGAATCCTAAACCTAAGTCGACACTATTATTATCTCTAAAGAGGACAAGTAAGTGAACATAATAAAAAGAAATTAAAAATCATATGTAAATGAACTGTTATAAAGGCTGTGATGGGAGGAGATGAATTGACAAGTAATTCATCCAATCTAACATATCAGATACACCAACCATTGTCATACTTGATGGATATAATAAAAATGAATGCTCTTAATTAATTTGTAACTAAGAAAAGTGATGTGTTTATGCTAACATGTTGATTAACATCAATAGTCTATGGTACTTGATAAAAGTATGACACATACCTAAATAATTAGCTATGTGTAGATGCATATCTCTAATAATGTGAAATATAGAAACATTGGCTTAATTGATTAAGTTGGGATAGTATTAAAAGTGAATACTGATCATAAACCTAGATAGTTTCATTTTTCATTTATGGTTATCATTGACATGAGATCTAATAAGGTAATTAAGTGTTTTTGAAATTAAATGTCCTTGGATCAACTTAATATAGAAAATTAGGTACGACTCATTTGAGGAGAAGGTGTCATGAGGCCTAGGATTTTCTGTCATGATTTAATAATTACCTTGAAAATAATAAGATACCATGTTCCAATACATGATTCTTGGCAGGTTAACTCACTACATCTCGCTACACAGTCATATCCCTATAATGACGGTTGTCACCATTTGGATATTGTTTCTTAGTAGCTATATTGAGTTTCCTCATCAAGAGACTAGATTGTGGCATGGTGTTTCTTTAAGTACAAAACTTGTTAGAGTTACAAAGATAGATTGAACCTCATAGATACACACCCTGATATCAATTTATGATGGCTATGGGGAGGGAAGTGGTCTAGTAATGAGGTGAATCATTACAAAGACACTTACTTTCCCATAGGAATCATAGGATGACATAGAGGTACATCTTCTTGTAGGTTAAACCAGATTTGTACCTTGTACAAGACTTGTAGCTGTTTACAACATCTACATTTGTGAATCCATATAACTGAATAAGTGATTAAGGTGAGATGAAAAATTCCTAATGACGAGTGTGCCATCATGGAATTGAGCATGGCATACATGACTCTAAAAATTTATGCAAAGTAGTGTAATTTTGATTACACTGTCATGATTTCACTATGATCTAAGCTGTGAGATGCCTGTGGAATTCCTAGGTGGAACCTGTAGACACTTAGGAATCTTCACTTAAATATCATATCCTGATAAAGGAAAACCAAAGGATACATTTGATGTATTGGCTCATACAGAGTGTTGAGGGAGAGTGAATAGGTTCAGTATTCCCTCATGTAGCTGCACATGGTTTATGACAATTATTGGAAATGGATTGCATTAAGGTTTATGTTGGATTTAAATATATGGGTATTTAAATCAGATGCATAAATTAAGATAAAAAATTAAAATTCCTAGATATGAAGTGACAAAAAGTGGATGTTAATGGAGGAGAAATATGTTTGATGGTAGGTATCCCTAAGGGTTTTCACATGGGTGGAAGGTGCATGTACATTCCTCAAGGACTTTCTATGTCCTGTGTTGTTGATCCTAACAAGGTTTTGTGCACCCGTTACTAGAGTATAATATCGGTGGACCAAATTTTATGTTGGTCATCTTTTGATAAGGAAGGTGCATTGCCACACATGAGAAAGATGTTATCCTAGGCATTTGAGTCCCATGTTGTTGAACCCAAGTTAAAAGTAATTACATGGGCATTACTAGATATGCAAACTTCACCAAGCTCCAAGGAGATGAATCTAGTAGTGGATTCTCAATAATTAACTGATGAACAAGCATGTAATGCATTGAATAAGGTATCGGTGGAAGTAGAGGCCAGATTGTTCAGGAGGAATAACAAAATAAAAGCGTTGGAAAAGGATTTAGAAGAGAAGAATAAGGATATTATCGAGAGAGATAGGGAGATCAAGGGAAAAGAACATATTATTGTGTAGTTAAAGGTTGAGTTGTGGGATGAAAAGGGAAGGTTACATGAGGCTTATAAAAAGGAAGAGTTGATAGAAAATTATATCATAATAGTGTGTTTAGAGTTAACCCCCTTGTAAATATGTATGAGACAACCCTCCATTATTTGGAGGATTCAACACACATAATCACAATGCAAAAGCAACCCTTGGCACTAGATTCTGCAGAAGATGTTATGACATGGAAAAATAAAAAGGAGAAGGATGAAATTGAGGTAACCATAACTTAGTACACTAAGATTCTTGCATCAATTAGAACTCCATCTCATATGGTGAAGGTTATTTATGATAAGTGCGAAGATCAAGATCATGTGGAAATTTTTCTAGTAGCCACACATGAGGAAGACCTGAAGGATTTCAAGACCAAGAAAAAGTGAAATCGGGTGGAACCTAACAGGATCCTGGAAGAGGTGGAGAAGAATATTGAGGCAATTAAAATATTGAGGTCCTCTATTAAGAATAATTTGAAATAATTATATCTCTAGGTTACGTAAAAATGGATGCATTGAAAAACCTTAGAAAATAGCTAGAAACTATGGTCAAAACATTCAAGGCCAAGGGAGAAGAGTTGACATTTGATGAAGTCAGTGCCATTGTTGGAGATGTGTTTAAACAAGCACAAAGTGAAGTGGAGGGATAGAATGTTATGGAGGCATAATTAAATAAGGATTTCCCCATCCTCCTTACACAGTAGCATAATTCTTTCATTCTTTGGTGCAATCAGGTACAGGTTTTTTAATTTTTATTCTTTTATTCTTTCTTGGAGAAGCCGAATGTTTCAAGGATATAAAACTTAATTAGTGTGGAGTAATGTTGAGCATAGACAAATTAATGAGTACACATGAATAGTTTAGTGCGCACGGAGGCATTGGATAAGAAATGTACATGAGGATGGGCACGTGAGAAGGACAAAGTTTTGCGCATCAAAGATTGGAAAGGATTGCGCATGCAAGCCAATTTTGGGATGAAGCTACATATAGACTTGGAGTAATGGTCAAGAAAAGTATAAAGATATTGTTCAAATAATAATAATTATAGTTCAAGAAAAGTCTATTTTGAGAGAAGGATCCTTGCAGGAGGTATTTATTTTTGGAGTAAGAGACTAACATTTTAAACTAAAGTTATCTATAAATGATCTATTATTAAAAAATATTGCATGCTCTCTGGTTTTTCTTGTAAACGGTGCATGGCTATTCTTAGCATGCAACCTCTTTTGAGGATACTTAGGAGGTGAAGGTAAAGTTCCCACCCCTATAAATATGTAGTGATTTGCATGAACTATGGCCAGATTAGACTGTGTTGTAAGGTTATGATGCTATTTTTCTTATGCACATAATCTTATTGAGGAATTTATGATGTATTCAACTATTGTATTGTTTGTGGATTAATATAATGGAGTTATGTGGATGGATTCTGGTTATGAATAACAGTTTTAATGGATCTTGTAGAGTAGATATGATATTTGTGCTTGTTTAAAGTTCATTATGCTATATGTCGATATGATTCTTGTATACCTAAATCTAGTTCTTTTATTACTATTATGGGATGTATTAGATCTTGATCATGGAGTTTAACCATCATGCATGATAACACTCTTGAAAAATATGCCATAAAGGAGGGACCTGGTACCCTTTCGTGCTTCGGGTGAGCACTCGCTATGGTGAGTGATGTGTTATCATTCCTTGGGTTGTTTGGTAAAATAAAAGACTACAATTCTTTATACATCAAGAAGTACATTTCCATAGTTTTCACTCTTTTCTTTACTCCTTCATTGACTAAACTTCATCAATTTCCAAATCTTTAAAGTTTCATAAACATGCATATTCATTTCACACCTATAGAGACATCTTTACCACATTCCAAAGAAGATCATTTAACTATTTCATTCCAAATAATCAAAATCACGAGACTCATACATAGTTTTACACAAAATGAAGCCATTTTTATTGAATGAACCATGAAGATACATGCTTCATGAGCCCATAAGGCTCCATAACAAATTTCCTCCTCCTTAATAACTCTCTTACCATTTCTTTCTTATCTTCTCATCAAAATACATGATGTATTTTTATTGGAAAATAAACAAACATGAGTTAGTTAGGGTTGTCACACTTCTAACCCTACTTTGATTGAGTTCCCTCATGATGGGATAAAGGATAGGTGATTCAATAATGTCAATAGAAATGTGGTATAGGTATCTTGATGCTCTCATTACAACATTCATATCCCATTTATCAAAATCTAATCCTATTACTAACACCTAGACTTAAGAGCTACAAACTAAAAATTTGAAAAACCAAACATGAGGTTTTGGAGGGAAACCTCTTATTACACAAAAGGTGAGTCCAAAAGGACTAAATACAGTAAAAAAACCTCCAAAGAACTCTAAACACAATTAATTAGCCTAAACAAGCCAAATTTTCCTATCTCGTAATGATGTTCCCGTATCACCTATGCCTAGGGAATCAAATGGGACAAAAATTAGCAAATCATTCTCCAAAATATTAACAATTTAAGCCATGGTTTTTCGTTGACACTATTTCTACCAAATAGGATTTTTGTTAGCTTTCAACCCTTCAATTGTATTAGGGTCCTTCAACTCATTTGTGGGAACAATATTAGTTTCGAGAATGAATTCCCTAAAGGATTATGCCTATTTAATTGGTTCAATAGGAGTTCAAAATCAATGTGAACCTAGGGGTTTTTATTCAAGTTTTCTAGGTGGATATTGAATGGCTTTAGGTCACACTTCGCCACAAAACTTCCCCGAGATACAAGAATATAACTTCTTAGAATAACATAGAAGGGATTGCCTTCATCCTATGAATCCAAGGTCGTCCAAGAATCATATTATAGTTAGTTTCTTGATCTATAATATAAAATTAAACAACACGGTCTTATATCCGAGAGTGACAGAAGTACTATGGTTCCAATAGATGTTTCTTTGAGAATTTCATAGCTGTCAATGTGTTTCATGTGGAGGAATAGTGCTTATCTCCACATCCAACATTTGTAGAAACAAGAAGGGGACTATATTAACAACAACCCCATCATCTATCATAAATTACTTGACCTAATTATTATAAATCCAGACTTACAATTACAAGGAATTTTCACCTCTTCATGCTAGCTCAACATCAGTAGGCATCTTGTTGATATCAAAAACAAATTTGTAATCTCTCTCAGGCCTCCCAAGGAGGTGTGACGTGGAGACAGATGACCAAAACATAGATATTCTAATAAAGAAGATCGATGTGCAGGGGAATTATTTAATAAATCTAGGAAGGATATGTGTGAAAATGTCTTAGTCAAGTATGTGGTCAAATCATAGGCCGTTACTCACTTAGGAGCTACTTTGGAATATCATCCGACATGGATGTATAAATGGGGAGATGTTGTGAAGAATAATTGCATGTGCAAGTATCTCGCATGGATTTAATATTTGTTTTTAGTTCAACCAAACATAAGATCTTAATTTTTTTTTTTTTTCCAAAGGAGGAGCTACCCAAGAATCCAAGAATGTAGATGCCTCGTGGTAATTATTCCCCACGGGTACCCCTACAAGCATCCCCTTGTTGGTACCATGAGGGTTAAGCTTTCCATTTTAAGGGTGGGTTGGAAGAGGGTCTCTATAAACCCAAAGAGTATCATTTTATAGAGAAATAGGCCCCATGTGAGTGTTCTATGTAGGCATCATGGGATTAGCCAAGAACATCTCAATGAAGAGTTGTCTCTGGTCTTCTGAAAGCCATTGTATGAATTCATTACAATCATAGAATGTTTGAGAATAGTGTCCTCTAACCCTATAGAAACCAAAGTAAAAGTTAGGATCGTAATCATGAGGTCTTTGATTATACTTTTATTACGTCCCATATTTCTTATTGTTATTATGTTTTTGATTTTTGTAGTTCAAGTTTAGAGTCCTCTGGCCTTAGATCTGATACTGATTTGGAAATTGGTTTGGATATTGGTTTGGGTATTAAACTAGGATTTGGGCTTGGACCTTTTGAAGAGAAATAGGAGGATGAATAAAATGAAATGCATTAATGGAAGGAGTGAAATTTTTAATTCTTTGGATGTTTTCATTTACATTTTTTACCGTGATTTGTGTTGTTGATGTTAACAATGTTTGGCTTCTTAGATTGGTCAATTACACTATTCGTTATAGCACCACATTTCTTGTTAAGTACTTTGGGTCCTTGATTAATATTGTTTGAACTGTTAGGGTAATTTGGGTTACCCTAAGAGGGAGTGACAAGTATCCCATTTGAACCATACATCTTTCGACCACTAACTATCGCAAATTGGTAAATGACGAGAGTTCCCTCTAAGACCTATTCATACTTCCCATGAGGAAAATCTTATACTTCCTCCTTAGTTTATCGATTAAGGGAGTGGAGGAATAGATCAAAAAGATCTATTTGATCCATGTTCGAGCACTAGCAGAGGAATAGAGGACTTCCTGCCACCTCTAGATGAAATGGGTAGCATATTCGTTATTATCTTGTTTGATGTGAAGGAATTCTTTGATTCTGTTCTTAAGAGGTTGTTCATGACATAATCCTTTATGAGCTTTGATACACATTGCTTGAAATAGTGAATTGAATCTTTTAGTATTCTATAGTACTAGTCAAGAGCAATCCTGTCAAGGGTCTAGGGGAATATATTCACTATAACCACATCCCATGGGAGTATCTCTCTAATGGAAGTGTCATATGCTTTGATGTGTGTATTGGGATCCCCTTCCCGTTTGAATTTTGGAATATTCAAAAATGGTTAAGGGATCATTACAATTTGTATGGTGAACTAAATAAGCTCCATGAGATACACAAAATATATGTCTACTACATAGGAGTCAACCATTGACGACCCTTGGTGAGAAGTTGGAGGTGGAACAAGAGCCTAGGATGGTGCAGCATGGGCTTTGGCCTAGGAATAAGGAACCCCTTTTTGCTGAGTGTATGAACCAAGATAAGAAAACATGTCCCCTTGTGGTGGTTTTGAATACATGCAAAGATATGGGGGAACACTATTTTGATATAGATTGGTAGGAAAAAAACCACGAAATTTTTCATTGGCGATTGGAATGGAATTTGAGAATGCACATCCAATTTTTCCCTATGGTGGGCATCCGTATTAAGAATAAGGTGGCATGCCTAATGTTCCTGATTTAGTAAGAAGGTCTCCAGTGGTTAGGAACACCCATATGGACCTAGGAAGGTGATGGTACAGAGGGAACATAACTATGGTTTTGAACGTGGTGGGGAACTTTTCCTTTCCTTGTGAATGGTGTGGAATGAGAAGGTTGGGAAATATCTAATTCTCTAATTCTATCCACCAATGTTGAAATCACATCACCTAATGATGGTGTTGCATTTTTATTAGGCATGTGTGGAGCCTTATTAGGGGGTGATTAACTAAAAGTGACTAATATAGGATAGTACAAAGTAGTTAATCTAATCTAGGAGGAAAATATAACGCAATAAACAAATGTACTAAAGCAACATGTAAAATAGAATGAAAAATTAAACTAGATGAAACTAAAACCCTAGTATGTAATAAAGAATAAGAAATGAATTAGCTGATATCTGGAGACTATCATAGAGTGTCATAGATCTACATAGAAAATCAAGAACCATGAACAACTAGTTAGCAATGCTTAAAATGACAGATATGGGTGATGTGACTAGCTTGGGGTGCCTGGAACTAGATTCGGGCACCCATAGGTTCTATGGTTTGTTATTTGGGCACCATGGTCTTTGTAAAATCTCTGAATATAGTTTTTCTTTGGGATGGAAGATAGTCCTGGAACTCTATCTTTCGACGCACTAAGTTCTATGTGTCGCACCGAATACTCGAATATGCCAAGATGAGATAAAGGACCCAAGATAAGATACGGATGAAAATGGCTAGAAAAGACCCAAGATAAGGTGGGAAGTGAAAAAGGGACAAGGGTGCCCCAAATTGGGACCATGGCACCCATGGGTTCCCTAGTTAGGTCTAAAACAATGTGGTGTTGGTACAATTTATGGGTTTGCACACTTTACTCTTATTCTCCATGTTCCATTTTTACTCCAAAATGTCCTTGTGGCTTGAGTTGAAGATCTATAACTCATTTTATCCAGTTGAATGTTTTCAAACTGCCCTCAATGTTGTTATTCTTCCCCTTTTTGAAACAAAATCCAAGTTTCCCTTTATTTGTGCCCTAGTTTTTCATGTTGCATGGGCTGCGTTATTTTTCCTTGGCCAAAGAGTGAAAGAAACCCATGTTTGATCGAATTCCATTTTTATGAGGGTGAAATCTCACTCCCCAGGCTTAAATCATCCCCACATCATGTTTCGTTGGATTCAAAACCAAAAAATCCATCTTCTTTGTGAAAAATTCAATTTCAGAAGCATCCCCTTGCTTTTTTCATTTTGATGGGCATACGGGCATGTTCTACCCGTCAAATTTATCAAGGTAAAGTTTATGCTGACATGGTAGGCTCTCATTGGCCAGGTGTGGTCGGAAGAAATGTTATAACTTGTCAAATTTTCAATTTTTGGTGAAGGGAGAATTTGCTCCGCGGCCCCACATTTGCATACTGTGCCTACGTGGCATGATTCGAGTGGTGGAGGTAACTTAGGAAATTTTTCTTCCATTTTGGAAAAAATTCTCAAAATTAATTTTTTTCCCGAAATCCCATGCCCAATGGGATGGTGACATGTGTTTAGGAGGGCTAGGCGGATGATCAAGGACTTGGAAAATTTTTGGTGTTTTTGACTTGGGGTGTCGGGGAAAAAATTTTCCCGTGAGCCCACAACCATTGGAAAGGTGACATGTGTCTAGGGAGATCGACTGGAATAGAGGGAAGTTGGAAGAATTTGAAATTTTTTGGTTTCAAAATGCAAAAGAAAAAAATGGCCGGGGGTCTGCACCCAATGCAAGGTGGACACGTGTCCAAGAAAGGTGGCATGGATGGGTGGAATTTATGGAAATTTTGAAGTCTTTTAACTTCAAAATTTTAAGGTTACAATTTGGCCCGATGACCCACGCCCATCGGAAAGGTGACACATGGCACATGGATGTCAAGTAGGGAAGCGAAGAGTTGAAAATTTTCAAATTTTTGGCTTAGAATCCCAAAGAAAAATTTGGACCCGATGGCCCACACCAATGAGAATGTGACACGTATGCACAGGGATGAAATGGAGAGGCAGAGGCTTGGAGGAATTTGAAGTTTTTTAAACTTCAAAGGGTAAAGGGAAAATTTTGGTTCAAGGTCCCGCCACCAATGAACAATGGACACGTGTATGAATTTGATGGAAATTCTGAGCACGGAGGAAAGATGGAATTTTTCCAAATTTTAGTGAAAAATCTCAAAGAGAAAAATAAACCCACAGAAAAATTTGGAGTTTCGGCTCCGCCTCCAATAGACAAAGAACACGTGACATTTTTCAAATTTCAAAAGAGAGATGTCGGGCCTGCATGGAGTTTTGATGCTTGTGGAGGAATGAAGGAAAATGTGATGAGTCGGCTCGCCTCCAATGGGAGATCGACACGTGGCAGAGAAACAACGGGTGTTCGGGCCCATGGGGAATTTTGAGAAAATTTTCCTTTTTGTGAAAAAGGAGAAAATTCATCATTTTGGCCCTTGGTTTTCAGTAGGGCCCATAGGAGGACACGTGGCACATTCAGGGGGCAAGCGGGGAAAAATTTCAAAATTTTCTCGAGGTCAAAAGGAGTCACAAATGTAAATTTTAAAAAAGAAGGCCCGGTCCAATGGTATTTGGACACATGTCCCACCTCATCTAAAAGGAAAAAAGGTAATTTGGGCACTTTTGAAGAGGATTTGGATCTGCCACGTGGAGGGCTGGCATTTAAAGTTGATTTTAATCAATGGCAGCTGTGCATTTCATTTTTTGGGTGCCATTAGAGCTCCAAGAAGTGTGGAATCATCATTTTGCACCAAAACACATGAAATTTTATATGAATCAATCCCTTCGGCCTTCCGAACGCAATGAAATCATTTATTTGATCTAGTTTGGTGCCCTATAGTGTTTTTTGTGAGATATTTTTCTCATCCTATGAAAAACACATGAAATGTAAAAATGAAAAGTTGCAGAGTTAAAAATGATGAGGGAAAAAGGTGAAAAATGATTGCAAATGCATGCTGGCATGGTGGAATGCCAAAAACATGACCCTGGGATGGATAAGGATCTGAGTTCATGCAATATTTTAAAATATTTGTGCATCTCTGGCATTTTGAAATGTTTCATAGTTTTATATCATTTTTCATCAAATGGATAGGGTTTTGTAACAAATTTGATCCCTTTGGCATATTATTTGCTTGGGATGCAAGGATCCAAGATGGCATAGGGTATATGATGTAGTTTTGGAAACATTTTAGAGGTCTGTTGAGAATTTTGGAGAAAGAGAGAAGAAATTTCACAGGAAAAAACTGGAAGAAGTCCATTTTCCTTTTGAGAAACTGCCTGAGAGCCATTTTGATTCCAGTTTTCATCAAATGTTCATCATGTTGAGTTGGTTTCAGCTGTAAAGCCATCAAAAAGCTTTGAGATTGTCTAAATAACTTTCCCTTGCTGATATATTTGATCAAATTCTTGGATTAACTGGTTTTATCTCTTGGAAAAGCTTGCATGCACTTGTATTTCAGTATGTTTTCAATTTGTGTTTCATGCTCATGTTGCAATCTTGTGTTTGGGATCTTTATTGGTCATACATGGTCTCATTTCTTGTAGAGGGTTTGAAGGCATCTGCAATCTTCCATTCAGAAGAGCATTCATTTGAGTGGAGATAAACAGATTTAAATCCATCTTACCTTCCTTGTAAATTGAGGGTATTTACAAACCTTTGGGTGTACCTTAGGACATGATCTAACAAGGGGTTCTGAATGCTTTATTGATATTTTGCTTCAAGCCTTTGTGGCAGGCTATCAAAGTTTGTATGGAATAGTGCAGATTTGGGCATCCATTGTGCACACATCCTAGTTGAAAGAGCACTTCAAATTCATTGAAACATTTCTGTTGTTTAGGTGTTGTAATTCTTTTGCAAGGTTTCCCAAAGAAGGTGATGATTTCTAGCTACTCTTGTTCCAAGGTCTCTCATCAAAATTTCATTTTAAACTAACTCATCCTACCTACAATACCCCTGCATCTGCATTGTGTGTCCACAAAATAATTCAATCCTTTCACAAAAATGCACAAGGTTGATTAGGGTTTTATCATGTCTTTAGCAACTCTAGCTTTGTTTTGAGAACATTTCCATCATTTAGTAGTGATAGCTCTTTTGAGTTTGGATAATGGATATTTGATCATGTTTTCACAAAGCCTCCTCCACACCATATGCAAAACACAAGGATATCTTCATCTCCTTACCATATAGGGGCTACAATACAAATTCTCTTGCCTTGGTTGATAGGCACAACCTAAAATAGTGAGGGTTATATAAAAACCCTTATGAAGGTGCTATCCACTCCCTCAATTCTTGAATGCAAACAAGCTATTAGGTGTGAGCCACGGCTACAAACAACATATAAAACATCTATTTATCCTTGAGTGTCTTGTGCAGATTCGTGATCTTGTTCAAGTTGTGAAGGAGATTAAATTTGGATACCAACACTTGAGTGGCACCATTGCCGCTGGGTACTTCTTGCAATTTCTTGGTGGTTTTGAAGTACTTGAAAGGTTTGAGCATTTTTGATCAAGTATTTGTCTGTTATATTATTGAGATATCATTTCATACTTCAGATCTAGATTTTTGGGTAAGAAAGACTTCAAACTCAACCTGCTCTCCTCATCTACTAGTAGTTTATGTCATTTGGATGCACTATTTTTGGATGAATTAAGAAGAAGAAAATTTGATTTGTGAATCACGTCAAGTTTTCAGTATAGCATGCATTTAACAGAATATTTTAGTGCTTTCTTGCACAACTAAGGTGAAAATCCTTGGTGGCGACTCCATGCTGTTGGGATCTTGAAATACCAGTTGTCTAACACATTTTTATCATTTGAAATTTGTTGTTTAAATCTATCAAACTGGAGGGAAGGAGATCCCTCTTCATCAAGGACTCTTCTAAGAAGTTGCTCACCAAATCAAGAAGCTCAGAACTAGAAGGAAGAAGAGTGTGGAAAGTGGTTGGTGATTTGGTTGCAAGGAAAGGAATCCCCATAGTTGAATTTGAAGGAGAGCAGCCTGTCATTGAAGATTATAATTCCTCTTCAAGTAGATCTGATTCAGGCAATCTCCTTGCTGATTTTCATTCTCCATTAGGTGAGGGACCTTCTTGTGTATTTAAAAAACTTTCTCCTAAATCTACTCCTGTGGTTTCTAAGTTTGCTAAAGTTTATCAAGAGAGAGAGCCTTTGGGGGGTTATCATTTTAGAGATCATTCATTCATTCCAATCAGACCCACTACTACTCCTCATCAACTTGTTTCACCTCCAAGATCACCCCCACCAAACAATATGGGTCAACCTAGACCTCCATTTGTTGTAAAAACCTTTGGTCCTATAAATTTTGGAGGAATGGATGGTTATCCAAATGTTGTCCCACAGATGATGAGAAATAGGTTACCAAAATTCCAAGTAACAATGCCATAATCGAAGATCATCATCTCAAACTCTTTGTTAACATGATGGAAGACTTTGAGAATGTGTATATCAAGTTGTTTATCCATACACTTGAGGAAGATGCAGAGATTGGTATAAATCTCTGCCGATAACTCTATTGATTCATGGACTGAGATGAGTAATGCATTCAGATTACAATATGGAGACAAAATAGATCCAAGGTTCCTTCTATCCGAGTTTGAGAACATCAAGAAGAACCTGAATGAGACCGTTCATGATTTCAATACAAGGTTTAACAAGACATTGATAAGGTTCCCTGTCATTTTGAGGCCTTGTGATGAAATCAAATATGCAGATGCATTTGACAAAAAGGTAGCCTATTACTTGAGAGACAAAAATCCTACAAACTTGAGGCAAGCTTTCACCATGGGACTTCAAATTGAAAAAAATATTAAAGTTGTTGGTAAACCACTTAAGAGGGATGGTGTGAAGCTGATAAAACCTTAGAAGCCTCAAACTAGCAAGGGTGTTGATTTGGAGGATGTTGTCAAGACTTTGGCAGGGGTTGTCAAAGAAATTTCTTACAAATTAGCCCGGGCTGAGAAAGGAATTGGGCAAAGTTCACAAGGATAGCAAAGAACTCAAAACCATGATAGATTTGGCAATCATCCTAGGGGTGATCAAAGACAAGATGATAGAGGTAAAGGGATTATTGGATTTGCAAATAGACAACCCCAAGCACGTGAAAATAGAGTGGTGCTTGACCCTCTGACTGCAAGAGTTGCTGCTGTTCAAGAAGTTGCTGACATGGATTGGTGTGATAGATGTTTTCTTCCTCATCCTCCATGTGAAATGGACCAACAAGATATAGATGATGATAATGAGAATGAAATGGATGATGACATTTGTATGATGGGCAGCTCTTCAGGCTCACAACAAGCAACAACATCAATAGATGTGATAAGTGCAAGGACTGCTGCAACCTTTTGGGATTGCATAAAGAGGGTACCATTTCTTTCTCTTCCTCAAACTCATGATGTAGATGTAGTTCAGGCCTTTGAAATTCCTAATAATGACTTTGAATACCTAAGGGATTTAATGATCAAGAAGTATGATGGTGGTATTCCTTCGGAGGAAGATAGACAATTGTTAATGAATGTTGTGGTTGGTCAAGAAAAGGAGTACAATACTAGAAGTAAAGTTGTTAGAGGAGATTTTCCTCAAGCCAAGCCAAAGACACCCTTTCTCACAAGCATTCCCAAAGATAATCCTAGAAGAGAAACAGTTGCTAAGAACCCTGTTGTCCCATGCAAAAATATCAGTCCTCTTCATGCCTAGGCTGCCAAGAATACTTCTCCATCTGATGAACCTTCTTGTTTCCCTTCCAATGCTATTTTTCCAAAGAATGTTCCATATGATATAGCCCAGGTATTGAGCCAAATTAAAGTGAGTGTTCCCATTATTGAATTTCTCAGAATTCCTGAACACAAGAAAAGAGATTTTGAATACTTGGGATTAAAAGAAGAAAAGATTATACCAAGTAGAAATGTCAATGTTGTTGAGAGTCCTCTTCAAAGTGTTGCTGGCCCTGAAACACCACCACCAATGGAAGATCTTGGAGAGGCACCTGAAGTGTATTTGGGGACATCCTTGGTTGATTCCCAATTGAATGTTGATCCATTCTTCACAACTTTTCTCATCAAAGATAGGTTGCTTCACAATTGCATGTTTGATTCGGTGCATCATGTAATGTTATGCCTCTAGAAGTTATGAATGAATTGGATATCAAGGTGACAACAGCATATGGAAAGTGTACAGCCATGGATTCAAGGGAAGTGCTGGTTGTTGGATGTGTGAAGGGTTTAGTAGTGCAACTTGCAGCCTATCAAGGTAAGAATTTAAAAATTGACGTTATAATTGTTGATGCCCGCCCGCCAAATGGGGTATGCTTTTGTCAAGAAAGTGGGCTACAAGTGTTGGTGGTAGTGTTCAAATGGACATGTCCTATGCCACCATTCCCATTGAGGGAAGCCTTGTCAAACTCTATCTTAAAAATAAGATGTTAAACTTGATTGAAGATCCCAACAATGCTTCTTATGAAGTGTTGTTTGCTGACGTAGATGTTGACAATTTCATTGGTTTTGCTGATGGAAAATAGAATAAGATGGACAAATAAAAGTGTCTTGGTATGGTAGGTTCTCCATGGACATTATTGTTTGATGGATCTTGCTCCAAAGTTAGAAATGGTGCTGGTATAGTGTTGGTTTCCCTAGTTTAGAGGATTTTCCTTTTTCCTTCAACATCAATTTTGAATGTACTAAAAACATTGATGAGTATGAGGCATTATTATTGGGTTTAAGGATTGCATGGAAGTATGGAGTAAAAGATATTGTTGCTAAAGGAGATTCAGAGTTGGTTGTCAAGCAAGTAAGAAAGTTGTATGCTACAAAAAATCAGCGTATGAAGCAATATAAGCATGTTGTTTGGGACTTGATTGAAATGTTTGATTCCTTTAACATTGTTTACCATGATATAAGTCTTAATGCTGCTGCTGATCAGCTGGCTGTTCTTGGTTCTAAGTTTGATAATTGCACCGTTTCACCTTTTTGTGAATATGATGTTGAAATGCTCACAAGGCCATCTGTCCGGATAATGTGAAACATTGGCATATTTTTTATGACTATGCACAAGTGTTGAGATTCTTACAATGCCAAGGACATTTTTTTGGTCAGAATATTGATTAGGAAGCAATGGTGTGCATGAATGAAGGTAGAGAAACTTTGTTTGACAAGGATATTATACAATTGAAAACAAATACCATTCCTAAAGGTCTTGTTGCACTTGAATCCAATTTTAGCAATGTTGATTGCATCATAAATAGAAACTTGTTTTCTTCAAGGGATGTGGAAGAGCACAACTTGGGAACTAAAGACAAACCAAGGAAGATCTGGTTGGGTAGTCATCTCAGCAAAGAAGAGAAACAGTCCTATGCCCAACTTTTAAAGAAATATCAAGACTGCCTTGTTTGGTCTTATTCAGAGTTGAAGGCATATAGAGAAGATTTATTTCAGCATGAGATCCCTCTTGAGGCTAAAACCAAGCCATTTAGACAAAAGAAAAGGCCTATTAACCCACTAATTTCCATGAAAATGCAAGAAGAGTTGAAGAAATTGAGAGATGGTGGCATCATTCAGCCTACTAGATACTCTTCTTGGGTTGCCAACCTTGTGCGTTAGAAAGAAAATGGAGATATTAGACTTTGTGTGCATTTTAGGAATATAAAAAAACATCTATGAAGGATTAATATCCTTTTCCGAACATGGAGAATATGTTGCAGCTTGTCAGAATAGGTCGAAATGCTTTCTACTTTGGATGGTTTCTCTCGGATACAATCAAGTAGTTGTTAAAGAATCGAAAGACTTAAAACAACCTTCACTACTCCTTGGGGGACTTATGCTTTTCTTAGGATGCCTTTTGGATTGATGAATGTTGGTGCTACTTTTCAGAGGGTAGTGGATGTTGCTTTTGCTAGTTATATCAATGAATTTATTGCATTTTATCAATATGATGTGACTATTTTTTCAAGACAGTGAGCGGACCATTTGCAACACCTAGTGAAAATGCTGATCAGATGTAGAGAGTATGGCATTTTACTTAATCCAAAGAAGTGACATTTTGGTGTGCCAAAGGCCAAGTTATTGGGGCATATTGTGTCCAAATAAGGTGTTATGATAGACCCTGAGAGAGTGGAAGTAATCAGCAAGGTGCCTATGCCAAGAACCAAGAAGGGTATTCAATCTTTCTTTGGCCAAATCAATTTCATTAGAAGATTTACCTCCAATTTTGTTGAGTTGACTCTTATAATCACAAGAATGCTAAGAAAGGATCAAGTTATTAAGTGGGAGGAGGATGCCATCTAATATTTTGAAGGAATAAAGGATGCACTCAAGCATGCACCTATTTTGGCAGCTCCAAACTATAAGATGCCTTTCCAAATTTTCTCTTTTGCATTAGAATTTACTATTGCTTCAGTTTTGCTACAAAAGGATGAAAATGGAGCTGAGAGGCCTATTGCTTTCTTTAGCAAGGCTTTACAAGTAGCTGAATTGAGGTACACAATTATGGAGAAACAAGCATTTGCATTAGTAAAAGCAACAAAGATTTTTAGGCCCTACATTTTGAGTTCAAAGGTTGTTGTTTATGTTCCCACACCATGGTTAAAGACATCTTATCGACATGGAGATATCAAGAAAGAGATGTAGATGGGTTAAAAAATTACAAGAGTATGATATGGATATCCAAACAACAAAGCTGGTAAGAGGTTTAGGTCTTGCCAAACTCATGGCTGAGAGTAATTTGTAGAATGTAGAAGTGAATCAACTAGGGGAAGAAAGGGCAGATCTCCTTGACAAATTGATGATTTCTAAGTGGTACAAGGATGTGGTCTATTACCTCAAGAACTTATGTTGTCCCAATCACTTAAATAAAAATCATAAAAGAGCCCTCAAGCTGGCTTCTCATAAATATGTCATAACAGACCTTAGGTTGGCTTGGAAGTACCCTGAAGGTGTCCTCTTGAAATGCATAACTAAATTTGAAGCTCCCAAGTTGATTGTTGATTTCCATGGGGGATTTTGTGGAGGACATTTTTCTGGGAGAGTGATAGCACATAAGATTTTAAGGGCTGGTTATTGGTGGCCAACTCTTTTCAAAGATGCAAACCGGTTAGTTAGAAGGTGTGATAGTTGCCAACGTTTTTCAGGAAGATTGAAAGCTTTAGGCTCCCTTCCTTTGCAGCCTGTATCAGTTGAAGCTCCTTTCAAACAATGGGGAATGGATTTTATTGGTGAGATTTCAGATCCTTCTAGTGCTGGTTACAAGTGGATCCTTGTAGCAACTGATTATTTTACAAAATGGGTTGAGGCAATTCCATCTAGAAAGGCAACACACCAAGTGGTAATGGATTTCTTGCTAAATCATATCATATGCAGATTTGGGGTTCCAGTTAAGATTGTGTCTGATAATGCTATGTGTTTTAGAGCCAAGCCTTTGATGGCAATGTGCAATGAATATGGGATAAATTTGACCTATTCTTCAAACTACAACCCACAAGGGAATGGGCAAGCTGAATCAAGTAACAAAAACTTGCTCAAGATCATTAGAAGAACCTTGGAAATCAACAAGAAGAAGTGGGGAGAACAGTTGAAATTTGTAGTTTGGGCTGATAGGATAACTCCAAAAAGAGAAACTGGTAAAAGCCCATTTGAACTGGTGTATGGAACTCAGGCTTTGCTACCATTACACCTGCAATTATCCACTTTTCAGTTTTCCCAGCAGTTGGAAGATCAAGAACATGGCCCATATGAATCAAGAATCAATCAGATCATTGAGTTGGATGAAGAAAGGAGAGCTTCTCATCAAAGGCATGTCAGGTTTAGGGAGAAATTGAAGAAGTTGTTTGATAAGAAGGTCACCCCTAGAGCTTTCAATGTTAGAGATCTGGTTTTGTTGTGGGATAGTAGGCATGAAGACAAGGGCAAGCATGGAAAATTTTATTCTCTATGGATGGGAACTTATGCCATTGATATCAGGATTGGAGAAAATACATTTTTCTCAAGGATTTGGATGGGGATTTCGTTGGAGCTGCTTGTTAATGGAAGACATTTAAAACACTTTTTGGATTAAATCCCCAAAGGAGGTATGCAAAAGTTGTACATTTTGTATAGCACTTTTTGCTATTGTTGGCTTGTGGTTTTCCTTTTGTCCTTGGCAACCATTGTTGGTGTGGTTCTCTCGGTTTGTTTTTGGTGAAAATTCTAGTTTTTAGGGCTGCTATGCATGTTTTGACTCCTTGCCCAATGGATTTCTGGCACTTGGTCTACATTTTGATCTTGTGGCACTCACTGGGAGTGCCCATCCCCAAGCAGAGCCAATGTTGGTGCAATTTATGGGTTTGCACACTTTACTCTTATTCTCCATGTTCCATTTTTACTCCAAAATGTCCTTGTGGCTCGAGCTGAAGATATGTAACTCGTTTTATCTAGTTGAATGTTTTCAAACTGCCCTCAATGTTGTTATTCTGCCCCTTTTTGAAACAAAATCCAAGTTTCCCCTTTATTTGTGCCCTAGTTTTTCATGTTGCACGGGCTGCGTTATTTTTCCTTGGCCAAAGAGTGAAAGAAACCCGTGTTTGATCGAATTCCATTTTTATGAGGGTGAAATCTCACTCCCCAAGCTTAAATCATCCCCACATCATGTTTCGTTGGATTCAAAACCAAAAAAATCCATCTTCTTTGTGAAAAAATTGATTTCAGAAGCATCCCCTGCATTTTTCATTTTGACGGGCATACGGGCATGTTCTACCCATCAAATTTATCAAGGAAAAGTTTATGCTGACATGGCAGGCTCTCATTGGCCAGTGTGGTCGGAAGAAATGTTATAACTTGTCAAATTTTCAATTTTTGGCGAAGGGAGAATTTTCTCCATGGCCCTGCAGTTGCCTACTGTGCCTACATGGCATGATTCGAGTGGGGAGGTAACTTAGGAAATTTTCTTCCATTTTGGAAAAAATTCTCAAAATTAAATTTTTGCTTGAAATCCCATGCCCAATGGGATGGTGACACGTGTCCAGGAGGGCCAGGTGGATGATCAAGGACTTGGAAAATTTTTGGTGTTTTTTGGCTCGGGGTGTCAGGGGAAAAATTTGGCCCGCGAGCCCGCAACCATTGGAAAGGTGACACGTGTCCAGGGAGATCGACTAGAATAGAGGGAACTTGGAAGAATTTTGGAACTTTTTGGTTTCAAAATGCAAAAAAAAAAAATTGGCCCAGGGGTCGCACCCAATGCAAGGTGGACATGTGTCCAAGAAAGGTGGCATGGATGGGTAGAATTTATGGAAATTTTGAAGTCTTTTAACTTCAAAATTTTAAGGTTACAATTTGGCTTGACGACCCGCGCCTAATGGAAGGGTGACACGTGGCAGAGGATGTCAAGTAGGGAAGTGAAGAGTTGAAATTTTTCAAATTTTTGTCTCAAAACTCCAAAGAAAAATTTGGACATGATGGCTTGCACCAATGAGAATGTGACACGTATGCATAGGGATGAAATGGAGAGGCGGAGGCTTGAAGGAATTTGAAGTTTTTTAAAATTCAAAGGGTAAAGGGAAAAATTTTGGTTCAAGGTCCGGCCACCAATGAACAACGAACATGTGTCCAAATTTGATGGAAATTTGGAGCACGGAGGAAAGATGGAAAATTTTCCAAATTTTAGCGAAAAATCTCAAAGAGAAAAATAAACCCGTGGAAAAATTTGGAGTTTCAGCTCCGCATCCAATAGGACAGCGACACGTGGCATTTTTCAAATGTCAAAAGAGAGATGTTAGGCCCACATGGAGTTTTGATGCTTGCAGAGGAATGAAGGAAAATGTGATGAGTTGGCTCCGCCTCCAATGGGAGATCGACACGTGGCAGAGAAACAGCGGGTGTTCGGGCCTACGGGGAATTTTGAGAAAATTTTCCTTTTTGTGAAAAAGGAGCAAAGTCATCATTTTGGCCCACGGTTTTCAGTAGGGCCCACAGGAGGACACGTGGCACATTCAGGGGGCAAGCGGGAAAAATTTCAAAATTTTCTCGAGGTCAAAAGGAGTCGCAAATGCAAATTTTAAAAAGAAGGCCCATCCAATGGTATTTGGACACGTGTCCCACCTCATCTAAAAGGAAAAAAGGTAATTTGGGTACTTTTGAAGAGGATTTGGATCTTCCACATGGAGGGTTGGCATTTAAAGTTGATTTTAATCAACGGCTGTGCATTTTCATTTTTTGGGCGCCATTAGAGCTCCAAGAAGTGTGGAATCATCATTTTTGCACCAAAACACATGAAATTTTATATGAATCTGCATCCCTTCGGCCTTATGAACACAATGGAATCATTTATTTGAGATAATTTGGTGCCCTATAGTGGTTTTCATAAGATATTTTTCTCAACCTGTGAAAAACACGTGAAAGGTAAAAATGAAAAGTTGCAGAGTTAAAAATGATGAGGGAAAAAGGTGAAAAATGATTGCAAATGCATGTTGGCATGGTGGAATGCCAAAAATGTGACCCTGGGATGGATAAGGATCCGAGTTCATGCAATATTTTAAAATATTTGTGCATCTCTGGCATTTGGCGAGCTGTTTCATAGTTTTATATCATTTTTCATCAAATGGATAGGGTTTTGTAACAAATTTGATCCCTTTGGCATATTCTTTGCTTGGGATGTAAGGATCCAAGATGGCATAGGGTATATGATGTAGGTTTGGAAACATTTTAGAGGTCTGTTGAGAATTTTGGAAAAAGAGAGAAGAAATTTCACAGAAAAAACTGGAAGTCCATTTTCCTTTTGAGAAACTGCCTGAGAGCCATTTTGATTCAAGTTTGCATCAAATGTTCATCATGTTGAGTTGGTTTCAGCTGTAAAGCCATCAACAAGCTTTGAGATTTTCTAAATAACTTTCCCTTGCTGATATATTTGATCAATTTTTGGACTAATTGGTTTTATCTCTTGGAAAAGCTTGCATGCACTTGTATTTCAGTATGTTTTCAATTTGTGTTTCATGCTCATGTTGCAATCTTGTGTTTGGGATCTTTATTGGTCATACATGGTCTCATTTCTTGTAGAGGGTTTGAAGGCATCTATAATCTTCCATTTAGAAGAGCATTCATTTGAGTGGAGATAAACAGATTTAAATCCATCTTACCTTCCTTGTAAATTGAGGGTATTTACAAACCTTTAGGTGTACCTTAGGACATGATCTAACAAGGGGTTCTGAATGCTTTATTGATATTTTTCTTCAAGCCTTTGTGGCAGGCTATCAAATTTTGTATGGAATAGTGCAGATTTGGGCATCCATTGTGCACACATCTTGGTTGAAAGAGCACTTCAAATTCATTGAAACATTTCTGTTGTTTAGGTGTTGTAATTCTTTTGCAAGGTTTCCCAAAGAAGGTGATGATTTCTAGCTACTCTTGTTCCAAGGTCTCTCATCAGAATTTCATTTTAAACTAACTCATCCTACCTACAATACCCCTACATCTGCATTGTGTGTCCACAAAATAATTCAATCCTTTCACAAAAATGCACAAGGTTGATCAAGGTTTTATCATGTCTTTAGCAGCTCTAGCTTTGTTTTGAGAACATTTCCATCATTTAGTAGTGACAACTCTTTTGAGTTTGGATAATGGATATTTGATCATGTTTTCACAAAGCCTCTCCACACCATATGCAAAACACAAGGATATATTCATCTCCTTACCATATAGGGGCTGCAATACAGGTTCTCTTACCTTGGTTGATAGGCACAACCTAAAATAGTGAGGGTTAGATCAAAACCCTTATGAAGGTGATATCCACTCCCTCAATTCTTGAATGCAAATAAGCAGATAGGTGTGATCCCCAACTACAAACGACATACAAAACATCTATCTATCCTTGAGTGTCTTGTGTAGATTCATGATGTTGTTCAAGTTGTGAAGGAGATTAAATCTGGATACCAACACATGGGATCTTCTAAAATGGATCGATAGGTAGATGTAGTTGATCATAAAATATGAAATAAAATAATAGGAATTAACAAAATGGATGAGGATTAATTAGTACTTTGTTTCTTTGAGAACCTTCTAAATAGTAGTATGAGACCGGGATAAATAATTACCTAAAGTGCATGCTTTTGTAACTACATTTTGCCCCCACTTTATATTGGTGAGTAGAAATCTTGGTAACATAAAGTAGATAGATATGTGTACTTGATGTCACTATAGAGTGATGGAGAAGGTATGTAGAAGGATAGAAAAATCATGAAATAAAAAAATATGGAGGATCGTGGAAACTATAGATGAAAAAATCATAAATAAAAATGACTAATTGAAAGTGACTAATATAGGATAGTTACAAAGTAGTTAATCTATTCTAGAAGGAAAATATAACACAGTAAAAAAATACTAAATCAACATGTAAAATAGAATAAACAATTAAAATAGATGAAATTAAAACCATAGTGTGTAACAAAGAAGAATAATGACTTAGGCTGATACCTAGAGACCGACACAAAGTTTCCAGTGCTGCAGAGAAAATCAATAACCAAGAACGATTGTATTATAGTGTTGAAAATGAAAGGTCTAGGTGATATTACCCAATTGGGGGGCACCTGGAACTAGACTAGGGTGCCAACGGGTGCTCGGTCTGTGTAAAATCTCAAAATCTTATTTTTACAAAGACTTTGAAAGATAGTATGGAACTTTGTCTATATTTTTCACTAAATTCTATGTGTTCACTTTGAATACTCGAATATGCCAAGATGGATAAATGACCTATAAGACCGAAAAACAAGCATCAAATCCTATAAAAAAATCATATGAAGGGGTCGATTTTTTAGCCGCCACAGAGGCGGAATTACTAATTGAGCACCTCACTACATCTCGGACTCCAATGTAGTTCTATGTGAAATTATGTGTGAACATGCCCTAGGTTTCTCTTGTGTCATTCGCACTTTGTGAAGTAGTGAGCAATAACTATATATAGAAAATGTAATAAAATGTGTGCATGGAATATAATAGAATCCCCCTATGAAGTGTGTGTTGATGCATATCTCCTTGCTTGTGCCTTGATGATTCCAATTCAATATATGGACATAACTCTAGAAGGAATGATAGTATTTTGTGATGTTATGTCCCTCATTATGGTCTCATAACTTTATATTTATAGGGTTCTCTTGGTATAATTTCATAATTAACCCCAAAAAGACCAATATCATAATAGATAAGGATGTAAAATGGCTAGAAAAGACCCGTGATAAGGAAGGAAAGTGCAAAAGGGACCAGGGTACCCCGAAATGTGACCAAGGTGCCTATAGGTGACCTTGTACAAAATATGTGTGCCCTAGTTAGGGCTAAGACGACGTGAGATATTCAAAAATGGATAGATAGGTAGATGTATTTTCTTGCAAAATATGAAATAAAAAATAGGAATGACCAAAAAGGATGGGGGTTAATTAGTACATTCTTTCTTTGAGAACCTTATAAATAGTAGTATGAGATTGGGATAAATAATTTCCTAAAGTGCATGATTTTGTGACTACATTTTTCCCCCACTCTATGTTGGTGACTAGCAAGCTCGAGTAACATAAAGTAGATAGAGATGCATACATGATGTCATTGCATAGTGATGAATAAGGTATGTAGAAGGCTAGACCAAGCATGAAATGATAAAAAGATGGAGGAGCGTGAAAACTATAGGTGAAAATTTCATAAAGACAAATGATTAACTAAAAGTGGATAATATAGGATAGTTTCAAAGTAGTTAATCTAATCTAGGAGGACAATATAATTCAGTAAACAAATGTACTAAAGAAACATGTAAAATAGAATGAAAAATTAAACTAGATGAAACTAAAACCCTAGTGTGTAATAAATAAGAAGAAATGACTTAGCTGATATCTAGAGACCGACATAGAGTATTGTAGGTCTACACAAAAACTCGGGAACCAAGAAAAATTGTATCACGGTGATGAAAATTACAGATCTGGGTGATGTGATTTGATTGGGGCATCGGGAACTAAGCGGGGGTGCCCACGGGTGCTATGGTGCTGCTATCCGAGCACCCTAGTCTATGTAAAATATCTTAATCTTGTTTTTATAGTTCCGAGAAGATAGTCCTGGAACTCTATTTGTCTATCACAAAAATTATGTGTGTCACGTTGAATATTATAAATATGAAAATATGGATAAATCACTGGAAGACCCAAAAACAAGCACCTAAAAAGGAAAAATACATATGAAGGGGTAAGACTATCCTCAACTACCATAAGGGTGGACTTACTAACTTAGCATTGCACTACATCTCGGACTCCAATGTATTTATGTGTGCAAGTGTGTGTGAACATGCCCTAGGTGAAGTAGTTAGCAATAACTATGTGTAGAAAATTTAATAAAATGTGTGCATGGAATATAATAAAATTCCTCCCCTATGAAGTGTGTGTTGATGTGGATCTCCTAGATTATGCCTTGATAATGATGGATCTATGTGGATGCCAATGCAATAGATGGATGCAACTCTAGATGGCATGATAGTAGATAGTGATGTTAGGTCCCTCATTATGGTCTCATAAATTTATATTTATAGGGTTCTCTTGGTCCAATTTCATAATTAACCCTAAAAAGACTGACCTCATAAGAAATAGGGATGAAAAATAGCTAGAAAAGACCCAAGATAAGGAGGGAAATTGTAAAAGGGACCAGGGCACCCCGAAATGGGACCAAGAAACCCATGGGTACCCCAGTATAAAATATGAGCACCCCACTTAGGGCTAAGATGATGTGGGATCTTCACAAATGGAAAGATAGGTAGATGGATTTGGTTGTAAATTACAAAATAAAATAATAGGAATGACAAAAACATACAGGGGTTAATTAGTAATTTCTTTCTTTAAGAACCTTCTAAATAATAGTATGAAACTGGATAAATAATTGGCTGAAGTGCATGATTTTGTGACTACATTTTGTCCTCACTTTATGTTGGTGGGTGGAAATCTCAGTAACATCAATTAGATAGATATGCATAACTGATGCCGCTATAGAGTGATGAAGAAGGCATGCTAAAGGCTAGAGAAAGCATGAAATGATAAAAATATGGAGGAGTGTGGAAACTATATATGAAAAATGCACAAAGAAAAAGTGATGAGAGTGAACCTCGGGCAGAACGCATGTGTGTAGATGTTGCAATGTGTACCTACATGGTTAGTAAGGCATGTGTTCTGTCACAAAATGTTTTTGTTGTTGTTGTTTCCACCAATTGACTTCTTGTTTCTCATACGGTCAAAACCTACAAGGAGAAAATTGTCAAGTAGTAAAATACGTATGTATGTAAGTGTAAAAATGCTATGAAAATAGGCATGTGAGTGTAAAATACACAAAGTGTAAATGAAAATGGAAATGTAAATGGAACATGTGCACCTGATTGATGTCGAGGAAGATTGTAGAAGGATATCATGTATTGTGAGTTTTTCAGGAAATCTCATGCCACCGTAGCTAAAGAAGTGTAGGGAGGAAATGCTTTATGTCCTCCAAGATCTAACTACTTCCCAGAAATGCTAAGGACACCATGTCCTATAAAATTCATTGTGCATGGGGTTCGTAAACTAGTCTGAACCCACTTGATGAATATAACTGAACTGAACCAGTGTAGAATCTTTGTGTTAGTATGTAGAAATCTCCAAATGATGTCCCAACTCTTTGTGGGAACATGTGGCATTGTTGATAGGAGACATGCAACCCCAAAAGAGGGCTAACCACATGTACGCTAAACATTTCTTGGTATAAACCAAGTCACACACCAATAAGAAAGGCTAGCCAAAGACACATGTAAACATTAATGTATAAAGAAAACAATATGTAAGCTATGCAGACAATGTATAAGCTATCAAACAATGTAATGTAAAAACCAAAGAAGAAAAATATGCCATAAATATTGGGTTACAAACATGGAACATAACTCACGATGTTGCAAGACATGCAAGGACATAATAACCACACAAACAATAGACAAGAAATGTAAGATGTTAAGTAAAAAATGAAATAATATCACTTGGTTGAGAAGAATATGGATGCCCTAACTACCAAAGTATAGTAAGGGTAGAAGGTAAACATCCATGCTGCATGTAGGAGACTTGTATTTGCAATCATAACTAGAAAAAGGTGTGAATGTGCATGTGTGGATGATATATATAATGAAATATAATAAATCAATTTAACATGTGTAGTAAAGTGATTATGAAAAGCACTAGAAAACAAGAGTAAATGCACCCAAGATAATGCAAGTATGGTGTAGATGGATGGAATGGAATGCAATATGGAATGATAGGAGTCACTTGCTCCTTGAGTGGATGGAAATGTATGCGTAAGATTAATTGTTTCCCCTTACTTGAGTCAAGAATGAACCGTAAGCAAGAGTGTGTCATCGGTAAATGGCCGATTAGTTTTTGTGTCTAGCATGCTTTGTGGTAAATGTGTATATGCATAAGGGTGATGCTATGTGACATGTAGAAGATATGTGTGTGGACCTTATAGCCTTAGTGTATACCATAATTTAATGAATGGATGAGTGATGATTTATCCCTAAGTGTATATCACTATAAGATGAATGGGTGAGTGATGACTTAACACTAAGCATATATCACTATAAGATGAAAGGTGGATATGGTGATGTAACTTAAGGTGCATACCACTACAAGATGATAGTATAGGTGATGATTTAACCTAGGTGTATGTCACTAACTTTGGAAATGTCACATGAAATTAGGAAATGTGGATGGATGTAAGGTCTATTTGACTTATAAACCCTCGAAAATCTAGTATGGACCAATGAACTAAAGTGCATCATCAGTGGCAAGTGCGGTGCGTGGAAAATAATGTAGTATGAGTAAGGAGAAAAAATGACCATGTGATGAGGGGGATGTGTAAATATGGTATACGGAGAATGTAGCATAACAAGTGTAGGATGTATAAAGTGTAAAGCGTACAATGCAATGTAATAGGTGATAATGTAGAATGTAAAGCTAGGCTTTTATATAATGTAGAATAACGTAGTTTATAGAATATAGGTGATGTATAAATGCACAAAGTGTGGAATAGCCAAATGGTGTATGTAACACGTAGAATGACTAATATGTGTATGTAATATAATTTAGAATGCAAAGTGGTTGTAGGATAGACATTGTATGATGTGTGATGTGTGTGATAAAATGTAAATGTGTAATGTCTAAAGTGTAGTGCGTGGGGTGTAGTGTATAAGTAATCCCTCAATAGTTGAGTGTGAGCTGAAGCAAAAGAGTGTGTTATCAGGTAATGTTCTTGTTTTGATAATTTAAGTGTAGTATTTCTTTGGATGCATTATGTTCAAGGGATTTTTAAGCGTCTTACCTAAGAGTGGGGAAAGAAAATATACACCACCACCAAGTTTATCCATGACAATGTAGGGATCAAGTCAATCGGGATTTAATTTTCCTTTGATATATGCCTTAACATTTGTATTTTTTTGGTTTTCTTTCATAATAAGGTCACCAACATTGAATTCACATGAGAGATTATTTTGATTATAGGCATGAAAAATGTGAGCTTGGTATGTGCGGAGGTGTTTGAGTGCTTGGAAATGTCATGAGTCCAAAAATTCTAGTTCATGTAATTGGTTTACATGATATTCATTGTCTTTAAGGATTCCTTTAAGAGTGATTCACAAAGATGGTATTTCAATTTCTAGTGGGATGACAGCCTCAACACCATAAACTAATAAAAATGGGGTAGTTTTCGTAGGTGTACATACAAAGAGTGTGATAAGCCCATAATGCATAGAAGATTTGATTATGCTAATCGATACCACTAGATTCAACATTATTGTATAATATTTTAACGATAGATTTATTGGTGGCCTTAGCTTGGCCTTTTACCCTGTAGATAATAAGGTATATAGAAAGATTGAAATTTCATGACATATTTATTTTTGAATGAAATTCCATTATTAGTGATGATATAATAAGGGACACCAAAACATGTGATGATATGCATGGTAAGAAATATACAAATGTCTCGTACTAGTGGTCATCTAGAGAGAAGATTTTTCAACCCACTTGCTAAAATATTTGGTAGTTTTAATGATGAATTTATGACCGTCAGATGATTCAAGGTTGATCATACCAATTAAATCCATCCCCCAAAGAGAGAAGGGCCACGTCAGTGCAATGGGTTGAAGTTCGTGGGAGGGTGCATGATGAATATTGCCATGCTTTTGGAATTTTTAATAGCGAGTAGCATAGTCAAGACAATCTTGTTCCATTGTTGGCTAATAATAACCTTAACGTAAGATTGTTTGTGACATAGATTTTCCTGAGAAATGAACACCACATATGTTATCATGGATTTGTGATATGGAAATAGGAATATTGACGAGTGAAAGAAAATAAAGAAGATGATTGTTAGTGCAAATTCACAGCACCCCCAAAATGACCTATGGATCTACTTTTCTAAGGAAATTTCATTTGGTGTGAATGCACAACATTGATCTTTCCCAAAGTGTGGGACCTTTGCAAATGGGGAAAGATCTCTAGAGAAAGCTAGTTCCTCTTCCTAAACTACCTGCCACAAGCTATTCCAGCAAGTGCGGGCAAGCTAATCCAATCCTAATCTAATTATGCCAAGGAGACAAAGAGAGAGAAAATATGGAAACATAGATCCTACACTAAAACGGTGATATACCGAGAGAAGGAAAATTCTAAACATCTATCAAAAGCGCCATGGAACAAGAAGAGGTGAGCAATGGAAAGGATGGACAAGTGCATCACAAAACCAAGGATAAATTTCACACAAAAAATGTTCCAAAACTCCATGAACACAGCTCCAAAACATAGAATGAACATTCAAACATGCACAAAATACCTTGAATAAATGCAAGAAGAAGACAAGTAAAACGAGAAAGGATGGACAAATGCATCACAAAAAATGTTTTATATTGCTCCATAAGTTTTCACAAAACATCATTTTACTATTAAAATGTGAAAAAATCATTATAGAGCAAGGGAGGAGGTTCAAACTCCATTTTCCACCCTGGGGAAGAAAACAAGGAGAGAGAGAGAAGAATGATGAACAACCATTACAAATGAGCCAAAATTGGCTTTTAACCATCAAGTAGAATGGAAGAAAGGAGAAAACATGGGAAAATTGATTTGGGACTTCAACCACCAACAAGATTCATCTAATGGGCCTGAAAAATGATGGGTTTCCATAAAAAATCCCATACTTTGAAGTACATTGCTTTACAGAGCAAAACAGAGGCCCATACTTCATTAATTTTGGTGGTTGGAGTCATTTTCTGTGTTTTTGCATGCCAGATATGTTTTTCCATTTTTATCCCACAAATATCCATCAAAAATCAAAATTGAATATTCCATCATGTAGAGGATTTCAACATATTTCCAATGATATAAAGAACATGAAAATCCAAGCTCGGGATCGAAAGTTATGCCCCTCTGAAGATTTAGGGCAAAAATGGCAATTTTAGGGCAAAATTCGGGTTGGCGGGCCAAAACTTGAAAATTTTCCATTTTTTGAATTTGGGAAAATTTCCCAAAATTCCCTGCACCCCGCTGCTCTGCTGCCACATGTCACTTTCCCATTAGTTGATGGAAACATGGGCTCAAACCTTGCCTTTTTCACTTTGATTTTTCATTGGGAAAATTTCCCAAAATTTCCCCGCGCTCCACCAGCTCCGCTACCACATGTCACTTCCTAGTTCACCTGTGGGTTTGTGCTTCAACATTTTCCTTTGCACCTTTTGCAATTTTGGAAAAAAACAAAAATTTCCTTCGTGCCCCCAATTCCCGTTCGCTGACAGGACACGTGGCATCCTCCGGTTGGTCCGTGGGCCTTCTAAACTTTTCTCCATCCTCCTCCTCTGCGGGCCTACGGGCTGGTTTTTTCCTTTGCACCCTTTTCCCACTTTGGAAAATTTTTTAACTTCACTCCGCTGACCTGGCATCTGCCACCATGTGCATCTTCTCATTGGATGTGGGCCTATCAAGGGAAAATTTCCCCAAAAAACTCTACCGAGCCATAACTTTCAAAATATTTGGAGTTAGGAGGAAAATTTTACCTTTCTGGAAAGGGGAAGAAAAATCCTATCTGATGAAGCCATTTCTAGAATCCTTTGAGTTCTTGAAATGTGTAAAAATTGAATTTGAAGCACAAGGAAGGAAAGAATGAAGGCAAGTTAGCCAAAATAAGTAGGGGGCTCATTTTGGATAACAATTTGGCGACTCTCAGGGGTCATCTGCCTGCTAGATGAATGATCAGTGGCCTTTGAAGCATCCATTAGGCATGGAGTCAAGCCTAATAACCAATTCTGATATGAACTATGAAAATATGACCTCTGAGCCACTTGGAAACCCTTGAATTGGCTGGTCTCGCCAAAACCCACGAAATGGGATCATGCAAGAGAAACCAAAACAACACCAAACAACTATGTAAAAATTGAAAATCATACATGCTCCAAATGGAACATGTAGAGTGTGCATAAGCACTTCTTCTGTTGAAATAAAACCTACCTACTCTACTCTAACTGGAAGCAAAGGTGGGCTAAACAAACCCTGCAACTGGCTGTGTAAAATAGCTTTCTTTCTTCAAAATTAGCAGCCATGCAAATTATTTAGAGCTGAGTATGGCTTCTTGGATGAGTGGAAAATCAACAAGAAGCTGGGCTTCTACCCAAATTAGCAAGGTGTCAGGTGAAAGCAAATTGAATACCTTTTTTAGTTGCTCTGCATTTGGATTGAAGAGGTATGGCAACTGATCCTTGGTACTTTGTATCTCATCCTCATGCTTAGAAGCAAACATGACTGGTTGTGACTTCTTCTTTGGCTCAATGAATCTGAATACCTTATTGGGCAAGGTTTGATCCATTTGATATGCCCATAGCTCTGATTTTCAACTCCAAAAATGGAGTCTTCTTGTAGACCTTCTTGAATGGATGGTGTGGAAGAAATGATGGAACTCTTCTGTTGTTTTCCTTCCTCTAATGAAGAACATGGAAGATTTAAATCTTCCAATCTTGATTCCAAAGAGCTGCTATAAGATGCAGGCTGCTACAAATGAAATTTATCCTCCATGAAAATAAGCTCAAGTGTTTGGAATGTGGATGATGAAGGAGAAAATGGTGTGATTTCAACCGGTTCCTCTTCATCAAAACAATCCTCCAAATCTGATAGATAAACTGCCTCATTGTTGTCCTGCTGCAAATGTTCAACCTCTCCCATGGTGTTCTCTTGATCTGAAACTTGATCACCATGGTTTCTTTCATCCTCCAACATTGAGTTTGAGAGATCAAACTCTTCTTCAACACTAGAACTCGAGAGAGATGAAGTAGAAAGAAGAACTAAAGGTTCTTCTATAGCCTGCTTTGTGCTCAAAGCTTTTGGATCTGCACTTTTCTCCCCATAGCTGGAATGTGCTCCTCTTCTTTTGGATTTTGAATAGATTCTCCTTCCTCTGCTGCTAGAAGGAAATCTTGATCTTCATTAAACTCTTCCTCTAGCATGAAGTTTGTCAAGTCAAACTCTTCAATCTGCTACTCTAGAGGACAAGTTGGGGCTGCAAGATCTCTTTTAGAGCTTTCCTCTTCCATGGCTGATTGTGCAACTTGAATTGGATCAACATCTTCTTCAAGTAGAGTGCCAACATGGACACTACATTCTGAGAAAATTGATTGCTGATCTGCCTCTTCTTTTTCTCTTCTTTTGCTACAACAAAATCAGTCCTAACCACCACTTGTTCTTCAACCTTTACCTCCTCTGTAGGCTTCACCAACAAAGGAATTTTCTCAATCCCATATCTAAGAGCCAAACTTACTAAGCTCTTAATCATTCCTTCTTTTCTTGGTTCTTCCTCTTGCTATCCTTCATGACTGATTTTTGTAATTTCTTCTTCCCAACATGGATTTGGGAATGCAAGAGGAGGGGTGGGTTGTGACTCAACCATTTTTTCATTTGTTTGTGGTGGTGGAAGGTATTTCTTTTTTCTCTTGTGGAGGGGATTTGGATTTGGAAGGGAAAAGGATAGAAGAATTGAGATGAGGTGGAAGACTAGGAGATGGAGAAATGGGATCAACATTTGGGGCAGCATATGGGAAACTTGAAGCTTGACACTGCTGAAATGATACAAATTGAGAAAGAGGAAAAGAAAGAGTATGAGATGGTGTGCTTACCCATTGACAAGGTTGCTGAATACTCCTCTCATACACCTCTATTCCCTCAGTCCACTTTGCAAGTAATGGAAGCATTGCAATCATGAAGTCAAGCTTCTCTTGAGGGTTGTAATGCCTTGGAAAAGGTCCCACCCATGGACAAGGTGCTCCACAACTGATTCCAAATGCTTTCATTTGTGCTTGAGCCCTAGATTGCACCATGCCAATCTCCATTTTTTGGATTTTCTCCAAAAAATCAGCATCTTGCATTTGATTTTCTTCATTGTATGCATACCCCTGCTCTTGGAAAGAACCATAGCCAAACTGATTTTGGCACTGCTGCTCATATGGGTATGCATGTTGATCTTGAATCTACTCAAAATGTTGATTTGAAGGAGTTGTAAAGCATGTTGGAGGTGGATTTGGATGGCACTGCTATTGTAAATGTGAATTCCATGATGGAAATGAAGTCATGATTGCACAACTTCATGGGATGAAAGAAGATGGAAGAGATGGAAGGAAGAATGGATGAAAAATGAATGAAAAGGAAGGTCTGCAACTTCAAAGATGGGTTGTTTACTAGATGGAGTCACCAGATGTGTTTGCAATTGCCTCCAAAGGCTGAAATCTTCATAAGAACACACCAACCTGCAAAAGATGAAGTGGAAGACCTCTAAGGTCCCACTGGGCATGCCAAAAATATTAGTGCAAATTCACAACACCCCCAAAATGACCTATGGATCTACTTTTCTAAGGCAATGTCATTTGGTGTGAATGCACAACATTGAGCTTTCCCAAAGTGTGGGACCTTTGCAAATGGGGAAATCTCTCTAGAGAAAGCTGGATCCTCTTCCTAAACTACTTGCCACAAGCTATTCCAGTGTAGGCAAGCTAATCTAATCCTAATCTAACTATGCCAAGGAGACAGAGAGAGAGAAAAGAGGGAAAAACAGAGCCTACACTAAAACAATGATACACCAGAGAAGGAAAATGTTGAACATATATCAAAACTACCATGGAACAAGAAGAGGTGAGAAATGGAAAGGATGGACAAGTGCATCACAAAACCAAGGATAAATTTCACACAAAAAATGTTCCAAAACTCCATGAACATAGCTCCAAAACCTACAATGAACATTCAAACATGCACAAATACCTGCAATGAAGAGAGGCAAGAAGAAGACAAGAAAAACAAGAAAGGATGGACAAATGCATCACAAAACACATTTTTATTGCTCAGAAGTTTACACAAAACATCATTTTACTGGTAAGAGGAAAAAAACACCATTACAGAGAAAGGGAGGAGGTTCAAACTCCATTTTCGACCCTAGGGAAGAAAATAAGGGAGAGGAAGAGAAGAATGATGAACAACCATTACAAATGAGCCAAAATTGGCTTTTAACCATCGAGTAGAATGGAAGAAAGGAGAAAACACAAGAAAATTGATTTGGGACTTCAACCACTAATAAGATTCATCTAATGGGCCTAAAAAATGATGGGTTTCCATAAAAAATCCCATACTTTGAAGTACATTGCTTTACAGAGCAAAACAGAGGCCCATACTTCATTAATTTTGGTGGTTGGAGTCGTTTTCTGTGTTTTTGCATGCCAAATACATTTTTCCATTTTCTCCCACAAATCTCCATCAAAAATCAAAATTGAAGATTCCATCATGTAGAGGATTTCAACAGATTTCCAATGATATAAAGAACGTGAAAATTTGAGCTCGGGATCAAAAGTTATGCCCCTCTGAAGATTTAGGGAAAAATTCAGGTTGGTGGGCCGAAACTTGAAAAATTTCCATTTTTTGAATTTGGGAAAATTTCCGAAAATTCCCCGCACCCCACCGCTCCATTGCCACATGTCACTTTCCCATTATCTAATGGAAACGTGGGCTCAAACCTCACCTTTTTCACTTTGATTTTTCATTGGGAAAATTTCCCAAAATTTCCCGCGCTCCACCACTCCACTGCCACGTGTCACTTCCTGGTTCACCCAGCATTTGCACTTCAACATTTTCCTTTGCACCTTTTGCAATTTTGGAAAAAAACCAAAATTTCCTCCGCACCCCCGATTCCTGCCGCTGATAGGACACGTGGCGTCCTTCGGTTGGTCCACGGGCCTTCTAAAATTTTCTCCATCCTCCTCTATGGGCCTGTGGGCTGGTTTTTTCCTTTGCACCCTTTGCCCACTTTGGTGAATTTTTTAACTTTGCTCCGCTAGCCTGACCTCTGCCGCCATGTGGCATCTTCTCATTGGATGCGGGCTTGTCAAGGGAAAATTTCCCCAAAAAACTCTGTTGAGCCATAAATTCCAAAATATTTTGAGTTAGGAGGAAAATTTTACCTTTCTGGAAAGGGGAAGAAAAATACTATCTGATGAAGCCATTTCAAAAATCCTTTGAGTGTTTAAAATGTGTAAAAATTGAAGTTGAAGTACAAGGAAGGAAATAATGAAGGCAAGTTAGCCAACATAAGCAGGGTGCTCATTTTGGATAACAATGACCATTAATAACATGTTTGAATAATTCGTTCCCAACAATAACATAGTGAGTAGAATCAAGACATAATCTGAAATATTCATGAGGTTGTAGGGTATCGGGGATATTTTTCTTATATAAGTTATTATAGATAGGTGTGAACCACTCATCGATGTCTTGACTTTTCATGATAACACAAATTGGAATAGGTAATGTAGAGATAGAGGGATGACGTAAGTGCGTAATGATGAAAGTGGCTTGTTCTTTGGTGATGTCTTGTGGGACAAGTGATGTGCTGCTAGCCTTAGCATCGACATGGTGATTATATTTGTGAGGAATAACAGTAATGGAATAGGACTCAAAGGTAGCTAAAAGGTCCTTTACGAGGGTATTGTATGGAATAAGATGTTCCTCCTTTGTATTATATGTATCATTAACCTGATTGATGACTAATTGAGAGTCATCATGGATGCACAAGTTGTGAATGAGAATATTTTGAGTAGTAAATGAGCCTAAAATGAGAGCCTCATATTCCGCAATATTGTTCGTGCAAGAAAACCCAAGTCGATATGTGAAGGGAAGGGATCACAAAGTGGGGTGATAAAAAAATTCTAGCGCCGAGTTTTAGATCAATAATGAGAACCATCAAAGTACATGGTCCATATATGGGACTCAATGATATAGGTAATGAAATCATTGCAAAAGGAATCCAAAATAGGTGATGCATCCGAGAGGGATCTTTGTGACTAATTTATCGGTGATGACTTGTCCCTAGATTAAGTTTTTGGAAGGAAATTAAACTCAAACTCGGTGCAGGAGTATGACCCAAAATACCAAACATCATGAGATATGTGTGCGGGATAAAATATAATGTAGTGGATAAAATTTAGTAATAATATGGACTTTGTGGTTAAGGATATAATGGCGTAGTTTTTCCACGAAAAATACAAGACCGAGGCACAAATTTTCAATATATATATAGTTACATTCATAAGAAAGGAGAGTACAATTGATATAATATATTTCTCTTTCTCATTGTGAATCATCATGTTGTGCCAATAATGTTCCTAAAGCATGGAACGTGGTAGATATGTATATTAAAAAAGGTCTATCATGTATAGGAGGGACTAGAACAGATGGATTTTAACAAGTAGGCTTTAATGTCATTGAAGGCTTGTTGGCATTTCTCATCCCAAACAAACTTAGTATATTTCTTCATGATTCAAGTGAGCAGTCAAGTCTTATCTACAATTTGTACAATAAAATGTCAAATGGCCTAGATTTTACCTTATAGGGAATGGAGTTGGTGAAAATTCCTTGATGGAGGCATGTTAATGATAGATTTAATTTTGTTAGGGTTAATATCTATACCACGTTGAGAGATAATATATTCAAGAAGCTTGTGTGTGGTTACCACAAAAACACTTTTTTTCATTTTAAATGTACATGATATTGGAATAAACACTCAAATAGTATGCATAAATATTATGCATGGGAAGAACATCATAAATATTTTACTAATATATCATCTCGCATAGTCTTCAATGATCTTGTAAATGTAGTCATGGAAAATATGGGTCATTGTGCATTTATAAGTAGCTCTCACATTCTTAAGTCCGAAGGGCATAAGCTGTATAGAAGAATGCACTCCATGGTGTGGTAAAGGAGGTATTTTCTTGGTCATCCAGATTGATCTTGATTTGGTTATAACCCGCAGACTCATCCATAAAAGAAAGGATAGTGTATCTAGCGGTAGAATCAACAATAACATCTATGTGTGGCAAAGGAAAACTATCCTTAGGGATAGCTTTATTAATATCACGAAAGTCAATGCAAAAAGAACATGAACATCTAGCTTCATGATGGGGATAATATAAGATACCCACTCGGGCTAGTCAATAGCATGAATAAAACCAAAATCTTTTTTTTTTGAATTTCTTCTTTGACTAAAAGAGCTACTTTAGGGTGCATTTCTGATTTTCACGTTGAACGGGTTTTGCACCGAGTTAAGGACAATATTGTGCATATCGAAAAATGTGTCAATACCCACCATAACACTATAATCCCATGTGAAAATGTATGAAAAATAATGAATCACTTTCTTGATATCATTTTGTTCGGCCGGGGGTAAGAGAGGCAACTAGTAAAACTATGCAAGGATTGTAAGGGATACCCAAGTTATATTGTATTGTTTCTTTATCAATAAGAGTGGAGCAGTACTAAATATATCGATTTGTGGGAATATTATCAGGGGTTAGTATTATATATAGACATTAGAGTCTCTGTGGAAAATAATACAAGTGGCCAAAGAAGGGTGATGTCGCTTATGGTGGAAGGGGGAAGATTATCATAAGCACCCACATAATCAAGTAATGCATTATCAGTATTAAAAGTATCGAGGTTATCCCAAAGAATAGATACATCATTATTGATGAGTTATTGATGTACCAAGGAAAATGATGTAATGTGATAGGTGGAATGAGTATCCAAAGGGGATGTAGAAGGGGGTTAGTATCGTAGGCCGAACTTGTGAGTCCATGTGGGGAGGTCCCAAAGTTCTATGATTTCATGGGGTTGTGGATTAGAGAATCCAAAATGGTGGAAATATTCATACCCTATCTCATATCTACAAATATCTAGATGAATATCAAAAGGAACATGTAAATTAGTAGTGTGTTCCACAAATTTATAATACGCAAAGGGGTATGGGTCAGTGGTCACATCATATACAGTGCCTTGATAACAAAATTTAAGTCGTACATGTAGCGTAGAAGGGACCGCATGCATAACATGAATCCAAGGTCTCCCTAGGAGATTTAGACACAAAATTATGCACATTACACATAATTTAACCTAGTCTTATACTACTATTTAGAATGCTCTCAAGTGGATAAAGTACTAATTAATCCAACCTTTTGGCAACCTTAATTTTATATTTTATTTCATCATTCCCACATATTTTATTGCATGTATCTACCCATTTCTAAAATTCCCCATCATTCTATCACGAAATCAGGGCACCCCATCATGTACTTGGGCACCCTGGGGCACCCCCGATCCCACTTTGAGCACCCTAGTCTATGCACATCCTTTCCCAGTTCTTTTTGGGGTCTTTTTAGCGATTTTTATCTTTATATTTTTTCCACTTAACCTTGTCAAGATTAATTACAAAATTAAGCTTGAGATTCCTATAAATATAAATCTATAAGACCATAATAAGGGTCCTAGGTCATAACACTACTATCACGCCATCTAGAGTTGCATCCATTACATCACTTGTATCCACATAGTGTAATGCATCAAGGCTACGATATATGCATCACACACACTGCATAGGGGAGGGATTCTATTCTATTCCATGCAAACATGTTATTTAAATTTTCTATAGTTACTATTGCTCACTACTTCACAAAGTGTGACTAACACGAGAGCACCTAGGGAACAACATGCACACACACACACACACACACACTAGAACTACATCTAGGTCTAAAATGTAGTGCAACACTCGGTGATAAGACTATAAGTTTGACAACTAAGGTCATTCTGAACCATTCATTTGCATCTTTTTTTTCTACATTTTGCTACTTCCTTTTGTATTACAGATCATTTTATAGCTCAGCGGGAAAATCTAGTGTGACAAATAAGAAGGGTTTCGAATCAACTTTTGACAATACCATAACTAGGTTTTGAGAATTTATAATGTTCAAAGCACCCAGATTATAGACCAGGGTGCCTTGGTAAACTCCTAGGCACCCCAGTCATCTCAAATCCTCCATATTTGTCCTTTGCATGGTTATTGATTGTTCTTCTACACTTTCTTATTTCATTTTGAGATCTACGATAACCTGCCACAGTCACTACGAATTAGATAAGCTATTTCTCTTCCTTCCCTTACACATTTAGGGTTTTATTTCACTTAGAGTAATTAATTACATTTTCTCTTTACTATTTTAGTCTTTTATTACAACATTTTAGTCCTAATTAGATTAACATTAATACCCTAGTGTCCCCTTTTAGGTCAAATAGATCCTCATTTTTGTTAATCATTTTGGTGAACTTGATGTATTTCATGCTTAGGATCCTTATTCTTCTTATATCATGGGTCAAGATTCTTTATCTGATTTACTTAAGAGATATCCCACTTGTCAGGCTATTTTCCAACAATCCCTAGACACCAAGTATTTTGATGACAATACGCCACCACACGAATTAAGTGTTATGCTTCATTGTTTCTTTTTTGACCCTGACCTTGATGACCCTCCATCTAACCAACCCATCTTAGATTCGATTCAAGCCTTACATGTAAAATTTTTTGTCATGGAATCCACAATCATATCTCTTAGATATGAAGGTCAATAGTCTAAGGATGCTTCTCAATCATATACATCCTCTATGCAATCTATGGAATCAACAATCACATCTCTTAGATATGAGATCCAATAGCTTAAATATGCTTCTCAATCACATACATCCTCTATTCAATCTATGGAATCCACCATCACATCCCTTAGATATGAAATTCAACAACTTAAGGATGCTTCACAATCACATGTTTGTGTTCCTTCTACATCTTATATGCAATCTATGTCCACTACATGTCATCTAGTTGAACCTCAAGACATGTCATTCCCAAGCCTCTCATATTTGAGCATAATACCACACCACATGCAATCCTTACTCAACTCCTTAGTCGTAAGTTGATCACTCTACCACCTACTCATTACTATTTACCTTGTCGATTAGAAAAATATCTAGGTCATCCATATTTCAATTATCATCGAATCAATGGACATAATGCAAATGCTTGCCACACCCTGCATCACCTAATCCAAAGTCTTACTCATCAAGGTCTTATTTCATTTAGTACACAACATCCCCTTCCAAAGGTCACACCCACATGGGCTCCTAAGTCTCTTTCTCCTTTGATTAGTCTAGATCCATCTCAACAAGCTCCCATGGTTACTAGTGACTTTCCTCCTGATCTTTCTAAGGAAGTTCTCGATGATTCTATTATTCATTACATAAATGATATGGACAGCCCCTCCTATGTGCATAGTGATATTTCTCCTAGTTCAACAGGTGGTTCTCCTATTTTTGGTATTACTTCTTCCCACTTATAGAGCATCACTATATTATTCATTACTATACATATCCTACACCCTACATTATCCTACACATATCTCACCTATTATTCATTTCTCCATCATTCATCTCATACACGCTACACTATCTTCATTACATATGAGTCTAGTTTTAGATTTCATCCATACATTCTATATTTATGCTAGGACACATTACACATGGGCCTAGCTTTACATGACAGAACTACATATTCTATCTACACTTACATCCACATCTTACATATCCTACATTATATAGTTCCCATCGCACATTTATCTATCATCTACATTCTACATGCTACACTAGATTCCATTACATATGGGTCTAGTTTTATCATCATTGCATATTCCATTTCTATATACATTGCATATCCTATATACATTATACATCTTACATTGCATTATCCACACCACACATTTACATCACATATTCATCACTTGGTCATTTATACTATGTTATTTTCTATGTGTTGCACTCACCACCCTATGATACACTCTAGTTCCTTAGTACATACTTGATTGCCAAGGGTTTACTAATCAAATGGACCTTACATGAAAAATTTTCCTCATCCACCATTTCACGTGTTAGTGACATACACCTTAGGTTACATTTTCACCCCTTATTATCATCTTGTAGTGGTATAAGCTTTAGAATAAATCACCACCCTCCTTTTCTCATCTTCTAGTGGTATACACCTTAGATTACATCACCACTCCCTTCTTATTCATCCTATAATGACATACACTTTAGGCTAAATCATCACCCATTTTCACTCCTTCATCTCATAGTGATATACGCTTAGGGCTAAATCATCACTCCTCCATTCAACAAGTTGTGGTATACACTTAGGCTATAGGGTCCATACACATCTTTCCATATATCTCATCCCCATACACTCATCGCATAATGATATATGCTTAAGGAAAAATCATCACTCATCCATTCAACAAGTCATGGTATATGCTTAGGCTATAGGGTCCACGCACATCCTTCCCTATATCTCATTCCCATTCACTCATTCTATAGTGATATACACTTAGGGATAAATCACCACTCCTCCATTCAACAAATTTCGTGATATATTATTTGTCTATAGGGTTCACACACATCTCTCCACATGTCACATTTCATCACCACTACACATACACACTCATCACAATGTGCTAGATACAACCTACACTACTCGACCACTTCCCGATGATGTACTCTCATTTATGGTTAAATATTAAGCTGTTAAGGGGGAAAGAAAAATGAACCTCACTACATACACATTCCATATACTTGGGGGACACATTGCTCCTATCATTCCATTTCATCCATCTATAACATATTACATTATCTTAGGGAATGTAATATTGCTTACTAAGTGTTTTACATGTTCACTTTATTACACATGTTAGCTTGATTTCTTATATGTCATTATCATACAAACATGTGCGTTCACACCTTTTTTAGTGTGATTGCAGATATAGGAATCTACACATGGCATGGATGCTCACCTTCTACCCTTCCTATACCATTCGCTGGGGGCATCCAAATTCATCTTATCAAAGTTTTATTGTTTCATTTTGTCCTTAGCATATTATACTACTTGCTCATACATGAAACACTTGCTCTAACATGCTAATGGGTTTTCCATGGAAACACTTGTTTTTCAGGATTACATGTTTCCATGACTACTTGTTTGTTTCTACTTGTCTTCTTTTTTTGCCATTTTATGTTGGATTTTCCCTTTTCTTGTGTGCACACTTTTCTATTGTTTGTGATCATTATGGCCTTACGTGTCTTATGAAATTATGTGTGATTTCCCATGTTTGAAACCTTCTTTATGCGATCTGCTTGTTTTCTTGCATGTTTACACTACTTTATTTCGTATTTTCTACATTATCTGCATATTTTCCACTTATTAAATGCACATGTTTTTGAATAACACTTTTTTTGGCTAGCCATCCCCTTTTCTACGCACCTTGGTATCTACAAATTGTTTCCCTTCCCCCTAAAGGGTAGTGTTCTACAAGTCAAAGTATGGTTGGGTCCTCTTTTGGGGAAGCATTCTCCTTTCCACAACATCTCATGTGCCCCTAAAGAGGGGGGGAATCATTGAGGTTTTTCTAATAACACAACATATTTACATTGGTTCAGACACAAGGAGTGAGTTCAAACTAGTCTCACGAATTCCATACATAATGGCCATAACATGACATGGTATCCTTCAAAAATTCTATGGAGTGGTTACATGATTAGTTTTACGGTGGGTGTGCCTCTCTACACTTCTCCTTCTAATGGAGTTAGATCACCAAAAATACCGGGACAGAGACAAAGACATCTTCACATATTTCAGAAGTGGTTAAAGTTGGAGGATACAAGAGTATTTCCTCCCTATACTTATTCAACTAGGGTGGTGTGAGATGGCCCAAAAAGATCGTGATAGTACATGATATCATTTTAAACCCTTTTTCTTGAGATGGATCATATGCACATGTTCCATTTAAATTTTTCTTCTAGCTGATTCTAAATTTGCTTACTTTTCATTTACATATTTTACACAACATTTTTACACACATACATATTTGATTACTTGATCATTTTCTCCTTGTAGGTCCTCCGTATGAGAAACAAGTAGTCAAATTGGGGGCAAAAACAACAAAAAAAAATTAGCAACTTCGATAATGATACCGACAACACACCACTACATGCATTTTCCTTTACTAACTATGTAGGTACACTACACATAGTAACATCTACACACGTGTTTCACCCTAGGTTCACTCTCATCAATTTTTATGTGCATTTATGGATATCAGGTATGCATCTCTATCTATTTTATGTTACCTGAGATTTCCACTCACCAACATAAAGTGGGGGAAAACTATAGACACAAAATAATTCACTTTACACATAATTTAACTTGGTCTTATGCTACTATTTAGAAGGTTATTAAGTGGATAAAGTACCAATTAATCCCACCTTTTTCCACCTTTATTTTATATTTTATTTCATCATTCCTGCATATTTTATTACACTTATTAACCCATTTTGCAACTGCCCCATCATTCTAGACCAAAATCAGGGCACCCCAACCTTTCTTGGGGTGCCCCTCCTGTGCACATCCTTTCCCACTTCTTTTTGGGGCCTTTCTAGCCATTTGTTGTCTTTATCTTTTTCCCAATTGGCTTTTTCGGGATTAATTACGAAATTAATCTTGAGAGCCCTATAAATATAAAGTTATAAGACCATAATAAGGGTCCTAGGTCATAACACTACTATCACTCCATCTAGATTTTCATCCATTTCATCACTTGTATGTACATAGTGCTATGTATTGAGGATAGGAGATATTCATCACACACACTTCATAGCGGGAGGGATTCTATTCTATTTCATGCACACATGATATTTACATTTTCTATAGTTACTATTACTCATTACTTCACAAAGTGCAACTAGCATGAGAGCACCTAGGGCATGACATGCACACACACACACTACAACTACATCCAAGTTTGATATGTAGTGCAACACTCGAGTGATAAGAAAATAAGTTTGGAGGATGAGGTAAGTCGACTAATTCATTTGAATCTTTTATTTGTATAGGGTTTAAAATTTTTTTATTGCAAGTCATTATACGACTTAGTTGTCAAATCAATGTGCCAGGACAAGCATGGTTCGAATCAACTTATGACCATAATAAAACAAGGTTTTGAGCATTTCAATGTTAAGAGCATGTATATTGCAAACCATGGTGGCCCAGGTGTGCTAGTACACTCCAGTGCCCCTGTCATCTCAGATCCTCTATATCTATCCTTCACGGGTTCTCCACATGTTCATCTACACTTCCCAATTTCATTTACAAATATATGAAAACCTGTAAGAGTCACTTCTAATCAACTAAGCTATTTCCCTTCCTTGCCTTACACATTTATGGTTTTATTTCTCTTAGATTAATTAATTACTTTTGTTCATTACTATTTTAGTATTTTATTAAGGTTTTCTATTCATCCTAATTAGATTAACATTTATAACCTAGTGTTACCTTTTAGGTCAACTAGATCCTCATTTTTGTTAATAGGAGAAGATTGTAGTTAAGGTCATTGGGCATAACATGACATGGGATGTTGATTGTAAATGGACCGATAGTGATGGGTAAATGAATAGTGCCTAAAAATTTCTTTGGGATCTTATCAAAACCACAAATAGATACAGATGAAGGGGCGAGAGATGATTCTAACATGCCTATATGTTGAATGAAAGTGATGTTATAAATGTTGAGGCCAAATCCATTATCTATTAAATCATGCTTGACATTCACCTTGTTGATAAAAACTTGGATATACAAGGGGGGTCATGTTCTAAAAATGCTAGTGGTGGTAAATAGTCAGATGTGAAAGTAATTTTATCCTCAATAAGGTATAAAGCTGAAATTAACTTATGATATACATATTTAGGTGATGTATGGGGAGGAATGTAATGAGTGACTAAGTATTTTTTAATGTTATTGAGACAATTTGGCTTATTTTGTAAATAAGTGTGAATAGATATGTTCATGGTGAAATAATTGTAAGATAAGTAAGGAAGGAAGGATGAGTGAAATAAGAAAAAATGCATGAAAGGATATGCCAACAAGGAGTTATGGATAAAGATGGATAGATAAAAATGAAATATAGATGCAAGCCCTAAAAGGTGCCATGAAGAAGCGTTGGATACACCAAAATTATTAACTAAAATTAACTAAAAGTAGGATGGTTACAAAGTAGTTAATCTAATCTAGGAGGACAATACATCACAATAGACAAATGTAATAAATCAACATGTAAAATAGAATGACAAATTAAACTAGATGAAACTAAAACCCTAGTGTGTAATAAAGAAGAAGAAATGACTTAGTTTATATTTGGATGCGATGCAGAGTGTCACAGGTCTACCACAGAAAACTAGGAACTAGAAATGATTGTATTGTAGTGCTTTGAAAATGATAGATCTGGGTGATGTGACTAGCTGGGGTGTCTAAAACTAGCAGGGGGAACCCATGGGAACTTTGGTATGCTATCTAGGCATCCTAGTTTGTGGAAAATATTTGAATCTCATATTTATAGGGCCGGAAGATAGTCCGGAACTCGTATGTCTATCGCACTAAATTATGTGTGTCGCGCTGAATACTCCAAATATGACAAGATTGATAAATGACCTACAAGACCCCAAAAGCAGTATCAAATTCTAAAAATAAAAATTCATATGAAGGGGTTAGACTGTCCTCACCTTCCATAAGGGTGGATTTACTAACCGAGCAGCACTGCACTACATCTCGGACCTAATGTAGTTACGTGTGCAAGTGTGTGTGAACATGCACTATGTTTCTCTTGTTACAATCGTACTTTATGAAGTAGTGATCAATAAATATGTGTACAAAATATAATAAAATGTGTGCATGGAATATAATAGAATCCCCCCCTATGAAGTGTGTGTTGATGCATATCTCCTAGCTTGTGCCTTGATGATGACAGAGCTATGTGAATGCCAATGCAATAGATGGATGTAACTATAGATGGTGTTATAGTATATAATTATGTTAGGTCCCTCATTATGGTCTCATAAATTTATATTTATAGGGTTCTTTTGGTCCCATTTTGTAATTAATCCCAAAAATATCGACCTCATAAGAGATAAGGATGAAAATGGCTAGAAAAGACCCCAAAAGGTGGGAGAGTGCAAAAGGACTAGGGCACCCATGGGTGCCCTAGTATGAAATATGGGCACCCAGTTAGGGATAAGATGATGTGGAATCTTTAGAAATGACTAGATTAGTAGATGCATTTGGTCACAAAATATGAAATAAAATAATGAGAATGACTAAAAAGACAGGGGGTTAGTTACTACTTTCTTTCTTTGACAACCTTCTAAATAGTAATATGAGACCGAGATAAACAATTTCCTAAAGTGCATGATTTTGTGACTATAGGGGAAAAGGAACGCAATGTTCGCTATGGATTGATCCTTAGTAGCACACCCCTCTTAAAATAAATTTTCTGTCAGTAGGAGGAGGGGTAATAATGTTGTTCTTGAAAAGAACATCGGTATACCCTATCCAAGGATTGATCTATAACATTGAGATATTTTCTCTTCAGTTGAGACATGCTAAGAACTCATCATTTGGTAATAGATAGGAAGGAAATGAATCATTTTCATACTAATTTGAGGCCTAGACAAGACTTAAGGAAATAACCTTTGTTCTCCTATAAATTTCATATTATTTAAGCCAAAGAACTTGGGTTGTTCATTGTAGTTGGGTTGGTCAATATCCTCAATTTTGACCTATGATCCAATATTATACCCTTGAGGAGGGGGCATGTGATGAGATAAGAGTTTGTGTGAGTAAATATCAGCCCACCCCGACAACAAAGTGATTGTTTCATACTCATATGAGTGTAATAATCTTCAATACCCAAAACGGGCCTATCGTAACCTTGACCTGCCATATTCGGGGGGTGTAAAAACACTCGCATAATAATGGGAGAGGAGAAGGATGGAAGAAAGAAACAAAATAAAAGAGGAAATGAAAAGGAACTAGTCCTTCATGTTGGGTTCACCAATTTTGTACGTCTAAGAATCAACATGTGACTCTAGGACACACTCGAGCTCCCAAGTTCATGTTGGGATAACCGATATGATATGGAAAGATGACTATGGAATGGATAAATAGGGAGGATGATTGAAATATCCAAAAATAGGTGAAAATGGATCAAGGGTAAATCAAGGAAGACGAATGTCTTCTCCATGTACTACGGGAATGTGCTCATCTAAGGAAATGAAATAATGTATAACATGTGCGGGTGAGATGGAAAAATCTAGGAGATTGGATAAATAAAGGTTTCAATCAATATCAGAATCGCCAAATATTATTCAAATGGGTTGTGGGATATGTGGGAATCATCCTGCATCTGCTGCGTAAAAATCTCCAGACAAGGTCATGGAGGTGTGAAAAGAGACATATGGGAAGGATGAATCTATGGATCATGGAATCTAATCTTGGCCAGGATAAATGTGCTAGAACATGTAAGCATTATTAGCTTCAACATTTAATATTGTAAATCATGAGATGATAATGGGTGGAATTGGGGTGGTCTGAAAAATAAGGTGTCTGAGGCCCTGGTCAATGTCTATCAACTGTGTAGTTATGTTTGGTTGTGGCACTCTTGGGTCACACACTAATTCTCTAGGTTTCCTAGGGCCTTGGATGGTCATGTGGATGTACAAACAAATAATCTAAGGAAGTAAACAAAAATGCAAAGAATCTGTAAGAGGAAAGGTTAGTGTTTAGATAACCTAAGACAACTAAGGAAATGTATGGAGTAGGGTTATTTTTTGTCTAATTAACTCTATGTTCCTAAATTAATAAATAAAAGAAAGCAAATTTAAATTAAATCAATTTGATTACTCTCCTTGAATCTAATTAAATCTACATGCAACTAGTTAATCTAACAAATGAAAGCTAATTAATTAAACAAATAAAGTAAATCTAATCTTTTTTTGGATTTTCAATTATTTTTAGCAGAAAGGAAATAATAAAAATATAATAAACTAACTAATTTAATATAATGTTTTTGGAATTTTGTGTTTACTGGAAAATAAATAAAATGTGCATAGACAATACAACTTCCTCTAATTAAATGAAATTGCTTCTACTCTAAAACAAACTAAAATAAACAGTGAAATAGCCAGATGTGGTTATTTCCCTATTGCAGAGGATTTAATCTAATATAATAAAATAAATGTTTTCCTAATTTGTAGTTGTGGATATTGCTTCTTCTGGATCTACCTCAAAATCACGGGAAGAATGAAAAGATTCTTAGAAGCGATTCTTTCCTGAAGTCAATTTGCCCCGATAAAACAAAAGATTTCTAAATGAAAAAGTATAAATCTATTGGTGAATAAACTATAAAAAATTACAAAACTCTGTGGTAAGAACCTCCTTCAAATTATTCACAGGAAAATCCATAGGGAAGAGTTGGGAGGAAATCCTCAATGAACACTTTCTAAATGAAATCTACTGTAACAACTACTCTAATTGTACCTTTTTAAATAAATGTATCATTCCCATTTTAAGAATTTAGAAAAAGGGAATTTTTTTTTGAATAATGCTCACTGTTATAAATAATTATAATTTAGAACACACATTCTAAGCTAATCAATCTCATAAAAAAACCATATGCAGTTGGAAATGACTCGGTCAAACACCAATCTCTCATTCCATGACTTTGTATCATACAAATCTCTCATGTTAAATTATTGATTTATATACTGTGTATACTTGGTTCCCTTACCCTTTTTGGGGTATTAAGTGTTTTGTTTAAGAGGCCTATCTGAATATCTATTACCAATATTCATCTGAAATCCCGCTTCTTAAACTAGGTGACATAGGACAACACAACCAACAACTTGCGATACTTTGGAAAAATATTTTTAAACATATTGTTCATGTTTGTATTCCTATATGGCATACTCATCAAATAGAATACGTCATTCACCCCACTTCATCTGTTATCTAGAATTGTCTTCTCCAACTCTTATCAGTCCACTTACTCAAGGTGTATCCCTAGCCAAGGTTAGCAACATAGTCTAGTGTGGAGGACTACTCGTGGTGACTAAGGGTACATAGACATACCCAATTGACCTAAGTCAATTACGTGTGTCTAGTTACCCTAATTCATCATGAGTTGACCCCGACACTAGATCATACCCCTAACTCTACCTAGGGTAGAACTGTGACCAAGTCATATTTATGTAAATCTGGATGATTAAACTCTGAAGGGTGTTGCAACATGTCAACTACAACACAATATCCTCATGAAGACCCAAGTATTCACAAAGGTACTATACTACAATTGGCGTGTGCCAACATCGACTGATTTCACCTCATCTAGATGAACACATCATGGAAAGAAGTTAAATACTTATTAAATTTTCCTTATTAAGGGTTAATTGCAGCAGCCCTACTGAACACTAGGTTCATTAACCATTAGGGTTTCAAGTAAAAGATGCAATTAGAGTTTTTATGTAGATACATCTACCTCCTAACCATTTCATAAGTTTTGATTTTTAATCCATTAACATTTTAATTTATGTTTCAAATAACAGATTCAACATACATAACAATGTTGTTATTTACTCACCAACCCAAGCCTTAGCTTACATAAGATTAGATAAAGTTATTTTTATATTAGACTTCAATGGAATGAATTCTAATCTCTTTTAAGTTCCTTTTTCTACATTCCTAATTCTAGTTTAGGAACTCATCAAGAGGAAGCACACCTTCCACTATCAAAGACAACTTTTGGATTTATTTCCAAGAGGTTTTAAAAATAGTCTAATAATCATTGTAGGGAAGCTTCCTTCCCTTTTTCTTATAAAGGTTTAATGTTCATATAAAACCCCATAGTATTTTACAAGTTATCATCATGGTTTCATTTACCCACATACATTGTTTTAGTAAGGCCATAATAATTTAGTTGAATGTCCAATCACATATGTCAACTTTAATAAGTTACATTTAATTAAGAGAGTAATACATTTAGTACCCTTAACCTTTATTCATTTTAAACCAACCCAAGAGGGTATATTACAGATATATAAAATAAATAGAGATAAGCTTATCATTTCCATTCACAGAATACCCAAAAATATTACACATCAAGTTCAAACAAATCCACAACTCTTTCATTCATCAAAATGGAATTCATACATTATAAGTTCAAACACTTAGACATTTCTAGTGTCTTTGGTAAACACACTATAAGTTCAATTACAAGGGAAACTTCCTTTTCCAACAATTACATTTCAATAATGATCCATATTTCATCATAAAAAGATCCACCTCTTTGATAAACAAAAGTAACATCCTAAAATATATTTTCTCCTTTCATCACTTACGAAGTCCATCTGTAAAATTTCTAGCATGGGTCAGTTCATCGAACTGAGCATGATAAGCACTAAGCATTAAAATTATGTGCTTTTAGCTAACTATTTCATAAAGAGAACTATGCTTTTATGAAATAGTTAAAGCTTTACAGAAAGACATACCAAAAAGTAACACCAGTCACAAATGAGAAAGAGAGATAAGGTGATAAACCATATCATCATTAAGAATAGATCAGGATATAAACAAATTCAACTTTCAACTATTGAATACATAAAAATAATTAAAGCTTAATCCAGATAAGTACTATTTCATAAAAATCACAATTGCTTTTCATATACTGCTTTACATGATTCACTTCTTAATTAATCCAATCTAACATGAGAAGATACTATCACTACTATCTCTTAGGAATAGATCTGCATTAGATGGATCAATAGTACATTCATCTCAGCATTATTTCACCTAATTCCATCCTAAAATATAAGATGCCAAGTTCAAATCAAACATAGGAACATGTTAGGATGAATCAATCAACATATTTAGTAAAGAGTTTCTAGTTTAAGAATCCTATAACTCAATATTCAAAATTAGAAATCAATCTAAGTTCCAGTTCAACACTAAACAATTTTCGATTAAGGATGGGATTGACTTGGCATGCAACTAGAATCAACAACACATTCTCCAAATGAGATATGTCATTACCAAAGTTTAAGTCAAAATAGAAGAATGGAGAGATTTAACAATCAACTACAACTCCTGCATTCATTCAAATATTTTTCATCAAACAAAATACTTCACAGAATATTTTCAACCAACCACAATAATCCTTCTAATTAACCTCAGCTTCAACTATCTATTCAATCACCACTGGACTTACTTCTACAACAAGTCCCAGTGAAGGTTCAATGAAACAGTCCCACTGGACAGCTCCCTTATCAAGAATGAATCAGAAAGAGAATCAAAGGAGAGAGAGATTGTAAATTCAACATTCAAAGCAGGATTAGAAAAAGAGCATTCTATAAACAAGAATACCAACAGTCAAGTCCATTCTCTACGACTTCTAACATATTTCCCAAACAGAAGACAATCAGAGATCAAAATGAAATACTACAGTCCTGAAGAAGGGAATAAACTATGAACCACGAACATCCATTAAATTTCATTGTTCAAAGGGGTAGTAACAATAGCACCAAATCTAGAAGACAACAAGTAAACATTTCCTCGGACATGGTGGAGGAAGGAGAGAATTATTAGAAGAGTAATTCTTAACAGTCCTTCTATACCCAAGTGAAGAAAAGGAAACACGATCAATATGATAAGGATAAGCCCCAACAACATTCCCTAAACAGAGATACATGTTCCTTCTTTGGAGAAAGAACCGATTTTTTTTTATGGCCTAAGGCCAAGAAAACAAACTAACAATTCAACCACTAATGACCAAGTAACTATTCAAATTCACAAGTAGATAACAACAACTGTAACACAGTGAGCTTAACCAAAGATAACTTCTCCTTCTTCACACTAATTACATCAATTTCAGGAGTTACCCAAGTTCCCAAAAGAATAAACAAACAGAATAACACTCCTTTAAATTAACCTTTTTCGAGCAACAATTTCCTTTCAAGGAGATAACACGGTAAACCTTCCAATCCTTTATTGGTGAACGAAAAATCTATAACAAGTCTTGACAGACAAAATCTTCCTACAAGCCAAACTCAGAACATTGCATTTTACTCAAAGACCACTAGAACAGATGAGTGAAATAGGAAAGTTAGCACAAACCTAGAGTCACAACCATAGAGTGATAAAAGGAAAGTAAGAAAAAATCACAAGTATTTAGCATTCCTTCAAACTTGCAAGAATATGCTAAACCAGAGTCACAAAAGTTTATTTTGAAAGATTCATTCCAGTTTAAACATTAGACAAGTTACTTAACAGTTTATACCCTGAAGTGTTTTCACAGAGGTGATACCAGATCTCATCCAATCAGTTCTACGAATTTAAGAAATTGAGTTGCCCACAAGTTTAACACACTCAACCAGAGTACAATAGTTACAACTTCTTCTCCAACACAAACAGAAGTTAAGCATAACTTAGAAATTTCCAAACAAGGAATTTAAAACCCAGAACAGATCTTCCATCATAACAGTGGAATCAAACAGAAAAACACAATGAATAATACAAGCATCGAAAGCAAGATCATAACATTCAACAACAACCCATTTATTCCCCAAGAGCAGAGTTATTTTAATGAAACATTTAAGTAAAAGCAAAACAACTTAATGGGTAGATCCTATCATGCGGCACGATAGCGCTTCTCATTCACCATTCCGAGAAGATCTCTGAGAAACTTCAATACCTTCTTCTTTGCCATGAATGTCAACAAAACCTTCAATACTTCCCATTCCTTCTTCTTATAGTTTCCACAGAGTCCAAAAATAGCTCCAAGTAATTAAAAATAACTATTCAAGCAAGATTCAAACTAAAGATTCGACGAATAGAATAGCAAACATCATGTAGAGCTGGAGATCAAAAATAAACCAAAGAACAAAACAACCATGTAAAACCCCTCATACATTCTCCTAGGTGGTTTTTTTCCAAATTCAAAAACATTAAATGCAAAGGAAAGATAGTTCCCTCCCTTTTCCATGCCACCACCATCTCCATTTTTTTGAAGACTACCTTAAAATTTGCATGCAACTAAATTCAGTGGAGATTTCAACTCAGCTCTCCCCAAATTTTCCATTGCCCATGCCAAATTTGGTGGTAGGGAAGGATAAGAATGAATTAAATCTCATTTAATTACCTTGAAACTGATGCCACCAACCACCCAATGTCCATGTGTCCCATAGGCCCCCCTCTAGGTTAGCCTCCTTTTAAGTTAGGTTAACATTAGTTTAGGAAATCAACATAGGTCCTTAGGTAGGTCTTAGTTAGGGTCTTAACATTTTAATTTCAAAAGACCAAAAATACATAGGTTAGACTTATCTCTAGGCTTAAGTTGCTAACATTTTAATCATAGATACAACAGGTTCATGATTGAATCCAATATTACATACTAGTAAAAGAAGAACCATTCGTGAAACCAACATACACATACAACAGGGTCTGAAGACCTCATAAATTTCCTAGAACTATTTGAATCCAACGATTAGCTGATCTAATAGATTTGGTCATTTTGAACTCAATAATTAAGAATTAAAATCATACCTTGGATCAATGGAATTGATCTAAGGTAATGTTTTTCTGAAATAGGGAGAGTTTATAAAAACTGAACCCATATTTCTCAATCCTAGCAGTGAATTAATTCTTCTTAAAGGAGGTGAATTGACCATTTAAATTAAGAAAAAGTATGACATAATGTATCTGTTTAGTAAATGAATTATTCCCTACTAGAAAAATGATTTCTCAAGTCATAAGAGTACATTGTCTTAAGACCAAATCACTGTTAATGTTTTTACCTTCTAAAGTAGAAGTCATCTTAGGTACCTATCATGCTAAAAACAATAAATGTATTCTAACAGATCATAACTTTAAATCTATATGAATAAGTAAAAGAAACCTCTAGGAATTTAATGACACCCCAACCTGGAAATGTTATACAGAGATAAATCCAACGCTATAAATATTTTTTGATATCCCCTCATCTTATTTTATAATGAGTATCGAAACATGTCCAGGGAGCAATGCTGGAAAGTGTGTTGAAATAATGGAAGAGTGCTAGAGATAGCTAGTTTGGAAGTAGTCTGGTAGCAATACAAGTAAGAGAGAAATAAGGAAAAAGAATTGATTTTCTTGTTTACTTTGTGGTGGGATTCTGGCAGTGTGATGATGTAATTCCAAATCATGAAACTCCAACCAATTCTTCATGAAGAAGCTTGCTTCTTATAGAAAATTGGAAAAGAAGTGATTCAACCCACTTGGTAGCCAAGAAGTGCCACATCAATCATGGGAGTAGTAGTTAACCTACTAATAGTATCAAGTAGGGAAGGAGATGTTTGTATGCATCTAACAGTCTCAAGAACAACCAATTTGGTAAAGAAACATGCACAAAAGATGAGTTTTATAAAGGTGACACACATTCAAAACACGCATGAAAAGGCTCGATTAAACATGCATGGAGATGCCAATATGCGTATAATGGAAGTTACACAACTACTATGATGTTTGCATGACCATCTCTTAGTGAATACCATTGGTTATGCAACCACTATAACCAGCAAAGTGTGGTTCTATAACTAAAGGTCAGAAAGCTAAGGAAAAATTGCAAATTAACTAAGGAAATCTAAGAAAAGATGAGTAAAGCATAATGAGCTACAAGAACATGCAGTAAGCTAGGAAATTGGACTTATACATCATTGGAATTGACATTTTTTCATTATTAAGGATTTGAACTGTTCTGACAATGTTGAACCATGTAAAATCAAGTGCATACAGAAACCAAGGTCATAAATCCCAATCAAGTAGTAGTTATACAAGAACAAAAGGATGAGGTGGAATCATGCACTATAACAACATGACCTAAAAATGAGTAAGAAACAAATGGATAATATTTATCCTAGGATTAGATATAAATTTTGCAAACTCGTGACTTCCCCTTCTTCTCAAGAAATGATTGTAGTACCATTTAAACACCTAGTTCCAGGTTAAGAGCTACCCATTAGGGGATGGTTGGAAGAAAATATTATAAACCAGAAAAAGGTAAAAGTACAAGGAAATAAGGATGATATAATATGCATTACATCCCAAATACTTTCAGTCACCAAAGAAAGCAAGGAATATGTCTAGGACATTTGTGGGAATCAAAGGAAATAGGTTCTTTGAGATTGTTACTCCACAAAAGGATATTCCTAAGGGAGAAGCAAATCTTATTGATTTATAAATTAGTTGAATCCCATTAGGAATTATTCCACCGAGGGGCTTAAACATGAGATTAATGTGGTGTTTCATTATGTTATTCGGATAATTGATAATGGTAAAGATACTAAGTAGAATGCTGAAAGAAAAATTTTAATCTTTGTCAAGCATTGTTAAAAGTATTTCCCGGTTCCCGAGATCACACAATCTCTCATCCCTTAAATAAAAAGTACAATTATGAATTTTTTTGAAGATATCACTAGAAGGAATGAAGCTACAAAGGAGTGGGAGAGGAAATTGATTGAAAGGGGAAGACAAATTACAAATGTAATTACATGTTACAAAAAAATTAATGAACATTTGAAGGATGGTACTACACTAATTGATAAGTAAAAGTTAGGTAGAACTTTGGGATGGCATGTTGTTTAATCTCGGGGCATAATTGCCATGCCATTAAAGAAGAGGAATTTGAAAATGAAAGAATATCCCCTGGATTTCAAATGAAAACATTTTCACTATGAGGATATTATCAAGTTAATAATTGAAATGTTGGGGAGTTTTATTGACAAGATCCAAACTATGAGGGATAATGTAGAAAATTATGTTGATGAAATTGAGTCTAATATGGAAAAGAAGCTTCCCCTTAAAGGAATATATAACTTAGAAACTACGAGATGCGAGATAAGCTAATTTACATACTAAAGAAGCATGTTGTAAAGGAATTTGAGACTCAAAAGGTGTTCAATTATTCTTTTCTACAATTTTTTTCACTTATATGGTTATCTTAATAATTGGTTAGGAAAATAAATAAGGAAAAGGATATATCTACATAATGTGTCCATACGTTTACCAAGTAGGAAACAATATTTCTATTTCATGTGGGGCCATATCATGATTTTTTTGGACATGTTTAAACGTTGTGATGGATTCCTTGATCCTTATTATTTATTCTCTCATAACTTACTATCTTTTCTAAAATCAATAAGGAAGAAAATGTGGTTCAGATGACTAGGTAGAAGAAGACAAAAGTGGTTAATTGACAAAATAATATCTTGTGCACGTCCACTTCTTTTACCGTAAAACATAATTGTTCCAAGTTGGGTGGTTATAAGTAGTTTTCAGTTAGAAGGGATTATTTACCATGTTGGCATGCCACAAATCATTTTCTACACATATTAACCTTCTATAGTTAGTTTTGGGAATTTACGTATATTATTTTATTGGAATTTTTGTAATTATGAGGGCTTGTCCTCATACTAAAGGGTGGTTTTTGTTTTGGTGACTTGAAAATTAATTAATGTAGCTCTATGTTTTCATTTTTTTTAAAATGTAAAATATTTGAGTGTAACGTTGTAATTCTAAGGTGGTTTCACTATAGAGTCATTAGCGAGAATTGAGGGCATCTAACATATGTCCCCATGTCAAAACTAAGATCAATAGAACATATTTGTTTTAATTCAGTCCTAGCTTTGGATTTGTATGTTGAATTTTTTATTAATGAATTATAAAGCCCTAAATATGTACCTTAACTTTATGGGTGTGTAGATTTATATAGAGGCCTCATTAGTGCAAAAATTTATATCATTATGTAGCATATGATCATGTCACATCACTATTTTATTTTAATGTATTTATTTGGAGGGAAAATTTGATTTTGAATTGATTTAGTACACAAATATTTTTTATAAAGCATTTGAAAAGTGTACCAATAACTGAGCACCCTATGTGTCATATTGTGGTTGGCTCTTAAAAAGTACCATTAATGAAAAAGTGAAAAACTATTGGTATTTTTTCCATCAATTTATGGTGAAATCCAATGTACATGTTTTGGTACATGCACAATTATGGGGTCATCTCCCTACAATATTTTTTTATTTCATCTATATTTAATACACTAGATCACTTTTTATTTATTACATCTCTTTGATTACTAAATTAATATTCTTTTGTATCACTTACCTTGCAATATTTATTATAGTTATTAAAACCTTGTTGTAATCTTCTTGTTGAATGATTTCTTTTTCCTTTGAGTGTATCTTTAGTGTATGAAAATGGAAGCAATGAACACATCATTATAATTGTTGCATAAACATTTGTGTTGAGATTTTTAAGGTTATTTGGTAGCATTTGCATGAATTGATCATCAATGAATTTTTAAATTTCCCTTTGAATGTTGTTTTTACTTAACTTCATGTTTGTTGCATTCTAAAGAAGCATGTCATCACAGTATTTATTGGCACTTTGCTATTGCAAATCAACCATCATCCACTCCCCATATTTTTAAATACATATATCAGACCATTTTACCCCGCATATTGCATTATACTTGCATATCATGAATGCATTTTCTCTAATTTATGAAGATTAACATTCCATCATCACTTTATTCCTTTTCATTTACCATCCTTTAGAAATTATGTCCGAGAATCATAGTTTACTATATTTATTAACCTATTTTCTATGTACTAAGTATGTGTGATATCTTTGCGACAACATTCGCGACTAGGTATTACATTCATGGATATAATTATCTAAAATTAAATCACTAATAATTTGAAGGAAATTAAATTGAATTATCTTTCCCTCATTCAAATTACCCTTGGGTTTTCTCACCTTGGTTTAGGCATAACCAAAAATAGAAAGATATAGCCACCACCTTTGTATGTTCTGTTAGTAATTTCCAAGATTTGGTGATAAGATAATGTTATATGCATCCCCTAATATAAAATAAATACATCCAATCTACCATTATTTAAGACAATTTTCCTTTTAAATTTGCTACCAAATCTCTGGGGTTTAAAATTCAAAAACAACATGCTTCTACCACTATTTTCGGGGACTAAATATTGTTTCTAGGGTTATTATTGAGTTATAAACATATTTATATCCATTATTATGTGATTAAATATAATTTTATATGGAAATTACTTAAATTCTCCTAGTTATTACTAGTTTTGCATGTTTTATTAACATCGTCAACACACTTTTAGCATCATTTTCATGGAAATATTCAATTATTATCATTTGATAGTGTTCTTGCAAGAATAAATATAGATTTACATGTTATGTTATGTGTGTAAGGTGTTTGAATTTGTTTTCATAATTTTTTTGGTTTTACAAGGTCTTTCCAAATTCTTTTCTTTTGGAAATTTGTAAAGTGGGTTTTCAATACACTTTTCAAAGTTAATATAATATCACTAGAGTGTACCGATCTAGGAAAAATCCTCTTTGAAATCTAGTTCAGACCAATGTTATTTCATTATATTCCTTTTTTATTAACTATCTAATTTGCAAAGCTAGACAGATGAGGTCCTCTTTCAAATCTGACCTTACAAAGAATCTTCTCCCAAAATTAGAAGGTTTACAACAAAGGAGAAGGAATATTTGGACACCCATGAGAGGTAAAAGTTCATAATATAAGGGTTCTCACTCCTTTGAGTTTGATACCCATTTTCATAAGACTACTCTAGTAAATTTGATAGTTACGAGACACATAACCACGACTTCCCTTTGAATTCTTTATTACAACAAGGTTCAAATCTTGAAGGTACTCAAATTTTTCCTCATTCTACCCACTTCTTCACAAGTGAGGACAAGGGTTTTTTTTTTGAAAAAGTTTATACCAAAAGTATTCATCATATTAATCATACAAATTCATTCCAAAGACCTCGTATTCAACGTTTCATTGATCATCTTCCATTGAATCCATCTCAAAATAATATGGACCATCCTCCTCCTATATTTTCTTTCAGATTCAATACCTATAGACCCATAAATTTAAAAGTATGGTTTGGTATCCTAATGATGTACCAAATGAAATTAGAAGTAGACTACCTATATTTCAAGGAAATAATGCTATTAGTGGATATAAACATATAAAATTATTTCAAAACATTATGGATGATTATGAGGTATAATTTGAAGATTTTTATGTTAAATTTTTGTAGATGCATTGGAAGAGGATGTTAGAGAATAGTTCAAATCTTTTCCCCAAGGATCAATTGATTCTTGGGAGGAGATGAAAAAACTTTTAGAATACAATATGGTGATAGAACTAACCCTAGGTTTCTTCTATCTAAATTTAAAAATATTAAGAAGAACTCTAATGAGTGTATTCAAGATTTCAATACTAGATTTAATAAGACTCTGACAAGGATTAAAAATAACATAAAACCTAGTGATTTTTCTTGTTTAATTAAGTACTCTGGTGCATTTTATAACAAGGAAAATTATTATCTTAGGGACAATAACCCCAGAACTTTGAGATAGGATTTTCTTGTGGCTATCCAAATAGAAAATAATATCAAGGCTGCTGGTAAGCCTCCAAAGAGGGAGAGTGTTAAGTTAGTTAATCTGGAAAAACCTCGGGAAAGTAAGTTTTCTGATTTGGAGGAAGTCATTAATATTTTGGCTAGGGAAGTTAAGAAAACTTCTTACACCTTGGATAGAGCACAACAAAATTTGTCCCCAAACCCTCGGACTCAAGCATCGAACCCTCAACCTAATAGATTTGGAAATTGTTCCCAAGGAGATCATAAGGATGAGGATAGAGGGAAGAGTCCTATGGGCTAAGGTCACAAACATCATGCTTATAGGGAAAACAAAGTAGTCCCAAAACCTATAGTGGTGAGAGTGGATACTATGGAATAAGAACACACTATAGACTAGTGTGATAAATTATTTCTTCCTTGTGCTCCTTGTTAACACTGAATTGAGGATGATGATGATAATGATGAGACTGATTTTGGTGATCCATGTGTGTTGAAATGTCAAAATGATTTTGGGAAAGGAAAATATTCTACTACCCCCTTTGTGCTAGAACAATTGAAAAAAAAAAGCAATGAGAGGGGAGGGGTGAATCGAGTGCTCCTTAAAACTTTGAAAACAAACTTAAACTTCAATAATTCATTCAATCTTGATCACCTTTACCATAAGGAAATAATGACATTCAAACATAAGAAAATAACAAGAAAGAACACATGAAGATAATGGTTAATGTGGGAAAACCTTAAAGGGATAAAAACCCATTGAAATCAATGCACTACTGTGGACAATTGTCCCATAATATATTACAAATATTTCAATTTGTTGAGCACCCACTCAACTTGAAGCACCAACTCCAATAATTAAGTCAAGCACCTACTTGACACTTTTTCAAATACTAATTTCATGGAAGCACCAAATCCCTATTTTTCTAAGCACCCACTTAGTATTTAAAAGTTTTTATCACATTCGTCTTGCCTAGTTTCTTAAAAAAAAACATTTGTGATCTCTTGATCTGACATTTTTATCCTCCTTCTACACAAACCTTAAATCACCTATTTTCTTATTATCTCAAACTTCTAAAAGCTGTGTCTTCAAAATTCCCTTTTCATGCATAATTTTTACATTCATATTTATAAGGATAAACTTCTCTTACACCTCTTCAACTTCAACTTATAACCCCCTCAACTTTTGACCTCTCCAACTCGTACAAAAGGATCTAAATGACATCACCTAAAACTATCATATATCAATCATTACATCTGCAGAAGTCTATTACATGTACATACCTTTCATGAACTGTCATGAAACTTCTCAACCCTATGAGGAACTATAAAAAATCCTTAACTCACTTATCTTCTAACCCTACTGAAAATATTTTTATCTCAATCTAGCATCTAGCACCTTCTTTTGTAATGATTTATTATTTCTTCTTCTTCTCAGTGAATCCTTCTTTGTCTTTTAGCTATCTTAGATAATGAATTTTTTTATAAATGTGTGCACACACTACAATAATTACCTCCTTTCCATATAAATATTTGAAAATATATACAACTCATGATTTTTCCTTCAAGCATCCATTAGGAATCATGTGCTCTATTAGAACTATGTCCTTCAAAATGCAATTGTCAACTTAGATGAATAAAAATCACTTAATGTTCATATCATGCAATAATAACATGGTGAAATACTCTTCAATATGTCAAATATATAATCACATGATTGGAATGATGTAGGTCATGGCTTAATACTTAATTTAAATTCTTTTTCTAATCTTGATGATCATAGTCATGTCAACTGAAAATAGTCACACTTGAGTAATCAACTAATACTGATGTATAAACTTGGAGGAACTTTTTATGCTTAAATAATGTGGTTTGAGGCCTCTTTTTCACCTTTAAATACAATGGGAAACACTACCATATTCAATCATACCATGAAACACTGATTAGGACAAGGTCCTAATGGGTTTGCATACAAAGAAAACCAGTCTTCACAAAATGGGTTAGTTCACTCATTCAATAAAATGTTCTGGATCTCATGGCACATTTAGTAAAATTTGTACTCCTTGTGAAACTTTTCAAACCCATACCATGCATCATTTCAAGGCATATAGGTTCAATATGCATGCATTTTTGAGACTTCTCACACTAGGTCTTAAGTCACAAAAACTAGTCTTATCCTAGATAGCTTTCAACACTCTAAAATTTACTTGCATGCTAAAAAAATGCATGAAAAACTTCACAAGAGACGTAAAATTAAAATTCAAGCATTTACTTTCCCTGATTTGTGTGGATAACTTCATACTTGCATTCTTGTTCCTTGGACCTTCTTGAAAGGCCATATGGGACAAATTTTACCATTATAAATTTGACACAAAATCACCTCAACTGATCATGTATTGAGGTAAAACATGTCATATTGGTATTCTATAAACCATTCAGGCTCAAAAACATGCATTGACATCATCATCCTTTCAAACAAACTTGACTAGTTGTTGCCTTGATAGGCCTTAAGCGGTAGGCAACATTTTTTGAAAGGTTTCGCTCATCGATGCCTGAGAACATGTATGAAACACTTTATGATCATGAATAACACTTCCCATAATTTATTTCACATCGATATTTTTGTTGTGAACCCTGTTGTATAGGATTGTACCATCAAAGATTCATAGAACATTTATTTTTCTATACCTTCTCACGACACCTGGAGCATGCCACCCACCACCAAAGTGATCTATAAAGAGTTATATGAAAGCATGAACCATCACTTTAGCATTTGCATGTAGTTTAGAGACAAAAAAATTCATTTTTTACCTATCACTTCAAAATGAGGGTTTTGGGAGGGTTTAGACAAACTTAACTTCGAAGAAGCATTCACAAAGTATAGGGAATAATTCTTCCTCATTATAATTAAAAATTATCTTCACTCCATACTCCAATATTGATGAAACAACCAATTCACCATACATAGGTTTTTCCTACAAGTGAGCACTTTAATCTTGACCCTCGAGATGGATATATTCGTTCTAAGATCTCGATAGAGCCTAAAGCCTCATAACTTGAAAAATATTCTTGAAAATACCCTTAATTTTTTCCCACAACACTAAGACAACCTCTAATAACTTCCCAAATGCTGACTTTATCATAAATAGTTTTCATCTTCTTGAACACAAAGACTTATACATGCTCACCTGGCTTGTCCTCAAGAACATGCCTCTAAAATGCCATAGAAAAGCCTCTACCAGTTAAAGGTTGACATGAAAAACATTCCACATCCTCTCTAGCATGTCACAACACACTCCTCTTGCTTGTATTGATGTTATTTATCTTTCTTTGCTTCATACACTAAGCCAATGTTACACTAGGTCTTAGAGCTAGGCCTAATTAAGCTTGTTTCAACTCATGATTCATTTAATATATCATATTATTCATCATGTAGGTAATTGAACACCTGTGAGACACATCTTAAGACCTATGGGACACATTTGGAGTTCACACCAAGAACCTAGTTACTTTCTAATACAACAAGTATACCCCAAGACCTTGTGAGGACACCATGATACCTTAAAACATCACACTAAGCCACTTCAAACACACCATGTGAGGTCATAAGGAACTACCAATAAACCTTAATTCCTTGGATTATTTACACCTAACTAATACTCTTTTCCATCAATGCCACATGACATCAATGAAATTATCAATGAGAGAGGGTTTAACAATCTCCACCTTTGGCATTAATGACAAAAAATCCAGAAAATTTTGATGTAAAATGGCCATTGTATGAATGAAAATAAGCACGTGACTTTCAGGAACACTCAACCTCCAAAGGTCATGCTAAGAAAGCTGATGTGGAATGGATAGATGGCTATGTGGAAGCTATATAAGGTGAATGGGAAAAATGTGAATAAGGAAAGATCAAGGTAATCTAATGTCTTGTATGAGCACTAATGGAATCTTCTCGTCTAAGGAAGAAAAATCTTTTCTTACTGCGTGGGTGAGATGGAATGGTCTAAGATGATGGTAGTGTGTAAATGGAAGTCAATATCGGCTCACAAAAATGCTCACAATGGGTTATGGAAGTTGTGGGAAATGTCTCACGTTTTCCTCGTAGAAGTTTCTAGACAAGGTCATGGAAGTGAGAGAGAAAATATGTGAATAGGAAAAGTGAGTGGATTGCGGGAACTAGTTTCATCCGGGGTGGTTCTGCAAGAACTCATAAACATTGTCGCTTTGACATTCGGGGTTGTCAACTATGAGATGATGATAGGTATAAGTGGTGTGGATCGTAAAACCAAGATTCTAAGGCCCGTGTCAATGTCTATGTGCAAGTAAGATGCATTTGGTTATGGGACATGGGGATCATATACTTTATCTCTTGGTTGTTAAGGACCCTAAATGGTCATGTGGGATATGTGAACAAATAAATAAAAGAAACCAAAAATATCATGAAGAAATAGAAAGAGGAAAATGTCAATCCTAAACCAACTAGGGGTACATGGGGAGATGTATTAATTCCCACTAATTAAACTATGTTCCTAATTAAAAAAATAGAAACAAACAGATTTAAATCAAAATGATTCAATTACTTTCCTCGAATTAATTAAACCTACGTGTTTCCAATAACTAATTAACAAAGGAAATGAATAATTTAATACATAAAACAAATATATTCTAATGTTTTTGTTCTTTTCAATTGAATAATAGAAATGCAAAAAATAAAACAAACTAATTAAACTAATCTAATATTTTTGGATTTTTATGTTTCTGGAAACAGATAAAAGAAATCTACAAAAGAAATATGAAGTTGAAATTTCCTCTACAATACTATTAACAGAACTAAACAAACAAATAAGTTGGTGTGTCTATTTGCCTTGGCAGAGTGAATCTTACCTATTCTAATAAACAAAATCTTTTCCAGTTTATATTTGTGGATCTAAACTTCCTTTGTTCTACCTCCGAAATAGGTGAAGAAGTAAAAATATTCTCATAGTCTCTTATTTTCATGAAACTTTCTTAGTAGCAATCAAGGATCTAATGAAAGCTTAGAGATTGAAATGAAATTACGATTGATTCTAAACTGGTGCAGTAACTTTTATTCAAAAAAAATTCTCTTGCAAACCTAAAGGGATAGACAGGGAATCATATTTCACTAGAATCTTTATGAAAACAAGTGGAAAATACAACAATGAATTTTCTATTGATGTAGTCCTAAAATCATGCACTTTATATATTATTTATCTCGGTTTCATAACACTATTTAGAAGGTTCTTGAGTGAAGAATGTACTAATTAACCCCCATATTTTGGCCATCTTATTTTATTTTATTTTATTTCATCATTCTTGACATTTTACATCCATATGCTCAGTTTGTTTCAGTAATTTTTTTATTTTAGCTTCATCTGGGGTTCCCAGAGGATAGTACTTAGGGCACCCATGGGTGCCCTAGTCCCACCAGGGCGCCCGATCCTTATTAAAATTTATTTCCACTTTTTGGGCTCTTTCTAGCCATTTTAGATTTTTATCTTTTTGTTTGTTGTGCATTTCAGGTTTAATTATGAAATTAGATCAAGAGAACCCTATATATATAAATTTATGAGACCATAATGAGAGACCTAACACTACTCACTACTATCACCCTTCTAGAGTTGCATCCATCTATTGCATTGGAGATCACTTGCATCCATAACTCCAATAGAAATTACAAGGATGGGAAATCGGAATCACACACAGTTCATAAGGGAGGGATTCTATTCTATTATATGCACACATTATATTACATTTTCTACATCTAGTTATTTCTCGCTACTTCACAAAGTGTGACTAGCACAAGAGCACCTAAGGCACATTATGCACACACTTATCAAAAATACATTTGGGTCCAAAATGTAGTGCAACGCTCATTTAGTAAGCCCATTGTTGTGGCATCTAAGGTTAGTCTGACCCATTCATTTGCATTTTTCTTTATTAGGGTTTGATACTCCTTTTTGGTATTTTGAAGGTTTTTTCATCATTTTAGATTATTAGCGGCACCGGTGCGGGACAACAAACTTGATGTGATGGACAACGAGTGTTTCATACCATTTACCAAATCTATGAAGATCAGTTTAAGAGATTTTGCATAGACCAAGGAACCCATTTGGGAGACTAGAGTGCCCGCAGGTGCCCCAATCCCTCTCCAGGTACTCCATTCTAGGGAATCAGTCTAGATCCATCCTTTTTGGGGATTATGCATGGTTGTTCCTGCTTCCAAATTTTCCAGTCATCTCGTGACAAAGTCTTACAATAATATTCTATCTAATTGAGTTTTTTCTCTTCCCTCTTACACATTAAGGTTAGAAATTACTTGTGCATAGTTGTTTGGGTCATCTATATACTTCTTTACTGCATTTAGTTACTTGATTTATAGTTTTTCATAGCTTATATTAACTACCCTTAGATCTCACATTTTATTTAATCATTTTGGTGAACCCGGCTTGCAAATTTTCCTTCCTTCTTTCAATTTATGCTCATTACCCGTAGCTTGAGTTGTTTTGGGTCTCTCAAATATTGTGAGATCCCTTCATTTAATCATTGTATATTTAAGGTCATGGATGATACAAATACATTTATGGCTAAAAACCCTTTAGATAATTCCAATCGTATTCCTCTCTATGAAATGGAAGCATCTAATAGTGAGAATTCCTATGATGAAGACATCAATGTTGATCAAGAACAAATATAATGTTATTCTGACTTTTGGAAAGATTTGAGTGAAAACCCTACTCATATTCCTCTTGTCTTGCAAGCTTTAATTTCCAATAAATGAACTCATGATTCTTCCACTTTTTTCATGGCTTATTCGGCTCCCATAGTCTCACTCCACCCATATATGTTTCTACCCCTATTATTTCAAGTACCACTCCCATCACCCACCCGGTGATTCTAATATGCATCTTGGCTCTTCCTCGAACATTCTTGATATAACCTCTTTATATAAGGATTTGTAAAATCAAATTTGCCATCTCAATTTTATACTTCTCCGGGAATACCATCTTTAGATTCCACTTCTTTTCTCCATACCCCTTTCTTACTAGTTATCCCCGCTTATGCATTTCTACCTAACTTTATTTCTCCCAAATTACCCATTTTTAAAGGACATGGTGACCCACAAAAATATCTTCAAGATTTCTAGGTAGCATGTGTAGACTATGTTGATGATCACACCATACTCATTTAGGATATTTCCTCGTAGTTACATTATTATGCGATTCTTTAATTCTATGACGTACCTATCCATTTTTTAGTTTCTTTGATGCATCTAGATGATGCCTTTCTCATGCATTTCTCTATTAACATTGGATATACAATCTCCTATGCTTAGCTTACACAACTCATGAAATGGAAAAATGAACACTTATTTTATTATGTCTTGCGATACAAAAACAATTTAGTTAAGATGACTAATGTACTTATGGATTCCGAGCTTCATGATTTATTTATTTAGAGTCTATTACCACCACTTCAGGAGATTGTTCTCTTTGAGACCTCTTCCTCATTTGATCACCTTTGTCAAACTCTCAAGATTTGTGAGACCAAACTCCTGGAAATAGGAAAACTTAAATATCAAGAGCAAGCATCATCATCCACACGTTTTCAAAATAATCCAACATTTAAGTCTTTTATAACTAAACCTATTGATGGAAAAACCATTGTAAATGCAGTCTCTACCCCTAGGGAGCTAGGACCACAACCGTATAGATGTAATTTTACTAAGATTATTACACCTCTAACCATTTTTCTGCCACAACTCATCGATAGTAATCTTATTACCCTACCTTCACCTCTACAACTCAACCCATCATGACCTAAAGGGTGTCATTTCAATTACAATTTAAATTTTGATTATCATCAATGCATAAGACATTCCATTGATCATTGTTTCTTGTTGCGACATATCATTCGGGATTTTCTTGACGTGTGGTCAAATTGAGATTCCGAAATCTACAACCTCTACACCTTTTAATGAAAATCATAAACTTAAAATTTTTAATAACCCATTACTAAAACACAATACAAATACAATTGATTCCTTTGTTAATCATGTCTATCATGCAATTCATCCTCTGCGTCAGAGCTCTTGATTTCTTAGTTGCTTTGATAATGAAACTTTTCCATCAATGGTTTCTTTTTCGATGTTGATTATCATGCGACATTTTCATCTAATCATTTACATATCAATGCATTTATTGGCTAGACCTCCATTAACAACACCAAGGTTAACCCATCATGGATCATTAGCGCATTCTCTATTTCACTTCTCAAAGCTATCGGCTATCATCCATCACAAATTATGTACCCCTTCAACACACCCTTTGGTGTTATTAACCTACATGTTATAGTAGGTCCTCTTACTTTGCTTGTTATTTTCCTCGTGGGAAACAAAGTTGATGGATGTAACGTTCTTCTTGGTAACAATTGGATTAATTTCTCTAAATCTATCTTTTATATGAATCATTTGTGACTTAAATTTCTTCATAATAATAAGGTCATTTATATCGATGGTTTCCCTATATCCACTCCATGGTTTGCATATCCATGCATAGTAGCTAGTGTACCATTTACTTCTTTTATCACCTCACATTATATTTTTCTCAAATAACATTCTACTTCTAGTTCACATACTTGAGCCCTCTCTACGAGATCACATCATTCCACTAGCCCTACACATAGGTATAGACCCATTCTACGGATAGTTCTGAATCTCAACATAGGTCACCACCTCGGTTCATTCCATGTAGAGCTGCTTCACCTTCGTATTCTGCATCACATAGATATCCATCACTGATGCATTTTGTGACACCATGACCTTCTTCATATATTCATCCCTCGCATGCACATCGACTTCATTTACCAGCACAATGCTTATCTATCATACCACCACTATTAGAGCATGGTCATACGCTTTCATCATCACATTCATCGGATGGAGGACCTTCATCCTTCACGCTTATTGGTTATCTCATTCATATACACTTGGGGGAATAACATCTAATACATATCCCCCACCCATCACCACATCTACACATCTATCAAATTTATACGTCAATATTCTCACGTAGGTGTACTCATTCCACATGTTAGCATCATCATTACCCGATGACACACTCTTGTCATTTGGTTCACACTTGACTATTGAGGGATTACTACACATGAACCCCACACACTACACTATAGGACTTACATACTATATCTAACCATAGATTACGTGTCATACACCATACATTCTATATTTCATCTACAACATTTTGACATTTACACATTTTGCAGCATACTAGTCTTCATCATACATGTTTTCATATAGCATTCCATACTACTTTTAATCTACACCATACATTATATCTTATACATCATACAATACACATTCTACTCCTTACATGGTAATATTTCATCATTATGAATACTACATTATCTTCTATATGCCTTTGCACTCACTAACCTATGATGCACTTTAGTTCCGTAGTCCATACTTGACTATCGGGGTTTACAAATCAAATGGACCTTACACTCATCATACATTAACTATTCGACCTTTCATCATGTAACATTCCTAGGTTAGTGGCATATGCTTTATGCTAAATCATCACCTATTCTATCATTTTGTCTTGATATACAAATTAGTTTACATCACCACTCCTCATCTTATAGTGATATACGCTTAGGGTTAAATCATCACTCACCCATTAATCTCATAGTGATATACGCTTATGTTAAATCATCACTTATACATTCCATCTAGTCGTGATATATGCTTTGGCTATAGGGTTCACGCACACATCATTTCTAGGTCACATCTAGTCAATGCACATACACATTTATCATAATGCATTAGAAACAACACACACTAAAACCATATTCGGATGACACACTCTCATTTACGGTGCATTCTTGAAATTTTAAGGGGAAAAAAATGAACCTCGTTGCATACACTTCCATTCACTTAGGGGGCACGTGGCTCCTATCACTAAATTTTTCATTACATTCCATCCATCCAACATGTTGCATATTATGGTTGTTTTACCTCTTGCTTACTTGTGTTTGTTCATGGTAACTTTAGTACATATGCTAGTTGAATTAATTTTATGTCATTTATCTATATCATCCACACATGCGCGTTCACTCATTTTTCTAGTTATGATCACAGATAAAATTATCTTACACGTAGAAAAATTATCACCTTCTACCCTTCCTACACTGATCATTGGGGCCATCCACATTCATCTCTCACAGGTGCTATTATTTCATTTTGTACTTAGCACTTTACATTCCTTGGTTATACATGCTTTTGACATACTAGTTATATTTGTAACATGCTAACGGGTGCTTCATGTGCAGCATATGTTATGTAGGGATATTTTCTTCCATACTTTTTTTTTTATTATGCCTTTGTTTACTTTTTGTATGCGAGGCTTCGCCCTATGTTTGGTGTGCGCACTTATATGTTGTTTGTGGATATGATGGCCTTCCATTTCTTGCAAAATCATGAGTGATGTACCATGTTTGCGACCCAATTTTTACATCTTACTTATCTTCTTGCGTGTTTACACTACTTTTCTTAGTAGCTTATACATTGTTTGCATAGATTACACATTGTCTTTTACATACATGCTTGTTTTTTCAAACACTTTTCTCAGACTAGGTTTCTTATTTATGCATGCCTTGGTTTCTACCAAACACTTTCTAGGGTACAATTCATGTGGTTGGTCCTCTTTTGGGGCCGCATTCTCCTATCAATGACATTGAATGTGCTCCCCAAAGACGGGGCCATCATTTGGGGTTTACATACTAACACATTGCATTTACACCGGTTCGATTTAGTGCACTTTCCTCCCTTGGCATTCTCGGGTTACATACAATAAGTGGGATAAGACTAGTCAACGAACCTATTTCAAAACATATTTTATAGGAAATGGTGTCCTTAGCATTATGGGGATGTAGTTACATGCTTGGAGGTTACAATGGGTGTGAATTCCTACACTACTTAAGCCAATGATGTCGAGATCACCCAATAAACTAGGATGTTATGAGATATCTTCACACACATTTAGGGAAGTAGTTAGATCTTGGAGGATACAACAAAATTCCTCTATACACTTTTTCGTCCTATGGCTTCGGATCACTAAAAAAACCCCGATAGTACATGATATCCTTCTACACTCTCTTTCTCTACATGGATTAGTTGCACATGTTCCATTTACACTTTTTCATTTGCATATTTACATTTACATACATATGCATGCATCTTTTACATTGCATTTTTATACATACATACATACATATTTGACTACTTGATCATTTTCTCCTTACAGGTTTAGTCATGTGAGAAATAAAAAGTCAAATGGGGGAAACAATAACAACAACGACGACACCAATAACATCACTTCATGATAGCACACAAACTATACTAACCATATAGGTACATCACATCATCAGTAGTTACAAACGTGTTTCCACCCTTGGTTCACTCTCATCACTTTTTTGAGAAATTTTCATCTTTAGTTTCCTCACTCTTCCATCCTATTTGTCATTCCACACTTTGTGTAGTCCATAAGCAAACTTTCTACTACAATCCTCATGGAAATCAGGTACTCATCTCTATCTACTTTATGTTACCAATATTTCCACTCACTAACATAAAGTGGGGGTAAAATGTAGTCACAAAATCATGCACTTTAGATATTATTTATCCTGGTTTCATACTACTATTTACAAGGTTATTGAGTGAAGAAATTACTAATTAAACCCCATATTTTAGCCATGTTCTTTTATTTTATTTTTTCATTATCTACCTTTTACAACCATATGCCCAATATGTTTAGGTCATTTTTAGTTATTTTAGCCTTGACTAGGGTGCCTAGGTCGATCTTGGGGCACCCATGGGTGCCCTTGTCCCACCATGGGTGTCGCGATCCTTCTTGAACTTTCTCACCACTTTTTGGGCTCTTTCTAGTTGTTTTAGCTTCTTATCTTTTTGGTGGTTAGACATTTTAGGGTTAATTACGAAATTAGATCAAGAGAACCCTATAAATATGATGTTATGAGACCATAATGAGGGACTTAGCACTAGTCACTATTATCACCCATCTAAATTTTCATCCTTCTATTACATTGGAGATCAACTACATCCACATAGATCCATCAATAGGCATAAGGATAGGAAATATACATCACACACTTCATAGGGGGATGAATTCTATTCTATTCTATGCACACATTCTATTACATTTTCTACATCTAGTTATTGCTCACTACTTCAAAAGTTCAAGCGGCACAAGAGAACATATGGCACATTATGAACACACTCACAGAACTACATTTGGGTCCAAAATGTAGTGTAATGCTCAGTTAGTAAGCCCAATGTTGTGGCGAGATGAGGTCATTCTCGACCCATTCATTTGAATTTTTGTTTTTAGTTTTGATACTCCTTTTTGGTCTTTTGCGGGTCTATTCATCATCTTAGATTATTAGCGGCACTCGGCGTAGGAAAATAAACTTGATGCAATAGAAAGAGAGGGTTTTGGACCATTCAATGAATCTATGAATATTAGTTTCATAGGTTTTACCTGAGACTAGGGAACCCATTTGGTAGACCAAAGAACCCATTAGTACCCCAATCCCTCTCTAGGTGTTCCAATCTAGGGAATCAATGTAGATCCATCCCTTTTAGGGCTTATGCATGGTCATTCCTTCTTCAATATTTTTGAGTCATCTCTGTGACATAGTCCTACGAGCATATTTTATTCACCTAAGTTTTTTTATTATTGGCAAATAGTTTTTTGAAAGGGACTATACCCTTGATTACAAAAGATGGCCTAGAAGCCAGGATAAGAATGAGAACCAGAGAGAAAAGGATCAGAATCCAAATGTGACAATGAAGTTCAAAGTAGCCAAAAAATAGCTACTAAGACAAGACAAAACAACAAAATTACTGCAAACAAGCAGTAAAGGGACCGCAAAAAAACAACAAAAGAACATACAAGAACAGCAAAAGCATCAACAACTACTTCTTTGCAGCTTTGTCTATGTTGGTTTTGATATTCTTCCAGGACTTGAACATACCCAAAGTAGTCATGTGGGCAGCATCATTATAATCCAGCTGCTCAATGGCCTTCTTGCTTTCCTTATCATTACCCCAAAGTGTTGCCAGAACTCCGCTGAGGTTGGAGACACTTTTGACATGTTGCTCAATGAACTCCTCAATCACCCTGAATATGGCCATGTTGTAATCATGTCGAGTTTTGGCCTTCCCTAAACGGGAGTCTAAGGAGTGCAGTTTCTTGTAGATATCATCAATTTGGCTGCTGTCAATTTCCTCCTCCTCCTCCTTCTTCCTCTTACCTTTCTATTTTGCCAAGTTCTTAACTTCATCCTTCAACAGTTTCATATCAGCCTCTAAGGCTTCCAGTATTTTGAGGAGCTTTCCAAATGCACATCCCGGGGACTGGCACTGCTGATATTTAGGAGGTCATGTGCAATTTCAAATTCATGAGAACCCTTCTCCACAGCAAGAGCCTCAAGGTTAAGTTTTCTGGAAGCCCTGGTAACCGGTCTGTGCGAGGAAGAGGCTAAGTGGGGGGCGGGATCAGCAGAAGGGGGAATGGGAGAAGAAGCCTGGATGGCCGGTAGGGGGTGACAGCAGCGGTGGCAGGGGCAAGGAAAGGAGAAAGGAGAAATAGGGCTGGCAGCAGCAGAACCCGGCAGAGGGGGAATCGAGCTAGGGGAGGAAGGGAGACCAGGAAATTTGAGAAGGTAGCATTTGTGCAGCAACAAAATGAGCCCTTGGTGTAAAGGAACCACCCGGGAATGCTTTTGAAACTCCAGAATGGAGCGCTCAAGAGAGTTCAACAAGTAATGGGGGAAACAAACCAAACGATCCCTATGGAAGTGGTTAAGAAAAACAAGGTGTTTAGCAGGAACAGTGACAAACCTTCCTTCCAAGGATATGAACCGTATCATCATGCGGGTAACTTCATCATATGGCGGAGGGATCGAGCTAACAAGCAGGCCCGCTGTAACATAGGTCAGCCTCTCAGCTCCCTCCACAAATCTTCTCTCTTCAACCTCTCTATCGACCCTTTTGTTGAAGAAACGGAAGCCCTCCAAACCAAGGCCGGTCACTTCAGCAATAAGTTCTTCATTGACTAAGATCTTCTGCCCCCCATATTCCACTGTCCTCTCCTTCCAATCCTTCGCAAAATGCACCGAGATGCTCTGATCATGTCCCTGGACCTTTTCCATGAAGTTTGTTATGCCACCCTTGCTAAGAATGCTCCACAGCTCAATATTATCTTTCCAGTCTGGGTCCACACTAGGCTCAATTTGACAAGGAGGACCCCCCATCTTCTCTGCTCTGAACTGTTTGCAACAAATTCCTAACTGATCGCTAAAGCCAGTCCACTTTTTGCTATAGTAATCCACACAATATTGGAAATAAGAGTCGTTGCTTTTCCCACGATCGGCTGTGTGTCTACTGATCTGAGCCTGTGGAAAATCACATGTGGGAATAGCCCACTCCCTGTCATCAATCACTTTACTGCCACCTTCAGTTTCACCTAAGTTATTTCCTCTTCCCTCTTGTACATTAGGGTTACCATTTATCTTTGCATAGTTACTTGGGTCATCTATATACTTATTTACTTTGTTTATTTACTTTATTTTCAGTTGTTCATAGCTTAGATTAACTACCCCCATATCCCACATTTTAGTTAATCCTTGACTTGAATACTCTAATCAACTTGTGAATTGAAATCTAAATAAATTAAAGAAAGCTTCAAGAAAACTAAGTACATACCCAAACCTAGAATTTGTAGAACTATGAAAAACCCAATGATAGTTTACTCTATTGTCCCCTCAGCTTCTTTTCCAATTTGGTGCTCAGATGAATCTAGGGAACTGTGTTGGGTAGTGTAGAAGAAGTAATGAAGAAGTACTAGAGTAGGAATGATTTGTACGTAATTTGGTTGTAACGAAGATATGAGAATAACAATGGAAGATAATTGGGCTTCATTATGTTTTTCTTGGAAATATTACAACAACATAACAGTGAAATTCACAAAAAATATCCAACCAATGCTTCGGGTAGAATTTTTGATCTTATAGAAAAATGGTAGGGAAATGGTTTAATCCATTTGGCAACCAAGAAATGATACCTCTCTCAAAGAAGGGGAAATTAACTCATATTAATTAGAAAGGAAGGAAGGGAAAGTTGGTATGTATCAAATGATCCCAAGAACAACCCATTTAACCAAGAAACATGGGCTAAAATCAAGTTTGAAAAAATTGACACACACTCAGAACATGCCAAAAGAGGCTCGGGAAAAACTACACACAACAACTGCGTTGCATGCAGAGGGGTGGTTACGCAACCATCGCGGTAGCTACGTAACCACCGCTAAGGGAAAATCGATGCTTGTATAACCACTATGGAGATTCGTGACTTAAAGTCGAAGCTAAGGAAAACACTTGCAAATTGATAAAGGAAAGAATAGAAAGCATGGAAATGATGAAGGAAAGCATTCTAGGCTATATTTATATATTGTAAATGAGAAATTGGACTCAAAACCATTTAAAAATATATTAATCATTATTTGGGATTTAAAACCATTTCAACAATATAACACATGAAAAATTAAATGTGTACATAGTTCCCCCTCATAGAAGTGTTTTAGCCATGAAGAGACGTAAATCGTAGAGTATGAGTATGGAACTCCTAATGGGAGAGTTATAAATTATACGACATGTTTGTGTATTGAAGTGACTCAATCCAAGTTTCCCACCACATACAAGAGAAAACATGAATCAAGTGTAGATATAACATATAACTGAAAAAATTCACTAAAAAAATGATGAGAGAACTTACTATGTCTACGGGGATAAAAATATACCTACGCCATTGCTCCAATTACTGTAAAACACAAACACTCAAAAATAGAGTTAAAACATGTTATATATATAATCAAAATCACTATTTTTAGAAATCATTTTCACTCATCGAATTAGATATTTTTGATCTTTGGATCACCTATGATGGTTTCATGCATGAGTGTAGTTAAATTGAAGAGTATAATGACATGATGGTGGCCCCAACAGCAAGAGAGAGAGAGCGTCTCTGAGATGGGTAAGTTATTTACATTTATTTATTTTTAACCTATAATGTGAAAATTTTGAAAAATCCAACCTAGAGTGGGTTATTTTTGCTAATTTTTTAGTTAAAATGTTCACAAGGGGGTGCCTAGGTGTATTTGGATTTTATTTCGTCAAAAATGGTCATTTTTTTGTATTTTTGAACTTCTTAGGTCTTAGGGTACGAGAACTTATTTTTGGACAAAAGCACTACTTTGTGCAGGTGGTGGCGGTTAGGCAATCACCCATCTGTGCCGTGGGAAGATTGCATGACCACCACAATGATTGTGCAACTTCCACGATGAGTGATTGGCCAACCGCCACTCTACACAGAGAGGCAGTTGCATAATTATCGAGGCAGAGCCAAGAAAAGATCAAGCGTGAAGGATTTTTTTCTATTGTGTTGTTTTATGATGTTTTTGGTGAGCTTAGTATGTATGAGATGTTTATAACTTTCTCATTTTGGTGTTTAGGTGAATGCAGGGCTTGTATATTGGATGGAGAAGAGCTAGAGAGTGTGATTGGCTTCCTACCATCTTAGCCTCACTCACTCAAGCTAAGAGATATATTTTTCATAGAGAAGTAGGGATATGAAGGATATCCCAGAGACATTGGGTACACCACTTGGCTACTTGTTAGCTGATCTACTGAGTTATTGGGATGTGGACTAGAATACTTTACGGTTCCTTGGATTTAAAGGAGAGTGTACCATCAATCTTAAGGATGTTTATAGGACTCTAGGGGTTCCTATCACAAGTAGGAAATTGACCCTAGAGAGTGCTACATCAGTGGTGCGATCTTGTAGTTGGGACTTTGACATGGGGGATGCAATGACACCCAATACCGGTGCCAAACATGGCATGATATTACTATCTATTATCTCCACTACTATTCCTTCTTTGTGTAAGGACATCAATGATATTTTGGCTTCTCACTTAGTTGGGGAAAAGGGCGGGAAAAGTTACTTTATTGTTGGACCCCGATTATTGAGCATAGAAGAGAATGACTGTATCTACACATGGGACATTAACATGCTTTTTATACCTACCAATATCTTTACAGGGGTTTTTTGACTACGGGGAAAGACCCTTAGTCATCTATATTAGTGACAAGATGGGTTTATGAGCGCATCGTTCCTTATCATATGGATATTGGGAGGGTAGACCCATGGACTATTAGAGTAGCAAGATGGAAATTCATGGACCCGCTTAAAGGGGTTTCATCATCATGTTTCCACACTCACTACGAGATGATATGATTACATGGATGTACCAGGGACATGTCCTTCCTATGGGGTGAGGATATCGTTATTGTGGTGACATATAGCACTATCAAATAGTTAGTGGATAGGATTAGATGGGTGTAGTTCTATCAAGTTCAAAGGGTGCTTGAGAAGTCTGGGTTACCTTATATATACCTCCTCCCAGCAATTTCAATTGTATATAGGGGGATTATAGAGGCCATAACTTCCCAGTGGAAAGCTCTAGTGGACTGTTGTTACACCTAGGATTCTAATTGATACACCATAGGTTATCCCAAATCTAGATAGGTCAGGTTTGATCCTATAGATAGAGGCCTCTCCCATGCATAGCGGGGAAGATGAGGAGCATCCCGATGCAAAAATGAAGGAGGGTGAGGAGGAGGTGCATGAGGTGGTACACAAGGAGGGGGATGAGTATGAGATTAACATTAAGTGAATGACCACCAAAGAGGCTTCCAGGGTGGTGAGGGCTGATGCTGAGGCTGAGGCTGAGACTTTTCATATAGAGGGAACTCTACCTTCCATAGGAGGAGGTAATGAGGAGTTAAATTTTGGGTGGAAAGTGGCCTCAAAGAATATTGCATCCGAGCAGGATCTGCGGTGGCTCCACCACCACCATCATCACCAATAAACCCATCTTGGAGGCCAAGAGATCCAAGTAAGTTAACATTCTTCTCTTGAATCTACTATTTAAAATAGAAATGTTAGTGAATTACGACTTTGTATACATACATTTTTTTTGTTTTTCTAAATTTTCTAACTCGCAATTACTTTTTTTCTATTTTTCAGCTATGACAAATGGCTAGCAAGACCTTATTAACAACATTCTTATGGATACCTATACACACCCCATGGGTATGACTAGATATGAGTTTCTTGTGGAATGAGGGTAGCTGATAATGGAGGGTGGCACACAAACTTATTTTCACAAGCATGGGTTGTGGAGGGGCATATGATCAAGATGAGGAAAAATATTTTTGCATATCAGTTTTTCAAGAGGAGAGCAATGACGCGAGCATTCCCATAGTGAGGATACCACCGATAGGTCACCTAGTTTTTCCTCTCTTAGTCATTCTCATAGATCACGGGCATGAAGGCTATCAATCCCATCAAATGAGTTGTATTAGGAGCCCTAGTCATGCACCTTCATCTGGATCCCATAGAGAGGGATAGGCCATAAGCCTTTATTTCTTGTGATGTTTTTGTTTGTATATATCGATTGTTTGGGATTTTGTGCTCATTGTGATCATTTTGAATACACCTAGAGTGTGATGGAATTGTATACAAACTCAATTATTACATATATGATTATTTTTGGCTTGAATATCTTGTTAAGAGTTTATTTGTTCATGACTTGTTTCATCTATGTACTCTTATATGTGTATAATCTCTGATGCTTTTTAATATGCTTTTATGAATGCATGTATGGATGATGATGATGATTCTAATGCGTAACTTAATGCACATGAGGAAAAAATGTAAACTTGAAACTTTTTTTTTTAATTAATATATGGTATTTCTATTTTATTGGAAAATTTGATGAAAGTAATACGATAATGAGATAAACCTATTGGAGCTCAAAATTACACGTTCGAATCATAAAAAATTTGGGATTCGAGGCAACAAGGAACTTGTCTCTCGGTTGTGGGACCAACGAGTGAGACAAACCTCCAAATAATTCCAAATTCCTCTACCTATTTCTAATGCTAAATGAGTAATCCTAATGGTGAAAGAAAATCCTAACCTAAACGTGCAAGGAACCAGGGATAGAAGTATATGTAGAAAATATAAAAATCCTAAGCTAAGAAGGAGATAGGGCAAGGGAAAAGGGTTGATCACTCTCCACAAGGGAAAAAGAAAGATGGAAAACATGGGAGAGAGGGTGAAACAAATGTGCCATAGATGAGAACCATATAGACCTTGCATTAGCCTTATGAATAGAACATGAAATGGAGCACTGCAAATGAAGGAAATAATACCTACAGAAATGTGAACAAAGAGGCAAGGAAAAATAAAACATGAGACTAGGGCAGAGAGATAGCCACAAAACCCAATTTTATTGATCAAAAGATGCATAGTCATTTACATTCATGGAAGAAGGTGAAAATACATTACAAAGAAAACAATCAAGGTTTGAACTCATAGGAAGTCAGCCACCATTTTGGCATGGTGTCGTTACAACAAAGAGGGATCCATTTTTATGAGCAGAGCTCTTATATTTATAGAAAAAGGAGAGAAGAAGAAGAGAAAGAGAGGGAAACTTGAAATCAAATTTCCAACCACCAAAAACAAGTAATAAATGCCCTAAAATATCTAGGCACCTCTAGTTATCCACTTCCACATGAGTTATTCTTTGGTGGAGAGATGAGCGCCCATACTATATTAAATGTTGGTAGTTGTATCGCTTGGAACTGTAAATATTGCGTGCTGGAAAATTATTCAACATTTAGGCATTTCTATCCTTGATAAAATTAAGAAATCTAGCCTTTATTGCATAAAGGATGCTGAGAGATTTCCATCAATATAAGGTTTGCAAAAATCGGATCATCCGATCAAAATATATGGCGATTTTAGTCTCCCACAGAAAACTATCATTTTCCTTTGATACATGACTTTATATTTTCATTTTTGCATATATTTTTGATTTCCGTGGTTCTTCCTTGTGTTTTGTAAATTTTCCTATCTCTCTTCTTTATACCATGGCCTCTAATGTAACACAACTTAATTTCAACATCTATGGGCTTCCTTTGACTACGGTGGCTTTTCCTACCTATTTTATTTATCCCACAACCTCTAATGTAATGCGGATTCATTTCAACATCCATAGGCTTCCTTTAACTTTGGTGTCTTTTCCTATCTCTCTTATTCATCCCATGACCTATAATGTAATGCAGCTTGATGTCAACATCTACGGAGCTTCCTTTGACTTCAGTAGCTTTATCTCCTTATCCAAGGCTTTTGAATCATCACTCATGGTTCCTCTTGTTCAATCCACGACCCTCTATTTTACATTTGTTTCCTTTTTAGACTTTTATGGCATTTCATATTTGGATACATTATACTCCAACTCTTCGGGGCATTCATTCTAATCCCACGACAATCTAAGTTGTTTTATTTTCGTAATGGGTACAAAAATAAACAACATAACCTACTCCATTATTAACTCCACACAAGCAATAAGTTGTGAGGGCTCAACATTGAGAGCCAAGAAAGACATGAGTTATATGACTTTGATGAATGGAAGTAATGATATGAAGATAAGGTTTTGAAAAATACTCAATTAGGAAACTACCACTCAACTCTAGGACAGTTTAAATATCCAATTTATAATGCATTTTGTTTGTAAGTTTTAATAGAACTAGACCCGTAGATGGCCTCCTAATTGAAAAAATATGGTTCTATGTATTAAATATCTTATATCTTATGCATATAACTCATTTTCTAATGATTTCAAAGGACTCGAAGCACTTTTTACTTGTTGACTTGTTTACATCTTATTGATTTATTTGAAAAGACCCCTTATGTATTTCCCCATGCAACGAGTAATAAGAATGGGCTCATCATTGAGGAAAAGGCAAAGAAAATTTAGGGCACTTCCCTCCTTTCCCAGCCTCATGCTACCTGTAAGAAGAATGGGCTCATCACCAAAGAATGGTGGGGCAACGAAGTGTAGTATTATTTGCAAATTAAAATAATTATATATTTATTATTTGTTTATTTTCCTTTTTTAATTTGATTTGATTGATTTTTAAACTTTGACTTGTACTTTTGGGAGGGAGGACCTACCCCTAGCCTCAACCCCACACAACAAGTAGGATGTGAGGGCTCACCACCGAAGGTTGAGTCAGGCGAACAAGTAATCTAGGTGAAATGCTTTAGATTGATTTGTCAAAAGAGAGATTTTTTAGGAGAGATGTGACACCAAGAATCTTCTAATACTGAGACTATGTGAAAAAACAAACTAAGCTAGAAATATCCATGAATAGAAATAAGCATATAGGTCATGGTAGGATCAATGTCAAAACTTCATCTAACAAAATGATAGAATTTCAAATAGTCTAGAGATGACATAATGAATAGTTGAAGAAGTATGATTAAATGTTTTGCCAATTCTCAGAAAATTTTGAAAGTTACTTGAAAAATAAGTTTATTGTTTCACAATGTTACAAATATGATTATGAAAATGATATCCAGTAGATTTAACAATGTACGTGTGGAAATGTAAATGAAATACACATAGAAACTTTTAAGGTGAATTGAATTGACTGATTCACCAAATTCCTCATATTCAAAATTACAATGAGATGATATGAACCATTCTTATAGTCCTCCATGACCTGATATGGGCCAAACCACTTTGGTCTAAAATTTATTCCTTCATTATTATTCTTATCGATCTAGCTATCTTGTCTCAAAACTAAGTCTCCTACCTATATTTCTCATTCATAAATATTTTTTATTATACTGACGACACATTCTATTAGCATAAACACTATGACACTATTTAGCTCTAAGTCAAGCTTCATTGAGGGTTTCTAGTTGCACTAATCACACTTCATGGTACGTGTCTTCATCCAAAATTCCTTGTAAAGATATACAAAGGCTAGGTAACTTGATTTCTAATAGTAGGAATGCTTCACATCTTAAGACTAAAGAAAAGGGGTTTCCTCGTAGGCCTCTATAATAATGTATTATAGGTCCAAAAGGTTGGAAATAGCTTTAAATGCTAGTCACACTTATTCTCCTTAACTGTTTTGAGGAGTATGGACTTCAATGTTTTATTTTTCACCTCATCCTATCCATTGGCCTAAGGGTAATATAAAGAGGTTGTGTGATGCAAGATTTTTAATTGTGAGCACAACTCATGTACCTCTTCATTCTTGAAGGATGTTCCATTATCTAAAATAATGACCTATGGGACTCCATACCTGTAGATGATATGATTCAAAATGAATTTGGTGATCATAGACCTAGGTATAGTAGTGAGAGGCATGGCCTTGACCCACTTTGTGAAATATTCCATGGCCGTAATGATAAATTTGTGGCCATTTGTTGATGAGGAGATAATTTCCATATCAAATCCAAACCCCAAGTAGAGAAGGGCCAGGTGTCATAATTGGTTGTAGAGCTTGTTTAAGGATGTGTATCTCATGTGATAATTCTTGACATTTATGGAACCTATGTACATATTCTACAACATCATGCTCTAAGGTGGACTATAAATAACCCATCTAATGAATTTTATGAGAAGTAACATGCCCTCCGAAGTGACCCCATAGTCTTTGATGTGATATTTGAAGAGGATATTTTACAATTATTCTTTGTCTACAAACTAAATAATTACATACTTGGTGGCTATGACGCGTAGCCATAACCTTTTTTTTTGAGGTTTATCCCTAAGGATATACATGATCCAAAATTTTATTAATGATATCAGTATACCATGGACATGATGAAATGGGAGACTTTGTTTCCACATAAAACACACACTCATCAGGGAAATCTAGGTCTACTAGATCTCCACAATCTATCGAGTTGTCCGCCAACCAATCAGCAATAATTTTTCCTTTGACAGACTTCTGGTTGATGAAGGTGAGTTTAAATTCACCCATCAATGTGAGAAAATTTCCATCCTTTTTAGATAAGGCACCTTGAGTTAAGAAAGTTCACAGTTGGTTAGAATTGACGATCACTCACGTTTCTTGGTTAAGCATATAATGCCTTAACCTTTTTGTTGCAAAGACTATTGTCAGGAATTCTTTCTCTTCCTATGTATAACGTGTCTTGTAATCAAGTAGAGTGTGACTAATGAAATAAATGACATATTCACGATTATCATTGTCTTCTTGTGCCAACATGCAAGCTAGTGAAACCTTGGTGGCTTGAGAGTATAAGATCAGGGGATGGTCAGCTTTGGGTGGCATGAGTGTAGGTGGTGACATGAGAAAAAAATTTCTAACTCAAATACTTCATGACATTCGGAGAAGGCCACTCATTACTACACTCTTTCTTTAATAGGTTGTTAATGGTATGGACAACATAAGTTATATCGAGAATAAACCTCCATTGCCCCATGTTTACCCAGAAAATACATAATTCTTGATTAGTCCGAAGTTGGAGTCATCTACATAACCAATCAAATATTTGCTATATCTACATCAATTCCTTGAGAAGAAATGATATACCTTAGTATGTTTCCTCTCATTACTCTAAATAAGGACTTTTTACATTCAATGTTACATTGTATTGGATAAGATGAGATAGGATAATGTCGAGTACCTCGGGGTGATCCCAACTTCCCGACCTTAGTTATTAGGTCATCAACATAAGATTCCACAATCTTATGGATAATATCATGGAATATGTATGTCTTTTCTCGTTGGAAGGTGGCCCTAACATTTTTAAGCCAAATGGCATGATAGCATAGTAAAAGGTTCCCAAGGAGTAGTAAAGGTAGTCTTGGTTTGATCTTCCTTAGAGATCCTTATCTAATTATAGCCAAAGAAGCCATCCATAAGTGAAAATAACTCGTATCCAGTTGTTGCATCTATGATGACATCAATCAAAGGAAATGTAAATTCATCCTTTGGACAAGATTTTTTTATGTCTCTAAAGTTGATACAAGTGCGTATGTTCATGTTCTTTTTAAGAACTAGGATGATGTTATACACCCACATGGAATATTCCACTAGTTTAATTAAACCCAGATGAAGAAGCTTCATTACTTATTCCTTAACAATTAAAGCCATCTTTGGATTCCTTAGTCGTGACTTCTTCTTCACGGACTTGGAATTGGGCTTCATGATGAGGTTTTGAACCTTTGTGCTAGGAGCGATTCCCATCATTTTCTTGTAACTTAAGGTGAAGGATTTGAGTGTTCTTTGAGCAACTTAGTATGTTATTTTATCTCGTTTGGACTAAGAGAAGAACCAATTTTAAGATCTTAGGTTCCTCCTCCATACCTATATTAATATATATGGTCCTTTCAATGAAAAAGGTGTTAGAATCTTCAAACTTAGGTGGGGATGGATGTAGTTCCAACTCTTCTTCCTCTACCTCATAGATCTCAAGACCTTCTAATGAGGAAGAACACAATGTGTGATCTCCAAAGTAGGAGGAAGGGTGAGGTCTAAGAGAAAATCCTCTCTTATGGTGCATGGGATGAAGATCAGTATATGCATTAAGGATCCTAGGATTTCCTCATCATTCTCTACAAATTCCATAGTGGTAGGCTTATTCTCGGCTTTAATATATGCTATAATTGCGCTAGTTGGAAATTTTTAAACTAAGGGTTCGTATATAAATGATACCATCAACTCAGTTTCCTTCAATCCCTCTCTTGGACAAAAGTGAGAGGAATAAGTAGCTATTGAATTAACTAAGAGATTTTACTCTCTAGGTATGGATTCGATAGAAATAAAATCAAAACCTTTGTTAAGTTCAAGCACGGTGGTTTTGTAGAGCTATAGGTGCTCCACTCTGGTCTCGTAAACTTCAAGACTTGATTAACGACAAGTTAGGAGTCACCTAAAACTCTAACATTGTTAACACCCATCCTTTTGGCTACAATGAGACAAAAAAGGAAATGCTCGTATTCTACGACATTATTTGTAAATTCAAAATTTAACATAAATGCAAAATGAATGAGCCTCCTTTCCGGAGAAGTAAGGATCACCCATGCCCAAAGTGTCATAGTGTAACATTCAAATTTTAAGACTTTAGAAACAAGGGAAATTTTTTTTTTGAAACATAATTTTCTCTATTCTAAATAAAACATCATTTAGAACACACATTTCATGACAATCAATCTCATAACAGATAACCATATGCAGCTGTAATGACTCAGTATACTACTAATCTCTCATTCCATGACTTGGTTACCAACTCGATCTCTCATGTTTGTCTTAAAGTATAGAATACTTTATGTATACTATGTATACTTGGTTTCCTACCCTATTTTGGGTACTGAGTGATCTGTTTAAAGAACCTATCTAAATATTTGTTACCAATATTCATCTAACATCATGTTGTTTTAAACTAGGTGACATAGGACAATGCAACTAGTAGCTTGCGATACTTTGGCCAAAGATTTTCAACATACTTGTTCATGTTACTATTCCTAGACGACATACTTGTCATTTCAGAATACGTCCTTCACCCCACTCTACTGTTATCTAGAATAGAATGGTCTTTACCGACTACGATTAGTCCACTTACCCAAGGTTTGACCCTAACCTAGGTTAGCAACATAGTTTATTATAGGAAGATGCTCATGATGACCTAGGGTATATGGGCATACTCAGCTGACCTAAGTCAACCAAATGTTCCAACGTACCCGATTCATGAAAGCTACTACCTATCTTAAACATGTTACTAACTTGACCTAGAGAGAGACTAGGTTCAAGTCCAAATGTGTGTAGATCTAGATGAAAAAATATGGAATGGTGTTGCCACATGTCAACTGCAACATTGTATCCTTGAGAAGTCCCATGAATTCTCGAGGGTATAGTCCTACTGATTGGCATGTGCCAACATCCATTAGAACTGATTCATCAAGATGTACATACCCCCTTAGTGGTCATTAATTCATAATTAAATTAGATTAAGATTTAGATTGTAGCAACCATGCCTAACCCTAATTCCAACATTCATTAAGTTCTATATCCATAATTATTCTGATTTGATATTGATAACTTCATTAACTCATGTTTGCATTAATGTTTATTAATGTGGCATAACAAGCAGTTATCCTGAAAAACAGGACAACAAACATCAAACATTTAATTCTTAATGCAACCTAGCTTTCCAAATCAAGTGTGTCATCCACCTAGATTCAGCTAGTGTTTACTTTATAAATGTAGTATAAAGATTAAAGATCATAACCACTATTCCTTTATCATTCTTTACTCATATATTTTAATTGTATGTCCAAAGCATATTTTATTATTAAACTATAGTTGTGTAGTTAGAGAACAACATATTTTGTAATTTAACAAGTTTCATTATAATAAGGGAGATTATACTATCCCCTTAATCCAACTTATTAATTGATAACAACAATAGTATACAAACAGATATAAGGAGTATCGACAAGATATCACTACTATTTCTGTCATATAAAGTACAAGAGAATTTACACAACAAATTAGAGTCAGTCTCCAAACCTTTCAATTCATCATGATAAAATATACATTTACAAGACTATGCATTTTAGACATTTTGCATGTCAATCAGAATTAAGATCTTAAAAGAACATCACTTTTATTTTCCAATACAACTCAAGAATGAATCGAAATTCTTTACATAAGATCTAGAATTAAATAAGCCAATGCATCATAAAAAAATTTTCCTTCTTTTATCACTTACGATGTCCATCTACAAAAATTGCTAGCACGGTCCAGTTCAATGAACTGAGCATGATAAGAACTAAGCATTAAAGTGAAGTGCATTCTACTAATTGTTCCATTAAAACAAATCTTCTTTAATGAAATAATTAATATATCATACAAATAATCATAAGTAATAACAACCAAAAAAGAAGTACAATTAAAGAGTCTGAATTCACTTTTAAGAAAAGAGCATAATATAATCCGCAACATCTGCATTATATCATAAGGTTTAATTGATCCTATCAATTACTTTAAAATAATCAACAAGTCTTGTCATCCAATTGTTTCATAATTCTATAAGAATAGAAATACACATTTATCTTTACTAAGTAGCAAAAGAGTTATATACAACATAGCTCATATTAGGATGATTCATCCTACAACTTAAGCAAAGAAGAAGAATCAATACATACTATTCCCCATACACTAATCATCTGAAAGATAGAAACAAGTTTAGAACACACCAAACTACCTCAATTCAAAGATAAAAATATAAGGATTCAACATTAAAGGAACAACATCTAACAAGAATCCCAAATCAATCCAAGTAGGGGTAGAGAGTCAAAATAGTCCTCCTGCAAGTCTAAACTAACTTCCACATGTTAGAAGATATAATTCAAAGATCTGAAACTAGATGTTCCACAACCCAAGCTAGACTCACACAAAATTAATCTCTTCCTGTGTCCATCCAATAGAGGATTCATAAAAGATAGGGTGCAAAAGAGTAAGCCTTCCAATACCAAATCCAATAGAAGTATGACTCAGTCAGGCATGACAATTGGTCAAAACAAGTTTACATTCTCTATTCAATAGAACCGACTCAGCTACTCTCTTTCTACACCATTACAACAAATGACTTGTACAAAGTAGACCAAACAATCCACAAAGAAATTTCCATCTCTAGAAGAGAATTGAATACGAGAAGTTCAATCAAATGAACTTATCCAAACAACAGTAAAAAGGGATCTCAATTAGAAAAGGTCCAATAAATAATTCATTTCATTTATACTATCAAATGAATTCCCATTTCTATTTCAAACTTAGAAGTTCTTTAACTAGTTCCCAAGAGAGAACACAAAACCAAACACACAGTTAGAAGAAAGCACACTTCTAGTTTCCCTTACAAATCTTTACCAACTGGTTTATCTATTCCCATTCATTAAACACAAGTTCAAATTCAATTCTCAGAACAAAGTACATAATACAGTCCCCAAAATAGTATATTGTCCCCAAGAGAACATATTCCTTTCTCTTTAAAAGACCCAGAGATTCATTCACTAAATCCAACAAGGAATAGAAAACCCAAAATAGTATAAGCTAAACAAGTTCAGAAGTACTCACAAACTCAAAAGACTGAAATCCCATTACAAGGCTTCAACAACTCAATACAAAAGAGCAAGTAGTTCACGATCCAAATAAGAACAATAATACAAAACAATCTGAACAGAGATAATGTATCCTTCCATACAAAATTCAGTACACTAGGGTATTAAACTCATCTTTCTAATAAAACCCAAAAATCAATTAAGAAGATCTGAAGAGAGTAAGAAAACCCAATAAACGTTTAAGTCAAGAGATGTCCCAATCTTACCTCCAACATGACTGAAATAGAATCACAACAAAGACTCTCAAGTTCCATCTAAAAATATTGCGACAAGGAAGGTATTCTTTCAAACATTGATCACAAGAAGGAGAATGCATATTGTATTTCCATAAACCTCAAAACTATTAACGACTGCTCCAACAAACTCTATATCAAACCAAACCCACAACAAGGTATAGTTCCAGTCTAATAATCCTTCAGACAAAACAATCAAGATTTCCACAAGATGTGGTTTGTTCAGAGAAAAGGAGAGAAGATTATCCTCCATATTCGCATGCCTTTACAAGTTCAAAGAAGGTGGTACAGTCTCCAAAAATAGAAGTACCACAACCATTCCAACAAGAAGCTAAAAGGAGAAGATCTCAAAAGAGATTACCCAACCAACTCAAACCAAAACTAATCTCTCAAGTACTTTTGAGCAGACAGTCCATAAATGAGTTTAAAGCATTTCAAGTCCTTAAATACGAGTAAAAATCTAGCTCATAATACAAGTACATGACCAAACACAAATTCGACTACAAGTTCAGAACACGCAAGTATAGAATATGAGTACAGTGTCAAACACGAAGCTTTGAACAAAATTTCAGAACAACACAAAGCTCCAATACAAGCTCAGAACAAAACATGAAGCTCCAATACAAGCTCAGAAAAAAACATGAATTCTCCAATACAAGTTCAAACAAAACACAAGGCTCCAAATAATAGTTCGGAGAACAAAACGTAAGGCATCGAATGCCTAGTTCATACAATGTCAGCCTTGAACACATGTTTAGAATGAAATACAAAGCTTCAAATACATGTTGTGCATGCATGTCACCATTAAATTGGCACGGGAAAAGTTTCCAAAAGCTATCATTACTTTGTAATGGATTTCCATCCCAAAACTACAAAGATTTATAAAAACATGAAAGTAATTAACCGGATAGATCATGTAAACATTTATCTCATAAGAGAAGAATTGTTTCAACGAATCATTTTTTAAAAAAGCAAGAAATCTTAATGGGTAGAGCCTATCATGCCTGATAGTGCCTTTTCCAATTCGAAGGAGACTTCAGCCGAGCTTCCCACTCTTTTTATTCTCCACAAAAGATCAACAACCAAACAAATTTTCTTCCAATTCCTCATATACATTCCTTTGATCGAAAATAGACCAGAGAAACCAAAAATAGCCACAAAGTAGAAGTCAAACTACTGGTTCAAAGAACTAAATAGCTCCATGCAGAGAAAAAATTGCGAGACATGCAAAACCAAATAACCTCTCACAAATCCACCTCCCTTGTTTCCAAGATGGTTTACACGCAAAACCGAGGTCCATTAATGTCATTACTCCCAAATCTCCCGCTTATCTCTCCTTGCCACCACCTCCCAAAACTAGCGAATGCCATTTCCAATTTAACATGCATTTCCATATTTAGTGAAGCCTCCACATATGCCTCCACTAAATTTTACTAACCTTTGCCAAGACTGGTTGTACCTCCATACATTAAACCCAATCAAATCAATTAAATTCCATTGGAACTATTGCCATAGTGCCATGCGGACCTTAGGTTCCCTTTTAATAGTTTAGGATAGATTTCCCAAAACTTAGGTTAGTCTAACAATAATTTCCTTAGGTCTTAAAACATTGCCATAGGTAATTTCCACCTTAGGTTAGATTAAATTCACATCCATATAGTATTAGGCATTAGGTTAATATAGCCTAACATTACTTTAGTAATCTCCCTTATTCATTTAGCACAAGAGCTTAGGTTAGGACGCCATCCAAACAAAATAGAATAAGAAGCTTAGGTTAGATTATAACCCAATTAAGTAGACATAGCTAGGAAGTAGGTGCTCTTACCTAGTTTAGGATACCATTAGGATAATCCTTTAGTTTTAGGATTCTGATCCCCTTCATAGTCATGAAGTAGACTATATTTCATTTACACCATTAATGTCCTGTAGAGATCAATCCCAAAGACCCAAGCACAAACATACAATTGAATGAAGGTACATTCACACAAGACCATAGAATTAGTAAAATACAAAAGTTTAGGCTATGTCTCTCAAACTATTAAATGTCAATTTATCATTCATTCCAATAAGGAGATTTTAAAACATTCCTTGGATCACTAAAATTGATCCAAGGATGAGTCGTTTAAAAAGATAAGTTTTCAACTCTCAAAATCAAATTCTAGCTTATCATTAAGAAGTGAAAATGGATTCTTGCAAGCCATATCATTTCTGTCCAAGAGTAGAAATGATTTATCCATAACAAACATGATTTTCAACAATAAATGGAACACACCTCATTTAATAATATCACATGCCTATATTTTTAGTGCAAATAGAAATATAACCGTTTGTCCATGTTGTTACACATAGTGACACTTCACTCCATCATAGTTAAGTTTCCAATAGTCATTGAGGAAGATAGAAGTTTGATTATTCATGGAATCTTCCTATCTAAATTATTAAACCTCAATCATGAAAATCTATTCAAATCCATCATCCGAGAAGAGTATCGATCCCAAGAGCATGGCCTATGCCCAAGGAATCACAATTAAGAATGATAGGTAAATCATTATCTAGAAGCTTAAATATCTCAGCCATAGTTTTTATACAGTTTCTAGTCCAAAGTGGATTTCTTTTCATCAAGATTTACCCCTTCAATTGCCTTAAGGGCTTCCATCTCATTGGTTAGAAAAAGTCGGGACTCATGATTTGATCCTAGGGGCTTGTTAAATTGATTAGACGGGAGCTCAAAATCACTATGTACCGGGGTTTCTTCTTTAGGTTGGTCAAATGGATTTGGGTCGTCTGAGCTAGGAACCTTAACCAGTGTGTAGGAATATGAGCTCTTGGAAAAGCATAGAATGGATCACCTTCATTATATGCATCTAGAGTCATCCAAGGATCATATTATAATTGGTTTCTGATCTATAATGTAATACTTATTAAACATAGTCTTTGGTCAAAGGGTAAATAGAAGCACTATACTCGAATCGACACTACCTTGAGGTGTCGTATCCTCTCAAAGCATGTTTCATGTTGAATAAAAATTTATTTCTCCATATCCTAGCTTTTGAAGAAATGAGAAAGGGACTATGTTGATGGCATCCCCATCATCTATCATCACACACTTAACATAGTTTTTGTAGATCCAAAATTAAGGTACAACACATGATTACCTCTTCATGCTAACTCAACATCATTTGACATCTTACTAATGTTGAATATGAATTAAAAATCTCTCTCAAGATGCCTTAGAGGATAGACATCAAATTCTATATGATTAACTTGGGCCTTCAAATGAGGGGTGACGTGATTTATATGGCCAAGGCACAATGCTTGTAAAAACATTGCTCGATGCATAGGATAATTCTTCAACAAATACAAAAAGGAAATATGATAACATGTCTTGGTCAAATCAGAAATGAGATCATAGGCCCCTACTTGTTTAGGAGCTAGTGGTGTATCATGTGACATAGAAGGGTATATGGGAATAGGTTGTGAAGAGTAATATTAAGTATGGGTTGTTGCATTAACTTCAAGTTTAGTTTCTAGCTCTAATAAATCCACAAAATTGGTTTTCTTCCGACCATATAAAGGGGGAACCACCAAAGGATTTGGTGAAGTATATGCTTCATGATAATTTTAACCTACGGGAATTCCTATAGACATCCCTTTGGGAATCCCTCCTGGTATCCCCTTATTGGTACCCTGCAGATCAATATTTTTGTTCTCGGGACGCATCGAGAAGAGGGTATCTCGTAAACCCCAAGGTTATAATTCTGAGTGGAAATGGGCCCCATGTGATCATTTTGCATTGCCTCGATAGGATTAGATAAGAACATCTCTATAAAGATCTTCCTTTGGCCCTTTGGAATATGTTGTATAAATTTTTTGCAATCATGACACGTACTAGTGTCATATCCTCTAACCCTATGGAAACTGTAATATAAATCTATGTCATAATCATGAGGTATTTGATTTTGGTTTTGTTTTGGCCCATAGTTTCTATTTTTTCTATTGTTGGTTATTAAAATTTAATTTTGGGGGCCTCTAGCCTTACCTCGATATTGGTTTGGATAACCACTCGGGTATTGAACCAATGCTTGGGCCCGAACTTGTTGAGATGGGGGAGGAGGATGACTAAATTCCACCACATTAATAGAATGAGTAAAGTTATTACTCCTTTGATTATCAGAATTAACATTTTTATTACCATTATTTGTATTGTAAGTGCTTTGAAAAATTTTGGCTTCTTGGACCGGAGTGGGTTATAACGTCCATCATAGCACCATGGTTCTTATTAAGGACTTTAAGTCCTTGGTTATTATTGTTTTAACCATTTGGGTAGTTTGAATTACCCTGAGAGGGGTTGACCAGTATACCATTTGAGCCATAAATTTTTCAGCCACTATCAATCACCACTTGGAAAATGCAGAGAGCACCCTATAAGACCTCCCCGTAGCTTTTAAGAGGATTGGACCTTCTCCTAGGTCTCTCAGTTAAGAGAGTGAAGGAATAAGTCACAAAGCTCTGTTTTGTCCATGTGTGGAGTGCTAGCCGAGAAGTAGAGGACTTTCTGCCATCTCTAAATGAAATGGGTGGCGGTGGATTTATTTTTGTCTTTATTGAAATGAAGGAATTGTCTTATTCATGTTCATAAGAGTTTATTCATATAAAAATATTTTATAAACTCAAAGACGAGTTTCTTGAACGAATGAATCAAGGCTTATGGTATCCTATAGTACAATTCAAGATCGATACCCTCAAGGTTCTTGGGGAAAATTTTAGCTACAATCGCGTCCCTTGGGATCAGCTCTCTAAGGAAAGTTATGTAAGTTTTAATATGTGTGCATTTGGGTCCCCATCCCCTTTAAATTTTGGAAAGCTAATAAGTGGTTGTGGAGACATTACACTTGGTAATGTAAAGTTAAGGGGATATTTGAGGTATTCAATAATGAGAGGATGATATGGCATAGCATAAACATTCATAGGGGTGTAAGGCATCCCATGAGGCTGAACATACGAGATGGGAAAAGAAAAAGCATCCCCTTATAGTGATTTATTGTACATGTGGAGGTACATGGGGAAAAAAATTTAGTACTGAGTAGAAGGTGCAAAACTAGGGAACATTGTATTTCTAGTTGGAATGGAATTCAAGAACTCACTTCCGGTTGGTGCCATTGGAGGGTACCCATATGAAGTGTGACATGGAATACCTAGTGTGCCCAATCTCGTAAGAAGGTCCCCGTGGTTGGTAACACCCATGTAAATGGGAGGAGGTGAAGGTTCCAAGGGAACATAATTAAAGTTTTCACATGATAGAGGATATTTCCTTGCTCGGTAAAGTGTGTATCACAAGGAGGCTAGGAAATATCTACCTCCCTAATCCCATCCACCAATGTTGAAACTACATCACCCGAGATGGTGTTTCATTTTTATTTGGTGCATTCCTAAAGGCACATGATTTCTTGCTATGGTTTGATCCTTAGGAGGCCATCCCTCTTTGGATTTGTTTCTGTAAGAGGAGGAGTACATGATTTATTTTGAAGAAGAACGTCAATGTACTTTTACATCCGGTCTAAGGACTCGTCTATTGGATTAGAGTGTTGCTCACTTTGGGAAAAGCATGCCAAGATTTCCTCATATGATGACAAATAATGTGGGATAAAATCATATTATATGTTTATCTATCATCTAAACAAGACCCAAGGATTGGACCCTTGCTCTCCTATGAATGTCATGTTGTTTGAGCCAAAGAGCTCAGGTTCTGGGCTATATGTAGGTTGATCAATATCCTCAATTTTGAATGATGAAATTTTTTTGGAACCTTGAGGAGGAGGAGTATGAGGGGAAGGTAAATTAGATGAGTAGTTACAGGCCCACCCGGATAATGAGGGGACTGTTACATACGCATGTGATAATAATAATCACGAAGGCCCAAAATGGGCCTACGGTATTTCGACCCGACATATTTGGGGAGTAAAAAATACCCATGAGAATAATGGGACAGGAGAAGGATGGATGAAATAAGGTAGAAACAATGGGAAAAAATAACTATTCCTTCATGTCAGTTCACCAATTTTGTATGATTGAAAATCAACATGTGACTTTTAGGAGCCCTCAACATCTCGAGGTTGTGCAAGACAACCAATGTGGAATGGATAGATGGCTATATCAAACCTATATAAGGTGAGTGGGATAAATGTGAATAAGGAAAGATGAAGGCAATCTAATGTCCTGTATGGGAACTAATGGAATCTTCTCATCTAAGGTGTAAAAATATTTTCTTACTCCGTGTGGGTGAGATGTGATGCCTAAGATGATGGTAGTGTGTAAATGGCGGTCAATATGTGGCTCATGAAAAATTATCACAACGGGTTATGGAAGACGTGGGAATTGTCCTCGCATTTTCCTTACAGAATTTTCTAGACAAGGTCATGGAAGTGAGAGAGAAAACATGTGAATAAGATAAGTGAGTGGATTGCAAGAACTAGTTTCCTCCATGATGGTTACGCGTAAATCGTAAACATTGTCAACTTCAATTTTCAGGTATTTCAATTGTGATATAATGGAAGGTGGAATTAGTTTAGATCGGAAAACCAAGATTCTAAGGCCCCTGTCAATGTCTATGTGCAAGTAATATGCATTTGGTTATAGGAATTGAGGATCATATACTTCATCTCTTGGTTGTTGAGGACCTTGAATGGTCATGTGGGATATGTGAACTAATAAATCAAAGAAACCAACAATCTCACAAAGAAACCACAAGAGGGAAAGGTCAATCCTAAGCCAACTAGGGCTATATGTGGAGATGTTTTAATTCCCACTAATTAAATTATGTTCCTATTTAAAAAATATAAACAAACATATTTAAATCAAAACGATTCAATTACTTTCCTCAAATTAATTAAACCTATATGTTGCCAATAACTAATTAACAAAGGAAACAAATAATTTAATACATAAAATAAATATATTCTAATGTTTTTGTTCTTTTCAATTGAATAATATAAATGCAACAAATAAAACAAAATAATTAAACTAATCTAATATTTTTGAATTTTTATGTTTTAGAAATAGATAAAATAAATATACTAAAGAAATACAAATAATTTGGAATTTCCTCTAAACTAAACAAACAAATAACCTGGTGTGGTTATTTTCCTATGTAGAGTGAATCTAGCCTATTCTAATAAAAAAATCTTTTCCAATTTATATTTGTGGATCTAAAACTTCCTTTGTTCTACCTCAGAGACATGGGAAGAAGTAAAAGCTTCTCAAAAGCAATTCTTCCCTTGAAACTTCCCTAGTAGAAATCAAGGATCTAATGAAAGCTTATAGATTGAAATGAAATTACAATTGATTCTAAACTAATGCATGATCTTTCTTCCAGAAAAAAATTCCCTTGCAAACCCACAGGGATAGGAAGGGAAGAAAATTTCACCAAAATATTTATGCAAACAAATGGAAACTACAACAATGAATTTTCTATTGACTTGAATACTCTAATAAAATTGTGAATTGAAATATAAAGAAATTAAAGAAAGCTTCAAGAAAACTAAGTACATCCCCAACCTAGAATTTTGGATCCATGAAAAACCCAATGATTGTTTACTTTATTTTCCCCAAGATTATTTTCCAATTTGGTGCTCAGATTAATCTAGGGAATTGTGTTGGGTAGTGTAGAAGAAGTAATTAATATGCACTAGAGAAGGAATGGCTTTTAGGGAACCGGGTTGTAACACAAAAAAGAGAATAAAAATGAAAGATAATTGGGTTTTATTGTGTATTTCTTGGTAATATTACGATATCATAACAATGCAATTCACAACAAAAATATTCAATCCATGCTTCAGGTAGAAGCTTTTCTCTCATAGAAAAATGGTATGGAAATGGTCTAAGCCATTTGACAACCAAGAAATGCTACCTCTCTCAAATAAGGGGTAGTTAACTCCAATTAATCAATAGGGAAGGAAGGGGAAGTTGGTATGTATCAAATTATCCCAAGAACAACCAATTTGACCAAGAAACATGTACTAAAATCAAGTTTGAAAATTTTTACACACACGTAGAACACGCCAAAACAATCTTGGGAAAAAACACACGTAACTATCACTCTACGTAGAATAGTAGTTGTGAAACCGCATTGCATCAGTTACACAACATCTGTTGAGGGTAGACCAATAGTTGCGTAACCACCACAATGATTCCATGACTTAAAGTAAGAGGCTAAGGAAAAATCTAGTAGATCAATAAAGGAAAATACAAAAAGCATGGAAATGAACAAGGAAAGCATTCTAGGATACAAATATATACTGTAAATGGGAAATTATACTCAAACACCATTGAAAAAGATATTAATCATCATTAGGTATTTAAAACCATTCCGACAATTTAGCATGTGCAAAATTATGTGCATACTGATTATACCAACACCTTCTATGATTTGTTTTCTTGTTTTTGAGTCCATTATCCCCCTTTGACATCTATGACAAAGGCTCCTTTAGCATTTTCTCATGCTCACAACATCAATAATGTATAAACTTGTCTTTACAATCTCCACCTTAGATTAGTCTCCCTTCCTTATCACAAATGGATTTAGATAATGCATGGTCTTGTTCATCTATCAATCTCATTGCTCCCTTAAATAGATTCTCTTTACGAATTCTTAGAGTAGATTTTTTGTTTGTCTTGCTCCATCTTGATGGCTTGATTCTTTTAGTTACTTCTAGGGGCAAGGATTACACCCAAGTTTTTCCTTATATGTTATAAAATTTCCTTTGGAAGTGGTTTTGTAAAGATATCTGCTACTTCCTCCTTAGTAGACACTGTTCAAACTTGATCCTCTTCTCACTTACACGATCTCTTAGGTAATGGTATTTTATTGTGATATTGTTGGTCTTAGAGTGTAACACATGGTTTTTGGACACACTTATGGTACTAGTGCTATCACATTACAAGGGATTAGGTCCTTCATATTTAACTTTGTAGTATTTTATAGTGTTCCTCATCCATAGTACACGAGAACAACACAATGAAAGCGTTATATACTTACCTTCACATGTGGATAGGGATAAAAGATACTATTTTTTTCTTAACTAAGAGACCAGAAAATTACCAAAAAAAAATGCTCCTCCACTTGTGCTCCTTTTTTCATCAATGCTACCTTTCCAAAATGCATCTTTGAAATATTTTATACTAAACTCGTTTCTTATTGGATACCAAATCCCATATTCCATGGTTCTCATTAGAAAGCTTAGTATCATTTTAATTGCTTGTAGGTGGTTTCCTCTAAGATCTTCTTTGAATATTCCAACTAGACCAACTTCTCTCATGATGTATGGCCTAGAGGAGTAGAATACAATAGGATTCTTTTCATAGATTTTTATGTGGCTTGATTAACTCTTGGTGAGTTATATTACTTTCTTATGTTTCACCCTGTGACCATTGGTGTCCTTATTGGCTTAAAATTCTCCATATGAAACCTCTTTAGGATATTTTTATGTACTTTGTTTGTAATATAAATATGTGTTCCTCATATTAAATGATTTTTAGTCCTAGGAATAATGTTCTCACTATCACCTCCAAAGATTATTTGATCAACATATACAAAAATATTAATTGTTGACATTCTTTTTCCTTTATGTAGAGGTTGATGTCTTCCACTCCTTTCTTGAAGCCTTGATTAGTAAAATACCTATCTAACTTGTTGTACCAATATATATGAGATTCCTTAAGGCCATATAGGGTATTCTTCAACATACACACATAGTCCTTGTCCTATGTAAGTGTTAATCAATCAGGTTGTTCAATATAGACTTATTCATTTAGGTTCTCATTAAATAATGTTGACTTGAAATCCATTTGGTATACCTTGAATCCTTTATATGTTTCATATCCTAAGAATAGTCTAATGACCTCCATTCTATATACTAGTGAAAATATTTATTCAAATTCAACTCCTTTAACTTGTGCATGCCCTTTCGAAACACGTATTTCCTTATTTCTTGTGACCTCACCTCTTTCATTGAGCTTATTTCTGAAAACCCACTTAGTTCCAATGACATTCTTGTTCTTGGGCCTAGGTACAAGTTCCCAAGTGTCGAGTTTTCTTTATCTCGGTCCAATTCATCATTCATGGAATCAACCCATTTTTTTATATTTTGTAGCTTCCACAACACTCTTTTGTTCAATCTTGGATATAAGAGTAATGTACTCTTATTTTTGCACTCATCAATCCCTCCCTTATTTGTATGCCTACCTTTTTGTTTCCTATTATATAATTTGTTGGATGGTCTCTCTTGACTGTCTTCGAGGATATCTTGTTTTTATTCTTTCTTCATCCTCATATTTTCTTCTTCTTGATTTCTCTGTGGCACTTCACCACCAATCTGGATGCCTATGCCTTGAGAAGTATCATTTGGATGATATTTTGTCTTCGTTGGATAGGTTTCATCAATTATAAATTTATTACTTTCTACTATCTCTTGTAGGATTTTTTTATAACGCCTATGTGTTGATCTTATTTGGGAGTATCCCAAGAATGTACTTTCATGATTTCTTGATTCAAAATTTCCTATGTTTTCTTCATACCATTAATGAAACACCTACTTCCAAACACCCTTATATGTTTCAATTTTATAGAAATTCCTTTCCAAATCTCCTAGGGGTCTTATTTTTGTTTATCCTTACTTGGGATCTGTTTAGGATGTAAACTGATGTATTGAACATCTCTCTATAAAAGCCATCTAATAATTTGGAATCATTCAACATAGCTCTTTCCATCTCTTGAAAAGTTATAATTTTCTTCTCCACAAATTCATTTTTTTGAGGTGTTATGGATAATTAAAATTTCCTTCTTATTCCATGAATTTAAAAATAATCATAAAACTCAATTGACCAAAATTCACCTCCTATATCTAATCTAAAGCTTTTATCTTTACATTTTTCTCATTTTCAACTAGAGTTTTGATGTCTTAAACTTGTCTTGCGCTTCTAATTTTTAATTTAGGAATGCAACCCAATTCATTCTTATGTAGTAATCAATCATCAACATGAAGTAAATCTCACCTTGAAAACTTTTAGTCCTTGTAGTTCCAAAAGGATTAGTATGGATCAGTTCTAGAGGTCTTATTATGGAGTACTCCTTAGAGTTAATTCTTCTCTTGGTTTTTTTCAATGTAAGCATGATTTTTAAAGTGTATTAGAAGTTTTTGTGATTTTGGGCATGTTGCTCACACATCCTTTAGAGCTGATATTAACCTCATATGTCAAAGGCAACTATCATCAACATTTTGTTGGATATCACCAATAATTAGAGGGGGGTAAATCAATGCAAATAAATTTTTCAACCTTTAAACCTTCTTGACTAAAAACAAAAATCAAACCATGAATAATATAGAGTGCATGCAAAAATACAAGTACATGGGACACTAAATTTATAGTTGGAAACCCTTAGAGTGAGAAAACCCACTTGTAATCAAGGCCTTTTATTAAGAACACCCATTCTTAACATACAATGATTTCAGTTTGGTTGAGCACCCACTCAACCTAAGAAGCACCCACTTCACAGTCCTTCTAGCACCCACTGGAAGGTTTTCAAGCACCCACTAGGCTAGTTTAGCAAGCTACAACTTATAAGGAGATCCTCACTCATGTCACCCAAGTACTCACTTAGGAAAAATTACAAAGAAAATATACAATATGACCACTTAGTTTCTTGTTACTTCATCAATAAAACATGATCCCTTACTATCTCTTCATTCACCAAAATCATTTCCTTTGTTCCTATCATCAAACTCCTTGTATTTTTATGTATTGTGTATGTTATCTTAGTCTTCTACCTTCATATTTGTACTCTCTAATATGTTTTTCTTATACTCTCTTCAATATCACTTATGATCACAATTTTTTGTCTCTGTTAGTTCACTATTTTTCCATCTTTATCCTATTGTTGTCTTCAATTTGATCATCAAATCTTCCTCATTCTAGTATGCCCTTGGCTTCCATCCTCATAATTCTTGTGCTTACATCAAAATCTCTATCCACAATTCATCACAACCATCTATCTCGCACCCCTATTTCATAAATCTCGGACTTCTTCCTTTTATCTTAGTCCTCTGAATTATCTACATTACTTAGCATCATTTTCTTTGTTCACTTTTTTAATGTTATATGTATTCCCATTCTAAAATTTTTCTATAGTTCACTATTTTTCATACTCTCTTTCTGTGATATTTATTAGTATACTTTATTACAGTCTTCTATCCCTTCGCATTCAATGCTCTCATACACTTCTATCTCAGTCACCTTTATATATTCACAATTTCCTCTCTTATCTACTAAACATAAAATACCATTCACCTTCATCAAGGAAATCAAAAATTCAAATTGTTGTATTCCCACATTTTCAAATTCTCATCCTAGAACTTGAATTGCAGCCAACTTACTTTCATATGTATTTGAGAGTCCAAGAGCCATTTGCAAATTGACAAGTTTCATGACCCTTTGTATTCCTTTCAAATTGATTATGTTCTTCAAGAGATCTATTATAAGAAGACTTATAATATTTTTCAAAATACTCTTAACCTTCCACAAGAAATAGCTTGCATAGATTTGTAATTTAGTTCAAATAAGGATGACACTTTCTCTCCCTCTTTAAGACTATAGCCAACACAACACTATCCTCCCGAGTACATCATGTTGAAGTAACTCCCGAGTTGAATTGTTATTCCTTGATAAAGATTAAAAGTGAGACCTTATAATATTTTTAACCTTATACTAACTCTTGGAAACATAAACCCATAGTAGATACATCTCGGTTTGCATAAAGTTTCCCATTAATCAAAGAGAAGGATATTTTCCGGTCAAATGACCACACTGTGCATGAAATAGAAACATTTTGCTAAACAGATTCTGTTGCCACACTAGATAAAATCTCAAAATTATTTTTTCAAGAGCTTTATATTGGTCCCATAGAGAATATTACATAGTTTGATGAATTTTCACTTGCTTCAATTACATGATTCAATGAGATATTTTCTTGCAAACCCTAGTTTCGGGGTTGAGGGACTTTGAAAGCTGAGCCACATATAAAATTTGTTTTTTCCACCATAAATGATCAAATCAGGAAATTTAAGTTTGTGTGGGTGTGTTAAGTCATCTTACAATTGTTATAATGGATTTTACAACTTGAAGTATCTTTAAACAATCTTAGAAGATGATTGTTTGATCTATATAATGACTTGAGCAATAAGGTTTGAGATAGATCATGAATGGCTCTTCCAAATTCCTTGAGAAGACTAATAAGAATTATATATATGAATCATTTAAGAGGATTTCAAGGATACTATGAGATCATTCTCAGCTTATTTTCTTGATAAGAGACCTTTAACACACTTCCAAACCTTCAAAACTTGAAACTCATTTGTATGTACTTGAGTGCACGTCAGGAGAAGTATATGAGTGCAAAAAAAAATTATTGGATACATAGAATATCTTTACAAGGTCATGAACCATGTTGGAGCCTCAAAATTATTTTATACTTCCTCTATAATATTGTACTCCACCCTTGCTATGGAGAGAAACTAGCTTGCTTACGAGTCGAGTGATATCGATGCAATAAATGATGGTGATAGCTAATAACAAGATAACCTATCTTTTGATTTAACAAGATCATGATAAAGGAACTTGAGATATAAAATAGGAGGTTTGAGGACAATAATCCCTTTCGCACCTAATGAGTCGAGATCATTTCTTGGACACCAAAATAATCTTCTCGAGAAGATTGTTTATAACTTTCTCAAAATAATTCAAATTTTCCTAAAACTTTCTGCATTACCTCAAGCTTGGAGTTTACTAAAAAAATGTATTCTATGATTTATCTGAATAATTCATCATATTTTTTCATGAGACCTAAGAAGCCAGGAAACTCAAAATGCATTTTCGGGAAGGTTGTTATAGAAAAATCGGGATAACTCAAAATCCCCATAACAAAATCTGATGAAATGTGACATGGAGCATTACAAGACATTCCTCTACATATTACATGTTTTTTTATCCATTTTTTTCTTTTGAATCTCAAACCAATTCCATTTTCATGCAAGAACATTGTTAGTTCTCAGAGCTACTTTTTGTGCTTTCTTGAAATTTGACTCTAGGAGCTAAACTGAGCCTTTTTTTTAGCTTACACATGCTATAGATAATATTCCTAGGCTTCTCCCATGCTCACATCACCTTTCCATGACTTTTACTACTATGTCACATCTCAACAGGCACACTGAAACTATCTTGAAAGGAACTACCAATCAACCTTCATGTCCCTAACTTCTTCACTTCACCAATCAACCATTTTTTCCATCAATACCACTTGACATCAATGAAAACACCACTAACAATGACTGGGGTCCAACAAACTCCCCCTTTTTCATTGATGGAAACACCTTAGAAACCTACAAACTTTGATGGAAAAGAATTTGCATACCTAGTTTCTGACTACAAACTCGTATCTCTCCCCCTTTGACATCATTGACAAAGGGTTACACAATCAACACAATGAGAAACATGCAATCAAGAACTAACCTTTAGTAGCTCCCCCTTGGATGATGCATGATATGCTTCACACCATTTGTATTGAGATGACAACTATATTTCCTTTTGCATATTCCCCCGAGAATGTAATCTATCTTCTTTGACTCCTATTAAGCATTAAATTGATCCATGTGGTCTACTCCATCTCCTTTCTCTTTCAAAATAATATCAACAATTTCTTTTAGGAAATATTACTTAAACAAAATCTTAATCCTTCTCATTTCAAAAACATTACCTTTAGAGTTATCATGGTTCTAACTTACACTTGGACTTGACAAAACTTTTTTCAATTCCTAACAAAGTATGACCTGATACCTTCTTGGAAAAATATAGAATTCATAGAGTGATAAGACACTTGTAAAATCCATGACATGTGTGTTAATGATGTAGTTGACTTTTTGCTACCTATTTTCTTGATTACATTACTTAGCCTCAACCAAGTTCAATTTTTCCTTTAGAGCACCAAATCACTTCACTTCCAAGCTTGACTATACAAAGATATATAACTCTATCTTACATTGCACATGTAAGTAATATTAAAATGAAAATTTAACTTTGTTCAAAATAATCATTTTTAAGAATAAGTCATAATTATCTTACCATTTTTGATGATTGTTCTCATTAAATCTCTAAGGATTAAATCTTGATATGTTACCTTAACACCTCCATAAGCATATTTCTTCAAACTATCTTGGTGCCCTAATTTCAAAATATTCTTCAGGGTCTTCACCACCTTTATTATGCTACTTTCTGGTCAAAAATCATCTACTCAATTCTTCTTCCTTCAAAGCCACTCTATATTGCATCCATTAGCCCTTATCCCTTTTAGACAAACCTTCCTTCAAACTGTGCATTTAGAGTTTTACTCCTTCTTATGCATATCAAGCATTATTTTAAGTCCATATTGCTCTAGATTTTCCACCTCCACCATTAGGTTAGTAAACTTCAGTCAAGATCTTAAGTACACTCCTTTTCATTAATTATTCTGATTAAGAGTCAAACAATGTCATTGTTTAACACAAGACTGAGACATTCTAGGAGGTTATTAGGACAAATAAGATCATTAAAATATACCCCTTTTCCCTTAATGGAAATGTAGTAAATTTTGGATACCAAACTCTTTCCTTGATTATCTCTTCTATTCTAACATTCCTTTCCCTAATTTAGCACCTTTCTAATTCTGGTACCTAAAAACCTAATCATCACCCTTTTAACATGGATTTCCAAATCTCACTACACTATCTCAGGATACCTTTTACTTATTACACCTATTTGAGTAATTGGTTGAAAATTTATGAGCTTGAGAGAGCTTCTTGCAACTAATGTTCAAATCTAGGAAGATTTTTAATGTGTTTGAGGAACTATTGTCAAGAATATATTTCTCTGGAGTTGTGTGTCTAACCTCAATCCTCAAGATTTATTTATACCTTGTCAAGACACACCTCTACTCTATTTTTCAGGTTTTTCCATTAGTTACTTTACAAGCAATTCAACTTTCCCACTCTTGGAAACCCTAGACTCATGGTTTTTCATAGAACTTTTTCCACGTTGATGATCTCAACTCATCTCCTCACTGACTTGTAGATATTCATTCTAGTTCAATTTCTCTTTAGTTCAATGATATATGATAGTCAATACCATTTCAACATACTTAACCATAGTTATAATTTCAAGGACCCACACTCAATCTTATGTAAAGGATAGAGAATTTGATCATTATCACCCAATTGAGACCTTAAAAACTTCTATCTCAAACCAATATTCACTCAACTATTACTTTATTGAATTTATCTTTGCCATGATATCTTCTTATAAGTCTTTCACATTTTTTTGGCATGACTATACATGCACAATCATTCAATACCACACTACATACTTGAGAATGCATGTGATCCGGACATATCATAGAGAAATTCAAAACTCATATCTTCCTTGATTTCATGACAATTATCCTATAATTACCATGATGTAGGACTTTTCATACTTTCCTTATATATATATTATACCTCCTTGATCCCGGATTACTCTTGTAGCTTTTAATTTAGACCTCAGTACTGTAGGTTATATTTTCAAGTTCCTTATAACATGTAGCACCCCTTAATTCAAAATCGAGGAAAAAAATTTATGTATTCTCATTGATACTCAGACCTAACCCTCTATTTCCTTCATAATAACTTGAAATAATCTTACACATACCTAGAACAACACATTTGATGCACACCATTCACCTAATCTTTTCACTTGATCATATTTACCTTCATTATGATTGTAGCACTACATTTTGACATTGAACTCTTAGATATAAATTCTTATTATCAACTTAGATAGACATTTAGACTCCTTGAAAATTGTTTAAATAGTACGAGTTATAGATCTCATGTGTCTTGACAATGAGCCTTCATTACTCAAGATGTCTTAATTAGGAGCATACACCTTGTGAGTCACAGTATGTTAACAATTTCTTTTGCAGCAATGGATTCATGATTTGAGTAATCACATATCATTATCAACCTTTCCACCATTGAAGACAAACACACATCTCTACATTGACATGCCTCATATCACTATCGTTTTCACATGACATAGCTCACAAAACCTTATGACCTCTAAATAAAAGTTGACATGTGGAATTAGGTTTTAGACTAACTTATTCCATGACCTTTCTCTCATTTTAGTTTAATCAATCAGATAACACATAACACTTAAGATCTTGACTATTCTTGAGTGAACACAATTCACCTTTTGTAGCATTTGGAACATAATAGATCTTCATACTCATTGAATGATACTTTAGCTTTATATGCAATCTTCTTGGAGTAAAACCTGACCTTTCCTCATGGCTTGAATTGGTGATATATACCTCATGTTATTAATCAAAACTTTGAAGGAATTTGAAATATTGGAGCTTTCATATGTCACATGACTTGAGATGTAACACCGTATACATGTAGAATTTGAGAATTAAAACATGAGAGAAGGATACCACCTTCTCATTATCATATGCAAAGTAATATGACTATGGAGCCAACTGAGAACTTCAAACCTTGAGACATCACACATACAAAGATCACATGCCTAGGATTCACTGATATTAGACATATATAGAAGATGACACTTCTTGAAGATTACAGACCCACATGACAAACATAGATCCAAGAGACACACCAAGAATTTTTCATATAAATCAACTCATGACTTAAAGAGACTCTTCACACCAAAACAAGACTTAGATCTCAGACCTTTATGCTAGGAATTTTAAAGGGAGAGATAGACCTAACATACATTTTGACTTGTGGTATACTAGCAACATGATCAATTTTCCACTTGCACCTAGTTGATAATGGCTCCTCCTCAAGAGCACTCAATGCTTATTTCAAGAATGTATGCCTCCTAAAATATTAGAGAAGTCATACTGTGAGCCTTGAATCATCTCAAAATAACATGAAGTCATCAAAACCATACGATGAATCCATCTTCCCTTTCCTTTTCCTCACAATCTTGTTGAATTTCTTGGCTACATTTCCAGGTAAGATGAATTCATTACCTAAGCTCTCATCTTTTATCTAGTATCCTAACAAACATGCATGTTGAAATTCATACACCTATTCTACCACTGCTTGAGGAATAGTTTCTTCACACTTTGTACTTGAATTATTTCCATGTTTCTTTCCTTTGTCATCCTTTGTTGATATCTCATGTAAGGTATTTTATCCTGACACAATATTAGCTTGTTGTGCCTCTTCCATATCTGCCCATGTCACCTTCTTTCTAGTATTTTCTATTTCAACTTCTGATTTTTCTTTCTTGATCTTGTATACCCACTTCATTTCCTTCTTTCAAAGAGTTTCTTGAGGCTTGAATGATTTTGTCTCCTTTCTAGAGTTAATCTTCATGTTTTTTTATTAATGGAAAATAGTTTTGAAGGGACTATACCCTGTTACAAAAGAGGCTCAACAACTAGATAAACATGATAAAGTAGCAAAAAAGGATCTGAATCTAGATATTACAATAAGCCAAACAGTAGTCAAAAGAGAAACTACTAAGAAAAATCAAGACAAGGATAAAACTATAACTAAACAACATAAAAACAACATACTATCAACAATAAAACAACTTTTTATCACATCCAACCTACCAGAATTCTTAATTTGATCATCTGCAGAGAGGTAAAAATCACCAGAGTGGTGACATGTGTGGGGTCATTTACATTCAGCTATGAGATGACCTGGTTTCTTTCCTTTTCTATACCCCAAATGTCCTCAGGGACTCCACTCAGCATAGTGATGCTTCTGACATGTTGATCAAGAAAATCACATATAGCTTTGAAGATGGCCATATTGTGATCATTTCTATCCTTATATTTCTCAATTCTATTATCCAGGGAATTCAATTTATTATATATTTCATCTGTCTGATCTATCCCAATACCAACATCCTCATTCAAATTTATTTTCCCCTTTTTCTTATTTAATTGATGCAGATATTTTTGATACTTTCCACCTCATTTTCCAATATTTCCATTTTGTGGAGAAGATTCTCCTTCTCTTGCTGAGTAACATTGTCTTGCCTTGCATTACTGATATGTAATAGATTGTGTGCTATTTCAATATCCTTGCTACTCCTAAGGACATGACCGGAGGAAGAGGGGGTCACTTTAGAGAATGAAGGGTTTTTAGTCTTGACATTTCTATGACTGGGAATGGTGGTTGGGTTAACAGTGGGAATATTGTGAATGGGAATGGGTGGGGCATCGGGGTAGTGGGAATGGTAGGAAAATTGATGAGGTAATGCTGTGAAGGAGAAAGATAAGCCCCTGATGGAGAGGAATGGTCTGGTATGCTTTTAAAGTCAAGAATAGAACGCTCCATTGAATTCAGGAGATAGTATACAAAACATATAGAAACATTTATCCTAAAATGATTTATAAAAATCAAGTATTTTATGGTGAAAGTGATGTACCAATCCTCAAGGGAAATAAATATAACCATCATTCTAGTAATTTCATCAAAGGGTTACGGTATGGAACTCGTAACAAAGAGGAGCTCATCCCTATTTCTACAAACTTCTTTTCTTTAACATTTTTGTCTACCCTTTTTCTAAAAAACATGATTTCATCAATGCTAGACACTGTAACCTTGGAAAAAAGATCCTTATTCACCAAAACATTTTTCCCACCATACCTAACCTTCCTCTCTTTCCAGTATGTAGCAAAATGCCTTTGAGAAATATTCGATCGTGACCTTGGATTTTCTCAATAAAGCTAGTGACACCCCCATCTAAAGATAATTCCACATCTCAATGTTATCTTTCCATGCAAGATCACAGTTGGGTTCTAACTGACACGGATCTCCCCCCATTTTCCTACCTCTATGATTTTCCTTCTTGAAACCACCCATAAATAAGCTATTTTTGGATTTCCTAGACCGGTTTTTAACCATCCAATTGCAAGTCCATGGAGCATGTAAATTTTGATGATTATAAATATAAGTACTCCTCTCACATGTGCTAACTTTATTTTCCAATAAATCCCATGATTATATTCATGTTAGAATCTCTCTTTTCTCTCAATTTGAAGGTATAAAACTTGTTATTCTTTGGTTTTCTATAACGATAACAATTCTTGGTAGTATGACCTTTATTTCAGATTTCTACAATTGAAACATAGTATGCTATTTTCATAATTACCAACACAAGATCTCCATAGGTGATACTTTTCATAGTTTTTCATGCACTCTCTAGATATATGTACAAATTCATAACATGAGAAACAATAACCATTAAATTTCCTCTCATACTGGATGTATTCTACTATCTAATTGACTTGGATTGTCATATATTTTTATCCATTGTCTTCTTCTTGTTTGTTTTCTTTCTAGGATCAACCTATACATATTCCTTTATTTTTGAACATCTTTGACATGAAGCATGACTTGGTTCACCCTTTATTTCTCTGTTCTTTTCTTGTTCCATTTCTTCTACGAGATCATTCATATTAACATTTCACCTCTCACATTCTTCACTCTTATCATGGATGTTTTCTTGATATGACTCATGACTAGGTTCATGCTCCATTTCACATTGGGTTGCTTCATTTTTATAGTCCATACCTGATCTATCATTAGGGTGTCTTTGATGTATCATCAATTTAACTTTAACTTGTTCCATCTCATCCTTTGAAGTCTTCAATTCTTCCTCAAGTTTAATACAAGCATTTTCTTTGACACTTAGATCTTTTGATAACTTATCAACAACTACTACCACTTCTTGGAGTCCTTCAAGATAATTTTCATCTTTGAGCTTGATTTCAGCTTTTAACTCTTTAATCAGGGCTTGAGAAATCTCATACTTCTTCTTCAACATAGAATCTACTAATGTACACATGCTTATGACTTCAAGATCACCTCCAAATTTTTAGGCTTGATTAAGGAGAACCATGATCTAATACCAATTGTTGGATATCAAAAAAACTGAGAGGGGGGGTAAGTCAATGCAGATCAATTTTTCAACCTTTAAACCTTCTTGACTATAAAAATACAAACCATGAACAATTTAGAGTGCATGCAAGAAGACAAGTACACAGGATACCAAATTTATAGTGGGAAACCCTTAGAGGGAGAAAACCCACTTGAAATCAAGGAATTTTATTAATAACACCCATTACTAACATATAATGATTTCCAATTTGGTTTAACACCCACTCCACCTGAGAAGCACCCACTTTACAATCCATCTAGCACCACTGGAAGGTTTCCAATCACCCACTTGGCTGGTTTAACAAGCTACAAATTGCAAGGAGCTCTACTCCTATCACCCAAGAACCTAACTAGGAAAAATTACAAAGACAATATAAAATTTGACCATTTATTTTATTGTTGTTTCATCAACATATCATGATCCCTTACTAGATCTTCATTCACCAAAATCACTACCTTTTTTTCTTGTCATGCAAATCCTTGTATTTTTCCGTACTCTATATCTGTTATCTCAGTATTCTACCTTCATATGTGTACTCTCTCATATGTTTGTCTTATACTCTCCCGAGTATCACTTATGATCATAGTTATTACTATCTCTTTCAATTAACTATTTTTCCATCTTTACCCTATTGTTGTATTAAATTTGATCAACTTTTCCTCATTCTAGTCTTCCCATGTTTTCCATACTCAATTTGATCATTCTTGTGCCTACATCAAAATATTTGTTCATAGTTCATTATAGCTATCTATCAGCACCTCTTTTTCATAAATCTCAGACTTCTACCTTCTATCTCATTCCTCTACATTATATATGTTACTTAGCATCATTTTTTCACTATTTTACTATTATATGCATTACCATTCTATAGTTTTCTATAGCTCACTATTTTTGATACTCTCTTTCTGTGATCTTTATCACTATAATTTATTGAGTCTTCTTATCCCTTGCATTCAATTATCCCACACCCTTCTATCTCAGCCATCTCTATATATTCACACTGTCCTCTCTCATCTACTTAACACAAATTACCATTCACCTTCATCAAGGAAATAAAAAATTTAACTTTTTGTATTCTCACATTTTCAAATTATCATGCTATAACATCGAATTGCAGCCAACTAAATCTTGACTTTTCATGTGTATTTGAGAGTCCAAGATCCATTTGCAAATAGACTAAGTTCCATATCCCTTTATCTTCCTTTAGAAGTGAGTAGGTTCATCAAGAGATCTATTTTAAGAAGACATATAATATTTTTCAAAAGACTCTCAAACTTCCATAAGAAAGAGCTTGCATAGCTTTATAATTTAGTTCAAATAAGGATGACACTTTTTGTACCACTTTAATATTATACCCAACACACCACTATACTCCTGAGTACATCATGTTGTAGCAACTCCTAGTTGAAGTGTTCTTCCTTGATCAAGATTAAAAGTTATTCCTTCAAATATTTTCAACCTTATACTAATTATTTCCGACATAAACCCACAATATATACATCTCATTTTGTATAAATTTTCCCATCAAACAAAGAGAAGGATAACTTCCAATCCACAAACTACCTTTGCACAAAATAGAAAAATTCTCTTGAGCAGGTTCTCGACCACACTATATGAAATGTAAAAATTATTTTTGCAAGATATTTATATTGATCCCAAAGAGGATATTACCAAGTTTCATGAATTTTCACCAGTTCAATATAGCAAGCTTCAATGAGATATTTTCTTGTAAACCTTAGTTTTAAGGTTGAGGGACTCTCGAAAGCATGAGCCACAAAGAAAATTTATTTCTTCCTCCATAAATTATCCAAATAATAAATTCAATTTTCTATGGGTGTGTTAATTCCTCTTGAGAATGCTATAATAGATTTTACAACTTTAATTATCTTAAAACAATCTCAACAAATGATTTGTCTAGTTTGCACAATGACTTGTTAAGGAACAAGGTTTGAGATAGATTATGAATGGATCTTACAACTTCCTTGAGAATACTAAAAATATGATATATATGAAGCATTTAAGATGATTTCAAGGCTTCTATGAGACTTTTCTAAGTTGATTTTCTTGATAAGAGACCTTTAACACACTTCCAAACCTTCAAAAGTTAAAACACATTTTTATGTACTTGATTGCATGGATAGGAGAAGTATATGAGTGTAAAAAAATTGATTGGAGACATAGAATATCTTTGCAAGGTCATGAACCATGTTGGAGCCTCAAAAGTCTTTTATAATTCCTCTAGAAGACTATACTCCACCCTTGCTATGGAGAGTAAATATCTTTCTTACCTTAGAGAAATATCTTATTTCCATACATGATGGTGCTAGATAAGAACAATATCACCTATATTTTGAGTCAACAATAGGATGATAAAGAAAGTGGAGAGATAAAATAGGATGTTTGATTCCAATTATCCCTTCTACGCACCTAATGAGTTAGAGCATTACTTAGACACCAAAAGAATCTCCTCAGAAGATTGTTCATAATTTTCTCTAAAAAAGTCCAATTGTCTTGAAAATTTTTACATTACCTCAGGATTGGATTTTAATACAAACATTTATTATATGATTTATCCAAAGAATCCCTCATATTTTTCTTGGGACCTAAGAATCCAGGAAGCTCAAAATGCATTTTCCAAGAAGGTTGTTTTAGAAAAACTTGAATAACTCAAAATCCCCATTATAAAATCTGATGAAATTTGACATGGAACATTGCAACACATTCCTTTAAAAATTCCATATGTTGGTTAGCCATAGGTTTTCCTATGAATAGCTGACCAATCCCATTTGCATGCAAGAACATCATAAGTTCTCGAGCTACTTTGTGTGCATTTTTGACTCCAGGAGTTAAAATGGGCCTTGTTTTAGCTCAAAAATATTGTAGAAAATATTCTTAGGTTTCTCCCATACTCACATCACCTTTCCATGAGTTGTACTAATCTATCACATCTCAACAGGCACCTGAAACTATCTTGAAAGGGCACTACCAATCAACCTTCATGTTCCTGACTTCTTCACTTCACCAATCAACGCTTTTTTCCATCAACACCACTTGAAATTAATGAAAATATCACTAATAATGTCTAGGGTGCAACACCTTTCTTTTGAGGCATTTATCCTTGTTGATATTTTTCAAGACATACATGTTGTTTTTGCTCCTTTTGTCCTTTCCAACTAGTTTGCCTGATTTTTCTTCCTTATATCACAACCTTTGTCATGAAATACAAAGGTATACCCTTTCTTAGAAATTTGACTCTCACTTAATAGATTGTGTTTTAATCCCTCTACATACAACACATTACTAGTCACATTATTTCTATTATTCGACTCATTGTACCCTTACCTATAATGCTTGCATATGTGTTGTCTCCAAACCTTAATGTTCCTAAGGCATCCTCTTTCAATGAGATGAACTTTCCCTTATTCCCTATCATATGAATTGAACACCCACTTTTGATGTACCATGTAATGTCTTCATTCTGAGTACATAAGCTTATTTAATCTATTAGGCCTTTCTCTTTCTTTCTTGTAGAAATTTTCCTTATTACATACACCTTGTTTTTCTTTTTAAATTTCTAATTGAAATTATTTTATTTGTGACTAGGTTTTTGGAAATTATAACATACCATTTCATTTTTTCCTCTCATCTATTCTGACTCAAAATTCCTTCCATGACCCCTTGCATATCTTCTACACTTTATAGCTTTATGTCCAAACATATTACAAGAAAAACAATATCCATAGAAAGAATGAGTGTACCTTATTGCATGAGATTGTCTGATTGAATTGGTCCTTCTCTTGTACTTCTTGTTAGTAGCCTCCCCTTCTTGATATGATTCTTGGCAAACCTTTTCATCCTTCTTACTAGCTGTATTTTCATCTTTGTGATCTACCTTGAATCCTATACTATTTTTATCACTTGAAGATATTTGAATGCTTAGAATCTCATCTAGGTCACTTGAAATTTTGTCAAAAAAATTATATGCTTTGAACTTACTTAAAATCTGATATAGTTTAATTTTTAGGAGCTCCATCTCTGTGTTGATTTTGAGACATTCTTCCTCTTTAGATTTTAAGGATGTTGAAATAAACTCTACTTGTGCTTCAAGCTCTTTGATTCCATATTCATGGTCTCTATCCTTCTTTCTCTTCCTTTTATCATGATGGTTGATTTTCTCTTCATAATATTTCAACATTTTCTTCAATTTTTATTTGTATTCCTTTGTAGCTTCAATTCCTCAAGAGAAATAATCATTTCTAATTCAAGGTTTATTTTATCATCCTCCTCCTCTAATACTTCATCTTCACTAAGATGTTTAACCTTTGAACTACTTCGGAGAGGTTGTCTCTATGGCCATGAATAGAGTGTCAATCTAGGAATCTTCATCTTCACTATCATACTTTTTGGTATCACTTAAATCTAATGAAATTGTTTCCTCTTTAGTGTAGAGATTCTTATTGTTTTTTAAGAACCTTTTCTTACCTTCATGTTTATTGAATCTCTTCATGTGTTTAGGAGAATTTTTGACCTCTTCATCACGCTCATCTTCGTCTTCCTTATTTTCGTTAGGACATTTGGAAGTAACATGACCTACTTGACCAAAACTAAAACATTTGAAAGGAAAATTTCCCTTGTATTTTCCTGACCCTCTTTTTCTCCTAACAACCATAGCTTCTATTATTGTATCATCCTCTTCCATGTAAAATTCAACTCTACTTTTGTTTGTTTTTGGTTCCTTATGAGTTTTGAATGCGACCTCCTTATTGATTGTTTTTTCTTCATTTTTCCTCTTATTATAGGAAGTTAGGATTCCATTAATTTTATTTATTTATAAGGTGCTCAAGTATTTTAATTCTTCCATAGATGAAATCTTGGATTCATATTTATATGTTAAGGATCTTAACACCTTTTGGAAAACCAATGTTTCCTCTATCTTTTCTTCTAGTCCTCTAATGACATTTATCACCTCATAAACTCTCCACAACTGGGATACAATGCTTTCACCTTTCTTAAATTTTAGTCTCTCAAATTACCCACGGTAGGTCTGTAACTTAGCTATCTTGATGTTGTTGTCTCCTTCATAGATGGTATTTTGTTTTTCCCAAATCTCTTTGGTTTTTATACATTGATTTTTTTACAACCTCTACTTCTTCCATTCCATGTAAGATTGCATTCATTATATTTAAGTGAGATCACTAGCCCTCTTTTCCTACTACATCAGTTGGAGGTGTAGTTGGTATGGTGTAGCCATCAACTACCATATATCAAATCTTAGTGACATAATATAGGTATTCAATCTTATGTTCAATAATGCATAGTTGGTTCCATTGAAAAGAGGTGCCTTAGAAGTAAAGAAAACACTTTGATCACGATTACTAACCATGTCTGTGCTTGTTGGATCTCCTTCAAATTTTTAATATTTCTCCAAATGGACCTAGCTCTGATAATAATTTTTGGAAAACACACAAACTAAGAGGGGAGGGGTGAATCAACAATCCTTAAAATTTTTAAAACAAAAATTAAAATTCAACAATCCATTCAATCTTGATCACCTATTCCATGAGGAAACAATGGAATTCAAAAATAAGAAAATAACAAGAAAGTACACATGAAGATAATGTTTAATGTGGGAAATCCTTTAAGGAAGAAAAAACCACTAAAATCAATGCACTACTGAGGAAAATTTTATAATAAGATATTACAAAACTTTCAATTTTTGAGCACCCACTCAACTTGAAGCATTAACTTCAACAATTAATTCAAGCACCTACTTAATTTTTTTGTAATATCCTACTTTAATGAAAACACCAAATCCCTATTTTGCTAAGAAACCACTTAGTATTTACAAGGTTTTGATAACATTCATCAGGTCTAGTTGTTTAATTTAACAAATTTTTGTTACACCCTTAATTATATATCTTACGTGGGATGGATATAACCGACTTGTGGCTATCATAACTTCTTATCATGATGTATCTCTTTCATATATGATCTATTATCATTGGTTGGTCAGCCTTGTTGATGGCCATATCATAGGAATAGTATAAATAGGGGTTAAAGGTAGTGGATGATTATTATGTTGAGTATTTGAGTCTTATTATATGTTTTGGAGGTTGCCCCCTCGAAGTGGCCAAGCTATTCTACTTTCATATTAAGAGAACTTATCTGTAATATTGTGTTATTTGGTGTTCTATTGCTAGTGATAATCATAATTAATCAAGTAATTTCATTACAAGTGGTATCGAGAGATTGATCTCGATCAAACAATGTCAAACCCTAATTCTGAAGGTTCGGATATATCTCAAGATTGGTAGCAAATTTTTCTGCAATTGTTTTTGTGGTGTGGTGAAATAAGTCAAGTAAGCTTCTCTCCAAATTTCAATCAGTTTTGACTTGTTTTGCAAAAGTTATTATGGTTCTATATTTATTCATAATTTGGCTCCCTAGGGTGTAATTTTTGGAAAAATTTTAAATTTCTTATATTTTGAAACCCCTCAAAAAAATAGCTAGGGTTTCTTTTTATAAATTCCTATATTCGGCCAAAAAAATTACGAAACCCTAAACCCTAAAATTATGCCCTATTAAGTCTACCCCTAGGCCCAAACCCTTCGTCATGGCTGGTAGATCTACCCGAGGCCAAGGAAAAGGACAAGAAACTCCAGGAATGACCCCAAATAAGGAAGATATTGCTTTAGAGTCTACTGGTTTAGGAGTATCTGAGGTGGTCATCCAACTTCAGGAAAGGGTTAACAATATGGTGGGTAAGGATGACCTTATTGTTGAGCTTCACTAACTTAAAGGTAGCCTTAGGAGTGAGATTCAAAAGGATTTTCATGCAATGTAGTAGGATTTGTTGCATATTGTTTCAAATACAACTTCTAATGCCAATCATATGGGTTCCACTAGAAATGGTCACACAGATACAAATCACTCCAATCAAGAAGGATCCTTTAATCATTCAAGTGGATCTTCTCACCAATGGAGGGGCATGATTCCAAAAGTTGAAATGTGTAAATTTGATGGAAAGGATCCACTCAATTAGATTACCCAAATGGAAAATTTCTTTGATCTCCATTAGATCCCAGGAGGACAAAAGGTAACTGTGGCATCCTTATACCTAGAACCTAATCAATTTGTTTGGTATCGTTGATTATGTGCTCAAAGGCAGAAGAATGGCCTAAATGTCACCTGGACAGTTTTCACTGAAGATCTTCAATTACAATATAGTTCTAGTGTTTCTAAGAATTACTTTAGCCAATTAGCAAAGTTACGCCAAACTAGTTTAGTTAAGGAGTATGTCCATCAATTCCAAACTTTGTCCTTGTGTGTGGAGGATATTACAAAAGAGTATTTGAATGAACTATTTCTAGGGGGTCTTAAGGCCCACATTGATCATGAGGTACTCATGTTTAACCCACTCAAGGTTGTAGATTCTATTATCATGGCACGTCGAGTAGAGGAAAAATTTCTTTCCAGAGAAGGCGGTCATTTTCTAGCATAAAAGATTGTAACACCTTGTCTCCTTCTTACCCTCGGCCAATTTAGTTGAGAGCTCAAAAAATTGAAGAAAAAAGAGCCAAATGGTTATGATTTAAATTGTGATAGCAAATATGGTCCAAATCATAAATGTTACGAGAAAAAAATTTCTACATTGAAGGATCCGGTGATGAGGAATAATATGAAGTGGAAAAATTAGAGGAAGAATTTGGAGATCCTCGGCCCACTATTTCATGTCATGCTCTATCGGGTATTAGTACTCCACAAACCCTTTAAGTTGTGGGTTATATTAAGAAGTAGAAGGTACTTGATCTTGATTGATTCGGGAGCACAATAATTTCATCAATCATAGGTTGGCGTGCAAGACTAAATTGTTTCATCTACCCAAAGACTGAATTTCCAAAGTAATGATTGCAGATGGTGCACGGTCCCATGTTCGAGTAAATTCCATAAAGTCAAAATCATGATGGGTGATTACACATTGGAATGGTTTTTATTCCCATGGGAGGAGCTGATATTGTCTTAGGTGTTCAGTGGCTCACTACTTTGGGCACCATAGAGATAAATTTCTAGGAATTGTTCATGCGCTTTCATTCTGAGGGTAAAAATTTAAACTTCAAGGTCTACAAGATAAAGATCCTCTAGTGGTAAGTTCTCACCAAATGTAGAAGATTCTTAAAAAGGGTTCTGAAGGTTTTGTAGCTCGATTATTCTCTATAGAATTCCAACTGCAAATGAAGGTATTGCATCTTGATCTTCAAAAGGTTATTAATCAACATGTAGTTATCTTCAAGGAACCAAGAGGATTGCCACCTAAAAGAGAGCATGATCATGTTATTTAGTTGATTACAGGAAGCCAACCCCCCAACATCAGGCCTTACAGATATCCATATGTGCAAAATAGTGAGATTGAGAAGATGGTGGAGGAAATGTTGGAAATGGTTATTATTCGTCATAGTCAGAGTGCCTATTCTGCTCTCATGGTGATGGTGCGTCGTAAGGATGGAAGATGGCGCATGTGTCTAGATTATAAAGAGCTTAAAAATTTCACTATCAAAGATAAGTTTCCTATTCCTATCATTGATGATTTATTAGATGAGTTGCATGGTGCCATTTATTTTACAAAAATAGATCTACGTTCTGGGTATCACCAAATTAGAGTCAAGCAAGAAGATATTCATAAGACAGCCTTCAGAACTCATCAAGGCCATTATGAATTCTTAGTGATGCCATTTGGTCTTACCAATTCTCCCTCCACATTCCAAAGCTTGATGAATTCAGTATTTAGACCATTCCTAAGAAATTTTGTCTTATTATTTTTCGATGATATACTCATCTACAAAAAATCATGGGAGAAACACTTACATCACGTCAATACTATCTTAGAAGTCTTAGAGAAACATCAAATTTATGCCAAGCCTTCTAAGTGTTATTTTGGGGTACAAGAAGTGGAGTACTTGGGCCATATTGTTTCTCATGAAGGTGTTAAGGTGGACCCTCACAAGATCAAGGCCATGGTGGAATGGGAAACCCCAAGAACCCTCAAACGATTATGAGGTTTCTTAGGTCTCACAGGGTATTATCACAGATTTGTCAAAAAATATGGCAGTATAGCAACACCACTCACAAAATTATTGAAGGACTCCTTTCAGTGGAATGAGGAAGCATATAGGGCATTTGAAAAATTGAAGGCAGCTATGTGCACCACTCCAGTATTGGTAACCCCATATTTCTCCAAAACTTTCGTAGTTGAGTGCGATGCTTCAGGAAATGGAATCAAAGCAGTACTAATGCAAGAAGGAAACCCCATTGCTTTTGAGATCGATAGCTAAAAGGAAAGAATTTGTTAAATCCCACCTATGAAAAGGAAATGATGGCAATACTACATGCAGTCAAACAATGGAGACCATACTTGATGAGTAGACATTTTAAGGTAAAAACTGATCATGATAGCTTGAAATATTTCTTAGAGAAACATCTATCTTTAAGAAGAACAACAAAAATGGGTCACTAAAATTTTGGGATATGACTTTGAGATTGTTTATAAGAAAGGAAAGGAATATCTGGTCGTTGATGCTCTCTTTAGGAGGAATGAGTCTCTTTGAAGCATTGTTATGTGTCATATCCATACTAAATGCAGATTGGGTAGATCAAGCACGTGAAGAATGGAAGAAAGATACAACCACACATACTCTCATTCAAAATCTCCAAGTAGATCTGTCTATATCATCTCAATTTATAGGGAAGGGGGATACATTGTTGTACAAAGATCGGTTATATCTATGTAAGAACTTTACACTTAAACACCATGTTATTTCGAGCTACATTCTTCTCCAATAGGTGGCCATTTGAGGTCTGAAAACATATCATAGAGTTAAGAAGCATTTATTTTGGGAGGGGTTGAAAGGATATGTTCAAAAAAATTTGGCGAGAATGTTTGGTTTACTAAAAAAATAAGGGTGAGACCATTAAGACACACTGGTATTATCCAACCTCTGTCTATTCCTAGTGAGATATGGGATGAGGTATTAATGGATTTCATCACAAGATTACCTAAATCAGAAGGTAAAAGTTTCATCATGGTCGTGGTAGACAGACTTACCAAATATGCTCATTTTTTTTCCATGGCTCATCCTTTCACAGCTAAGTACTGGTCACCATCTCTTTTATGGATATAGTTGAAAAGCTCCATGTCACACCAAAAATTATAGTAAGTGATCGTGATAAAATATTTACAAGTAACTTTTGGACTAATTTGTTCTCTTGTTTAGGTACCCAACTAGCCCAGAGTTCCTCTTATCATCCCCAAACAGATGGGAAAACTGAGGTGGTAAATAAATGTTTAGAGGGATATCTTCGATCGTTTACTTTAGATAAACAAGAATGTTGGGTGTAATGGTTTCCACTTGTAGAATGGTGGTACAATACTTCATTTCATACCTCCTCCAAAATGTCTCCATTTCTGGCACTTTATGGGTACCATCCTCCATCACTCATATCTAGTTTGAAGGTTAAAACAAAGGTGAGAGTAGTCGAAGATCACATTCAACATCAACATGAGGTACTCTCTAGTCTTAGAGAAAATTTGGCATGGGAACAAAACCATATGAAGCAACAGGCTGATCAACATAGAAGTGAGAAACACTTTGAAGAGGGAGACTTTGTTTTTGTAAGGTTACAGACCATATAAATAGTTATCCTTAAAACAACAACAAAAGGATAATAAGCTTGCTCCTAAATACTATGGTCCTTACCGAGTTTTGCAAAAATTGGTAGTGTGGCATATAAGCTAGAGCTCCCTCCAGGAAGTAGAATACATCCATTCTTCCATGTTTCTTGCTTAAATAAAGTTATTGGGTAGCACATTTCCACCCAATCAGTGCTTCCAGAGCTGGATGAGGAAGTAAGGATCATATTGGAACCTGAAGGCATTCTTCAGACAAACACTAAATGACTGAGGACCAGAGTCATTACCAAGCACCTGATCAAGTTGAAGAATATGAATATTGAGGATGCATCATGGGAAGATGAAGCATTCATGTAAAAACATCCAGGGCTTCCCAACATTGGGGACAATGTTTCTTTGAAGGGGAGGGGCATGTTACACCCTTAATTATATATCTTACATGGGATGGATATAGCCGACTTATGGCTATCATAACTTCTTATCATGATGTATCTCTTTCATATATGATCTATTATCATTGGTTGGTTGGCCTTGTTGATGGCCATATCATAGGAATAGTATAAATAGGGGTTAAAGGTAGTGGATGATTATTATGTTGAGTATTTGAGTCTTATTATATGTTTTGGAGGTTGCCCCCTCGAAGTGGCCAAGCTATTCTACTTTCATATTAAGAGAAATTATCTACAATATTGTGTTATTTGGCATTCTCTTGCTAGTGATAATCATAATTAATCAAGTAATTTCATTACAATTTGTGGTCTCTTATGTAGATCCTACATGTTAATCCTCCTTCTACACATACCTTCATTCACCTATTTGTTCATTAGATAATACTTATGTAACTCTGTCTTCAAAAAACAAATCATGAATATTTTTGCATTCACATATACAAGGATTAGCTTCTCGTACACCTCTTTAACTTCAACTATTTAACACCCTTAACTTATGACCTCTTCAACTCATAAAAAGGATCTAAATGACATCACCTAGGTCTGTCATATAACAATCATTACATTTTCAGAATTTAGTTACTGTAGAGTCCTTTCATGAACTTTCATGACACATATTAACCCTATGATGAACTAGAAAACATTTCTTAACTCACTGAACTTTTAACACTATGGAAAATATTCTTCTTTGATTCTAACATCTTTCACCTTCTTTCATAACGGTTGATTATTTTTGTCTTCTTCTCAATGATGACTTCTTTGTCTTTTAGTCATACTAGATAATGTAAAAATTGTTATGAATGTGTGTGCAGTTAAAACATCTCATTCCTTTCCATATAAATCTTTGAAAATCTTTACAACTCTCCATTTTACCTTCAATCCTCAATTAGGACTCATATGTTGTATTAGAACTATGTCCTTCAAAATGTAGTCTTCATCTTAGATGAATGAAACTCACATCAGAGTTCATACTATGCAACAAGAAAAGGATGGAACACTCTTCAATATTTCCAAGACATCATCACATGCTTGAAATGATGCAATTCAGGGATTAAGACTTCATTTCAAATCTTCTTCTAAGTTTGATGGGCATAGTCATGGTGGCTCAAAAATAATTTGATGAGATTGATCAACCAATACTTGATGTATAAAATTACAATCCACCTTTTTATTCTAGGAGATTATGATTCAAGACCTTTGGTTCACCTTCAAATACATGGTTTGGAACTACCATATTCAATCACACCATGAAACACTAATTAGTATAAGGTGCTTAATGGGTTTACATACACACAAAACCAATATTCACAAAATGAGTTAGTTAACTCATATAATCATATGTTCATAGATCTTATGGAACCTTTATATAAATATATACTCCTTGTGTAATTATTCAAACCCATATCATGCATAATTTTAACGCATATAGGTTCAATATGAATTTATTTTATGCATTGCTCACACAAGGTCTTAAGTCACAAAAACCAATATTTTCCTAGATAGCTTCCAACACTCTAAATTTAACTTTCATGCCAAAATTTTTTATGAAAAACTTAAAAGGATACCTCAAATTCAAATTCAATCACTCATTTTCATGATTTATGTGGAGAACTTCATACTTTCACTCTTGTTCCTCAGACCTTCTTAACAAGCCAAATGGGAAAAATTTGACCATTATAAATTTGACACAAAATCACCTCACCTATTAATGTTTTGAGCTCAAACATGTCATATTGGACTTCTATCAACAATTCATGCTCACATTTCACTTCAACAACATGCCTTCACATCATCATCCTTTCAAACAAACTTGACTAGTTTTTTCCTTGTTAGGCCTTAAGCAGTAGAAAACATTTGGTGAAAGGTTTCACCCATTCGATTCATAAAACATGTCTCAAATATTTTATGATCATAAATAACACTTCCCATACTTTCTTCCACATCAGAATTTTCATCATGAACCCTATTGTGCACAATTGTATCGTCAAATATTCATAGAAAATTGATTTTTCTATTCCTTCTCACAAAGACACCTAGAGCATGCCACCCACCACCAAATTGATACATGGAGAGTTATCTACAATCATGAACCATAAATTTAGAATTAAAATGTAGTTTAGAGACAAAAAAATTCATATTTTACCTATCACTTAAGAATGAGGGTTTTGGGAGGGTTTGGACCACTTAACTTCTTAAGGATTGTTCATACTTTATAGGGGATAATTCTTCCTCATTCCAATTTAAAAATTATGTTGAATCCATGCCCCAACATTGATGAAATAACCAAGTCCCCATGCAGATGTTTAACATACAAGTGAGCACTTCAAACTTGACCCTTGAGTTAGAGATGGTCATTTTGAGAGCTCGATAGAGCCTAAAACATCATAACTTGAAAAATATTATTCATAATAACCTAAATTTTTTTCCCACAACACTAGGAAAACCTCTACTAACTTCCCAAATTCTCACTTACTCATAAATAGGTTTGCATCTTCTTGACCACCAAGACTTGTACCTACTCACCTGGCTTGTTTTAAAAGACATGCCTCTAAAAGGCTTTGGAAATGCCTCTGTGAGCCAAAGGTTGACCTGAAACACTTTCCACATCATCTCTACCATTTTTCAACACACCCATCTTCCTTGGACTGGCCAGCCTTAGCTTTCTTTTCTTCCTACACCAAGACATTCTTGCACTAGGTATTAGAAATAGGCCTTCTTGAGCTTGTTTCAACCGATGATTCATGTAATTTATCATATTATTGATGATAAAGTTAATTTATCAACTTTGAAACATATATTAGGAGTCATTGGACACATTTGGAGTTCACACCAAGCACTTAGTTGCTTTCTAATGCACCAATACCTTATGAGGACATCGTGACACCTCAAAAAATCACACCAATCCACTTCAAACACATCATGTGAGGTAAGAGGGAACTACGAATCAAACTTCATGCCCCTAGATGATTTATAGCTCACTAAAACTCTTTTCAATCAATTCCATATGACATCAATGACAACATCAATGAGACATGGTTCAACAAGAAATGCAGAGGATTTTTGGGCATGTTAAAATAAGCTATTCTCCCTCCCTTTAAAAGTTAAGGTTGACATTCATTTGGATAAATAGTTTGAGCTGCCTAATTATGACTTGGAATATTTAAGATAATTATTTATTAAAAAGCATGATGGTGAAATTCCTTCACAGGAGGATAAGGAACTATTGATAAATGTCAATGTTTCCCAAGAGGAGTATAATTTGAGAAATAGGAAAATCAAGGGTCATGCCCCATCTACTAAGAATAATAATCCTATATTAACCAATGTTCCCAAAGACACTCCTATGATAAGTGTGCTAAATAAGATTTGTGTTACTTTTCTAGGACCAAGTACTCCTCCCGCAACACTGTTATAAAAGAGTGCATTCCAACTAAGAAGGCAATTACCCTTGTCCCCAATAAATCCTTGTCCAAATAAAATATATGTGATATGGACCAGATCTTAAGCCAAATAAATATCATTTTCCCTATTTTGGAATTTCTTAGGATATGAGAACATAGAAAAAGGGCATTTGAATATTTGGGATTAAAAGAGGATGTTGTTAAAGATAAAGTTGTAGTTGGAAAGGAGAATCATCCTATTATTTCTAAAAATGAAACTAAAAAAGGCCAGGAAGATGTTGAACCACATCCCAAGGTATATTTTGGTACTTCCCCCATTGAAACACAACTAGATGTACACCCCTTTTCACCACTCTCATTATCAATGGTCGTATTTTTACAATTTCATGTTTGATTTAGGTTCCTCTTGCAACATTATTCCACTAATGATCATGAATGAGTTGGATATCAATATAATAGATGATTTTGGAAATTTTTTATGTCATGGATTTAAGAGAGGTACCCATGGTTGTTCATGTGAGAGGTTTTGTTGTGAAACTTTCTACATATCTAGGTAAATATTTGATAATGAATGTTGTCATTATTGACTTCCCTACTAAGTGGGGGATGTTACTATCAAGAAAATGGAAAATAGTTTAAGGGGAAGTGTTCAGATGGACATATCTTTTCCTTCCATACCTTTGGAAAGGAAGTGGGTTAAGTTACACAGAGAGGACAATATGTCTCACCACACTGAGAATACCCCATGAATGCTTCTTATGAGGTGTTATTTGTTGATACAACTGGATAAATTTGTGGTAAATGTTGATTTTGAATATCATTTTTATATATTAATGCATAACTTGAAAATATTAATGCTACATGGACTATGAATTTTGATGGAGCATGCTCCAATTTCAGAAATGGATCTAGTATAGTTTTGAATTCTTGAATCAATGGTTCTTTTAAATTCTCTTTTAAGTTAAGTTTTAAGTGAAAAAATAACATAGCTGAGTATGTAACACTCTTACTTGGTTTGGTTATTTCTTGGAGGCAAAAATTAAGGACCTAATCATCACAAGTGACTCGATATGGTTATAAGGAAATTTAGAAAGGTATACGCAACCAAGAATAAGAGGTTGAGACAGTACAAACATTTAGTATGGTACCTCATTGAGATATTTGACTCTTTTAATATTGAGTATCATGAGAGGAGTCAAAATGTAGTAGATGATATGTTAGCAGTCATATCCTCTCAGTATGATAATGAGAATGTGTCCCCATATTATAAGTGTAAATTTGAAGCATTGGTTAGAACTTTTGTACCTAACAATATTAAACATTGGTAGGTGTTTGATGATGACTCTCAAATCCAAAGGTTATTAAGTTGCAAAGGTTAATTTACAAATCAAGTCATTTATCTTCAACCTATGGTGGTACTATGTGGTGAAAAGAAGACTGTCTTTGGGAAAGAAGTGATTCATCTATAAACAAACACCATCTTAAGAATACTTTTTCATCCTCAAATCTACTTTTAAAGTGCTAATGATTTATGAATAGATCTATCCAAATACCCAAAGATGTTATGGAATGTAACTTAGGAACCTTTCATGACACCAATAATTTTTTGGGGGAGAAGTATGAATGAAGAATAAATAAGAGCTTACACCAAAATATTAAAAAATATCAAGACTACCTTTTTTGGTCCTATTCTGAGTTGAAGGCTTATAGGGAGGATTTTTTCAGCATTAAATACCTTTAGAACATCACAGTAAACCTTTTAGATAGAATAAAATACCTATTAACCCCATCCTTGCAGCTAAAATGCAAGAATAACTAAAGAAGATGAGGGATGATGGCATAATCCAACCTACTAGATATTCCTCATGAGTTAGAAATTTGGTAGCAATCATACATAAAAATGGAGATATCATGATATTTGTAGACTTTAGAAACCTAAATAAATCCTCACTCAACAAGAACTACCTTTTCCCTGACATGGATAACCTTTTATACAAGGTAACATGGTATAAAATGTTGTGTACATTAGATGGTTTCTCTTGTTATAACCAAGTTGTGGTCAAAGAATCGAATAGTATAAGACTACATTCACAACTCCTTAGGGCACATATGTTTATGTTATAATTCCATTTGGATTAATGAATGTAGGGGCCATTTTTCATAGAGCCATGGATGTGGCATTTTTTTGTTCATTACATATTTTATTTTTGTTGATCTGGATGATATAACTATTTTTTCTAGAAAGAGAGGTGATCACTTGGAACATCTCAAAAAATATTGATCATATGTAGAGAGTATGGAATCTAATTGAACCAAATGAAGTTCCACTTTGGAGTACATAAAACCAAGTTGTTGGGACATATTATGTCTCATGAAGGGTTTATCATAGACCCTGAGAGAGTTGAAGAAATTGGTAAGGTTCCCATTCCATATCTAAGAAAGAAATCCAATATTTTTTGAGACAAATCAAATTTATAAGAAGATTCATCTCTAAATTTGCTAAGATTACTTTTCCTATTCTAAGGATTTTGAATAAGGATACTATTATTAAATGGGGTGATGAGGAAACCCAAAATATTGAAGGAGAAAAAAACCACTCAAGACTTCCCATGTGTCGGTTAGTCTTGATTATAAGAAGGAATTTCAAATGATTTATTTTTCTTCGAAAACACAATTACTTCTGTCATACTATAGAAATATTAATAAGGACATGAAAAACCTATTCCCTTCTTCAAAAATGATTACTGAGGTTTGAGTTAAAATACTCTATTATGGAAAAATAAGCTTTTGCTTTGGTGAAAGCTACTAAATTTTTTAGACCTTATATTCTAATTTCTAAGATCATAACCTATGTTCCATGTACCATTATCAAGGACATCATCTCTCAAATGGATACGTAAAGTAAGAGTTAAAGGCAGGTTTAAAAACTTCAAGAATATGATATGGACATTCAAACTACAAAGCACGTAAGAGGATTGGGCTTGGAAAGATTGATGGCTGAAACTAACTTGTAAGTTGTTGAAGTGCAAAATGTTGTAGATGAATGCCAAAACCCCCATGGGAAGGTAAGTACTTCTTCCTGGTATAAGGAAATTTTGTATTATTTGAAGAATCTAAACTGTCCCATTGGTCTAGATAAAAATAAGATAAGGACAATATATTTGGTGTCCCAAAATTATATCTTGAAAGAATATGGATTGGATTTTAAAATATATGGAGTATTATTAAGATGCATAATGGAGGATTTAGCCTCTAAGATTATTTCTAAACTCCATGGAGGGTTGTGTGGAGATAAATTTTTTGTGAAAGTCACTTCTCATAAAATTTTAAGAGCGGGTTATTGGTGGCCATCCCTCTTCAAGGATTGATCAGGGGATCATTTTCAAAAGTTCCCTAAACATACCTAAATGGTGTCAGTGTAGAAGATCATCTCGAGAGCTTTCCAACGACTATGAGAACACAACAAACGGACATCGGGAGCTCTAGATATGTTCGGTCAAAGTTCAGATAGCGGGAAAGTCAACTCTGGTCAATTGGTCAATATTGGACCAATGACACTGTGACACGTGGCAAAAAGGAAAAAGGGAGTTGTTTATTAATGGTGCATGGGAACAAGAGGCTCAACTTTTATTACGGAGGGGAGCCCGCCGCCGTGTGGACTATGGTATTATCGCCAACGTGGTGGGTCCACAAGCCACCACGTGGCTTGCCACCACTCGTCGAATTCGCTCGATTTTCCTATCGGGAGATGACAAGTGGAATATATGTTATTGACCGAGTTAATTATTTCCATACCACATTATATGGGTCGAAATTATATTATCTTGGTAAGTCCACTTTCCAAACCACACATTTATATGCCACAAACCATATATATATATAATTAATGTTTATACATATAAAAGCCATGTATTAATGGTTAGCAATTACCCACATAGCCACCAAACCATATGCCATGCGTGGGAGTTCCATGTGGTGAGTGGAGGATGAAGCGGTGGAGATGGGGGTGGATAAGTCCAAGTGGTCCTTTGACCAGTGAATATGTGTAGAAGGCTATTTAAAGCCTTAAAACTTTATCCAACCACCTAATGTGGGATATTACCCACTTTATGCACCCACATTCACGTGGAAGTTGGAGGATTATGTGGGATATAACCCACTTCACCACCAACATGGGATTTTATCCCTTCCTAAATGGAATGCCGCAAAAATGGGATTTAATCCCATTTTAAAATGCAAATCGCCCATGGAAATTTTATCCTTTATTTAACATGCTACGGATTAAGGTTTAAAATTAGCCTTAGGATAATTTTTAATGCATTTTTTTAAGGGCCCTATTTTTGTATAAATAGGGAACCCATTTTCATTGTAATGGACACACACACAACTCAAGCTTATTATTTGTTAAGCTTATTTGGGACACACACACAAAATACGAAGACAAGCTCAGAGCTTGGAAGGCGAATGAGAAATTGTTGTTGTGTGAAGACCTAAATTATTTAGGCATTATTATTTTGATTATTATTGACCTATTATTTGTTAGGCAATAATAAATTAAATATTTGTGGCTAGGAGTTATTCAAACTACCTAGTCGGCCCATAGCGCCACACCAATTACTTGCAAATCTGGATATCGACGGAGTGCTATCGCATTGATAGCGTTGGAAGCGTTCGGGAAGGTTTCGATCGAAGCCAAAGGAGAGCTTGCCGAATATGCCAGGAAGGTGGAAGTCGGGTGCTATTTTTCACCCTTGTCATCCGAAGGTCTGGTTATTCTTCTAAGCAAGTTTAAATAGTTTCCATTAGGTTTTCTTGTGAAAGTACTATTGTAACTTACAAGTTTTGACTAGTGGAACGGTTCGACCACGAACCCGGAGACGTAGGCAATTTCGAACTCCATAATCAATCAATCAATGCAATTGTCATTATTGTCTTGCATTATTTTAAATTGATTACTTAAAAGGAGTAAATTATCGGCAAATAATTAAAGCCTATAAGGGTCCGAGATCAGGTAGTAATAATTTGATTATTTTCGGATCAGTTTGGTATCAGAGCTGGTTTAGCTCCATATTTGTTTTTCAAGTAAATCTGATTAACAGAGTGATTGCTTCAAGATTGGTGCAGTTGGTTCAATTTGTGTGAACAGGTACAAGTGCACTATGGGCAAGATGTCTAAACAGGTGAAGCTCGATGAAATTGAAGCTTATAATCACCAGATCCAGGAAGAGAACTCTCTCCTGCGATCAATGTATTACTCCTTGGAAGAGGAGAATGCTCGTTTGAAATCAGAATTGCAAACCAAGGATGAGCTCTTGGCAAGGTTGCAATGTGGTGATTAGAGGAAGGAAATACCTTCAACTTCAGATGCAGAGGCCATGGACAGATGATTGCACTGTAAGTTGTTCACCACTGGAATCTTCTTCTTCCTCCCATTCGGTTTTGGATTTAGGTAATGAAGTCTTTGGTTTGTTTGAAAAGCATACTAGAGGCATTGGATCCAAGTTACTAGATAAAATGGGATTTGATGGAAGAGGCCTTGGTAAAAATGGCCAAGGCATTGCTAACCCAATACAGGTCGAGGATCGTCCTCATTTTTGTAGGTTTGGGTTATCCTAGTGTGGGAATGGAAATTGGAGAATGCTCCAAGAACGCTGATGGGAGACAAGCTTCCGAAAGCAAAGTGATTACCCCACTAGTCCTGCAAGAAGATTCTGAGCAGGAAAGTTGTGCTTCGTCATCACAGGCAAGATGTGGTAAGAGAAATCAGCGAAGAGGTAATGAGATTCCACCTCCAGTTTCTTACCATAATCATAAGCACAATAAAACTTTTGATCCACTTTTTCAGCTTAAGAAGTATGGTTATGATTTTCAGAAGATGTGGAATTCCTTTCCATGTACTTTTTGTGGATTGCATAATCATTCAGTGGCAGATGCTGGAAGAGAAGGACACTGATGAAGAAGTTGATGCCGTTCATCAGGAACAAGGAAAATCAGAAAGACCAATCTCGTCATGCAGAGTCGAGAAATGGCAGAAAGAGTTCCTCATCCCAGAAGAAGGAGATTAAGAGGAATTTTTGTGCTCATTGCCAGAGGAATGGGCATCGGGTGGAAAATTGCTGGAAACTGCATCCATCTCGCCATCAGAGTAATGGCAAGCCAAAGATGGAATGGAGGCCTATTGTAAAGGCAAAGGAAGAAGTTTCTACTCCACCACCAGTTGACAATTCAACCCAGGACCAGGTAATACCTGAAAGTGAAAGTCCTTTAAAATGGGTAAGTCAACAATTTTTCAATTATATATTGCATAATTCAGATTGATGAATCGTATGCAGTATTAAGTTTGGAGATCAGATTTTGTGAGAAAATGCTGAGAGAAAGGTTTACAATACTCAGTGGATTTTCTTACTTAGAAAATTTGATTAATGCTCCAAACATATCTCCTAATAAGCTTGTGAGTACCTGTTACAGCTTGGATACATAGGATTTAACTCATATAAAGCTTGGAGATTGATCTGCCATTTGTGCAGACAGTAGAGTTCATAGAGATCAGCTCGGAACTTCATTCTGTGTAGAGGCATTGTGACCATGCAGCAGAATGGTAGTTGAATCACCGTTGGCATTGACGTCAGGTTGGAACTTCATTCTGTGTAGAGGCATTGTGACCGTGCAGCAGAATGGTACCTGATATTAGTATGTCAACAAGAGGAGCTCTCAAAGGATTAGCTCGGAACGTCATTCGGTGTCAAGGCATTATGACCACACATACGAATGGTAGTTGATCAATAGACTTAGCATCATGCATTGGAGGCTCGAGGTCTTGAAAGAGGCTTAGCATCATGCATCGGAGGCGTTGAGGTCTATAATAGAGACTTAGCATCGTGCATTGGAGGCTCGAGGTCTTGAAAGAGGCTTAGCATCATGCATCGGAGGCGTTGAGGTCTATAGAGACTTAGCATCATGCATTGGAGGCTCGAGGTCTTGAAAGAGGCTTATCATCATGCATCGGAGGCGTTGAGGTCTGTAACAGACTTAGCATCATGCATCGGAGGCTCGAGGTCTTGAAAGAGGCTTAGCATCATGCATCGAGAGGCGTTGAGGTCTATAAAGGGACAAGGCATTGTCCATCACATTGACATCGGATCAATCAAAGCTCTACGTAACATGGAGTTCCTTCAAACCAGTTTGGATTCTACGGAATCAACTCAGAGCAGGAGTGCTGTGTTATAGAGTAAAAGAAGATCCTTGTTGTCAGATATCAAGAAGCTTAGCACCGCACAGAAGGAGCGTTGAGGTTTCATTCAGAAACTTAGCACCATAAAGCGGAGGTGTGGAGGTCTTCTTCGGATATCAGAGTGGCGCAACGGAAGCATCGTGGGCCCATAACCCATAGGTCCCAGGATCGGAGAAAGAGTTGTCGAAGTGAGAAGGTTGGAGGAGAAGACCCAAGGGTCTACTACAGCAGCACTTCCGAGGTGGCAGCAGAGTTTTTCAGATTCAGGACAGTATGGAAGCTTTTTGGGACAAAAAGCTTTTCTCAAGTGGGGAGGTGTGATCAGAGGATCATTTTTGAAAGTTCCCTAAACATCCCTAAATGGTTTAGTGTAGAAGATCATCTCGAGAGCTTTCCATGACTATGAGAACACGAAAAATGGACATCGGGAGCTCTAGATATGTTTGGTCAAAGTTCAGTCAACGAGAAAGTCAACTCTAGTCAACTGGTCAATATTGGACCAATGGCACACTGCGACACGTGGTGAAAAGGCAAAAGGGAGTTGTTTGTTGGTTTTTGATCACCGGTCTTCGACGAGCGTAAAAATGGTGCATGGGAACAAGAGGCTCAACTTTTATTACGGAGGGGAGCCCACCGGCCGCCGTGTGGACTATGGTATTATCGCCAACGTGGTGGGTCCACAAGCCACCACGTGGCTTGCCACCACTCATCGAATTCGCTCGATTTTCCTATCGGGAGATGACAAGTGGAATATATATACTAATGACCGAGTTAATTATTTCCATACCACATTACATGGGTCGAAATTATATTATCTTGGTAAGTCCACTTTCCAAAACCCATTTCCATGCCACTATATATATATATATATATATATTAATGTTTATACATTAGTATTAAATACACATAAACCAACATGCCAAATCCAGCCAACATGGTGAAAGTTATGTCCACGTGGTAAAGGCATGCCATATGCCATGCGTGGAAGCTTCCACGTGGAGGAGGAGGATGAAGCGGTGGATGGGGGGGGTTAAGCCTATGCGTGGTCTTTGACCACTTCACATGAATGTGAGGAAGGCTTTTAAAGCCTTAACATTTATCCAACAATGCCAAATGTGGGATATATCCACTTTATGCCGCATTAAAAATGGATTTTATCCTATTTAAACTAAATGCCATTTGGGATTTTATCCCTTTAAAAATGCAAAGCGCTAAAATGGGTATTAATCCCATTTAATATGCAAATCCGCCAATATGGAAATTTTATCCATAATTTCTATGCTACATACGGGTATGGGCTTAGGTTTAAAATAGCCTAAGGATAATATATAATGCATTTTTAAGGGCCCTATTTTTGTATAAATAGGGAACCCATTTCATTGTAACACACACACACACCCAAGCTTATTATTTGTTAAGCTTATTTGTGGGACACACAAAATGAAGAAAGACAAGCGGAGAAGAGCTTGGAGGAGAATGAGAAATTGTTGTTGTGTGAAGACCTAAATTTATTTAGGCATTATTATTTTGATTATTATTGACCTATTATTTGTTAGGCAATAATAAATTAAATATTTGTGGCTAGGAGTTATTCAAACTACCTAGTCGGCCCATAGCGCCACAAAGTAAATTACTTGTGCAAATCCTGGATTGTCGACCGGAGTGCTAGCGTCGCATTGATAGCGTCGGGAAGGCGATCGAGATCGAAGGCCAAACAAGTGGAGGAGATCATAGCTTGCCGAATATGCGGGAAGGTGGAAGTCGGGTGCTATTTTTCACCCTTGTCATCTGAAGGTCTGGTTATTCTTCTAAGCAAGTTTAAATAGTTTCCATTAGGTTTTCTTGTGAAAGTACTATTGTAACTTACAAGTTTTGACTAGTGGAACGGTTCGACCACGAACCCGGAGACGTAGGCAATTTCCGAACTCCGTAATCAATCTGTGTGCAATTGTCATTATTGTCTTGCATTATTTTAAATTGATTACTTAAAAGGAGTAAATTATCGGCAAATAATTAAAGCCTATAAGGGTCCGAGATCAGGTAGTAATAATCTGATTATTTTGGATCATGTTTGGTATCAGAGTTGGTTTAGCTCCATATTTGTTTTTTCAGTAAATCTGATTAACAGAGTGATTGCTTCAAGATTGGTGCAGTTGGTTCAATTTGTGTGAACAGGGTACAAGTGCACTATGGGCAAGATGTCTAAACAGGCAAAGCTCGAGGAAATTGAAGCTTATAATCACCAGATCAGGAAGAGAACTCTCTCCTGCGATCAATGTATTACTCCTTGGAAGAGGAGAATGCTCGTTTGAAATCAGAACTGCAAACCAAGGATGAGCTCTTGGCAAGGTTGCAGTGTGGTGATCAGAGGAAGGAAATACCTTCAACTTCAGATGCAGAGGCCATGGTAGATGATTGCACTGTAAGTTGTTCACCACTGGAATCTTCTTCTTCCTCCCATTCGGTTTCGGATTTAGGTAATGAAGTCTTTGGTTTGTTTGAAAAGCATACTAGAGGCATTGGATCCAAGTTACTAGATAAAATGGGATTTGATGGAAGAGGCCTTGGTAAAAATGGCCAAGGCATTGCTAACCCAATACAGGTCGAGGATCGTCCTCGTTTTGTAGGTTTGGGTTATCTAGTGTGGGAATGGAAATTGGAGAATGCTCAAGAACGTTGATGGGAGACAAGCTTCCGAAAGCAAAGTGATTACCCCACTAGTCTGCAAGAAGATTCTGAGCAGGAAAGTTGTGCTTCATCATCACAGGAAAGATGTGGTAAGAGAAATCAGTGAAGAGGTAATGAGATTCCACCTCCAGTTTCTTACCATAATCATAAGCACAATAAAACTTTTGATCCACTTTTTCAGCTTAAGAAGTATGGTTATGATTTTCAGAAGATGTGGAATTCCTTTCCATGTACTTTTTGTGGATTGCATAATCATTCAGTGGCCAGATGCTGGAAGAGAAGGACACTGATGAAGAAGTTGATGCCGTTCATCAAGAACAAGGCAAATCAGAAAGACCAATCTCGTCATGCAGAGTCGAGAAATGGAAGAAAGAGTTCCTCATCCCAGAAGAAGGAGATTAAGAGGAATTTTTGTGCTCATTGCCAGAGGAATGGGCATCGGGTGGAAAATTGCTGAAACGCATCCATCTCGCCATCAGAGTAATGGCAAGCCAAAGATGGAATGGAGGCCTATTGTAAAGGAAAAGGAAGTTTCTACTCCACCACCAGTTGACAATTCAACCCAGGACCAAGTAATACCTGAAAGTGAAAGTCCTTTAAAATGGGTAAGTCAACAATTTTTCAATTATATATTGCATAATTCAGATTGATGAAATATGTATGCAGTATTAAGTTTGGAGATCAGATTTTGTGAGAAAATGCTGAGAGAAAGGTTTACAATACTCAGTGGATTTTCTTACTTAGAAAATTTGATTAATGCTCCAAACATATCTCCTAATAAGCTTGTGAGTACCTATTACAGCTTGGATACAGGATTTAACTCATATAAAGCTTGGAGATTGATCTGCCATTTGTGTAGACAATAGAGTTTGTAGAGATCAGCTCGGAACTTCATTCTGTGTAGAGGCATTGTGACCGTGCAGCAGAATGGTAGTTGAATCACCGTTGGCATTGACGTCGGGTTGAAACTTCATTCTGTGTAGAGGCATTGTGACCGTGCAGCAGAATGGTACCTGATATTAGTATGTCAACAAGAGGAGCTCTCAAAGGATTAGCTCGGAACGTCATTCGGTGTCAAGGCATTGCGACCACACATACGAATGGTAGCTGATCAACAGACTTAGCATCATGCATTGGAGGCTCGAGGTCTTGAAAGAGGCTTAAGGCTTAGCATCATGCATCGGAGGCGTTGAGGTCTAAGAGACTTAGCATCATGCATTGGAGGCTCGAGGTCTTGAAAGAGGCTTAGCATCATGCATCGGAGGTTGAGGTCTAGAGCTTAGCATCATGCATTGGAGGCTTGAGGTCTTGAAAGAGGCTTAGCATCATGCATCGGAGGTGTTGAGGGAAAGAGACTTAGCATCATGCATCGAGGCATTGAGGAGACTTAGCATCATGCATGGAGGCTCGAGGTCTTGAAAGAGGCTTAGCATCATGCATCGGAGGCGTTGAGGTCTGTAAAGGGACAAGGCATTGTCCATCATTGACATCGGATCAATCAAAGCTCTACGTAACATGGAGTTCCTTCAAACTAGTTTGGATTCTACGGAATCAACTCGGAGCAGGAGTTGTGTTATAGAGTAAAAGAAGATCCTTGTTGTCAGATATCAAGAAGCTTAGCACCGCATAGAAGGAGCGTTGAGGTTTCATTCAGAAACTTAGCACCATAAAGCGGAGGCGTGGAGGTCTTCTTCGGATATCAGAGTGGCGCAGTGAAGCATCGTGGGCCCATAACCCACAGGTCCCAGGATCGGAGCAGAGTTGTCGAAGTGAGAAGGTTGGAGGAGAAGACCCAAGGGTCTACTACAGCAGCACTTCCGAGGTGGCAGCAGAGTTTTCAGATTTAGGACAGTATGGAAGCTTTTTGGGACAAAAAGCTTTTCTCAGTGGGGAGGTGTGATCAGGGGATCATTTTCAAAAGTTCCCTAAACATCCCTAAATGGTGTCAGTGTAGAAGATCATCTCGAGAGCTTTCCAATGACTTGTGAGAAATGCGAAAATGGACATCGGGAGCTCTAGATATGTTCGGTCAAAGTTCAGACAATGGGAAAGTCAACTCTAGTCAACTGGTCAATATTGGACCAATGGCACTGTGACACGTGGTGAAAAGGCAAAAGGGAGTTGTTTGTTGGTTTTGATCACCGGTCTTGACGAGTGTAAAAATGGTGCACGGGAACAAGAGGCTCAACTTTTATTACGGAGGGGAGCCCGCCGCCGTGTGGACTATGGTATTATCGCCAACGTGGTGGGTCCACAAGCCACCACGTGGCTTGCCACCACTCATCGAATTCACTCGATTTTCCTATCGGGAGATGACAAGTGGATATATATGTTATGGACCGAGTTAATTATTTCTATACCACATTATATGGGTGAAATTATATTATCTTGGTAAGTCCACTTTCCAAACACACATATATGCCACATATAAGTAATGGGTTATATATATTAATGTATATAATGTATTATACATTACCCACAACCACGACCACCATAATATGCCAATGCGTGGAGGTCCATGTGGAGGAGGAGGTGAAGCGGTGGTGGAGATGGGGGAAAAAGCCATGCGTGGTCCTTCCACGTGGACAGGATGGTGGGAAGGCTATTTAAAGCCTTAAAACTTTTAATAACCACCTAATGTGGGATATTACCACTTTATACACCCATATTCACATGGGTATGGAAAGCCTTAACAATATAATGCCCCCCACTTCTCACCCAAAACATTTGGGATTTTATCCCATTAAAAATGCAAATGCCGCTAAAATGGGATTTAATCCCATTTAAAATGCAATCCGCCCAATTTGGGAATATTTTATCCCAATTACATGCTAAGGTTAAGGTTTAAAATAGCCTTAGATAATATATTAATGCATATTTTAAGGGCCCTATTTTTGTATAAATAGGAACCCATTTTCATTGTAATGGACACACACACAGACCCAAGCTTATTATTTGTTAAGCTTGTGGGGACACACACAAAATACGAAGACAAGCTCATTCTAGAGCTTGGAAGGCGAATGAGAAATTGTTGAAATTGTTGTGTGAAGACCTAAATTATTTAGGCATTATTATTTTGATTATTATTGACCTATTATTTGTTAGGCAATAATAAATTAAATATTTGTGGCTAGGAGTTATTCACACTACCTAGTCGGCCCATAGCGCCACACACACAAATTATTTGCAAATCTGGATTATCGATTGGAGTGCTAGCGCATTGATAGCGTCGGGAAGGCCGATCGAAGCCAAAGGAGGTTTACGCCGAGAAGGTGGAATTCGGGTGCTATTTTTCAGCCATCGAAGCTTCTTCTAAGAATATTTTCCTAGGAAGGTGGAAGTCGGGTGCTATCTTTCACCCTTGTCGTCCAAAGGTCTGGATATTCTTCTAAGCAAGTTTAAATAGTTTCCATTAGGTTTTCTTGTGAAAGTACTATTGTAACTTACAAGTTTTGACTAGTGGAGCAGTTCGACCATGAACTTCAAGACCGGAGGCGTAGGCAATTGCACGAACTCCGTAATCAATAATGTGCAATTGTCATTATGTCTTGCATTATTTTAAATTGATTACTTAAAAGGAGTAAATGGATGATAGAGTTAAAAAAAACAAGCTACTAGGAGAAACCAATTTCAATTGGTGTATGGTTTTCAGGCTCTTCTACCTCTTCATTTATCTACCTACCAGTCCATTTAGTAATTGGGAAAATGTGATGAAGTTGATCCTTATGCTGTAAATATCAACCAAATTTTTGAGTTGGATGAGGTTAGGAGGAATTTTTTGAATTGTGTTGTCATTGATGTCAAAGTGGGGTGATTTGAGTGATGTTTTCATTAATTTTTGTGGTTTCATTGATGTTAAAATGAGTAAGAGACATGAAGGTTGATTGGTAGTGTCACGTGTTGAGTTAAGTTTCTTGATGAGATGACATGATGTCTTGAGGTATCTTGAGTATGTTTTGGCTTGTAGGAATTATGAAAAGATGGTGTATATATTTCATGAATTGTGTTTAAGGATCTTGTAGGTTTGCAAGAGTGATAAAGTCATGAGAAAGTTAGTATTGTTGGTGCAAGCATGTTTAAGATGCTTGGTTTTTAGGCCTAGACAAAAGGATGATGTATTTCATTATAGAGTATAAGAATGTATGAGATATACAATCATGGTGAGATCATGGTTATCATTTGTAAGAGGTGTAGACACACACACAAGTGTCCTATAGTGTAGGTATATGGTTTAGGAATGATTTATAGGTCTACACTGGACCTATTCTTAAGCCATAGGTGACCAAACTAGGTGAAAAAGTCATATTTCAGCATGGAAATGGAAATGTGAGATTTATAGAAGGAGAAGAGGGTTTTTTTGAGGTTGGATCCAAGTTTTTAGGTGTTGGTTTGCAAGTATGAGAAAGAAAAGTGAATTTTTCCATTACCGAGTTCTTAGAAGTGAGAAACAAAGCTTGATATGGAATTTATTGTGCTCCTTGGAATGTGTGAAGTGTACATGGGAGGATAAGATATTCATTATAGTTGTGGAAGGGTCCTAAAATGATGTTCCTGACATTATTTTATGGATTAAGGGGAAAATATTTATAAACATTCGTTAATAAGATGAGGTGGTCTAAAACCCTCCTAAAACCCTAGTTAGGTAGCACGATGAAAGAGATCTTGTTCAAAGTGAAAGAGAATTTATTTTTTCCCCTTCCTTAGTGATTGTATTTTATATAAAATTCCTCCAAATTTCTCTAGGTGGCATTTAGGTGTTTTAACAAAGTGAGTGTACCCCATAATAATCTAAAAGTTTCTCAAGAAGTTATATTTCCTCCAAAGTTGTGAACTATATTGGTTAAATAAATTTTTTTTTGAGGAATTATGGAATCCATAATACATGTTTCTGATATTTTCATATCATGTTTAATCCCTTAAAATTTCTTTGGGATTCTATTTTGCAAGACTAGTTTTGGGGGTGTTTTGGTGGTATTGGTTGCGAGAGGATTTTTTATGGTGTTTTAGTATGAGTTGCGGTGTCTAATGGAGTTGGATATGACCCTGAGTTAATGATATTTCCAGTCATATATCACAATTTCATGGTTGATTTTATTTGATGCTAGTTTGGATTCAATATTTGAGGACTGGTTTTGTAGGGCATAGACCTAATGAGGAGAGATGAACCTAAAGGTGGTGTCATTGCATGGGATGATAGTCGAGAGGTGTAAAAACTCATTGAAGGTTAATAATGGAATTAGAAAACCTTTCTAAGTGGTCTTTGTTATTTTTTTAAGGTCATGTCGGCTCAAGAAGGCTAAGTTTGGCGAGAGGGAAGTTCTTTGGTATTAGGCCTAGTTAGGTTTTAATGGAGGATTTGAAGGTTCTAGATGTTATTTCCGACATAAGTAGCCTTATGAATGTTATTTTATGATGTTATTATGTTTCTTTAAGTTAATTTGACCTATAATTTCTTACATGGATGAGTTATAATCATGATTTTTGTATAAAAGCAAGTTGTTAGTGACTTATTTTTGGTTGTGTGTTGATGAGAAAGTGTGAGCAAGAGGGAAGTATCTAGATTTGTAGGAGGTATACCTGTGACAATTAAGAGAGGGTAGAGAAGATTTTGTTTAGGGATAATGTGTGGAGAGATATGGTGTTCAAGGTTAGATGATCTAATCAGCTTGTAGAAGAATTACTTAAATGAAGAATCCTAGTGGTAAGTTTTGGAAAAAGATAAGAGAGAGAGCTTTATAGGTTTCATCATTAGTTCTTTGGTGCAACATTCCAGTGAAAAAAATTGTTTGCTTTAGTTGTTATTGCATCATATAGGAGTTTTTCTTCTTGTAGGGTTGGTTCTCTACTAAATCTATGGGTTGGTGCTCCTTGTGGGGTTGGTGCCTCACTAAACTTAGGGGTTGGTGTTCCTTGTTGGGTTGGTTCTCAACTAAATTTGATTAATTTCTATAACAAATCTCTATTTCGGTGGGGGGTTTTTTCCATTGATATTTTCCTAGTTATATATGTTGTTTAACTATTCTTTTGTTCTCATTTACTCATCTTGTAATGCCTCTACCATGGTTTTTATCCTTGCTTACTTTTGAAACTGAAGTTACAAACGTTGATAAATGATTCTTGTTTGAAGACGGTGTACATTCTTTTGAACTAATTGATCATGTTTTCTATAGATGATATGTTTTATCTTCTAAAATTGGATACAATCATGCCATGACAATTATGAATTAATAATGAAGTATTTCACATATTCCTTATGCTGAACTTTGAAATACATTCTTACATTGGTGAATGAAATAAATTCAATCTAATAAGACTATGACTGTACATGGCTTAAATTGCATTGTGAACTTGTTTCTCTACCTATTTCATAAATGCAGGAATAACCATACCTTGGATCAATTGCAATGATCCAAGGCATGTCTATGATTTTATGATGTTTCGATCATTTTGATTTTGCTTTAAGTCAAGTATGTGTGATTTCTAAATTTAGGATTATATTTAGGGATCACAGGGGCATCTTGTAGCATCTTATGGATGCACCATACTATGGATATAATAACATCAATTTGATACAATTACTAAATTTAATGTTTTCGGTTTTGTTGAGACCTAAATAATCTTAGTGCCTTGATTATTTATCCTATCCTTAACCTAAGTTAAGGTGATTATATTTGTAATGATTATTAATTCCTAGAAGGGTAATGAAGGACTAACCTAAGTCTTTGATACTAATTATCCTAAGCTATAATATGAATTATTCCTAAGGTCCTAAGTTATGGTTTAAAAACTATTACTAATGAAACCTAACTAAGTGGAATTGAAATAACCTAAGGGGAAATGAGGTTGGATTGGATGGAAAGATGATGAATGGTGGTGGCACCATTCCAAAGGCATTAGGAAGGTTTAAATGTTTCATTAAATGACCTGTTGCCACCAATTTTGGCCAAGGCATGGAGGTGGTGGAATGTGCTGAGTTGGAAACTCTGCTAAGCTTTGGTTAAATGAAGTTTAATTGTTAGTTGTAACTACAAAAAGATGGAAATGGTGAGAGTTTCGAGGGGAACACCGGTAGTTCATCTAACATTAATGAGCCTAAACCTAAGTGAAAACCACCGGGAATAGTAATATGGGTTTGGGGAAAAAGGAATGGTTTGGTTTTGTTTTGCATTCATATTTTTTGAGCTCTTTGGCTCTCCGTGTCATATTTTCATTATTAAAACTATCAAATTGATTCTTACGCAAATTAAAAATTTTCATTTCATGGTAGAAATAATGGCAAAAATTTGTTGCGGAAAATATAAGAATAAAATGGGGGAAGTTGCAAAGGCTTTGTTTGGCATTTTCATTGTAACTATTTCATTTAAATATTCGTAAAGATACTTGAAGTGTAAAAGAGAAACTAGGAGCACTACCAGGCATGATAGGATCTATCTCTTTAAGATTTCTTGCTTTTATTTAAATATTTTCATTAAATGAACTCTATTTTTGTGAAAACATCTCTAATAATGGTTTTATTATGTGTTGGTTGCTTCTTCTTTTTTGTGAGTTTCATAAAGGTTATGGTTTCTTATGGATATAAATGACTCTATGTGATGAATTTTGTTAGACTTGATTCTAGGTTTGAATATGGATGGAAAAACATATGTGTTTGCAATATATTTAACTGTGAATGATTATGTAAGGGGATTTTATGTTTTTGATCAATATATCTCATGGTGTTTATATCATGTTGATGTTATACTTATTTCGCAAGGTTCTGATGGAATTCTTTTGGATTTTGGTAAGCTGTTGTTGGTTGCTCAAACATGTACCCGCATCTCAGATCTCAGAAGGGTTGAGGTGTTTAAGACCACAATGGAACCATCCCCAAGTTGTGGGACCTTGCAAGTTTGGGATGGATCTCTAGAGAAGGTCAATTCCTCTATCTATTTCTACTGCTACTACTACTCCTAGTGCTGAAAGGGAAAACTAAGCCAAGAATGCCAAGGGACCAGGGAAAAGAAGGATAACATGAAGTAAACTACACTAAAAGGTGATAGCACCAAAAAAGAGGAGTGAAAACTATCTGTTTTGAGTGAGAATGATAGGGAATGCATGAAATGAGGCTAGGCACATGTAGCACAGTGAAATAAGCATTCACCAGATCATTCTCATGAAACAAAACTAAGTGTGGAACTATAGGGGACATGAAATAGCAATACCAGCATACAACACAAAAGAAAAGGCAAAGAGAAGGAATGAAAACACATTAGGATAGAGAATAGTCACAAAACAATGCTTCTATTACTTCCAGAAATGTACAAAACTATTACAATGATGAGGAAGATGATATCCATATGAAAGAACTAAAAATGGAGGTGCAGAACTCGGAATACGAAAGTATGGAGTCCTTAGCAACATGTGTAAGGATTTAGAGTGTCCAACCGAAACAAATGATCCTTTCTCTTACATTTATAGATGAATTCATGGAGGAAGAAGGGAAAAGGGGAGAATATCCAAATTTGAAAGATGTTTTCCCGCTTCTCTCCTACCAGATCCACCAGAATTTGAATTTTGAATTTCAAGCACTATGGCTGATGTCAGCAACCTATTAACAAGCCTTGACATGTGCTGATCTCGAGAACCGTATCAAAAGGTATGGCTTTCGGAAGATGTCATAATTTTTGGTGCATGCAAAACGCATGGCACACGTAGATTGGCTGAAATGAAGGACAACTTGTGTAAATGTCTTCCATCATTTTCTGCCACATGTCACCCACTAGTTTTTCATAGGGATTTGGTGCCCTTTTGGCACGCTTTGATTGGTTACATGTGGTACGGTCGGGTAGGTCGGAAGATGGATTGGCATAGAAAGGTACAAAGGAGGCATGAGAGGGAATGTACATAGAAGAAAGAGGCATGGGAGGAAAGTAGAAGGAGGTGAAGGAAAGTGCGCGTGATGTGCATGAGGAAGATGATGAAAATAGGTGGGTAGAGAACGCATAGTTAAGGAAAAACTATTATAAAGTAATAGGCGTGGCACACGAACAACCGGGAACTTGGCTAATTGAAGCAAGTGTAAGGCACATGGGAGAAGTTGAAAACAAGAGGAAAATGGAGAAGGGAAAAGGAATTGACTGGGGAAGGTAGGTAAGAGGGTGCAAGAGAGGAAGGATGGGGCATGCAAGAAAAATGCAGGCAAAGAGTGTGCCAAGTGAACTCGAGTGTGTGGAATCATGCAATAGATAACTGGAGCTGGAATGTGTCTACAATTTACCCAAATCATTGGGAGAGTTATTTGGATAATATTTTTGGCAAATTCGGGGCCATCTGCCTGCTAGATGAAAGAGATCAATATCTTGGAGCATCCATTGGGCATGGAGTCTTCTTATGCAATCATGAAAGCACCCGTGTGATTATTTTAGAACCATTCCTACACTCTGTTCTAAATATGACAACTGTTGAGATAAGATCTGCACTCTGGAGGTAACAAAAGAGCGTAGGAAGGAAGCATGCAAGAGGAAATAACTATGTACAAACAAATAATGTGCACAGAGCACACTTGGAGGAATTGAAACTACTTAATACATACAACATGATGCAACAAACCTAATGGAATGGTTTAAGATAGATCCCATTTACTAGAATTTGTAGTGCACACTCCATCAAGATGAGTTAAATCAAAGGAGTTAGCTTCTTTTCATGAACTGATGATGTATAGGCCACTCCAAAGTGCATCAAACTTTGAATGGTGCCTTGGCTTAGCTCTGTTAGCATCCCATTTTAGAACCAAGTCCCCATATTTGAAATCTTGAGGCCTATCCTTTTCGTTAAGCCATTTCTTTGTTGCTTGCTAATGATATTCTAGGTTGATCATGACATATTTTATTAGTTCTTCAATGTTAACTAGCTCTTCAATTCTAATTTATCTCTCGGTCCACACCTTCCAATTCCAACTATTGGGTAAGCGCCAATGAATTTAGTTCTAATGTCAAAGGAAGGGCAGTCTCCTTTCCATAGACAAGTTTGTAAGGTGAAGTCCCTATTACCTTTTTGACTATGATTCTATCTCGCCCGAGAGCGTGCGGCAGACCTTTGTATGCCACTATCTTTGGTTGATGTTCATTATGTGCTTCATGATTCTGATCAAGTTTTTGTTTGTTGATTCTGCTAGACCATTTCCCTAAGGGTAATATTTTGAAGAAGTCTTCAGTAAATTCCCAGACTTAGATCCCAATCATTGATCTTAGCACCAAGGAAGGCTTTTGCATTATCAGAGATAATGGTTTGAGGAACGCCAAACCTTGTGACTATACCCTCAAGAAAGTCAAGGATGACTGACTCGGTTGATTCCTTGAGCGCGACAACTTCTATCCATCTGGTGAAGTAATCTATAGCTGTCAACACCCACTTATGTCTAGTGCTTGAAGGTGGATTGATCATGCCTATGAAGTCAAGACCCCATTGCGTAAAAGGCTGATCCACTTGGATTGGTTGGAGGGGAAGTGCTGCCAATATTTTCTTTCCTACAAAGAAAGCACACTCCTTGCATTTCGTGACCCACTTGTGTGCATCTGTAAACAAGGTAGGCCAAAATATACCTACCATTATGATCTTCATTGCTGTAGTCTTGGTAGAGAAGTGTCCACAGAGAATCCATCATGAAATTCTGCTAACACTTTTTCATTTTGCGCGTCGTTGATACATCTTAACAACACACCATCTAGATTTATTTTGAAGATAAGTCCATCAATCAAAATATAAGGGATAGATTGCAACCTCGTTTGCTTTGTTTAAGTTGGGAGGGAACATGCCCTTGGAAAGGAATGTTATCATGTCCTTCATCCATTGTTTGTATCGGGATCTATGTTGCATTCAATTTCTACATGTGGAAGGTTTTCATCGAGAAATAATGAAGCCTCAAGTTCACTCGCATATCCACAATAATCTACTTGCAGAGCGTGCTACCTCTTATCAGCTTAGTGGCCTTGATAGTCACATCATACTCCATGATTTTAGTCACCCATCATGCTCTCTTCTCACTAATTTCTGCTCCCATGATGAAGTCTATAATGATGAGTGGGAGACTAACACCTTGATATGATTTTGGAAAACATGTCTTTGAATTTTTGATCATTCACATGATGGAAAAGACTTGCTTCTCCACGTGACTATATTTAATTTCAGAATCCTTCAAAGATCCGGCTGAAAAAGGCCACCGGCTATTCCAAGTCCTTATTCATTTTCTTGGGCCATGATAGTAGCAACACTTGCATCAAGCACCATAAGCATAAAGGATAAAATCCTTTGAGTAATGGGTTGATGATTTTTGCACGCAAGCAATTTATTGCTTGATCTTCTTGAAGCTATCTTTCTTCTCTTGTCCATCCGAAGGCTATGTCCTTTTTGAGCATGAGGGTGATGGGCCAAACTAGTCCTGTAAAGTTAGGAATAAAGCACCTAAAAAAGATAATTTTTACAAGGAAGGAATGTAAGGCATTTTTGTGTGCCGACAAGGAAAGGGATAGGATGGTTGAGATGTGCTCGTGGTCGATAGAAATGTCATCTTTGAAACTATATGGCTCAAAATATTTCCCTGTACCACTACAAAATTACACTTCTTGGGGTTAAGAGACACCCCAAATTCTCTGCATCTCTTAAATACTTTTTCCAGGTGCATCATATTATCTGCGCTCTATTTTGAGAAGATTGTTATGTCATCAAGGTAAACCAAAATGAACTCATTAATTTATCCTTTGAAGGCAATATCCATAGTGCGCTGAAATGTAGCACCCACATTTGATAGACAAAAGGGCATTTTCTGATATGCATATGTTCTTCATTTGGTTGTAAATGTTGTTTTAAATTGATTTTCTTCCTTGACAAGGATTTGGTTGAAACCGAAGTATCTTTCTAGCATAGAGAATATTTGCATGCTGGCTACATTCTGTACAATCTACTCCATTGAAGGAAAAGGATAATGATCCTTTAGAGATGCCCTATTCAAATCTCTCGAAATCAACACAAAGTCTGATATCACCATTCTTATTACATACCGGAAACAGATTTTTAACCGGTATAGTATTTGATAGGAAAGATAATTTTTCCTTAATGAGTTTGGATAAATCCTTTCTCATGAGGGGCTCGATCCTTGGGTTGACTAGTCACCGTTTCATTTGACGATATTTATATCAAGATCAAGTTCGATGGAGTGTTAAGCAACATTAGGATCAAAACCTTTGAGGTCTTCATACTCCCATGAGAAAATGTTAATGTATTTTTGGCAGAGGGAGATAAAGGCCTATTTTTCTTCATGTGCACAAGTCCTACTGAGCGAAGCTCCTTTCGCATGCAATAACAATGGGAGAGAAATCCTTTTGTGTGACACGCATGTATATTTCTTCACCCTTGAACTCATCATTAGGGCTAAACATTTTCTCTAAGGTGACTAGCCCTTTAGGTAACTTATTTGTCTTCAACTGTATTACTTGGTCACCATAGATTTCATGTAATTTAGCTTGCATATTTGATGAAAAATCAGCTTCATTCGAATAAACTGGATGATCGTGTGTCATCACAAACACTTACCACCTAGTGTTATTTATGCGGAATGGATTGTCTTATCACCATCTTAATGTGTTGAGTGTTTCTTTTGACAAAGTCCTCAATAGGAGAGAACTATGAACCAATCTTGACCATTTGGTTAATTTCCTTGTTCATTCTGCGTGGAACCACTTGTAGATTAAGAGCATCAAAGCTCTTAAGTAGGTCCAACACTTTGTGTTAATAAGCTTTAAGAATCTTATTCTTTGTTTGGAACTTGTTGGTGACCTGGTGGATGATCAATTATGTGTCCCCAAAGATCTGCAGTGCTTTAATTTTCTTCTTCTCAGCAATGAGAAATCCATGCACCAACACTTCATACTCCGCCACATTATTAGAGCATGTAAATTGTAAAGCTGTGTGTGAAGAATAATTTATCATCCTTAGGGGAAATGAGAACCACTCCTACTCCGCATCGTTTTTGCTTCTGGATCCATCAAAGTATAACTTCCATAGACCAGTTTGAACTTTATCTCCTATGAGCGTGAGCAAAAGTGTATCATCTTCTTCGAGAATGCAATAAGGACCAAGCCCAATTTCATATGCTTCTAGTTCCTTAGGATAGGGATAAAAAAATTTATGCTTCTCTACCCATTTGTCAAGCACTAGGTCTAGAAACAGAGGGTGGAAGAGACTTCTCTTTAGGAACCGAAACCTGTTCATCTTGGATAAGACAATTGGCTTAGAGAGGTAATGGGACATATGACTCTATATGATAGGAAAATATAGGCTCAACTTGTATGGTAAACGAGGTACCATACCTTATCTTGAGTAACATATGAGACCAGTCAGAAGACAAGTAACCACCCACTTTAGTAGTGAATTATCTTGATAAACATAGGTCAAACAAAGGAGGGAGGTCAATAATTGACACATCTTGAGTAATTGTTAGGCTTGGACATGCATGAAGGGTTAACTCAAGATCCTTGATGACTCCTAAGGTGGCTACAATTGAGCCATAAATTTATAGGAATCATTTAGACAAAAGGCTATATTTTAGACCTAAGACATCAGCTATCTTCTTAGGCATAATAGAAGTACTAGCACTCGAGTCAATCATGTGATTATGCACTAGGTGTTTTCTTATAATCAAGGACATAGAAGGGTGGGGTTTTGACCAATTTAGTTACTTGTTTCTCATCTTCTTGGTAGATTTGGATAGAAGTGCGTGGCTTTTGCATAACTAGATCGTGCTTAGAAGTTGTGCGAGCTTTATGCAATAGATCCTACCGAGATGGAATGGTCGGGCATCCCACATTGTGACGTTTGTGTTTGTTTTCTTTATCCGGTCAAAAATTTTGAACGGAAGCCCCCATCTTGTGTATTTGTAGAACAACATCCCTTCTTGATTGTTCGGGCACGGAGCCTGAATTTTAGTTGGGGTAGAGGCCTAGACTACCAAAGGATGGGTGCGGATTGCTTTAGAAGGGGATTTCTGCAAGGCCTTCTCGTATTGGGATTTGAGCACTTTTATTACAAGATGCCTTGTCATTTCTTTCTTCGAAGGTCTTCTTGTGTTACTGGGATTGTGACATGTGGGTCTAGCTAAAATATTCTTTTCTTATATCGTGTGTTTTCCGTAACTTGGTCACATAGTTTGTTTTTATATTCTATAGCTTGGTTGATTGCGCAAAAATTCATCTGCGCTAAAGAACATCAAATTCGTCTCCAAGGAAACTTTTGGATTTTCTGGATTATCTGCTTTATGGGCATTTTTTGAGGGCTCACAGGATGAATTATTGTGCACATGTAGCATTGACACAATGATATTGACTATGAGGCATGTTGCAAGGGAAGTGTAATGCCCGCTAAAAACAACCCACTTGAGACCCAAGAAATAACCTAGGATTAGTTAGGAAAAATTATGGAATAATTTTTTTAAAAGAGTCTACAACTAGGTTACAAGGAAACAACTATCACTAACAAGTTCCAGAACCATTCAAATCTACTAGAACATAATTTTCTTTTATTGACAATTATTAGAGGTCATAAGGTCCAAAATCTAGGGTTAGAAGGTTCAATTAGGTTCAGAGGGTAAATCATCACCATACCCACTCTCTAACAAGCTTAAAGTTTCAACTTGATTTTTCTCACACTTAACACATTAAAAAATTCTTAAATCATTCCCATTAGATAGGAAATTTCCTAACCTTTCCATTCATAAAAATAATTCCTCCTAACTCCTCATATTTCTCAAGTTATAATGACAGCCTTGGGGTGAAAATTTTCCCCAAGAGTGGGCTTGCGGGCCCAAGGGTGAAAATTTGCCCAAAGGGCGGGTTGGTGGGCTGCATGGGGAGACTTTTGGATCATTTCCCATATGGGGTGAAAAACAAACTTTTCACCCGCACACACACAGTCTGCAAATCCACAAGGGACATGTGGCGCTTCTCAAACCAAGCGTGGGGAGAGCGGGGTGACGAGAGACGTTTGGGAAAGTTTTCCATGTGGGGTAAAAATCCAACATGGTGCCCACAAGTCCACAAGTCAAAAGGGACATGTGGCATCACCTAATCCAATGCGGGAAAGTGGGGCGGTGGGGAGAAAATTTTCTTAATGCCCGAAGGGCTAAGAGGATAACAAGGACCCATGCCTCCGCCGACACCTCACGATGCCACGTGGCGATTCCGGATTAGTCATGCGAGCTAGTGAAGGGGCAGGGAAAACATGGAAAAATTTTCCAAAATTTTTCAAGCAAAAAAAAAAGGTAAAAGGGACTTGATTCACCACCGACACCTTGCGATGCCACATGGCATCATCTGATTGGTTGTGGGTTGGCGGGGAAAATTTGGAAATTTTTCCAAAAATTTTCGGGAGCGCTAAGTAAAAAGGAGATCGATCGACCGCCGACACCTTAGGGTGCCATGTCACAGACTTTTATTGGTTGTGGGGCAGGGTGGTGGGGAAAATTTGGAAAATTTTCCCAAAAATTTTCCTAAGCTCTAAGGGAAAAATTCAGGCCCGCAGCCCGCCAAGGAAAATTTTCCCAATTTTTTTTTACGCCAAGTGAAGGAAAAACTTCAGAGGGCCATAAATTTTGATAGAGAGCTCGGTTTTGGGAAAATGAGGAATTTATGGAAATCTCTTAATGTCCTCTTTGCACAAAGATCATTAATTTTTATTTTGATAAAGTTTAAGGGGTCAATTTTAAGAAAACGGCTGCAAGATTTTACAAAGTGTAAACTAGTAAATTTTAACTTGTGAGATTTATTCAATTTGATCTTCTTCCTCTCTCAGCATGTCAATTAGACATGGGGAAATGTTCTTAGATGGATTTAAGGAAGGATTCAAGATTCAATTTTTCTAATAGATTTGTAATTTGAACATTTTCATTTCTTGACAGCAAAACGACTACAAAACAGTTTGAGCCCGATTTTGCCAAGTTTTGAAATATTTCCTCTAAGTGTTTTTGTCTAATTGAGTTCATTTAGGGCCTACTACTTCAATTTAATCAATTAATTTTTTATTTTATTGTTTCAGGTTCGAACTGTGCATTTTTGTTTTGATAATTGCCAGTTTGAAATTACAAAAAATAGGGATCAAATTTTAATGGTTCTATTTGCCACTTTCTTCTTCCAAGTATTTAGAATACATTCCAATTCCAATCTAACACATTAGTTGATTTAATTCCATCCATTTGAAATCCAAAATACAATTCTGATTTCCAACTTTACACATTTCAGAGACAGAGTTCTACATTTTCCTTCATACACATTTACTTCATTCAAACAGAGATTTCAATACATTGAAATGATCAGATTCAATACAACAATGCAATTGAAAAAGGTAATGCAATCCTTTATTGATTCCAAAATTCAACATTACAATCCTTTCTTCTTTTATTCCTTCCAAAACATATATTATATACAGAACAGAATAATACATTTTCTTCTCATGTGTTTCACTTTACCACTTTTCAAATAGGGATTTCATAGTGAATGCTAAACACAAATTTCCAATGGAATAACAACATATGGACAAGACAAAACCACTTCCATTAATTTAAAATAACTCTTACAACTTCCTTTCCATTTGGTTTCAAAATGCAACATACAAAAACATGTATCTTTCTTTCACATTCTTTCCAAAATAGAATACAGAGTATAACTCTTTTACATTTCAATATACAACTTGCAATCAGTACAACATCTTCCCAATACAAAAATTTACAAGTTCATCCACTTCAAGTGGGAAAGGTTACAATGAGATTTCATTCCACAAGGGATTGTCAAACTGTCTTTTCTCAACTCTAGAACAGCAACATGCATTCTTCACATTCTTCCAATTTGATCACAACAAGAGTAGGGGAAAGGCAATGCTCTCCACCCAACCAAGACATCCAATGAAGAGGAGAAGCCATCCTTCTTCATTGGCCCCCAAGCCCCAACCACAATGCAATAAAAGATGTGATCCAATCTCATAGAAACAATAGGCTTCCACAAACATACAAGTAGCATTTTCACAAGAAACACAGTCCCAAACAAAATGTAGTTTACAACTACATTAAAACATGACAAACAATACAAAGGCTTCATCAAACAAGCCAAAGGAGAAAGAAGCTATGGGGGATGCTACTTATGCCTCCCAAAGGGAAAATGGGTATCACCACCTAAGGACATCCCACCAATATATATATATGTATTTATGAATATCATTTCAAAACCATATCATGCCCTTATGCCTCCCCAAGTACCCCTTATTCCTCACATTTTCTTATGTCTCCCCAACCTCTTATGGCACCCCATAACGAGTAAATAAATGCAAGCTATTTCTTTGTAAGGTGGAACCCAAATCCCAACTCCCTCCACCCTTATACCTCCCTAAAACCACTTGTGCCTCCCACAAAATAACCCCATAGTCTTCTCCTACACCATTCCTAGGCCATCTACCCAACAGCCCACAAATACACCAAAACATTCACACAAGAACATTTACATATATAAAAGAAGAGAATTTCAAGAGCCAAGCTCCTACCTCTCCATGATGGATTTGTTCCAAGTTCCAAAATAGCAAGCTTTATCCCAATGCAAGAAATCCAAAATAGCCAAGCACAAGCATGCAAAAATATTCCAAAACTTCTCCAAGCAAGAGCTCCCAAAACAACAAGAAAAATTCACCCAAAATGAAGTCTCCAAAAGTGAAGCAACCCAAAACAAGGAAAGAAATTCAAATTTTAAAGAAGAGGGAAGAGAAGAGGATGAGGTGGATCCATGTAGGATGCCACATCACACATCCTCAACCCCAACCCCAAAAGTCAACTTCATTCTCCAATGCATAATAAATAAGTGGGTGAATAATATGACAGATTTACTTACACACTCAAACAAGCCCATACCCCATAAGGACTGAAATTAAATTATGTAAGAAAAGTGCAATTACAACATTCAACTTGACTTGTAAAAATGCATAAAAAAGGTCTAAATCTAACCCTCCAACCATAGGCAAGGTTGGTATGTAAATTTAAGAGGTATGGGACAAGTTTAACTTGTCCCACAAGCCTCCAAAATCAGCCTCCAAGGAAAAATTCGAATTTCCAAGAAGGTGGAGTGTTTCACACTCAAAATTTAACTTACACATCACTTACAAGGTCACTTACACATTACTTACACACTTTAAAACATGGCCAACAACTCTATTAATTACATTCTTATGACATCTTTTAATTAATTAACTAAACAATATGATTACTCACAATATTAACACCACATTAAATAAATAATGAAAGGGGTAAGTGCACCACATAAAACACATGCAAAAATTAAACAAAAGGGACCAAATAAAAGAAAAACATAAAATCCCTTGGTCACATTTAAAGGTGATTCCCCATGGGAAACCCTAACAAAAATACAAACACACACAACAAAACTAGTTGCCATGGTGACCTTGTTGAATTCATCTAGAATTCCAATGTGGTTGGTCTCCAATCCCCTGATGTTTGTTGTGATATTTTTAACTTGCAAAATACAAATACCTCCTTTGGCCTCATGGCCATATCAGAATGTCCAAAATAATATAAATATAATTAAAAATCCAAAATCATCTAGATATATGAATCACAACAACATCAAAGCAATCTAACAATATCATTTATAGTTTTATCAACAACTATATCATCATCCAATAATTTTCCATTTCTAGGTCTACTCACAATATCCAAATATCACAAATCCAAACAACATCCATCATATAACCATGTCCAATAGTATAACATCATCAACATATAAAATGTCTCTAATAATCATCATGCATCATAACTGAATCAAGTCAACAATAATCCATGATCTAACATTTAACAACATACTATAATAAGGTCCATAATCTAATCAATAGTATCATGTTTAGTATCAAACATGTGTCAAAGGAATTGGGCACTATAGGAAGCACCATTATGACTTTTGTGTCAATTTTTTCGAACTAGAAACAACACCTGACATGCACTTGGTACTAGGAGAGAAGGTGCAGGAGGGACAACTTGCAAGGGAGATGTACATTAGGATTTCATCTATTATGAAATTGCAAATCTAAGGCAAAGAAGGCCTGCTAATCGAAGGTGGTGTGATAGATCGGAGGATGACTTCTCGAAGGCTCCAATCAATATCGAGCAGGATAGGTTGTGGAATACGTGGAAAATGTCCTAGGATAGTTTCGTGTATGTCTCCCGATAAGGTCATAGGACAGATGATAAATATAATTGACTCTATGGGTGATTCTCTGGCCTAGTCTAGAACTCCTTAGCTTTGTTAGCTGCTATGTCTATAAGGATAATTGTTTGATGATGATAGGTGGAAGTGGAGTAGATCTGAATACTAGTGTACGTAGGCCAACATCTATGTCTGATTCACCTATGGGCTCGTTGGGCTGTGGGATTTGTGGGTCACAACCATAGATTCATATTTGTTGTGGTCCTGCTATGGTCATGTGTGGAATCAATCCCTAATCCCTAGTATCCAATAGTCATATGCCTTTTCAGCTTCTATATTCAAAATTAATAATTGTGTGATCTTCTCAGAATATCTTACAGGCATTTGTGCAACTTGAATTCTCAAGCTGGTATCTATATCTGTGAGAGTGTCTCCTATGTCTAGCTATGGGACCAAAGGATCACAACCAAAGGTCTACTCTCTTTCAAACCCTTCTACAGTCATGCGGATATGAATCTAGGGTAATATGTAGTTTGGTTGATTTGACCAAAATGTGTGTGCTTGGTCGTCTTCTATGTTTAACCCGTGTAGTTGGAAACTGATTTGTTGTAAGTTTACCATTGTTTGGAAGACTTGGATCCTGAGATTCTGATCTATATCAGTTATGGCTGTGATGAGATTGGGTTGGGGCATGATTGGCTTGAATACGTATTCCCTGGGCTCTCTAGGTCCCGTGATTGTCATACAAAAGCAATAATGTAAACTAAATGCAGCAAAATAAAATTAACTATGCGAAGTATGTCTATAACATATATAACTTCTATATTTTTGTTATTTTCTGATGAATTTTATAAATGAATTTGAAAGAGAAGCTATTTTAATATATCTAGAAATTGACAATTAACCTAGTGTCGAATTTTAAAACAAACAAAGTAACCGAGTATAGCTACTTGCCTGTGCAGTTGTAAATCTATTCTAAACAATGAAATAACTGATCTAATCTATTTGAAAGACTCTCGATCCTACCTCAGAAGTGAGGAAAGAATCATAGTCTCTCAGAAACTATCAATCCCCATAGCTTCCCTAGTAATATCGAAAGTAAAATTGACTGAAATAAAGTAATTAACTACTCTATTTGATATGATTCTAATTAGAACTTTGAAAGCTAGAACCTGGATTTTGCAAAACAGTGGTGAATCCGATGGTGTGTGTGATCTTGTCCCCTCAGTGTGATCTCCTCGTTCCTTTGTGTTCACGTGGATCCAGAAAAGCGTGTAATGCTAGCATCAACAGAAGTAGATATTGGGACAAAGGCAGCTTAGGATACAGACTGAATACAATGTGAGTAGGAGAGGGATAGCGCAAGAGTACAGAGCTTGGCTTATGCAATTCCTAGCGGGATTTATTGCGAGTCATGCAACATAAAACGTCAGAACCTGAAACTATCTGTTTGAAGAACAAAACCTGCAACTTTAATGGCTTCCTATTGAAAACAAACTATTCTACTCCAATGGATTGGATGAAATATCAACAACACTTGCACAAGATGGATATGTGGCTTCCTAACAGCAAAACAACACTAACTAAGCATGTAATGAAAGAAACTAAGAATTCTAAACAAAATGAAAGACTAATCTATTGCAATGAGAAATTCAGAGGCAAATTTGAGGGGCCATTTGCTTGAGCACAAGCCATCTATTTATAGCATTTGCATTTACCCAAGGTAAAAACCAAATTGAACTCTTAAACTATAAACAATGGCAAAACACTATTCCAGGGAACCAGAATCATTAATGCAAGCTTATGGTGGTGAAAAAAAGCTGGTAAATGTTGAAATTTACGTGAGTCGTGTTAAAAGAGCATTCTGGAAAACACGTAAAGGACCACCGCCACGAGGGGTGCATTACAGGACCTGCCTTGGCTTTAGGCGGCGGTCACGAGACCGCCGCCGCCAAGGCAGGGCGGTTTCATAACTAAAGAGAAAAAGGCCAAAGAAAAGGGGAAAAGAGAAAAAAACAAAGCACGTGGGGGCTAAGCGGGGCATGCGGGATGATAATGCATACTTGGAGACATTTTTCGGATCCCGAACACCTTGCGAGGAGACCTGTATCATCATTGGGGTATGTGTTACATTGTTCGGTGGTGCAGTACCCTACAATTTTGGGTACGTACATATTGCCCCCTCGGAGAAGCGTTTTAGCCATGAAGAGGTGTAAAATGGTGGGTCAGTATGGTGGTCCCGAAATGGGAAGTTAGAAGTCATACTAATACGTCCGTGTGTGAAATGACGCCATCCAAAATTCCTCCTTCTGCAAAAATGAAAAAGAGAACTCAAGTGCAGATAGACAAGATAGATCGGAAAATAAATGCTAAAATAATGGGAAATGAGGACGTACCATTTGTGCGGGGTAAGAACTTACCTCCGTCGGCGCTCCAAACCTGCGAAAAAAAGTATTTTAAAACAAGTCAGGTTGCTATATATATGAAAGTGGGCCCATTTTCCTATTCATTTGTGCGTGTTGATTTGATTGATTGAGCTCACAGGACCCACGGTGATGGTTTCTTATGAGAGTAGAGTCAAAATTTTCATGGCGAGATAGCGATCATGCCTCCGCGTGCAGATCATCGACCCGTGAGATCACAGGTTAGTTTTCCTCAATTTATCGTTTTTACCTCCTCAATTTTAAAATGCTAAAATCTTTGTCATGGGGGGGTTATTTTTGAAAATGTTAGGTTGAAAAGGTCCATCTAGGGGCGCCCTACTGGGTAGGCTTTGTTTTTAGCTAAAACGGTCCTTTTTTGGTGTTTTTAGGATTTTTAAGTTATAAAACCCGCGTGGGTTTTCGGGACACGACCACCCACTACCGGGGTGGTGGTTACATGACCGCCACCTGTTCGGGGTGTGAGTTACAAGACGCCGCCCTTAAGGCGGTGGTTATGAAACCGCCTCCCTGCTCAGGGCGGTGGTTTTGAACAGAATGTCAAAAGAACACCTGTTTGAGATTGTTTTTGCATTTTTAGCATTTCTATGTGTTTTCATGATTTTTCTAATATCACTTGGATGCTAACTTGCTTTTTTTTGTGTTTTTGGGTGTATGCAGGTGAGGAGGAGTACATTCGGTGGAGCGAGAGAGAGAGTGTGACTGGCTCCCAGCAGTACTAGATGCACTTTCACAGGATGAGGAGGACACTCTTCAGAGGGCCGGGATACTACGTATCTCACGTGTTCCACATGTTGCACCATCCAGTCACATTCTTTGTGACTTATTCTCCTATTGGGATGCTGATCGGAACACCTTCCGATTACAGGGGTCGAGGTGAGTGGACCATCACACTAGAGGATGTTTACCATATCCTAGGGGTCCCGATCATCGGGAGACGTCTTACCCTTGAGACAGCAGGTTCACGGGCCCAGATAGCACAGTGGGCTTCCTATATGGGAGATGCAGTCATCTCCACGGGTTCAAAGAAGGGGGTCAGAGTTCGATCTATTCCTAGTTTTCCCATCCCCTTGCTTCACCAGGCTATTATGGGGATCCTTGCCTCGAGATTGATCGGGGACAAGGAGGAGACACATTACTATATTGCTGGTCCCCCATCATTGCACAGATTGAGGGCCATGGCGGATTTATGCCTAGGGAGCAGACATACTTGGGACTACCTACCATGATTTATACAGGGTAGTCCATTTACAGGGGCAGTCTTTGAGCCACCCGACCCTGGTCATGAGTTGGGTTTATGAGCACTTCATTCCTTATGGTAGAGGTGTAGAGGTGACAGATCCCGGAGCTGTGAGGGCAGCCAGATGGATAGATATGTCGGTGCTCAGAGCACCTCATCAGCCAGTTGCTTCTCTGACCACCGATGACATGGAGGCCACACCATATCAGACCATGGTAGGTATATGGGGTGAGGAGGCTCTTACTTTGATCTCCTGCTCCACCACAGGGAAACTTATTGATAGAGTGGGGCGAGTGGAGATACACCCCTTTGGCCGAGTTCCTCAGTAGTTTGGCCTACCCTACATGGGCATGCTTCCCCAGTAGCGCCAGTATATAGGTCAGTTCGAGAGGCCAGAGGGGGTCCTAGAGGCCGGGGTTGGACAGTTGTTACTCCTGGCGTTCCTATTGCGGCCAGGAGGGTAGTACGTGCCCGAGGGAGAGCCGGTGTGCCTCAGGCACCCTTGCTTTGGATTGCCGCGGGTCCTGCCCATAGCAGCGATGACCCCATCGACATAGACTCGAGTCTGAGGAGTTTACAGGGGGAGAGACAGAGGAGGAGACTGAGGAGGATAGTGATCCTGAGTGGCATGACACTCAGGATATCATGCAGGCAGAGAGGGCCGAGCAGAGTGCGAGAGAGAGTTACTCTGGTTTAGAGGAGCCACTCTCCAGGGCCATGGTGGGGAGGATGAGTCCATTGTAGGATGCTACGTTGCTCCAGCCATGGGGGGAGCACCTCAGTCAGTGGCGGCATCTGTGGCAGGTGTTGACCCTAGAGATCCATCTTAGAGGCCTGGTGATCGAGTAAGTTACCATCCTTCCTTTTAATGTTTGTTTTTAATTAGGATTTCCTTAGTTACTATCTCTCCTTTTGTTTTCTCTTGTATTTTATCTCTTGTTTCATTTCTAATTTGTTTTCTCCTTTGTTTGCAGAGACCGCGATGAGTGGTGAGACCTGATTCGCAGGGTATGCATGGATACCCTGATGATCCCCATGGAGAGGACCCGCGCAGAGTTGTCTGTGGATTTGGGAGCCCTCGGCGGTGGTAGACACTGCGACATCTTTTCCCCAGTCTGGCATGTGGCCAGGATGGTATCGACTCTCTACACGGAGCTAGCGGGGTATAGGACAGCCGAGGCGTGCCGATGAGGAGTCATTCTCGTGGCGAGACTGTGGCTGCCCCTCGGGATCCTGAGCCCTCCGTGCACTCAGAGCGCCGGCGTAGCCGGAGTCCTAGGCGTGGGCGTGCACCTTCAGAGGGGTCTCATAGGGGTTGAGAAGCCACTTGGCTCTCCTAGATTTTGTATGATATATTCTTTTGTATATCCCGGGCTCTTTGAGCGTTTTGACCATGCTTAGCGCATGATGGCATTGTACAGAGAATTTTGCATTTATATATATATATATATATATATATTCTTTTTGGATCAGACTTTTGGCATTTATGGCTTACTTTGTTTCATTTCCGTTTCCTCATGTGAACTATGATATTATGCTTATATGCTTTTAGAATGTATGCAATGGAGAACAAATGATACAAATGTTTACTTTCTTTTTGTATTTCATGATGCTGATATATGATAATGTAGATACAATGTGATTTTGAATCTTAGTTTCTGTAAGCAATTTTGGATACTTCATATTTGTTTTGGCAAAGTGGTGAAGACAAGCTGGTATGATGAGTAGATAAACTTGCCCCTCTCCTAACTCCACACAACTAGTAAGATGTGAGGGCTCATCACCGAGAGCTAGAAAGGGCACAAGTTATGAAATGTGTTGAAATGGTAGTGATGAGAGATAGACAAAGCTTTGGTGGAACCAAATTAGGATGCTACAAGCTTACTCCACTCGAGTGACTTCATAGTTTTGGGATGCAACTTGCTTTGTGGTTTATCTAGACTTAGATCCGTAGATGGCCACATGGTAGACAAAATCTGGTTTTAGGATTTTGAACTCTCTTGGAATTTTGGACATCTGATTCATTTGTTTTTGACTCAAGACTTCAAGATTTGAATTGTTTGTCTATGACCTTTTACGTTTGTTTGTCAAGAGGACCCCCTACACCTTGCCCCATGCTACTAGTAAGAAGTATGGGCTTATCACCATAGGAAAGATATAGGCGAGTAAGGGCATTTCCATCCTTTCCCAACCCTACGTCACTAGTAAGAGATGCAAGCTCATCACCGAAGGTTGGTGGGGCAAGGAAATGTGTAAATTTAAAATTTTCTATTTGATTCTATATTTGACTTGTTTACTTGAGCAAAATGTCAGTATGTTCTTATTTCCAAAGAGATATTCATACGGGATAGATGTGACACCGTGAAGCTTCTAGAACAGACCATAGGCAAGACACCTATCCTAAGAAGAAACCAAAAGTGAGAATAAACCCATGAGATCTTGGCATGGTTACCATTAAGACTTTGTCATATCTAGCTTTATTTGATGAAATGATTCGAAATAGTTTGATGATATCATGGAAATAGAGAAGTATGATTAGAGTGTTTATGCCAACAACATCATGAGTTTGTAATGAATTGCTTTGAGAACAAATTCCTTGATCACAATTTTTGCGAAACAAGCGGACAAAATGATCCTAATCTATATGAAGATGCAATGTAGATATAATTATACAAGTAGTGCTAGTTGCTTACGCGTAGAATCGTTTGAGGTGTAGGGAATTGATTGTTTCACCAAATTCCTCACCTTCTAGTGTACATAGGAGATATGCACCATTTCCATAGTCCTTCATGACTCGGTATGGGCCCAACCATTTGGGCCGGAACTTCCTTCCTTCGCCGGTCTTTTTGTCGATCGCTGTCTAGCCTTAGAACTAGATCACCTTCATATATGTCACGTTCATAGACCTTTTTGTTATACTGCCGACACATCCGGTCAGCATAGACTCTGTGCTGCACTATTCAACATCTAACCTAGCTTCATCTAGGCTTTCTAGTTGGGAGAGACGTGCTTCTCTATAAGCGTCTTCATCAGAATCCCTTGTAATGAAATGCGGAGACTGGGTATTTCAACCTCAAGCGGGAGAACTGCTTTTGCCCCGAATACTAGTGAGAAAGGAGTCACTCTGTTGGTGTCCTTATTGAGGTTCGGTGGGCCCATAAGGCCGGATATAACTTCAAATGCCAATCTCGTTTTTTTCTTTCACCATTTTAAGGAGAATGGCTTTTAATGTTTTGTTTGTCACCTCAGCCTGTCCATTGGCTTGAGGGTAATATAAGGAGGCCTGTATGATGGCTTATTTTAAATTTATTGCATAATTCGTGAACTTCGTCATTCTTAAAAGAAGTCCCATTATCTGAGATAATGACTTGTGGGACACCATACCTGCAAATGATTTGGTTCAAAATGAACTTGGTGATTACAGAACGATACAGTAGTAAGAGGCATAGCCTCTACCCACTTGGTAAAATATTCGGTGGCCGTGATTATAAAATTATGGCCATCTATAGATGAGGGAGAGAATTTCCCTATTAAATCTAGGCCCCACGTAGAAAAGGGCCATGGAGTAGCGATTGGTTGTAGAGCTTGTGCCGGCATGTGAATCTCATGAGAGAATTCTTGGCATTTATGACACCTTCATACAAACTCTACTGCGTCGTGTTCTAGAGTGGGCAGAAATAGCCCATTCGATGTATTTTTGAGTGGTGGCATGGCCACCGAAGTGGCCTCCACACATCCCACTGTGAGATTTGTGGAGAATCTTCTTGGATTCTTCTGTGTCGACACATCTTAGAAGCATTCCATCGAATGCTTTTCGATAGAGAACTTGCTCTATAATGACGTATTTAGCTACGATAATGCGTAACCGCCTTCTTCGTTGTGGTGTAGCACCTTCTGGATATGTATGGTCCATGATATAATTAATGATATCAGTGTACCAAGGACACTCAGAGATAGAAGGTCGGGTTTCGATGTAGTATACGCACTCATCTGGAAAGTCCAGATCTACTAGATCACCTCCATCTAATGGATTATCAGCTAACCAATCGTGATGATTTGTCCTTTAACGACTTCTGATTTACGAATGTTAATTCAAATTCACCCATTAAGGTTATAAAGTGCCCACCTTTTTAGACAAGGACCCTTGCGTGAGGAAAGTTTGTAAATGGTCTGTTTTTACAATGACCTTTGTTTCTTGATTTAACATGTAATGTCTTAAGCGTTTTGTTGCAAAGACTATGGTGAGGCATTCTCATTCCGCTTGTGTGTAGCGTGTTTCATAATAGTCGAAATTTTGGCTGATGAAATAGATCGCACGTTCTCTATTGTCATCATCTTCTTGAGCTAGCATACAGGCTAGCGAGACATTGGTGGCTCGCGAATATAAAATTAATGGGTGATCTGGCTTAGGTGGCATTAGCGTAGGTGGTGATAATAAGAAATGCTTAACTACGTTGAAAGCTTCATTGCAGTCTTTGGTCCAATCAATGTTATAATCTTTCTTGAGTAGATTGTTGATTGGATGAATGGTGAAACTTAAGTCGGGATGAATCTCGGATCGCACCAAGTTTTCCGAGAAATGATCTGATTCCAGATTCATCCGAAGGTGGGACCATTTCAAGAACAGCCTTAATTTTGGTTGGGTCAACATCGATCCCGCGTGATGATATAATGTAACCTAGGAGCTTCCCTCCTGTCACACCAAAGACACATTTTTCTAGATTTAGCGTGACTCCGTATTCTATCAGACGTGAAAGAATGATGTGAAGCACTTCCGGATGGTCACAACGCTTCTTGGCCTTGGCCAACAAGTCATCTACGTAGGATTCCACAATTTTATGAATAAGATCATGAAATATATACGTCATAGCCCGCTGGTATGTAGCGCCAGCGTTCTTGAGACCGAATGGCATAACAACATAGCAATAGGTTCCCCAAGGAGTTATAAATGTGGTTTTAGCTTGGTCTTGTTGGATATTCTGATTTGATTGTATCGAGAATCCATCCATGAGAGACAAAAGCTCAAATCCAGTTGTTGCATCAACGATGACATCTATGGATGGTAATGGGAAGTCATCTTTAGGACATGCCTTGTTAATGTCTCGGAAGTCTATGCAGATGCGTATCTTTCCATTCTTTTTGAGAACCGGAACGATATTAGATACCCATTGAGAGTAATCGACTGGTTTGATGAATCCTACTTGGAGGAGCTTTATTACCTCCTCTTTTACCATGAGAGCTACCTTGGGTTTCATTGGTCTCGATTTTTGTTTAATTGGTTTTGCATCTGATTTAGTGACGAGGTTGTGTACCGCAATGTGGGGTGCAAACTCTGTCATTTCCTTATAATTAAATGCGAAATGCCTTCTGATGTTCCTTGAGGATCGAGTGTGTATTTCTACTTCTAATGGAGTTAACGAGGATCCTAACTTTAGTATCCTTGGTTCATCTTCCGTTCGATGTTAATATCAATTGTTTCTTGATTAGAGAAGCGTTACCTTCTTCAAACTCAGGCGGGGCTGGGGGTAGCTCCAGCTCATCTCCATTCTCGATTGTGTATATGTTGAGTTCCTTTTGTAGGGGAAGCTCTGTCATGGGATTCCCGTAATAGGAAGATGAATGTGGGATCAAAGATAAATCTATTGCGTGATGGGTGAGATGTAATGCCGCATAGGTGTTTAAGTAATCAAGAGTGGTTGTATCACTATCGATGTGGTCTAGGATAGTAGATTTGTTTTCATTTCCATTTAAAAGAGGATTTGACATTGTTTTTATCAATGGTTCATCACGAAGGGATACCATGAAACGGGTATCCTCTAACTTACTGTTTGGAGTAAAGCGTGGCCTTTGAGGTTCTTTATTGAATGGTGAGAAGATTTTGTTTCGCGGGATTGCTTCAATTGATATGAAGTCAAATTCCTTGCTTAAATTTAATACAGCCATTTTGTAGAGCTGTAAGTGCTCAGCTCTGGTTTCATATACTTCAGAGACTTGGTTTGCTACCAATTGTGAGTCTCCTAACACTCTGATGTTATCAACACCGATTCTCTTAGCTAGGATGAGGCCAAGGAGAAGGGCTTCATACTCGGTGCCATTGTTAGTGCATTCAAATTTTAGCTTAAAGGAAAATGGTAGGACTTTTCCCTCGGGAGAAGTAAGGATTACACCTGCCCCAGCTCTGTAATGACATCTAGCTCCATCGAAATGGAGAGTCCAATACTTAGCTAGGAACATGGGCATTGGGACACTTGTTGTGTTAATGTTCTCTACTTCTATCATGCAGAGATCCACTACTGGAAGAGAGCCAACACCTAGGGTGCACCCCATGCCTACAGAATCAAATGGTAGGAACATTGGTAGATCCTGTTCTAGTAATTCAACAATTTTTGTAGTAGTTCCTAATGATACTATTTCTATAGTGTTAGCCTCATCTTTGGGGGCTGGGGTTGCCTTGGCTAGGCTCATAGTTTCGAGATCTATCGTAGGTACCAACTTTTCTTCTGGTTTCGCGTCGGTAGGTTTATTAAGTTGGTTCGTTGGGAGTTCAAACTCGAGTGTATGCCTAGTCTTTTCTTTAGGTCAGCCAGGTGTACATCGAATGGTTTTGGATCACCTTTGGCTATGAACACCTTTCCTAAATGCAAGAATCTTACTTCTTGAAATAGCGTAGAAGGGATTGCCTTCATACGGTGTATCCATGGTCGGCCGAGGATCATATTATAGTTAGTTTCCCGATCTATAATATAAAACTCAGTCAGGATTGTTTTGGGTCCTAAGGTGACCGGTAGTATTATAGTTCCAATTGAAGTGGCTTTAAGGTTGTCATAGCCTCTTAGCGTATTTTGAGTTGTGGAACAATTGGTTTCTCCATACCCTAGCTTTTGAAGGAAAGAAAAAGGGACTATGTTAACTGCTGCCCCATCGTCAACCATCGTGCATTTCACATAATTGTTATAGACCCACACTTGCAAGTGTAAGGCCGGATCACCTCGGTGTGCAATCTCAGCGTCTGTTGGCATTTTGTTTATTTGAATATGAATTTGGTGTCCCTATCCGGCTGCCCGGAGGATGGATATCAAAGTCTATATGATTTACCTATGTTTCGGGAGGTGGAGTGATGCTAATTAGATGACCTAAACCCAATGCTTCTAAAAGAGCAGCCCTGTGAGTAGGGGAGTTCTTTAATAAATCCAAAAAGGAGATGTGCGAGAAGGTTTTTGTTAGATCATTAATTAAATCATAAGCACCTATGGGTTTTGTTAATACTTGTTGGATATTGTCTATTTCTAGCGGGTAGCTTGGACTTAGCTGAGAGGAATACTCTCGTGTCCTTGTTACAGCTTCTACGGGTAGTTCGGCATCTAACTCCACTAAACCGACTATCTTAGGTCGTGGCTGACTTCCTAGTTGTGGCGCAACTAATGGATTTAGTGAAGTTGAAGCTTCATGATCATTGTTTCCTGCAATTACACCCTTGTTTGTCCCACTTGGATTTAACTTGTTATTGTTGTGATTTGGGAGCGGATCATTGAAGATCTTGAGGGGTGCATTTTGAGGAAACTGACCCTGTAAAAGTATTTGGCGTTGGTGAGGTAGGATCTGCCAAGAACATATCTATGAAAGGTTGTCTTTGTTCTTATGGAAAACGTTGCATGAATTTATTGTAGTCACGGCATGTTCTAGTGTCATGGCCTTGAATTTTGTGAAAACCACAATAGGAGTTAGGATTGTAATTCCTAGTTTGTTGGCTGGTGTATATTGTGGCCTAAAACTTTGATCAAACCGTTGCCTATTAAAGTTTTGCGTTTGTTGTTTTTGGTTTGAATTCTGGTTTTGATACCTAGTTGAATTTTGATTTGGATCCCGTGTAGGGTTTTTCCATTGTTGTTGTTGTTGTTGTGGATGATTAAAATCCATTGTATTGATTGTTGGAGTAAAGTTATTGTTTCGTTGATTGTTTATTTGTGGTGGAGTATTCACAACATTTACCTTTCTAGCTTGATCGGTTACTCCATCCATTGTCACTCCGTGATTTTTGTTAAGGATTTTAGGTCCTTGATTGACATTCGTGATAGTAGGATAAGTTGTAGTGTTTTGGTTGGAGGTGATTAACCTCCCGTTTGCTCCATATGTCTTGCGACCACTATCGATTGCCGCTTGATCTATTCGAGAGAGCACTCTCAAGTACTTCATCGTAAGTTCTTAGTGGGAACTTCTGGACTTCTTCCTTTACCTCTCTGCTGAGAGAATGAAGGAATAGATCACATAGTTCCATTTGATCCATGTTGGAGCACTTGCCGAAGAATAGAGAACTGTGCGCCACCTCTGGATGAAATGGGTGATAGATTCATTGTGTTCTTGCTTAATGTGCAAGAATTCCTGATTCTTGTTCTTAATAGTTTGTTCATGTCAAAGGCCTTGATGAACTCTGACACGAGTTGCTTGAATGAATGGATGGAAGCCTCAGGTATTCTATAATACCAATCGAGAGCGATGCCCTCCAAAGTTTTGGGGAATATTTTAGCAACAACCCCATCCCATGGGAGTAGTTCTCGGATGGTATGTAGCGTAAGCTTTGATATGTGCATTCGGATCTCCCTCACCTTTGTATTTGGGAAAATCGGGAAGAGGTCTTGGAAGCATGACGCTTCGTATGGTGAAATCTAAGGGCTCTTTCAAGTATTCTGAATATGTCCCTATCGCATAGGTTTCGACCATTGATGGTGCCTATTGAGGGAGTGGAGGTGGAATGGGTTGTTGATATGGCATTGCATATGCATTGGTAGGAGCATAAGGGAACCCCTGTGGTTGAGTAAAAATACCGGGAGAGGAGAACATATCCCCTTGTGGTGATTTGGAGTACATGTTTAAGTATGAAGGGGTATTGTCCAAGAATGGATTATTTTGTACTAGACCGGGAGGTATTGGAATGGTGTTAGAAATGGTGGTTCTAATCGGCGTTTGTTGTGAATACTGAGGGTCATGCCTAACGTGCCTATTCTGTGAGGAGGTCTACTTGGCTAGGATGGTGTGGAGGATTGGAACTTCCTGCCTGCATGAATTGGGAATTTTGATTTGCTTGAGCAAGTTCTAACCCTCTCACTTTTTCTACTAACGTTGAAATGACTTCATTTGGTGAAGTCACGGTGTTTTTCCTTAGTGGCATTTGTTGTATATCATGGTGTTGTATAGGCATGTGATATCCTGCTATGAATTGATCACTTCCCTACCAAGTTTCCCGAGGGCATTTCCTATATGTAGTGGCATGGAGGTATTTCTTGAAAAGAGACCTCGGGTTGTGTTTGTAAACCTCCTATAGGTGGGTACATACTTGAGACGTTGTTCATTCCTGGCATAACGTACCGAATGTTCATCATCTAAACCTAGGTATGGGTCTGATTGTCTACTAATTTGTGGTCTAAGTAGTACCTGAGGAGATGAACTAGATTCTCCTGTGAGCGTCATATTGTTCGAGCCTGAAGGCTCTATTTTTTGTGTTTGAGCGAGCTGATCCAACTCCTCTATTTGGAAAGATGAGCTATATCTGATCCTTGGAGATGGAGTTTGTGTTGATAATTGGTTAGTTGAATAGTTGTCACCCCATACCGAGAGCGAGGGTGATGATTGTCCATTCAGTTGAGCGTAGTATGCCTCAAGACCTAAGAGAGGCCTACCATATGCATCGAATCCCGACATATTGGGGGTATATGAATACCCGTAGAATAATGGGAAGGAGCGAAGGTGATGGTGAAAGCTAATGAGGTAGTAAAGATGAAAGAGTTGTTTTAATTTGAAAGAACCAGTAGAAATCTGACTCCAGACCAGAAAGTAGAAAGTTTCACGTCGGGTTCACCAATTTTGTATGATGGAAAAGTGACAAGCGAGCATAGGAATCTACAAGTAACTTTCCTCACACCTGACCTCCCGAGGTCATGCCGAGACAACCGGTGGGGATTAAATATGTGTGGGATGCAGACAAGCTAATTGGGCAATCTGATGTCTTCACACGCACTAGTGGAAATTGTGAATCTAAGGCAAAGAAGGCCCTCTCTAACTGAACTGGTGTGATAGATCGATCGAGCAAGGATGACTGCTCGAAGGCTCCAATCAATATCGAGCTCTGGCGTGATTCGGTCTATAGGTTGTGGAATACGTGGAAAATGTCCTGGGATAGTTTCGTGTATCTCTCGATAAGGTCATAGGGCGGATGATAAATATAATTGACTCTATGGGTGATTCTCTGGCCTAGTCTAGAACTCCTTAGCTTTGTTAGCTGCTTATGTCTAATAAGGATAACTATTCGATGATGATAGGTGGAAGTGGAGTAGATCTGAATACTAGTGTACGTAGGCCAACATCTATGTCTGATTCACCTATGGGCTCGTTGGGCTGTGGGATTTGTGGGTCACAACCGTAGATTTGTATTTGTTGTGGTCCTGCTATGGTCATGTGTGGAATCAATCCCTAATCCCTAGTATCCAATAGTCATATGCCTTTTCAACTTCTATATTTAGAATTAATAATTGTGTGATCTTCTCAGAATATCTTACAGGCATTTGTGCAACTTGAATTCTCAAGCTGGTATCTATATCTGTGAGAGTGTCTCCTGCGTCTGGCTGTGGGACCAAAGGATCACAACCAAAGGTCTGCTCTCTTTCAAACCCTTCTACAGTCATGCGGATATGAATCTAGGGTAATCTGTAGTTTGGTTGATTTGACCAAAATGTGTGTGCTTTGTCGTCTTCTATGTTTAACCCATGCAGTTGGAAACTGATTTGTTGTAAGTTTACCGTTGTTTGGAAGACTTGGATCCTGAGATTTTGATCTATATCAGTTATGGCTGTGATGAGATTGGGTTGGGGCACGATTGGCTCGAATACGTATTCCTGGGCTCTCTAGGTCCCGTGATTGTCATACAAAAGCAATAATGTAAACTAAATGCAATAAATAAAATTAACTATGCAAAGTATGTCTATAACATATATAACTTCTATATTTTTTTATTTTTTGATGAATTTTATAAATGAATTTGAAAGAGCAGCTATTTTAATATATCTAGAAATTGACAATTAACCTAGTGTTGAATTTTAAAACAAACAAAGTAACCGAGTATAGCTACTTTCCTGTGTAGTTGTAAATCTATTCTAAACAATGAAATAACTGATCTAATCTATTTGAAAGACTCTCGATCCTACCTCAGAAGTGAGGAAAGAATCATAGTCTCTCAGAAACTATCAATCCCCATAACTTCCCTGGCAATATCGAAAGTAAAATTGACTGAAATAAAGTAATTAACTACTCTATTTGATATGATTCTAATTAGAACTTTGAAAGCTAGAACCTGGATTCTGCAGAACAGTGGTGAATCCGATGGTGTGTGTGATCTTGTCCCCTCAGTGTGATCTCCTCGTTCCTTCGTGTTCACGTGGATCTAGAAAAGCGTGTAATGCTAGCATCAGAAGTAGATATTGGGACAAAGGAAGCTTAGGATACAGAGTGAATACAATGCGAGTAGGAGAGAGGGATAGCGCAAGAGTACAGAGCTTGGCTTATGTAATTCCTAGCGGGATTTATTGTGAGTCATGCAACATAAAACATCCAGAACCTAAAACTATCCTGTTTGAAGAACAAAACCTGCAACTTTAATGGCTTCCTATTGAAAACAAACTATTCTACTCCAATGGATTGGATGAAATATCAACAACACTTGCACAAGATGGATATGTGGCTTCCTAACAAAAAAACAACACTAACTAAGCATGTAATGAAAGAAACTAAGAATTCTAAAGTAAAATGAAAGACTAATCTATTGCAATGAGAAATTGGGAGGAAAATTTGAGGGCCATTTGCTTGAGCACAAGCCATCTATTTATAGCATTTGCATTTACCCAAGGTAAAAACCAAATTGAACTCTTAAACTATAAACAATGGCAAAACACTATTCCTTGGAGGGGAACCAAAATCATTAATGCAAGCACGAAACTACCATGGCGGTGAAACTAAAAAAAAGGCCAAGAAATGTTGAAAAAGAGAAAAAAAAGCACGCGGGGGCTAAAGCGGGGCATGTGGGATGATAACGCATACTTGGAGAGCTTTTCGGATCCTCGAACACCTTGCGAGGAGACTGTCATCATCATTGGGGTATGTGTTACATTGTTCGGTGGTGCGGTACCCTACAATTTTGGTACATACGGGGACCACAGAAGATTGGGGCACATGTGGCATTTCGGGAAGAAGGGCATGGGTGGTTTGGGAGCTAAATTTCCTACTTGAATGAGACTATTTTCTTCCCTTACTACAATGTTATAAATGCTTAATAGATCCTACCTCCCATGGATTGGATCATGACTGAGATTTCACTATTGAGTGCCTTTAGATAATAAAAGAAAGCATGTTGGGCTGTAGGTCTTACCACAAGAGGGATTTTGTCCCAAGTCTTATGAAATCTGATGTTAAAATGGGTCATCTACTCATTGGGTGCCCTCCTTGTTGTTGTTAGTTGCTCCACCAAAGATAGGTGATCGACTTGTCTTAAAAATAGTTGCATATATTTGTTCCCAACTCAACTAGGTCTTTAATAGATCCAAGTCCCAATCCTCTATACCACTAAAGTGCTTTACCTTTGAAAGAGGTTACAAGCAACCTGATTGTTACATCATTATGTGTGACTAGATAGAGTAAACACACATTTACCACATCCTAGATATGCTCTGAGGGGTAACTTGATTCTCACTAGTAAATTAAGGAATACTCTTGAGTGCACCATTTAGCATACCATCTTTGTGCAGACAACCAGAGAGTAAGGAACTCCCTCCATCAAAGTTTGTAAAGATTCTTAATGGAGGAGGCTGTTGATGCACCATTTTAGGGCACGAAGGTTGTCTTCTTTGAGGAGTTGAATGGGCGTGGCGTGCTAGAGATAGAGATGCACATGTGGGATTTCGGAATGGACTCTTCTCGGGGATAGTTGTAGCTATTCAAAAGAATCTTTAGCTATTGCACTTCTTCTTGTGTGCACTCTTCTCATGAAAGGTGCTCAAGACTACTAAAACAGAGATCTTAAAATGTTGGGAGTCACCAGATGTGTTTAAAATGAGCCTCTGAAGGCTAAAACACTAAGAACACACACCAAAAGTTAGAGATAAGAAATTTAAGCTTTTAATGCTGCTCCCACTGGGCGTGCCAAAAATTGTTGGTTTCTCAAATGTGCACCCACGTCTCAGATCTTGAAAGGGACGAGGTGTTTTAGACCACAATGGAATAGTCCCCAAGTTGTGGGACCTTGCGAGCTTGAGACAGATCTTTGGAGAAGGCCATTTCCTTTATCTATTTCTAATGGTATTGCTACTCCCTACTGCTGAAAGGGAAAACTAAGCTAAGAATGCCAAAGGACTAGGGAAAGAAGGATAACATGAAGTAAACTACACTAAAAGGTGATAGCACCAGAAAATAGGGGTGAAAACTATCTATTCTGAGTGAGAATGATAGGGAATGCATGAAAGGAGGCTAGGCACAAGTAGCACAATGAAATACACATTCACCAGATCGTTCTCATGAAACACAACTAAGTATGGAACTATAGGGGACTTGAAATAACACAACCAACATACAACGTAAAAGAAAAGGCAAAGAGAAGGAATGTAAACACGTTAGGATAGAGAATAGTCACAAAACAATGCTTCTATTACTTCCAAAAATGCATAGAACTGTTATAATGATGAGGATGCCGATATCTACATACAAGAACCAAACATGGAGGTCTACAACTCAGAATACATATAGTATGGAGTCCTTAGCAACATGCGTAAGGATCCAGAGTGTCCAACCAAAAAAAATGAGCCTTTCTCTTACATTTATAGATGAACTCATGGAGGAAGAAGGGAAAAATGGGAGAATATCCAAATTTGAAAGACATTTTCCCACTTCTCTCCTACCGAGATCCATAAGAATTTGAATTTTTAATTTGAAGTACAATGATTGATGTTAGAACTGCCGACAAGTCCCAAAGTGCATACCGATCCGAGCAATATATCAAAAGGTATGGCATTGCCGGAATATGTTAGAATTGTTAGCACATGAAAAACATGTGGTGCACATGGATTAGGTGAAATGAAGGCCAACTTGTGCAAATGTCTACCATCATTTTATGCCACGTGTCACCCTGCTTTGGTTTTACAGGACTCAGTGCCCTATTGGCATGCTTTGATTGGTTATGCATGGTACATTCGGGAAGGTTGGGAGATGGCTTTGCACAGAAAGGTATGAAGGAGTGTGTGAGAGGGAAAGAATGTGGAAGAAATAGGAACGAGAGGAAAGTAAAAGGAGGTGAAGGAAAGTGTGCGTGACACACACGGGGAAGATGAGGAAAACAGGTGGGCGGAGACAATGCATGGTCAAGGTGTAACTATTACAAATTAATAGGCTTAGTGCACGAAGGGCTGGGAACTTGGATAATTAAAGCAAGTGCAAGGAATGCATGAGAAGGTGAAAACAAGAGGGAAAAGGAGAAGGAAAAGGAATTGACTAGGAAGGCGCGGAAGAGGGTGCATGAGAGGAAGGATGGGGTGTGTAGGAAAAAATGTGGATAGGAGTGTGCCAAGTGAACTGAGTGTGTGTAATCATGCAATAGATAACTCGGAGCTGGAATGTGTCGCAAGTTACCCGAATCACTAGGAGAGCTATTTGGATAACAATAACTTCCGTGTTATTGAGAAACTAGGTATTATCAAATATTATTTGGGTCAGCTTTGTTTTAAAAAAATACTTGTACTAGGATTCTTGTTTTTGTTTGATGGTCATTCATTCGGGCTTAGATTTGTAACTAATTTTTTTAGTTTCTTGTTGTTGTTATGTAAGTCAAGATTCGACCCATGTTGGGTATTCTCGAAGGTGGTATTCAAGCACTGCATGTGTAGAATAGAAATGTTGGATGGATAGAGTTTTTTGTCTTGTCCTTTTAGTTACGTTTTGTTGATAATTTTCCCTTCTCGGGTTGATCTGTGTTGGAAACAAGGAATGGTAAATTTTTTGTCTCTCTCTTTGATGGTTATGCTTTGCTTTACAAGACCACCCTTCTCGGGTCAGCTTAAGTTTTGAACTTTGTTGAATTTTGAGGGACCTAGGTTTGTATTATACTTCGAAATGGGTTTTTCACTTTTCCTTGTTTAAATGTTCCTTCATAGATCTGTTAGTCTTCGAGCGTCATGAGTTGGACACCTAGATTTGTATCTATTCTTGCTCAACCATGGTGATTGTTGTGGTTATCAAGTCATTAGAGTTATAGTGGGTGTATTCCTTGGTGACCAAATCATGTTTTTTGTTGAATGTTTAATTTTCTGCGAAGCATCTCATTAGAGATTGAGCTTGTATCTTTGGTTGGTTTGAAGTGTTTATGTGATAACTATTTCTCTTATTTTGAATTTTTTGAGTGTGATTGGAATATGTGAGTTACTGTGATTATTGATAAAGGAAAATTTTATCCTTAAAGCTTGGATCCTGATCCTTATCAGGTGAAGGCTGTACTCTATGATTTTGTTCATTAGAACTGTTGGTTTTCTTTATCCTATAATTTATGCGAGAGTTGCTTGTGCATTCAACTGTAGCTTGATCATTTGAAATGCATGTTGTGTTACAACTCTCTCACTTTCGTCTTCGTTAAATAGATATGATTTGATCAAATGGGTTTTTGATCTCAGTTCGTTGTTTCGAAAAATGCCTCAGGAGTTATGTACCTTTTGTTTTATTTGTATTGTCAATGCTACAAAGAAACCTCCGTAGGAATGTACAGTGAGTACATTTGGTTCTTGTTGAGTTATTTATTTGTTTTGATGACATCCTTATTTGGATAGTAATAGGGATTTTTTATAAGAATCATAGGTGACAACATTCTATTCATGTCAATTAATTGTGTTTGTATATCAATTCCTTTTAGATTGTCGATAGGAAATTGATTGTAATGTAGTGGAGCTTATGGCTTGTTGAATTAATTGATATTAATGAAGACTGATTAAGAATTTTTATTAATTCTCTTCTTTAATAGATGGTTGTAGTTTTAAATTTTATCATGTTTGAAATGATTATCATGACTATAACATGGATGGAATTAATTTCATTGGATTACTTAACTACTTTTATGGGAAAATGATTCTTAAGGAGATTAGTGAATTCTTCTCTATTTCTAACATTACAACTTGTTGGGAAGCACTTTAATTTGATCTTATTTTGTGTACTTGGAACATTTTCATAAACAACAGTGTTCCTTTTACAAAACTGTTAGATAAAATCATAATATTTAGGATTATAGTGCTTATCATGCTCAGTTCTTGTGAATTGACTCATGCTAAATTTTTTTGAGATGGACTTCATGAAAAGTGAAAGGAGAAAGACTTATAGAAAGTTGCATTTTTATTAACGAAGTCATTTTCTTCATTCATATGCTTTATGTATTTGAATTCTGTTAAAAGGAACTTGATGTTAAAAATATGAGGATGTATCAAATTAATTTTGTACTGCTGAAAAATGTTTTCTTATAATCATATGGAATATTTATTAAGTTTGGAATGAAGTGAACTCTCTCTTTGATAAATGAAATGTTGTATAATGGTTGGTGATTACTGATTTATTTTAAGGGTCACATAAGACTTAGATTTGGTTAATATTCTTAAATATTAACATGCATGACTAGATTTGATTAATATTCTTAAATATTAACATGCATGGATTAATAGAATCTAAATAATAGAATGATTCTTGGATAAGGAATTATATATATTTATGACTCATTTAATATTGGGGTATTGGTATAACTATGATGATTAAGATATATATATATCCTTATTTGGAAAAGGGAATAAGGATAGTTACTACATAGTTGAATGTGACATTCTTATTAAATATATACTCCTTATGTTTTCAGATTTCATGAATAGGAAAATAGTCCTTAATTATGAAGAAGAGGATACTTCCTTTTTATCATTAAATTAGATCTAAGTACGTTATCCTTATTTATGTGATAAATTATATCATTATTGTTGATTAGTTGTATGCTCTACTATATGAAAACAATAAATGGTAATTAGAAAGCTTAAAATAATTAGTAAGATGGTTTTAAATATTATGATATCACTAAGTCTAACTAACAAGCTTTCAACCAAGATTGTTTACATAGTTGAATTAAAGTAAAGAGATTTAATGATCTTACTTACTTGATATTGGAATAAGATTTATTGATAAATGGAAATAATGGATTAAGATTAAAAATTTCATATGCATGAACGCATATTTTATTTGCATACCTTCAACTAGTGTAAAAGTACATTCGAATAAACAATCCCGAGTTTAACTCAGGTGATAATGATAAATGAAATTTGGTTCCGAGATATCATAACATCAGGAAGGCCTAGACCTTAAGCCAGGTAAGATGTTCTTGTGTATACCGTAAGCTTAATTAGCAATTCTAGATAGGATCCTTTACAGGAATTTTGTACCCTGTTTGGCTCTAATACTGATTGGTCCTACTTGGGAGACCTAGACTGGATTCGTTAAGGTTAATAAACTTAACCTAAAATATAACCTATTGGTTAAATAATTGCTAATCTAACGTAGCCCTGAACTATAAGCTTAATGATCCTAAGAGTTAACTTCTTTTAGCGCTATGGATGTAAGACTAATGTCTTACCCTATGATCTAACCTATGTTTCTTACCTATCCTAACTAATGACAAGAATGGAGGGGGACCTATGAAGGGGCGTGAGTCATGGGCGGTGGTTTCCATGGCATTTATGAGGGGGATAAGGTTGAAGGACTTGGGATGCTGTCAGATTTGGCGGAGGTTGCAAACGGCTAATGTGACCTGACGTGGCAGTATCACCAAGTATGGGAATGTTTGTTTGTTTTCTTTTGGCGATCACCAATTTTGGCGGTCGGTGGCAATGGAGAATAGGCGGGAGGATGGAAGTTAATGCAATTAATGAACTTCGGTTCCCGAGCATGGATTTCTTGGGAAGGCATGCAAATGGAATATTGTTTGGTTGTTTGGTTTTCCATGCATTCCATTTTTCGCTCTGCTTGAGCACTGGTTCTTCGAACCAGTCGTCTACTCTGTGTTGCATGGCAACTTTGAGAATTTCTAGCTTCCTTCTCTGTCGGGGAAAGTTTATAAGGCATGAAGGTAACAATTTATTGTTGTTTAATCTATCATGGAAGAAGAAGAGAAGGTGCGAGCACATTCAGAGGTCTTCTTGATTTTTAAGCGACACTATCAGGCATGATAGGCCCTAACTTTTAAAAATCTTGCTTTCCTTCAAATGCTTTCATTAGAACAACTCTGTTCAGATGATTTCTTTTGTATAGTTGGTTTGACTGGAAGCAATGTATTGGTTTTCTTCTTCTCTTTTTGATTTGGGAATCCCTAGTTCGACTTCTGTTGAAGTCCTTGTTGTATTTATATTATGGATTCATCTTTGGTGAAGACCTTGTTGTGTTAGCATGTTGTTAAACTTTTGTTGAATCCTTGCTGAGTATACATATGGATTTGACTTCTATTAAAATGCTTGTTGTGTTTACATTTGGTTCAACTCTGTTGAAATGTGTGCTAGGATTACATATGAACATGACTCTGTTGGAGTACCCTGCTCTGTTTTCATATTGGTTCGACTTTTGTTGAAGTCTTTGCTGAGTTTATGTTATGAAAGTGACTTCTGTTGAAGTCCTTTCTGTGTTTATATTATGAAATCGACTTTTGTTGAAGTCCTTGTTGAGTTATATTATGGAATCGACTTATGTTGAAGTCCTTGCTGTATTTATATTATGGATCCATCTTCTATTAAAGTGTTTGCTGTGATTACATATGAACACGACTTCTGCTGAAGTCCTTGTTGTGTTTACATGTTGGTTTGACTTCTGTTGAAGTCCTTGCTATGAATACTTGATGGATATGACTTATGTTGAAGTCCTTGCAGTGTTTTCATATGAATTCGACTTCTATTGAAGTCCTTACTACGTTTGCATGTTGATTCGACTTCTGTTGAAGTCTTTGTTGTGTATACATATGGATTCGACTCTGTTGAAATGTTTGTTATGATTGCATATGGATTCGACGCTATTAAAATGTTTGTTATGATTGCAAATGGATTCGATCCTATTGAAATGTTTGTTGTGATTACATATGGGTTCAACTTTTGTTATGTTGTTTCCTTGTTTCTTGATTAAATGAGGTAATAAGTTCCCAACTGTACCATGTTAGATGTTGCATGGGATGATTTCTTGGTTGAGGAATGACATATAAGGAAACTATTGTGTCTTATTTAGTTGGTTTATTGTTTATCTCTGGTCGTATGAGATTTTTTTGTTGCTTGATAGCTTCAGGTGAATACATGGTTGATTTGAGATGAAAATGTAATTCCTTCTTTGGAGCTCGACTGGTTTAGTGGCAAGTGTATGAAAAATGTATGAATACAAGCTGTACCTCTGTTGAAAAGGGGTTGGGATGGTCAATAATTATGGGTTATGTAAGTGATGAAATATTAGTGTAGTTGTGTTTTCCTTACGATTTAACTTGGTTAACGGGAACACAGTTGACCGAGAGAAATCTTGCTTTGAGGAACTCTGATTCCTAATAACGTGTGGGTAATCCTAGATCTGCATGGATGGAAATTAGGTTTTGTACTTGGAAGGGATGGGATTGTGTTGATTTTTCTTGCTTTCTTTTCTTCCCTAAATGAATTCAAGATTGATTGTATATGCTTTGCTCCTGAAAATTTGGTACTATGCCCCGAATTTGTTTGGGATGGAGATCTGAACACCTCTGTTCTTTCTCTTAAGTTGTAAAGCACATGTGGATATAGGAGTTTTGGAATACGAAAGTATACTCTCCCTTTCTGGAAATTATTAGTACTCCCTTCTTTTGTATTTCCATAAGAACTCTACTATAGGGGTATAAGATGATTAAACTGTTAAATTTATGAGGAAAGAATGGTAAATGCTTAGTCTTGACCTAAGTTCTTTCCTTATTTACAGTTATAATAATACCTTGTTTGATTTAATCAGTTATCTACTTTAATAAAAGTAGTATTGTAATAGAAGTTGGTATAGCTATCGATGTCTTGGAAATAATGCAATGAGTATAAAGGAATTTCGTTAGAGGCTATAACCAGTCTTTGCTGAATTGTTAAATGTAAATCATTGGGTACACACACCGGTAAGAATTTCATTCGGAATGGAGTAATCTTTATTGGATTATTCTTGTCCTTGGATTTCGAGAGGATGGATATATTAGATTCACTATGTTCTTCTTAGTCTCTAACATAAGATGAATTATCCGAGAAGAGTCAATATGGTAGTTATATTATGAAATTATGTTAAAAAGTCATGTATGGTAGAAAGATAATTAGTGTGATTCATGTTTATAGGTTTGATGAAATGATTTCATTTAAACAGGTTGTCTAATGGAAACAATTGGTGGAATGCAATTGTTTTAAGAATTAGTGCTTATCATGCTCAGTTCATTGAACTGACCCGTGCTAGCAATTTTTGCAGATGGTCATCATAAGTGGTAAAGACACACAGATTTGATATGATGCTCAGATTGTTTAATCTGGTTTTATGATGAATTCCAACTTGATTTCTCTATTTGTACTATATGAAGAAAGTTGTTCTTTTGCTGTTGAGTATTGTATCAAATATGCTGAAGTGCATAAATTGTAAATGTATGGCTTGGAAATAAATGAAATGGGGAAATTGTTACTTATGTGGCTGCATTTTTATTTGATGGATTGAACTTCTTAGGTTCGATTGATTTTAAGTGCATTTTTATTATTTTATACCATGGAGTTATTTGGATTCTCTAAGTAGGCCTTGTAAAGATTATGTGACTGAATACTTCGTGAATGATTAGTAATTCTTTTATGTTATGAATAAGGCTAAATTGGAAATTAGTCCACTGCCTTTCAAGAAGTTAAGGTTAAACTACACCTTAATAGGTAGCTGAAATGGGAAGAGTAATCTATTACTCCCTATCCATGATCTAAGTCAAGACAACGTAATTGATGATTTTAAATCACTATATCTTAATAACAATAAGTAAGATATATTTCAGTCTTGGGAGCTGATATAAACCCATATGGGTTTAGTTAGCATCCTTATGAGAGGACTTAGGGCTATTGCCCAATTATGTAGAATAAGATTATTGGGAACCAATGATCTCCTAGACGAGATCTCAAATCTTATTAAACTTCTCTCTGTGAAATTGAACTTAATTGAGTAAGGCAACTCAAAGGTGTGGAACCCAGGGGTTGGGAAAAGACTACCCAGTTAGGAGAGTCTTAAATTTAATTTCAACTCAACTTAAGTAACTCTTTGAAGTTATGTAAATATTTCCGAGGTGGTTTGTAGGATGTCGACACATGTCAACTGCAGGGTTGTACCTTCGAGAAGATTAGGATCTTCTCAAGGATACAACAATGTAGGTGACCTATGGCGACACCCTTTGCATTGATCATTAAGATTTACACCTTAAACTTGAACAAGTTTTTACTCTGGGACTGGTTAGGACCATGGTCATGTTATGAGGCTGCCCTTGGAGACTCGGGGTACCTTGACACACAGGGGTTAATTGTGGTTGACCCAGTATGTCAGCTTACCCTAGTCCTCAAGAGCATCCTTATAACGTGTGTCATGTTATTAATCCGTTCCTGAGTGAATGACTTGGGACAGGGGAGGCTGACAGAAGTCAGTATAAGACATTCTATTTAACATCGGAGTGGGGTGAAGGACGTATTCTAGATTGACGAGTATGTCGTCAAGGAATACGAGACATGAACAGTATGTTTCAAATCTTTGGCCAAAGTATCGCAAGCTGCTGATTGCATTGTCCTATGTCACCTAGTCTGAGGGACATGATGCTGATGAATAATGGTAACAATTATTCAGATAGGTTCCTTGGGTAGAGCATTCTGAAATCCCAGATTAGGGAAGAGAACCGCAAGAGTGAAGTGTTAAAATAAAAATGCCAACTCTATGATACTCATGAATAGATCGGTAGATCACCGAGTCATGGAATGAATAGATCGGTGGTACACCGAGTCATTACAACTGCATATGGTTATCTGTTATAAGAATGATTGTTATGATCTGTGAGTTCTAAATTATGTATTTAGAACTAGGAAGCACTTATCAAAAAAAAAAATTCTTGTTCTAATGTACTAAAATGGGAATGTTACATCTTGGTATCAGAGCTAAAGGTTAGAGCTCTTGGACCTATTGTGTCCATAATCTGATAAAAACCTGAATTTTCTTATAACAGAAAATGGTTAGAACAAGAGGAACGTTGTAAATAATGCTCCACCGTGCAAAGGGGCAACAACAACCCAAAACTTGATGAGATCCTTTTGCGCCTATTGGACACAAGAGATCATTTTGTTGTACTTGAACAAGTAAATAATGGGAAATGAGGAGGATGAAGAAGCTGGTAATGACAATCAGCTACCTCCGAGGACAACCCCAAAATGGGTGTTGGTAATAAACTTTGAAATGTACCCGTCCAACCGAGAAAACAAAAAGGCCAAAGTTAGCAAAGTGGAACTCACTAATGATATAAAAATGATAAGTCCACCTAAATATGATGACACCACATTAGGAGATGGAGCTGAGAACTGGCTCAACAAGATGGAGAAGTACTTTGCAATAAGAAACTTCTCTCGAGGAAACCAAAGCTATTTGGGAGCCTATTAGCTTTTGCACAAAGCATCTTCGTGGTGGGACAGCCGTAAAGCTGAGCTAAATATTGATGAGACCAATATCACTTGGGATCAATTTAAAGGCTATTTTAGGCAACGTTGGCTGCCACAACTTTTCTATGATCAGAAAATGACAGAATTCCAAAACTTAGCTCAAGGAAACCTAACAAGAATCGAATATCTCTGGGAGCGGTTTACGAAACTCCTCAAGTACGTACCGCAGTATCAAACTGACAAGAAGTTTAGAATATGGAAATTTATCATGGGACTAAATCCCGTGATAGGAGGAGAGGTCGATGTTCACAGCCCAACCACTATGGAAGGGGTTGTTGAAAAATCCATAAGGCAAGAACAAAAATTAAAGGCTATTTCTGCTCATAAAGAGGAAGTGCGGAAGAAGATTGCAAACCCTTCTTCAACTTCACTTGCACCCAAGAAGGGGCCATGGAAAAAGTTTGGAAACAGAAGTAAGTTTCTAGTGGATAATAGTAAGAAAACGATAGCGAATAAGCCTGCTGGAAATGTAAGGGATAGTTTTGCCAAAAATTATAACAATGGGCAGAAGCCCTATGGAGGACAACGTGATAATTTTAAGGCTGGAAGTAATTTTGAGCCTAAAAAGGGACCTGTAGGAGGCTGCTATAATTGTGGCAAAGACCACTATGCAAATTAGTGCCCTTTGAAGAAGGATGATCATAATCAGTAGCATAAGATACATGCTGCAGTAGCAGACAAGCAAGCTGAAAAGTAAGTGACACCTATAGAAGTTCGGGTAAGTTATTTGGCATACCTATCACTATTCTTTTTGATACAGGAGCTACTGAATGTTTTATTTCTAGTAAACTTACTTCTAAAATTAAAAGAAAAGCTGGAAAAATGGATAAATATTGGGTATGCAGGTATGGTAATAACTCTGCTCATACAAAGTGAGTATGTGTCTTTTTGGGGAAGTCCTTGACTTACCTAACTTTTCCATGGAAGTTGACCTCTATCTTACATCTTTGGGATTCTATGACATTGTCATCGGTGTCAATTGGTTAGCTGAGCATAAAGAAAAAGTAGACCGCTTTGAAAAGAATATAAGATGTTTAGATGATTGGTTAAAAGCAACAAAGATTCAAGGTGTGAAACGAGAAATTTTAGTTAGAAAACTATTAGCTATGCAACTTAAAAAGGCTAAAAGCAAAGGATGTACCTTATATGCAGTAAAGATATCTAAATTTTAGAAGAAGATGGTGATTCCATGAAATGATTCCCACTGTTGCAAAGTTTCAAGGATGTATTTCCAGAGGAATTACTAGGTTTACCACCCAAGAGGGAATTTGATTTCACCATTGAAATCAAACTAGGGACGGAACCTATTTCTAAGGCACCTTATCGGATGACTACTACAGAGTTAATCGAGCTTAAGGCACAATTACAAGGACTTTTCTCTAAGGGTTTGATTAGACCAAGTGTTTCACCTTGGGGAGTGCCTGTAATATTTGTAAAAAAGAAAGACAGAACACTTAGACTATGTATTGATTATCGGATGTTGAACAAAGCAACAATTAAGAACATATACCCACTTCCAAGGATTGACGATCTATTTGATCAGATGCGTGGAGCAGTGGTTTATTCCAAGATAGATCTTGAACTGGTTATCATCAATTAAGGATTAGAGAAGAAGATATTCATAAAATAGCTTTCCGAACCAGGTACGGACATTATGAGTTCATGGTTCTACCCTTTGGATTAACTAATGCACCCGCAACTTTTATGAACTTAATGAATAATATATTTCAAGAATATTTGGACAAGTTTGTGCTTGTATTCTTGGACGATATTCTCATATATTCTAAAAGTGTCGAAGAGCACAATGAGCATTTGAAGATAGTTTTGGAAATTTTGAGAAAAAGAAAGTTATACGGTAAGTTATCCAAATGTTCTTTCTTTGATACTGAAGTTCACTATTTGGGTCATGTCATTAGTAAAGAGGGAATTGCAGTAGATCCTTCAAAAATAGTGGCAATAACCAAGTGGCCTGCACCAAAGAATGTACATGAAGTAAGAAGCTTCATGGGCCTTGCTGGTTATTATAGAAAATTTGTTAAGAATTTTTCTAAAGTGGCTGCACCAATAACTTCTTTACAAAAGAAGGATAAGAAATTTATTTGGAATGATAAGTGTGAAACTACTTTCAAAAGTTTGAAAAGCCAGTTGACTTCAACACCTATATTAGTTGTACCAGACCCTAATGGGAACTTTACTGTTGTAACGGATGCTTTTGGGGAAGGCCTTGGAGGTGTTTTGTTACAAAATGATCAAGTCATAGCATATGAAAGTAGAAAACTTAAGTTACATGAGCTGAATTATGCCCCTCATGATTTAGAGCTTGCTGCAATTGTTCATGCACTTCAAGTATGGAGGCACTATTTACTTGGGAAACCTTTTGAGTTGAAAACTGATCACTTAGGGCTGAAATATATTTTCACTCAGCCTAATCTAAATGCAAGACAACGAAGGTGGTTAGAGTTTTTATCTTAATATGATTTTGATATTAGCTACATCAAAGGGAAAGATAATAGAGTAGCAGATGCTCTAAGTCGTAGGAAGCACATTTATGCTCTTATAACATTAAGAACTCAGTTTAAAGATGAGGTAAAAAGTGCCTCAGAATCTAATATATACTTTTAGCAAGTAAAAGTAGCACTTGCTGCAGAACCAAAAGATGAAAGGTATAAAGGTTTTCATTTTGATAATGAAGGAATCTTACGTTATGAAAATAGAGTATATGTACCTTTTCTAAACGATTTGAGAAAGAAATTGTTAGTTGAATTTCATAATTCGCCCTTCTTTGGACACCCGGGTATCACAAAAATGCTTGCTGATCTAAAACAACAATACTTTTGGAAAAGTATGAAAAAGGATGTTATTGATTTTGTGACACATTGTCTGGAATGTCAGTGGGTTAAGGCAAAACACATGCACCCTGCTGGACTATTATATCCCCATAGCATACCGCAGTATAAATGGCAAGTAATAAGCATGGACTTTGTACAAGGGTTTCCTATGTCAAGAAATAAACATGATGTTATCTTGGTAGTTGTAGACAAACTAACAAAGGTAGCTCATTTCATCGCTGGAAATCTAAAGGATGATTCTCCAGTGTTAGCAAAAAGATTTGTGCACAAAATTTTCAGGTTACATGGAGTACCAAAATTGATTATATCTGACAGGGATCCTAGAATGACATCAAGATTTTGGCAAACGCTTAATACAGCTCTTGGAACGAAACTAAACTTCAGTTCTGCATATCATCCGGAAACGGATGGACAAACTGAGAGAGTAAATCAAGTGTTGGAAGATATGTTGCGAATGTATTGCATGGATCAACAGTATAAATGGGAAGAGTATCTTCCATTAGTTGAGTTCGCATACAACAACACTTATCACTCATCTCTTAAAATGGCACCTTTTGAGGCACTTTATGGAAGAAAGTGCAGAACCCCTGTTAGTTGGGATAGTATTGAGGATAGAGTGGTAATTGGGCCAGAAATCCTCACTAAAATGGAACAACAAGTTAAAATGATTCATGAACGATTGAAAGAAGCAGAGATAGGCAGAAGAGCTATGCTGACCTAAAGCGGGTTGATCAAAAGTTTGAACTTGGTGAAAAGGTTTTTCTTCATGTTAAACCTAGAAAGAGTTCTATAACTTTTGGCAAGGCTGCCAAGTTGTCACCTCGTTATGTGGGACCTTTCGAAATTGTCGAAATAATCAATCCTGTAGCTTATCGATTAGCATTACCACCTGCTTTGTCTCACATGCATGATGTTTTCCATATTTCTTTGCTTAAGAAATACGTTTCAAACTTGTCACATGTTTTAAATTGGAATTCCTTGTAGGTCCAAGACCCAGGAATAATTGTGGTTAAACCCACACGAGTGCTGGAAACTCGCCAATTACATTTGAGAAATCGTGAAATACAACAATGTAAGGTCCAGTGGGACCAGTTTAACGAAGAAAGTGTAACTTGGGAAAATCTAGAAGAGATGAAAATTGCTTTTCCCTTTCTTTTTGAACAGAATGGAATCTGTTGACAAAAAAATAAAAATTTAATTATTATGAACTTATCTTTTTCATGTCTTTATGTAAGCCAGCTTGGAGGCAAACATTATTCAAGTTGAATAAATTGTATCATGACATTGATTTATGAAATAATTCATGTTGGAATTGGTCTTTTGTATTGTGAACTAATAAATTGATTGACCTGAAGGTAAATCAAAAGATGTAATCATTAGGACAATGAATCTTTTAGGAGGGAAGCATGTAACACCCCGAACTATTGTTACTTTCTCCTGAGCATTCAAGTGTTGATATATGATTTCTTCTGTATAATGACATGTTCCTTTGGTTTGTTAAGTCATGCTTGATATGGATTGTATCTCCTTTTCTCTTGAAGATCTTTGACTCAGCCTTGGATCAGTTGCATCGATCCAAGGAATGTTTTAAGCTTATTCAGGATGAACAAAATTTATGGACCTTACGAAACTTACAAGGTCTGAATGAGTTTGAATGAACAATCGTGGAGTTTAACTCAGGCTGATCATGATAAATGAAATTTGGTTCCAGATATCGTAACATCGGGAAGGCCTAGACCTTAAGCCAGGTAAGATGTTCTTGTGTATACCGTAAGCTTAATTAGTAATGCCGAGATAAAGGATCCTTTACAGAATTTTTACCCTGTTTGGCTCTAATACTGATTGGTCCTACTTGGGAGACCTAGACTGGATTCGTTAAGGTTAATAACCTTAACCTAAACTATAACCTATTGGTTAAAATAATTGCTAATCTAACCTAGCCCTAAACTATAAGCTTAATGCTCCTAAGAGTTAACTTCTTCTAGCGCTATGGATGTAAGACTAATGTCTTACCCTATGATCTAACCTATGTTTCTTACCTATCCTAACTAATGACAAGAATGGAGGGGGACCTATGAAGGGGCGTGAGTCATGGGCGGTGGTTTCCATGGCATTTATGAGGGGGATAAGGTTGAAGGACTTGGGATGTCAGATTTGGCGGAGGTTGCAAACGGCTAATGTGACCTGACGTGGCAGTATCACCAAGTATGGGAATGTTTGTTTGTTTTCTTTTGGCGATCACCAATTTTGGCGGTCGGTGGCAATGGAGAATAGGCGGGAGGATGGAAGTTAATGCAATTAATGAACTTCGGTTCCCGAGCGTGGATTGCTTGGGAAGGCATGCAAATGGAATATTGTTTGGTTGTTTGGTTTTCCATGCATTCCATTTTTCGCTCTGCTTGAGCATTGGTTCTTCGAACCAGTCGTCTACTCTGTGTTGCATGGCAACTTTGAGAATTTCTAGCTTCCTTCTCTATTGGGGAAAGTTTATAAGGCATGAAGGTAACAATTTATTGTTGTTTAATCTATTGTGGAAGAAGAAGAGAAGGTGTGAGCACATTCAGAGGTCTTCTTCAAATTTTTAAGCAACACTATCAGGCATGATAGGCCCTAACTTTTAAAAATCTTGCTTTCCTTCAAATGCTTTCATTAGAACAACTCTGTTTAGATGATTTCTTTTGTACAGTTGGTTTGACTGGAAGCAATGTATTATTTTTCTTCTTCTCTTTTTGATTTGGGAATCCCTGGTTCGACTTCTGTTGAATTCCTTGCTGTATTTATATTATGGATTCATCTTCGGCTAAAGACCTTGCTGTGTTAGCATGTTGTTAAAATTTTGTTGAATCCTTGCTGAGTATACATATGGATTTGACTTCGTTAAAATGCTTGATGTGTTTGCATTTGGTTTGACTCGTTGAAATGTGTGATGGGATTACATGCGAACACAACTCGTTGGAGTCCCCGCTGTGTTTTCATATTGGTTCAACTTCACGTTGAAGTCTTTCTTTGAGTTTATGTTATGAAAGCAACTTCGTTGAAGTCCTTTATGTGTTTATATTATGAAATCGACTTCTGTTAAAGTCCTTGCTGAGTTATATTATGGAATCGACTTATGTTGAAGTCCTTGCTGTATTTATATTATGGATTCATCTTCTATTGAAGAGTTTGTGTGATTACGTATGAACACGACTTCTGTTGAAGTCCTTGTTGTGTTTACATGTTGGTTCAACTTCTGTTGAAGTCCTTGCTGTGAATACTTGATGGATACGACTTTTGTTGAAGTCCTTGCAGTGTTTTCATATGAATTCGACTTCTGTTGAAGTCCTTGCTGCGTTTGCATGTTGGTTCGACTTCTGTTGAAGTCTTTGCTATGTATACATATGGATTCGACTCTGTTGAAATGTTTGTTGTGATTGCATATGGATTCGACTCTATTGAAATGTTTGTTATGATTGCATATGGATTCAACTCTATTGAAATGTTTGTTGTGATTACATATGGGTTCGACTTCTGTATATGTTGTTTCCTTGCTTCTTGATTAACTGAGGTAATAAGTTCCCAACTGTACCATGTTAGATGTTACATGCTGGATGATTTCTTGGTTGAGGAATAACATACAAAGGAAACTGTTGTGTCTTATTTAGTTGGTTTATTGTTTATCGTTGGTTGTATGAGATTTTTTTTTATTGCTTGATAGCTTCAGGTGAATACATGGTTGATTTGAGATGAAACTGTAATTCCTTCTTTGGAGCTCGATTGGTTTAGTGGCAAGTGTATGAAAAATGTATGAATACAAGCCTGTACCTCTGTTGAAAAGGGGTTGGGATGATCAATAATTATGGGTTATGTAAGTGATGAAATATCTAGTGTAGCTGTGTTTTCCTTACGATTTAACTTGGTTAATGGGAACATAGTTTGACTGAGAGAAATCTTGCTTTGAGGAACTCTGAATCCTAATAACGTGTGGGTAATCCTAGATCTGCATGATGGAAATTAGGTTTTGTACTTAGAAGGGATGGGATTGTGTTGATTTTTCTTGCTTTCTTTTCTTCCCTAAATGAATTCAAGATTGATTATATATGCTTTGCTCCTGAAAAGTTGGTACTATCCTGAATTTGTTTGGAATGGAGATCTCGAGCCTCTGTTCTTCCTCTTAAGTTGTAAAGCACATGTGGATATAGGAGATTTAGAATACAAAAGTATACTCTCCCTTTCTAGAAAATTATTAGTACTCCCTTCTTTTGTATTTAATTAAGAACTCTGTTATAGGGGTATAAGATGATTAAACTGTTAAATTTATGAGGAAAGAATGGTAAATGCTTAGTCTTGACCTAAGTTCTTTTCTTATTTACAGTTATAATAATACCTTGTTTGAGTTATTCAGTTATCTACTTTAATAAAAGTAGTATTGTAATAGAAGTTGGTATATCTATCGATGTCATGGAAATAATGCAATGAGTATAAAGGAATTTCGTTAGAGGCTATAACCGGTCTTTGCTGAATTGTTAAATGTAAATCTGTTGGATACACGCACTGGTAAGAATTCATTCTGGAATGGAGTAATTTTTATTGGATTGTTACTGTCCTTGGATTTCAGAGGGATGGATATATTAGATTCATTTTGTTCTTCTTAGTCTCTAACATAAGATGAATTATCCGAGAAGAGTCAATATGGTAGTTATATTATGAAATTATGTTAAAAAGTCATGTATGGTAGAAAGATAATTAGTGTGATTCATGTTTATAGGTTTGATGAAATGATTTCATTTAAACAGGTTGTCTAATGGAAACAATTGGTGGATTACAATTGTTTTAAGAAATAGTGCTTATCGTGCTCAGTTCATTGAACTGACCCGTGTTAGCAATTTTTACAGATGGTCATCATAAGTGGTAAAGACACACAGATATGATATAATGCTCAGATTGTTTAATTTGGTTTTATGATGAATTCCATCCTAATTTCTCTATTTGTATTATATGAAGAAAGTTGTTCTTTTGTTGTTGAGTATTGTATCAAATATGCTGAAGTGCATAAATTGTAAATGTATGGCTTGGAAATAAATGAAAAGGGGAAATTGTTACTTATGTGGCTGCATTTTTATTTGATGGATTGAACTTCTTAGGTCTGATTGAATGTAAGTGCATTTTTTTATTGTATACCATGGGAGTTATTTGGATTCTCTAAGTAGGCCTTGTAAAAATTATGTGACTGAATACTTCGTGAATGAATAGTAATTCTTTTATGTTATGAATAAGGCTAAATTGGAAATTAGTCCACTGCCTTTTGAGAAGTTAAGGTTAAACTACACCCTAATAGGTAGCTGAAACGGGAAGAGTAATCTATTACTCCCTATCCATGATCTAAGTCAAGAAAACGTAATTGATGGTTTTAAATCACTATATCTTAATAACAATAAGTAAGATATATTTCAGTCTTGGGAGCTGATATAAACCCATATGGGTTTAGTTAGCATCCTTATGAGAGGACTTAGGGCTATTGCCCAATTATGTAGAATAAGATTATTGGGAACCAATGATCTCCTTGGCGAGATATCAAATCTTATTAAACTTCTCTCTGTGAAATTGAACTTAATTAGTAAGGCAACTCAAAGGTGTGGAACCCAAGGGTTGGGAAAAGACTACCTAGTTAGGAGAGTCTTAAATTTAATTTCAACTCAACTTAAGTAACTCTTTGAAGTTATGTAAATCTTTCCGAGGTGGTTTGTAGGATGTCGACACATGTCAACTGTAGGGTTGTACCTTCGAGAAGATTAGGATCTTCTCGAGGATACAACAATGCAGGTGACCTATGGTGACACCCTTTGCATTGATCGTTAAGATTTACACCTTAAACTCGAACAAGTTTTTACTCTGGGACTGGTTAGGACCATGGTCATGTTATGAGGCTGCCCTTGGAGACTCGGGGTACCTTGACACACAGGGTTAACTGTGGTTGACCCAGTATGTCAGCTTACCCTAGTCCTCAAGAGCATCCTTATAACGTGTGTCATGTTATTAATCCATTCCTGAGTGAATGACTTGGGACAGGGGAGGCTGACAGAAGTCAGTATAAGACATTTTATTTAACATCGGAGTGGGGTGAAGGACGTATTCCAAATTGATGAGTATGCCGTCAAGGAATACGAGACATGAATAGTATGTTTCAAATCTTTGGCCAAAGTATCGCAAGCTGCTGATTGTGTTGTCCTATGTCACCTAGTCTGAGGGACGTGATGCCGATGAATAATGGTAAAAATTATTCAGATAGGTTCCTTGGGTAGAGCATTTTGAAATCCTAGATTAGGGAAGAGAACCGCAAGAGTGAAGTGTTAAAATAAAAATGCCAACTCTATGATACTCATGAATAGATCTGTAGATCACCGAGTCATGGAATGAATAGATCGGTGGTACACCGAGTCATTACAGCTGCATATGGTTATCTATTATAAGAATGATTGTTATGATCTGCGAGTTCTAAATTATGTATTTAGAACTAGGAAGCACTTATCAAAAAAAAATTCTTGTTCTAATGTACTAAAATGAGAATGTTACATCTTGGTATCAGAGCTAAAGGTTGCAGCTCTTGGACCTATTGTGTCCATAATCTGATAAAAACCTAAATTTTCTTGTAATAGAAAATGGTTAGAACAAGAGGGAATGTTGCGAATAATGCTCCACCAGGGGAAGGGGCAGCAACAACCCAAAAACTTGATGAGATCCTTGCTGCCCTATTGGACACAAGAGATCATTTGGCTGTACTTGAACAACAAGTAATGGGAAATGAGGAGGATGAAGAAGCTGGTAACGAAAATCAGCTACCTCCTGAGGACAACCCCAATATGGGTGTTGGTAATAACACTGGAAATGTACCTGTCCAACCAGAAAACAAAAGGTCAGGTTGGCAGCGGAACTCACTAATGATATAAAAGGATAAGTCCACCTAAATATGATGGCACCACATTAGGAGATGGAGCCGAGGCGGCTCGCGAGGTGGAGAAGTACTTTGCAATAAGAAACTTCTTTGAGGAAACCAAAGCTATTTGGGGAGCCTATCAGCTTTCCCATGAAGCATCTTCGTGGTGGGACAGCCGTAAAGCCGAGCTAAATATTGATGAGACCAATATCACTTGGTATCAATTTAAAGGCTATTTTAGACAACGTTGGCTGCCACAACTTTTCTATGATCAGAAAATGATAGAATTCCAGAACTTAGCTCAAGGAAACCTAATGGTAGCCGAACACGGGAGCGGTTTACGAAACTCCTCAAGTACCTGCCAGATATCAAACTGATGAGAATTTTAGAATACGGAAATTTATCATGGGACTAAATCCCGTGATAGGAGGAGAGGTCGATGTTCACAGCCCAACCACTATGGAAGGGGTTGTTGAAAAGGCCATAAGGCAAGAACAGAAATTAAAGGCTATTTCTGCTCATAAAGAGGAAGTGTGGAAGAAGATTGCAAACCCTTATTCAACTTCACTTGCACCCAAGAAGGGGTCATGGAAAAGTTTAGAAACAAGTAAGTTTCCAGTGGATAATAGTAAGAAAATGATAGCGAATAAGCCTGCATTGGAAATGTAAGGGATAGTTTTGCCAAAAATTATAACAATGGGTAGAAGCCCTATGGAGGACAACGTGATAATTTTAAGGCTGGAAGTAATTTTGAGCCTAAAAAGGGACCTGTAGGAGGCTACTATAATTGTGGCAAAGACCACTACGCAAATCAGTGCCCTTTGAAGAAGGATGATTGTAATCAGCAACATAAGATACATGCTGTAGTAGCAGACAAGCAAGCTGAAAAGCAAGTGACACCTATAGAAGTTTTGGGTAAGTTATTTGGCATACCTGTCACTATTCTTTTTGATACAGGAGCTACTGAATGTTTTATTTCTAGTAAAATTGCTTCTAAACTTAAAAGAAAAGCTGGAAAAATGGATAAATCTTGGACTGTATAGTATGGTAATAACTCTGTTCATACAGTGAGTATGTGTCTTTTTGGGGCAGTCCTTGACTTACCTAACTTTTCCACGGAAGTTGACCTCTATGTTACACCTTTGGGATCCTATGACATTGTCATCGGTGTCAATTGGTTAGCTGACCATAAAGCAAAAGTAGACCGCTTTGAAAATAATATAGTTTTAAACATGAGAGATCATTTTAATACTAAGTCCCTGAAATGAGAGATAAATGTTACTCCGATTCATTAGAGCTGCATATAGTTTTCTATTATGTGGTGGATTGGCATAAGAATGTGTGTTACGAATTATATTAATTTAGAACAGATAACATTGTGTAAAAAAAAATTCCCTTGTTTCTAAGTCATTAGAAAGTGGATGCTACATTTTGGTATCATAGCTAAAGTTTGTAACTCTTTGACCTATTGAGTCCAAATCTGATTAAAAACTTAATTTCTTGTTAACATAAAATTTTTAGAACAAGGGGGAGCTACAAATAATCCACCTCAAGGTAGAGAGGTAGGTAGCACATAAAAACTTGATGAGATTCTTACTTCCCTTTTGGACACAAGAGATCGTCTTGTTGTACTATAACAACAAGTAATGGGTAATGCAGAGTGGGTAGATGATGCTGATCATAAAAATCAGCCACCTTCAGAAAGAATGTCAATGCTGAAAATTTGGGTGGTGGTAATGAGAATGCAATAAATAAAAATGTTGTAAATACACCTAATCCTCTTGAAAATAAAAAAGGAAAGATTTGCAGCTGAACTTACTAATGACATAAAATGGATAAGTCCACCAAATTTTAATGGCACTACACTGGGGGATGGGGCTGAGAATTGGCTCAGTGAAATGGAGAAGTAATTTGCAATAAGGAACTTCTCGGAAGAAACAAACCCAGTATGGGGAGCTTACTAGCTTTCCCATGAGGCATCCTCCTAATGGGGTAGCTATCGGGATGAACTCGAACATTGATGAAACAAACATTTTGTGGGATCGGTTTAAGGAATAATTCAGGGGAATGATGGCTACTAAAACTCTATTATGATAAAAAAATGACAAAATTTCAAAATTCACTACAAGGAAAGTTAATCGTAAAGTATGTCTCACAAATATCAAACTAATGAAAAGTTCAAGATACACAATTTTACTATGGGATTTAATACTATCATAGGAGGAGAGGTAGATATATAGAGCCCAACCACCATGGAAGGGGTTGTAGAAAAATCCATAAGGCAAGAACAAAAATTGAAGGCAATTTCTGCACATAAAGAAGAGAATCAAAAGAGAATTACCAACTCTTCTTCGTCACTTGCACCTAAGAAGGTGGTATGGAAAAAGTTTGGAGTTAAAAACAAGTTTGTGACTGATAACAATAATAAAAAAAATAAACCTACTACGAACACTAAAAACAATTTTGTGAAGAATAACAATAATGGGCATAAATCTTATGGAGGTCAAAACAATAATTTCAAGACCGGAAATAAGTTTGAACCAAAAAGGACCTATATGGGGTTTTTTAACTTTGGTAAGGATCACTACGCAAATTAGTGCCCTCTAAAAAAAGATGGCAATAACTAGCAGCAGAAGATACATGTTGTAGTAGTTGATAAACAAGCCAAAAAAAAAGTTACACCCATAGAAGTGCCAGGTAGATTATTTGGTACACCTCTTACTATAATTTTTTATACTGGTGCTACAAAATTTTCTATTTCTAGTAAATTAGCTAAAAAATTAAAAAGAAAAGTAGGAATAATGGAATAATCTTGGACTGTTGATTATGGTAATAATGTTTTCCATACTGTTAGTAAATTTATTTTTGGAGTAGTTTTAGAGTTACCTAATTTTTCTACCAAAGTAGATCTTTATGTTGCTCCTTTGGGGTCATATGATGTCATAATTGGTGTTAACTAGCTTACTGATCATAAAGAAAAAGTTGATTATTTTGAAAAACACATTAGATGCCTTGATGATTTGTAGAAAACAATAGACATTCAAGGGGTAAAATGAGAAATTTCAGTTAGGAAATTATCAACTATGCAACTTAAGAAGGCCAAAAACAAAGGTTGCACATTATATGCAAAAAAACTTTAGAAACAAAAGAAAAGGACAATAATTTCTTGGAAAATTATCCGTTGTCAAGATATTTCAGCGATGTATTTTGGAAGAACTACCTGGTCTTCCACCTAAATGAGAATTTGAATTTACAATTGAAATCAAACGTGGAACTGAACGTATTTCCAAGGAACCTTATCGCATGGATACAATTTAAATAATAGAACTTAATGCACAACTATAAGAAATATTATCTAAAGGCTTGATAAGACTCGAATGTCTCACCTTGGGGAAAATTGGTAATCTTTGTGAAAAATAAGGATGGAACACTTAGACTTTGTATTGATTACAGAATGTTAAACAAAGAAACAATCAAAAAATATATCCATTTCCTAGGATTGATGTTTTATTTTACTAGATGTGTGGTGCATCAGTTTATTCAAATATATATCTTCATTATGGATATCATCAATTGAGAATTAAGGACAAGGATATTCATAAAAACAACTTTTAGAATTGTTATCCCGTAAAATTCACAAGGGCAATTTTACCGATAACCATACCAAAATTTTGTTCCGATCCCTCGTAATGGATCCCTTGCGTTCGGAACATTGCAAATCCCTTCCCGAGAAATCCAGTTTTCGAACTTAGTCGTTTTTGGTCTTTTTGGGTGGGCACATATAATCACTATGCAACATCATATGTTCATCCGCCCCCTTTTAATCCTTTAGCGCAGGTTTTCTTGTGTCGGGAGGATTTTTGGTGCAGCTCTCTATGTTGAGTCTTTCCTGCGTGCACCAAGGCACGGCGCTTTCTGTCAATAGATAATTTGTATGCGCCTTTTTTGTGCGCCAAAGGCGCACATATTCCTTTGTCAACACCACTTTTGGTGCGCAAAGGTGCACATATCTTCATGTTGACAAGCATTTTGGTGTGCCAAAGGGCGCATGTTTTCTCGTGTTGACAGCTCCTTTAGTGCGCCACTTGAAAGGGTTGGTGGTACATTTATTGCTACCTCACCTATAAATAGGCGCGTCTGTGCTGTCATTGTCACCGAGCTATCACGTGATTACTTTTAAAAATATTGTTTTCTTTGAGCCTCATCAATGCACTCCGCCTGTTGCTTTCGATCACATAGTGGACCCGTTTGCACGTTCTTTGCTATTTATCCGTAAGTGGCCTTCTTTCTTTTTGTGTGTTTTGTGGTTGTGGTTTTGGTGTTTGTGGGTATGATTGAAAAAGAATGAAATCATGAATTTTCTTCCCCGCATTGTTTTTCCACATTTCCTCCTCTTTCCACATCTCTGCTTTGGTAGAGGAAGCTCGTCTCTAAAAATAATGATGGTTTGAACCCCTTTGATTAAGCCCCTTCATCACCAAAAAAAAAAAAAGAGCTTAACCATACGTAAACCCCTCTCGAAAAAGCAAACCTAAAAAGGAAACTATATTTTCCTTTGGCGCATTGGCACACCATGCAACATCAAGGACAGTTGTGCCCTTAGCACATCTATCGTCCCACATATTACACAATGATAAGTTGCACCCTCATGGTGCACTTCCCTCGCTTGCTGCAAATGCTTTTCATGCGCCCCTTAGCGCATCAAACTTGAGTGCAACATCACAAATTCCTACGCCCTTAAAGCGCACTCAAAGATCCATGTAGCAGCCTTTTCTATGCGCCAAGTGCAAAGCTATAAATGACGTAGGCACGTCCCTCATCACAACAACATTGTGTAATGCAGACCTTCCATGCGCTATGCCAAGTTCCCCTACGGTGCATGAACATATGATGTTACACGCATTAAGCGTGCGCCCTTCGGTGCATCCTGTACCCATGTAACATGAAAGTAATCCGCGCCCTTTATAAAATAAATACACATGGCATAGACGCGCTTGTGCTTACAGAACAAAGAATGCACTTTGCAGTGTCTATGCGCCATGTGCCCTTTGGCGCTGATTTAACCCTTGCAACCTCCCTTTCCTGTGCGCCTTTCCTGTTTAGCTCAGAGCCTGCAATATCCATGTGCCATGCGCCCGAGGCCTAAAAATTGCTATCTCTTTCTTCTCACAAGCATTTCAATGGAAAATCAACCTGAAATGGCTTTCTCCAATTGGGTTTCACTTATTATTCTTGCAGATCAACAACTAAGTTTAGAAGAACATATGTCAACATCAAGCAAAAGACCTACCAAATCCAAAGGCAAGGCCAAGCTCACAGAAGAATAAATGAAGTATAAGTATCGAGAGGTCGAATGCCCAACTCCTGTGCCGAGTGTGACGGACATCGAGACTCGAGTTGGGTCATATTGATATGGAAGAGTTCTGGGTCAGGACTCAGAAGGTCACAAGAAGTCCATGGATGGACAAGCTGATGGGTAGTGCCCTGCACTTTTCTGGAGGAATCCTGTCAACGCCGTAAACAATGAATTTATGATGGTGGTTGCCGGTGCTACAATAAAGACACAAGATGTGTCGTAAATGAGAAGGGCGAGGTCATAATTAACCTCACTGCCCGCCACTTTGAGATAATACTCGACATTCCTCATCACCGAACTTTTTGGTGTTAGCCGAGAGGATTGTATCAAATCCTGGGACGACAATGAAGATCAGTGCATGCAACTGATGAATGAAGTATATCTGAAGAACAAGAAGGTGGTGACCCGTTGGCCACAAGTCATTCACCGCAATGATTTTTCAGAGGAGCCAAAGATGACACCATCACGTTCCTCGAAGCAGGTGTTTGGGCTTCCCGATGCCCACTATTTCCACAAATGGATGTTGCGGTATTTAGAAACAATGAACAAAAATATGCCCGATCAACACTTTAGTGGGCGAAATCATGCGCTAAGCATGATATCGAGTAGCTGCAACAATTCCCCACAATGGGGAGGTTCTACATGAATTCCTATGTTGTTTATGTTGTAGCTTCAGAAAGGGACTACCCAACTCTGATGCGGAGTGGGGTTTGGCCCCAAGTTAGAATCTATGAATACTATCCAGAGTGAAGATGGAGAATAGCATCCCTCAATTTACAAAGATCAATGATGAATTTTTCTATTTCATCATCTACCTGTTGAGGCCGAATATGACTTACGGTTGCATGACCAAGAGCATCGTGGCAGCCACAGAGAAATGGGGGGCCCTGTTCACTCAATTTCCCACGTTCACTTATCTAAGGGCGGCTAACTTCTTCGGAGAGCCAACTAGACTGCCAAGGTATCTTTGGGCCCAAGTTGATTCTCGCTAGAGTGCCAAGACACGGCTAGTCACCTACCATGAGAAGTGCCTCAAGAGAAAGAAGGGTGGAACTCCTTTCCCCCTTACAGTTGGTAGATACACATGTCTCACTCACCACAAGGAAAAAGACATGTTTGCAGAGCTGGAGCTACTGAATCTGAAACATGACTTCCTGGCAAGGCCTACCTTTGACCTGAGAAATTGTCTACCAAGGGCTAAGCTTAATCCGATCCACATCCCTCAAATCGAGGATATCTACATTGACCTATATCATGAGGTGGATCTCAGGAGGAAAGACCATTCTAGTTTGGCCTTGGCAGAAATCATCCAATATGGGGTGGCCATCATCCTTAAAGGCTACCAAACTATTGAAGAGGAAGTGGATCAAGTGTATCTTGACACAGGTGGGGATGATTGGCCTTTTGTGGAAATTGATAGGACTAAAGCACCTCAGACAATTGAGGAGAGGGTCAAAGAAACTCTACGTAGAACAGAGCATTGGTGCCGAATGAACGGACTCATCTACCTTGGGGTTGATTTCACAACCTCTCCATTGGGTAACGCACCTCCTCGATCAAAACAGCAGCCTAAAGGTAAAGGAAAAAGCAAAGAGGGTGAATCCAACACCACTCAAGAGGAAGCTCCTGCAAGTCCTCCTTCTCGTTGCACCCGAACAAGTTGTAACTCTGGCTTCTCCAGAGAAAGAAGCGAAGAAGATGTTCCAATAGGCCCATCCACTCAGGATGTCGCCACTGCTGCAACAACCGAAGTCCCTTCTATCCCTTCTTCTTCTCCTCCTTCCCCTCCTCGAGTGATTAAGTGACAATTCCTTTGTTCGTGTCCTCTCCCCCTTCTTCTACCATTCCTCCCACTTCTTCATCCATCTTCTCTTCCCTCATGCACTGTCCCCCTCCATTTCTTCTCTCATCTCGAGAGCCCTTCCCTTCCTATGTCTTCCTCTTATGCAAGTATCTCTTCCTCCCGTGAACACTTCCTCGGCTTCCCTCTCGATGCCACCTCCAAGTGTCTCCACGTTTTCCCTTCTACTACTGCAACTTCCCCTTCTCTATTCCTGGTCCTTCTCCCATAAGTCCAGCCTGGATCTCCCAGCACTTAAGTCAGCAGAAAAGGAAAGTTCCCATCGCACCAATGGACTTCTCTGTGATCCCATCAAAAGGGGTAAAGAAGCAGAAGCCCGTCACACGCTTCTCTCAGAGTGCTTCGGGAGAAAGGGTAATGGAGATCGCATACCCCAATCCTCTGAAGGATAAAAAGGATCTATGTCCGACAGATTATATAGTGACCCAGGTCACAATGGGGATGTCTTCTGAAATCCTTCAGGGAGAGGCCCTATCTACAGTTGACGCCCTCTGCAAGAAGCTTCAAGAAACAAAAGAAGAGAAAAGGCTATTGAAAGAGAAAAATAAACATCTTCTCCAAGCCTTATAGAAGATGGGCAAGACACCTCCACAATCGCCACCGAAACTCTTGAGCCTCTGAGCCAGGATAAAATTAATGAATATGCAAAAATCGGCAAGTAGGGCATGGTAGTTTCAGCTTGGAGGAGCCAAATCCTCAAAGATAGTGAAAGAGTGATCGCCAAGTTCTCTGATTTATATCTGAACATCAACAAGGCAAATAAGGACCTCTAAGCGTTAGCAGCAGGACCCATATCGGAAAGAGCTGGACCATGCTAGGCATGCAAAGATGAAACCTTTCAACAAATGTTTGACTGTTTAGTCGAAGATTTGGTCAAGTTCATCGTTTTCGGTCATCCCAGGGCCCTCAATAAAGTCATTTCCACTCTGGATTACCGGATGGATCAACTAGAATTCATCCTTGAAAAGATCGATAAGGTAAAGGAAGAAGCCCTGGATGCAATGCACCAAATGGAACAAATCGTTCTCAACATGTCACCAGGGTTGCTTACTCCTTCCTTCGCCTTAAGAAAAGTTGATGAAACCATCCAGATCTTCAAGGAGATCGTTTCACAAGGGCTGGGGCCAAAGGTCACTTTTGACGCAGAGTCCATCAATAACCTTGCTGGCCTGTCGGGACTTCATCGGGTTAGAAAGAATATTCCAAACTCCCAGAGAAGCACATAGATGAGCGGGAGACTTGCGAGGTGATCAGTGAGCGACACAAGGATCCTTCCCAGGATCAACTAGGGCCCATGATCAGCAAGTTCATGGAATACCGTGCCTAATTTTGCATCTCGTCACCGAGCAAAAGCGTAAGGCGAGCTACTCCCTTTCGGCCACAGGATGACGACGATGAATAACTTCTCTTTCTTCTTCTCTCTCCTTCGGTGTTGTTTCCTTTTGTAAATATCTAGAGTATGTTGGCACAAATGATGACATCATCCATGTTGCACCATGGGATGATGTCATCCATCAAGTTGTTAAAAGTCAACATGACTTTGAGATATTTTGTAGATATTTTGTAAATAGGTGGTTGGCTCCTTTTTGCCTTCTTTTCTCTCCTTCTTCTATAAATACCCCAATACTTGTTGTATTGGGTATGAGTGAATATATTTCAGATGAAAAATAGAAGTGAGGAGAAAATACTTTGAGCTTTTTGTAACAGAAAGAATTATTAATACAATATTTAGACTTTGTGTTGAATACGTGTGTTATTTGCATTGGATCTTTCTTACGTTAGATCTGTGTGCTTGTTCTGTTGGATCTACTTCTATTTTATCATCATTTATTCATCAGTATTGCTTTGCTCGTTTATGCAAGTAGGTTTGGCTCTGTTTACTACCAATCCCAAAACATAAACCCTCTGACCTTTCTGCTTTGGAATTCATTTCTTTTCTTTCTTCGGATCTGGATCTTTTCCATCCTCTCTTTCATTCCTTTCTTTTCGCAGTCGGAAACACCCTACTGGGATGAGATCCCAAACCCCAAAGGAAAAATATTGTGAGACTTGCATGATTCTATTTGGTAGACTAGCAATAAACTAGTTTCACTTTCTTTGACTCAAAGAGGGGCTATGCCCTGCACACTATTGGCTCGTCTATCATAGATCTGCCCAAGCGAAAAATTTTCGAGACCAATATTTTTTGGTGACTCTCTATCGGGGATGAAACAGATCTATCAGATCTATGATAGTGGTAGGATAGAAAATCTACAAAATCAGAAAAATCACTATCTGTTTGCAAACTTTAACTTTTTGTCAAAAATCTAAAATTTTGCAAAAGTGACCCGAATTGAAAATTTTCTTCTGAGATCCATAGATCTGGCCTAGTTGAAGATCTTTAGTTCGCTGAGTTTTTATAAAAATCTGTATTTTGCCGTGGATCTGAGTTTTTGACTGTTTACCAAAAATTTCAAACTCTTTGAAAAAGTCAAATTTAGATCTAAAAATCAGCTTGCTAATCTTCACTGTCATTTTATCCTCGCTGTTATTTGTCATTAACCGCAAATGGTTTTAGAAGAGGATAGTTTTTAAATATTTAGAAAAGTAGCGAGAAAATCAGCAAGTACAACCAAAAATAAATTTTAAATCTGCTCGGCAACATTGCAGATCTGGAAGGTACGCTGGTAGGTGAGCCATTTACCTATAGCAGGCGAGCTCATGGAGAAGTCGATCCTACTTTCGATCTGCTTTAGAGGCACAATTTCAGTGTAACACCGGTGTGCTTTTCAACACTAAGTTTAGCTGATCAGTCAGCCAGAAGTGCCTCACCTCCGCGGAAGAACCAGTTTTCACAAGGAGCCTCCACATCCCTTTGTAGTGCCTTGCTGCTCAGTGGAACTATGCTTCCAGCCCGTGTTCTTTTTCCAGCTGTCCAGATGGTGGTGCCATGGGGAAATGCTATTGGTCCTCTCGCATTACCACATCCTGTCCACACGCTCCCACATGGAAACTAAAAGAATTTTCCCAAATTCTACGGGAGCGGAAACCAAAGCATGGATTCACACATATCTGCATTCAACATGTCATGCAGTATTCTAGATGTAACTCATGAAGATGTGTCGGTTCACCTTTTTCTGGAAACTCTACAAGGACTGCGAAATTTGAATGGTTTCGAATTTTTCGGCCGGATCTATTACCAGTTGGGCCACCTTGCGGGATGCTTTTGAAGACAGGTACAAGCCTTCAGAAGATGCATTTGCATTATTATCACAGATCACTCACCTGAAGAAGGAGGCCAATGAGACCATGTGCGATTTTATCACCAGGTTCAATGCATTAATCAGCCATGTCCCTATTGCCATGCTTCCAGCACCAGAAAATTAGAAGTGTTTCTTCGTGAACGCTATGAGCTCGAAAGTAATTTTCTTACTCTTGCAAGAGTGAGTGGCTACCTTGATTCTCACCCAGGCCACTACCATTCGAATAGAAGATAATTTGATAATATCTGGCGAATTGAAAAAGGAATCATCCAAGCCTAAATCTTCGGACCCTTCTCCCACTACTTCGTCTGATCCGGTATTTCAAAAGATGGCGAACGACTTACTTGCATTAAAGAAGCAGTTAGCCCAAGCTTCTCCCAGTTCCTCATACCGGGATATTCCACGGAGGAACTTCGTTTCCAACAATGTTCCTCAAAGGCCGCGCTTACCCGCAACTACTCCGCGGTTGGCGCTTGAGGCTCCTCCGGTCAACGCTCTAGCCGAAATCGAAGAAGAGGAACAAGATTATGAAGAACCTTCATCTCAGGGTGAAGATGATCAAGACGTCGGTGAGCTGACTGGTGACTCTACTATCGAGTGTATGGAATTTGATGAGGAAGAATCTGATGAAGAGGAGGGTACCCAAGGCTATGCGAAGCGGACAATCATATGCTGTTTTTACCCGCTCGCAAGGCAAAGAAGCGAGATGTCGCTGCTCATGTGCGTAGGAGAAGGCCGTGTCAAATGCACCTCCAACATATCTTGCTAAAAGAGGTAATCCTCTTCCTACTCCACTCCCTATTAATTCTTTTACAAGGAAATATTTTCCCCCCATTTCTCCTCAAAATCATCCTTCTCATACTCCTATAAAGACCAAGTAATCCTACCCTACCATCGTGAAGTGAGGGACTCATTCCTTCACCAATGCAACCCTTGGCCACATTTGATATCATAGATCATGCTAAAAAAACCAAGATCCAAATGTCAAGCCGAGTATCTTGATCAAATCCACGAACGACTTGTGAGATTGACCAAGTATATTCAAAGTCAAGTCATGTCATAACTAATCGAGTTTCCCCAAAAGGAATCCTTGTCACTCCTCCTCCATCCCGCATAAATTTTTCCTCAACATCTCGCATCGGGAAAGATAGAGCCCTTCTATCTCTCCCTCCTAATCAAAGGCCATAAGCTAAGTAATTGCATAATTGATTTGGGAGCTTCTGATAACGTCATGCCGGCAAAAGTCACCCATGCTGTGGGCCTCACCCTTACCAAGCCTTTTGGTAGATGTTATTCCTTGGAAACCAAGCAGGTGCCGTTGATTGGTCAAATCAAAGATGTGTAGTTCACATTTGTGGCATTCCCAGAGAAAAGAGTAAAGATGACCGTCCTTGTTGCCGACATTCCAGCAGCCTATGGAATTTTGTTGGGAAGAAGTTTTTGCAGCGAAGTTGGTGGGGAGATTCATATGGACTCGGTCTAAAGCTAGAATCCCGTCCAAAGGTGTGATGCAAACTTTGGAGCCGAATCATAAAAGAAGTACTTGTTTACTAACTCGAAGACCCCAAAGCTCAAATTCTTTTGAATCATCAGGAATGGGGAACTATTTCTTGTCTACCAAGTCTAAAAAAATGGTTGTTCTTGTCCAAGAAGAAGATCTTAATAAGATCTGGACTTCTGATTCGATGGGCAATGCACTTGGTAACCAAAGTGGATGTGGCACTTAGGAGCCGTGCTAATATCTTCCGAGGAAGAAATTATTCCCCTCTCTTTTAAGTTGCAGTTCTTCAATACAAATAATACCGTTGAGTATGAATCTTTGTTACTCAAAGATGCAGCAAAGAAGAGAGAGAGGGATCAAAAATCTGAAAGTGCAAGGTGATGCAAAGCTAGTCGTGAATCAAGTTAAAAGAATATATCAAGTGAATAATGAGAGGCTCAGGCACTACCGTAATGCAGTGTGGGATAGCATTGAAGATTTTGATACTTTTTCAATAGAATCCATTCCAAGAGCTCAAAATGACATGGCTGATTCATTGGCCATTTCAGCGTCCTCATGCTCCTCACCGGGTTTGAAAACAAACAAATACACGATTGAGGTGGTTTTCCGCCCAAGCATGCCAGAAAATTCTCAGCATTGGAAAGTGTTCAATGATGACAATCAACTCATTACCTTTCTAGAGAAGGTGGAAATTTTTAAGGAATTGCACTTTGAAGGATCCACTTCCACTTGTCATGAATCAGTCACCGATCAAGACGATGAATCCGAAGGGAACGACGACATATGTCAGCTCAAAGGAAATAAAATTCCAAAGGGCCTGGTTTCTCTGGAATGGTTGTTGACATGTGAGCATGATCGTTTTGTGAAAAAGAAGAGGCGAGATGATCCTGACTCATCCCCAGAAACTGAACTGGTCAATTTAGGTTCAGTAGAACACCTGCAGTTTGTGAACATTGGAAAATGTTGCACGCTCAAAGAAGTGGAAATTCGTCTAGTTCTTTGAAGAAATACATGGATGTATTTGCATGGTCCTATGCCAATCTAAAGTCTTTTAAGCCAAAGGACATCCAACATGACATCCCCGTTGAAAGAAGACATTAAAGCCTTTCGCGAAGCGAGAGGCATTAGAATCCTAAGATCTCGTGTACTATCCAAGCTAAAATTCGAGAAAATTTGGATGTGAGAATCATTTTTCCTATCCATCACAAAGACTTGGGTAGCAAATATTGTGCCGGTGCAAGAAGAATGGTGAAATATGCATATGCGTAGATTTTCAAATCGAATCGGGATTCCTTGAAAGACAACTACCCACTTCCTATAATGGATCAAGTTCTACAAGCAGTAACTAGATCAGAGATGTCTGTCCATGCTTGATGGTTTTTTAGGCTACAATCAGATTGAAGTCTCACCTGAAGATCAATTTAAAACAACATTCACTACTCCCTAGGGTACATTTTCCTACAGCAGGATGCCTTTTGGCCTAACCAATGCTGGCGCCACTTTTCAGCAGGCCATGGAGCTGGCATTCAAAGGTATGATGGGGAAGGTCATTGTGGTTTATCTAGATGACTTAACTATGTTCTCTAAACAAGGAAATGATCATTGTGATCACCTGGAGCAAGTATTGGCCAGATGTCAAGAGCATGGGATTTCCCTAAACCTGAAAAAGTCTATTTTTGGAGTCATGGAAGGAAATTTGCTAGGGCATGTTGTTAGCAAAGAAGGAACGAAGATAGTGATCCAGAGGATCCTCACAGAGAAACACCAATCTAAGATCTTCTCAGAAATTGTTGCAGTCATTTTTAAAACGTGGGGAAAAATTATACGACTCCAACGATAGCTTGTTTGCAGGAAACGGAGCTCGTTTGCAAAAGTTATAGCCCGCTGAAATTTTTGGGCAACTGGCGAATTTTGGGGTTTTTGTGCAGGTTGGACGTGTGCACGCTCGCCAAGTGTTGCGATCGTATTGTGACACGTGGACAAATTGTGTGACGTATTAAAAAAATGGGTTTTGGAATGCCGGTCTTGGACACTCGATCTCGGACAAATGGACCCCGCTATTTTCTGGCTGGGGGCCCTCAGCCAGGTTCGACACACTCAATTTAGGAGGGGTGCCTTGGCCTCCTTCTCATTTAACCATTCAACCAACTGTGTATATAAACCTCTATATTTTCTATTGCGCCATGCATGTGGGATATTGGGCATGCTTGACTTAAATTATTCACGCCCTTTTAACTTCCTTGCTTTTTCCACGCCTATGTCTAATCATTTCCAAGCATATATTAAATTTCCCACGCCTATATTAAACTGTCCAAGCATACATTAAATTACCCACGCCATATTTGGAACTGTCCACCTTTTTAGGGATTTAGGCACCTAAAATACATGCTATGCGCCACCCAATGCGCCCCAAGGTCAAAGCGCCTATTATATAGGCTTAGGTGGCTTACTTGCCACTTTAAATGCGCACCCTCCACCTATTTTAAACCACAAGATATGTTCCCAAGCGCCCAATGTGGGATTTTATTCCCAAAGGATCAGCCAAAGGGAATGGAACTCGGGTGGAGGTGGTAAAAGGATATGCGCCCAGCCATCAGACCAGGAGGTGCACAAACAGTATAAATAGGGTAATATTTTATTTGTAATGGCATTCGGACTGTGTAAAAATATTGTATTGCTCATATCTTGAGCTAACGGTGGAATTTGAAGGAGATGTAAAAGGCAACCCCTGTTATTTTCGACAGAGGAAGACTGTGAGAAGGTCTAAATTTTGTAGAATTCTTTGTAAAGGATTATTTTCAAGATTTTAATAGATCGGTCCCATTCAACCGGACCCGGAGACGTAGGCCTCAAGCGCCGAACTCCGTTATCAATTCTCGCGTCACGTTGCTGGTGAATTCTCTTCATTTATTTCTGTATTTGCACAGTACTTGCAGTTTTTATTCTTTTATTAAAAATACAAAAAGAAATAATGCACAAATTTAAATCGAAAATCAATACAAAGCAAGAAAAGTGTGTGTGCACAATTGCTAGTTAAATTTGGTTTTCAGATCATTGGTATCAGAGCTGGTTTTGACTGATTTTTGGTTCAGTCTAACGTGTTTTGGATTGCAAGTTGTGTGTTTTGGATGATAACAAGGTCTCGATCTAAGAAGGGTGAAGGAGAATTAGTTGAAGGAGATCCCAAAATTGGTACCAGACGATCTCGAAGTCCGACAATGGAGGATCGAGAGGAAGTGGAACAAAATTTTCGTCAATCCTTCCAACAGATGAAGGAAATGGTGGAAGAAATGTACCAAGAAAGGAAAAGGGAAAAGGGGACTAGAGAAGGTAAGAAAGAAGAAAGCTCTAGTTCTGACATTCCAAAAAGAGACTCCTTAAAATCTGATTTTCTTTCATTAAAGTTAGATATCAAGTTTGAATTGCCTATGTATACTGGAGAGCTAAATGCAGAGAAATTGGATAACTGGGTCAAGCAAATAGAAGTATATTGCAGGGTTCAGAAAATTGTTGATGATGAAGCAAAGATTCATCTGGCAACTCTTCGGATGGGTGGAACCGCACTCATTTGGTGGGAGAGTAAGCTTCAGGAAGTGGAAGAAAACAAAGGTAAAGAAATCACTTCTTGGTCTGAATTTGTTTCAAATCTTAGGCAACAATTTTATCCTCTTGGTTATAAGCAACAAGATATGATGGATTGGCAAACATTAAGACAAACTAAGGGACAAAGTGTTCAAGAATACACACAAGAATTTAGGAAAAGGGCTCTAACTCTGGGAATTTCCCTGAACACAGAAGAAACACTGCTCAAATATATTGGTGGATTGCATAGTTATCTAAGGCATATGATACTTGTTTTAGGTACTACTAATCTTGATGCAGTATGTGTTCAAGCAACCCATCTGGAAGCACGAGGGAAAATGACAAAGGAGTCCTCTTTCTCTTCTTTTAATCAGAAGAACAAGCAATCTGAAGGAAAAGGTTCGAAAGAACAAGGAAAAGGAAAGGGTAAGCATAAAACAAACTCTACTGTTAAGAAGGAAGATGAAAAACCATTTTGCAATCATTGTAAAAAAAACCATGATGAGTCTAAATGTTGGAAATTACATCCTGAAAAGAAGCCCAAATGGATGGTTAAGAAAAGAAAGGAAAAGAAAACAAACGCTATAGTGCATGATCTTGGTTCTGATTCAGGTGATGAAACCAAAATCACAGCTATGGGTTTACAAGGTAAGTCCACTCTTTCAAGTTCCAACAATAGCATTTCAGATGTTGCATCTTCTTCTAGTAAACAAAGTACACCGGACGATAAGAAAAGAAATGAGCTTTTCCACATTAGAGTAATTTCAAAGCATACAAAAATTGATACTCTTTTTGATAGTGGATCTCAAGCTAATTTGATTTCAGAGGAGGTTGTTAAAAAACTAGGACTCAAAACTACACCACATCCTAAGCCTTATCCTTTGGGCTGGGTTTGTGATGATGCAAAGCTGCAGGTAACTAAAACTTGTACTTTCAGATTTGCCATTACAGACAAGTTTATTGATGAGGTTGAATTGGATGTAGTTCCTTTGGATATTTGTGGGGTGGTTTTGGGAAGTCCTTATTTGTATGATCGTAAAGCAATCTTCTATAGGGAAGAAAATAAATATTTGCTTGTCAAGGATGGAATTGAGTTTATTATTAGAGCTCACCGTGAAAAGAATAATCTATCCTTGGTGACTGCAGGTCAAATGAAAAGGCTTGTAAATTCAAGCAAAAGTTTTGTGCTCATGGTGGTCAAAGCCAAGGAAAAAGAAAATGAAATGGCTTTTGAGACTTGCGATCTAAAACATAAGGATGAATTGGTAAAAATTGTTTCTCAATTTGATGATGTTTTTCAGGATCCACAAGGTCTACCTCCCAAAAGAGGGGTTCAACATGAGATACAGTTGCTTCAGGATGCACCTCTTCCCAATATCGGAATGTACAGGTTGTCAGTAGTAGAGAACGAGGAAATCAAGAGACAGGTAATGGAACTTTTGGCTCAAGGTATAATTCGTCCAAGTACATCCCCATGTGGTTCACCAATTATATTGGTTCCCAAGAAGGATGGCACTTGGCGAATGTGTGTTGATTTCCGTGCTTTAAACAAGATTACTATAAAGAATCGTTACCCTCTTCCTAGAATAGATGATTTGGATCAATGGATCACTAAGTTAGACTTAAGAAGTGGTTATCACCAAGTAAGAATTGCAGAAGGTGATGTTTGGAAAACTACTTTTAAAACGAAACAGGGATTGTTTGAATGGTTAGTGATGCCTTTTGGTTTGTGCAATGCACCGGCAACATTCATGAGAGTTATGAATGAAATTTTTAGACCATTCATTGATAATTTCGTTATTATCTACTTAGATGATATTCTTATTTTCAGTAAATCATGGGATGAACATATTAAACACATCCAGAAAGTCTTAGATGCACTAAGGAGAGAGAAATTGTATTTGAAGATGTCAAAATGTGAATTTGGAAAAACATCTTTAATTTACTTGGGGTATATTGTAGGAAATGGAGAATTGAAAATTGATCCTGCAAAAATAGAGGTTATTGTGAAATGGCCTAGACCCACAAATGTGACGGAAGTTAGAAGTTTTCTAGGTGCAGTTCAATACTGGAGGAAATTTATTGCTAACTTCTCATATATTGCATCTCCGTTGCATGCTTTGACAAGTATTAAACAGGTCTTTCAGTGGGGAGGAAAACAACAAAAAGCATTTGACACACTGAAAGAGAAGATAAGTACCGCTCCGATCTTGGCACTTCCGGATTTACAACATTCATTTGAGATTGAGACGGATGCTAGTGACTACGCAATGGGGGCAGTTTTGATGCAGAACAAACGACCAGTGTGTTACCATTCAGAAACCTTTACAAGTGCGGTAAGAAACTATCCAACTTATGATAAAGAGTTGTATGCTTTGGTTCAAAGTGTTAAAAAATGGAAGCATTATTTAATGGGAAAAGAAACAATAATCCATACTGACCATCAACCGCTTCAATATTTACAAACACAAACCAAATTGCAGCAGTCTAGACATTTCAGGTGGATGGGATTTTTGCAACAATTTCATCTTGTAATCAGGTATAAAAAAGGTATTCAAAACAAGGTTGCCGACATGTTGTCCAGACCACCAGTGGTAGTAGCATCTATCCTTTTACAGCATAGTTCTTTGGCTCATGTTAGTTACAAGGAACAATATGCAAATGATGTTGATTTTAGAGAAGTGTATGAGGATTTAGTAAGTGGGAAACAAGTAGGAGAAAAAGATTATCATTTGCATGAAGGATTGTTATATCATTCTGGAAAACTTTGTATTCCAGAAAATGAGCGTGTGCATATGATTAGGGAAGCACATACTTCTCTTATTTCAGGGCATTTTGGTGTAAGTAAAACAGTTGCACATTTACAAAAATATTGCTATTGGCCTAGAATGCATGAACAGGTAAACCGCTATATTAAGGGGTGTGTTCTTTGTGCCACAAGCAAGCCAAGTAACAGGAAATTAGGACTTTACACTCCTCTTCCTGTTCCAACACGGCCTTGGGAAAGTGTTTCCATGGACTTTGTAGGAGGCTTGCCCATGACACGGAGAAAACATGATTACTTATATGTGGTAGTGGACAGATTTAGCAAAATGTGTGTGTTGGTTCCATGTACTAAACAAATAAGCTGGTGAGGAACCGCACATTTATTCTTTCGGTTTGTTTGGGTTCATTTTGGTTTACCTACTTCAATCATATCGATCGGGATTCTAGATTTCTTGGGGAATTTTGGTCGGCATTGTGGGGGCTTATGGACACTGGCGAAAAAAAAGCACTGCTTTTCATCCACAGATGATGGTCAAACGAGAGGTTGTAAACCGCACGGTGGTACAATTACTCGGGGCTATAGTAACAAACATCCTAAATTGTGGGATGAATATCTTTATTATGTGCAACATGATTATAATCGTGCCTTACATTCTTCTACTTCGAAGTCTCCATTTGAGACTTGTTATGGTTATCTGCCTAATTCTCCATTAGATATATATTATGGACATGAAACTGTTGTTAATGGTGTAAGTGATTCTGACAAGGCTAAAAGATTTGTGCAGAGAATACAACAGGTTCATCAGTATGTCCATGAACAATTGGAGAAAAGCCAGGCTAAGTACAAAGCTAGGCATGATAAACATAGAACTGATCACAAGTTCAAAGTTGGTGATTCAGTTTGGCTTCACATCAGCAAAGAAAGACTGACAGGTGAAGGTAAAAAATTGAAACCTATACGGTATGGTCCATTCCAAATATTGGAAAAAATTGGTAACAACGCTTTCCGGTTAGATTTACCTCCATATATGCAAATCTACTCAGTTGTAAATGTTGAGAATTTAAGATTGTATGAACCGCCTATGATTATTGATCATGATGATTCTAACATAATGCCTTCCATTGATGATTTTGCTCCTGAGTATCTTGATGAGTTGCAGGAAGACATCATTTTGGACAGGAAAGAAAGAACTTCGCGAAGAGGTGATATTGAGTATCTTCGTGTTGGGTTCAAAGGCATGCATCCGAACAAGGCAAAATGGATGGAAACCGGAAAGGTGAGGGAGAAATACCCTCACCTATTCACCAATTAGGTTGACTTTTGGGGTCCAAAAGTTTCTCAGTGGGGAGGAATGATCCAGAGGATCCTCACAGAGAAACACCGATCTAAGATCTTCTCAGAAATTGTTGCAGTCATTTTTAAAACGTGGGGAAAAATTATACGACTCCAACGACAGCTTGTTTGCAGGAAACGGAGCTCGTTTGCAAAAGTTATAGCCCGCTGAAATTTTTGGGCAACTGGCGAATTTTGGGGTTTTGTGCAGGTTGGACGTGTGCACGCTCGCCAAGTGTTGCGATCGTATTGCGACACGTGGACAAATTGTGTGACGTATTAAAAATGGGTTTTGGAACGCCGGTCTTGGACACTCGATCTCGGACAAATGGACCCCGCTATTTTCTGGCTGGGGGCCCTCAGCCAGGTTCGACACACTCGATTTAGGAGGGGTGCCTTGGCCTCCTTCTCATTTAACCATTCAACCAACTGTGTATATAAACCTCTATATTTTCTATTGCGCCATGCATGTGGGATATTGGGCATGCTTGACTTAAATTATCCACGCCCTTTTTAACTTCCTTGCTTTTTCCACGCCTATATTTAATCATTTCCAAGCATATATTAAATTTTCCACGCATTATTCAAACTGTCCAAGCATACATTAAATTACCCACGCCACATTTGGAACTGTCCACCTTTTTAGGGATTTAGGCGCCTAAAATAAATGCAATGCGCCACCCAATGCGCCCCATGGTCAAAGCGCCTATTATATAGGCTTAGGTGGCTTACTTGCCACTTTATATGCGCACCCTCCACCTATTTTAAACCTCAAGATATGTTACCAAGCACCCAATGTGGGATTTTATTCCCAAAGGATCAGCCAAAGGGAATGGAACTTGGGTGGAGGTGGTAAAGGATATGCGCCCAGCCATCAGACGGGGAGGCACACAAACAATATAAATAGGGTAATATTTTATTTGTAATGGCATTTGTTGTGTAAAAATATTGTATTGCTCATATCTTGAGCTAACGGTGGAATTTGAAGGAGATGTAAAAGGCAACCCCTGTTATTTTCGTGAGAGGAAGACCGTGAGAAGGTCTAAATTTTGTAGAATTCTTTGTAAAGGATTATTTTCAAGATTTTAATAGATCGGTCCCATTCAACCAGGACCAGGAGACATAGGCCTCAAGCACCAAATTCTGTTATCAATTCTCGCGTCACGTTCTTTGGTGAATTCTCTTCATTTATTTTCGTATTTGCACAAGATTTGCAGTTTTTATTCTTTTATTAAAAATAAAAAAATAAATAATGCACAAATTTAAATCGAAAATCAACACAAAGCAAGAAAAGTGTGTGTGCACAATTGCTTGTTAAATTTGGTTTTCGGATCGGATAGATATTGAAAGAGTTAAGGCTATTCAGAGCCTTACTCTGCCTACAAGTAAGACTGGCATTCATTCTTTCTTTGGAAAGGTGAACTTTCTCAGGTGTTTTGTTCCCGAATTTGCTAAGAAGACTCGTCACATATTGAACATGATGAAGGGGTCACCAACTTTCCGATGGAGCGAGGAAGGGAAAAGGTCGTTTGAAGAAATAAAAGCTTCCGTTGCTCACGCACCAGTTCTGGTATGTCCCGATTTCTCCAAAGATTTTATCATGTATAGTTATGCATCTGAGCATACTGTGTCTGCCATCTTGATGCAAAAGAATTCGGAGGATGTTGAATCTCCGATTGCGTTCATGAGCTCTCCTCTCAAGCCTCACGAAATAAAAATGTCTCAATTGGAAAAGCATGCCTTCGCCATTGTTAAAGCAGTCAAAAACTTTAGGTATTACATTTTAAATTCCCATACGGTGGTTCGGTACACGACACGGCGGTCAAATCAATTCTAACTCAACAGGAGTTAGGAAGCTTGCGAGGGAATTGGATTGCAAAGGTTCAGGAGTACGACCTGGATATAAAACCAACCAAGCTGGTAAGAGGCAAGGGCCTATGTCAGCTTATGGCTGAAAACAAAGATTTAGAAAGCCCTGAGGAAAATGATGATTGTACCAATGAAGCGCAAAGCCAAGCTGGAGAAAGCCCATTCTCTCCCTCTGGTCCTATTTGTCGCAACTAGCGATGAGTGGTATTCGATATTGCTTTCTTCCTCACCTACGGCGAATGTCCAGCTCACCTAACTGCAAAGGAGAAGCACACTATAAAGCTCAGAGCAGCCAAATATGTTATCTGGGATGACGGTTTATACAAATGCGGGATAGATGGTGTCTTCTTGCGGTGTGTCGACAAGCCACAACAGGTGAAGTTACTTGAAAGTTTTCATAATTCAGCTTGTGGAGGCCATTTTTCCTCTTCCGTGACAGCACACAAGATCATCCAAGCCAGGTACTATTGGCCGACGCTTTTCCAAGATATAGCTACCTAGGTAGCAAAGTGTGAACCTTGCCAGCAGTTCGTTAGCAAGCCCAAGATGGCTGCTTTTCCCCTCAGGCCGGTCATTGTCAACGAACCATTTAGGCAATGGGGAATTGATTTTATTGGTGCACTCAATCCCCAATCGAGTGCCAGACATAATTATGTCCTATCAGCAATAGATTACTTCACCAAGTGGGTGGAAGCCATACCTATCAAACATGCCACTTCCGAGGTTGTTTACAGTTTTATCAAAGAAAATATCATTGTCAGGTTTGGCATTCCCAACAAGATTGTTGTTGATAATGCTTCTAACTTCTCCTCACGGGAAGTTATTAGTTTTTGCTATGAATATGGGATAACTTTGGCTCATGCCTCATATTATTACCCTTAGGGTAATGGTCAGGCGGAATCCAGTAACAAAAACTTGGTGACCATCATACGAAAGCTGGTGGATGAGAATCAACGAATGTGGCACAAGTCCTTATACGACGCTTTGTGGGTAGATCACATTACTCCCAAGAGGTCTCTTGGTATGTCACCTTTTCAAGTGTTATATGGCACTGATGCCAAGCTTCCCATTTCGCTGAAATCCCTGCTATGCAGCATGCACGAGCTATTAAAGATGAAACTTTCTGAAATTATCTAGAAAAGAGGATCATGTATGTGATGTGAGCTCGAAGAAAAGAGAGTAAGGCGATCGACAAGATCACCGAACATCGAGAATCAAGTCAAGAGATTGTTTGATAAAAAATCTAGGCAAAGAAATTTTCAAGTGGCGAGACCTCGCCCATACGTAGGACAAGCGAAGAGAGCCAAAAGGCATGCACGGAAAGTTTGATTTTCTATGGAGAGGGCCTTTCAAGATCAAGCGGCTCAATGGAGAGAATAGTTTCTATCTCTCATATCGGATGGAACCAAACTCCGCTTCCCTACACGGGCAACATCTGAAAATCTTCGGGAAGTAGAGCTTGCTCTCTTCTTTTGTCTGATTTGCTTTAGTTGTGTGTTTTTTGTCATGTGTTTGCTTTTATTTGTTGTGTGTTCCCTTTTGTTTGCCCTCCAGTTTCCCTTGTTCTTGACTCTGTTACCCAATGGATAGGCACATGAGACTTGGGATTCTCTACCCCCAAGTTCTGCTAAGGATAGTCCCCAAAAAGAGTCAAGCTATTATCCCTGTAAAATTGGCAAGGGCAATTTTACTGATAACCATACCGAAATTTTGTTCCGATCCCTCGTCAGGGATCCCTTGCATTCGGAACGTTGCAAATCCCTTCCCGGGAAATCCAGTTTTCCGAACTTAGCCATTTTTGGTCTTTTTGGGCGGGTGCATATAATCACTATGCAACATCACATGTTCATGCGCCCCCTTTTTAATCCTTTGGCGCAGGTTTTCTTGTGTCAGCAGGCTTTTTGGTGCGCCTCTCTATGTTGAGTCTTTCCTGCGTGCGCCAAGGTGCGTGCGCCTTCCTGTCAACAGATCATTTGTTGCGCCTCTTTTTGGTGTGCCAAAGGCGCACATATTCCTCTGTCAACACCACTTTTGGTGCGCAAAGGTGCACATATCTTCGTGTTGACAAGCGTTTTGGTGCGCCAAAGGGTGCATGTTTTCTCATGTCGACAGCTCCTTTGGTGCGCCACTTGAAAAGGTTGGTGGCGCATTTATTGCTACCTCACCTATAAATAGGCGCGTCTACGCTATTTCGTCATTGTCACCGAGCTATCACGTGATTACTTTTAAAAATATTGTTTTCTACGAGCACTGTCTGCACAACACACCCCGCCTGTCGCTTTCGATCACATAGTGGACACATTTGGACGTTCTTTGCTATTTATCCAGGGTAAGTCGCCTTCTTTCTTTTTGTGTGTTTTGTGGTTGTGGTTTTTAGGCTGTTTGTGGGTATGATTGAAAAAAGAATGAAATCATGAATTTTCTTCCCCCCTGCTATTTTTCCACATTTCCTCCTCTTTCCAGATCTGTTGGTAGAGGAAGCTCTGTCCTAAAAATAATGATGGTTTGAACCCCCTTTGATTAAGCCCCTTCATCACCCAAAAAAAACAGAGCTTAACCATATGTAAACCTCTCTGAAAAAGAAAACCTAAAAAAGGAAACTATATTTTCCTTTGGCGCATTGGCACACCATGCAACATCAAGGACAGTTGCGCCCTTGGCGCATCTATCAACCCCTGTCCACAATGATAAGCTACGCCCTCATGGCGCACTTCCCTCGCTTGCTGCAAATGCTTTTCGTGTGCCCCTTAGCGCATCAGACTTGAGTGCAACATCACAAATTCCTGCGCCCTTAGGCGCACCCAGCATCCATGTAGCAGCCTTTTTCTATGTGCCAAGTGCAAAGCTATAAACGGCGCAGGCACGTCCCTCATCGCAACAACATTGTGTCATGCAAACCTTCCATGCACCGCGCCAAGTTCCCCTATGGCGCATGAACATATGATGTTACACGCATTAATCATGCGCCCTTCGGCGCATCTCTGTACCCATGTAACATGAAAGTAATTCATGCCCTTTATAAAATAAATACACATGACGCAGGCACGCTTGTGCTTATAGCAAAAAGAATGCACTTTACGGTGTCACATGTGCCATGCGCCCTTTGGCGCTGATTTAACCCCTGCGTAACCTCCCTTTCCTATGCACCTTGCCTATTTAGCTCTGTAGCCTGCAATATCCATGCGCCATGCGCCACGAGGGCTAAAAATTGCTAACTCTTCTCTTCATCGGCATTTCAATGGAAAATCAAATAGTGACATGGCTTTCTCAATTGGGTCTCACTTCTTATTCTTGCATATCAACGGCTAAGTTCAGAAGAACATATGTCAACATCAAGCAAGAGACCTACCAAATCCAAAGGCAAGGCCAAGCTCACAGAAGAAGAAATGAAGTATAAGTATCAGAGGGTTAGAATGCCCGACTCCCAGGCCGAGTGTGACCTAGACATCAGAGACTCAGAGTTGGGTCATATTGATATGGAAGAGTTCTAGGTCAGGACTCAGAAGGTCACAAGAAGTCCATGGATGGACAAGCTGATGGGCAGTGCCCTGCACTTTGCTGGAGGAATCCCAGTCAGCGCCGTAAACAATGAATTTATGATGGTGGTTGCCCGGTGCTACAATAAAGACACAAGATGTGTCGTAAATGAGAAGGGTGAGGTCATAATTAACCTCACTACCCGCCACTTTGAGATAATACTCGGCATTCCTCATCACCGCACTTTGTGGCCGTCGGTAAAGAGAGGATTGTATCAAAGCCTGGGACGACAATGAAGATCAGTGCATGCAGTGATGAATGAAGTATATCCGAAGAACAAGAAGGTGGTGACCCGTTGGCCACAAGTCATTCACCACAAGGATTTTTCTAGAGGAGCTCAGTGACACCATCACGTTCTTGAGCAGGGTGTTTGGGCTTCCTGACGCCCACTATTTCCACAAATGGATGTTGTGGTATTTAGAAACAATGAACAAAAATATGCCTGATCAACACTTTGAGTGGGTAGAAATCATAAGCAGCATGATATCAGAGTAGCTGCAAAAATTCCCCACAATGGGGAGGTTCTACATGAATTCCTATTTTGTTTATGTTGTAGCTTCAGAAAGGGACTACCCAACTCTGATGCGGAGTGGGGTTTGGCCCCAAGTTAGAATCTATGAATACTATCCAGAGCTGAAGCTGGAGAATAGCATCCCTCAATTTACAAAGATCAATGATGCATTTTTCTATTTCATCATCTTCTGTTGAGGCCGAATATGACTTACGGTCGCACGACCAAGAGCATCGTGGCAGCCACTGAGAAATGGGGGGCCCTGTTCACTCAATTCCCCACGTTCACTTATCTAAGGGCAGCTAACTTCTTGGGAGAGCCAACTAGACTGCCAAGGTATGCTGGGCCCAAGTTGATTCTGCTAGAGCTGTCAAGACAGCTAGTCACCTACCATGAGAAGTGCCTCAAGAGAAAGAAGGGTGGAACTCCTTTCCCCCTTACAGTGGGTAGATACACATGTCTCACTCACCACAAGGCAAAAGACATGTTTGCAGAGCTGGAGCTACTGAATCTGAAACATGACTTCCCGGCAAGGCCTACCTTCGACCCGAGAAATTATGTCTCGCGCGAGGGCTAAGCTCGATCCGATCCACATCCCTCAGATCGAGGATATCTACATTGACCTATATCATGAGGTGGAGCTCAGGAGGAAAGACCATTCTCGTTTGGCCTTGGCAGAAATCATCCAATATGGGGTGGCCATCATCCCTAAAGGCTACCAAACTACTGAAGAGGAAGTGGATCAAGTGTATCTTGACACAGGTGGGGATGATTGGCCTTTTGCGGTAATTGATAGGACTAAAGCACCTCAGACAATTGAGGAGAGGGTCAAAGAAACTCTGCGCAGAACAGAGCATTGGTGCCAAATGAACGGACTCATCTACCTCGGGGTTGATTTCACAACCTCTCCATTGGGTAACACACCTCCTCGATCAAAACAGTAGCCTAAAGGTAAAGGAAAAAGAAAAGAGGGTGAATCCAGCACCACTCAAGAGGAAGCTCCTGCAAGTCCTCCTTCCACTGCACCCGAACAAGTTGTAACTCTAGCTTCTCCAGAGAAAGAAGTGGAAGAAGATGTTCCAATAGGCCCATCCACTTAGGATGTTGCCACTGCTGCAACAACCGAAGTCCCTTCTGTCCCTTCTTCTTCTCCTCCTTCCCCTCCTCGAGTGACTCAAGCGACCATTCCTTTGGTCGTGTCCTCTCCCCCTTCTTCTACCATTCCTCCCGCTTCTTCATCCATCTTCTCTTCTCTCGCGGACCTGTCCCCCTCCATTTCTTCTCTCATCTCTGAGCTCCCTTCCCTTCCTATGTCTTCCTCTTCTGCAGTATCTCTTCCTCCCGTGAACACTTCCTCGGCTTCCCTCTCGATGCCGCCTCCAAGTGTCTCCATGTTTTTCCCTTCTACTACTACAGCTGCCCCCTTCTCTGTTCCTGGTCCTTCTCCCATAAGTCCAGCTGGATCTCCCAGCACTTAAGTCAGCAGAAAAGGAAAGTTCCCATCACACCAATGGACTTCTCCATGATCCCATCAAAAGGGGCAAAGAAGCAGAAGCCCATCACACACTTCTCTCAGAGTGCTTCGGGAGAAAGGGTAATGGAGATCGCATACCCCATGCCTCTGAAGGATAAAAAGGATCTATCTCCGACAGATTATACAGTGACCCAAGTCATAATGGGGACGTCTTTGAAAGCCTTTAGGGAGAGGCCCTATCTACAGTTGACGCCCTCTGTAAGAAGCTTCAAGAAACAAAAGAAGAGAAAAGGCTATTGAAAGAGCAAAATAAACATCTGCTCCAAGCCTTACGAGAAGATAAGTAGTGCACCTCCCACAACTACCACCAAAACTGCTGAGCCTCTGAGCCAGGATAAAATTAATGAATATACAAAAATTGGCGAGTAGGGCATGGTAGTTTCAGCTTGGAGGAGACAAATCCTCAAGGACAGTGAAAGAGTGATCACTAAGTTCTCTGATTTATATCTAAACATCAAAAAGGTGAATAAGGAGCTCCAAGCGTTAGCAGGACCCATATCGAAGAGCTGGACCATGCTAGGGCTGCGACATGAGACCTTTCAACAAATATTATTTGTTTAGCCAAAGATTTGGTCAAGTTCAGCATTTTCGGTCATCCCAGGGCCCTCAATAAAGTCATTTCCACTCTGGATTACCAGATGGATCAACTGGAATTCGTCCTTGAAAAGATCGATTTGGTAAAGGAAGAAGCCCTGGACGCGATGCACCAAATGGAACAAATCGTTCTCAACATGTCACCAGGGTTGCTTACTCCTTCCTTCGCCTTAAGAAAAGTTGATGAAACCATCCAGATCTTCAAGGAGATTGTTTCACAAGGGCTGGGGCTAGAGGTCACTTTTGACGTAGAGTCCATCAATAACCTGCTGGCCTGTCGAGACTTCATTGGGTTCCTCATAGAAGCAGAGAAAGAATATTCCAAACTCCCAGAGAAGCTCATAGATGAGCGAGAGACTTGCGAGGCGATCAGTGAGCGACACAAGGATCCTTCCCAGGATCAACTAGGGCCCATGATCAGCAAGTTCATGGAATACCGTGCCCAATTTCACATCTCGTCACGAGCAATGATAGAAAAGCGAGGCTACCCCCTTTCTACGGCAAGACAACGACGACAATGAATAACTTCTATTTCTTCTTCTCTATCCTTCGGCGTTCTTTCCTTTTTGTAAATATCTAGAGTATGTTGGCACAAATGATGACATCATCCATGTTGCACCATGGGATGATGTCATCCATCAAGTTGTTAAAAGTCAACATGACTTTGAGATATTTTGTAGATATTTTGTAAATAGGTGGTTGGCTCCTTTTTGCCTTCTTTTCTCTCCTTCTTCTATAAATACCCCAATACTTGTTGTATTGGGTATGAGTGAATATCTTTCAGATGAAAAATAGAAGTGAGGAGAAAAGACTTTGAGCTTTTTGTAACAGAAAGAATTATTAATACAATATTTAGACTTTGTGTTGAATACGTGTGTTATTTGCATTGGATCTTTCTTACGTTAGATCTGTGTGCTTGTTCTGTTGGATCTACTTTTGTTTTATTGTCATTTATTCATCAGTATTGCTTTGCTTGTTTATGCAAGTAGGTTTGGCTCTGTTTACTACCAATCCCAAAACATAAACCCTCTGACCTTTCTGCTTTGGAATTCATTTCTTTTCTTTCTTCGGATCTGATCTTTCTCCATCCTCTCTTTCATTCCTTTCTTTTCATAGTTAGAAACACCCTACTGTGATGAGATGCCAAATCCCTGAAGGCAGAATATTGTGAGACTTGCATGATTCTGCTTTGGTAGAATAGCAATAGACCAGTTTCACTTTCTTTGACTCAAAGAGGGCTATGACCTACACACTGTTGGCTCATCTATCCATAGATCTGCCCAAGCGATAGATTTTCGGACCAACAAGAATAAGGTATGGATATTATGAATTCACTATTTTACCTTTTGGTTTGACAAATGCACTGAATCTTTCATGAATCGATTAATAATATCTTTCAATAATACTTGGGACAGTTTGTACTTGTATTCCTAGATGATATTCTTATATATTCCAAAATTATATAAGAACACAATGAGATTTTAATGATTGCACTTGAAATTTTGAGGAAGAGAAAATTGTATGGTAAGTTGTCCAAATGTTCCTTTTATGAAACATAAGTACACTATTTAGGACATATTATAAGAAATTATGGAATAACAATCAATCCATCAAATATTATTGTCATAACTGAATGGCCTGCACCTAGAAATGTACATGAAGTCAGAAGCTTCATGGGCATTTACATTTATTTCAGAAAATTTGTTAATGAATTTTCAAAAGTTGATGCCCCGACTACTTCATTACAAAATAAAGACAAAAATTTTGTGTGGAGTGATAAATGTTAATCAACATTTCAAACTCTAAAGGAATAACTAACTTTTGCACCTATTTTGACTATTCCGGATCCAAATGGAAGCTTTATGGTAGTTACAGATGCTTCCGGAGAAGGAATAGGAGGTATACTATTGTAATATGATCATGTTATAGCTTATGAGAGAAGTAAAATCAAGCCGCATGAGTTGAATTATGCTTCCCATGACCTAGACCTTGTTTTCATAGTTCATGCACTTCAAATATGGAGATATTATCTATTAGGAAGACCTTTTGAGTTAAAACTTACCTCCTTAGGATGAAGTAAATTTTCACTCAGCCAAATCTGAATGTAAGACAACAAAGATGGTTAGATTTTTTGTCACATTATGATTTTGACATAACTTACATTAAAGGTTAAGAAAATAGGGTGGCAGATGCACTAAGTTATACAAAACATATTTATGCACTTATAACTTTGAGAACACAATTTAAGGATGAAGTAAAGAGTATCATGGATTCTAATTCATATTTTCAAAAATAAAAACAACACTTGTTACATATCCTAATGATGCAAGATACAAATTTTTTAACTTTGATAATGAAGGAATTATAATATTTGAGAAGTGAGCGTATGTACCTTAAGAAAATGAGTTAAGGAAAATTTTAATGATAGAATTTCATAATTTAGGTGTTACAAAAATGTTTGCTGATGTAAAACAACAATATTTTTTGGAAAGGGATGAAAAAATACATAATTGATTTTGTTTCACATTTCCTATATTGTCAACAAGTTAAGGCTAAGCATATACACCCCTAGGTGTCTTTGTATCCACGTAGCATACCACAAAAAAGTGGCAAGTAATAATTATGGATTTTGTTCAAGGGTTACCTATGTCTAAAAATAAGCATGATGTTATTTTGGTTGTGGTTGACAAATTAATAAAGGTATCACATTTTACTACCTTGGTAATCTTAAAGATGATTCATCTTTTTTTTTAGCAAAAATATTTGTGCATGAAAGTTTTAGATTACATGGAGTACCTGAATTGATTATATCTGATAGAGACCCTAGAATGACATCTCGTTTATGGAAAACACTAAATGCAGCCTTAGGAAAAAACTAAATTTTAGTTCCACATACCATACGGGAACAAATGGTCAAATAGAGAGAGTAAATCAGGTTTTGGAGGATATGTTAAGGAGGTACTATATGGACCAGCGATCTACAAATGGAAAAAATACCTTCCTTTAGTTGAATTTTTTTACAATAATACTTATCATTCTGCTTAAAAATGACACCTTTTGAAGCATTATATGGAAGGAAATGCAGAACTCAAGTTATTTGGGATAACATTGAAGATAGAGAGGTAATTGGACACGAAAGGATTCTTTGTAATGGAATAACAAGTGAAAGTAATTTGTGACCGATTAAAAGAAGCTAATGACATGAAGAAAAGTTATACGAGATCTAAAAAGGGTTGATAAGAAATTTGAACTTGGTTAAAATATCTTTTTACGTTTTAAGCCTAAAAAGTGATCTATTACCTTTGAAAAGGTAGCTAAATTATCTCCTAATTTTTGGGACCTTTTGATATTGTAGAAGTGATTAGCCTTCTAGCTTATCGCTTAGCAATACCTCCCACCTTGTCACGAATGCATGATGTTTTCCACATTTATTTGCTTAAGAAATACATTTTAGATTTATCACATGTGTTAAATTAGGATTCCTTGTAGGTCCAAGACCCAGGAATAATCATGGTTGAACCCATAAGAGTGCTGGAAACTCTCCAGTTGCACTTACGAAATAGTGAAATCAGTCATGAAAATTGCTTTTTCTCATCTATTTCAACAGAACTAATTCTTGTTTTTGAGATAATTAAAGACTTTTATTGAAAACTATCTTTAATTTCTTCCATTTTTGGGATAGCAACTATAATTTGTTAATACTGGGACAACAATTTTGATGCTATAATAAATTATGAAAAACTTGAATTTCTGTAAATGGGTTCTGTTTGAAAATTTTGTGGATAGAAAAATTATAATTATGATTATTTTTCTTGATTATGAATGTGGATTAAGTTAATCATCGGGATGATGATGCTTTTTAGAGGGGAGGTATGTAATGCCTCTATCATGGTTGTTATCCTTGCTTGCTTTTGAAACTAAAGTTGTAAACATTGATAAATGATTCTAGTTTGAAAATAGTGTACTTTTTGAACTAATTGGTCATGTTTGATGTAGATGATATGTTTTATCTTCTAAAATTGGATACAATCATGCCATGACAATTATGAATTAATAATGGAGTATTTCACATATTCCTTATGCTGAACTTTGAAATATGTTCTTACATTGGTGAATGAAATAAAGTCAGTCCAATAATACTATGATTATATGTGGCTTAAATTGCATTGTGAACTTGTTTCTCCTCATTCATAAATGTAGGAATAACCATACCTTGGATCAATTGTAGTGATCCAAGGTATGTCTATGATTTTGTGATGTTTTGATCATTTTGATTGATTTGGTTAGTATGTGTGATTGTTGAACTCAGGCTTGCATTTAGGGATCACAGGGGCATCCTGTAGCATCTTATGGATGCACCATACTATGTGATCTAATTACGTCAATTTGATAAAATTACTAAAGGTAATGTTTTCAGTTTTTGTTGAGACCTAAATAATCTAAGTGCCTTGATTATTTATCATATCCTTAACCTAAGTTAAGGTGATTATATTTGTAATGATTATTAATTCCTATAAGGGTAATGAAGGAATAACCTAAGTATTTTATACTAATTATCCTAAGCTATAATATGAATTATTCCTAAGGTCCTAAGCTATGGTTTAAAAACTATTACTAAGGAAACCTAACTAAGTGGCATCAAACTAACCTAAGGGGAAATGAGGTTGGCTTGGATGGAAAGTTGGTGAATGGCGGTGGCACCATTCCAAAGGCATTAGGAAGGTTTAATGTTTCATTAAATGACCTGTTGCCACCAATTTTAGCCAAGGCATGGAGGTCATTGAATTTCTTGAGCTAGAAACTCTAGTGATATTTGGTTAAATGAAGTTTAATTGTTAGTTGTAACTAACAAATAGATGGTGGTGGGAGTTTTTGGGGGGGGGGGACACTGAAAGTCTGATGGTATTAATGAGTCTTGACATGAGAAAAAATTTCCTAGGAATAGTAAGATGGGTTTGGGGAAAAAGGAATGGTTTGGTTTTGTTGTGCATTCAGATTTTTCAAGCTCTTTGGCTCTGCATGTAGTATTTTCATTATTCGAACTATCAGTTCAATTTTGTATTAAATTAAAAATTGCCATTGCATGGTAGAAATAATGGAAAAAATTTGTTGTGGAAACTATAAGAAGAAAATGGGGGAAGTTACAAAGGCTTTGTTTGGCATTTTCGTTGGAAATATTTTAGTTGAAGCTTTGTAGAGAGACTTGAAGTGTAAAGAGAAACCAAGAGCACTACTAGGCATGATAGGCTCTATCTCTTTAAGATTTCTTTCTTTTATTTAAACATTTTCATTAAATGAACTCAATTCTTCGTGAAAACATCTCTAAGAATGATTTTATTGTGTGTTGTTTGCTTCTTCTTGCTTCTGTGAGTTTTGTAAAGGTTATGGTTTCTTATGGATAGAAATGACTCTGTGGGATGAAGTTTGTTAGAATTGATTATGGGTTTGAATATGGTTGGAAAAATAGATGTGTTTGCAATATATTAAATTGTGAATGATTGTGTAAGGGGATTCTATGTTTTTATAAATATATCTCTTGGTGTTTATATCATGTTGATGTTATAATGATTTTGTAGGGTTCTGATGGAAGTCTTTTGGATTTTGGTAAATTCCAGTCAGTTGTCGAGAAACTGGGTATTATCAAATATTATTTGGGTCAACTTTGTTTTAAAAAATGCCGGTTGTGGGATTCTTGTTTCGGTTTGATGGTCATTTTTTGGGCTTGGATTCGTAACTTTTTTTTTTTTTTTTGTTATTTTTAGGTAAGTAAATATTCGACCCATATTGGGTATTCTTCAAGGCGGTATTCGAGCACTACATGTGTAGAATAGAAATGTTGGATGAATAGAGTTTTTATCTTGTCCTTTTAGTTACGTTTTATTGATACTTTTGCCTTCTCGGGTTGATCAATGTCAGAAACAAGGAATGGTAAATTTCATGTCTCTCTCTCTTTGATGGTTATGCTTTTCTTTGCAAGACCACCCTTCTCGAGTCGGCTTAAGTTTTGAACTCTGTTGAATTTTGAGGGACCCAGGTTTGTATTATACTTTGAAATGGGTTTTTTTCTTTTCCTTGTTTAAACGTTCCTTCGTAGATATGTTAGTCTTCGAACATTGTGAGTTAGACACCTAGGTTTGTATCTATTCTTTCTCAACCATGGTGATTTTTGTGGTTATCAGGTCATGAGAGTTACAGTGGGTGTATTCCTTAGCAACCGAATCATGTTTTCTATTGAATGTTTACTTTTCTGCGAAGCATCTCATTAGAGACTGAGCTTGTATCTTTGGTTGGTTTGAAGCATTTATGTGATAACTATTTCTCTTATTTTGAATTTGTTTCGAGTGTGATTGGAAGTTGTGAGTTACTGTGATTATTGATAAAGGAAAATTTTATCCTTAAAGCTTGGATCCTGATCCTTATTAGGTGAAGGTTGTACTCTATGATTTTTTCATTAGAACTATTGGTTTTCTTTATCCTGTAGTTTATGTGAGAGTTTCTTTAGCTATCAACTGTAGCTTGATCATTTGAAATGCATGTTGTGTTATAAATATCTCACTTTCTCATTGTTTAAATAGATATGATTTGATCAAATGGGTTTTTTTATCTCATTTCATTGTTTTGGTAGATCCTTTAGGATTTTTGTATCTTTGTGTTTTATTTGTCTTGTCAATGCTACATGATAAACCTCCTGTAGGAATGTACAATGAGTACATTTGGTTACTTTTGAGTTATTTATTTGTTTTGATGGCATCCTTATTTGGATAGTAACAAGGATTTGGTTAGAAGAATCATAGGTGACAAAATTCTATTCATGTCAAGTCATTGTGTTTGTATATAAATTCCTTTTAGATTGTCAATAGGAAATTGATTGTAATGTAGTGGAGCTTATGGCTTGTTGAATTAATTGATATTAATGAAGACTAATTAAGAATTTTTATTAATTCTCTTCTTTAATAGATGTTTATGATTTAAAATGTTATCATGTTTGAAATGATTATCATGATTGTAACATGGATGAAATTAATTTTATTGGATTACTTAACTACTTTTATGGGAAAATGATTCTTAAGGAGATTAGTGACTTCTTCTCTATTTCTGACATTGTGGCTTATTGGGCAGTCTTTTAATTTGATCTTATTCTGTGTACTTGGAACATTTTCATAAACAAAAATGTTCCTTTTATGAAAATTGTTACATAAAATAATATTGTTTTAGCATTATACTTCTTATCATGCTAAAATTTTTGCATATGAACTTCATGAAAAGTTAAAGGAGAAATACTTATAGAAAGTTGCATTTGTTTTATTAATGAAGTCATTTTATTCATTCAGATGCTTTATGTATTGAAATTATCTTGAAAGGAACTTGTTGGAAAAACTATGAGGATGTATCAAATTAATTTTGTACTTGCTGATTTTTTTTTCTTATAATCATATGGAATATTTATTAAGTTTGGAATGAAGTGAACTCTCTCTCTGATAAATGAAATGTTGTATAATGGTTGGTGATTACTGATTTATTTTAAGGGTCACATAAGACTTAGATTTGGTTAATATTCTTAAATATTAACATGCATGACTAGATTTGATTAATATTATTAAATATTAACATGCATGGATTAATAGAATCTAAATAATAGAATGATTCTTGGATAAGGAATTATATATATTCATGACTCATTTAATCTTGGGGTATTGGTATAACTATGATGATTATGATATATAGATCCTTATTCGGAAAAGGGAATAAGGATAGTTACTACATAGTTGAATGTGGCATTCTTATTAAATATATACTCCTTATGTTTTCAGATTTCATGAATAGGACAATAGTCCTTAATTATGAAGAAGAGGATACTTCCTTTTATCATTAAATTAGATCTAAGTACGTTATCCTTATTTATGTGATAAAGTATATCATTATTGTTGATTGGTTGTATGCTCTACTATATGAAAACAATAAATGGTAATTGGAAAGATTAAAAGAATTAGTAAGATGGTTTTAAATATTATGATATCACTAAGTCTAACTAACAAGATTTCAACCAAGAATTTTTCATAGTTGAATTAAAGTAAAGAGATTTAATGATCTTACTTACTTGATATTGGAATAAGATTTATCGATAAATGGAAATAATGGATTAAGATTAAAAATTTCATATGCATGAACGTAGATTTTATCTGCATACCTTCAATTGGTGTAAAAGTACATTTTGAATCCTTTCTTTGGATCAATCATACTTAGTGGACCCTTAGGTGTGATGTTTAACGATAATTAAACAAGATGATAAATTGAAGGTTAATAATCTAATGTTTCTTTAAGTATATTAATTCTTGTTGTCAAAAATTCCCCCAGGTAATTTTGATAACAGATTGATTCAAGGCCCAAAATCATGTTTCTGGGGTCCCCTCAGCTTCCTTCTAACTCTCCTGTCCAAGAAGAAATCCCAACAGGTCGAGAAAATGGAATAAATTGCAGAAAACCAGCTTGGTGCCAAAACACAGAGGAAATTGGCTAAGTCCTAGTCCAGGAGGTCCTTGGGACAGTTGGAACATCGGGGCGCGAATCGGCCGAAAAGCCTCTAGGCGGTCGAACAGCATTTGGGACAGTTGGGACATTGAGACGCTTGCAAGCGCGCGAAACCGAACCGGCCGAAAAAATGAAGAAAATTGCCTAAGTCTTGCTTCGCAGAGTTTGGGACATCTGGGACAAAAGTACGCGGAAGACGCGGATCGGCCGGTTTGGCACAAGTCAGTACATTTCGGGTGGATCAGAAGTATTTGTCCCAGGCAGTCCTGGGACAGTTGGGACAAAAGTGCGTGGAGGACGCGAACCGCCCGGATCGGCCGAAACAGGGAACTTCAGTCCAGGACAGTTGGGACAAAGGGACGCGTGGGATGTGAAAAGCCAAAGGAGCGAGAGCCAATCAAATCTTGCCATGTGTCTTCGCTGCAAAGAGGGACAAGGAAGCCTGAATCGGGCGGTTCAGAGATTTTTGTCCCAGACAGTTTGGGACATCCGGGCCAAAGGGACGCGAGGGACACGAAAAGCCGGGAGGCCCGCAGACGAATCAGGAAACGCCACATGTCCTAAGGCGGGGAAGTTCGAGCTAGGGAAGGACTTAGAAAAATTTGACAAAGTCTTGGGCCAAAAGATTAAAAGACAAGGATGATCCCGCCCCGTCCTCCAACCAGATCATGCCACGTGTCCCAATGGCGGGGGCGCGGGGAAAAAATGGAAAATTTTCCAAAGTTATAGAAAGTCAAAAAGTCAAGGAAAACCCATGGAAAGGCAAGGAAAGAGAATTGCGTGGCCAATCAGTGCCTGACACGTGTCATCCTAGTAGCAGAGCGCGGGAAAAATTTCAAAATCCGTTTTCGGGCCTTTTTGCCCTAAATCTTCAAACGATCATATCTTTTGATCCAGAGCTCGGATTTTCACGTTCTTTACATCAATGGAAAGCTGGTGAAATTCTCTGCATGATTCGAGGTCAATCTTGCATTTTGGTTCAGTTTGGAGAGAGAAAATTGAGAAACACCTCTGGCACGTAATAATAGACAGAAATGACGTTCAACAACCAGCTTTAATACAACAGACAGTTCACCGTTTCTGCTAGATAGTCCTGTCGTTTTGCCAGGATTCATCATTTCTACCATGATGAGATGAACTAAATGTGACCTAGAAGTGGTTGGGGTAGATCTGACTTTCCTCTCTCTTCCCTCTCTCATTCTTCCTATATATTGTAAGAGGGGCTTCTTTCTAAAGGTCGGACATTTTCTATTTTTGCTCCTCCCTTCTCCCCTTTATCAGGTGAATTTGTGGAGTTCGAACCTCCCCATTTGGAACTGTAATGTGACTCTACCTCTTGGCATTTTGTAGTGTATTGTATCGACCCTTGGAGCAAGTAATGCATGTCTGTGGATGATTCTCAACCCTCTCTGTGTTCATTTGCTTCCTCCTGGTCTTTCATTACAAATTTTGTTATCTGTGCATGATCTTGCATCACATTTGAATGGTCTGTGTTTATTGGCAAGATAGATGTTCTTCATTCCTTGGTGCATCACCTCTGTTAGCTTAGGTTTATTTTCACGCATCTTCTTACCCTGTCTCCTTGGCAGATTAGATTAGACTTTGAGTGAACCCTCTGCATTTTTCGTGTGCATCTGAACAGAGGAATAGGAACCAGCCTTCTCTGGAGATTCCTTTCTCATTCTTGCAAGTCCCACACTTGGAGAAAGGATTCAATGTTATGCAATCACACTGGATTCTAACATGATCATCCTAGAAGCACGATCGCATCCGTAAGTGCTGCGATTTTGCATCATCAGTGATTACATTTAAAATAACCTAGTAGATTGTTGTAATACTGGGGGCTTCCACAGAATACCCTCTTAGTGACGAGAGTCATTATGAGGATACTTTGATGTAGCCAGCTATGCTCCAACACCCCACTTAGTTTAATTAACTCAAATGACATAAGTGGAAATTCGGTTCATAGTTCTACTCTAAACTAGAGATAGACACATGGACAAGTGTTGTTGTCAACTCATGTTGACTTAGGGTAACTAAACACACCCAAATTGATGAAATTTGATTTGAGTATGTCTATTTATCCTTAGTCACCATGAGTAGATTGTAACACTAGTGTATGTGAGTTGCCCCTAATTAGTGTGAAACTTTGACTCAAGTTTGGTTGACAGAAGTCAAGGAAGACCAATCTAGATAATAGTTCAAGTGGGGTGAAAGAAATATTCCTTTCGATGAGTAAGCCATCTTTGAATTTAAACATGGTAAGCATGTTTATAAATTTATCAAAGTATCGCAAACTAGTGGTTACATTGTCTTATGTCATCTAGTCTAAGATTACAGGATTTCAGATGAATATTAGTAACAGATATTCAGATAGGCATCTTAGACAAGAACACTTGAGTGACATGTAATGGGTAAAAGAACCAAAGTATACATAGTATACACAAGACCAAGTTAAACATGAGAGATCTGTTTAATACCGAGTCATGAAATGAGAGATTGGTGTTACACTGATTCATTACAACTGCATATAGTGTTTGGTTATGTGATGGATTGACATAAGAATCTGTGTTCTTATGAATTTATTACTGAGAGAACATTTTGTAAAAAAATCCCTTGTTTCTAATTCATTAAAATGTGGATGTTACACATCTAATGGTTATATTTCTTAACAATGCATGGTTTTTTTTTATTAAGGGCAAATAGTTTTGAAGGGACTATACCTTGTATACAAAAGGGCTCAAAAGCCAGATAGTAAAGATGAGAGAAGCAGCCCAGAGAAGGGAAAAATAGTCAACCAAGAAAGGCTCAATAGCCAGATATTACAATATAGGTGAAAAATGGATCTAAACATACAGAGATCTAGAACAAAGAAGGCAAGATAAAAAAGAAGCCAAAAGAGAAACAAAATAAAGAGCTCTGCCAAAAAACAACTCCAGAACCGCCCGATGACAGCCAGATCGCAGCCAAAAAACAACAACACAACTACCCGTTACTTGATTGCTCTGTCTATCTTGGTCTTGATGGCCTGCAGTGACATGAAAAAGGCAATAGCAGTGGCCTGAGAGGGGTCTTGCATATCAGCTTGGGAGATTGCAATGTCCCTATTCTCTTTAGGGCCCCATATGTCTTCATTGATTCCACTTAAACTGCAAACACTGTGGACATGTTGTTCAATGAAGTTATAGATGCTTTTGAGGGCAGACAGAATGCAGTCATTGCGGCTTTTAGCATTCCCTAATCTGCCATCAAGGGACTGCAGTTTCTTGAAGATTTCATCAATCACCCCCTCCTCCTCCTCACTTTGAAGGATCCTTTTACCCTTGGCTCTCTCCATGTTTTTTAGAGCCCCTTTGAGCTCTTGAATCTCCTTCTCCAATCTGTTAACCTTAGCTAGCAAATCTTACGCTTTGGGCTCCTCCACCGGCATGCTAATATTTAGAAGGTTTTCAGGCTAGTTCCAAGTCCTTGGGGCTCCTTAGGACTCGTTCGGAAGCAAGGATTTTAGCTTTGAGGATCTTTCTTTTTAGCGAGGGTGGAGTGGTAGCAGTATGGGCAGGTGAAGGTATGAAGGAGGGAGGTGGGATAGGGTTCATGGGAGGGCAGCTGGAAAAATGGCGGTGAATCAGGAGGATAAGGCCCTAGTGTAGAGGGACAGCCCTAGAGTGATTTTGAACTTCTCTTATAGATTTCTCCAGGGAGTTAACCAGATAATGAGGAAAGCTAATAATGTTATTTCTATGAAAATGATTCAGAAAAATCAGATGCTTGTGAGGTATAGTCACATATCTTCCTTCAAGGGTAACATACCTTACCACCATTTTGGCCAGTTCATCAAAAGGTGCAGGGATCGACTCCACCTTGAGGCCAGCAGTTACGAACTCAAGATTCTCTCCCTCTTCCAGAAATTTCTTGGTTTCCACCTCCCTTTCGACCTTCTTATTGAAGAATTTTGTGCCTTCCAGGCTGAGACCCATGATCTGAGCTATGAGCTCTTCTGTAATTTCCATTTTCATGTTACTATATTTGACAATTCTGTTCTTCCAACCCTTGGCGAATTTGATGGAGATGTCTTGGTCGAAGCCTTGAATCCTTTCAATGAAATTCGACAGGCCCCGATTTGCAGGTACTCCCAAAGCACCGTGTTCTCTTTCCACTCAAGATTGTGGGTCGGTTCAGTTTTGCATGGTGGACCCCCCATGTTTCCTCTATTCCTATTTTTGTTCTCAATGGTAAAAAAGCTTCCAATGTGCGGGACAGGCCGAGCGGTGATTTTGGTATTTGAATCTTTCCTTCCCGTGAAAGCCAGTTTAATTATAATGCTACACTTGTTATTATTGCCCCGCTCCTCAGCTTTCCTCCGATGCCAAGAAATGATGGCAATCCAGCCCGCACAAATCACAACAATCATCCAAATATTTTGTGATGTCATCATCATGTACTTGGGGATCCGCACATTAGCATCTAAAATACAGCCGTTAGTCATGATTTTCACTGCCATGAAGATCAATGATGATGGATTTATTGACATGAGCGGGCAGAACATCCCCGCCAATCCAAGTTTGAAAGGAATTATTAACACCAAAGTTAGCCAAATTGTCGGTAACCTGTTTCATTCCCGATAAGTGTGGGTGATGTGAACATTAACAAAGATTTTGCATATATCTATAGCTTCCTCAATATAATCCCTGATAGACCAATGGGGTGTTACTTTTTATTCAGAAGATTGATAATATTTAGAGAATCACCTTCAATTATGATATTTTGAATATTACAATCTCTGGCAAGTCTAATACCCCAAAGAGCCGCCATGGCTTCGGAATAATGATTAGTCTGTCTTCCCATTCTCCCAAAAAAAGTAGCAACATAGCAGCCTCTTTGATCCCTGATGATGCCCCCACCACCACGAGTCTCCGGATTGCCTTTTGAGGCCCCATCAAAATTTAATTTGTGCCAATCATTGGGGGGTTTAATCCATCGGACTGTGTTTCTGTCAGTACCATTTTTATTTCTATTGATAGTGGCTATATTCCATTCAGTCATAATGCATTCTTCATTCTCGGGTAGAGTCTATTTTTAGGGGGTTTAAATCTAGCAATATTATCTTGCACAGCAATGATTATTTCCTTATATACTTTGTTACAATCCTATCTATTGTTTCTGAAAATACTATCATTACGAGCCTTCCAAATTCTCCACATAGTGTGTGGCAGAACGAGTTACCATAGTCTTTTCACCATGCAATGTTTAAATGGAGAGCTCCATTGCTCCCAAGCCTGAAGGTAGGTAAGGGGGAAATCCATCTCAGATTGAATTTTGCAAAAACAAGCTGCCAAATTTTGGAAGCAATCTCACAATGGAGGAATAAATGTTTTATATCTTCGGCCTCTTGCTGACACATGCAACATCTATTTGGCATGATGAATCCCTTCTTGATGAGGTTATCATTAGTTAGGATCTTGCCATTAATAATTAGCCACCAAAATAAGTTCACTCTAGGGGTTAACTCCGGCATCCACAACTTGTGCCACTTGATTTCACTTTCCATGGATGCAAAGAAAGAATTATATCTTGATTTAACAGTGTAATCCCCATCAAAAGAATCATTCTAGATGAGCTCATCTTTAAGATTTTGATTACTGAGATGGATTAGGGAAAGTTGATTCTGAAGAGACATAATATCAGCCTGAATACTATCATTCTCCACTTTTAGCTGCTTCCATTTTCTTTTGTTTCCATCCCTCTCAATGTATCCCTGGATTTTGTGCCCATACTTTGCAATTAAATTGTCTTTCATATGATCATAAGCAAAAATCCAGTTAGAATCCATCCATTTATTGGTCCAGAATTTTATGTTTTTCCCATCTCCTAGCTTCCATTGCATCCACGAAAGAGAATGTGTCTGCTGCGAAGAAGGTTGTTCCAGAAAATAGAACCATTCGGAAGGGACTGATCATAAATGAAGGAAATCTTGTTCTGATTTGAAAGATATTTGATCTTAATCAGCTCTGTCCAAGGTCTGTTCTCTTTTATCAATCTCCATCCTAATTTTGCAGTAAGGGCAGTACTCATATGCTTGATATCTTTGATGTCTAATCCCCCAAGTCTCTTGGGTTTACAAACTTGTTCCCAAGCCACAAGATGATATTTGAATCTTTCCTCAGTACCGTGCCACAGAAAGTGTTTTTGAATCTTCTCAATACTATTCATCACAGCTGTAGGCATGTTGAACATTGATAGTATGTAAATAGGCAAGTTTTGAAGCATGCTTTTAACCAAAAGGCACTTACCTGCACTTGATAGGATGGCTCCTTTCCATCCTGCCAACTTTCTTTGAAATCTCTTAATAAGATCATTCCAAACCTCCACTGAAATCTTGCCAGTACTTAAAGGTAACCCTAAGTAAGTATCTGGTAGGGAATTAATGGTGCATCCTAGAATATTAGCAATCTTTATTTTCCTCTCCTCAAGAGTATTGAAGAAATAAATAGAGCTTTTGTCAAAATTAACTTTTAGTCCTGAGGCTTCTTCATAAAATCTAAGGACAGTTTTAATGGCCTTTGCTTGATAATAATAAGCCATTAGAAGTAGCAAAGTGTCATCAAAGAAAGAAAAGCGATGGGAGGAGGTCGATTACCGGTAGAGTAGTAGGAGGAATCCTTTTATCATGCCAATGTCAATAGCTTTGGATATAGACTCGCTTAAACTGTCAGCCATAATAATGAATAAAAGAGGGGAGATTGGGTCTCCTTGCCGTATACCTCTATTACTGGAAAAAAAACCCACAGGATCCCCATTAACAACCACAGAGAATCTAGAGGTAGAGATGCAAGAGTGGATGACTTTTCTGAATTTGCTTTGAAAACCAAATTTGCATGGTTACCTGATGGTTGGGATAAATTGGTAATGGTTGTTAGTAATGCAACATTTGCTAATAATATTTTGAAGTTTTATGATGTGGTTAGTATAATATTGATTGAATAAATTCGTAGGAAGAGTACGAGAGGAATCATCATCTAGGAATACTTTAAATGTAGAAATTAGGGGAAGGCGAAGAAGATATCCAAGAGTAAGAGTAATGGTAAATCAAATTCAAGGGATATCAAATCTAAATCCAAAGGTAAGGGAATTACTTGTTGGAAATGTGGAAAGAAAGGACATGCAAAAAAAGATTGTTAGTCAAAGGATAAAGAGAACCAAGAACCGGACAAAGGTAAAGAAGTAAATCTTGCTGCGAGAAGAGGTAATGTAAGATGATATTATTATTTCTTTAGATAATAGAATTGAATCAAGGGTTTTAGATTCAAGACCTTGTTTTCATTTAACCCCTAATAAGAGTTATTTTAGAAGTTATGTCGGGGTAATTTTAGACATGTTTATTTGGGTGATGATAAACCTTGTAGTAATATTGGTAAAGTGAAAGTTCATCTTAAATTGTAGAATGGAAATACATGGTTATTGAAAGATGTGAGGCATGTGCTAAGCCTCGGGAGGAATATTATTTCTATAGGAAACTAGGTGAAGCTGGTTACATGGTTACTTTTATAGGAGACTCTTGGAAAGTCACCAATTGTGATTTTGTTGTGTAAAGTGGTAATAAGATAGGAACGTTATAGTTATCTACTGTTTTACTAATTCCTTTTCGCATTATCTAATTTAGATTGAGATGCATGCATGTGTTATAGTCCGTTGGGCCATATGAGTAAAAAAGGAATGTAGATCTTAAAGGATATGAGTATGTTATCAGATTTGAAATATTTAGATCTTGATTTTTGTGAGCATTATGTCTTTGGAAAGAAAAAGAGACTCGAGATTTCTCAAAGTTGGGGAAACTAAGAAGGATAAAAATTAGATCTTGTACACTCGGATGTGTGGGGACCAGCTCGGGTAGCTTCTCATGTAGGATCCCAGTATTATGTTACTTTCATTGATGATGCTACAAGAAAGGTATGGGTTTATTGTATTAAACATAAATCGATGTTTCTCGGACTCTTAAAAGATGAAAAACCCTTGTTGAGAATGAATCAAATTAAAAGGTAAAGTTCCTTATATCTAACAATGGTGGTGAATATTGTAGCAATAATTTTAATGATTATTGTTAAGTGAATGGGATACATAGAGAAAGAACGGTTCCAAGAGCACCGCGGGAGAATAGATCTGCAGAAAGAATAAACGGAGGAATCATGGAACATGCTAGAAGTATGAGGATACATTACGGATTGCCCTTGCATTTTTGGGCGAAACAATTGATACAAAGGTTTATTTTATCAACCGTGGGCCTTGAGGAGGATTACAAGAGGAATCTTGGACAAGAAAAGAGGTAGATATTTCTTTTCCTAAAGTTTTTGGTTGAGAATATTTTGTGCATGTTGATAAGGGAGATAGAAAAAATTTAGATGCAAAATCCAAGAGATGCACTTTCATTGGTTATGGATCTGGTGATTTTGGATTTCATTTTTGGGATTTAGAGAATTCTAAAATTATTAGGAGTCGTGATGTTGAATGGAATGAAAAGAGAATATATAGGGATCAAATTTTGGTACCCAAGGATGAAATAGTTGAGAAATTTGTGAATGAAAATGAAATCTCATATTTAAAAGTAATACCAAAAGGGTTACACAGTAACCATTTTTGGCTAACCCCTAACCAAAATCGGTCAATAGAACAGTATCGATTACGGAAGAGCCAAACCGGCATTGTTACTAGAAGCCGACATGGCTTAGCGGGAACCAATGTCAGTTATAGGTGACTGATGTCGGTCACTAAAATATTTTGATACAAATGTCTAGGAGGTCCAGATTGAGCCTTCGGTACCTAAACTCCCGTGAGAATGTCACACGGGGTAATTAAACCTCTAGAAATATTTGCACCTTCTCTATTTTATCTATTATTGGATCTGATACCAGAAAGTTATGAAGAAGGAATGCAAGATAATTCCCGATTGCAATGGTGTTGAGTAGATAATGTATAACACTTAGTAGAATGCATACAAAATATTCACGTGGAAGAGCAGATAACATTCAAAGGCATGGGAGGATCAGAAAGGAATCACGTGTGGAGGATAGAGACAGATTTTAGACTTAGCCATTTTTGTGACTATGATCTATTTTTGGAATATGGCGTGCGAGCACACAAATGGGAAAATACTTATACGAAATGCATGGACTATTTTTAGAAGAGAGGCTATGGAGAGATTTACATGGATGTGAGCTAAAGATAGAATTACGACTAATAGTTAACTAGGAGAGATCTATTGTTAGTGCACTTGCATGTGTGGCTATAATTGTAAAGGCACGTGGCTATTTCTAGCATGAAACCTATTTTGGGAGTAAATAAGTGGTGAAGAGAAATTCCCCACCCTTATAAATATGTGATGAATTGCATAGTATAATATATAGATACATGTAAGAACCTGGATTACGAGAGAGAGTATGTTGTCGATCTTATTACGTGCATGAGCATATAATGCTATTATTATTGTAAGAAGACTCTATGTATTCTGTGTTTTGATATAATGGGTTGTATTGGCTAAATCAAAGTAATAATCTTGAGTATAATGGTTTCTTGCATGCTTGATTTCTTCATGATTGTCATTTATTTTGTTTTTCTCTAGAATTAGATCTATACATGCATTGTAGAATGATGTATTAATTATGGATTTGAATGCATTAAGTATTCATCATGTTAACATCTTTCAACAAAAACCCTAAAGAGGGCTTGGTACCTTTGTACACTTCAAGTGCGTGCTCAGTCTAGACTAAGTGATGTGTGAGCGTGCCTAGGATTTTACTAGTAAATTCTAGGCTGCATCATTGGTTCCATTACGGGACCTCATTTTCAATTGTTTTCAGGATGGTTCGCAATGAAGACATACTGTTTGACCCTAACAAGTCTTGAGGAGTGGATACATGACCTAGAAGAAGAATACACATGGAGGTTCAACATAGGATCTGAGTGTAATGCATGCACATGGGTGGAGAAGAATCTATATGACTATTTGTATGAAAGCTTCTTCGCTATTTTCCAGTAGAATTGTATGAGTGGCTGGTTGCTTATGCATCTAAATGAAATTAGAGGTATCGCACACTTTTCTGGATGCAAGAAGAATTTAAGACCCTTTATGATGTTGATCTGATTTGGACTTGTGTTGTGGATACATGGCTCCATGGTATTTTTAACTTGAGTTATATTTTGGAGTACTCAATTTTCACTTATCCATGCCCAGAGGTAGCTGAATTCCATTTTTACGATATCCAAGGGAAATTACCTACAACACATTCTAATAGTGATCAAAATTTTTATGGTAACCCTAAACTTGGAGAGTAAAGCCCGATGGCTAACTTAACCCCACCACACGCAGGGGAAGGAGAAGGCTTGGTGAAAGATGGAAAACCCAGCGGAAGAGAGGAAGAGAGAGGAAAGGAGGATTAAGTATAATGAGGCAAGCAAGAGGGATGTACGAAGCGGTGGGAGGTTGAAGAGAGAATGGTGTTGTGGAGAGATATAGTTCACGAAGGATTTGAAGTTCACACAGAAGACGTGGAACCTGAGTATCAGGAACTCCCTCATTTGGGAAAGCATGATAGGGAGCCCTCCTTGGCCTCATAGAGAAGCACACAAGTAGGAATGACATGTTCCATAGGTGCTCACCTAAATCCACTTGGAAAATTTTCCCTTGCACTTGGTCTTCCAATATCTAGTACAACAAAATAGTCAACAAGTTAATTCAAGAAGTGGGAGAGCAGGAGTGATTCATATAAAAAGCACAGTGATGGAAATGTAAACAAATTTTTGTTATATGGAAGTACATTTTTGGGTGTATCATCCACACAGAATTTAGGTGTAGACTTTTGGACTCTCTTTTGGGAGTAGTAACACTTCACAGACTATCGGGGTATAGTTTAGTACTATTGTTGGGACATAAGGAAGTACATCTTCAGTGTCAGAACCCAACTACAAGTTCGGGATTAGGAGGTATAGGTGGCTCTAGTTCGGTGGATCGGTGGTTACGGAGGTAGAGGAAACAAAGGATGTTCGGATCAGGTGGGTAAGGTCCGCACTAACCCCAAAATATTTACATGGAGATATCTCTTCATCTCCTAGAGTATTGGGGAATATAAGATGTTGTTGAACATGTACACATGTGTGAAATATTTTGGTTTACAAAAGTAATCACGGCTTCGAGCATAGGGAAAGACAATTTGCTACTACATTAGAAGGGTGCACACATCTAGTAGAGAAATTTTGACCCTGACCAGACTTGTGTAGACTATACATCTTTAAAATATGCTTTCCTTAAAGAGTTTCGCATCCCTATGTTTGAGCAAAAAGTATAAGTTCACTCAAGGATATTAAGCAAAGCACTACCGAGAGTGTTAGAGAGTATGATGCTCATTTGAAAACAATGTTATACAAGCTTTCTTATGATAATCATGCAAGCCAACATACACAATGGTTCATTGGTGGCCTGATTACACCATTTAGAAGGGCACTATCACATAAGACATACATTGATCTACGCAAAGCGCTTGAATCATCTTTACATGCTAAGGTAGTTGGGAGTATAGACAACTTTGGGGTGAGACCATTTTTATAGGCACAAATTATAGCTATGGAAAAAAATATGGAGAAGCTATCAATAAATCCAAAGCACATGAGATGCAAATGGGGATTTGGTGCATAGATTATGAAGTGAAAGGTCACACAAAGGATAGGTTTCCCCATAGATCTATGCACACATTGCTATTAGACTATGAGATATTTCATTTAAACCATGATGTTAGCCACTACCCATTATTACAATGCGCAATAAGGAATAACGTCTCTTGTTACTATAAAATTTTCAGTCCATAACTCATGACTTGGAAGCTGTCACGGCTGATTGGTCAGATCCATGATGTTATATATATTGGTGTATGAAAGACATGAATTTTAGATAACTCTAAAGGAAAGAACGAGCATCGAGATTGCGATCACAATCATATGAACTATGATCGAGAACAAAGGGCATTTTGAAGGTGGTTGTGGTAGAGGTTGAGGATACCATGATGAATTCAGAGAATGAGGCCATGGTGGTGGAAGAGGTGAGTTCCCTCATGGAACATGTTATACATGTAGATCTCTTGACCACTATAGGCGTGAATGTCCTCAAAATATTACATGTTCTTTCTGTGGAAAGAATCATAGTTATGAGGAATGCCTAGACTTGTATGAGCATATTAGCAAGCATCATAAAAAATAAAACAAAGGCACATGGATGGTTAGGATATAACGTGTTGTGGAAATTCGGTGGATACCCAAGTTGGAGCTAGAATACGAGGAGTTGTAAGTAAGGATCACTACCCATGCCAAAGCGCGCGTGCCAAAGAAGCATTGTAGTAGAGGCCTACCATTACTAAGGAGGAGGTTTTACATGCATGGTACCGAGATATTACCCATAAAAATGAGGTTTAGTAGGAAACCATGGAGGTAATTAGAAATCTTGATGTGAAATACAATATTTAAAGGAGCAATCACGAGAAGATAGAGAAAAATAAAGCATCGAGAGATGGTCCAAACTGATATGGATGACTTGAGAGAAGTGTGAAAAATGTTACGCTAGGATAATATCATTCCACTATTAGGGAATTGTTTAAAGGGAAACACTCCTCATGCAATTACTGAAACTGGATGGCATATCCTGCATGCAAATCTTCCCCCTCATAGCCTAGATTATGACAACGAAATCATTTTGAATGCTTTTGTGGAAGGGTGGCTATTGAGTAATATATTGATTGATACAGTGTAGAAATCAATGTTATTACTTTTGCATGGGTACAAATGGGAGACCCCATTGCAGCCATCCTCTAATGTATTGTTCATGGTTAATTGGACTAAGGCCACTCCCATCGAGTTTTGAAAGATGCATATATTACCATACAAGGAGCCAAGTTCTTTGGAGATTTTGAGGTCTTAGCACTAGTAGAGGTAGATAGCTTCCCATATCTACTGGGGAATCCACATTGCTATGTAAATAATATTGATCTTCGGTTCAATAAGGGTTATATTAACTTTCAAAACAAGGAGGAAAGGGTTATTATCCCATTAGCATATGGAAAATTTCTGCCCTACATTGAGCCCTCAAGAGAATAAGAATTGAATATGACTTATGTATGTTCCTTCGGGATCGAGAGGTGCTTGAGCCATCTAAGGAAGGAATCATTCAATGGGAGGATACATGATCTATCAATGATCTGCAAGTATTTTTGTGATAATTAGGATCATAGAACTTATGAATTGGTAGGGACGAAGTAAAGATAAAATTCACTAGGGATTATAGACCATGTTATATCGGAGAATAGGTAATGACTCGGTACCTCATTATATTTGGAGAAGAAGACCCTATGGTGTTCTTCTTGTTCACCATGGAGGAATAGTGGGTAGACTAGTTAGAGAGAAGTAATATGCTAGCATATACCCTACGTGAGACAACGGCCCTCTTGGTGGATGGTCCACAATGATAATCTTGTATGATGGAATGAAATTAGGATTCCTCTTGCTATTAGGTTCTTAAGAAGCAATTCACCTACTCAAATATGTACTTATCATGGTAATAAACCTATTCAACACCACGTTCAATAGTGTGAGAGAATCTAGATAGAAGGGTAGGAAGCTTTACCACCTTCACTCAGGGTGCATAAGTTTTATTCCACATTACAAGGTTGCGCACGTGTTTGGTATGTTTAAGAAGAACTCCATATAGAGACTAGAAATTGGGGGATTTAATTACGGGAATGATCTGAGACATTTGACTTATTCTCTACTAAGCCTCTGATAGAAGAAGCATTAAAGGTTATAAAGTGCTTAACTATGGGGGATAGTGCCAAGGTGGAGGAAATCATTCAAGAGTTATTTGATGAATGGGACTCAGGAACGTGTTTTGTTGAAGAAAAAGAGACATATGCCACACTACTTAAACACACTTTCCTTAAGCAAGAAAAAGGAAAAATGGTCTACTTAGTGGATGATAAAGAAGTATAAAATCTAGATGTAGACCATTCAACAGAAAGGTGTGATTTGTTGGACGGTGTAGATAAGACCATGGATGCCTATCATGAACCTATGAAGATAAAGAAGGTGAATATTGGATTAGATGATAAGCCCAAGGAGACAATAATTGGAGACTAGTGGTCAAACTCTAAAGTGGTAAAAATCATAGAGTTACTATGGGATTATCGGGAATTATTCCCTTGGGTGTACAATGAACTTAAAGGTGTGCATGAATCATTAGGGAGATTAAGATACAACTTAAAGAGGGTGTGCACCCGAGTTAGAAAGATACCCTACAGGATGAACCCCAACTTGCGTAAAAGGTAAAGGAAGAGATTGACAAAATGTTGAATTCTAGAATCATCAAGCCCTTGGACAAATCGAGAATGGGTTAGTCCAATTGTGATTAGTATCAAGAAGGAAGGCTAGATTAGGATCTATGTAGACTACGGGGATCGAATGCTATATGTGTGGTGATCCCTTTGCTACGCCATTCTTTGAGGATATCATAGAAGGAATTTTAGGGCACAAAATCTATTTCTTTACTGAGATGGGTTCTCTCACAGGTATCATCGGGAGTTTAGATTACGAGAAGGATGGGAAAAGACTAATTTTACTACTGAATGGGGTAGCTTTGCCTATCTTGTGATGCCTTTTGGGTGAAAAACGTGCTGCTATGTTTTTGTGCATAGTTATTTAGGTGTTTAAATATTTTATTCACAACTTATTACAGGTTTATTTAGATGCTTGGATAGTGTATGGACTTGTTAAGGATCATTGTGACAACCTGCACTTATTGTTTGAAATATGTATATAGTTGAGTATCTCTTTGAACATCAAGAATTACATATTTTCTACACCATTTGGAATATTGTTAGAACCCATAATCTACAAGAAAGTTTTGTTGGTTGATACTGCTAAGGTTGGAGTCATTATCGGCTTGAAAGATCCTACTAGTTAGAGTGAGGTACACGTATTCTTGGGTCACATAGGGTATTATAGAAAATTCATAAAGATATATGCAAAGGTTATTGCAACTTTGGAGGAGTTATTGAAAGGAAAAGGTATGTTGTTGTTGATAAGCTGTAGTAGTGCACATTCAAGACATTGAAGGAGAAACTCACTACCACGCCAATTCTATTCTTTCCTTCATGGGGCTAACCATTTCATGTACTTGTGGAAGCCATGGCATGGCCATTGGCGCGATAATAGATCACCCTGGAAAGGTATTATGGATCATCCTATCTATTTTACTAGTAGAAAGTTGACTCCTACCAAGTAGAATTACACCACTACAGAGCGCGAAGCTTTGTCAATGATCTATGTGCTACATAAATTCAGAAAGTACCTGATAGCTACACAATTTTTCATTTATATAGATCACATGGCATTGAAGTATTTGGTGAACAAGCCCATTTTATAGGGGCGGATATGTAGATGCATACTCTTATTTCAAGAATTTGATTTTACGGTTGTGGTAAAACGAAGGAAAACTAATTCTGGACTAGACCATTTATCTCGAATACATTCAGGAGAAGATTCACATTCCATTGAAGATACATGTCCAATGCATAGTTAAACAAGTTACAACACATGCCATCAGATTTAGAGGACATATTTGTATTTCTATAAACAGGTATGGCACAAGAAGGAATGAAATCCTTGGAGAAGAAACAACTTGCTATACATGCGGAACCCTCTATGTTAATTAGTAGTGACGTGTAAAAGTTATACCAAGATGAAGTATTGCACCAATGTGTCTTGGAACATGAGCACACGAGATATTATGGAATAATATTATGGTGGTATTGCATGTGGACACTATGCGGGTGATACCAATGCGCATAAGATTTATTCATAGGATTATGGTGGGAGACCCTGTATAATGATTGTAAAGCCTATTGCAAGGATTTTGATCACTTTATCGGCATCTTGGGAAAGAAGGTCAACAAGATGAAATTCCTCTAAGACCTATTACTAGTGTACATTTGAAAAATGGGCTATTAATTTTGTGGGTCCTATTTCACCCGCCGCATGCGAGGAATGGATCATGTTAGATCATAACTTGCACTGAGACTATTTGACAAGGTGGGTAAAAGAAACACCTCTAAAATATTGTACAAAGCAGCTACAATAGCCAAGTTTCTATGGGAAAATATTATTACAAGGTATGGATGTCCTTTGATTTTGACCGGTGATAGGGGCACACATTTTTTGAATGAGATAATCAAGATATTATTGGATGAGTTTATGATTGCACACCATTAGACTATACCCTATCATCATCAAGATAATTTTGGACCCCTGGAATATTGGCCAAGTATGAAGGCACTTAGGTGTGTAGGGTCCCAGTTATGAAAAGGTGCACAAGGCAAAAGTGCATGAGAGAAAAGTTTAAGGAAGCACATAGCATGCATGATGCGTAAGCGAGGCTCGAGGACTTAGTCAATTTGAGCACCCAGGGAAGAACACATGAAAATCATGATCAGTTACACGTGGATAAGATGTCATCCTGGTGATAGGCTAGCCTAGGAAAGAGCATGCCTTGGATGGAATCTTCTAGAAGAACATCATGAGATAAAGTTGAAAGCTCGAGCCGGAGAAGAATACTCGCATGGACCACATTCAACACTTGGCACAGGGCGAGGACACTAGAAGGTGAGTTGGTAGTATAGGAGAGTTATAAATACAAGTGCTTGCGAGTAAAATATTTACAAGTTTGAGATATAGCGGGTTAGAGAGAGTGGGAATTGGAATATAGATCTAGAGAGTAAGCGAGCTCTGCAGAGAGATCTTGTGAGGACTCGTTAATGGATAATTGCATCCACGAGAGAATGTCTTGGGCATGGATATGTAATTTTTCTTTTGATAGCTTAGTTACACAAGTCCAGTGATATACACAACTACGGTCTACTCTCTGTGACACTCTATAATGAATCAATGAATGTAATGAGGTTACCGATATAATATATACATGAAATCAATGGTTCTAATGCATATTTTCTCTCTTATAATTTCTCTTTCCTTTCATGCTATGAATGAATGCTTGTATAATTATTTTTTCATAATGCATGTTCTGGATTCTATTAAAACACTCAGTCTGAAGTGACTGCAAGGATCTAGAGGCCGTTCTAAGCCCTATGGTTCTTGTATGTCTTAAACTCTTACACTAATCATAGATGATGTTTCCCACTAAACTCACATAAAAGAGAGACTCGATACCCGCGTGTACATTGGGTGAATGCTCAATTTTCTTTGGGTGATAGGATGATGCGCATGGGGTTCCTTCCATTTGTGATAAGAGTAAAAATGACTACATCTTGGTTCCATTGCGGGACATATTTTAGAAGTGAGGAATGATAGAGTGGTTAACATTGGAAAATGTTGAATCATGGTTCAAGAGCATGGAGGATGAATTTGTTTAGAGATTTAGCACTGGACCTGAGTTTAATGCATGTAGATGGGTAGAAGAGAACCTCTACCATGATCTATATGAGACCTTCTTCTATTGCTTCCTAGTAGAACTATATGAATGGCTTTCAGCCTATGCATCTAGATCAAGTTGGCATTATGGATCACATATGTGGACCAAAGAAGACTACCAAAGGCTGCAGGATGTAGATTTGACATGGACCCATGTTGTAGATCATTGGTGGAGAGGATTACTAGCTAGCTACACCCTAGAATATGCCATTTCTACATATTATTATGCGGAGGTTGCTTTGAGTTTGAATTTCGTGAGAACTGTAGGAACGTTTCTATGTGTTATTCCTCTAGCTATGAAGATATTGATGGTTACCATGAGTTTAGAGGCTTTCTAATGGCCGACTAAACCATTCGAGCATTGGGTAAGGGAGATTAGGTGGAGGAAGATTGAATATATCACGATAGAAAAGGAGAGGGAAGAGAGACGGCTCAAGTATAGTGAAGCACATGAAAGTAAGATTGTTAGACGATGCGAGGCTACTAGTGTGATGGATCTATGGAGACAGACGTTGTGGGAAGTAGTTAAGGTTCACACGGAGGACATAGAACCTAAGAAGTCTGTGTTACCCCATATTAGTAACCACATGAGGGAGACCCCTTCAGCTTCTGGTGAGAGTTCGTCACACGGAGAAAGGAGATTCGTTGGCGCATATATGAACCCACCTAGTGACCAACCCCTAGTGCTTGGTTTTCCTGAACCAGGAAGAAATTTTATTGACCCAGTTGACATCAGTGGAAGAGATAGATCCGTGCCTAGGAGATATAATTGTATAGTCCCTTCTTCTATGGTTGCACATATTCTAGTATTCGAGAGGATTCTTTAGACAAGGCATAAGCGTATAAGCTTTCGGTCTTACATCACAGTGGCATGGGACATAGTAGTGGGAGCGGGAAACTATCACAGACCATTAACACACAGTTCCGTGGGACCATGGAGGTGCTTGGCATAGCTCCTACGAGGCCTTATTGGACCCAGTGGTTTTGGTGGATCTAGTGGCTTTGGAGGCACGGGACCGGTGGCCACTGGTGGATCGAGGCGGTGGAGTAAATATTGGAGGAAGCGTACGGCGAAAAAGTGACAAGTGAGCGTGGGAATATACAAGTGACTCTTCCTCGCACCCAACCTCCCGAGGTTGTGCCGAGACAGCCGGTGGGGATGGAATATGTGTGAGATACAGACAAACTAGTTAGGCAATCTAATGTCTTTAATGCGCACTAACGGAACTTGCGAATCTAAAGCAAAGAAATCCCTCCTAACTTGAGTGGTGTGATAGATCGGTCAGTAAGGATGACTGCTCAAAGGCTCTAATCAATATCGAGCTCTAGCGTGATTCGATCTATGGGTTGTGGAATACATGGAAAATGACCCAGGATAGTTTCGTGTATTTCTCCGGATAGGGTCATATGGTGGATGGTAAATATAGCTAATTCTATGGATGATTCTCTGGCCTAGTCCAGAATTCCCTAGCTCTATTAGCTGTTGTGTCTAGCAAGGATAATTGTTCGATGATGATAGGTGGAAGTGGAGTAGACTGGAATACTAGTGTGCATAGGCTAGTGTCTATGTCTAATTCTCCTGTGGATTCGTTGGGCTGCGGGATTTATGGGTCACAACCGTAGACTCTTAGTCATTGTGGACCTGTTATGGTCATGCGTGAAATCAAGTCCTAATCCCTAATATCCAGTAATCGTATGCTTTCTCAGCTTCTATATTTAGGATCAATAACTGTGTGATTTTCTCATAATACCCTACAGGCATTCGTGCAACCTGGATTCTTAGGCTGGTATCTATATCTAGAAGAGTGTCTCCTACATCTGGCTATGGGACCAAAGGATCACAACCAAAGGTTTGTTCTCTTTTGAACCCTTCTACAGTCATATGAATGTTTGCCTAGGGTAATCTGTAGTTCAGTTGATTCGACCAAAACGTGTGTGCTTGGTCGTCTTCTATGTTTAGTCCGCTCAACTGAGAATTGATTTGTTGCAAGCTTACCGTTGTTCGGAAGACTTGAATCCTAAGATTTTGATCTATATCAGTTATTGCCGTGATGAGATTGGGCTGGGGCATGATTGGCTCGAATATGTATTCCCTGGGCTCTCTAGGTCCCGTGATTGTCATACAAAAGTAACAAAGTAAATTAACCGTAACAAAATGAAATTTAACTATGTCGAATATATCTATATATGATTTCTCTATTTTTTTGTGTTTTCTGATGAACTTTACGAATTTAAGAAAGAAACTATTTAAAATATCTAGAAAGACAACTAAAATAATAATTTAAAAAAACAAGATAACCGAGTGTAGCTATTTGTTTGTGTAATTTTTAGATCTATTCTAAACAAAGAAATAGTTTATCTAATCTATTTGCAAGATTCTCGATCCTACCTCAGAAGTGAGGAGTGAATCATAGTTTCTCAGAAACTATCAATCCCCACAGCTTCCCTAGCAATATCGAGAATAGAATTTCTTGAAATAAAGTAATTAGATACTCTATTTGATATGATTCTAACTAGAACTTTGAAAGTTAGAACCTGGATTCTGCAGAACAGTGGCGAATCTGATGGTGTGTGTGATATTTTCCCCTCAGTGTGATCTCCTCGTTCTTTCATGTTCATGTGGATCCAAAAAGCGTGTAATGCTAGCATCAGCGAAGTAGATATTGGGACAAAGGCAGCTCGAATACGAGGCCGAATACAATGCAAATAGGAGAGGGATAGCGCAAGAGTACTGAGCTTGGCTTATGCAATTCCTAGCGGGATCTATTGCGAGTCATGCAACATAAAGCATCCAGAACACGAAACTATCTGTTTGACGAACAAAACCTACAACTTTAATGGCTTCCTAAGCTATTCTACTCCAATGGATTGGATGAAACAACAAAGCACTACTTTGCACAAGATGGATTTATGGCTTACCAACAGGTAAAACAATGCTAAGCGAGCATGCAATGAAAGAAACTAAGCATTCTAAACAAAAGGAAAACTAAATATATTGCAAAGAGATATCGAGAGGAAAATTTTGAGGGCCATTTTCTTGAGCACAAGCCAACTATTTATAACATTTGCATTTACCCAAGGTAAAAGCCAAATAGAACTCTTAAACTATAAACAATGGCAAAACACTATTCCAGGGAACCAAAATCATAAATGCAAGCTCATGGCGGTGAAAGAAAGCTGGTAAAACATTGAATTTACGTGAGTCATGTTAAAAGAGCTTTCTGGAAAACATGTAAAGGATCGCTGCCCTAAGCGGGCGGCGGATTCAGACCGCCGCCTGTTCATGGCGGCGTTCGGGAGATCACCACCTAGACAGGGTGGTAGTTTTGTCACTGAAGAGAAAAAGGCCAAGAAAAGAGGGGAAAAGGAAAAATAAAGCACATGGGGGCTAAGCGGGGCATGTGGGATGTTAACGTATACTCGGAGAGATTTTCCGGATCCCGAACACCTTGCGAGGAGACCTGTATCATCATTGGGGCACGTGTCACATTGTTCTGATAGTATAGTACCTTACAATTTTGGGTACATACATATTGCCCCCTCAGAGAAGCATTTTAGCCATGAAGAGGTGTAAAATGGTGGGTCTGAGTATGGCGGTCCTGAAATGGGAAGTTAGAAATTATACCTGATACATCCGTGTGTTCAAAGGAAGCCATCCAAGATTCCCGTTACCTGCAAAATGAAAAGAGAACTCAAGTGTAGATAGATACAAAATTTTGAAAATAAACGCTAAAATAATAGGGAATGAGAACGTACCATTTGTGCGGGGATAGGAACTCACCTCGTCGGCGCTCCAAACCTGTGAAAAAGTCATTTAAAATAAATCCAAGCGCTATATATATGAAAGTGGGCCCATTTTCCTATTCATTTGCGCGAGTCGATTTGATTGATTTTGAGCTCTGGGACCCATGGTGACGGTTTCTTGCATGAGTAGAGTCAAAACTTCCATGACGAGATAGCGATCATGCCTCCACGTGCGAAACATCGACCCGTGAGATCGCGAGTTAGTTTTTTCTTCAGTTTATCCCTTTTACCCCCTTAAATTTGAAATGCTAAATACTTTGTCATGGGGGTAATTTTTCAAAATGTTAGTGCTAAACGGTCCACCTAGGGAGGTGCCTCTTTGGGAAGGCTTTGTTTTTAGGTAAAATGGTCATTTTTGTATTTTTAGGATTTTTAAATTTAAAAACCCACGTGGGTTTTCAGACCACGACCGCCACCCTGCCCAGGGTGGCGGTTACATGACCGCCGCCTGTTCAGGGTGGTGGTTACACGACCGCCGCCCTTAAGGCGGCGGTTACAAAACCGCCCCCTACTCAGGGTGGCGGTTTTGCACAGAATGCAAAAGGAACCTCTTTTTGAGATTGTGTTTGTATTTTTAGCATTTCTACGTGCTTTCATGATTTTTCTAGTATTACTTGGATGCTAACTTGCTTTGTTTTGTGTGTTTTTGGGTGTATGCAAGCGAGAGAGGAGTATATCAATGGAGTTGGGAGAGGGAGTGTGATTGGCTCTGGGGTACTAGATGCCCTCTCACGGGATGAGGAGGACACTCTTGGCCATGGCTGGGATACTGTGCATTTCACGCGTGCCCCATGTTACACCATCTAGCCACATCCTTTGCGACTTGTTCTCATACTGGGATGCAGATCGGAACACCTTCGATTGCCAGGGGTCTGCGGTGAGTGGACTATCACATTGGAGGATGTCTATCGCATTCTAGGGGTCCCGATCATCGGGAGACGACTCACCCTAGAGACAGCAGGCTCACGGGCACAGATTGCACAGTGGGCCACATATATGGGAGATGCAGTCATCTCCACGGGGTTGAAGAAGGGGGTGAGAGTTCGATCTATTCCTTCTTTTCCCATCCCCCTACTTTGTCCAGGCCATCATGGGGATCCTTGCCTCGAGACTGATCGGGGACAAGGGAGGAGATACATTATTATACTACTTGGTCCCCCATTATTACACAGATAGAGGGGCACGGTCAGATATATGCCTAGGAGTAGACATTCTGGGGACCACCTAACACAACTTATATAGGGTGGTCCATTTATAGGGGATCATTGAGCCACCCAACTCTAGTCATGATTTGGGTCTATGAGCATTTCATCCCTTATGGGAAGAGGTGTGGAGGTGGCGAGATCCCGGAGCTGTGAGGCGAGCAGATGGACAGACATGTCGGTTCTCGAGCACCTCATCGCCTAGTTACCTCCCTAACTACTACCGACATGGAGGCCACACCATACCAGACTATGGCAGGTATATGGGGTGAGGAGGCTCTTACCTTGATCTCTGCTCCACGATAGGGCAGCTTATTAACAGAGTGGGGCGAGTGGAGATGCACCCTTTTGGCCGAGTTCCTTAGCAGTTTGGCCTACCATACATTTGTATGCTTCCCCCAGTGGCGCAAGTATATAGATCAATCTGAGAGGCGTGAGGGGGCACAGAGGCCGGGTTGGGCAGTGGTTACTCCTAGCGTTCCTATTGCAGCCAGGAGGATAGTTCGTGCTAGAGGGAGAGTTGGTGCGCGTCAGGTGCCTTTACTTCAGATTGCCGTGTGTCTTGTCCACAGAGCGATGACCCCATTGAGGTAGACTCCGAGTCTAAGGAGTTTACGAGGGGGAGACAAAGGAGGAGACCGAGGACAGTGATCCTGAGTGGCATGATACCCAGGATATCATGTAGGCGGAGAGGGCCGAGCAGAGTGTAGAGAGGGTGACTCTGGTTTCAGAGGAGCCACTCTCCCAGGGCCATGGGGAGGATGAGTCTGTTGTGGGGCATTACGTTGCTCTAGCCACAGGAGTAGCCCCTCAGTCGGTAGTGGCATCCATGGTAGGCGCTGATCCCATAGACCCATCATGGAGGCCTGGTGATCCGAGTAAGTTACCTTCTCCCCTCTCTAGTGTTTGTTTAACTTAAGATCATTTTAGTTGCTATCTTGTATCTTTTAATTTCTTGTTTGGTTTCTAATTTGTTTTCTCCTTGGTTTGCAGAGACCGCCGATGAGTGGCGGGACTTGATCCATAGGGTATGTACTGATACCCTGATGATCCTGTGGAGAGGACCCACGAGTTGTCTCGTGGACGCCTGGGAGCCTTCGAGGTCAGCGGACATACCGACATCTTTGTACTATCAACCCTTCGCACCGAGCTAGCGGGGTATAGGACGACTGAGCACTTGATGAGGAGCCATTCTTGTGGTGAGACTGCAGCTGCCCCTCGGGATCCTGAGCCCTCCGTACATTCAGAGCGCCGGCGTAGCTAGAGTCCTAGGCGTGGGCGTGCACCTTCAGAGGGGTCTCGTAGGGATTGAGAAGCCACTTGGCTCTCGTAGATTTTTTACTATATATTCTTTTGTATATCCCGGGCTCTTTGAGCATTTTGACCATGCTTAGTGCATGATGGCATTATATATCAACATTGATCATTCATATATATGTATTTTTGTTTGGATCAAACTCCTATTACTCATGGCTCACTTTCTATTTTCAGTTTCCTCATGTATGCTATGATGTACATTTATATGTTTCTTTTAGAATATATGCAATGGTGAACAAATGATGCAATTGTTTTACTTTCCCTTTTGTGTTTCATGATCTTTGATATATGATGATGTAGATATAATGTGATTTTGAATCTTAGTTTTTGTAAGCAATTTTAGATACTTCATGTTTCTTTTGGCAAAGTGATGAAAACAAACCGGTATGATGAACAGATAAACCTGCCCCTACCCCCAACTCCACGCAACTAGTAAGATGTGAGGGCTTATCACCAAGAGTTGGGAAGGGTGCAAGTTATGAGGTGTAGTGAAATGATAGTGATGAAAGATAGAAAAAGCTTTGGTGGAACCAAATTAGGACACCACAAGTCTACTCTACTCGAGTGACTTCATAGTTTTGGATGAAACTTGCTTTGCGGTTTATCCAGACTTAGACCCGTAGATGGCCACATAGTAGACAAAATCTGGGTTTTTAGGATTTTAACTCTCTTGGGATTTTGAACATCTGATTCATTTGTTTTTGACTCAAAGTTTCAAAGTTTGAATTGTTTGTGTATGACCTTTTGCATTTATTTGTCAAGAGGACCCCCTACACTTTGCCCCATGCTACTAGTAAGAAGCGTGGGTTTATCACCGTGGGCAAAGTATAGGTGAGTAAGGGCATTCCCATCCTTTCCCAACCCTACGTCACTAGTAAGAGACGCAAGCTCATCACCAAAGGTTGGTGGGGCAAGGAAATGTGTAAAATTAAAATTTTCTGTTTGATCAATGTTTGACTTGTTTATTTGAGTAAAATGTCAGTATGTGTTTATTTCCAAAGAGATATACATATGGGATAGATGTGACACCATGAAGCTTCTAGAACAGACCATAGGCAAGACACCTACCCTAAGAAGAAATCAAAAGTGAGAATAAACTTGCAGATCTTGGTATGGTTACTGTTAAGACTTTGCCATGTCTAGCTTTATTTGATAAAATGATTCTGAGATAATTTGATGATATCATGAAAATGGAGAAGTATGATTAAAGAGTTTATGCCAACAACATCATGAGTTTGTAATGAACTGCTTTGAGAATAGATTCCTTAATCACAATTTGTGTACGAAACAAGTGGACAATATGATCCTAATCTATATGAAGATGTAATGTAGATATATATATATATATATGTATAAGTAGTGCTAGCTGCTTACACGTAAAAATGCTTGAGGTGTAGGGAATTGACTGTTTCACCAAATTCCTCACCTTCTAGTGTACATAAGAGGTATGCACCATTCCCATAGTCTTTCATGACTCGGTATGGACCTAACCATTTAGGCCGGAATTTCCTTCCTTCGTCGGTCTTCTTGTCGATCCGGCTGTCTAGTCTTAGAACGAGATCACCTTCATATATGTCATACTCATAGAATTTCTTGTTATATTGCTGGCACATCCAGTCAGCATAGACTCTATGTCACTGTTCAGCATCTAACCTAGTTTCATCTAGGCTTTCTAGTTGGGAAAGATGTGCTTCTCTGTAAGCGTCTTCATCCAAAATCCCTTGTAATGAAATGCATAGACTGGGTATTTCAACCTTGAGTGGGAGAACTACCTCTGCCCCAAATACTAGCGAGAAAGGAGTTACTCCCATTGGTGTTTTTATTGAGGTTTCGGTGGGCCCATAAGGTGGATATAACTTCAAGTGCCAATCTCGTTTGTTTTCTATCACCGTTTTAAGGAGAATGACTTTTAGTGTTTTATTTGTCACTTGACCTATCTGTTGGCTTAAGGGTAATACAAGGAAGTCAGTATGATGGCTTATTTTAAATTTATTGTATAGCTCGCGAACATCTTCATTCTCAAAGAAGTTCCATTATCGGAGATAATGATTTGTGGGATACCGTACTGCAAATGATTTGGTTTAAAATGAACTTGGCGATTACAGAGCGAGTACATGTAGTAAGAGGCATAGCCTTTACCCATTTGGTAAAATATTTGGAGGCCGTGATTATAAAATTATGGCCGTCTATGGACGAGGGAGAGAATTTCCCTATTAAATCTATGCCCCATGTAGAAAAGGGCCATGGAGTAGCGATTGGTTGTAGAGCTTGTGCCGGCATATGGATCTCATGGGAGAATTCTTGGCACTTATGACACTTGCGTACGAACTCTACTGCATCGTGTTCTAGAGTAGGCCAGAAATAGCCCATTCGATGTATTTTATGAGTGGTGGCATGACCACCGAAGTGGCCTCCACACATTCCAATATGGGATTCAAGGAGAATCTTCTTGGATTCTTCCGTGTTGACACATCTTAGGAGCATTCCATCGAACGCTTTCCGATAGAGCACTTGCTCTATAATGATGTATTTAGCTACAATAATACGTAACCACCTTCTTTGTTGTGGTGTAGCTCCTTCTGGATATGTATGGTCCATGATATAATTAATGATATCCAGTGTACCAGGGACACTCAGAAATAGAGGGTCGGGTTTCGATGTAGTATATGCACTCATCTGGAAAATCTAAATCTACTAAATCACCTCCATCTAATGGGTTATCAGCTAACCAATCTGCGATGATTTGTCCTTTAACCGAATTTTGATTTACAAATGTTAATTTGAATTCCCCATTAAGGTTATAAAATGTCTAGCCTTTTTAGACAAGGACCCTTGTGTGAGGAAAGTTCGTAAATGGTCTGTTTTTACCATGACCCTTGTTTCTTGATTTAGCATATAATGTCTTAGGCGTTTGGTTGCAAAAACTATGGCGAGGCATTCTCGTTCTGCTTGGGTATAACGTGTTTCATAGTCGAGCAATGTTCGGCTAATGAAATAAATCACGCGTTCTCTCTTGTCATCGTCTTCTTGAGCCAACATGCAGGCTAGCGAGACATTGGTAGCTCGTGAGTATAAAATTAACGGTGATCTAGCTTAGGTGGCATTAGCGTAGGTGGTGATAACAAGAAACGCTTAACTGCATCAAAAGCTTCATTGCAGTCTTTAGTCCAATTAATGCTATAATCTTTCTTGAGCAAATTGTTGATTGGATGTATGGCAAAACTTAATTCCGGGATGAATCTCCAGATTGCACCCAGCTTTTCGAGGAATGACTTGATTCCATATTCATCCGAAGGTGGAACCATTTCGAGGACAACCCGAATTTTGGTTGGGTCAACATCTATCCCTCGTGATGATATGATGTAACCTAGGAGCTTCCCTCTTGTTACTCCAAAGATGCATTTTTCTAGATTTAGCATGACTCCGTACTCTATCAGCCATGAGAGAATGATGCGGAGTACTTCCGGATGGTCACAATGCTTCTTGGCCTTAGCCAACAAGTCATCTACGTAGGATTCCATGATTTTATGAATTAAATCGTGAAATATATATGTCATAGCTTGCTGGTATGTAGCACCAGCATTCTTGAGACCAAATGGCATGACAAAGATAGTAATAAGTTCCCAGGAGTTATAAACGTGATTTTAGCTTGATCTTGTTCAGATATTTAATTTGATTGTATCCGAGAATCCATCCATGAGAGACAAAAGTTCAAACCCAGTTGTTGCATCAACAACGACATCAATGGATGGCAACGAGAAGTTGTCTTTAGGACACGCTTTGTTGATGTCTCGGAAATCTATGCAAATGCATATCTTTCCATTCTTCTTGAGAACGGGAATGATGTTAGACACCCATTAGGAGTAATCGACTGGCTTGATAAAGCCTACTTGGAGGAGTTTTATTACCTCCTCTTTTACCATGAGAGATACCTTGGGTTTCATGGGTCTTGATTTTTGTTTAACTATATTTGCATCAGATTTAGTGATGAGGTTGTGCACCGCGATGTGGGGTGCAACCCCTATCATTTCCTTATAATTAAATGCAAACACCTTCTGATGTTCTTTGAGGATCCGAGTGTGTATTTCTACTTCCTCTGGGGTTAACGAGGACCCTAATTTCAATATCCTTGGTTTGTCTTCCATTCCAATGTTAATATCAATTGTTTCTTCGATCAAAGAGGCGTTACCCTCTTCAAACTCAGGTGGCGCTGGAGGTAAATCCAAATCATCCCCATTTTCTACTGTGTATATGCTAGGTTCCATTTTTGAGGGAAGATCCACCATGGGATTTCTGAAGTAGGAAGACGAATATGGGATTAAGGACAAATCTATCATATGATAGGAGAGATGTAGTGCCGCATAGGCGTTTAAGTAATCCAAAGTGACCATATCACTATCAACACGGTCTAGGATAGTAAATTCATTTCCGTTTAAAAGAGAATTTGTCATTGTCTTTATCAATGGTTCATCACGAAGGGATACCATGAAACGGGTATCCTCTAACTCATTGCTTGGAGTAAAATGTGATGCTAAAGTTGCTATTGAATTGGCAAGAAGATTTTTTCTCTCGTGGGATTGCTTCAATTGATATGAAGTCAAACTCCTTGCTTAAATCTAATACAGCTTTTTTGTAAAGTTGTAAGTGTTCGGCTTTGGTTTCATATGCCTCAGAGACATGGTTTGCTACTAATTGCGAGTCTCCTAAGACTCTGATGTTATCAACACCAATTATTTTAGCTAAGATGAGGCCAAGGAGGAGGGCTTCGTACTCAGCGCCATTGTTTGTGCACTCAAAATTTAGTTTAAAGGAAAAAGGTAAGACTTTTCCTTCAGGGGAAGTGAAGATTACACCTGCCCCCACTCCGTAATGGCATCTAGCTCCATCAAAATGGAGTGTCCAATATTTGACTGGGAATATGGATCTGGGATATCTGTTGTGTTTGCATATTCTACTTCCACCATACAGAGATCCTCTGCTGGAAGAGAGCCAATGCCTAGGGGATATCCTATGCCTACTGAATCGAATGGTAAGAATATTGGTAGATCATTTTCTAGCAGTTCAACGATTTTTGCAGTAGTTCTTAATGATACTACTTCTACAGTGTTAGCCTCATCTTTAGGGGTTGGGGTTACTTTGGCTAGGCTCATAGCTTCAAGATCTATCGTAGGTACCAACTTTTATTTTTGTTTTTGTGTCGGTAGGTTTATTAAGTTGATTTGTTGGGAGTTCAAACTCCGAGTGTATGCCTGGTCTTTTCTTTAAGTCGAGTTAGGTGTACATTAAATGGTTTTGGATTAACTTTGGCCACAAATACCTTTCCTAAATGTAAAAACCTTACTTCTTGAAATAGTGTAGAAGGAATTGCCTTCATGCGGTGTATCCAAGGTCAGCCGAGGATCATATTATAGTTAGTTTCCCGATCTATAATATAAAACTCAGTCAAGATGGTTTTGGGTCCTAAGGTGACCGGTAATATTATAGTTCCAACCGAGGTGGCTTTAAGACTATCATAGCCCCTTAGTGTATTTTGAGTTGTGGAGCAATTGGTTTCTCCATACCCTAGCTTTTGGAGGAAAGAGAAGGGGACTATGTTAACTGCCACCCCATCGTCAACCATTACACGCTTTACATAGTTTTTATAAACCCATACTTGTAAATGTAAGGCTGGATCACCTCGGCATGCGATCTCAGCATCTGTCGGCATTTTGTTTATCTCGAATATGAATTCGACATCCCTATCTGCCTGCCCTGGAGGATGAACATCAAAGTCCACATGATTTACCTGTGTTTCAGGTGGTGGAGTGATGTTAATTAGATGACCTAAACCTAATGCTTCTAAAAGAGCAGCCCTGTGGGTAGGAGAGTTCTTTAGTAAGTCTAAGAATGAAATGTGTGAGAAGGTTTTTGTTAGGTCGTTAATCAAATCATAGGCTCCCACAGGTTTTACTACGATTTGTTGGATGTCATCTGCCTCTGGCAGGTGGCTTGGACTTGGCTGAGAGAAATACTCTCACGTCCTTGTTATAGCTTCGATGGGTAGCTCAGCGTCTAACTCCACTAAACCGACTACCTTAGGTCGTGGTTGACTTCCTAGTTGCGGCGCAACTAATGGATTTAGCGAGGTTGAGGCTTCATGATCATTATTTCCTGTCATTGCACCCTTGTTCATCCTAGTTGGATTTAGCCTGTTGTTACCGTGATTTGGGAGTGGATCATTAAAGATCTTCAGGGGTGCGTTTTGAGGGGAAACTACCCCTGAAAAGGTAATTGACGTTGGTGACATAGGATCTGCCAAGAATATATCCATAAAAAGTTGTTTTTGTTCATCTGGCAAGCATTGCATGAATTTATTGTAGTCACGACACGTTCTAGTGTCATGGCCCCAAATTTTTTGGAAACCACAGTATGAATTAGGATTGTAATTCCTAGTTTGTTGATTTGATGTGTATTGTGGCCCAAATTTTTGATCAAACCGTTGTCTATTAAAATTTTGTGTTTGTTGTCTTTGGTTTGAATTCGGCTTGGACCCGTATGGGATTTTGCCGTTGTTGTTGTTGTTATTGTGGATGATTAAAATCCACTACATTGACTGTCAGGGTAAAGTTGTTGTTTCGTTGGTTGTTTATTTGTGATGGAGTATTGACAGCATTTACTTTTTTAGGCTAGTCGGTTACTCCATCTGTTGTTACACCCCAATTTTTGTCAAGGATTTTAGGTCCTTGATTGACGTTCATGGTAGTGGGATAAGTTGTAGTGTTCTGATTGGGGGTGATTAACCTCCCATTTCTCCATATGTTTTGCGACCACTATCAATTGTTGCTTGATCTATTCGAAGAGCACTTTCCAGTACTTCATCGTAAGTTCTTAATGGGAACTTCTGGAATTCTTCCTTCACTTCTCTGCTAAGCGAATGAAGGAATAAATCACATAGTTCCATTTGATCCATGTTTGGAGCACTTGCTGAGGAATAAAGGACTGTACGCCACCTTTGGATGAAATGGGTGACAGATTCGTTGTGTTCTTGTTTGATGTGTAAGAACTCCCTGATTCCTGTTCTTAATAGTTTGTTCATGTCAAAGGCTTTAATGAACTCTGAAACAAGTTGTTTGAATGAATGGATGGAAGCCTCAGGTATTCTATAACACCAATTGAGAGAGATGCCTTCCAAGGTTTTTGGGAATATTTTAGCAACAACCCCATCCCATGGGAGTAGTTCTTGAATGGCTATAGCGTAAGCTTTGATATGCATGTTTAGATCTCCCTCTCCTTTGTATTTGGGCAAATCGGGAAGAGGTCTTGGAAGCATGACGCTTTGTATGGTGAAATCCAAGGGTTCTTTCAAATATTCTGAGTAAGTCCCTATCACATATGTTTCGACCATTGATGGTGCCTGCTGAGGGAGTGGTGGTGGGATGGGTTGTTGATATGGCACAACGTATGCATTGGCAGGGGCATAAGGAAGCCCCTGTGTTTGAGAAAAAATGCCGGGAGAGGAGAACATATCCCCTTGTGGTGATTTGGAGTATATGTTTAAGTATGACGGGTACTATCCAGGAATGGATTGTTCTGTACTAGACCGGGAGGAACAGTGCTAGAGATGGTGGGTCTAGTTGGCATTTGTTGTGAATACTGAGGAGTCATGCCTAACATGCCTACTCCTGTGAGGAGATCCACTTGGCTAGGATGGTGTGGAGGATTGGAACTCCCTGCTTGCATGAATTGTGAATTTTGACTTGCTTGGGCAAGTTCTAACCCTCTAACCTTTTCTATTAGAGTTGAAATGACTTCATTTGGTGAAGTCACGATATTCTTCCTTGGTGGCGTTTTTGTATACCATGGTTTTGTATAGGCATGTGATATCCTGCTATGAACTGATCACTATCTTGCCAAGTTTCTCTCGAGAGTATTTCCTATATGCAGTGGCATAGAGGTATTTTCTTGAAAAGAGACCTCGGGTTGTGGTTGTAAACCTCCTACAGGTGGATACATACCTCAAGAACGTTGGTCGTTCCTGGCATAATGTACCGAATATTCATCGTCTAAACCTTGGTATGAGTCTGATTGTCTACTAATTTGTGGTCTAAGTAGTACCTGAGGAGATGAACCAGATTCTCCGGTGAATGTCATATTGTTTGAGCCTGAAGGCTCTGTTTGTTGCGTTTGAGCGAGTTGTTCCAACTCCTCTGTTTGGAAGGATGAGCTATATCTGATCCTTGGAGTTTGTGTTGACAACTGACTAGTTGAATAGTTGTCACCCCACACTGAGAGTGAGGGTGATGATTGTCTATTCTGTTGGGCATAGTATGCCTCAAGACCCAAGAGGGGTCTGCCATATGCATCGAATCCTAACATATTCTGGGGTATATGAATACCTCCGAATAATGGGAAGGAGTGAAGGTGAAATCCAATGAGATGAAAAGTATATCGAACTTGGAAGAACACGTAATACTATGAATCCAAACTAGAAAGTAGGAAGTTCACGTCAGCTTCACTAATTTTGTTTGTTTCACGTCGGGTTCACCAATTTTGTACGACGGAAAAGTGACAAGCGAGCGTGGGAATCTACAAGTGACTCTTCCTTGCACCCGACCTCTTGAGGTCGTGGCGAGACAAAAATGGTGGGGATGGAATATGTGTGAGATACAGACAAACTAGTTAGGCAATCTAATGTCTTCAATGTGCACTAACGGAACTTGTGAATCTAAAGCAAAGAAAGCCCTCCTAACTTGAGCTGGTGTGATAGATCGGTCAGCAAGGATGACTGCTCGAAGGCTCCAATCAATATCGAGCTCTGGCGTGATTCGATCTATGGGTTGTGGAATACGTGGAAAATGACCCGGGATAGTTTCGTGTATTTCTCCGATGTAGGTCATATGATGGATGGTAAATATAGCTAATTCTATGGACAATTCTCTGGCCTAGTCCGAAATTCCCTAGCTCTGTTAGTTTTTGTGTCTAGCAAGGATAATTGTTTGATGATGATAGGTGGAAGTGGAGTAGACTGGAATACTAGTGTGCGTAGGCCAGTGTCTATGTCTAATTCTCCTGTGGATTCGTTGGGCTGCGGGATTTGTGGGTCACAACCGTAGACTCTTAGTCATTGTGGACCTATTATGGTCATGTGTGAAATCAAGTCCTAATCCCTAATATCCAGTAATCGTACGCTTTCTCAGTTTCTATATTTAGGATCAATAACTGTGTGATTTTCTCAGAATACCCTACGAGGCATTCGTGTAACCTAGATTCTTAGGTTGGTATCTATATCTAGAATAATGTCTCATGTATCTCATTGTGGGACCAAAGGATCGAACCAAAGGTTTGTTCTCTTTTGAACCCTTCTACAGTCATATGAATGTTTTCCTAGGGTAATCTGTAGTTCGGTTGATTCGACCAAAATGTGTGTGCTTGGTCATCTTCTATGTTTAGTCCGCTCAACTGAGAATTGATTTATTGCAAGCTTACCGTTGTTTGGAAGAATTGAATCCTAAGATTTTGATCTATATTAGTTATTGCCATGATGAGATTAGGCTGGGGCATGATTGGCTCGAATATGTATTCCCTGGGCTCTCTAGGTCCCATGATTGTCATACAAAAGTAACAAAGTAAATTAACTGTAACAAAATGAAATTTAACTATGTCGAGTATACCTATATATGATTTCTCTATTTTTTTGTGTTTTCTGATGAACTTTACGAATTTAAGAAAGTAGCTATTTAAAATATCTAGAAAGACAACTAAAATAATAATTTGAAACAAACAAGATAACCGAGTGTAGCTATTTATGCGTGTAATTTGTAGATCTATTCTAAACAAAGAAATAGATTATATAATCTATTTGCAAGATTCTCGATCCTACCTCGTAAGTGACGAGTGAATCATAGTTTCTCGAAACTATCAATCCCCATAGCTTCCTGGAAATATCAAGAATAGAATTTTTGAAATAAATTAATTAGCTACTCTATTTGATATGATTCTAACTAGAACTTTGAAAGCTAGAACTTGGATTCTGCAAAACAGTGGCGAATTCGATGGTGTGTGTGATATTTTCCCCTCAGTGTGATCTCCTCGTTCTTTCATTTTCACATGGATCCTGAAAAGTGTGTAATGCTAGCATCAACAGTAGATATTGGGACAAATGCAGCTCGAATACTGACTGAATACAATGCGAGTCGGAGAGGGATAGTGCAAGAGTACGAGCTTGGCTTATGTAATTCCTAACGGGATCTATTGCGAGTCATGCAACATAAAGCATCGTAACCTGAAACTATCTTGTTTGACGAGTAAAACCTGCAACTTTAATGTCTTCCTAAGCTATTCTACTCCAATGGATTGGATGAAACAACAGCACTGCTTGCACAAGATGGATTTATGGCTTACCAATAGTAAAACAATGCTAACTGAGCATGCAATGAAAGAAACTAAGCATTCTAAACAAAAGGAAAACTAAATCTATTGCAAAGAGAAATCAGAGGCAAATTTTGAGGGGCCATTTTCTTGAGCACAAGCCAACTATTTATAGCATTTGCATTTACCCAAGGTAAAAGCCAAATAGAACTCTTAAAGTATAAACAATGGCAAAACACTATTCCAGGGAACTAGAATCATAAATGCAAGCTCATGGCGGTGAAAGAAAGATGTAAAATGTTGATTTTACGTGAGTCATGTTAAAAGAGCTTTCTGGAAAACACGTAAAGGACCGCCACCCTGAGCAGGGTGGCGGTTATAGGACCGCCGCCCTGTTCAGGGCGGTGGTCATGAGACCACCACCCAGGCAGGGCGGTGGTTTCGTCACTGAAGAGAAAAAGGCCAAGAAAAGAGGGGAAAAGGAAAAAATAAAGCACACGGGGGCTAAGCATGGCATGCGGGATGGTAACGTATACTTGGAGAGCTTTTCTAGATCCTGAACACCTTGCGAAGAGACCTGTATCATCATTGGGGCACGTGTCACATTGTTCGACAAGATGCACCTACAATTTTGGGTACGTACAGGAACCAAGGCTCTGGCTTAGGAGGATAGGGACCCCAGCCACCACCTCAAGTATTCTTTGAAATGTCTCTGCATTTACCAGATTACATGGGCATTAAGGATGTTGCGGAACATGTTCATAAGTGTGAACTACTATTGCATGTGAAGGGTATCACAACCCCAAAACAAAAGGCTAGTCAGTTTGCAACCACATTGCAAGGGCACGTGCATAGCTGGTATAGGAAGTATGATCCTCATCAAATGGTGGTGGACTATACTACCTTAAATAATGCATTCTTGGCAGAGTTCCACATTCCTGAGTTCAAGCGAAGAGAATGATCACTTTGAAGGATATTTAACAAGGAATTGCAGAGAGTGTGTGGGAGTACGATGCATGATTTAAAAATATCTTGTCTAAATTATCATATGATATTCATCCTTCTCAAAGCATGCACAGTGGTTTGTTGGAGGATTTATCACCCCTTTTAGAAGGTCCTTTTCTCATAAAAATTTTACAAACCCATGCGAAGCATTGGAAGCTACCCTACGTAATGAAGCTATTAGTAGTATAGATACTGGCATTAGCCCATTCTTAGAGGCTCAGATTGTTGCTATGGAAAAACAGTTGGAAAAATTATCTGCAAACTCAGCCCATGAGACTTGCAGTGGTTTGTGGTGCACAAATTGTGAAATAGAGGGACACGTTAAGGATAATTACCCCTGAGGATGGTAGTGCTACTGTGATACGATCGATTGTGAAATTTGTCATGGGGACCATGATGCAATTAGATGTCCCTTACTACAACACGCAATCAGAAAGAATGTATCTTGTTATTACAAAATTTACACCTCTACAACCCATGATACTCAAGATCGTAGGCTAATTGAATAGATCCATGAGGTCATTGATCATGGGGTATGCAAAACCATCACTTCTAGTAGTGGTTGTAAGGATAATGATCACCATTATGAGTAAAGCAAGCAGAAGGAGGCATGCGTGGAAGAGGTTTTTCATGAGGATTCCATGGTCGAGGTAACCACAGAGGAGGAATGAGTGAGTTCTTGCATCGAACATGTTTCAACTATGGATCTCTGAACATTACAAATGTGAGTTCCCTGACACATTGCAGTGTTCATGGTGCGGTAAAAACATAATTATGAGGAATGCCTAGATTTTTTTGAGAATATGAATCGAAGCACCAAAAGAACAAGGGCACTTTGTGATGGTTAGTATTAAGAAGGTAGACATACGGTGGATGCCCTGGGTAACACGGATGAATGTTTTGGATCCTGTCTTGAAGTAACAACAAGGGCGTGGCTGCATGTGTGAGAGAGGTACCAAGACAGAAAAACCTTGTTTCAAGGAGGAAGTCATTTATGGAAAGTATCCAAACCCCGCGCATTAAAAGGAGATATATCAGACACCATGGATGTTATTCAGAGTTTACAAGGGGAGATCCAATGTCTAAAGGAGAAATCTAGGAGGGAGGAACAAGGAAGGAGATTCAAGGTGCAAAAGGATGACCTAGATGAGGTCAAGGAGGTGTGTAAAATTTTAAGGCAAGAGAATATAATTCCCTTGCTAAGATCCTAGTTGAGAGAGAAGGTAGCATGTGCAAGAGAAGAGTGTGAGAGACAGCTCTTTCACGTGAACCTTCCACCTCACACCTCGAATATGATAAGGATATCACATTGAATGTAGTTATAGATGGATGGCTCCTCAGCAATATCCTCATTGACATAGGCGCGGAGGTTAATGTTCTTACTTTGGATGCATGGCATCAGATGGGAAGACCCGCATTACAACAATCTTTGAATGTGTTGTATATGGAAAACAAGACTAAGGCAATTCCCATTCGTGTCTTGAAGGATGTAGCTATTACTATCTAGGGAGCCAAGTTTACTAGGGACTTCAAGTCTTGGCGCTCGTCAAGGTAAAAAATTTCCCAACACTAACAATGCTGACCTTTGGTTCAACAAAGGGTACATCAGCTTCGAGAATAAGGAGGAACAAGTCATTACACCCTTGGCTGATGGGAAGTCAACACCATATATTGAACTATTGGGAAAGGAAGTTTCAACAAGATTTATGTGTGCTCAATTAGAAACCTTGAGATGATACACCCTACTAATGGGGTTATCCAGTTTGAAGATGCTCAGTCAGTGAGTGATACCACCAGTCTTGCATGTGACAATTGGGTGCATAGAACTTATGAATTAATGGGATGGCAGTTGAGAGTGGCGGTGACCAAGGTGACAAAGGCACACATGGTTTGGCACCTTGGAGGAAAATAACTACCCAAGTATTCATGAGGAGCCTTCCAGAGATCTTTCTGTAGGAGGTAGAAGCTCAATGGAAGAATGAGAAGGAATGGAGGGAGATGTTAAGTTATGTCTTTCTTGGCATAGTAGCTCGGTGGTGGGCCACACATTAGGAGAGCCTTTTAGAATGGCACGAGGTAAGAATTACTCTCTCTGTCAGATTTTCTAGGAGCAATGTACTCGCCATCATCAAGGACTACCATGGGAAGGAGCCCACCTCTTTCCATATCCAGGAGTGTGAATGGGTCTGGAGAGAAGGAACGAAAGCTTTTCCACCATCCCTCTAGGTGCACAAGTTATATTCTACCCTATAAGGTTGTAAGCACATATGGTACATTCATTCGAAGACATGCCACCTTAAAAGAATCGGTAGAGAGTCGGTGACCTTATTCAAAAATTTGAATATCGAGTACCAAGCCATTAGTTCATAAGGCCTTATAGGGTATCAAGTTCCTTACCATGGGGGATAGTTCCGGGACAAAAGATAGGCTATTGGAATTACTAGGTGAACCAAGATTGGAGGTGCATTTTGAAGAAGAAGAGAAAGCAAAAAGTTTACACTTGAGTGCGCATGTTTGGAAAAAGAGAAGGGAAAGTTGGTATATGTGATTGATGGAGAGGAATTGGAAAGCTTAGATGTTAGCCATTCTATAGGGATGCGTGAGGTAGTGGATAATGTAGATGCTCACGTGCGTGCCTACCATGAGCCTTTAAAGATGAAGAAATTTAACATTGGTTCAAAAGAAGAACCTAAGGAAGCTATTATTGGGGATTACTGGACAAAGAAGGAAGTATCGAAGATCATTGATCTACTACGTGAATTTGAGGATTTATTCCCGTGCGGGTACCATGAGCTCAAAGGCATTCACCATTCCTTGGGGGAGATGAAGATAAAACTGAAGGATGGTGCACACTTGGTTAGGAAAAGGCCCTACCAGATGAATCCCAACTTGCGTGTGAAGGTCAAGGAGGAGATAGAAAAAATGATAGCTTCTGGGATCATTGAGGTAGTGGAAGAATCAGAGTGGATAAGTCCGATGGTAATCAGCATCAAGAAGGATGGGTGGATTAGAATTTGTGTGGATTATAGGGAATTGAACACATTTTGTGTCATTGATCCATTTCTGACCCCCTTCACTGAAGAAATTTTGGAAGGAGTCGTTGGGCACAAAATCTATTCCTTTACAGATGGATTTTTAGGGTACCACCAAGTCCGGATTACAAAGGAAGACCAAGAGAAGAAAACTTTCACCACCGAGTGGGGAATTTTTACATATATGGTCATGCCCTTTGGGTTGAAGAATGCGATTGTCTTTTTCTGCATAGTGGTGCAAGAATTCCAAGACTTCATCCATAAGTTTCTTCAGTCTATTTAGATGATCTGGATAGTATATGGTCCGGTTAAAGACCATTGTGAAAATTTTAGGTTAATGTTTGAGAGGCGTAGGAAATTGAGGATAACCCTCAACATTAAGAAATTTGTGTTTGCTTACACCCTTTGGGACTTTATTGGGACATATCATATGTAAGGAGGGTTTCTTGGTAGATCCCGCTAAGGTTACAGCTGATTATTATGGGGTTAAGGGAGCCTACTAACAAAAGCACAGTGCATAGATTCCTTGTTCATATAGGCTATTATAGAAAGTTCATTAAGGGATATGCCAAGATCGCCACACCTTTAGAGGAGCTACTTAGACATAAAAGTGCCTTCCATTGGGGAGAGGCGTAGCAGAGGGAATTTGATACATTAAAATATAGTATTATAACCACACCTATTTTACAGTTTCCCTCTTGGGATAAGACCTTTCATGTTCATGTAGATGCCTCAAGGACCGCCATTGGAGTAGTGCTTGCACAGCCAGGTGAAGGGATTATTGATCATCCTCTCTATTTTGTAAGCAAGAAGTTGACACCAGTAGAGTAGAATTATACCACAACCGAGCGTGAGGCATTGTCTATGATCTTCACACTCTTCAAGTTTAGAAAGTATTTGTTGGAAAGACCCTTTGTGGTCTACATCGACCACATGTCATTGAATTATTTAGTGAACAAGTGTGTTCTACAAGGGCACATATGTCGATGGGTATTGTTGTTTCAAGAGTTTGAATTCACCATTGTAGTGAAGCCCGAAAAAAGTAACCATGGGCCTAATAATCAGTCAAGAATTGATTCAGAGGAGGACGTGCAAAGTATTGAGGAAGCAATTCCAGATGCACAACTGTTTAGATTGTAGCACGCGCCATCGATTTGGAAGAGATTGCAATATTTTTAAAGGAAGGTGTGGCACCAGATGGAATGAAGACATTGGAAAAGAAGTAGTTGGCCATATGCGCTACACCCTACATGTTAATCAGTGGAGACTTATACAAGTTGGGACATGATGAAGTTTTGTGTAGATGTGTCTTAGAGCATGAGTGCTTGACCATCATGGAGGAAGCACATGGAGGAAGTGCGGGGGCATTATGTAGGTGATGCCACCGCGCACAAGATATTAATGGCAAGTTTGTGGTGGGAAACCTTGTACAAATATTTTAGAGACTATTGTAAAGCATGTGACAATTGTCAGTGCATTGGCAAACCAGGAAGGAGAGATGAGATGCCTTTATGCCCTATTCCTAGCATGGAGCATTTTGAAAAGTGGGTGATAGAATTTGTAGGACCTATTGCACTAGCAATGTGTAGGACTGGGTCACATTATGTCATCACTTGCAGAGATTACCTGACAAGGTGGGCAAAGGCAGCCCCAACTAAATAATACATAGCAGCAACAACGACAAGGTTTTTATGGGAAAACATCATCACAAGGTATGGATGCCCATTGATTTTGACCAAAGTGATAGGGGTACACATTTCTGAATGATACCATGAGGATCCTTTTATCAAAGTTCAAGGTGGCTCATCATAAGACTACGCCCTGTCACCCACAAGAAAATGGGACTGCGTATAAGCATTCAAAAAGATAATGAGTCATACCTTGACCAAAATTTGTGATTTTGGAAGACAAGATTGGGATGACAAAGTATCGACAGTATTATGGGCTTATAGGATAATGTATAAAAGGCTAAATAAAGCCACACCATTTCAATTGTTGTTCAACACAGAATTTTTTTTTTCGGTTGAATTTATGTTGCCTTCTCTGTGAATAGCACGCACAGGAGGGTTGGCCGATGAACAAGTGCTGGAAGAAAGTATTGATGAGTTAATGAAACTGGATGAGAGATGATCACTCACCTGATGGAGCTAAACCACAGAAGAAGCAAAAAAAAAGGCTTGGCATGATCGCCACATTAGAAACAAGAAGTTTGAGGTTGGGTAGATGGTATTACTATATGATTCCAAGTTTCGCATCATCCAGGAAGTTGAAATTCCATTGGCTAGGTCCTTACACAATCTCGTACATCCTTGATTCAAAGCGTGTCGGGCATTCAAGTGATGGATGGGAAGAAGTTTCTTGAACACTTCAATGGGAGTAGGATGAAGCCCTACTATAAATAAGTCTTCTCGGATATTTTTAAATAAGGTAGTTTTGTCGATAGTTTAGAGGTTTCCTTTATGCATTTTCCCTTTCTTGTGTTTCCCTTTCGCATTGTTGTTTTGTTTTGTGCCTTGGGTGCTGGTAACCTTATTGCTATTTTTGAGAATTTGTAAGTGCATATAGGACCACACATCACTTTGAGTGTGGGGTGGAGAAAAGTGAAGAAGCACGTGATTAAAGTACCAAGGAAGTTGTGTTGAAAAACCTTGTTGAGTAGCTGGGTTGAAAGAGGTATATAAAGAGAAAAGATAAAAGAACGATTGGTGCTGTGGTAAAACTACTTGTAGATCCCATGTACTAAGGAGGAAAAAGTGCATTTAAGGCAACATGAGGTAGGCAAGAGAAGGAATTGGGACAAAATAAGTTCCTTTAACATGGGTTACGCGCATGCAAGAGTCTCCTGTCAGGTTCTATTAGTTGCGCGCCAGAAGGTTGGAGAAGTTTTCATGCGGGATGGGCGTGTGAGTAAAGGTCTTTGAAGATGGGCTTTGTTTGAAAAATCCACATTAAATGAACAATATACAAGTGGTAGGTGAGGTAGCATTTAATGTTTAGAAAAGAGAAAAACTATAATTAAAGGGTCGGGGCACTCTCATTTTTTTACTTTGCGAAATAGAGGAGTTTGAGATATAAGTGAGTTCTATAAACTAGGGTTTTTCAGATTCAATCGAGTGAAGGAAGATCTATAAGATTGAAGCGTGAGCAGCCAGTTTGAGTTTGTGAACCAAAAGGAAGGAGTTACAAAGGCATGGAAAGAGTTGAAGAGGTGCTATCTTGTGAAGATTTTATCCTAGTTAGGGTTCAACAAACCTGGGGCATGGGTTTAGAACAACTATATCATGGATTTGAGATCGAAGGATTGGAAGAATTAAGACAGAGTAACAAGGAGAAAGTAAAGTAATAAAAAGACCTCGACCATGACACCTAAGAAAGGAAAGGGCAAGGGCAAGGCCAAATAACAAGAACCCGAGGTAAACACAAATGAAGATTGGTATGTAGAGATGCAATACCCGGATGGGGTGATGATGGGGAAGAAATGGGAATCCCACCTAAGAAGTGTACCTATTAGTGACTATAATCACCACACAAACACAATAGAAAAGGAAATGGTGCTGGAATTAATGTGCCCCACCATCAAACAAACATCAAATGGTTTTCCAATATACAATGATGACGTTAAGATTAAAATGGAGAAGGCAGGGCTTCGCAACTCTATGAGTTGCCTTATTTTGGAAATCCAGAGTGCTTGTACCAATGGTTGATGTCATGGGTACATGAAGATTATTTCCACTTTGCAGGGAACAAGATGTGTATCATTCCCTAGCTTATCTCACAATTTATAGGCCTCATATGTAAGGGAGATAGCTTGGAAGATGACCTTAGCAACAAGGAGGCTATTCAAGAGACCATCACCGAGTATGCCTATAAGAAGGGGTCATGATATTATGACATTTTAGACATCAAGGACCCGTGATGAAAATGGTCGTGCATCTGGTGACTAAGTTGAATGGCTAGGAGAGGTGGACACAAGTCAACAAACCTTGGCTACATGTCTGCAGGAAGATTGTAGAAGGCACCATATACAACCTATCTACATACATCACGAGAAGAAATTGTTAGTTGTGTGAAGGATGGGGACATGATCCTCTTTGGAAACATCTTACTCACCATTTTATTTGTAGAGATTAGGGTGCTTGACACACCAAACAAATTTGTATGGGAGTACCTTACCAAGGATCCTTCTCCCACGAAGAGGTTTGAGAAGTATGCCTGTGATACAATGACAACACCCCACAAGGCACACTGGAGAAATGGTACACATGCCTGAGGAATGCATTCGTGGTAGAGTCGAGAATCCCTAAACAACTCCCAACGACCACCAAGGTTGAAGCTGAATTCACAGTTTATCAACACTTCTGCCTGGGTAGATTCAAGCTGATAGACAAGTCATGGATCCCTTGGTGCAAGCTCCCCTTCGCATTCACTACTCAATACTTCCAAGTGGGAGTGAACAGATTTAAGGAGTCAAAGAAGCTAAGGCTAGAGCTGGGTAGTCTAGACCAGGAACATAGGGAGATGAGGAAGAAGTTGAACTACCCCGGTGGTAAGTGTGCATATGTGGAAAAGTACATGTCGTACAAGATTCAAATGACAAGGCTGATAACACTACCCATCACTATAGGATCCACGACACGTGTGTACCTCCTTATAAGGCGAGAGTTTTAGAAGGGCACGTATTTGGAGGATGAAGTATCCATACCTGAGGATCCCATGGAGAGAAAGAAGCCCACGCCCAAGAAGAGGGGAAGAGAGGAAAAAGCACCAAGTGTGCCGACTGCTCAGATAGTGAGCATGCCATCCACAAGTGCTAAGCCAAGCACTTACATATGGAGAAAGAAGTCTCCGGTGAAGGAAAAGACACTAGAGGTAGAGGTGCCTAGGAAACCCATCACCAAGGAAGAATCACCTAAGGAAGAAGATAAGGCCGAATCCCCTGATCAGGAGCCACCTCTCAGGAAAAAGTAGAGGGTGGATAAGGAAGTTGACTCGAGAGGTGACCGACAGCTTGGAAAAATACTTGGGAGAAAGAGAAGATGAGAGTGAGGAAGATGATGGCAAGGAAGAAGAGGTAGAGAAAGACCAGGAGCCACATGTCTTTAGTGTCTACGACTCGGAAGAGGAGAGTGGAGATGAGAAGTAGGAGTTCGTATTCATATAGTGCAAGGGTACACAAGATGAGGAAGACACCGAAGACATGAAGGAGGATGAGGAGGTTGCTAGGGAAAAGTAGGGAGCCATAAGTTTTATAAAGGAGCAGATCACTAAGGTGGTGGAAAGAGAAGCACAGAAAATGCTCAAAGTCCTAGTAGACCAAGAGTTGGAGCAACATAGACATAGTGTTGAAGGAAGGGAAGGAGGAGGAAATCTAAAAAAGAGCATGACAACCTGGAGGCCTGCGCTCTAACAACAAGTTTCCCGTGAGGCACGTGCTTAGGTAGAAGAACTTTTGATTTAGAACAAAGAAAAGTAATGGGCTATGTAGATGACACAAAGAAGGTGTTACGAGTGTGATTCTAGAGCACTATACACATGGAAAGGCTCCTAGCCATGGGGTTTTTTGAAAATGATGTCACGTACCCCAAAAACAATAAGATGCTCTCTTGGGAATTTGAGTCCCATATTGATGAGCCAAACTTTGAAGTCTGCTAAGGAGTGCTCATCACATTGCCAAAATCTAAGGGGGTCAATCCCTTAGTGAATGCTCAAGAGCTCTCAAACGAGCAAGTCTTTAATGCACTTAACAAGGTTGTGGTTGAGACCAAGGCTAGATTATTCATGTGAAACAATAAGATCGAGTGTTGGAGGGAAAGTTAGGGAAGAAGGAAGAAGAACTAGTAGAAAAGGCCGAGAGTTTGAAACAAGAAGAACTTATCAGCACACAGTTAAGGCATGAGTTAAAGGAAGATAAGATAAAGGTGTAGGAAGTGTACAAGAAAATAGAGTCTATCAAAGGTGTCATTCTTCCGAGGCACCCAAACTCAAAGCACCACCGCATTGAATTACTCGTCCCCTCCTGGAGTGTATATAAGATCTAATGTGAATTCTCACTATGGAGAGATGACCTTTGGCCTTGGAATCTACATAAGAAGTGGCCACACACCTGAAAGAGGAGGACAAAGTGAAGGTGGTAGTGCTCTTTGTCTAGTATAGCTAAGTACTCGTGGAGGTTAAGGTCACCGCCTAATTTGTGGAGGCCGCGCGTATGATACATGTGCAGACAGGATAAGGTGGCACGCTCCTTGGTCAACACACTTGAAGCAAAAATAAAAGAGTTCTAAGAAAATAAAAAGGGAACAAAGCGAGGAGGGACAAGGTTCTAGCTGAAGTAGAGAAGAAATCAAAGGAAATTGAGGCTTTAAGAAGCTCAATTAAGGCCTGACTAAAGGAACTATACTCCCAGATTACTATGAGGATAGATAAACTCAAAGATCTAGGAAAATAGATGGAACATATTGTGGAAACTTTGGGCACCCAATGAATTGACCTAAGTTTTGATGAAGTGAGCACCCTGGTGGGTGACCTCTACCAGAAGGCACAGGGTGAGGTCGAAGAGTGGAATAAGCTAGAGGTAGATTTGTGAAAATATTTCCCTAGCCTACTGAATTGATGCTCCCCCATTCTTCATTCTTTCCCCAATTCTTTCATTTCTTATTCTTTGTAAAGTGAAGATTATACATTGGTTCCTTAAGACAACATGCATCTTGTTCAAGTAAATTTTTTTTGATGACGAAGAACAGGCATAGTATGGGGTGATTTTGGACCCCTGGAATATTGGCCAAGTATGAAGGCACATAGGCACATAGGGTCAAGTGAGCAAGAAAAAATCACACGAGAGAAAATTTTAAGGAAGCACATAGCATGCGCGACATGCAAAAGGAGGCTCAAGACTTAGTCAATTTGAGCACCCAGGGTAGAACACATGAAAAGCATGATCATTTGCATGTTGATAAGGTGTCAGCCTGGTGATAGGCTGGCCCAGGAAAGAGCATGCCTTGGATGGAATCTTCTAGAAGAACATCATGAGATAAAGTGGAAAGCTCAGGCCTGGAGAAGCATGCTCGCATGGACCACATTCAACACTTGGCACTAGATCTAAGGACAGCTGGAAGGCGAGTTAGCAGTATAGGAGAATTATAAATACAAGTGTTTGTGGAGTAAAATATATACAAGTTTGAGATATAGTGGGTTAGAGAGAGCGGGAATTGGAATATAGATCTAGAGAGTAAGCGGAGCTCTGAGAGATGTTCATGAGGACTCTCTTAATGGATAATTACATGCAGGAGAGAATGTCTTGGGCATGGAGTTGTAATTTTTCTTTTGATAGCTTACTTACACAAGTCCACTAATATGCACGACTATGGTCTACTCTTGGTGACACTCTAATGAATCAATGAATGTAATGATGTTACAAACATAATATATACGTGAAATTAATGGTTATAATGTATATTTTCTCTCTTATAAGTTTTCTTTCCTTTCATGCTATGAATGAATGCTTGTATAATTATTTGTCATAATGCATGTCTCGGATTCCGTTAAAACACTCATTCTAAAGTGACGATCGCAAGGATCTAGAGGCTGTTCTCACCCTATGGTTCTTGTATGTTTTACAACTCTTACACTAATCATAGATGATGTTTCCCACTAAAAAGACATAAAAGAGAGACTCGGTACTTGCGTGTGCCTCATATGATTGAAGAAAGGATTGGGATGTTAAAGTTTTTGCAATGCTTTTGGCATATCGAACAACGTATAAAATTCTGAAAAAATCCACACCCTTTCAAGTTAGTTTTTGGCGTGGAAGTAGTTCTTCCTATAGAATTCATGCTCCCTTCTTTGTGTATTACACGCGTTGGAGGTTTAGCTGATGAACAAGCATTAGAAGAATGGATTGAAAAGTTACTCAAACTAGATAAACGATGTGTAATAGCATGTTGGAGTCATAAAAATAAAATACGAGAGTAGAAAGCATGGCATGATAGGCACATCAAGGATAAAAATTTTGAGATTGGACAAATGGTGCTCCTTTATGATTCTAAGTTTTTGCACCATCCAGGAAAACTCAAGGTACATTGGTTGGGGTTGTATGTTATCACTCACATACTTGAAACATGTGCTTGTCAATTAGAGGTGCTTGATGGGATACGGTTACCCGGGTACTTCAATGGGAATAGGTTGAATCCCTACTATAAATAATTCTTCTTGGTGTTTTTAATAAGGAAGTATTTCCATTCAAATTAGGTTTTCAATTCTGCATTTCCTTAATGTATTTCTTTCTTTGTCGCTATACTTTTTCACTTTAGTTGGTGTTTTTTTAATAAGTGCATTTACGCGCCATAAGCTAATTATTATTTGAAGATTTTTTATGCATAGAGGACTGCACATATCATTAGTGTGGGGTGGCTATTGATACCCAGGTACAAGATTGTTGAAAATAAGTACACATGAAAGGAAAAAACTACTACGGGTGTGATTCAAGTTGGAGAATTGTAAAAAAAGAGAGATTGCTTCTGGAAAAAAGGATCATAGGTGGAGATGAATGAAGAAACAAGTAAAACACAAGGTAAGAAGGGGACATGGGAACTACCAAGGGAAGGTGCAATGGCTAGGTACTTGGGTGTATAGAGGCATGCTAAAGAGAAGTTCATGGCTAGAAGGTAGGAAGGTGTGCTAGAAGGTTATAACTTGGGCACGAAGATGTACCATGCGGAAAGAATGAAAATGGTAGGTTAATGAGAGGATTGTTGGTAGGTGAAGGAGAAATAAATACACTAAATTTTTGAAAATATATATAAAGATGGGATGCGATTTCATTTTTAGCGTCTCAATTGCATGAATTTCAAAAGAGAAAGTGCAAACAAGTCGAGTGAATCATGTGGAGGTGTGAAGAGTGTGAAACCAGACATGGAGAGAAGATTTTTATGAAGGATAAGCTTGCATCCCAATAAGTTAAGGGTTTGAGTGAAGAATACACATTAAAAGAGCTAGGGCATGTAATTCCACTAGGGCATGGAGATTCAAACTAGGGTTTTAAATTCTACATTTACAAAAGATAGAAAGGAGAGATTTTCAAATGGCACCGAAGAAAGCACCTGTAGTAGGATTAAAAGGGAAGAAGAAGGTCAAAGTGGAATAATAAATTGCTCTTGAGAGTAATTTCTTAGAAATGTAGTATCCGGAGGGTATGATTATGGGACAAGAATGGGATTCCCACATCCATAAATGTAAGATCAATGATTACAACCATTGCACATCAAATAATAAGAAGGAATTAGATGTGTTGTTGAGCACAAAAACAAACAAGCACACAACAAAAGACATGCCAGTGTATGATGACACTGGAGAGAAGCTACTAAAGTAGATTGGAGTCTACCAGTTGTACAAGCTTCCATACTTTGGAAAATATGAACCATTGTATCGATGGTTGATGAGAAGAGTCCATGAGGACTTCTTCTACTTCACCGGATGGAGGGTTAGAATCACAACTACCTTAATTTCAATAGTGATAGGATTAAGGGCCTTAGGAGTAGATCTAGAGAGTGACTTAACAGATAAAGTAGTGATCCTAGAGACAAGGAAGGATCTAGGATATACCAAGGGTCCACATGACATGGACATCAATAAATTGAAGAAGTACCTGTAGTATAGGTAGCTACCCATCTTGTAACAAATTTGAATGACCAAGAAAGGTGGTCATAGGTGAATAAAATGTGGCTGCACGTTGCAAGAAAGATGTCTCAAGGAGTGGTCTACAATATCGTGGATCACATAACAAAGAAAATCATTAAAGAAGCATGTATAGGTGACATAATTAGTTTTGGTGATATTTTATTATCTTTAGTGTTTATGGAGATTGGAGTGCCCAATGGGCCAAAGGAAAATATTTTGGAGTACCCCACAGAAAATAAATATCTGGCAAAAATATTTGATAAATACTTATGTGGAGGGACAATGAGTGGTCCATTTAAATAGAGGGTAGAGATTTGGTATGACAGGCTTCACGTGGCATTTGAAGATGAGTGGTGCATACCCAAGGAGTTACCTTTAGTGGTGGGTAAGGTAGTATAGTTTTTGGTCTACCAACACTTTTGCATCACATGATTTGTGATGAAGGACAAAGCTTGGAGCCCTTGGTGCAAACTTCCATATGCCTTCACAACACGCTACTTACAGCATCGTTCACCAGCCACAAATGCGTGCTACCTAAAATTCATCACAGATAAGGTAGATTGTGATTACCATACCCAGATAAAAACATGTGTATATCGAGGACGGGCTTCCTACATTGAGAAACTTCTCTTAGATGTAATAAACATGAAGCTGGTAAGCTTGGAAGTAGGAGATGTTGGAGTAGTGCTTGTGTATATTCAACTCAAGCCCAAGATGGAGAACAAAAATATGTGGAAAATGAGTTTGCACTTCCAAGGCCACCTAAGGGTAAGAATACAGTAGAGAATGTGCCAAATCCACAGCCTATAGAGACTATAGTGGTGGATGAAGAGGAAGATGAACGAGAAGATAGTGGTGGCCTAGAGCATAGAGGACGAAGGTAGCCTACAAAAAAGGTAGAAACTAAGCGTGTGACTACACCACCTTAGGTGTAAGAAGGAGATGATGAGGACATGGATGTAGTACAAGGAGAGCACCACTTCAAAATGGTATTTAGGAGAACAAGAACCCAAGGTACTACTCATGATCGGTGTGCGAGATCACCACGAATATCCGCATAAAAGGAGACAATTGAGAAAAGAATAAAATTTGAAGCTGAACAAGGAGGTGGAAGAGTCTGAGGAGAGCACACCCAAATCTCCAACATAGCTAGAGGATGTGGAAGAGCCAAAGGATGAAGAAATGAAGGATGGAGAAGAATGAGTAAAGGAGGTAGATGGGACAAAGCGTGAGACTACTCAGGGCATAGCAAAACAAGCTCTAAATATTGACACTCAATTTCCTAAGTGGCCAAGATTGAAGAGGGAAAGTGGGGAGTATACTACACCAGTCCTAGGATATGTTGAGGACACAAGTAAAATTGTATGTGCCCATTTCCAAAGCATGGTGAGCCTTAAGGAAATGTATGGATGGGAGCTGATGGATGAGGACATGGCCACCGTATACACAAGGAAACAACTATCTTGGTCAATGCAGACACATATGGATGAACCAAAATTCGATGTATGTGAGGATTCTTGTGTATCAAGAAGATTGAGGAAGGCACCTCAAGCCAGACACATAATGGTAAAGCCTATTATTATGTTGGATGAATAAGTAATGCCTTGGTGAAGGTATCTACAGAGGTGGGAAGGAGGAATGTGGATAAGGCTGCAACTATTAGGGTGCTGAAAGAATAAATCAAGGCCAAAGATATGGAGATAACACACCTATGACAAGAGAAGGACTTGGCACAGAAGAAGAACATTTTTTCATTAGCATGGTAGAGGAAATTGGGGATGATATCCTGAAAGTAAGACCGCACTTAGAACCCAAGGTGCCCAAAATGTTTCCTTCGGTAATGCATTATGTACAAACCTTAGTGGATTTGGTGCTTGAGGATGGACCTATGGGCATGCCAGACCTAAAATATCCTGAGAAGAAAGTAGAGCAAGAAAATGTTTTGGTGAAGAGGAAGATTTCATCTTATGAGGCATTGCTCCAAAGCTTACAAGAGGAGATGAGAAAAGTAGACCAGGAATTGAACATTTACACAACTTCGAGAGGCAGTCATCAGGATAAGGACCATGGTAGAGGACAATGAAGTCCTAAAAGTGATGAAGGATGACAAAGAGGTTAGCATTGGTAAAACAAAAGCATGAGGCCCTTGCAGTAGCACAAGAACCTCATAAGGAAAGGTTAGATGAGTTGGGGAAGGTTATAGCATAGAAAATGGATCTACTAGAGGGAAGAATGTCTGCAATGTCTAAAATTATTTTGGTTTTGTAGAATGAAAAGGGGGACATTGCCCAAGATGAGCTGGAGTATATTACGGTAGATATTCTAGAAAACGTAGGGGCTGTACTGAGTGAATGGAATACATTAGAGGCCAAAATAAAGGAATAATATCTAGAACTCATTCTTCTAGTTGAAGTAGAGGATACTTCTTGAGTAAATCATTATTTTGTATAGAAAAATATTTACTATCTTCCAATTATATTCTTTCTCATTCTATGAGCATTAAAGAGGTAACCATTGTTAGGGCAGCAATGTAATTAGTGTGGGGTAATGCTGAGTAGACAATGTATAATACTTAGCAGAAGGCATACAAAATATTATCATGGAAGATCAGAGTGTGTTCAAAGCCATGGGAGGATTGGAAAGGAATCGTGTGCAGAGGAAAGAGATAGATTTGGGACTTAGCCATTTTTATGATTATGATCTATTTTTGGAAGATGGCGTGCAAAGAAAACAAATGGGAAAAGACTTGCACAACACGAATCAAGTATTTTTGGAAGAGAGGCTACGGAGCACTTTGCATGGATGAGGGCTAAAGATGGAATTACAACTGATGGTTAACTAGGAGAGATCTACTATTAGCACACTTGCATGTGTGGCTGGAATTATAAAGGCACATGACTATTTCCATCATGTGACCTATTTTGGGAGTAGATAAGAGGTGAAGGGAAATTCCCCACCCTTATAAATATGTGATGAACTCGCGTAGTATAATATATAGATATATGTAAGAACTAGATTCGAGAGAGTATGATGTCAAGTATTGTTATGTGCATGAGCATATAATGCTATTATTGTAAGAAGCTTCTATGTATTCTTTTGTTTTTATATAATGGGGTGTATTGGATGAATCATAGTATTAATCCTAAGTATAATGGTTTCTTGCATGGTTGATTTCATCATGATTATCATTTAGTCCATTTTTCTCTAGAACTAGATCTGTACATGCACTGTAGAATGATGTATTAATTATGGATCTGGATTCATTAAGTCTTCATCATGCTAACATACTACAACAGAAACCCTAAAGAGGGTCCTGGTACCTTTGTGTTCTTTGGGTGAGCACTCAGTCTAGGCTTAGTGATGTGCTAGCGCGCCTAGGATTTTAGTGGTAAATTTTAGAGATCGCATCAAGTGGGTGCATGGCATACATGAGGAGATGGACTCCTTGGAACAAAACTAGACTTGGGATTTGGTTAAGTTTCTAGCAAGTAAGAGGACATTACAGAACAAGTGGGTTTACATGATCAAGGAAGAAGAGGGTGGAAAAAAAGATACAAGGAAAGGATTGTAGTAAAGGGGTTTACACAGAAAGTAGGTATTGATTTTGGTGAAATATTTTCTACTATTGTAAATATGACTTCTATTCATATTATATTGAGTTTAGTTGTAGTAGAATATTTACATTTAGAGAAAATAGATGTGAAGACATATTTCCTTCATGGTTATTTGGATGAAGAGATTTATATGCAGCATCCGCTTGGGTATGAAGTCAAGGGTAAGGAGAAATTAGTGTGCACGTTGAAAAAGATCCTATATGGGCTCAAGAAAGCACCAAGGAAATGGTACATGAGGTTTTATAGTTTTATACATGAGCATGGTTACTTGAGATGTGAATTTGACCATTGTGTTTATTTTAAGAAGCTTGAAAATGGGAGCTATATTATTTTGTTACTGTATGTGGATGATATACTTATTGCAGGATCTAGTATGCAGGAAATTAGTGAGCTTAAGGGAAAGCTAGCTCATTCATTTTATATCAAGGATTTAGGAGCCACGAAATGAATCCTTGGCATGCAAATACAAAGAGATAGGAAAAAAAAAGAAATTATATTTGTCTCATGAGGATTATATCTAGAGGGTGTTAGAAATGATCAAGATGAATAATGAAAAACATGTTAGTACACCTATGGATGGACACTTCAAATTGAGAAAATATTAGTGTCCTTATTCACATGAGGAGGTAAAACACATGACACGAGTTCTATATGCTTTAGTAGTTGGGATTCTCATGTATACTATGGTTTGTACCAGACCAAACATATGACACAGGCAAAGTGGGAGTTGTGAGTAGATATGTGACCAATCTAGGTAAAGAGCATTGGAAAGAAATCTAATGCATACTAAGGTATTTGAAAGGGACAAATAGCATGTAGTTATGCTATGGAGGTTTGGATATTTCATTACATGGATATGTTGATTCGGATATGGTGGAGATCTGGATGGTATGAGGAGCACTACTAGATATATTTTCACAAAGAGGTGGGACAAAAATTAGCTGGATTTCTAGATTGCAGAAGTTTTTGGATTTGTATACTACAGAGGTAGAGTATGTTGCAGCTACAAAGGCTAGAAAGGAGATGATATGGATGAGTAGGTTCATGGAAGAGTTGGGAAAGGAGAAATATGATTATAAATTATTCAGTGATAGTCAGAGTGCAATTCATTTGGCAAAGAACTCGATGTTTTATTCGAGAATGAAACACATTAAGTTGAGGTATCACTTCATACATCAGGTATTAGAGGATGGGAAGTTGAATTTGGAAAATATTCATATGAGCGAGAACCTTATGGATATGCTAACGAAACCATTAGCAAAGGAGAAGTTAGAGCTACACTCCACTTTTGTTGGTCTTCAAGTTTGATACTTGAAGAGGAAGAAACAAAGCTAAGGAAAGATATAAGAATGATATTGTATAGGTATGGTGCAGTAATTAATCTCCAAGTGGGAGATTGTTGAGTTGTGGAGATCAATTACTTCGGATTAGCATGCAATGTGAAACTTGCTGGAAAACATAGTAATCGTCATCAATTAGGAGGGACTAGAATTGGTCGTGCAAGGAGTAATCGCATCGATTAGGGATAATGGCATTGGTTACCATGTGGGAGTGTTCTATTTAAATCTCAGGAATTAGATCTATTTTTAGCATTAAATCAGATTTATTAATTGTAATTGCATGGCTAACTACCCTAAGTTTATATACACCTACATAAGCATGAAAGATAGGGTTTAGAAGTAATAATTAAGAATAACTTGCAAAGGTTGATGATTATTGTGAGTGAGAGAATTCTTGGAGAAGAAGCAAAATCTTGAGTGAAAGAAAGTACTATACATCTAAGAGGTGTGGAAGATTGTAAATCTTCAATTGTATATCTTGTCAAATATTTGGATAATAGATTGTCTTGTTTCTTGGTGGACGTATCCCACACTAGGTGAACCACGTTAAATCTGGTGTTGATTTATATCTCTTGTTCTATATATTTCTTCTAGTAGAATATCCACTTTTATTTACATGTATTCTTAGATCTGATATATTATCTGTACAACTGGTGTGCTAACCCCAACACAAGGCATCAATATAGACTCAAAAGGTATGTGACCTTAAGGTCGAGATGATTTACTTGCTAAGAATAATATGTTTTGATCCCAATATAATTTTCAATGACTCAAGACCCTAAATGGGTCTATTGAATTATGTTTGAGATCATGATCAAGTAGTTATATGTAGATTATTCTAAGTTTGAAGGAAATGTCTAGGTTTTCTTAAGAAATACAACTTGAAGAAAGGTATCATGTTGTAAGCATGGTATAGTTTTGATAAGGACTAAGTGTACAAGATTAATAAAATTTACATCCATGAAGACATGATGTAGTTACAATATTTAAGAAGGTGAATGAACACTTTTGGCACTTGAGAAGGATAGTTAGAAGATGATTAAAAGGTATGTATCTATGTGTTGTTTTTTATTTGAAGGTACAATCATGAAAAATGAGCAAAGATTGTGATTTAAGGCATGATTTAGGTCTTTATATGAAGATTCATTCATTTCAAGAACAAAAGGTCACTTGGAGGCTTTACAAGATAATAGATGGCATAAAAAGGTTTGTGAAGATAGTTGAGAGCTACATGTATAGTTATGAAGGTATGTTGCCTAGTTCCAGTCATGTTTCCAAGTAAAGTGTGTAAAAAGGGTATGAAAGTTGGAAGGTAGAGGTAAAATATTTGAGAAGTCTAGTAAGCATGATTAATCTTAATACTATGTCTTGAGGTTTGTATTGTCACATCTAACATTATTATGAAGGTTCCAATGATCTTTGAGCCTCAAATAGAAGAATGATGACCCAAGAGGTGGTAAAATAGGTTGAGAGAGCTAATGAATTGGACATATATCATGATAAAGGTGTGTTATAAAAGCATTTGCATGATCTATTTAGTCTTGTCATATTATTGTAGTTCTTTAAGAAGTGCATAAAAGAATTATATAGGATTTCAATAAGATTTTAATAGTATTGAAGAATGATAGAAGCATTCTTTTAGCTTGACGTAATGGTGTGTGACATAATTTGGGCCTCTAACAGTTGAAGAGAAATTATAAGACCAATATGGTTTTTTTCCATAGATTTCATAGTTATTATCTTGATATAAATATCACAATAGATCCATGGAATATTATATAGCATGTAGAATACTTGAGAACATGATAGTTTAATATGGGTATACAGTTTTGAAATGTGAAATTAGACATGAAATTTAGTATGATGCATAACATGAATAATACATTTAAAAGATTACTTGGTCTTAGGGGGATTTTTACATCCCTAAATAAGGTATGTAAACCTTTCTTGGTTCAAGTTTTTATATGTTAGCCTAAGTATATATTTTTAAAGTATTTGAAGACAAAGGAAGAGTTCTCTTGCATTTTTTTGAAAAGGTTAGAATCAGTTGCATCATGGGAAAGTTTGTGAAGTTGTTCAAGTCTCAAGCTAGTATCTTGATGTAATTCAGATGTATGTAAGTTAGGGGATTTGAAAAATTGGTTCATTATCTCCATAAGTAGGATCATTGGTATCAATAAGCCTTAGAAGACATGAGGATAGTGTGACTATGTATTTGGTAAGTATTTTTGGAGTGATTATCTTGGAGTGTATGATTCAATCGGAGATTGTTAGTTATACGGTATTGAATATTTCAAGGCCTGATGGGGAGTCAATCAGGTTTTTTCTTAGCTCAAGAAGGTAGGGAAGTAGGTTTTGTGAAGGAATGTATGAATTCAAGAAAATCATAAGATGCATGATGAGTTTGGGTTATCTACATAAAAAAGGTATCAGTAAAAGGGTGTTATTTAGCTATTGGTATCGTAAGGTGTTATCAAGTGCTTGTTTAAGGATGATTCAGATTATTTCTTTAAAGGTATGCATCTACTAAGGAGGATGTGCTGATCTAATGTTGTTAAAAGAAGAGAAGAAGAAGTTCAAATGGACCTTTTTATGATTGGTTGATGTTTCCAACCAAGTGGTGATCCTAATGTGATATCTTAAGAAGTTTCAAGTATGTTTCTTTTTCATTAATGTCAAAAAGGGGAGAATGAGATGATGACACATATGAGTACCTTAGGGGAGAATGAGCTATTTGTGTTTTCCATCAATGGGTTTTCCATCAATGACAAAGGGGGATATTGTTGAAATTTTGTTTTCATTGATGTCAAAGTGAGATGATGAGAGTAGTGTTGTCATTAATTTCTGAGGTGTCATTGATGTCAAAATGAGTAAGAGACATTAAGTTTGATTGGTAGTGTTATATGTTGAGTTGAGTTACTTGATGAGATGACATGATGTATTTAGATATATTGAGTAGGTTTTGTATTCTAGGAATGATGTAGAGATGTTGTAGTGATGTCATGAAGTGTTTTGAAGGCTCTTGTAGGTGTGCAAGAGTGATGAAGTCATGAGAAATTTAGTATGGTTGGTGCAAGCATGTTTAAGATGTTAAGTATTGAGGCCTAAATAGCAAGATGAGGTATTTAAAGATAGATTACATGAATGTATGAGATGGATAAGCATGGTGAGAGCATGGGGATCATGTGGATGAGGTATATGGTTTAGGCATTATTTATAGGTATACACTAGATCGATTATCAAGCCATGGGTGACCTAATGAGGTGAACAAGTCATATTTCAACATTAAAATAGAAAGGTGATATTTTTAGGTGTAGTAGGTTTTTTTGAGGTGTGGTTCAAGTTTCAGGTGCTTATTTGCAAGTATGAGAAAGAAACGTTATTTTTCCCTTATCGAGTTCTTATAAATGTGAAATAGTGCTCAAAATGGAATTTCTTGTGCTCATTAGCACATGTGAAATATTTATGAGAGGATGGAATCTTCATGGTAGTTGGGTAAGGGTCCTAAGATGATTTTTTAGGAATTATTTTATATATTAAATGGCAGAGTGTTATGAACAATTGTGAATATGCTAAAGTGGTCTAAAACCCTCTTAAAACCCTAGTTAGGTAGAAATGGAAGAGATATTGTCAAAATTAACCCAAAATGGATTGTTTTACTTTTGTTAGTGATTTTATTTTTTAGAGGACTCATCCTACTTTCTCGATGTGAAAGTTAGGTGTCTTGATAGTGTGTGGACCCCACAATAATCATCAAGTTCTTGAAGAAGTTATCTTTTCTCCCAATTCTTGGACTAGATCTATTGATTAAATTAATGTTTTAAGAAGTATGGAATCCATAATACATGTTTTGGGTTGTTTCATATCATTTTTGATCCCTTAGGAGGTCTGCAGAAGTCTATTTTGCAATACTTGTTTTTGGGTAGTTTTGGACAATTTTGGTAGTCCCAATTGTAGAGGTGGCTTGATGGTGTTTTAGTCATATTTTTTTGTGTATAATGGAGTTGGTAATGACCCTAATTTCATGATATTTATATTCATATATCACACTTAAATGTTTGATGTAACATCCACTTTTGTCACTTCAATCTTAGAGAATTTTTTTGTCTTACCTTATGTAGCTGATTCAAATACCCATATATTTAAATCCAACATAAGTCTTAATGCAACCCCTTTTAATAACTATCATGAACCATGTGCATCAGCAGATGAGAGAATACTGAACTTACAAGTTCTCCCTCAATGCTCTTATGAGCCATACATAAAAATGTATCCCTTTGGTTCTCCTTTAACAGGATATGATATATAAGTGATAACCCTAAGTGTGTACCTGGGTTCCACCTATGAAATCCACAGGCATCTCACAGCTTAGATAATGGTGAAATCTCGACAAGTATAATCAGCAGTTACACTACCTTGCGCAAGGTTTCGAGTCATGTATACCATACTCAATTCCATGATGGCACACTCGTCATTAGGAAATTGTCATTTCACCTTAATCACTTTTTCAGTTATAAGGATTTCCAGTCAATGATGCTATAAACAACTACAAGTCTTATATAAGGTACAAGCCCAGATTAACTTTGTATGAAGCATTACCTCAAAGTCAACCTATGATGCCTATGGGAGAGCAAGTGTCTTTATAATGATTCTCATCATTGCTAGACTTCTTCCCTTCCCGTAGCCATCATATGTTGTCATTGGGGTACCAACCCATGGGGTTTCATCCGCCCTTGTAACTATAACAAGCTTGTACTTAAGCAATACCACTCTACATTTTAAGGTCTTGAAAAGGGAACTCAATATAGCTGTTATGTGGCAGTATTCAATTAACAACTGTCATTAAACGGATACGTCCACGTAACAACGGTAGTGAGTCAACCTGTCAAGAGTCCTAAAATGAAACTTGGTATCTTAATAAATTAAACATGACACAATGTTCTAGTTCCAGTGTCTTCATCACTTAGTGAAGAGTATCTAGAGTCCTATCCCCTAGAATCATGATAGGTTAAATGTAGTTCCAAAACTACTTATTTCTTCCTATCAGTTTCAGATATAAGATAGATCAATCTTTAGACCTAAATTCCCAATCCTACGGTTTGTTAATGATTCAATTTCCACCGCATCAGAATAATACCTTACATTATCATGGAGTAATAATTACTAATGTTATTCTTACTCCCATTAGTAATCATGCAACTATGTAATTACTAATTATTGGGTACATACGGAGTCGTTCCCGTTACCCTCTTTTCAATAACACTTAAGCTATATTATTCGAATCGTGTTTCTCAGGTTTACCTCAGCATTTATTCTTGCCAGGTTTGATTTATCGATAGATATAAATCTTATCCATTTTATGGTTCTTGTTTTAGTAGGATTCCCAATTCTCTTGAAAACCTCTATAACCATTTCCAAACCTCAACTTAGGTTTATTTTAATGGCTACTACCACCTTGGCAGAGTATTCATTTTCCCTGGATCCATGTACCAATTTCCTTGGCATCCAAATACTTTCCATTAATTCCAGCTATCGGATCATTGCTATCATTTATATGACTACACCGTCATATCCTAATCATGGTTGGTTTCAGCTCACAATTTTCAGGAGCGTAGACACCAACTTCCATAGTGAGTGAGATGGCGAGTACTCATGTTGAGCACATTCTGAATGTTCCCATCAATACTCTAATCATTTTCATTGGGTAGTAAACCCATGGTTTCATGGAGGTTTAGTATTCTGGGATTTAATCATCTCCCAACAATTCTATGCCAACTGTATCCCATATCCTATGGGCCCTTTTAGCATTTAGGTTCAACCTGATTATTAATGATTTATCTTTAATACATCTTGTTAGTTGGAATAGCTCCAACATAAACATTCATCACATCATATTTTATACGATAGCAATCCGATCGATCATATACTTTATTTACCCATTTTATGGAAAGACAGTTTGCTTAAGCAACAAGGAATGATCTATTCTCATTTATTATTTCACTTTGAGGAATTAAGTTGAACTCTCCTTCATGTTAAGGGAGTTGGGTTAGTTTTATCAATTATTTCAACTTAGTTTCCTTAAAAGGTTTAAGTGCTGCCCAAAAGGAACATCAGCAAGTTTTTGGGACTTAATCTTTATATGATGAATATTAACATTTCATCCATAAATTTCATCATAACAATTTATTTCTAATATAGTTACTCAAACTTTATCAGAGGAATCTTCCTTCAGTATGCACACATAAGCAACACCTCAAGATTCATAACTAGATGATTTCTCATCTATCATGCATTTAACCTTTACCGGTCTTGTGAGGAATCACTACCTCTTGCTAACAACAATATTGATTTCCCATAAGTTAATCAATCTAGATTACAGAATTCAACAACACTACTTCGTAGTGTATTCCATTAACCTATCCCTTATGTTACTGATTTATAACTTCACAACTCGCCCATTGAACCTTCTAGGTTCACCTAGTCCATAAGATAGTTGTTATATTATAAAATAGAGAGAGTTACAACAGCCCTCCATTACAATCGTCCAATGATCCAATTTTCATAAAAGATCATAAGTATAAAGCCATTCTTATACCAACATTACTACAACATAATGGGATTCATTACAGAAATTACAGAGAGGCATTAACATTCTTCGATAATACGAAGTGAGTATTTATTGAACAGAATATGGAATCTTTTCCATGTTGCAATAGATCGTAGATGTACACAGTATATTTTCACAAGAGAACCTTTACTCGAAGTCAATAAATAACTTCCTCAACATAAATAAGAATATCTCAAATCAACAATTGGCTGCAACTTTATCCTTTAAAAGTAAGCATGTGGTACAATTAGATAACCAAGACATTTCTTTACTTCACGCTAGTTACCTTATCTCGTGTCATCCCATTAATAAATATAAATTGCTGCAACTAATGTTGCTTCTCTAGCAATTCAAACAGTATAATCCTTGGACACACAAGGTAATCCAAGCTACGGAAATGAAACTAACCAGTTTCATCAATATCAAAACACCCAACAAATAGATCCGGTTAATACACATGACATTTTATATGTCATAGCTACATAATGACATATTCTACATTATCCATAATATCCTAAGAAGGAGATATATATATCTATACCACTCAAGTTACTTATCATAGTAACATAGAGGAATCAAGGCAATATAGACTCAGTTTCCTATTTATTTCTTATTGTACCTTCTTAAACAAAACTCATCATTTCAAATTATATCTTACCACATTCTACTGCAATAAGAATCTGAAGACACAACCATTCAAAAGCTTATTTATGCTTGCATTTAGGGGCTAAACTCCCTAATTTATCTCAATGGTTAATACATATTACTCTTCAGTAATAAAGATATGTTTCCCTTGATTTAATCATCCTACAGAGATTAATCCATTACATAACTTTACATAATATTAATATTAAAATCTTCAGTAAGGATCGATTTTAAGAATGGAGACAACTAAGTTTCCTTTCCATTATTGCACCTTATATATGGATCAGCAAAACTTATCAAACATATCCATAGTGTAATCCACCAAGACCCCTTGGTTTCAAGTAAGATTTTCTAGTTCTTTCAAGGAAACATAAAACAACCAACTCTTTTATTCATTATCCATCCAGGTCCCAGCTCCAATTGAGCTTTCCTCAAGTAAGTGTCTGATTATAGAGATATTATAACATCAGAACAGAATAGCTTCCTAAAGAGAGAAGAATGGTTTTTTCGTACTCGGTAGAATATCAATTAAGTTCATCCTTTCAAAAAAAAATGCCTAAATTCATCTTTTGTTCTCTCCAAGAAAGCGGTTCAAAACTAGCTTAGATAACTTCTAAGGAAGGTAGTAAATAACGAGACTCCTTATAATGGAGTGAGCCGAAGGCTCTACAACTCAACAATTATTTACACCAACTGAAGGTACTTCAAAAATCCTAAGAAAAGGAATATTTAAGATGAGGTTGCAACCAACTCGCAGCTGGATGGTGACAGATTATGATACAAATATCCTGCAACTCAGCCTCTGTTGCCACTCATCTACAATGAAACCAGGTGTAATCCCTGCTTCTTCCCATTAACCTTTCTAAGAGCTACATGGTTCAAAGATATCATGCTAGAATAATGTGAAGTGTTATTAGCTCACAAAACACCTATCCAACTGAGCCATGTCTTAAAAGGTTAATACCTATATTTGCTTTGGAGAAAGAAAATATGAGGAATAAAATTTTCTTGTAGACCCAACAAACCAACAAGTCTTACGTTGACAAACCAAAGCAAGTCTTTAGCCTAGCAGACTCGTGGCTCATTAATAGTCAACTCGATGGAGATAAAAGTAGTCTATAATATATACTATGCGTGAGATAGAAGTACTAATAGGTTATCCCCAAATCTACTTGAGATCATGCCCAAATATACCTTCTTTTTCTACGATGATACGCACAGACGAAGTGAAAGTAATATACGCCAATATCCATAATAGGTTTAATTACTTAAATAAACATACCTTGATTTGAGTCAGGTGTAAAGGAAACCCATATTCCCAATTATAATTTTTGCAAAACATTATATCATTTGCACAAATACCCGTTATTATTTGGGTCAACCCCAATCAAACAATGCAAACGAAAAATAGTATATACAGTCGTCATTGCCGAGCATGATTCAAGTGGAATAAAAGATAAATGGATAATAGTTTTCTAGGGTTACAGTCATACCAATTTCCACTTCTTCTCGCATAAAAATAGAGTATAACAAACAACAACCCCGAACTAATACATACCCAATTTTTCTCTTAGCACAAACCAAAATTGCTAATATGTATTCATTATAACCTCTGATGATTTAAAAGATAAAAGGGATAAAGAATGTTTCTTGCCTAGTAAAATGGCAGGCTGTATTCTTTTCTTCCTGCTTCCTTCGCAGCCCCAAATCATGCACATCATCTCGAATCAACTAGGTCACATTTCCAGCATTCCTTGCTCAGTGAAATGTTTTATATAGCAACTGATTTAGAAATCACATGGCTTTACAGTCTTCTGCCCCAAGAAATTCGCCATGCAAAGATACCAAAACTGGAGTTTTTCCAAATTTACCAACAAAACTAAATGAAGCAGTTGCATGCAATTCACCTCATTCGGGCTTTACAAATTTCCAAAATATTAAATGCAAAATTTAATGACATTCAATGTGGAAGTGCTACACCAGTGGCTTATCCATCTACCACCACCCATTACTCTCCTCCAAAATTGGTGGGGTTATTCCAGTTTAAAACCTTATTTACTTTTTCCCCGAAATTTGCTAAATAATAATAACTTAATTACTTTTCATAACTTAGGTCGATTAACCTTTCAAAAACATAGGTTATAATATAGCATAAACAATAAGACCAATGCTATTGTACATGCATAGCCCTTTTTGTTATTATTTATATGTCCCATAACTCCCATAGGGATACATATTACAAAGTGAAATCAGCTATAAAAATTTCATAATTCCAATGTAAGTACCATGGCCTAGGATTCATAAGCCGGAGTCCACTGACCACAGTGGTTGATCGTTAGAAGGTTCATTAGAAAAATCTGGAAACTACGTTCCCTTGTCTAAAACGTGTTACCTTCTAGGAATGGAACAATGAAATATACTATTTCACAGGTATCATATTATCCTTAGAAAACTTTAACTCTTCCCATTGTGATATCATGACCCAACGCCGCCGGTACGACATATTAAGTCATGTCATCGATGGCTTATTGCACATATTTTAATCATAACCAATCGTACATGATTACAATACTTCATATCTCAGTTACCAACAAATTATCTTGATTACAAGAATGTTCTTCGCAAATGCAATCTTAATATTTAAATATGAAATCGGGGTTCAAAGTGAACATTATTTAAAAATACCCAATTCCCATCACTTTAGTAGGAGCAACATAACACTTCCTACCCTTATTAAGTGCATGGCTAGCGTTATCCGCACAACCTGTTATGGAAAACATGTTATGGCAAGTGAAGATGCACGTTAGAATCTAGGAGTCACTGCATTAAATCCTTTGACTTAGTTTTATCATCCCATGGATAATTTCAACTCCTTTATGATCCTGAACTAAATTTGAGGAGTGTTACATTTAAGGTGACTCAATTTTATCTTGGATTCAATCTTTGAGGAATGGTTTTGTAGGTCATAGACCTAGTGAGGAGAGATGATCCAAAAGGTGGTGTCATCTCTTGATATGATGGCGTAGAGGTTTAAAACCTTGTTTGAATTTGATGATGTTATTAGAAAACATGTCTAAATTTTCCTTTTTGTTTGGTGAAGGTCATGTTGGCTTAGGAAGGCTAAGTTTGGCGAGAGGGCATTTCTAGGGTTTTAGGCTTAGTTAGGCCATAATGAAGAATTTTAAGGTTATATATGCTATTTCACACCTAAGTGGCCTTATGAATGACATTTTTATGATCTTATTATTTTTATTTAATTTAATTTTTTGTATAATTTCTGACCTAGATGATTTATGATAATGATTCATGTATAAAATCAACTCGTTAATGACTTATTTTATGGTTGGGTGTGGATGAGAAAGTGCGAACAAGAGGGAAGTATCTATAGGTATAGGAGGTCTATGTGACCATCAAGAGAGGGAAGAGAATATGTTATGAAGGGATACTAAATGGTGATATATGGTGTTTAACGTCAAATTACCTAATCATCTTGTAGAAGAATTACTTGAGTGAAGAATCCTAGAAGGCATTTTTAAGAAAGAGAGAAAAAAGAGGGCTTCCTATCTCTGTCATCATTAATTAGTTGTTAGTGCAACACTACAAAGGTGAAAAAAAAATAAGGTGCATTTCATTGTTCTTTGAGAAATCTAGGGGTTGGTTCCCCTTGTAGGGTTGGTGCTCTATCTAGGGGTTGGTGCTCCTTGTGGGGTTGGTGCCTCACTAAAATTAGTGGTTTTTGTTCAGCTAAATTTGATTAATTTCTATAACAAAGCTATGTTTCAAATGGGTTTTATTCCCTTGATGGATTCCCACTTATATCTAATGTTTATGTGTTCTTGTATTCGATTTACTCATATAATGGTTATGTTTCTTAAGAATTCATCCTTAATGGTTAAGTTAAATTAATTAGTTGATGGATATGAATTTATAAGCGAGTGAAAGTTTTATTGCCCACCTGATTCATCCCCACAATAGTTTTTCTTACAACAATTGGTATCGAGAAATACCTATAAAACAAGCTTAACAAACATGAGGTGATCCTTTAAAGAAAATATATGGTGAGTCAGTAAAGTGGTTCCTCTACTAGAAAATCTCTTATGTTTGATGGGATAAATTCTACTTTTGGATAATTGGGATGAGGATTCACATTATGTCCCTAGGATGTGATATTTGGCAGTCATTTGTAGATGGGTAAACTATTCCTCAAAATCCTCCAAATGATGCAATAGGTAAGAAGGAAAGTAATGACAATTATAAAGCAATGAATTCCATTTTGTGTGGTTTGGAAAAGTCATATTTTGTCAATGTAATGTAATGTGCTATTGCTAAGGATATGCGGGATATTCTACAAGTAATTTATGAAGGTTATTCTAAGGTGAAGTTGGAAAATCTATAGACCTATAGGAATCAGTTTGAAATTTTTAACATGAAGGAAGAATAAACCATTGATGCATATCTTCTCGAGTAGATAAAGGTTTAAATATTATCGGAGGATTAGGAGAAGAAGTGAAAGAAGATTTGGTGGTACACAAAGTGTTGATATATCTCACTCCTAAAGTTTTGAGAACATAATTTTTCTTAAGATATTTAGAAGGGAAATTATAGGAGTTTCTGTCAATGGAAAATTCCTAAATAATTTCTTGGACTAAATTATGTGTCTATGCATATCATTGTATAGTTTACAAAGTGTTATTCTCTTTACGTGTGTTTTGAGTTGTGTTATTTTCCTTCTCTAATTTAAAGTGATCAGTTTTTATCATTTAGCATTGTCATGGCATGTTTTGAGTTGTGTTATTTTCCTTCTCTAGTCAATTGTGTTTACCCATTTGAATCCTTTCCCACTATATTATGAATTTTATCTATTTATTCTATGATTTTTATGTTTTCCTTATGGTACCCATTGAGGGTACCCATCCTGAGATGGAGAAATTAATGGTGCCCAATTTTTCTCATTGTCTCAAATCATTCTTTTTAACTATGTTCCTTGCCTCCTAAATGTTTTTCGAGAATCCTCATAAGATTTAGTAGTCATTGAACTATTCCCCATCGCTCCGATTTCTAACTCTAAGAAATTTGTGTCATGTGTAATGTATGTTAGGTTATTTTGAACTAAAACTTTGACATATTAGGTAAAACATAGTTTACCTAGGTTAATTTAGCATTTAATGTGATACCTAGGTAGTTTGATATTATTATCAAATGGTTATGAGTATATAACTATTTGTATTGTTTTATTATATTCACATAGGATAATTTGTTACATATTTCTAACAAATATATTTCTTTGTATTACATTATTTTGCTGCTTGTATGTATTTTGGAAGCTAATATAATCATGTTTATTGTTGCATAGTTGAAACTACATGTTTGTGAGCATATGGTTGTATAATACCTATAAGTATTACAACACTTCTATTGTAATATGATTTTTATTTCATATCAATAAAATTACGAGGCTTATGTCCCTCTTCTCGATTTGATATCAGAGAAGGATAAGCGAGTTGTTAGGTCAGTAGCCCATGTGAACAAAGAAGGTGTGCAAAGAGAGTGCATAAGAGATAAAGGATATTGGAGAAGTATCCGCCATATTTGCAGATCCTGTGTAGCCTCCTGCAACTTCCCAGACCCATCCCTACATCCCCACAACCTTTTGTTCATCTCTAGGTGTTTGGAAAGAATTTGTTTTTTAAACTGGTGCCCCTTGCACCAGGAAAATTTTATTTATGGAAGAGAAAATAAGGAAATATGATTCAAAAATTAAAATAAATTAGTTTTCTCCCCATTAGGGTTTTTTCACTTTGAAATTTTGTGACAATGTTAGCTAAATCTAACACTAACAAAGACAACACCGGTTTTGGAGGATTCTTCTCCAAACACATTGTGTATTCATGATTTGATCTTGAATGGCCGAGATGTTTTCTTTGACTAGCGAGTTGTTTTGTAAAGGAGCCGAGATTCTACCAAGCCACCATCGAGTCAAATCCTGCAGTGCTAAGCCAATTTTCATTGCATACATATAGTGACACCGACCAAATAATCCTCGAGCAAGTTAGGGCAGCATATTATATTCAAACCGAGTTGAATCATTGTCATACATTGGAATATTGCATTTGGAAGAGCTATTCAAAGTGGCCGAGTTATTATTCTTTGGTGAGCCCACACTAAATGAGTTGTTGGACTATTCGTTGAATTGATCATTCAAAATAGCTAATCTCTTTCAAACCGGTCAAGCCCCCTGCAAGATCCCCTACCAAACAATATCGATCGGTGACCCTACACATAAATAAACAACAAGTTAGGATCCTACAAAAAAAGCGGATCGATTCCCATTTCAAGCGACCGAGTCATCCAAAGGATCCACACACCTGAATAAAAAAAAACAATGTAAATACCTATTTCGAAAACAAATACAAAGAAATAAGTAGTGGAATAAGGTAAAAAATCCAAGCAATAAGTGGAGAGGGTGTAAAAGAATACCCAAATCCTTTTCAAGAGAGAAAACCTAAACCGCCGACTCTCCTATGTTGCCACATGACACTCGAGGACCAGCACATCGTTGTTAAAAGGTTAGTCAACATGTTTTACTATTTAAATACAAGTTGCTTCATTTCACTTATTAAGCGTTATAGGTGCTATAGTGGATAGGGGAAACACTTTGGGTGGTGAGGTAAGGCGTTTGACCCCCACCCCAACCACATTATTTTGTATATATTGAAGATTAGTGCATTATTTAGTAGTAAATACCATAGTTAGTGGCCAAATATACCGTTAAACCCACTATTTATAAACCAAACCCCCACCTAAAATTAGAGGAGAAAACCCTACTTTTAGGGAAAACAAAATTTCTCTCATTTTTCTTAAAAATTCATTTTGAGAAACATTTTCCAAACTCGGGGTGTAGTTAAAATTTCAATATTCAACTATTTTTTTCCTTTTTCAGTTTCTAAGTCATACTAAGCTCCAGAGGCCACAAGGGCCTCACAAAACAAAAAAATCCTCTCATTCAATTTTTCTGCGTAATAGATGTAATTATATATTTTTCAAAGTGTATTTTTAGTGTATTGTACTAGTTTACAGGTTTTCATATTTAACCACAAACATTATAACTGATAAAAACTTATAGAGATTTGTAAATAAAATCAATGAAATTTTAAATCTATAACACTCATGATATCTTCAAATTTATTTCTCACCATTTGATATATAAAGGTGCCTCTGGGAAGATATTACGGGTAAAACTGTCACACGACTATTGTTGCAATTTGTAGACACTTGTAGTTTGATCAAAGTACTATTACTCTTAATATTGCACTAACTATCCTCTTCCTCACAAATTGATGACATAACGTCAGTTAGACCTATATAAATCCCCTCTTATGACACTCTTTCAGCCGTATCCCTCTTATAAGTCAAATAAATAGGCTAATATAAGCCTCTTCTTTGCTAAATCCTCTTCTAGACTACTTTTATTATCTTCCTAGACTATCAATCCATTTCATTGGATTGATTAAACCTCTCAAAACTCTTTCAAAACCCTAATTTCTCTCTAAGAGAGAGATTAACTAGCCTAACCTAGGTTAATTAGCCCTAACTATGGTCAACCTCTTCTAAAACCTAGTCAAATCTTACTTTGACTTGCTAAAGTGCTTTTTGGGATTTTTCATTTGTCCCACATGCACCCAAATATCCCACTTTCCTAAATGGAAAACTATAAATAGCCCAGTACTCCCTCTCATTTACAAGAAAAATTCTTCCCTCTAACATAAACTATAGTACTATTTCTCAAAATAGGAGTTTTATTTCATTTTATTGAGCTATTTGCTTTATCCTTTGCAACACACCACACACCATGGAGTAAATGGGAAGAACCATTGGCCTTGAAGCCATTAATGGTGAGCTCCCATTATCTTAAGCACAAACTAATTGCTTAGATCCTTATTAGGCTCATTTATTTAAGCTTTCAAGAATAGAGGGTAATTATATTTGTTAATTTAGCTTGTTTCCTTCAAGGTTAATGTATGAAAAATATGAATCCTTGTTTACTTATTATCTGATGGTCCACTTATTGGTTTTTACAAATATTTGTGGTTTCTTAAGTGTTCTTACCCCATTCCATAGCTTTTGCAACCTTTCTTTGAACACATTTGGCACCCTGGTGGGACATGAAGTCCATCCTCCATTAATGGAGTCTTTTTAAGCTATTTATTTTCAATTTCTAACCACTTTCATGTTTTCTAGGATAAATAGCTTGTTATTTACATGATTTCATTTTTTAAGTGAGTTAAATCATCCTTGATCATGTATTTTTGTGGGTTTGAGATAGAAATAGGATTCTTTGGCTAACCTTTAACCTGTTTGCTTGTCAAAATAGTTCATTTATGTGAATTTTGTAGGTTTTTTAGGGGGTACGCATAAGTGTCCGAAAGGGGGCATCTCTATTGAAACCCTAGCATAGGCATTGAGTTGGTCGTGCACTCGTTTGACAATACTACATAGTTGCTAGCTCATTTAGAATGGGCCGCGTATCCATCGAACCGTAGGCATCTTTGTTGGCTAGTGAGCATACCATTACTCTAGATGCATTGACATATATTGGATTACTATGTAAACTCTATCACTTTGACCCATGAGCATATCCATCGAACCATAAGCATCTCTCACAAATGTTGGGAGTCCCCATGTCTCTGGACACATTAATTTTTTCCGTCGCACATTATTTTCTAATTCATATTAGTTGCGGGAATATCCGTTGGGTTGAGAGCATCCGCATTGAAACCCTAGCGCACTTGTCCGATAGACTGTGTAGGTGTTGAGTCCCACTATCATAAAACTTGGCCATGCGTCATGGTTCTTTGGGGCACGTATCCGTTGGTGGGGCTCATAAGTGTCATTTTGGTCACGCAGTGTCTATGTAAATATTTAAACTTTATTTCCTAAGTGTAAGATCATTTTTGTCAAACTTTCAGAGGTTTTAAAGTCTAACAAAGCAAGTGCAGGTGTTGATTACTTGTTTGGTCTAGCATAACTTAAGATTTTTTTATTCCTTAACTAAAACAAGGTTTGTAAAGTGTGTATGCTCTCTCCTCACACCTTCTAGGTGATCTTGGAGATCAAAAACACTTGTATAACCTTTTGTCACATTTAAAAAACACTTTCTTTATGCTTCTAAAAGTAAAGTAATTTCCATATAGCTTGTTTTAGTGGAATTTTCACATTGCATATGCTCTTCCTTCGCACCTTTTGGTGATCTTAGGAATCAAAAGCAACATGTAAATTCCCTTTCTTGATATCAATATTCAAATGGAAAATTACTAAACTCGTCTTGTACAGGACCTAACACTTGTCAAAGAAAAGGCATCAAAACGAGACACAAACCTTCTAAATACATGTGTTTTCATACAGGTTGTCAAATGGTGTGCTACTTAAAACCACATTAAGTTAATAAAGATAAAATAAACCATTTCACTTCACATCTTTGTATTACATGGTTTTAAAAGGGTACGTCCCTATCCGCTCAACTAAAACATGACCCCTTTGGCATAAAGCCTTAAGCTACAAAAATGGGGGTGGTTCTAGGAACACTAAAGTAATCCACTACTGAGTGACCTCATGGATGAAATACGAAGTGCTCTACTTACCCAATTGACTAGTTTTCATTGTGAGTTAGAGTCAAATATTGTTCAGTATCACGACCCAAGTGATGGTACAACTAAATGCACTATTTGGTTATTGTATAAGAAGGGGGTAAAGCAAATTCGAGATACTCCCAAATTAGTCAGTGTGAATCTTTGGGAAAATCATGCTCACATTAGACAAGCTTGTGACACCTAGTTGAGATAACCTATTAAGGAGGCCATTCTATCTTAGAGCCCACTTTACTAGTTCATTGTCACGTCAAGCTATCATGAAGGAACAAATTTTTGGAGTCTAAACCTTGTTCTCTCGAACAAGGCAAAGAACCCACGTAAGTTAGAACTAAGTGTCATTCATCATAGAACTAAACTACATCCCACTTAGCTCAGTTTTATTCTCATCTTTAGACGAGGTGAAACTCTACCTAAGTGGCACTTAGTTTATTTTCATCCTTTTGATCTATACCCTTGCATTCTCACCACCCATTTTTTAGGGTCGAAAGAATCATACCTCACGTGTTTTATCAGAGATAGTACTCACCACATTTTTTCCATTTAATCCCATCCATGTTTACGGTTGGGTCGTTAAATGTCTAAAGTGCGTAGGTACGGTTTTGTATCTTTACTACATTCTTTGATCTTGATTTCAAGATCATCTTCACTACTATGATTTCGGTTCATCTTTTTATCTCTCCTTAGGTTGATAGTTTTTTCTCACATTCTAGTCACACAATGTTGGTACTTACATTGGGTTTTTAATTTCTTGAAAACTTGATATAAGTCCCTTTATTGTGTGGTTACGCTTTGCTCGCATGAGTAACAACTTCTTGTTATACTCTAACTTTTTCCAGTTTTGACATCATCTAATCCTTTTTTAGGTGTCGATATTGCCTTATATATATCGAAATAACATCATCTTGATACTAACACCTTGCTTTCTCGGTTAATGTATCATGATAGTGTTGTTACATTATACATACTTACAACTTCCATTTTCGAAATCTTAGCCTTCATCGGTATTCAAACTAGTTTTAGTATACCTCGTCGAGAGATTGCATCAGTACCACTTTAATATTTAGGCTTTTTTAGAATTATAACTTGACCTACGTGTTGATACGATATTGGCACTATCCTCTTTGGGCCTTTCACCAAAATCATAGTTGGGGTATAGACTTGGAAAAATGACAATTTGAGTGATTGTTGCATTTGAGTGTTCATATGAGTGTTCCTTGAGTTATAAAAACAACTACATAAAAATTACTTTTAGAACTAACACAAACATATGCCTAGGTTTTGCGTAAAATTCAAAGAAATTTAGAAATAACCTCATATAACGTTTGGCTAGTGATGCTTAGAATCATAAAAATGGTTTCCAAACCAAATGACCATGAATTAGGAGATGACCATTGATCGATCATAGTGGAGAGGAGTTTGAGTCTTCTAAAGAACAACACCAATTAGACTTAGGTCACTTTGATGAACTCCTTTTTTATAACAGGGATCAAGTACTCACAAGATTCTTAGAACTAGGGGCTAAGCTTCCACAAGAACGTGAAGTGGAAACTAAGGTCATTAACCATAAAATAGAAGAATGAAGATCCCTCTTAGACATAGATAACCCCTTTAATGTAGGGTACGCTTCTACTTATGGTTAACATCATAACACCACTGAAGGAGACCCATCAAAGCCACTTGGTTATTCATACTGACCATATTACAAAGCTTCACGTAAATTGAATATTAATCACAAAGCCTCACCGCTTCCCATGTTTGATGAGGAAGAGGATCCTTTAATCAAAGAAGAGATCCTTCAAAAATAGATCCTAAAACTGAGCCTAAAATTAGCAAACTTAGGCTCTTCAAGTAGGAATGTATACAAAGACAAAATCAAGATGAAATCTAATGAATTCCACTTTGATCCATATAGTGACACAACCTTTAAAGTAGCTAAGGTGCAAAGACCAATGTAACCCACCAAATAACAAATCATTAAACGAGACTTGCAATCGATGAAAGATACAGTTACTACACTACATGAGGGAAATGTAGGACATAATAGGAAATATTTATATAAAGAACTATGCCCTTACCCCTTCGATAAGGACATGTTATGGAAAACCCCTCCCAAAAATTTTATTGTTCTAAAATTTGATAAGTATAAGTGCAAGAGTGATCCTCGTGATCACATAAAAGACTTTTATATGGCTTGCTAAGAGGTCACATATAACAATAACTTCTTAATATGACTCTTCCTCCCAAAAGCCTAGGGGCACTAGGATTGGAGTGGTTCTATAAAGCATACCCAAGGGCTCCATTATAACATGGTCCTCATTAGCAAAATTGAGTTTACAACATTATTCCTATAATATGGAAAATGATATCATAATGAACAATCTATGTAGTACAAAAAAAAAAGCCTAACGATACATTTGCATGAGCTTTCTATAGTGATGGTAATGATTGGTAATTCATTTCCCTTGTGCCTTTCTAGAAAAATAATTGGTAAGCATATTTTTGCCTAACTTGAACCTGGAGATAGCCTTCCATTTACAAATTCACTGTGGCTCAAACTTCGAAGAAGTTATAGAGAAGGGAAGTCAAATTGAGAAGGCCCTCATCACGAAGGGAACACTTAAACCGGTTGTCAAAGACAAACATGAAGCAAAATCCTTAGATAAAAATAATGTTTTCAATCAAAACAAACATGTCATTGGGAATGGCATTACGGAATCCAAAAGAGTCCAAGATGTGTAGACTGGGCCGCTTTTAAATCTTTCATAAGGACCTCATCCCAAGGCACCTACCAAATGTGAGTTCATGCCATTAACAAAATCCCTATCTTTCATACTGAAATAGCTAGATAATGCAAACATTGTGGAATAACCAACCACGATGATACCATACCCAGAAAATGCTTCAAATCCTATTTGGTTCAAGGAACATGAGTACTTGTGACTTCCACCGCGTTAAAGGGCACAAGACAAATAGGTGTCTAAGACTGCGTCATTACATACAAGACCTCATTGAAGAGGGAAATATATCTCGTAGATTATATGCCCGACTTAGGACAAGGTCTAAATGATAAAATGGGTATATTTAAAGAGCCATTTCCTAACCATGTAGATAAGAAGAAAAGGAAACTAGATCATGGACAAATGTCTAATGATTATAATGTTGTCGCTTATATTTATCCCACTAATGATAGTCCATTTAATTATCTCATATGAAGTATTCATTCATCTGATGAATAGGCCAATACTATCTAGATCTTAGAAAATATTTTTGCAGTAGGGATGAGATGTTATGATTTAATCATACCAGATCCCCTTCCTATCCCTTAGGAAAGTCAGTACAATTTGATAGACCAATTGGAGAAAACACCTGCTAGGATATCCATTTTAGATATCCTTAAAATATCTACTACCCATAAGAACGTGCTGTATAATATGCTATAGAGTTCAAGAGTCTCAACCGATGTAGATCTCATGCACCTCCAAGCCATGATTGTGCACCTTGACACTAATGATCACACCACTTTTGATTGATCTTGTAATCCCGCATAACAACCCAGTATAACTTACCCTTATACCTAGAAGTGGTTGTTACCCGTCACAAAATTAAGAGAGTACTTGTGGACAGTGGATTTGGTCTAAAAATTTGTACTTTGAAGTTGGTTAAGTAGCTAAGCCATTCATAAACAGATCTAGGTGCTAAAACTATCATGATCATGGCCTATGATAATGAGGAGTGAGAATCAATAGGCACTATAGTGATTCCAATGGAAGTAGGGCTGACTTGTCATGATACAACATTCCATGTCCTTGACCTAGACCTACCATACAACATGCTCTTGGGACGCCCATGGATCCATGCCATGTGGGCCATCCCTTTGAATTTGCATTAATGTATTAAAATGTGTCATAAAGGATAGATAATCACCATTCAAGGTGATCCAGAGCCATTTACACATTGTAGAGCCTTGCACAATTTTTATCATGTAGCTTATGAATGCCCTTTTGCAAACATTGTTGTTCCTTTGCAAATAGAGGCTATTAAGGAATGTGTGGATCCAGATTCACTCACTCCTTGCAATCAAGACTTTTTTTTGGTTAACACTTTCGCATCATGGGAGGAAACATCGGAAAAATATGGCCAAGGTGATTCATTCACCCTTGAGAAAGATTTATTAATATTAGATTTATCAGTGTCATCAGGACATGAGGAAAGCCATATTTTTAGTTGAAAAGCACTCAGAACAATGCCCTAAACCATTGGAGAAATTCATTCCTATTGGTTTCTTGTCTAAGGAAAATATGTTAGGGGATCCTACTAACAAAGTGCCAGAAGGAACCATGGCTTCATGCCATCAGGCACCCCAATATGTCAAATGCCACTACATGATGTTTTTCATGGGTTACAAAGGGATGGGATGTGGAATGAATGCACAAGGGTGATTGGAACCCATTCCTATCCCTCACTTAAAATCAAATAAACATGGTCTAGGAATATGACCTCACAACGATCCACCCTTTGAAATTGATGCCACCTCTTCTAAACACGAGAGCGATTCATCTCATTCTAATAACGATGTGGATTCCCAATGTAGCCTCTACAAGGATCTCGCCTCAACTAACCTATTCCCTAATTTAGTTGTCCTTACCTTATCTAAATCCAAGCCTCAAACCAATTTCCAAGTAGCCCTTGTATATCCCAAACTTATAGATTGGGATCAACAATTTCACGTGCCAATCGAATTCTTCGAGAATGATGAGGCATTAGCAAAATTCATGGGACTTAGGGACTCTATTCCATCCAGGGATCATAAGAAAGGATTTGCAATTCAACTAGACACTTGTGTGTACTTTGGAGAAGAAGTAGAGATGTGTGGACGCTTGAATAAGAAGTTTGCAAACAAGAGTAAAATTACTTCAAATAAACCTTGTGTAAGGAATAAACTCTAGTCTCATAGCGACAAACTCTTTGAAGCACTCGTAGACAAAGAGAATGAAAAACCTATGGATAAATTGAGCTATCCATTAAAAGATGATGATGAGCTACCTAAGGAGGTAGACCTTACTCTTCTCCCTAATCCTACCTAGATGGAGGATACGTCTAAGATGCTTGTGGAAGAAACCATCAGTGTCAATATTGGCTTGAAAGAAGAACCAAGAATGATAAAGTTGGGAGCTTCACTCTCAGCTCAAGAGCAAAAGGGTTTTGTAGATCTGTTAAGAGAATATGTAGATATATTTGCATGGTCATACGCTAATATGCCTGGGTTAGATCCATACTTAGTCATGCATAACCTCGTTGTGCACCCAGATGCTAAACCCATCAAGAAGAAGTTGAGAAATATGCACCCTAAAATTGCACTCCTTGTCAAAGAAGAACTGGAGAAATTATTAGCTTCGATTTCATTAAGCCCATTAACTATTCATAGTGGATATCTAATATAGTCCCCTGCTCGAAGAATCTTGTTGGCATAAGAATCTATAATGATTTCCATGATATCAACAAGGCACGTCCTAATGATGATTTCCCCTTGCCTAACATTGATATGATCATTGATTCCACTGCTGGTTATGAAATGTTGTCCTTAATGGATGGATTTTCAGGTTATAACTAGATTTGGATTGCAAAAGAGGACCAACATAAAAAAATTCATCACTCCTTGGGGAATGTTCTGTTATAAGGTCATGCCTTTCAGACTCAATAATTCTAGGGCTTTCTATCAGCGTGCAATGATTGTCATCTTCCATGACATGATGAATGAAATCATGGAATATTATGTTGATGACATCCTAGCCAAATCCAAAAGCAGAGGAGAGCACCCTAAAGTGCTAATATGCATTTTTCAGCATTTCCAAGATTATAAGGTTTGCTTGAATCCTCAAAAGTGTGTATTTTTCATCTTATCAGGAAAACTCCTAGGTTTCATTGTTTCACAAAGAGGGATAGAAGTGGACCTTGTAAAGGTTACGAATATCATAGAAATGCCACCACCTACCACTCTCAAACAACTAAGGAGTCTACAAGGAAAATTTAGGCAATCTGTCACTTTATTTCACAACTTGCGAGATAAGTGCCACCCATTTATGCATCTACTAAAGAAGGATGTTGCATTCAAATAGGGACCATATTTTCATAAGGCATTTGTATTACTAAAAAAATAACTTATTAACCCACCTGTACTCATGCCGCCTACCCTAAGAAAACCTCTCCTCTTGTATAACTTTGTTACTAAGTTTTCTATTGGTGCACTACTTTCCCAATATGATCTAGACCATGGAGAAATGGAGGTTTACTACATCATTCGCACTCTAAGTTCCTATGATCTGAATTACCCATAAATTGAGAAGACATGTCAAGCGATCGTCTTCACCTTTCAAAAACTTTTCCATTATCTCCTCAACATTAAGACCAAACTAATATCCAAAGTTGACCCTCTCGGGTACCTTTTATATGAACCCGCCCTTATCGAATGAATGGATAATTGGATATTGAGTTTGTGAATCATAAATCCTTAAAGGGACAGGTATTGGCCAATTAGTTGGCAAAATATCCTCTACCAAGAATGGAACCTTTGTGTCTGGACCTTCCAAATGCATCCATGATGTATGTTGAAGAATATGTAGAATGGCAAGTCCATTTTGATGGATCATTCACCTTCCATGGATCGGGGCAGGAGTAGTGCTCATCACTCCCATAGGTGAGGTTATCCTAAGAGCATTCCGTTTGGGATTCCCCTGCACTAATAACATTACAGAGTATGAGGCACTCATTGCTAGCCTCAATCTAGCTATTACTTGGAATATCAGACAACTGTGAGTCATTGGAGACTCCCAACTTATCATTAAACAAGTTAATGATGAATATAAGGTTAAATATGAGAAACTTATTCCATATAAGAAGTTGGTTGAAACCTTGAAATAATATTTTACATATATTATCTTTGAGAAAAAACCAAGGTCACATAATAGATCAGCAGATGTTATGGATACCATTGGATATCTCTTATGCATCCCACCTCAGGAGAGAAAAATCCTTTCTTTGTAGAAAATTTACAAATACCCACATATGACATGCTGGAATCTTGTTTGACATGTGAAATTGTTGGTCCTTTATCCCCCTGGTATGACCCTATCTTCCGATACCTACAAGATGGAACATTTCCCCAGACATTACCCATTCTGAGAAGAAAGCCCTTATCCTCCACATAGCTTGTTATACCCTCTTAGGATGAACCCTCTATTGTTGTGGCTACGAAGGGAATCTAATTCATTGTTTGGATGTTACTGATTCAATCCACACTATTAAGGAATTACACAGTTGTATTTATGGATTGTACACTAGTGGTATGGTCTTGGAAAAGAATCTCTTAAGGGTAGGTTATTATTGGCCTACCATGGAAGTAGATTGTTGTAATTTCATCAAGAAATGTGAGCTATGCCAAAATTATGGGAACTTGATACATGCACCAATGCAGGATTTGTAACCTATTACAACACCTTGGCCATTTTCTAAATGGGGCATGGATCTCATAGGGAAGCTCCATCCTTCTTCTTCAGATGGCCACACCCACATTATCACTACCACCGATTATTTTACCAAATGGGTAGAGGATGTGCCTCTTACTTACATCACCAATGTGCAAATTTCTAAATTCATCATGAACCATCTCATCTACCATTATGGTATCCCTTCTGCCATTGTCACTGATAATGGTAAATCCTTCAAAAAAAAAAATGGTTAAGACATTGTGTCAACATTTCCATATTCAACTCAAGTGGTCTACCCCCTATTACCCCCAAGGTAATGGACAAGCCAAAGCTACCAATAAAAACCTTATACGAATCATGGAGAAAATGGTAAGTAATATTGTTCGTAATTGGCACTTACAAATACATCCTTCCCTCTGGGCCAATCGAACTTCCATCCATAATACTACTAGTGCAATCCCATATTCCCTAGTTTATGGCACTGAAGCCATCATACACTTGGAAGTGGAGCTTCCCTCCTTGAGAATATCTCTCCAGGATTACCTGGATAAATACGAAGACTATAGAGTAGCTTGGCTAGTAGAGCTAGAGTTGTTGGATGAGAAGAAGATAAGAGTGCTTAATCACCTCAAGGTCTACCAGAACAAGGTGTCGAGAGGGTATAACAAAAGGATCATTCATCATGAATTTGATGTAGGTGATCTAGTGCTGAAATAAAATCAGAAGAATACCTTCAAACATAGAAAAAGAAAGGTAAGTTCAAGGCCAACTGGCTAGGGCCTTATGTGGTGCTTACAAGTATAATTTATAAAATGGCATATTCATATGGTGAATAGCTTCTAGAACTAATGAATTCCATGAATCTCAAGTGGTTCTATGCTTAAACATGATGAGAATATCAAATAAGAACTAAAATGGAAAAAAAAAGCAAAACATGAGAAAATTGAGAAAATAATAAAGAAAAAATAGGTCATCCACATGTGAAAACCATGCAATTGTGGCATAGTGGGAAGGTATTTGGGTGAAAACTAGTTTTGGTGCTCAAGGAGGATTCGTTGGTCACAAGTTACTCTTGCATCAGGATGGGTAACCCTCACCACTTTCTAGGGATAACTTCCTTTGCTAGGTCTACAAACCCTACTAAATTCATCTTCATCGAGCCGTGATTTGGCTTACTTTCTCCTATATCTACATGAATTATGTGCCTTTTTATATTCCCATCTAATGTTTTTGGAACCTTCACATTCCACTTCTTCATACATATAATCATGGCATTCTATCTTTTGTATATTCCCACATCATGCTGGGGGCATCCACGCTTCTTTTTCCTTGTACATTGCTTTCCAAACATGACCTTAGAAAATACAAAAACATTTAGAAAAAGATACACAAAAACCTAAACATTCTATAAAAATCCCTTCTCTACAGGGACAGGACTATACCAACATTACAACATTGTCTCAGAGAAAACCTCAAAAAAAACGTGAATGGTAGCCTTGAAAATTTATCTTTCTAGATAACCCAAAAACATTAGAAAATATATCAATGTTGTCCCACAAAAACAAGGTAATAATTTAATTGCTTTTAATTTTTGGTTTTTATAGTTTTGATTGAGAATTATTTTTCGTGTTGTGTGGTGGTTCATTTTCTTATCATAGATTGAATCTTGTTTGATTTAATTGTGTGTGGCATTAGGTTCATTCGTAGCTTGTGTTCACTTGTAAAAAAATTATTGTCTTTTCCATCATCTGTTGTGTGCACCTTTTAGGATTCATTTTACTTAGATTGAATGTCAATTTAGTGTGTTATTAAAGTTTGCTTGGGTTCATTTCTAGTTGCATATTGTTTTGGTTGTGTTGTTTTGTGTATATTTGTTTAGTCTTGTTAACTTTCTTTGTGTTTTCTACACATCCATTTGTTATCACATCTATCATCTATCATTTCATCACATATAAACATCATCTGATACATCATATATACAAAAATGCTAAGTTTTACATCATGCATGTATACTAAGCTAATCATCACATATCATATCATCAATGGGGGCAAGAGGGGTTGTGCATAATCACAAATATATCCCTCCCCCACACCAATATCATCTAGTATCATCCCAAGTGCTAGAATAGAAATCGAAACATCCCATAAAATCCAAAACATATGATACTATCTACGAGATATATCATCAATACAAAAACATGAAACATAAACATCTCTAAGGCTAAAGTATGTCACATACATAAAGAAAGAGAGAACATACATCATGATACAATCATCTACAGAACATAAACCATCATCATAAGAGCATAATCAAAGCATGACATAACAATAAATCATCGAATGTCCGTATAATACATGTATAAATGTCTAGCTCAAAATTAGGTATACATCATCAATACAATATGCCATCTAAAAAGGGCATGCATAAAAACTCAGCCTTCATCAAGAGGCATCAAAATAATGGTACATCAATCTATACATCGATCAAAATCAGCCTTCATAAGAGGCATGTATACATACAATACATCTGTACAAAAGTAAAATGGAGAAGTCAACCACAACTCGTGCCATCTCCGGGCTTGCGGGTCCATGTCTTGGGGGATAGAAAATTGGTGGATGTGATGGGCCTATGCCAAGGGTACCACCCTACCATCCGATCGGCTTCTATACAATTGGTTGTTGTCTAGCTGGTTATTGTGCAACTGGATGTTGGTGATCGACCATTGTGATCTAGAACCTATCGTGCTCACACCTAGTTACTCAAAGGGAGCCACCTGCTGCTCTACTGGGAGTGCTATAAAATAAGAGGTCCTATAATATAATTCCTCGCCACTAGCCCTCATAACATCCTGAACCATATATGCATCACCAAAATAAGTGGCTTCACGAACGACAGTGTCTCACTCTCCTACCAGTCGGCCTCTATCAGCATAGGTAGTGCATCACGTGGTGATGGCCTTTTGGTCTTTGTCTACAGGTGATAGTCTATACATGGACTTAGGCCTGATCCCTATGAATAATAAATCCCTATGCCTTTTCCTATGCGCGGTCCTCTATGTGACAATTGTTTGAACTGAGTCTACGGTGATGTAAATGACTTAATATCTGAGCCCCCTTCCCTACCAACTGACCAATCTAGTGATGCAAGGATGCATCATCCCCACCCTAAGTGTCCTATGCTCTATCATAATATCTATCGGCTATCAAAACTTGTACCTAGGCATTGGCCTGATCTCGCTCTGTTGTAAGGGCATGTACCTGTGCCTTGGCCTCATCTCTCTCACTGGCCACCTGTAACTATACATTTATCGCTACTTGTAACTACTACTCGAAGAATAGCCAATTTCCCATCATCAACACCACCCCCTAGAGCATGCCGTGGAGGACCCTGCTATGTAAATACCTACTATAAAGGGGCATATATCCCCACTGGAATGCCTACTAGAGGAAACTCTATATCAGGAGCCACAGGTACCTATCTCTTTTCGAGTCAGTGGTACCTATCTCTAAAAAATTTGTTGTAATGGAGGATCTTTTCCCCCACCCCCAACATTATGTCGGACATCAAAAGGATCATCATCATCATCATCATCATCACTGCCATGACCAAATCCACCCTCATCACCGGTAGGAGGCTCCACCGAGGGTGCCCTCACTCTTGTGTCATAGGCTACTATGGGAATGGTCAAGTAGTGAAGAATCACTCCATAATACAAGAGGGAATACTCGGCATATATCCACGATCTTTGATACGCCTCATGGGTACCCACATAGCAAGTAGCATATGTAAGAATCTAGTCAAGGCCCCGTCCTGGTAATCTGTGGCCCCATATCAAAATATTCTCTGGCCCTGCAAGCATACCATATATCTAGCCGGTACATCTTGGGTAATACCAAGCTTATTTTGGCACTGCCCATTATGTAAATCTCCCACATATATCTGCAAATACCGAGAATAAAGTTCTCAATAGTCGCAGATGCTAAGATCTAGACCATCCATTAGATACTAAAAGTGTCTGCATGGCCTCCATACCATGACATCCTATTGTAACTCATCCAACTCATGGTGATAATGATAGGAATCTCCTATATGTGGCCGCACATTATCTCAATTGGAATCCATCCCATAGTAGAAGGATCCTCTGGAGCTCGAGCTCTCAATGCACCTACAGGGTGGCCAATAGCAATGTGGTCCCATGCCCAAATATGCAATAATCTGGCTGGTCCTACCATCTTCTGATGGTAGTATGTGATCAAATGGAGGTCCCAATATAAGTGTGCTAATATGCACTGACCCCGAAATATGTCTCCCCATCAATCAATCCTCGTATCACTCCAAGGAGACCAAGTGGAAAGGAAGCACCGATCTTATTAGGGAGTAAAACTCCACTGAAAAATGACATCATGTAAACACCCACATGATTAAGTGTTGGATCCTTGATGCGGTGTGACAAAGATAACAGTCATTCCACAACATGGTATCGTCAGGACACCAAATAGCTCAAGAATACACTAATCAATTTCGAGCTAGTGACAGGTATATTGAATGAGCTAACCTTGGATGGGGACTCACATGATACACCATACATCCTCCAATATAATTGTGATCTCACCAATCGGGAGATGAAAGCAATGACTCTCGTTTTTCCACCTCTCAGCTACAGCTATAACCAAGCCGTGATCCAAGGTAATATGTGGCATATTGGCCACATAGGCCAATCTGTCACATATAGAAAGATATCCAGTAAAATCCTATCACCCTCATCAAATTGCACCTCTATCACCGCCATCTGGTTGTACCTCTCGTAGGTATGTATAACAGGTAGTATCCTCTGCAAAATAAAAGGGCACATGTTAGGATCTAATTTTCTATCCACTTCTATCTAATTTTCTATCTATTCCTAGCTAATTTTCTAGCAAAATTATTCTTTCATTCATCTAACGTACTAATTTTCACCTTCTTCTACAAACCATCTAGTCTATTTTTCATCTATACTTAGCTATTTTGGTTGCAGGGATAAAATCCCTCCTTTCCCTAGTGTGTGCACCTCCACTTTAATGCCTACATGTTTGTCTCGATGTATATGCTCCTGTCACGCATAGACCTCTTATTCAATGCATACGCACCTGCGTGACATGTACACTCCACCCCCATTCTTCCTTATTTTTCTATTTCTACCTAGAAGGCATGCACTTTGAGCGTGATGCATACGCTCACCCTTCGATGTGCACATATGCATGCATCCCTATTTTTCCCTACCTAAAGCATGTGCCCCTTTTCTATGGATACGTGGGAACGTACCTATTTTTCAACACATATGTGTACACATACCCATTTTTCGACATTTTCACATGTGTGCATCCATTAAACCAATTCATACACACACGTGCATCCATTGAAAAATGCCGAACTACCCAAAAAGAGGGAAAAAAATACATTAAATGAAAAATTGACAAAAGAGGGGTAAGAAACTCACGTAGGGTCCTTCCGTTGGGTCTGAAGAAACTCTCAGATGTGGTCTTCCTATATTTGTCTTCTCGGTAGCCTTGCCATCTCACCTGGGCTATCACTCTCACTTGTAGTAAAAATCACCAAAGCTCTGCTACAAATGAAATGGTCGTGATTGTTTTACCCCACAGGGTATATTAGGCTTTCGTGATGCCCTTGGGGAAAGTTTTCTCCGTTGTGATCACTCTAGTACTTTTTTTTTCTCACTAATATGATTCTTTTTATATCTAAGGTGATTATTTATACTTGTTTTTGCGCGCAGGAGCACTCGGTGCCACCTTACGCAGTCACTTCTTTAACCTGAGAATGATTTATGAATATTCCAAGTACCATTTTCCTATCATTTCTCTTCTATTTTTCCTCTCTTTTTCCCATCACGATGATTATTTTTATGAAATAATTATTGTTTCTTATAATTCTTCTCACTAGAGCATTTTTGCTATCTGACGCCCTTGCCTTCACCATCGTGCAATTGTGCATTCTCTTAGGAGATCTTTGGTATTTTATGCAAATTATTTTGACCAATCAATTTTTTTAAAAAAATTATAAAACCATTCAAAAATTAAAAAATAAATAAATTATAAAACCATCCAAAAAAACTAAAAAAATTGTAAAACTTTGAAAATGGACTAAAATTGGTAAAAGGCTCATTTACTGGCTGAAATATGTGTCTCTCACATGGCACTCATCTTGTATCTTGCTAAAATTTTCACATGTTTTTAAACAATGACTTATGGATCACCTAAATCTACAATCATTTTACAAGAGCTACACTTATTTCTTCATATGTACTGGGACACTATCAATTACCGGTACTATTTTCATCGTGCACATTACTTTTCCATTGGACCCAAGTGTCCTCCATTATTTCCCTTGCATATAAAAATTTCTTGGGGCATCATTTTAAACCCTTTTTGTTTATCAGAACATTTGGGACTACATCTCGATAAAAAAATTATTTGTGCAACTATCTTGAATGTTATTGGTTTGAGTGTGTGTGATTGTACTTATTTCCCTGTTAGATGAGTTTGTTTACTTCTCGTATTGCATTGCATGTTTGTATGTTGCATGGAGTTGTTGTTTTAGCAAGGGACGGTTGTTTGTATCTTGGATTTTCATGTCATTTTACACTTTCATCATATGCTTACATTTTAATAAGGGTCAATGATGAGGATTCTAAGAAAAATGATGATTAAAAATTATTTGCACTAGTTTGTGGATAGCTCAATATCCCTTTTTCTTGTTGTTCTCTAATATTCTCTTCATACTTTTCTTTCTTCTGTTCTCTTTTCAATCATCAATCAAGTTCTTCCATCACCCCATCGACACTCGAGGGGGCATCCCTTTAGCTAACAAATTTTTCTTCTACCCCTTCAAAAAATTTCTACTCATTTATGCTTTTCTACTTTCTTTGAAGTGACGTAGCTTATGTCACCCCAAAGAGGGGAAAATGTAGACACATGTAGTTTGATCAAAGAACTATTACTCTTAATATTGTACTAACTATCATCCTCCTCACAAATTGATGACATACCGTCAGTTAGACCTATCTAACTCCCCTCTTATGACACTCTTTTGGTCGTATTCCTCTTATAAGTCAATTAAACAGGCTAATATAAGCCTCTTCTTGGCTAAATCCTCTTCTATACTACTTCTATTAGCTTCCTAGACTATCAATCCATTTCATTGGATTGATTAAACCTCTCAAAACTCTTTCAAAACCCTAATTTCTCTCTAAGAGTGAGATTAACTAGCCTAACCTAGGTTAATTAGCCCTAACTATGGTCAACCTCTTCTAAAACCTAGTCAAATCTTACTTTGACTTGCTAAAGTGCTTTTTGGGATTTTTCATTTGTCCCACATGCACCCAAATCTCCCACTTTCCCAAATGGAAAACTATAAATAGCCCACTACCCCCCTCTCATTTATAAGAACACTTCTTCCCTCTAACATAAACTATAGTATTATTGCTAGGATTAGGAGTTTTATTTCATTTTATTGAGCTATTTGCTTTATCCTTTGCAACACACCATGGAGTAAATGGGAAGAACCATTGGCCTTGAAGCCATTAATGGTGAGCTCCCATTCTCTTAAGCACAAACTGATTGCTTAGATCCTTATTAGGCTCATTTATTTAAGCTTTCAAGAATAGAGGGTAATTATATTTGTTAATTTGGCTTGTTTGCTTCAAGGTTAATGTATGCAAAATAGGAATCCTTGTTTACTTCTTATTTGATGGTCCCTTAATTTGTTTTGTACAAATATTTGGGGTTTTTAATTTTTCTAACCCCATTCCATAACTTTTCCAACCTTTCTTTAAATACACACTTAACGCCAAATATAGTTGTAAGAATGCCATCTGGGCATCATCCCTATAAATTGATTGGGAGTAATAACAACATAGTGCACACACTTTGAGCCATCCCATTGGTCGTGAATGATTTCATGACATAAATTTGGACACTTTGAATATATACGAGTATATAGCAAAGTTATGCGCACATATGAGGATATTGATTTGAGCAGATGCCAATAATCACAAAGACCCCTTTTAATACATTTTTGGTACCATGTATCGAATTATTTCACATAAATTAATGCCTCTTTGTTGTACTACAAGTTTTATTGAAATGGAGAGATTCTTCCATGTACCGATGAGTATACCAAAAGGGTGCATATATATAAAGGTTCGTTATATCAGAATAATGGTATATAGATTGGGAGATTGTATACAGAGTGATAAGATCCTTACCCTTTGTCTATAAATTTAGAAAATGGGTACCGATTCCCCTAAGTTCTTTGTTCAAAACTCATAACTCCTATGATGAGATAATTATGTTGCATGTAAGACTAATATCATAACACAAATTGATTTTGAAGAGATATGACCTATTGTGAATAGTTTCACAACAAGATCACAAGATGATGCAACTCAACAGAGGCGGTTTGATAGGGCCAATAAAAGGATAAATTCATAGTCTTGTTTAGAGTATCTAATGAAGTTCAAACCCACATTCGAGATGCCACAATAGCCAAATAATCATGGGATAAGTTGAGCACCATGTACGAGGCCAAGAACAAAAAAACAATTTTGAATTTGTAGAGTCAGTTACACACACTAAAATTCAAATAGAATGAGAAAGTGGAATATTTCTTAAGAAGAGTTGCATAATTAAGGGCTTCACTTCTATCCCTAGGAGAGGAGGTTAATAATACAACTCTCATTCCCATTGTTAGAGTACTCCCTCCTTATCACATTTTTGTGACAATACTAAACTTGTCGAGATCGACAATTAGTTTTGACAAGTTAGTGAATCTAAAACAACAAGAAGAAGCAATGTACAACAAATATGATGAAGAGGATCTAACACTATCTTCTCATTATAAACGAAAAGGAGAAGGAAAATTTCATTCTTCTCAAAATTCCCAAAAACAACATCAACATCAGCATGGGGACAAACAAAAGGAAGTGTCCTATTTGTAATAGAGGACATGATGTGAAATATTGTTGGAACAACACATAAAAGAAAGGTTCATCAATTAATTCTATACCTCATAATAAAAGCAGTCTCGTAAAGGACATTCATACTAAAATTGAGGGAATAAGAAGGGGAACTAGCAAAGAAAATCTCATCGGTAAGGTAATATAGCCGAGAAATAAGAGAATTCAGAAAATGAGGATTTCTTATACACTACTCATTCCAATGAACCATCCATGTCATCTAATGTTATTTGGTATATTTATTTGGGATCCACTCAACACATGACCAGAGGCGAGACCTGGTTTACCACCATGAGAGAGACACCTTCAAAAATCCATGTTTCGTTAATGACGATTCTTCATGCCTAGTACAAGGGATTGGAAACATTTCTCTACCTCTTGGTTCTCAAAATTGTAGATTATGAGATGTATTTTATGTCCCTAGGATAACAAAGAATCTACTATCGTTAGTCATCTTCTAGATCACAATCGAAGATTGACTTTGATAGTCATTCAGTAAGAAAGTTTCTTTAATTTGAGACAAATCAAGAGGCTTGAAAATTATTACAAAAGCCTCCAATGTGGGACATATGTTATAGATTTAATTTTTCCACATGTATGATTAGGCACTTGTGGCTAATTATTCTTCATCAACACTGTTGTGGCATCGGAGAATCGGTCAAACCAGTTTAAAATATCTATAAAAAAAATTCCAGTACAACATGGTGAGAGGCATTCCATCTCTCCAAAAGGATACATATAATTGTCCTCACTAGTTAATAGGTAAAAACAGAGCTTCATTCTAGAAGAGTACTTATCGATCTCATGGTGAGATTGATTTGGTTCATATCAATCTTTGTGGTCCAAAGCAACCTAGTCATTCTATATTTTAGTACTTCATGTTATGTGTTGATGCCTATTTAAGAAAAATGTGGATATTTTGTCTTCATAAGAAAAGTCACACTTTTGATAACTTCAACAAGTTCAAAGTGGATCTAGAAAATGAGACTGGTCATCACATCATATCTCTCCACTCAAATCAAGGGGGAATTCACCAATAATGAGTTCAAAACATACCTTCAAGATAACGTGATTTGTTGACATATGCCTCCTCCACACACACACCGCAACAAAATGGTGTTGTTGAGAGAAGAAACTATACTATCATGGAAATGGTGCATTGTATGATCGATGATTCTAAACTAGAGAGGATATTTTTGGCGAAGCAATAAAGACAACAATATATTTTTGAATAGGGTCCCCAAAGTTTCTCTTGATGGATTAACACCACATGAAGCATGGTTGAAGTGGAAGCCATCCATTACATACCTCATAGTATTCAGGTGCAAAGAAAGCATGAACATACCCAAGAAAAATATAAATAAGTTGGATATGAAGTCACAAAAACTCATCTTCATTGCCTACAATGAAGATAATCTTGGCTACATATTGATGTATTAAAATACCAAAAAATTCTAAACCAATAGAGATGTTGAGTTCAGTAAGAAGGAAGTTGAGACTCCTCCTCCAGACTCAACTGATATAGATATTTCACTTGTAAAAATAGAAGATGATGTTCCCAATGATGATGACAGTTATGATGGGGATGATAGTAATTATTAGACAAGACCATTACCCATGAATAAATTACATCATATGCCTAGGTGGTATACTAACATGATACGAAATGCAAAATTGGATGCTCCACTGGATACATCCACCACTGAACCATGAACTCGTAGTAAAGCACGAGAAGAATTAAACTTTTCTTTAATGAGTAGAGTTATTGAATCTATTAATCCCTATACTATCTAGGAATCCCTACATCCAAAATCTTGGAAAGATATCATGGATTTTTAGTATCGATTAGTGATGAAAAATACACACGACATCTTTTCAATCTTCTACCGGGTAAGAAACCCATTGGTTAGAGATATATATTCAAAACAATGTACAAAACAAATGGGACCATAGACAAGTACAAATAAATATTAGTAGCAAAGGGGTATGCACAAAAGGAATGCATAGACTATGAGGATGCATTTTCTCCCATAACTAAGAATAAAATAATTAGTATGATATTTTCTCTAGTTGCTCAATTTGGTTGGAAATTCCATCGGATGGACATGAAAGTTTCCTTTATAAATGGATATCTATAGGAATAAGTCTACATGATTTAACTTGATGTTTATGTTGTACTGGTGAAGAAACAAAGGTATGCATACTCGGGAAATATCGTATGACCTCAAATAGGAACCCCGGGCTTGGTACATCAAAATTGATGAGCATATCATTCAGCATGAATTCATCATAAATCCATATGATCCATAAATCCATATGATCCAAGTCTTTACCTAGAAAATAAAGGAGGGAGATTTTTATTTTTGTTGTATATGTCAACGATTTAGTCACAACTAGAAGTTCAATGAAAAGATTGATGTAACGAAGAAAGATCTTAGTCGATCATTTGATATGATAGATCTCGGGCTCATGCACTATTTTCTTGGATTGGAAGTATGGTAGAAAGAGAATCACATATTTGTTTCTTAGTTGAAGTATACCAAGAAAATTCTCAATAAATTTAGGATGATGGATTTCACACCTATTGCTACACCTATGGAGATGAGACTACGAGTTATCTCATTTAGATCCATCTCATGTGGTAGATGTAACTCTTTATTGATAGTTGATTGGGAGTCTCATTTACCTAGCTTACTCTAGCTATGTTTATGTAGGTATCCGAGTTTGTATTGGAAGGCAGCAAGGTGAATCTTGAGATATCTCAAGGGTGCAATAAATATTTATCTAGAATACAAGAAGAATGATCAATTCTTCTTAACTAGATATTTAGATTCAGATCTTGCAAGTAACATTGATGACAAGAAATCCACTTCTAGATTTTATTCTTTTTGGGATCGGGTGATATCATGGGGAAGCCCAGAAACAAATTTTATTTTTATCTCTCTTCTACATAAGTCGAATATCATCTGCGGGTGGAACTATCTGCAAAGCGATATGACTACATTGCATCTGCAAGGACTTGGAATACCAAAAGAAAAACCTACCTTTGTGTATATATAAAGTTAAGGTGTTCTCAAAATTTTTGCAATCTAGTTTTACATGAGATGATAAAGCACATCGAGGTACATGTTCATTTCATACGTGAGAACATATTGAAACACAACATACAACTTAAGTTTTTCCCAATTGCTAAACAATGAGAAAATATCTTCACAGAGTCACTTGCACATGAAAAGTTTGAGTTGTTCATAAAATTCCTCTCCTCATCTCTTGAGACAATGCAAAATTAAGGAGGGGAATGTTAGGTAAAACATAGTTTACCTAGGTTAATTTAGCATTTATTGTGATAAATAAGTAGTTTGTTATTATTATTATATGGTTATGAGTGCATAACCATTTATATTGTTTTATTGTATTCAAGAAAGATAATTTGTTACATATTTGTAACAAATATATTTGTTTTTATTACATTATTTATGCTTCCCTGATGTATTTTTGAAACTATTGTAATCGGGGTTATTGTTGCATAGTTACAACTATAACCCTTCTATTGTACAATATGATTTTAATTGCATATCAATAAAATGATGAGGCTTCCATCCCTCCTCTAGATGACATGCTACATATTTTGTAAATTATTCATGATTTCTAGTTATTTATGAAGAGAACAAACTCTTGGGGGTCTTGTTAATATGCTTGAACCTTATAAGAGAGGCTTCATGCCTTAGAGATTTACAATTCTACTACATTGGTGAAAAGTGAAAATATACTCCCGCCACTTGAAAAAGAAAAAGAATTAGTTATCTGTGCACTTATGGGAATTTTGAATTTGTTTTTAATTAGTGAAAAGTTCCAATATGGGAATACATCCCTGATGCCTAGATAAAAATGAAATACTCCACATCTTTATGTGTAAATGGTTTGTTCAAATCAATAAACAAATATGTCAAAGTTACATGTTATAAGTGAAACCCTAACACTCTCCTAGGGAATATTCAAAGAATCTAAGAGATGTGGGCACTTGATGCAAGTTTTCAATACCTTTTGCAAAGTTTTATATTATAGTTGCACCTCCAATCCTCAATATATGGTAGGTTGATACATGTGGTATCTTCTCGGACTTTTGGGACACCCATGCATTTTTAACTTACATCATTACATCCATGCGAAATGTAAGTTTATTCCTCTAGCCGAACAAGTCAACAAGTCAAAAGAAAATGATACTTGACATGATAATGGGGATCTACATAGGATTTGTAAGAGGCAAATTACACATATGCATAGTTGTATTGTTGTAAGATGCGCCCTTCATCTCAAAGTGCATGAAGGAATGGTACATGATGTAGTAGGGAATGAAGTTCCAATGGCTTGAAATACAAATGAAGAGAGAAAGAGAAAGTGTCAATTGACTATTGTGTCATTTATGCTACCATTATGATGTGTATAACTCAATGAACATATTAGAATCAACACAATACATTCTAGAGATTTATTGAGAGAGTTTTTAGTGATTCCTAAGTGTTTTCTAGAGTTATATTACATTTTAAAGGAGCGAAGGCAAGGAAAGTGTTGTTTCTTCATCCTTTAATTGAACATGGAGCTTATAAAAAAGTATTATAGCCTAGCATCCCTATGTATTTTAAAGGGTAGGAGTTTATTTTAAAGGATAAAATGAATTTTATCTTTCTATAACCATCAATTTGACACCACAAGATGAAGACCTTACCCAATTTCCCTCATACTTCATCAAACTTGACCTCCCATTTCAACAAGATAACTAATACAAACGTATGTGGGGATGACTTTGCTGAATTAAAATTAATATTAAAATCCCCTAGAAGAAGTAAGATAATGTAGCAGTTGATGGAAGTGGGATTGCATCAACCACTACCTTCCCTCCTTCTTCTCGGTACTAATCTGGTTTGGGCACGTTCTCGGAACTATGACCAAGAAATCAAGGAAATTAGGGATGGGAATGGTGCATTAGTACTACCACTAACAATGGTTTCATTTTAAAAGATGTTGGGCCTCCCTAATGTGAGCAATGTGTCCGATGTAAGTGTTAAAAATGGGGAAGAGTAATGGAGTGAGAATTCATTGAATTAAGAAAGTTAATAAATGATCAATGGCTCATAAATCCTAGGGCATGTGTTACAGAATACCAAAGAATTTTAGTCTTTTATTGTACCAAATTTCCCATGGTGCGCTGGCACATCACCCAGGAAGATGCTAAGTGCTCACCCAAAGTGCACAAGGATACTTGGTCCCTCTTTTACGGAAGATTTTTCAAGGTGTTATCATGATCATACACATATTCCAAATCCATAATATCCATTAAATAATAAATCATACAAGAATCAAGATTAAATTTACCATACAAGAACCAATCATAGATGTGTCTACAAGCAATATCCAACCAAAGAGATCCATTATATTAATTGTTGTAAAACACATAAACCAAAAAGATAACTCTAATAAAACATGGATCATGATCCCTAAACTGTGTAAATCAATACATATATATATAGGGTTTGGTACTTTCCCTTCACCACTTATGCATCCTCAAAATAGGCTGCATACTAATAATAGCCATGCACCACTACAAGATAATCACAAAAGCATGCAAGATTTCCTACTAGTATATTTTCTTTAGTTAACTCCTAGTTCTGATCCAATTATCAGCTCTAAAACTATACATGTCATTTTGTCTTCCTTCACATGTGATCTATCCCAAAATAAACTTTTCTTAAGCTATAATTCTTCATTTTTAATCTTATCTTTATACTTTTCTTGACCACCACTCCAAGTCTATCTTTATCTTTTCGTTCCAAAATTGGCTAAGTGTTCAATATATCCATTATTCCTCTTGTGCACATTCATGTCCAACTTCAGTGTGCAAACCTTGTTCTCCTCGTGTGCACGTCCTCATGCACCTTTCTTTTGCAATTCCTTTTGTTCGTGCTAACTTCTGTTCATAGGTTCTTAGTCATTTCCGATGCTCAACATTTCCCGACACTTGCTTAATTGTTGCCCCTTTGATAATGGGTAATTTGATTAATCTCTCCATGAATAAAGAATAAAGAATCTTGCAGCCATAAATAATAAAATAATTTTTTCACTGTGTAAGGAGGATGGGAAAATCCTTATTCAATGATGCTTCAATTGCATTCCATCCCTCCACCTCACTCTACACTTGTTTGAATAGATCCCCATCATTGTATTGACTTCTTCAAATGTTAGCTCTTCACCCTTGGCTTTGAATGTGTCAACCAAATTTTCCAACTATTTTCCAAGGTCTTTCAACACATCCATTCTACGCATTACCCGGGGATACAATTCCTTGAGCTTATTCTTTAGAGATGTCCTTAATATATCAATAACACCACTCTTATTTTTGACCTATGCAAGGGTTATATTTTATACCACCCTATTTTCTTTGTTCTTGATCCGGAACTCCTTTAAATTTTACTCATGAGTGACAACTAACACAATTACCACCCGATCCTTGTTTTCAAAGTTGTCATAGAAAAAATTGGGCATATGATTCATGGTTTTAAGCGCGTAATAATCTCAAAGTACTAACTTATGGTCGCCTTGATATTTTCCTTCTCCGTTGTTTTTGCCATCATGATAACTTCTTCCGCATAATCTAATGTCGGGGTTACTTTTCAATCATGATTATGCATGTTAAATCCTCAAAACAATGGAGGTCCATCTCATACGTCTTTATAGGGGGTTAACTCTAGGCATGCTAGTATGATAGAATTTGTTATCAACTCTACCTTATTATACGCCTCACGTAACTTTCTATTTTCCTCCCGCAACTCAACCTTTAACTATGTAATAATATGTTCTTTCCCCTTTATCTCCCTATCCCTCTTGATAATCTCCTTATTCTTCTCTTCTAACTCCTTTTCCAACACTTTTATTATGTTATTCCTCCCAATTAATCTAACCTCAACTTATACTGATACCTTATTTAGTGCATTAAATGCTAGCTCATCAGTTAATTGTTGCGAATCCACTACTAGATTCATCTCCTTATAACTTAGTGAAGTGCACATATCCAGCAATGGCCCTACATTGAGTTTAAACTTGGGTTCATCAACGTGGGAATCAAAATCCCAGGACAACATATTTCTTGTGTGTCGCAACACACCTTCCTTATCAAAATATGACCAACACAAATGTTGGTCTGCCAATCTTGTACTCTAGTAATAGGTGTGTAAAACCTTGTTGAGATCTACATCATAGGACATAATAGGCCCTTACGGGATATACGAGTGTCTCCCACCCGTGCGCGTACCCTTTGGGAGACCTATCACAAAAAAATTTCTCCTCCTAGAATCCCACCTTTCTCTTTTTCTTCTTCCTCTTCAGCGTTGCGCTCCACCTCTTGATTGGCTAAGGTCTATATAATCTCTGTGACTTCTCGTTCCACAACAAAGTATCTATCTCCGGGTTGTAGATGCACATACTATCTTACACATTTTTTCTAACTTCCTCTTCTCCATCCACTTATACTTTTGTAACCTCCTCCAAAGGTGCATTCTATTTCTCATTAAACTCCTACACATGTTACATGGGGGTTCTTCTGAGTGGTCTCATTCTTACTCCTCCCCCTTTGTCTCTTCCCGATTCAAGCTCTCCAATTATTTAGATTCAAAACTCTGAATTACCTTTGGTTTTTTCATCACTAGAGACTTTTGTTTTATTGGGGACCTCTTCCTTAAAGAATAAGTACTCATACCTACACTTTTTTTCTTTGTCCCTTTGGCTTTGGCCTTCATGTGCATTTGGATCCTTTCTTGTTATAGGATTCTCTTTTCTATATTTCTTCTTTGTCTCCACTTCTTTCTCCTTAAAGGGTCCTCAAGTATACTTACATCATTCTCTAAATATCTTCCTTGTTAAAAATTCATCTGTAGATAAATATACACCCTTGTTGCAGTGGCCCCAACAATTGGTATTGTAATACACTTAATCATATGTATGTCATGTGAGACATACATTTCCACATATGCATGCTTCTTTGGGTAGACAAGTGTTTGACATAGCTTGTGATGCTCTTGATATATAGTACTTAGATAAAATATCAACTTATTTTCCTTTTTGAACTAGTCAACCATGATTTGGAAATCTTTGCGCTATACAGGAAAATCGTAATTTTCACCATGGGATCTTGGTTCCATCAGTAAAAGTGAACCTGCCAATGTAAAATTGTTCATAAACTATAAATTCATCCTCATATTTTACCAAGGCTAGCATTTTTTCTAGGATCCTTGACTCATTTCGAAGGCATCACACATCCTCTTGTACTATTTCTCTATGTGTGTCTTATATGTTGGTGTCATAGTATCACAAGTATAAGTCACAAATCTCTTAGTGGGAGGGTCCTTTTCAAGGTACTCCCATATGTTAGTGTCTAGCCCATCAAGCACCCCAATCTTGTAGATTATGATCAAGAGAAAGATATTTCCATACATTATATTTTCTCTATCTCGTGCGACATCAATTATATCTTATGCAATGAAGGTTGAGATGTTGTAGATGGTCCCCTCAACTATATTACAACATACATTTAACCACATCTTATTAACTTGGGTCCAAATTTCCTATCCACTCAATTTGGTAAGAAGGCATGTGGTCATATTCATCACTGGATTACTAATCTTTGAGATATCAAAGGCCATCTTTCCTTTATTATAATCACATTCCTTAGTTGTTTCTTTGACATCCTCATTATCACCCAAGTCATCATCAAATGACTCCCAAAGGTGCAAATGAGTTGAGTGAACTTTGAGATTAATTGTGGGCTTATGTGTATTATCCTTCTAATGAAATAAAAATAATATTCATGTACGTATGACATTAGCCAATTGTACAATATCTCAGGCTTTCCAAAAAATGGTAGTTCATACAGTTGTAATAAACTAGTCTTCTCCAAATTCCTCTGCACCAAGTCATCATACAATGGTTTATCATTATCTGTCCTCATTATGTAGGTTGAACCAATTCCAAATTCATGTCCTTCTTAGTCTGATCAGTTTGAAGGTTATAAATGTTGGAACTTTGTGATTATAATTTGTGTTGTCATTGATGTCAAGCGACATCAAGTAGAATTGATGGAAAACATTATGGTGCAAGTATTATATAGTTGTCTCAATGTCAACCATGTCCGGGAAATGTTTCAATGAGTCTATAAGAAGCTTCAAGAAGCAATTCAAGAAATAATTTACAAGATAATATGAAGTTTGTTTGATAATGTTTGCTCTCGGATGATTTGAGATGATTTTAAGGGGTTTAATCAAGTTTTTGAGAAATTTTTGGACATGATAAGATAGCCACTTTGAAGTCATGAGTAATCCGTAAAGTTTTAGTAAAATCCATGGATCAAAATTCTAAGCCGCGTATGTTAAAGGAAAAGTGTGAAAGTAAGGAAAACTAGAAGAATCCTCACTAAAGAGAAAAAAGTTGTTAAGGACTAGAGATAGTTGTGGATAGCTAGTAAATCGTGAGAGATGAAGGAAATCCGCGGATGGCTAGAAAGAGTCATAAATGGTGAAGGAATGCCATGGGTAAAGGAAAAGAGCCACATAAGACCATAAAGGTGTGGAAGACTTAAAATGCTGCAGTAACGAAGAAAATCCACAAAACACAACATATAGCCATGATACAAAGGAGAAAGATACAAAACCTAATAAAATCTATAGAATGAACAAATCTGGACTAGACATAGGTCAATAAAAATTAAATTGATTTGTATATGGTCAATTCTCTCAAGATAAATCTAGTGTGAATGAGGTATCTTAAAGTTTCGTGGTGTGGAAGTTTTTGATGTGTTTTTGTGCTTGGTTTCATGGTGCTTTTTTTTACTATGTTTTTCACTTTTATAAAAGATATCATAATATATATATATATATATATATATATATATATATCTTATTATAGAAGTTTATTTTAAATAAAAATATATGTATTAAAGCACAAGGGAGTGTTAAAAATGGTGACTTGCAAAGGGACCTATATACATGCTCAAAATACACTAAAACAGAAAAACAAAAAGTTGGAGCATTTCTATTTAATCAAGGTTTCATGATTATTATATGCATTGATCAAGGAGAGAAGGGGGGTACAAGCTAGAGAGTTTCTTAGACTTGTTTTTGATCATGATGAGCTTAACTCGAATATGAACACTGGAGTTCCTAATTTAATGAAGAATTATGCATGAAAATGTGAGACATTACTAGAACTATTTTACAACACTGTGAGAGTGATCTGAATACCAGTACATGAAGATTTTTTATTAAATGTAACAGAAAAGTGATCATAATCTATTGTATTAAGAAATATTGTTCTGTATGATCGATCAAATCATAAAATTTATTTGAGTGGGTTTTACATATCTTAGGCGGTGAGTTTTCCTTGCAAGTTGTAGCTTGCTAAATTAACTAAGTGGGTTCTTATCTTACTTCAAGTGAATTCTTGGAGAATCTAGAGTAGGTGATTCATTATTTGGGTGGGTTCTCAACAGAGCCAAGTTTTTGTAAACATACTAACTGGTTTTCCTAATAAAAAATTGGTTTAAAAGTGGGTTTTTGTCCCATCATGGGTTTCCCATGGTAAAATCTTCCTCTTGAGTTCTCTTTTTATTGCATATGGTTTATGGGGTATTGTTATTTCATATATTTTTCATATTCAAGTTAAATTTTTTAGATGTTCTATGAATTTTAATCACCACCGATTTACCCCCTCAAGTACTTGTGCTTTTCTAATAATTGGTATCGAGCTAGTCCTTCTAGTTGAAGATTAACATCTTCAAGGAGATCCTCTCTTCACAAGAATGACATCAAACCAAGCACATGGTGGATTATATATGTCAAGATAACCTCTTTTCACTAGAACAAACTATGCATTATAGAAGAATAGAATGACAACCTATCTGACATCACTAGGTTTTGATATATGGGAGAGTGCTAAAAATGGATATACTCCTCCACCTACTCCAATATACACCGTAGTAGAAAAGATATAATATGAAATCAATCAAAGAGATATGAATTTTATTCTTTATGGGATGATAGAAACTGAATTTGTAAAGGTAATGCAATGTACCACTGCCAAATAAATTTGGACTAAACTTTAGAGTATTTATGAAGGAGATGAAAATTTTAAGCTAGCTACGAGTGCATACCTATAGAGCTCAAATTAAAATCCTAAAGATGAAAGATTATGAGAATGTTGCAACCTACATGCAGAGGGTTGATGAAGTGATAAATATGATCAGAGGTTTAGGTGAAAAGAAAGAAGAATTTGTTATAGTCCAAAAGGTAATAAGATCTCTTACTCCTATATATGATGCAAAGGTTTTAGTTGTTGAAGAAGCTAAAGATATGAAAAATTTAACACTTGATGAACTCCAAAGCATCATGTCAGCATATGAAATGAGGAATATGGGAAGCTGTTGAGTTGTGGAGCTCAATTACTTCAGTTTAGCATGTAATGTGAAACTTGCTAGAAAATACTGATGAATCGACATTGGTTAGGAGGGAACCAACATCGAGTCACCTAGAACCGACATCGGTTAGGGCTAACTGAAATCAACTAATTATGCGAGGATGTTTAAATTAACTCTCAGAACTAGATATATTTTAGTATTAAAGTATATCTATTGATTGTAATTGCATGGCTAAGTGCTATAAACAACTATATAAGCACAAAACCTAGGGTTTAGAAGTAAGTATTAACAAGAATTAAGAAGAACTTACAAAATTTGGTGAGAGAGAGAATTCTTGGTGATGAAGAAAAATCTTGAGAGAAATAAAGTAATGTACATCTGAGAGGTGTGGAATATTGTAAATCTTCAATTGTATATCTTGTCAAAGCTTTGGATAATATATTGGCTTTTTTCTTGGTGGATGTAGCCCACACTAGGTGAACCACGTTAAATCTGGTGTTGATTTATATATCTTGTTTTGTATATTTATTTTGGTAGAATATCCACTTTTATTTGCATGTATGCTTAGATCTAATATATTATTTGTACAACCGGTGTGCTAACCCCAACAACTAGTATTAGAGATTTGTTTGAGGGTTTTGTGTGTTGAAATATTTACTCACTAGAGGGTTTTCGATTGAGTGGGAGATACAACAATGATATAAGAAAAAAATACAAGGTAGAAGTTTGACGGCCTAAATTATCAATTATGGAAGATGCATATTGAGGATTATCTGTATCAAAGGGATTTGTATTTATCATTGGATGAAAATTCTAGAACTACGAAGATGAATGATGAAGAATAGAATATTCTTGATAGAAAGACTGTGGGATCTATAAGATTGATCTTGGAAGCATCTGTGGCTTCCAATATTACATAAGAGAATTATACGGGTAGGGTTAATGAAATATCTTGCTAGTTTATATGAAAAACCTAGTACTTCAAATAAAGTTTATTTGATGCGAAACTATTTAGTTCTATGCATGATTGTGGATTTACATCTATTCATTTGAATGATTTCAAATCTATTGTAAATCAGTTAAAATATGTTGATATACCATTTTATGATGAAGTGAAATAACTTTTATTTTTATGTTATTTGCACGATAGTTGGGATAACTTGGTAATGGTTGTTAGTAATACAACATCTACTAATAATATTTTGAATTTTGATGATGTGGTTAGTATAATATTGAATGAATAAATTCATATGAATAGTATAAAGGAATCATCATTTGGGAATGCTTTGAATGTAGAAAGCGAAAGGGCGGAAGGAGAGATCCAAGAGTAAGAGTAATCAGAAATCAAAGTCAAGGGATAGCAGATCTAAATCCAAAAGTAAGAGAATTACTTGTTGGAAATGTGGAAATAAAGGACATGCAATAAAATATTGTTGGTCAAAGGAAAAAGAGAACCAAAAACTAGAAAAAGGTAAAGAATCAAATATTCCTACATCATAGGTAAAGCAATATGTTCTTATTCTTTCTTTAGATAATAGAATTGAATCATGGGTTTTAGATTCAGGAGCTTCTTTCCATGCAACCCCTAATAAGGGTTATTTCAGAAATTATGTCTAGGAAATTTTGGGCATGTTTATTTGGGTGATGATGAACCTTACAGTATTAATGGTAAAGGGGAAGTTCATCTAAAATTGTAGAATGGAAATACATGGGTATTGAAAGATGTGAGGCATGTGCCAAGCCTCAGGAGTAATCTTATTTCTGTAGGGCAACTAGGTGAATCTGGTTTCATGGTTACTTTTACAGGATAATCTTGGAAAGTCACCAAGCATGATCTTGTTGTGGCAAGAGGTAAGAAGGTAGGAACATTATAATTATATACCTATATTATTGATTCCTTTTCTACATTATCTACATCGATTGAGATGCATGCATGTGGCATAACTGTTTGGGCCATATGAGTCAAAAAGGAATGTAGATCTTAAAGGCTAAGGGTAAGTTATCAGATTTGAAAGATTTAGATCTTGATTTCTGTGAGCATTGTATCTTTAGAAAGCAAAAGATAATGATATTTCTCAAAGTTAGGGCAACTAAGAAGGAGCAAAAATTGAAACTTGTAAACTCAAATGTGTGGGGACCAACTCAAGTAGCTTCTCATGTTGGATCCCACTATTATTTTACTTTCATTGATGATGCTACAAGAAAGGTATGGGTTTATTGTATTAAATGTAAATCTATTGTTTTTGAGACTTTTAAAAGATGGAAATCCCTTGTTGAGAATGAATCAAATTCAAAGTTAAAGTTCCTTAGATATAACAATGGTGGTGAATATTGTAGCAAGGATTTCAAGGATTATTGTTTAGTGAATGTGATATGTAGAGAAAAATGGTTCCAAGAACACCACATGAGAATTTTGGTACAGAAAGAATGAAAATGACAATCATGGAACGTGCTAGAAGTATGAGGATAGATTCTGGATTACCTTTGCATTTTTGGGTAAAAGCAGTTGATACAACAGTTTATTTGATTAACCACGGGCCTTCAAGTTCACTAGATGGACAAATACTATAGAATATCTTGGACCGAAAAAGAGGTAGATATTTATTTTCGTAAATTTTTGGTTCGAAGCTTTTGTGCATGTTGATAAGGAAAATAGGAAAAGTTGGATGCAAAATCCAAGAGGTGCACTTTCATTGGTTATGAATCGGTGATTTTGGTTTCCATTTTTGGGATTTAGAGAATTCTAAAATTATTAGAATTCATGATGTTGAATGGAATTAATTGAGAATATACAGGGATAAAATTTTGTACCCAAGGATGAACCAATTGAGAAGTTTGTGAATGAAAATGTACTCTTAGATTTAAAATTATTACCAAGCAGGGTTACACAATAACTGGTGTTGGTTGACCCATGACCGACATCGGTCAAATGAATCAAGATCGGTTATAGAAGATCTAAACTAGCATCGAGTTAGTAAAACCAATGTTAGTTAGAGGTGACTAATGTCGATCACTCTCATATTTAGATACAAATATTCAAGAGGTTGATTGAGCCTTTGGTACACCAAACTACTATGAGAAGGTTAGAAAGGATAAGTAAACCTCCTAAATATTTACAAATTCTCTATTTTATTTATTATTGATCGATAATGGTGAACTAGAAAGCTTTTAAGAAGCAATGTGGGATAAGACCCACATCCAAAGTGGGAGCATGGCATGGATGAGAAGATGGACTCCTTGGAACATAACAAAACTTGGGATTTGGTTAAGTTTCCATTAGGTAAGAGAAAATTTCCGAATAAGTGGGTTTACGAGGATCAAGGAAGAAGAGGGTGGATAGAAAAGTTACAAGTCAAGGCTTGTAGTAAAGGGATTTACATAGAAAGAAAAGGTATTAAATTTGGTGAAATATTTTCTCCTGTTGTTAAAATGACTTCTATTCGTACTATATTGAGATTATTTTTAGTAGAATATTTACATTTAGAGAAACTAGATGTGAAGATAGATTTTCTTCATGGTGATTTGGATGAAGAGATTTATATGCATTAGCCATTGGGTATGAAGTGACTAGGGTAAGGAGAAATTAGTGTGCAGGTTGAAAAAGAACATATATGGGCTCAAGAAAGCACTAAGGAAATGGTACATGAGGTTTGATAGTTTTATGCATGATCATGGTTACTTGAGACATGAATCGACCATTGTGTTTATTTCAAGAATCTTGAAAATGGGAGCTATATTATTTTGTTACTATATGTGGATGATATACTTAATTACAAGATCTAGTATGCATGACATTAGTTTACTTAAGAGAAAGCTATCTCACACATTTTCTATGAAGGATTTAGGAGCTGAAAAAATAATCCTTGGTATGCAAATACACAGAGACAGGAAAAACAAGAAATTGTATTTTTCTCAGGAGGATTATATCTACAAGGTGTTAGAAAGGTTCAAGATGTAGAATGCAAAACCTATTAGTACACCTATGGCTGGACACTTCAAATTAAGCAAATATTAATGTCCTTCATCACATGAGGAGGTCAAATACATGACATGAGTGCCATATGCTTCAGCAGTTGGGAGTCTCATGTATGCTATGGTTTGTACCAGACCAGAAATTACATAGGCAGTGGGAGTTGTGAGTAGATATATGGTCAATCTAGGTAAAGAGCATTGGAAATCAGTCCAATGGATACTCAGGTATTTGAAAGGGACATCTAGCATGCAATTATGCTATGGAGGTTTAGATATTTCATTATGTGGCTATGTTGATTCGGATATGGCTGAAGATCTGGATGGTAGGAGGAGCGATACTGGATATATTTTCATAGTAGGTGGAATGACAAGGTTAGCTGAATTTCAAGATAGGAAAATGTTGTGGTTTTTTCTACTACGAGAGGTAAAGTATGTTGCATCTACAAAGGATAGCAAGGAGATGATATGGATGAGTAGGTTTATGGAAGAATTGTGAAATGAGCAAGGTAATTGTAAATTGTTCAAAGTGAGTTAGAGTGTAATTCATTTGGAAAAGAACTCAACGCTTCATTTGAGAACAAAACACATTCAGTTGAGGTATCACTTCATACAACAGGTATTGGATGATGGAAAATTGAATCTGGAAAAGATTCTTACAAGCAAGAACCCCGTGGATATGATAACGAAGCCATTAGTAAAAGAGAATTTGGAGCTACAATCCACTTCTATTGGTCTTTGAGTATGAGACATATATGGTAATAAAAAGAGCTAAGGAAGGATCCAAGAATGATACTTTACGGGTATGGTGCAATAATTAATCTCAAGTGGGAGATTGTTGAGTTTTGGAGCTCAATTACTTGATTTATCATACAATGTGAAACTTTCTAGAAAATATATTAACTATCATCGATTCGGATGGAACCAACATTGGTCACCCAGACTCGGCATCGATCAGAAAGGATGAACCTGACATCGATTAGGGCTAACCGAAATTTGTTACTGTATGCGAGGATGTTTTAATTAACTCTCGGGAATTATATCTATTTTTAGCACTAAAGTATATCTATTGATTTTAATTGCATGGATAAGTTCCCTAAGTCTATAAATGAATATATAAGCATGAAATCTAGGGTTTAGAAGTAAATACTAACAATAATTAAGAAGAACTTGCAAAAGTTGTTAAGAGAGATAATTCTTGGTGATGAAGCAAAGTATTGAGAGAAAGAAAGTATCTTGTACATCCGAGAGGTGTGAAATATTGTAAATCTTCAATTTTATATCTTGTCAAAGCTTTGGATAATATATTGACTTATTTCTTGGTGGATGTAGCCCACATTGGGTAAACCACGTTAAATCTAGTGTTGATTTATATCTCTTATTTTGTACATTTCTTCCGGTAGAATATCTGTTTTTATTTGCATGTATGCTAAGATCTAATATATTTCTATACAATCTGGTGTGCTAACCCAAACGGGAACCAAGTCTATAAAGAAGGAATTAGCTTTCAAATATAAGAAAGATACTCAATCCAAGAAATAAAAAGAATAATCAAATATGGAGGATGAATAAGATGATGAGAATATTGAATCAATGTTTGAACAAGACTCAATAGAGGCTCAGGTAATTACAAAGGAAAAATTCCATTCAAGTGTTTTTATTGTGATCAAGTAGGTCATTTTTCTTTTAAATTTATGAAAAGAATAAGGAAGTTCAAACTGGAGAAGGTAAAAAAATAACAAGCCAAATCAGAATTACAAAAATAAGGATGGTAAGAAGATATTTTTCAAGAATAAGAGAAACTTCTACTCCAAGGATAAATCAAGTGACTCGGATCAAGTAACTCAAGTAGCTATGATCATGAGAATGATGAAATTCACTCGAATATTTGTTTATGGCCATGGATATCCATGAGGAAAGAAACACCAAAGGAAAGAATACAATTGTTTATGATGATTCTGATGAAGAAGAGGCCAATGTGAACTTAGAAGCTGAACTTGTTTGTGCTCTTGAAGAACTGAAATTATGTAGGAGAAAGAATCAGAAGTTGAGATGCACCTTGAAAGACTATGAAGAAAAATTCAAATCTTTGAGAAGAAACAAATCCTAAAGGAAGAGGAAGAATCTAATGAACTCAAAGAACTTGAATCTCAACTGGAAAAGATCACTCAATCCTATAAGACAAAGGAAGATGAATTCTTGAAACTGAAATCTGATTTAGAGATCCTAAAGACTGAATTAGAGAAACTATCAAGTAAGCTCACAATGTATGAGAAGATGGAGAAGAGTTAAAATGTCTTGACTAGTATACTTGGCTCTCAAAGGGACACTAGTGACAAAACTAGAATAGGCTTCAAGGAAGAAAGAAAAGAAGATAAACTAGAGAAGAAGAAGGAGAACAAAATTACATCAAAACCAAGCACTTCTCATGCTGCAAATAAAGAATTCACCAACACTTCCAAGAGGAATACAAATTATCCTAGAATAACTTATGTTATGAGGTACTCATATTCTTTCTATGGTTATTTCTATTCATGTAACCAATTTGGACATAAAGCCGCTAAATGTAGAAGGTGTTCTAGAGGCTAAGGAAAGAGCTATAGTTCATCATACAATAGGATGAATTATAATGTTGTGAGCTACAAATATCACAAGAATGGTAACATGGCTCTGAAGAATAATAAATAACCTCCTAAACAAAATAAATGGATATATGTTGTGAAGGAAGAATCCAATAAAGAGAAAGAATCAAGGATGATTTTGCAAACCATTTTTCATGTACTAGATGAAGACAAGATTTCATATTTAGACATTGGTTTTTCTAGACATATGATAGGTGAAAAAACATTTATCTCCTTGTCAAATAATGCTTCAGGAGCTGTTAGGTTTGCTGATAATAACTCAACAAACATTGTGGGAAAAGGAACTCTGAGTCTTGATAATGGAAAAACAAACACAAGAAATGTTTTTTAAGTTAAAGGTCTTAAGCACAATCTATTGAGTGTCAGTCAAAAGTGTAAGAAAGGCTAAAATATGATTTTTCATGAAAATGATGTGAAATTGTTGATGGTAAGTCACAAAATAAATTAGCTAAAGCTAAGAGAACCAATAATAATATGTATGTTCTCAAGGAAATAAACAAAGAGAATTTTTTTACCAGTAAAATTGATGATAGTTGGTTATGACATAGGATATTGGAACATATCAGCATTGAGAATCTTGTGAAACTAAGTGCTAATGATGGTGTTAAATATATGCCAAATATTATAAAACCATCACACACTGTAGACACCTAAAATATGCTTACACTTAGCATTTCCTCCAATTCAACCAATTAACGACAATTTGTTAAATCCCCATACTTCACTCCATTCTTGAATGCCCATTCATGACACTCTTTCAGTCGTATTCCTCCTATAATTATCTTATTTGGCTAATATCTCTCTTATTAGCTAAAAATTCCTCCTTTTGACCATTCAGAACCTCCCTAGTTCTCTCTAGACCACTTCTATTGGCTTCGTAGGCTATCTATCAGTCACAATTGGTTATCTAGACCCCTCCTAACTCTCAATGAGTCTCTAATCACTTTCTAATCAAGTGTAACTATCCTAATCATCTTAACTAAGCCTAAAGCATGCTTATCCTAATCTCATCTAAAAGTGTTTTTTTGCGATTTAGTCCTACATGCACCCAAATTCCAAATTCTCCCAAGTGGAAAACTATAAATACAAGGCTAAGCCTAACCATTCAAACTACAACTTCACTCACAAGTCCTCTCTCACATTTGGAGATATTGACATTAGACATCATTTGCAGTAGTCAAGCTAGTAGGCATTTGATCTTGGCTATCCTCCATTGTTGAGATCTCCTTCATCTTGCATCCATCCATTCCAAATATAGTTAGTAGGGGAAGATCTAAAGTTTGGTCATGTAGCCAACTTGGAGAGATCTCTTCATGAGTTTTGGGAGTAAACAACACACAATTTGATTGCTTATAATCTAACTAGGATCACTTTCATTAAGCTTTCATGGAGTAGAGAGTAGTATATATGCTAGGGTTTGAATGTTAGTTTCAAATTTATATATGCATAGATAGTTTTTTTAGCTCTAATCTCATGGTGTATGGATGAGTTAACGAAGCTTTAAGGTTATTTATCCTCATTCAATAGCTTTTGCAACTTTCATGCAACTTTATCCTCCTCATAATATTCCATATTCCATCTTCCTCATTGCATTGATCCATGGCCTATCTTCTCATCACCCAATAACTCTTTGTCTATCATAATTCCTCAATCAAAATCTCTTATGGGGTCAACACCAAGTAGCCCTTCATATTAATCTAGGTGTGGGTCACCTTCTAGTAGCCATCCCTCTGTTATTTGTGGGACATTTTGAGTAGTCCACTATCTTCTATTCTTGGGGCATGCCCAACTATCCCTTTTTCTTCTAGGTATGGATCATTTTGAGTAGTCCATCATCTTCTATTCTTGGGCCACATCCTAGTAGCCCATCATCTTACATCTATGGGTCACGTCCTAGTATTTCTTATTATTCTATTCTTATTCTACATCCTAGTAGCCCTTCATCTTCTATCTATGGGTCACATCCTAGTAGCTCTTATTCTTCTATTCTTGGGCCACATCCTAAAGCATACCTTCATCTTCTATTTATGGCTCACCCCCAAAAGAGCCCATATTCTTCAATCCTTGGACCGTATCCTTTTCATCCATCACATTATTATTCTACAAAAGATGGTGGCAAGCCCATGGTCATTTCTCACACCAGTTATAAACTTCCACATTCACTTTCTTCTCCTTCTTGAGATCAGACAAGTCACATGTCAACTTATAAGAAACCCAAATAGTTTCTTAATCAAGATCAATTCAAAGCTCAGTAAAGATCTTTATAGCTCCCAACAAATCTAACAATATCAAAATTCTAAAACAAGCGTGATTCAAGAACACACATTAATGTAACCATCAAGTATGGCAAAAAAGGGATAAACCTCTCGGATGAGGAATTAAATCTCCCACATATGAAATCCATGTTTGAGAACAAATCATAGTCATTTATTGAGTGTGAACTCACCATGATCATTAAGATTGAGGAAAACATGACTCTTGATAAACAAACACGCTTAGTCTCCTTATCAAGGAAATTGCAAATTTTGTTCTTGGATATTACCAAGCAGAGTGACTTTGTTGTTCCCACCTTTCCAAAAACCTATCCAAAACTAAAAATCAAAACGATACAAAAACATGAGAAAACACAAAGCAAAAATCAAAGGTACAAGGATTAAACATTGCAATCGGTATTTGCGTACACATGGATGTTTCTTTCTTCCCTTCCTTGCTATTATTATGCAAGTATTCTTACCATTTTCATCCCTTTGGTGATATTTTGGTTATATTATTCGCATTCATTTTGTCACATGTATCTCTATGGTATCTGTTTTACCTTGTTCTTTTATCACCTTGGTAAATTAAAGAACATCGAACTCTTAGAGATCCTATCACATTCACCATCTAATAAACTTGTTGTGAAGAAATTTTGGACATATTTTTTAACACTAGCCAATGTCATCATCACAATCACTTCCACCTACTTCCATCAAGCCATTTGTGGTTCTTAAACCCTTGTCAAACAAGAGATCTGAAATAAGTTTTCAGAAATCAAAAGAAACAAAATCAGTCACATCAAAAGCTAAAAGCTACAAAGAAAAAGAAAATTGATATATTATTCTCTCTTGGGGTATTTCAATAAACTCTCTTTGGGGATATGGATGTCTTATTTGTAGTAGAGCAATGTTGCGATTAGAATCAAATACATCTCCATCGGGGCTATGGATGCCTGGCTGGCAGCAGAGCAATGTACGACTATCCTTTCACCATCCATTCACAAAATCACCTTTCACAATCAATCATCCCTACACATTGGCTAGGGTGTATTCACTTGTTGTCTATTAAATCTTCCCTTCAAGAGGTAATAAATTCCATGTGCACACACTGGATCTCTATGAGTAAACAGGATTAGTATGTTACCAAGTGTATTTTTGGACCTTGTTCAAACTCTTACTCTAGTCCATATCTCATCTCATGATTTGTTCCTTTAGCTAATCACTTCTTCATCGCAAGGCTTCTAAGCTACATTCATATCATTCACAAGCATTCTTCTACTTGCGTTCATAACATCCATGTGTATAAGATTACTTTTTTCCATGTTTTTGGGCACCTTTGTCCCCTTTCACAAAAATAATCTTCTCCTTCCTTTCTATCATGTGATTTTAGGCCAACTTACACTGGGGGCATCCTTACTCCTTCCCAAAGCACTTCATTGGTTTACTTTCACCATCATGTTGAACCTATCCATAATGGCCTTAGGTCCTGCTTCTACTTGTGAAGATTTTTCCTTTGAATACTCCCACCTAATCGCTGGGGCATTTTTACATCTTCACCTTTCTTGTACACACGTGGCCTTATGCCCTTGTACATCCCATCTATTTCTAAGGGCATCCACGCTTCCTCATCTTCATGTACTTAGTTTCAGAAAATTTTCAAAAAAATCAAAAACATTCAAACATGTTAGAATCATAAAAAACATTCAAATATTTTAGAAAAATCACAAAAACATTCAAATATGTTAGAAAAATAAAAAACATTCAAATATGTTATAAAAATAAAAAACATTCAAATATGTTTCAGAAAAACGTCAAAAAAATATAAATCATCCTACAAAAATGTCACTCTTTGGTTCTCACTTGTTCATGTGTGTGACTCATGGATCATCTTAATCTACCTCCATCAACAAAATCTAGGTTGCTTACTTCTTCTGTACTCTAGGGCACAATGAGTTGTCTAGTACTATTTCATAGTGCACATTACTTTTTCATCGGACCCAAGTGTCCTCCATTATTCCCTTTGCATGTATCCTTTCTTAGGGAACCATCATAACCCTTGTCGTTAATTCACACAGGTTGGAACTGAAGCTTGATAACAAAAACATTGCATCTTGTTTCTCTGTTAGTTTATCTTGTTTACTTTCTTGTATTGCTTTGCATTATGTATGTTTCATGGAGTTAGGCATATTTTAATTTCTCGCGTTGCATTGCATTTTGTATGTTGCATGGAGTTGGTGTTTTTAGCAATGGACATTTGTTCATATATGGCTTTTCATGTCATACTACACTTTTGTTCATTCTTTTTAATAAGATCCAATGATGAAGATCCTTAGCAATATGATGAAAAATAAGTTGTTTAAAAGACACTGGATGGATGTTATCTCATTCCCCCTTTCTCATACTTATTTTCTTCTATATCCCCTTTCTTTTCTTCTTCACATTATCATTTCTTCTATTATCTTTTTGTCATATTTTTTATCGACAATCGAGTTCTTCTATCACCCCATCACCAATCGAGTGGGTATCCTTCATTATTCTCATTTTTCTTCTATCCCTTCAAGATTTTCTACTTGTTAATGCTTGTCTACTTTCTTTTAAGTGACTTCACTTACGCCACCCCAAAGAGGGGCAAATGTAGACACCTAAAATATGCTTACACTTAGCATTTCCTCCAATTCAACCAATTAACGACACTTTGTTAAATCCCCATACTTTTCTCCATTCTTGAATGCTCATTCACGACACTCTTTCAGTTGTATTCCTCCTATAATAATCTTATTTAGCAAATATCTCTCTTATTAGCTAAACATTCATCCTTTTGACCATTTAGAACCTCCTAGTTCTCTCTAAACCACTTCTATTGGCTTCGTAGGCTATCTATCATTCACAATTGGTTATCCAAACCCCTCCCAACTCTCAATGATTCTCTAATCACTTGCTAATCAATTTTAACTAGCCTAATCCTAGCTTAACTAAGCCTAAAACATGTTTATCCCTGATCTAATCTAAAATTGTTTTTTGGGCTTTAGTCCCACATGCACCCAAATTCCAAATTCTCCCAAGTAGAAAACTATAAATACAAGGCTAAGCCTACCCATTCAAACTACAACTTCACTCACAAGTCCTTCTCTCTCACATTTGGAGATATTGGCATTAGACCTCAATTTCATTAGTCAAGTTAATAGGCATTTGATCTTGGATATCCTCCATTGTTGAGAGATCCTTCATCTTGCATCCATCAATTCCAAATATAGTTAGTAGGGGAAGATCTAAATTTTGGCCATGTAGCCAACTTGGAGAGATCTCTTCACTATTTTTGGGAGTAAACCACACAAAAATTTGATTGCTTAGAATCTAGCTAGGTTCACTTTCATTAAGCTTTCATGGAGTAGAGAGTAGTATAAATGCTACGGTTTGAATGTTAGTTTTAAATTTATATATGCATAGATAGTTTCTTGTTTAGATCTAATCTCATGGTGCATTTATGAGTTAGCGAAGCTTTGAGGTTCTTTATCCTCATTACATAGATTTTGAAACTTTCCATTGCACACTGAGACACTTTGTGCAAAACATGTTTTCGTGGTAAATAGACATGAAGATATTTCAAGTCCAAAGAATATTCTACCACTAAACCTTTGGAGCTGATCCATACAGATCTTTGTGGGCCTACCAGAACTGAAATTATTCAAGGTGATGTGTATTTCATACTTATAATAGATGACTTCACTAGGATGACATGGGTATCTTGTTTAAAGAAAAAATATGAAGCTCTAGATAGATTCAAATCCTTCAAAGCTCTTGTGGAGAATGAGAAAAATACCAAAATCAAGTGTTTGAGATCTAGACAGAGGTGGAGAGTTTTGGTCAAATGAATTTGATGATTTTTGTGAAGAACATGGGATTTGAAGATAATTTTTAGCTACCAGGAAACATCAACAAAATGGGGTTATTGAAAGAAAGAGAATGATTGTGCATGAGATGGATAGAACTATGTTGAATGAATCTAAGTTGCCTGATAGTTATTGGAGTGAGGAATTTTTACAATTGTTTACATTCTAAATAGATCTCAAATAAGATTCAATAACAACAATACACCTTATGAACTATGGAAAAATAGGCCAGCCAATGTCAAACACATAAGAGTCTTTAGTAGTAAGTGTTATATAAAGAGAGAGGAAGGAAATATAGGAAAATTTTATTCCATATGTGATGCAAGCATATTCCTTAGATATTAAGCAGTTAGTGGATCCTATAAATGCTTCAACAAGAGGCTACAAAATATATTAGAAATCACAAATGATAAGGCTTATGAGTCTTATCCACCAAAATCCAAAACTCAGCCTAAGGATAACAATTAAAATCAAGAAGATGATGAAGAAATAGAGAGTACACATGAAGAAGTGGAAGAAATAAAAGACACTAAGACACCTTCTAGATAAGTCAAGAGAGATCATCCAGTAACTTAGATAATTGGAAACAAAGAATGAGGTGGTATCTTAAGAAGGAAGCTAAGAGATCATCAAAACCATGAAAACATAACACTTTGATCAATAATAAAACCCAAAAATGTAGTTGAAGTTTGCAAGGATCAGAATTGGGTGGATGTCATGAATGAATAACTTGATCAAATTGAGAAGAATGAAACATGGGAGCTTGTACCAAGACCTACAAACAAGAATGTGATAGCAAAAAAATGGGTGTTCAAAAATAAATTAAATGAAAAATGTGAAATAACAAGAAACAAGGAAAGACTAGTATGCAAAGGATATGCACAAATGGAAGGAATTTATTTTGATGAAACATTTGCACCAGTAAAAATGATGGAGGTAATCAGATTATTATTTGCATATGTTTCTTATAAAAGATAAAATCTTCCAAATGGATGTTAATTCTACTTTCTTGAACATGCATCTAATTAAAGAGGTATATATTGAACAACCTAATGGATTTTCTTTAACCAATGAAAAAGTTTTTCCATGCAGGTTGAAGAAGGAATTATATGGACTCAAATAATATCCTCGAGCTTGATATAGTAGGTTGGACACATATCTCATGGAGCAAGGTTTTAGAAAGGGTGTTGCGGATAACAATCTATACATCAAAGAAAAAGGATATCATCTACTCATTGTCATTGTATATGTGGATGATATCATATTTGGAGGAGAACATGATAAGATGACACAAGATTTTGTTGATGTAATGAGAAAAGAGTTTGAAATGTCTATGCTTGGGGATCTGTCATTCTTCTTGGTCTTATAGATCAACCAATCAGACAAAAGTATCTTCATTTCCCAAACCAAATATGTAAAATATATGTTCAAAAGGTTCAAAATGGAAGAATTAAAACCAATAGGAACACTAATGGAAGTGGGGTAAAAACTAATTAAAGAGGACAACTCAGTAAAAGTTGACAGAACTTTTACTGAGATCTATGATTGGGTGTATTCTCTACTCTACTGCATCTAGACCTTATATAATGCAAGAAGTGGGATTGGTTGGGATATTTCAAGATGATCCAAGAGAAAAACATGTCAAGGTAGTAAAAACAATATTGAGATATCTCATGGGAACACTTGACTATGGACTGTGGTATCCCAAAAGTAGTAATTTTAATATAAAATATTACACTGATGTTGATTGGGTAGGTGACAAAAATGATAGAAAGAGTAAAAGTGATGGTTAATTTTTGTTATAAATTGCCTAATATATTGGTTAACCAATAAAAAAATTAAGTAGCACTCACAAATCATGAAATGAATATATAACAGCTACCATGTGTTGTACTCAAGTTCTTTAGATGAGATAGACACTGGAAGAATACAAGGTAAAATTTGATGGCCCAATTCCTCTATATTGTGACAGTACTAGTGCTATTAGTGTTTCCAAGAATCCTGTGTTCCACTAAAAGATAAAGCACATTCCAATAAGATTTTAATTTTGAGGGAACAAGTAAATGACAAGAAGATCAATCTGGAATATGTCAGCACAAAAGAAGAAATTGTTGATATCATGACCAAACCATTGCCAAAAGCAACATTTGAGCACTTGAGGAATGAATTGGGGTCATTCCTGATCCCACCAGCAACTAGAAAGAGTTGAGACAAGGAAAGGGAGCACTGGCATGCAAAATCAGCTCCTACAAAGTGGTGAAAGGATTGTAAGTGGAAATAAAGTGTTGATACTATCTTGGAGAAGAATGGATTGAATGGCCAATTTGTAGTCTACCATGGTGTGTATCAGCCTAGGAGGAGTTCTATGGATCATATTTGTTGATGAAGGACATTGGAAATAGAGAGAGTTCCATCATTCAAAGGCACAACATCATCCAAGGGGGAGCTCCTACAGATACAAAGAGTATGGTCAAAGTTTTTATTATGCAGTATTTGTCATGATGTCAAAGGGGGAGAAATTAAAATCAGTCTTTAGTGTAAACAAAAACAAGAAAGGAGAGAGATTAAATGTTTTTCCATCAAGGGTTCAATGTATGTTTCTGTGAAAGTTTTCATCAATGACAAAGGGGAGTTTGTTGGACCTTTTTCATTATCATTTGTGTTTTCATTGATGTTAAGTGACATCAAGTGACATTGATGGAAAAATGTATGATGTATTTATTATGCGGGTGTGTTAAGGTAAAACCATGTATGGAAAAGGTGTTAACGAGTCTATAACAAGCTTCAGGAAGTAGTTTAAGAAATAATTTGCAAGATAAATATGAAGTTTGTTTGGTAGTGTTAGCTCTTAGATGATTTAGGATGATTCTAAGGGGCTTAATCAAGTTTTTGAGAAATCCATAGATATGATAAGATAGTCACCGAAGTCGTGAGGAAGTCGCGTATCTTAATCAAGTTTTTGAGAAATCCACGGACATGATAAGATAGCCACTAAAGTCATGAGGAAGCCTTGTAGTTTTAGTAAAATCCACAGATAAAAATTCTAATCCATGTGTGTGAAAGGAAAAGCTGAAAAAAGTAAGTTAAACTAGAAGAAGTTTCCTATAAAGATAAAAATCTACCGAGGACTAGAGATAGCCGGTGATAACTAGTAAAGCCACGAGAGATGAAGGAAAACCGCATATGGCTAGAAAGAGTTGTGGATGGAGAAATAATTTCGCGGGTAATGGTTAAGATCCATGGAAGAAATAAAAGTCATGGAATACTGAAAAGGTCATGGGTAACAAAGAAAATCCGCATAACACAACATATAGTTGCGATACAAAGGAGAAAGACACGAGAAATGAATAAAATCAATGGAATGAAAAAAGTGTACTTGAAATAGATTGAGAATAATTAAATTGATTTTCATATGGTCAATTATCTCAGGATAAATCTAGTTTAAATCAGGTATCTTCAAGTTTCATGGTGCGAAGTTTTTGTGGTGCTTTTGTGCAACAATTTCGTGGTGCTTTCTTTTTGTTGTGTTTTTTTATTTTATAAAAAGAGATCATATAATAGAGATATCTCTTATTCCAAAATTCATTTTTAAAGAAAAAATATATGTTTTAAAGCACAAAGGAGTGTTAAAAATGGTGACTTGCAAAAGGGACTTGTATACATGCTCAAAATACACTAAAATAGAAAAACAAAAAGTTGGAGCATGTCTATTTAATCAAGGTTTCATGATTATTATATGTGTTGATCAAGGAGAGAAGGGGAGTACGAGCTAGAGAGTTTTTGAGACATATTTTTATCATCATGAGCTGCACCTAAATATGAACACTAGAGTTCCTGATTTAATGAAGAATTATGCATGAAAATATGAGACAAAGTGCTGCGAACTATTTTACAAGACTCAAGAGAGTGATCTCGAATACCAGTTCATAGATAAAAAAATTTGAATGTAAAATAAAAGTGATCATAATATATTATATTAAGAAATATTGTTATGTGTGATCAATAAAATTGTAAAATTTATCTGAGTTGGTGCTTAGATCTTAGGGGGTGGGTTCTCCTTACGGTTGTAGATTGCTAAATTAGCTAAGTGGGTGATTATCTTACTTTAAGTAGATGCTTAGAAAATCTTGAGTAGGCACTTCAGTATTTGAGTGGGTACTCAATAGAGCCAACTTTTTGTAAACATAAGAATTAGTGTTCTTGATAAAATATTGGTTTGAAAGTGGGATTTTGTCCCTTAATGGGTTTCCCATAGTAACATCTAGATCTTGAGTTCTCTTTTTCTTGAATATGGTTTATCGGGTGTTGTTGTTACATATATTTCTCATATTCAAATTAAAATTGAAATTTTCTTCCGCACTTGGTTTTTCCTTTCCCTTTCCCTTTTCTTGGGTGAAATGGTTGTTGCCCTCCTTGGTGCCATTATTGGTTAGGTACTTGTTAGTTTTACCTTGTGCTTTGGTTTCCTCGATGCCTCAAACCTTTAACCACAAATCTCTTGTGCAAATTATGCAAATTATGCCCCTAGTTTTCAAAACCTAACCAAATAACCTTCCTTTCTTTCCACTACAATGTTCAAACCCACAAAAATTATTTCATAAAATCACTCTACACATGGTCGTGTTCTTCTTCACAATCTAGTTCTCAAATCTTTACCTTTCGCAATTGATATTTTTTCAATACTCTTGAGGATTATTTAGTTCCTACAAGCTTGTTCATAATTTTTCACAAGGTAAAAATGATTTACCATGACCCCTTATTTATAGTTTTTGTATTTTTACCAAATTAATTACAACACCACCTACCACCATACTATTGCAACAAATTTGGATTTTCCTACTTTTTCAAGTGTGTTTCCACCGCATGTCCAAAACATGTAACCTCTGCAACCTTTTGGCGTGTAAAACTAAAATGACCGCAGACCTCCTTAAGCATGCTCTCAGTGCCAAAGTACATCAACTAATGCATCCTATTTCAATTAGTTCTTCTAGCTACTCGCCTACCTCAAGGTGCCCTGTGTGTTCATTCATGTACGCATATTTTACTGTTTGGCATCGTCTTTATTATCACCATCTTCCTTATGAAACCTTATCATTTTCCAACAACCATTATCACCACCACTAGGCACACCCCTCTGGTACTTAGGACTCCTATCGCATGCTTTTGTTTCCTTTCTATTCCTTCAACCTACCTCACACTAAAGGTATTAATGCTCCTATATGCATGAATTTAATTAGATAGTAATCACCTTCTAGCCCAAAAACATGCATATTACATAAAACATTGAATTAAATTGACAAATCAAAACAACAATGAAAGGAAACACATATAAATAAAATTCATTAAGGAAATCTAAGCTAACTAGCAATATTACCTTATTACAAACACCAAGAAGACTTATTTATAGTATGGCTTCAACCTACTCCCATTGAAATAACTAGGAAACTGTGTGCCATCCAACACATGTAACTGGAAAGCACTTGAATCTAGTATATAAGTCATAGCATAAGGTCCAAACCAATCTACTGTGAGATTTCAGGGTGATGCAAAAACTTGGAACCATACAAAAGAACCATCTGTCAAACTTCAAGATTCTTATCCTTAATATGCCTATCATGTCATGCCTTATGTCTTCCCTTTTCTGTCTTCCGACTCCATCATGTTATGCCTTTCATCCAATCGCATCAGTTTTTAATGTGCTCTTCTAGTTCTTTCTCATAAGGCAAACCTCCTACGTGAGTAATACATAAAGAGGGTAATATGAAATCCACTAGCAAAATAGCCTCCATGCCAAACACCAACTGAAAGGGTGTGGCTTTGTTTAGTATTTTATAAGTTGTCTTTTATGCCCAAAGTACAACAAAGAATTTATCAACTTTATCATACCATTCTTTCCTTCTAACATCATAAATCTTATTAAATGTATGTTCCAATATCTTGTTGAAAGCATAAGTAGTTCCATTCACTTGAGGGTGATAGGGTGTTTTTTTATGGTGTGCCACCACAAATTCTGGTCAATAATATCCTAATAGTATCATTAAGAAATGAGTTCCCCTATCACTTCTCAAACTCAATGGACATTTTTCGAGATGCTTAATTTTACTGACGAGTTGTTTTGTACAGAGTCAAGCTTCTATCGAGCTAACATACCGAGTTGAATCCCTACGAGTGTCGAGCCTATTTTCCTTGCATACATATAGTGAGACTGACCAGTGAATACTCTGAGTGAGTTGGGGTAGCATATTATATTCAAACCAAGTTGAATCATTGTCATCAATTGGCATATTACATCCAATAGAGCTATTCAAAGAGGCTTAGTTTTGATTGGTGGGCCAATCCCATACCAAATGAGTTATTGGACTATTCGTTGAATTGATAATTCAAAACAACCGATCTCTTTCAAATCAACTTAGTCCTATGTGAGCTCCCCGCAAAACAATATCTATCGATGACCTTGCAAAAAAACAAATGAAAAGTTAGAATCCTAAAAACAAAAAAGTGGATCGAGTCCCATTCAAAGTAAATGAGCCCTCCAAAGGATCTGCATAGTTAATAACAAAAAAATATTGGCAATACCTATTTTGACAACAAATAAAAAGAACTAAGTGGCATAATAAGGAAGAAAAGCCAAGCAATGAGCGGAGAAGATTTAAAAAGGAGTTCCATATCTATTTTTTGGTGGAGAAAACCTAAACGACCTACCTTTCTTGCAATTCCATGTGGAACTCGAGGACTAGGCTTATCGATGTTTAAAAGGTTAGGCGACTTGCTTTACTATTTAAATACAAGTTGCTTCATTTCACTTATTAAGCGTTATATGCGCTACGTTGGACAGGGAACACTTTAGGGTGGTGAGGTAAGGGGTTCGACCCCATCCCAACCACATTGTTTTGTATATATTGAATATTAGTGGCTTAATTAGTAGAAAGCGCCACATTTAGTGGTCAAATCTATCACTAAAACCACTAGTTATAACCAAACACCCACCTAAATTTAGAGGATAAAACCCTACTTTTAGGAAAATAACATTTCTCTCATTTTTCTTAAAAATTCATTCTAAGAAACATTTTCTAAAGGGGGGGTACTTAAAAGTGCAATGTCTAGATATTTTTTTGCTTTTTTCATTTTCGAGTAAATCTTGAGCTCCAGAGGCCACAGGGCCTCGTAAAATAAAAAAATTGTCTGTCATTCAATTTTTTTGCATATTGGATGTAATAATATGTTTTTAGTGTAGTTTTTAATGTATTGTACTAATTTGAAGGTTTTCATATTCAACCAAAAACATTGTATTTGATAAAACATGGAAGAGATTTGTAAAAAAATAAGTGAAATTGTGGTTCTATAACACTCATGAGATCATCATATCTCTTTTACAACATTCGGTATATAAAGTGCCTCGGGAAGAACTTACGGGTAAATTCATCATGATTGCTAATTCTTTGAATGCCTAATATAGCTACAACAACATCATTTGGGCATCATCCTTATAAATTGATTGGGAGTAATAAGAACATAGTGCACACATTTTGAGCCATCCCATCCGTCTATGAACGATTACTCGACATAAATCCAGATACTAAATTTATCCGAGTATATAGTGAAGTTATGCATGCACATGAGGATATTTCTTTGATCTCGTGTCAATAATCACATAGACCCCTTCTAGTATTTTCTTGGTACCATGTATCGAATTCTTTCACATACGTTAACATCTCTTTCACATACCATAAGGTTTATCGAAAGGGAAAGCTTCTTCCATATCTTGATGGGTATATTGGAATGGTGCATATATAGAAAGGTTCAATATATCGATCGATGGCATATAGATTGGGAGATCATATACCAGGTGATAAGATTCTTACCCTTTGTCCATAAATTCAAAAAATGGGCACCAATGCCCCTAAGTTCTTTCTTCCAGACTCACAACTCCTATGAAGAGATAATTATGCTGCATGGAAGACTAAGATCTTAACACAACTTGAGTTTGAAGAGATATGGCCTGTTGTGAATGGTTCCACAACAAGATCACAAGATGATGTAACTCAATAGAGGTAATTTGGGGCCAATCAGAAGGCCAAATTCATAATCTTGTTCGAGTTTTCGATGAAGTGTAACCCCACATACAAGATGCCACAATATCTAAAGAATCATGGGATAAGTTGAGCACCATGTATGAGGTTAAGAACAATAACATAATTCTGAATTTTCAGAGTCAATTACACACACCGAAATTCAACTAGAATGATAAAGTGAAATATTTCATGATAAGAGTTGAATAATTGAGGGCTTCACTTCTATCCTTAGGAGAGGATATTACTCGATACAACTCTCGTTCCCATTGTTATGGGAGCACTCCCTCATTCTTATCACATTTTTGTGACAATACTAAACATGTCATATCGACAATTAGTTTCAACAAGTTACTTTATATACTAAAAAAATAAGAAGTAGTGTATAAAAAGATGATGAAGAAGAGAAGATATTATATTCTCATTAGAAAGGAAAAGGAAAAGGAAATTTCATTCTTCTCAAAATTCCCAAAAAAACATTAGAATCAGTATGGGGACAAGAAAAGAGGAAGTGTCCTATCTGTAACAGAGGACATGATGTGAAATATTATTGGTATAATATATACAAGAGAGTTTCATCCAAGAATTCTAGAACTCGAATATGTAGTCTCAAAAGGGGCATTCACACTACAATCAAGGGTAAAAGAAGGGGAATTGGCAAATAAAACCCCATCAACATGGTAATATAGCAGAGGAATAAGGGAATTCAGAAAATGAGGATTTCATTTACACTTGCTCATTCCAAGTGAACCATCCACATCATCTAGTGTTGTTTGGTATGTTGATTCGGGAGCCACTCAACACATGACCGAGCACAGAGACTAGTTTACCACAATGAGGGACACACCTTCAAAAAACCATGTTTTGTTAGGTGATGATTCTTCATACAAAGTACATGGGATTGGGAACATTTCTCTACCTCTTAGTTCATGAAATTTTATCTCATCGATGTACTCTATGTCCCTAGGTCAACAAAGATTATACTATTAGTTATTTAGCTTTTGGATCATAATATTAAGATTGACTTTGATATTCATTCTAATAAGAAATTTTGTTTAATTCGAGACAAATAAAGAGGCTTGAAAATTATTGCAAAAGCCTCGATTGTGGAACGTATGTTCTAGCTTGAATTTTTCCATATAGATGATCAAGCACTTGTGGCTAAGAATTCTCCATCAACACACGGTTGTGGTATCGAGAATTGGTCACATTGGTTTCAAATTTGTCAAAAAAATTCTAGTACAAAATGATGAGAGGCTTGCAATATCTCCGAAGGATACATATAAGTGTCCTCACTTATTAACAGTAAACAACACAAAGATTCATTATAGAAGAGTACTTATCAAGCTCATGGTAAGCTTGATCTGGTTCATATCAATCTTTGTGGTCTAATGAAACCTAGTCATTCGCATTTCAGTAATTCATGTTATGTGTTGATGACTATTTAATAAAAATGTGGATATTGTCTTTGTAAGAAAAGTGACGCTTTTGAGAACTTCAAAAAGTTCAAAGTGGCTCTAGAAAATGAGACTAGTCATCACATCATATCTCTCCACTCAGATCAAGGGGGAATTCACCAATAATGAGTTCAAATCATACCTCCAAGATAACGTAATTCATTGAGAGATGCCTCCTCCACACACACACCGCAACAGAATGGTGTTGTTGAGAGATGAAACCATACTATTATGGAAATGGTGCATTATATGATTTATGATTATAGAATATTGAGGACATTTTTAATAGAAGCAATAAAGACAACATTATATTTGTTGAACAGAGTGCCCACAATTGCTCTTGATGGAGTAACACAACATGAAGAATGGTGAAGCATAAGCCATCCGTTACATACCTCATAGAATTTAGGTATAAAGAAAGCATGCACATTCCCGATAAAAATCTAAATAAGTTGGATATGAAGTCACAAAAACTCATCTTCATTAGCTACAGTGAAGAAACTCTTGTGTACAATTTGATGTATCCAAAGACCAGAAAATTCTACACCAGAGAGAGTTTTAGTTCTTTGAGAAGAAAGAAGCAGAGGCTCCTCCTCCAGACTCACCCGATATAGATATTTCACTTGTAAAAACAAAATATGATGTTCCCATTGATGAGGAAAGTTATGATGGGGATGATGGTAATGATCGAGACAAGACCATGAACCATGGGAGTAGTACATCGTATGCCCAAGTAGAATAATAACATGATACAAGATGAAAAATTAGATGCTCCACTGGATACATCCACCACTGGACCATGAACTCACAAGTAAAGCATGCATAGAAGTAAACTTTTCTTTGATGAGTAGATTTGTTAAATCATTAATTCCTCTATTGTCATTGAATACCTATAGCTGAAATATTGGAAAGATGTCATGGATTTTGAGCATCGAGTTAGTGATGAAAAATAAAATATGGCATCTTTTCAATCCTCCACCAAGGAAGAAACCCATTGGTTACGGATGGATATTCAAAACAATATACAAAGTAGATGGGACCATAGATAAGTACAAAGAAAGAATGGTAGAAAATTGGTATGCAAAAAGGAAGGAATAGACTATGAGGAGACATTTTCTCCCATAGATAAGAACAAAATGATCAAGATGATATTTTCTCTAGCTACTCAGTTTGGTTGGAAAGTCCATCAAATGGATGTGAAAATTTCCTTGCTGAACGGAGATCTATAGGAAAAATTATACATGATTCAACATGATGGTTATGTTGTACATGGTGAAGAAACAAATGTAATCAGACTCAAGAAATCTCTATATGGCCTCAAACAAGCACCCTCAGCTTGGTACATCAAAATTGATGAGCATCTCATTCAACAAGGATTCTTCAAAAATCCATATGGTCCCAATCTCTATCTCAAAAATAAAGGGGGAAATTTTGATTGTTGTTGTCTATGTCAATGATCTAGTAATCAATAGAATTTTAGTGTAGATGATCGATGCAACGAAGAAATATTTTAATTGATCATTTGACATGATATATCTTGGGATCATGCACTATTGTCTTGGATTGGAAGTATAACAAGAAATAGAATCACATATTTGTTTCTCAGTTGAAGTATACCAATAAAACACTCAATAAATTTAGGATGATGGATTACACACCTATTGTTACACCTATGGAGATGAGACTACAATTATCTCATTTATATCCATCTCCTGTGGTAGATGCAACTCTCTATCGATAGTGGATTGGGAGTCTCATTTACCTAACTTACACTAGATAATATATCAGCTTTGTAGTACTATATCTTTCCAATTTTATGTAGGAATCTAGAGTTTGTCATTGGAATACAGCAAGGCGAATCTTGAGATATCTCAAGGGTACAGTAGATCTTGGTCTAAAATACAATAAGAATGATCAATTATTCTTGACTCAATATTTGGATTCAAATCATGTAGGTAAAATTGATGACATGAAATCCACTTCTACATTTGTATTCTTTTTAGGATCTGGACCGATATCATGGGGAAGAAAGAAAAAAATTATTTCTCTCTTCTATAGAAGCCGAATATTGTGCTATAGGTGGAAGTGTCTCGCAAAGTGATATGGTTATTTTGCATACCAGGTAAGGAATTGGAATACCACAAGAAAACCTACCACCATTTATGTAGAAAATGAAGGTGTTCTCAAACTTGTTCACAACCTAGTTTTACATGAAATAACAAAGTACATCGAGGTACATGTTCATTTCATACGTGAGCATGTCTTGAAACACAACATCTAGCTTCATTTTTTCCCAACTACTGAACAAGGAGCAAATATGTTCACAAAGTCACTTACACATGACAAGTTTGATTTGTTCATAGAATTCCTCTCCTCATCTCTTGATACAATGTAAAATTAACGAGAGGAAAGTTAGGTAAAACATAGTTTACCGAGGTTGATTTAGAAATTACTATGATAACTAGGTAGTTCGATATTATTATTATATGGTTATGAGTGCATAACCATTTGTATTGTTTTATTGTATTCACATAGGATAATTTGTTACATAGTTGGAAAAAAAAATTATTTGTATTACATTATTTGTGCTTCTGGATGTATTTTGGAAGCTATCAGAATCAGTTTATTGTTGCATAGTTACAACTTGCAACAACTAAATTTGTTTGTATTACATTATTTTTTCTTCCGAGATGTATTTTATAAGATTTTGTCACTAGGTTTATTGTTGCATAGTTACAACTACATGTTTGTAAGGATATGGTTGTAAAATACTTATAATTATTGCAGCCCTTCTATTGTAATATGAATTTTATTGCATATCAATAAACTTACAAGGCTTTAATCCCTCTTCTAGATGACCTGATCCATATTTTGTAAATTATTCATGATTTCAAGGTCTTGATGAAGTGAATGAACTCTTAGGGGTCTTGTTGATATGCTTGAACCTTCTAAGAGAGGCTTCATTCCTTAGAGATTTGCATTTCTATTGCATTGGTGGAAAGTGAAAATCTACACCTACCACTCGACAACATAAAATATTTAGGTATCTATGCACATATGGGAATTCCGAACAAGTTTGTAAGTAGTGAAAAGTTCCAATGTGCGAATGCATCCCCAATGCCCGATGATGTAGCCTAGAATTCAGAAATACAAGATAATACCCTAGGCACATTGGCACATCACTCAACCTAGACTGAGCACTCACCTAAAGCATGCAAAGGTACTAGGTCCCTCTTTAGGGTTGTTATTGTAGGATGTTAGCATGATGAAGACTTAATACATGCAGTTCCATTATTAATACATCATTCTACAGAGCATGTCAGATCTATATCTAAGGGAGAACAAAATTAAGTATTAACCATGATGAAATCAAGAACATACTAGATCCAAATACACATAGAACTAACACTTAGATTCAGCCAATATCCTCCATTATATTAAATATGACAATTACATAGAAGCTTCTTATAGTAATGGCATTCTATGCCCATACGCGCACATATCTAATACAATAGTCCAGTCTTACACACATACATACATATATCTGTCTCTCTACTCTATCTATTATTCTTCTCTACTACGTAGTTCACCACATATTTATAAGGGTGGGGACTTGCCCTTCACCACTTATCCAATCCTAAAATAGGTCGCATGCTATTATTATCTACGCGCTTTTTACAACCATAGCCCCACATGTAAGTGTGCTAATAATAGACTTCCTTTAGTTAACTGACAGTGATAAACCTATTCTTAGCCCACATCCATGCAAAGTGCTTTGTAGCCGATCCTCCAAAAATAGCCAATGCATGGCATGCAAGTCTCTGCCTCGTTTATGTGCTCTACATGCCATCTCTAAAAATAGATCCTCATGTGCAAAAATGGCTAAGTCCTGAAATATGAACTTATCCTCCACGCGCGTGTTTCCCTTATCCATTTGCACCTTTGAACATGCCCTATTTTCCCGCATGGACCTCTTGTGTGCCTTTTGTTAAGTATTATCTGCTCAACATTACCCCACACTAATTGTATTGTCACCCTAGAAATGGTTGTCTCAAAAATGAATTAAAGAATCTAAATGGAAAGAATAAGAATGAATCTATATGCATAAAAGAATGATGTTACTCTGCAGCTTCATCTGCTTCAACCTGAAAAATTAATTCGGGATATTCCTCCTTTATTTCAGCCTCTAAGGTCTACCACTCAATGAGTGCTTCCTCTACTTTTTCTGGAATGTCCACAACAATGGACTCCAGTTCATCTTGTGTAATCTCTCCTTTCTCATTCTACAAGACCAACACAATGCTAGACATTGCAATCATCCTTCCCTCTAGCAAATCCATCTTTTACATGATGAGTTTCCCAAGCTCCTCTAGCCAATCCTTGTGTGGTTCTTGGGCTATTGCTAGGGCCTCGTGCTTCTGTTTAACCAGTGCTAATCTTTTTGTGCGGCCCAATGTGTTTTCCTTCATCACTTTCTGGACCTCATTATCTTCCTCCAGGGTTTTTATTTTCATGAGTACCTCCGAAGCTGTACAGATGTTCAAGGCTTGGTCTACCTTCTTTAGTTCTTCCCCAACACTTGCAGTAGTCCTTCGTAAGATGAAATATTTCTCTTCACTGTAGCCCTTTCCCTTTCTTCCTCTTGCTCAGGATTCTTTGGTGTTGGAATTCACATGGTTTCATCTTCAAGTACCAAATCCACCAAAGTTTTGACATAGTGCATTGCTGAAGGAAATTTCTCCAGTACCTTTGACACTAGATGTGGGTGTGATTTCAGTACATGGTCCCCAATAGTCTCTACCATGCTGACAAAGGCATGGTTCCTCTTTTATTCCAAGTCCTTTTCCTAGATTAGGTGCACTATTTCTACATCCTTTGTTTTAATTTCCCCTCACAAAGAACTTGATGGTTGTAGCCTTATCCATGTTCCTGCGAGCCACCTCTATGGAGACCTTTACCAATGCATTACTTACTTGCTCATCGGACATAATAGTAGGATTTACTGTTATGTGTCTAGCTTGGGGAGTCTTTTTCAACCTCCTCAACACACACGACTCCTCACACACATGAAGTCTAGTTCATCCATATGTGTGTGCATTGACCATGACAGTTTCTTCCTTATGCATACGGTTTCCATATCTTCATCCATAAAATCCTAGCCATATCACTCCTTTTGTGTCACAATGCTATGGAAATATGCATGGATAATTTTACATGTGTCCTCAACATACCCCATGATTGGTGCACTATGTTCTCCACTTATTCTCTTTGTTCTAGGCCCCTTAGGAACTAGAGCTTCAAGATTTAGAGTTTGTTCTGACATACCCCAAGTAGTCTCATGCATGATTCTATTGTCTCCTTTTCTCCTTCCTCTCCATCCTTCCTTCCTTCATCCTTTGATTCCTCTCATGGATCCTCCTTGCTATGTGGTTCCTCCTCATATTCAGGTGGTGTAGGAGACCCTAACACACTTTCCTCGGATTCCTCCACCTCTTCACCCAACTTCAACTTCCTTATTTTTTTCTCAGTCCTTCTATGGAGATAGTCGAGGTGAGATACACATTGATTGTGGAGTAGAAAATTGAGTCCTTGTTTGCCTGAATACTCTTTTAAAGTGGTGCTCTCCTTGAAATGCTTCTGGATCCTCTTCTTCTTCTTGCCCATGAGTTGGCGTAGTCACATGCTCTGATTCTCTTTTATCTAATGGTTACCTCCTCCTATGCTCCAAACCACCACTATCCTCATGCTCATCCTCCTCATCCTCTACTTCGATTTTCTCTATGGGCTTAGGCATTAGAATGTTCTCCATGGTATGCTTACCCTTTGGCGGCCCTGGGAGCGCAAACTCATCTTCCACATACTTTTTGTTTTCCAGCTTGGGCTTTAGTTAGAGGTACATAAGTGCTGCTCCAATGTCTCCAACAACAAAACTTATTGGATTTATGCTCAACACATCCGTGATGATCCTTTCAATAAATGCATTACATCTTGGATATACATACTTCTTCCTCAATGTGTGGTAGTCACAGTATACCTTGTTTTCATTGAATGTTAGGTGGTGCACATCTAAGAACTTGTGAACCAAATCCTAAAAATATCTTGATGTGAAGGCATATGAAAATTTGCACCATGGGCTCCAAGACATGTCCTTCATTCCAAAATGTGTGATGTAAAAATGTTAGTAAACTACTAATTGTACTACCTTACCCACCACTAAAGGAAATTCTTTAGGGATGTGCCATTCCTCTTCAAACGTTGCGTGGAGCCTATCATACCACTTCTCAGCCCTCTACTTGACTAGTTCGGTCATCGATCCTTCACACAAGTACTTGCTGAATTGTTTTGCAGGTGACTTGTTCTCCATGGGATACTCCTAGACCTTCTCCTTTGGTCCATTTGGCACCATGATCTCCATGAATACCAGAGACAATAGAATAGCCCCAAAACTGATCTTTCCTCCTGAATGTGCTTCTTCAATGATAGTTTTTGCAATGTAACCTAAAATGTTGTAGACCAATCCTTCAGACATCCTTCTAGCAACATGTAACCACATGATATTCACTTGTGACCACCTCTCTTGGTCATTTAATTTTGTCACAAGGTGCGTGACTACCTACACAACTGGGTACTTTTTTAGCTTGTCTATGTCCATGTCACGTAGACCCTTGGTGTACCCCAGCTCCCTCCTAGTCTCCAGAATTGCGGCCTTGTCTGTTAAGTCCCCCTTGAGGTCTTCACCTATAGCCTTCAACATGTCACTGTGGAGATCAGTGTAACTGAAATCCTTACTCTATGTCCTGTAAAGTAGAAGAATTCTTCGTGTACTCTACTCATGATCCATTGGTAAAAGGGCTCATATTTTTTGAAGTAGGGGAGCTTGTATAACTGATATAATCCAATATTTTTCAATAACTTCTCCTCAACGTTGTCATAGACCGACATGTCCTCCACCATGCGCTTATTTATCTTTGTGTTCAATAGTGCATCTAGCTCCTTCTTTTTTTGTGGTATGATGGTTTTACTCACTTATCTTTCTTCTCCGAATGTGGGAATCCCATTCCTGGCCTACTATAACCCCCTCTGGATATTGCATCTCTAAAAATTTCTCTCAGGGGTCATTTCTTCTTCCTCCACGACCACCTTCTTCTTTCCCTTAACTCCCATTGTAGCTACCTTCTTTGGTGCCATTTCTACCCTACAATCCTCTGAAAATACTCATCTTTTGACTTCTGCAATGTGCAACTCAAACCCTATCTCAAATCTCCATGCCCTAGTGGAAATCACGTGCCATATCTTGTATGTAACACATCTTCTTTTCACAAACCCTTCTCCGTGGGAACACAAGCTTCTTCTTAACACAAACCTCCTTCCACGTCGATTTCACACCTCAACATGATTTCTTGGCTCTTCGCACTTATCTCTTTTCAAATTCTCTTAATCGCAATGGTAAGAATGAACTCACATCCCATCCTTATATAGATTTTCAAATTTTTGATGCATTTATTAATCCTTTACCTACCTAATGTTCACTCATTTATTGACCAATTTCATTTGTTTCATGTGGTGCATCTTTGCACCATGCCTATAACCTTCTAGCACACCTTCCTACCCTATGGTCATAGACTTCTCTTCAGCGTGCTTCCTTTTGCTCTAGTACCTTGTCACTACACCTTCCACTGGTAGTTGTTATGGCATCTGCTTACCTCGTGTTATATTGTCCCTTAATTAATCTTCATATTTGGTCATTTTTTTAGAAGCAATATTTTGAATTGAATAGCACCCATAACAGCTTATTCCTTTCATCATTCAATTCCAATAGTCTTGTACCTGGATATCAACAACCACCCCACACTAAAATTATGTGCAGTCCTCTGTGCATAAAAATTCTTCAAATAGTAATTAGCTTCACACACGCAAACATGCTTATTACACAAGAAAAACAACTAAATTGACAAAGCATAGTGATGAAGAAGGAAATACATTAAGGAAATACAGAATTGAAAACCTAACTTAAATGGCAACACTTGCCTTATTACAAACACCAAGAAGACTTATTTATAGTAGGGCTTCAACCTACTCTTGTTAAAGTAAATGGGTAATTGTGTTCCATCAAGTTCTTCTAACTAGAAAGCACATGTTTCAAGGATGTAAGTGATACCATACAACCCCAGCCAATGTACCTTAAGTTTTCCTAAATAGCACAAGAACTTAGAGTCATAGAGAAGCACCATTTGTCCAATCTCAAACTTCTTATCCCTTATGTTTCTGTCATGCCATGCTTTCTACCTGGCCTTTTCTTGCTTCTAACTCCAACATGTTATGGCTCGTCACTCATCCATCTTGATTATATTTTCAATCTGTTCTTCTAAAGCTTTCTCATCAGCTAGACCTCTAGTGCATGCGATACACAAAGAAGGTAACATGAATTCCATAGGAAGAACGACTTTTGTGCCAAACACTAACTGAAATGGTGTGGATTTGTTCAACCTCTTATAAGTTTTTCTATATGCCCAAAGTACAAAAAGACACTTTATCATCCCAATCCTTTCTTCAACATCATAAATTTTTGTCAAGGTTTGGCTCAAAATCTTGTTGAAATCCTCACAGTTCCATTTTCCTGAGGATGGTAAGGTGTAGTCTTATGGTGCGCAACCATAAACTCATCTAATAATATCCTGATTGTCTCATTCAAAAAAATGTGCCCCTATCACTTGTTAGACTTAGAGGACATCCATACCTTGTAAGAACATTTTCCCATAGAAACCTAGCTATTGTAGCTTCCGTACAATCCTTTGTAGGTGTTGCTTCTTCCCACCTTGTGAGATAATCTATGTAAGTAATGATGTAGCACGAACCATTCCTACGCGCAATTGGTGAAATAGGTCCTACAAAGTTGATAGCCCATTTCTCAAATGGTTTTGCACTAGAAATAGGTCTTAAAGGCATCTCATCTCTTTGCCCTAGTTTTCCTAGATGTTGAAAATGATCACACACCTTGCAATATGCCTTACAATCTTTATATAGGGTCTCCCACCATAATCCAGTGAGTAGGATCTTACATGCAGTAGCATCACCTGCATAGTGGCCACCTACAATACCACCATGAGCCTCCTCCATAATATCCATGTGCTCATACTCCAATACACAACAATGTAATACTTCATCTCTACCTAACATACAGTCACCACCGATCAACATAGAAGGAGTCATGTGTATAGCAAGTTGTTTTTTTCTAAGGCCTTCACTACTTCTAGTTCCATCCTTGTTCATAGGAAGACAACAATGTCCTCTAGTTTGGATGGAGCTCATTATATCTTGTATAACTATGCATCTGGCATGGTATCCTCAATCGCTTGTGCTTCTTCTCGTGACTGTATTCTTGATAGATGGTATGGTCCAAAATTACTTTTTCCTCGTTTTACCACAATTATGAAATTAAATTCTTGAAATAATAACACCCATTGACATATGTGCCCTTGTAAAATAGGTTTATTTACTAAATAATTCAATGCCATGTGATCTGTATAAAAGACAAATGGTGTAGCTAGTAAGTACTGGTTGAATTTATGTAGTGCATAGATAATTGAAAAATGTTGCGTTCTATAGTTATGTAATTTTGTTCTGTAGGAGTAATCTTTCTACTAGAAAAATAGATAGGATGATCCATAATACCATCTCTAGGTTGAGATAACATTGTGCCAATGGTCATGCCAGAGGCATCCACATGTACATGAAATGGTTGATCCCATGAAGGAAAACATAGAATAAGTGCGTAGTAAGTTTATCTTTCAATATCTCAAATGCACGTTGCTGCGGTTCTCCCAATAAAATGTGCCTTTTCCTTTTAGTAACTCCTCTAAAGGTGTGACAACTTTGGCATATCCGTTTATGAATTTTCTATAATACCCTATGTGACCCAATAATCCGTAGACCTCACTCTAACTGGTAGGCACTTCTAGGCTTATAATGACTGCAACCTTAGATGGATCAACTAAAAAACCCTCCTTGAAGATTATGTGACCTAAAAGTATTCCAAATTGTGTAGAAAATATGCATGTTTTAATTGTTCAAAGAGTTACTCAACTATCTAAAACATTCAAACATTAAGCACAGATTGTCACAATGATCCTTAACAAGCCCATATCATTGTCCAATCATCTAAATAAACCTACAAGAAGTTGTGAATAAAATCTTTGAATTCCTGAACTGCTATCCATGAGAATACAATAGGTGCGTTCTTCAGTCCAAATGGCATCACAAGTATAGGAAAAAATGATCCATTTAGTAGTAAAAGTTGTCTTTCCTGATCCTCCTGGGAAATCCTAACTTGATGATACCCAAAAAATCCATTATAAATGAATAGATTTCACGCCCTGCCACGCCTTCCAGTATTTCCTTAGTGAATAGCATAGGAAATGGGTCTGTTACACATGCAACATTCAGCTCCCTGTAATCCACATAGATTTTAATTCGTCCATCCTTTTTGATACTGATCACCATTGGACTAACCCATTCTGACTCGTCCAGGGGTCGAATGATTCCTGACTTCAACATTTTATCAATCTCTTCTTTTACCTTTTCACACAAGTTAGGGTTCATTCTATAAGGTCTCTTTCTAACTAGGTGCACACCTTCTTTAAGCTTTATCTTCATCTCCCCTAGTGATTCATGTATGCCTTTAAGTTCATGATACCCTTGAGGGAATAAATCCTGATAATCCCATAATAACTCAATAATTTTAGCCACTTCCGAGTCTGACCAGTAGTCTGTAATTATGGCCTCCTTAGGATCAACTTCTAACCATATATTTACTTTCTTTATCTTCATCGGTTCATGATATGCACGTGTATCCTTATTCACACTATCTAATACCTCGTGCATTCCTTACGAATGATCGACATCTAGATATTTAACTTCCTCATCATCCACTATGTAGACCATATTTCTTTTTTCTTTCTCAAGGTAAGAACATTCTAGTAGTATAGAGTCCATGTCATCTTCTTCTTCAAAATGTGCTCCTACTCTGTTTCACCAAATAATTCCTGAATGAGATCTTTCATTGTTGCACTATCCCCCATAGTTAATTGCTTGACAAATTTTAATGCCTCTTCTACTGGAGGTTTGGAAGAGAAGTAGTCAAAGGTCTTGATCATTCCTATAATCAAATTCTGCCAATTTCTAGTTTCTCTATGTAGCTCTGCATATATATACCAAGCGTGTGCACATCCTTGTAGGGTGGAATATACTTTATGCACCCATAGTGAAGGTGGTAATTCTTCTTGTTCATCTGTCAGAGTCTCTCACACTGCTGGATGTGATGTTGAACATGTTGATTACCATGATAAGTGTAGATCTATGTAGGTGCATTGCTCCTAAAGAACCGAGTAGATAGTGTGATCTTGATTTCATTCCATTCCATAAGATTATCTTTGTGAACCACCCACCAGCGTGCACTTCGTTGTCCCACACAGGGTATATGCTAACATGTTCCTTCTCTGAACTTGGTCTATCCATTGTGCTTCCATGGCTTGCAAGAATACTGGAAGATATTCCACCCCAGTATACCAAGGTATTGAGCTACCTATTCGTCAAACCGAGTGAAGTCCATTTTTCTATGCAATCATGCTTCTTACCTCGCACCCTACTAGTTCATAAGTACCATGCGAGCCCAATTGTCACAAGCAATACTCGTAGTATCACTAATAGATTGAGAGTCTTCCCATTGAAGGATTCCCTCCTTTGATGGCTCAATGACCTCTAGGTCTTGAATAGCATGCACATAAATTCTGTTTAAGTCCTCTTCACTCAAAGGCTCAACATACGGTGTAGATTTTCCATCTGTTAAGGGGATTACAACTCATTCCTCCTTGTTTTCAAAACTGATGTATCCTTTGTTGAACCTTAAATCAACATTATTTGCATAACACCAAGGGTGCCCAAGTAAATCTGGAAAGTTATCTACTTCCGTGAGCACTAATACCTCAAAATATCTAGTGAATTTGGCCCCTTGTATTGTTATAGATGCATCCTTTAAAACTCCTATGGGAGTGGCCTTAGTCATATTTTCCATAAACAACACATTAGATGATGGCTATAATGGAGGTCTCCCCATTTGCACCCATGCATCTAATGTAAGAACATTTACTTCCACACTGTATCAATCAAGATATTTCTCAAGAGCCATCCATCCACAACAACATTCAAAGTAATCTCCTTGTTGTAGTCAATGCTATCAGGGGGAAGATTTACATGCTAGGATTTGTCATTCATTCTTAGTACTTGCACGTGGAGTGTTCCCCTTCAACCAATTCCCTAATAATGGAATAATATTCTCTGGCATAGCATTTTGCATACTTATTTTATGTCATCCATCTCAGATGGGGCCTTCCCTACTTCCTTCTTCTGTTCTATCTTCCGTGATTTCTCTTTCAGACATTGTATTTCACCTTGAATATTTCTGAGGACCTCCATGGTCTCTTGATAGACCTCCTTTTGATGAGTAGGATCTGGGGACATTACATACATCACCTCCTCCTTAATGATTGTAGGCTTCTACTGCAATGCCTCTTTTGCATGTGTCGCTTCAGCTTGTGTGGTAATTTTCATGGTGAAAGCCTCAGGTTCTGGTGATAACTTGGGCATCCATTGATTTTCCACCATGTGCATTGGATTCTAACCATCCCTGTGCCTTTGTTCTCCTGCTTATGCTACTTACTAAGATGCTCATACAAGTTTGGGCACTCCTCATAGCTATGATTCTTTCTGCAGAAAGAACATGTAATATTTTGGGGACATTTGTGCCTATAGTGGTCAGGAGACCCGCATATATAACACATGTTGTGAGGAAACTCACCTCTTCCTCCACCATGGACTCATCCTCCATATCCGCCTCAATAATCGCATAATCTTCCACGAAATCTCTCAAAATGCCCCTCATTCCTGTCATAACGTGCTTGACTGTGATTACGATCCTAGTTCTCATTATTGTTTATAGAATTATTAGTTACACTTGTCTGTCATATACCAATATTTATGGCATCATGGATCTGAGCGATCAATCTATAATCTTTCGTATTATGGGTCGTGGGACGAAAATTTTACAATAATAGGATACATTCTTCCTTATCACGCACTGTAACAAAGGATAGTGGCTAGCATCATGATTCAAATGATAGATCTTACCGTATAATAGCAATAAACATATGGATATGTGGGGAAACTATCCTTGGTGTGACCTTCCACTTCACATATGTACAACAAATCCCTTAGCGTGTTTCATGGGCTAAATTTTCCGATAGTTTCTCTAACTGCTTTGTCATAGCTGTAATTTGTGCCTCTAAGAATGGGCTAATGCCAGTGTCAATACTCCCAACTACCTCAGCATGTAGAGCTTCCTCCAATGCTTCACGTGGATCAGTGTATGTCTTATGCGACAATGCCCTTCTAAAAGGGGTAATCAGACCCCCAACAAACCATTGTGCATGATGGATTGCATGTATATCATAAGAAATCTTAGATAACAACATTTTAAAATGGGCATCATACTCTCTAACACTCTCAATAGTTCCTTGCTTAATATCCTTGAGTGCACTTATACTCTTCTGCTCAAACTCAAGGATGTAAAACTCCTTGAGGAATGCATCTTTTAAGACTAGACAATCTACACAAGTCTCGATCGGGGTCAATTTTTTTGTACTAGCTATGTGCATGCCCTTGTAACATAGTAGCAAATTGGCTTTCCCTATGCTCAGAATCCATGATTCCTTTTGTGTGCCATAGTATTTCACACATATGCACATGTTCAGTAGCATCTTTTATGCCCCTATACTCTGTAATATGAAGAGAAATCTCCATGTACATATTCTAGGGTTGGTGTAGACCCTTCCCACCTAATCCAGAATCTCTTATGTTTCCCCTACCTCCAAAACCACCAAATCCGCCGAGATCTAGAGATACCTATGCCTCCTGATCCTGAACCTGTGGCTGGGGTTGGACCAGAAGATGTACTTCCTTGTGTCCCAATAGTAGAATTAAACTATACCCTAACAGTCTGCGAAGCATTACCACTCCCATAAGTTAGTCCAAAAATCGGTGTGCTTATATTCTGGGTTGATGATACACCTGAAAAGGTACTCCCATATAATAATGAATCCACTTGTGTTACCATCACTATGCCTCTTATAAGACTCGCTCCTACTCTCCCACTTCTTGAATTATCTTGCTAACTGTTTTTGTACTAGATGCTGGAAAACCAAGCGCAAGGGCAAGGTTATCAGGTGGATTCAGATGCATACCCATGGCCCACGTCGTCTCTGCTAGTGCACTTTTGCATGAGGTCAAGTGTGGATCCCTTTCATACTTTCCTAGATGGGGAGTTAATGATGCTCGACTCCATGTCTCCTATGTGAGCTCCAAATCCTTCACGAGCTATCTCTCTCCTCAATGCCACCCACTCTGTAATGTCTTCTTTGCTTCTCTACCTCCCTCTTGCGTGCCTCATTATACTTAAGCCACCTTTCCTCTCTCTTCCTTTTTGTCACTAAGTCCACCATCCTTCACCAAACCTTCCCCTACCCCCACGCGTGGTGGGGTTTATTTAACCATTGGTTTTCTCTCTAAATTCAAAGTTACCATCAGGATCTTGATTTCCAGTGGAATGCCTTACAGGTAAGTTCCCCTTGGATATCGTAAAAACTAGAATTTAGCTACTTTTGGTCATGAATAAGTGGAAATTGAGTACTCCAAAATATAACTACTCAAAACACCATGGAACCACATATCCACAACGTGATTCCAAATTAGATCACCATCATAAAGGGCCTGAAATTCTTCCTGTGTCCAAATAAGTTCTCGATACCTCTAATTATTTTTATATGTATACACAATCAACCACTTGTATAATTCTACTAGAAAGATATCGAAGAATATCTCATATAAACTGTCATACAGGTTCTATTCCACCCATACATGTGTGTTAAACTCAGATCTAGTGCTGAACCATCATGCATATTCTTCTTCCAAATCATGTATCCACTCTTCAACACTTGCTAAGGTCAACCGATATGTCTTCATCGTGAACCATCCTGAAAACAACTGAAAAAGAGGTCCCAGCAACAGAACCAATGATGCAGCCTAGAATTCAGCAATACAAGCCTAGTAAGACCCTAGGCACGCCGACACATCACTCATCCTATACGATCACTCACTTGAAGTGCATAAAGGTACCATGTACCTCGTTTGGGTTGTTATTACAGGATGTTATCATGGCGAAGACTTAATACATGTAGTTCCATTATTAATACATCATTCTACAGAGCATGCTAGATCTATATCTAAGGGAGAACATAATTAAGTATTAACCATGATGAAATCAAGAACATACTAGATCTAAATACACATAGAACTAACACTTAGATTTAACCAATATCCTCCATTATATTAAATATGAAAATTACATAGAAGCTTCTTACAGTAATGGAATTCTATGCCCATACATGCATAGATATGATACAAGTAGTCCAGTCTTGCACACATACATACATATATTTGTCTCTCTACTCATTATGTTATTCTTCTCTACTATGTAATTCACTACATATTTATAAGGGTGGGGACTTTCCCTTCACCACTTATCCAATCCTAAAATAGGTTGCATGCTATTATTAGCTATGTGCTTTTTACAGCCATAGCCCCACATGCAAGTGTGCTAATAATAGACTTCCTTTAGTTAACTAACAGTGATAAACCTATTCTTATCCTGCATCCATGTAAAGTGCTTTGTAGTTGATCCTCCAAAAATAGCCAATGCGTGGCGTGCAAGTATCTACCTCATTTATGTGCTCTGCATGCCATCTCTAAAAATAGATCCTCATGTACAAAAACAACTAAGTCCTAAAATATGAACTTATCCTCTCATGCGCATGTTTCCCTTATCCATTCGCACCTTTGAACATGCCCTATTTTCTGTGCAGACCTCTTGTGTGCCTTTTGTTAAGTATTCTCTTCTCAACACCCATTAAAATGTAATACTCCACATCTTTGTGTGTAAATGGTTTGGCCAAATAAAATAAACAACTCTGTCAAACTTGCATGTTACAATTAAAACCAAGACACTCTCTTAGGGAATATTCAGAGAATCGAGGAGATGCGGGTACTTGATGCAAGTTTTCAATACATTTTGCAAAGGTTTATATTATAGTTACACCTCGATCCCCAATATATTTTAGGTCGATACGTGTGGTATCGTCTTAGAATTTTGTGACACCCATGAATTTTGAAACTTACATCTTTGCATCCATGTGAGATTTAAGTTTATTCATGCAGCCCGAAATGGTCAACAAGTCAAAAGAAAAGGATGCTTGACACAATAATGGGGATATAAATATGATTTGTAAGTTACAACTTACAAATTTTCATAGTTGTATTTTTTCAAGATGTGCCCTTCGTCTTAAAGGCCATGAAGGAATGGTACATGGTGTAGTAATGAATAAAGTTCCAATGGATCAAAATACAAACAAAGAGAGAAAGAGAAAGTGTTAGTTGATTATTGTGCCATTAATGCTACCATTATGGTGTGTATAACTCAATGATGGGAGAGTTTTTAGTGATCCCTAAATGTTTTCGGAGTTGAATTAAATCTTTAAAGGAGTTAAGGAAAGAAATGTGTTGTTTCTTCATCCGTGAATTAAAACAAAAAGCTTATAAAATAATTTCCCTATCTTAGCATCCCTATGGTATTTTCATATGGTTTTGAATCATTCGCTACGTACTTTAAAGGGTAGGATTTTATGTTAAAGGATAGAATGAATTTTCAAACATCAATTTTCTTACCCTAACTATCAATTTAAGACCAAAAGATGAAGACCTTACCAAATTTCCCTCAAACATTTTCAAACATCATCTCCCCTTTCAACAAGATAACTAATACAAAACTATGCGGGGCTGACTTTGTTGAACTTAAATTAATATTAAAATCCCTTGAAGAAGTAAGATAATGTAGCAGGTTGATGGAAGTGGGATTACATTGGCCACTACCTTCCCTCCTTCTTCTCGGTACCCTAAGCTGGTTTGGTCATGTTCTTGGAACTATGACTTAGAAACCATGGAAATTTGGGATGGGAAGCGGTGCATAGGTACTACCGCTAATAACGGTTTCATTTGAAAAGATGTTGGGCATTCATAATGTGAGCCATGTGTTTGATGTAAGTGTTAAAAATGGGGAAGAGTAATGGAGTGAGACTTCTATTGAATTAAGAAAGTTAATAAATGATCAATGGCTCATAAATCATAAGACTTGTGTTACCAAAATTCCAAAGAAGTGTATTCTTTTATTGTACCAAATTTCCCAAGGTGCCTTGGCACATCACCCAAAGCATGCAAGGGTACTAGGTCCCTCTTTTATGGAATCTATTTCAAGTTGTTATCACGATCATACACATATTCCAAATCCATAATATCCATTCAAGAATAAAGCATAACATGAACTAGATCTATATTTTAACCATATGTAAGATTAACTCATACAAGAATCAAGATTAAATTTACCATGCAAGAACCAGTCGTAGACCTATCTACAAGCATTATCCAACCACAAATATCCATTGTATTAATTGTTGAAAATAACATAAGCTTCATAGATACATAATAATGTCACCATAAGTCATGTGCTCACATAAACCAACAACATAAATCTAACAAAAAATGGATCATGATCCTTGAACTGTGTAAATCAATACATATATATAGGGGTGGGTATTTTCGCTTCATTGCCTATGCATCCTAAAAATAGGTTGCATGATAAGAAAAGCCATGTGCAACTAAAATATATTCACAAAAGCATACAATATTTCCTAATAATAGATTTTCTTTAGTTAACTCCTAGTTCATATCCTATTATTAGATTTAGAACTATGCATGTGACTTTGTCTTCCTTCACATGAGATCTATCCCAAAATAGGCATTTCTTAAATTATACCTCTTCATGTTTTAATCTTATCTTTATACTTTGTTTGACCTCCACTCCAAGTCTATCTTTAGGATTTCATTCCGAAAATGGCTAAGTGTTCGGTCTATCGATTCTTCATCTTGTGTGCATTCATGTCCAAATTCAATGTGTAAACCTTGTTCTCCTCATGTGCGTGTCCTCATGTGACTTTATTCTATAATGCATTTTTGCATGCTAACCTCTATTCTTGCACAAATGTTCAAAATTCTTCTTCTCCATCTACTTCTACTTCTCTAACCTCCTCTCGAAGGTGGGCTCTACTCCTCATAAAAATTGTGCACATTGTACATGGGGGTTCTTTGTGAGACTCTCATTCTTCCTCCTCCCCTATGTCTCTTCCCTATTCAATCTCTCCATTTATTCGAGTCAAAACTCCGAAATACCCTTGGTTTCTTCTTCACCAAAGACTTTTATTTTATTGGGGACCTCTTCCTTTGAGTATAAATTCTTGTACCTATAGTTATTTCTTTTTCCATGTGGCCTTTCCTTTAGGCATGCTTCGATCCTTTCTTGCTATAAGATTATCTTCTCTATCTTTCTTCTTTGTCTCTCCCTTCTTTCTCCTTGAAGGGTCCTTAGGTATACTTACATCATCCTCTAAATACACACCTTGCTCAAACTTTAGCCACAAATAAATATACACCCTTATTGCAGTGGCCCCAGCAATTGGTATTGCAATTTTCTTGATCATATGTATTTCATGTGAGACATACCTTTCCACATGTGTGCACTTATTTTGGTAGACAAGTATCTAATGGAACTTGTGATGCTACTAATCTATAGTACTTAGATCAAATATCAACTTTTTTCCTCTTTGAACCTGTTAACCACACTTTGTAAATCTTTGTACTATAAAGTAAAATGGTAATTTATAGCATGGGATCTAAGATCCATCCATAAGAGTGAACCTAACAATGTAAAATTGTTGCTAAACTGTAAATTCAGCCTTATATTTTACCAAGGCTAGAAATTTCTTTACGATCCTCCATATAGTGCCAAAGGTATCACACATCCACTTATACCATTTATCTATGTGTGCATTGTATGTTAGTGTCATAGTATCACAACTATAAGCATCAAATATCTTAGTTGGGGAGGGGTATTACAGTAGGGTACTCCCATATGTTATTGTTCGGCCCATCGGGCACCCCATCTCAAATAATATGATCAAGAGAAATATATTTCCATACATTATCTTTTCTCCATCTCGCACGACATCAATTATATCTTTTGCAATGATCGCGAGATATTATAGATGGTCCCCTTAGCTATCTTCCTGCATACATTCAACCACCTCTTATTAACTTGGGTCCACCTTTCCTATCCACTCAATTTGGTAAGCGGGCACATGACCATCTTCATCACTAGATTACTGATCTTTGAGATATCAAAGGTGCACCCTCCTTTCTTATACTCATATTCCTTAGTTGTTTCTTTGAAAACCTCATTATCACCCAAGTCATCATCAAATGACTCCCTAGTACAGATGAGTCTAGTGAACTTTGAGATTAACTGTGGGGTTATGCACATTCTCCTTCCGAGAAGTAAAAATAATATTCATGTATGTGTGACATTAACCATTGGTAAAATATCTCGAAGCTTGCCAAAAAAAATTGTAATTCATACGGTTGTAATAAATTAACCTTCTCCAAATTCCTTTGTCTTGAGTCATCATACATTGGTTTATCATTGGCCGTCCTTTCTTATAGGTCAAACCAATTCTAAATTCATGTCTTTCTCGGTATGATCGGTTTGATGGTTATAATTGTTGGACATTTTTCATTGTCATTTGTGCTTTCATTGATGTCAAGTGGCATCAAGCAACATTGATGGAAAAATTATGGTGTAGGTATTATGCAATTTTCTCAATGTAAACCATGTATGGAAAGGGTGTCAACAACTCAGTAACAAGATTAGGAAGTAGTTCAAGAAATAATACGTAAGATAAATATGAATGTTGTTTAGTAGTGTCAGCTCTCCGATGATTCGAGAATGATTCTAAGGGGATTAATCAAATTTTGAGAAATCCTTGATATGATAAGATAGCCTCCAAAGTCATGAGGAAGCCATAGAGTTTTAGTAAAATCCATAGATAAAAAGTATAAGTTGCAGAAATTGAAGGAAAAGGCGTGGAAGTAAGGAAAATTATAAGAATCCACAAATAAAAGAGAAAAAGACGTCAACGACTAGAGATAGCCGCATGAGATAACTAGTAAAGCTGCGAGAGATGAAGGAAAGTTGTGGATGGATAAAAAGAGTTGTGGATGGAGAAGGAATGTCACAGGTAAAGGACAAGAGCCATGGAATACCAAAAAGTTATGGAAGACTAAAAAGGCCATGGGTAATGAAGAAAAACCGCATAACACAACATATAGCAATGATACAAAGGAGAAAGACACAAAAGATAATAAAACCCACAGAATGAAAAAATGTTGACTAGACATAGCTCAAGAAAAATTAAATTTATTTGTGTGTGGTCAATTCTCTCAGGAGAAATCTAGTGTTAATCTGGCATCTTCAAGTTTTTTGGTGCAGAAGTTTTTGTTGTGATTTTGGGCAACAGTTTCATGGTGCATTCTTTTTGTTGTGCTTTTTTCTTTAACAAAAAGAGATCATATAATAGAGATATTTCTTATTCCAAAAGTCAGTTTTCAAGAAAAAATATATGTTTTAAAGAATTAAGGAGTGTTAAAAAGGTGACTTGCAAAGGGGCATGTATACATGCTCAAAACACACTAAAATAGAAAAACAAAAGCTTAAACATGTCTATTTAATCAAGGTTTCATGATTATTATATGCGTATATCAAGGAGAGAAGGGGAGCATGTGCTAGAGATTTTTAGACATTTTTTTTATCATCATGAGTTACACTTGAATATGAACACCGAAGTTTCTGATTTAATGAAGAATTATGCATGAGTATCTCGAGACAATTCTAGAACTATTTTACAAGACTGTGAGAGTGATCTGAATACTGGTACATGAATATTTTTTTTTGAATGTAATATAAAAGTGATCATAATCTATTGTATTAAGAAATATTGTTCTGTATGATCAATCAAATTGTAAAATTTATCTAAGTGGGTGCTTAGATCTTAGGGGGTGGGTGCTCCTTGCAAGTTGTAGCTTGCTAAATCAGCTAAGTGGGTGCTTAGCTTACTTCAAGTGGATGCTTGGAGAATCTGGAGTAGGCACTTTAGTAGTTGGGTGGGTGCTCAACAGAGCCAAGTTTTTGTAAACATAGGAATTGGTGTTCCTAATAAAACTTTGGTTTGAAAGTGGGTTTTTTTCCCTTCATGGGTTTTCCACAGTAAAATATGGCTCTTGAGTTCTCTTTTTCTTACATATGGTTTATGGGGTATTGTTGTTACATATATTTCTCATATTCAAGTTAAAATTGGTTAGATGTTCTTGGAATTTTAATCAACACTGATTTACACCCCCCCTCTTAGTGCTTGTGATTTCTAACAATTGGTATTAGAGCTAGTCCTTCTGGTGGAAGCTTAACATCTTCAAGGAGATCCTCTCTTCACAAGCATGACATCAAACCAAGAACAAGGTGGATTATCTATGTCAAGATCACCTCTATTCATTGGAATGAACTATACATTCTTGAAAATAATAATAAAGAACTATCCGATGTCACTAGGTTTTTATATATGGGAGAGTTTTGAACACAGATATGATCCTCCACCTACTCTAATCAGCATGGTAGTAGAATAGACAAAATATGAAAGAAATTCAAGAGCTATGAATGTTATACTTTTGGGATGACAAAAACTAAATTTGTAAAGGTAATGCAATATACCACTACCAAATAAAGTTAGACTAAACTTTGGAGTATTTAAGAAGGAGATGAGAAGGTTAAGCTAGCTAAAGTATAGACCTACAGAGCTCAATTCTAAAGCCTAAAGATAAAATAAGATGATAACAGTGTAACCTGCATGCAAAGGGTTGATGAAGTGATCAATATGATCATGGGTTTAGGTTAAAAGAAAGAATAATGTCATATAGTCTAAAAGCTACTAAGATATCTAACTCCTAATTATGATGCAAAATGTTTTAGTTATTGAAGAAGATAAATATATGAAAACTTTAACACTTGATGAACTTCAAAGCATCCTATCAGCATATGAAATGAGGACTATGGGAACCAAGTCTACAAAGAAGGAAGTAGCTTTCAAATCTAAGAAAGAGACTCAATCCAAGAAAGAAAAAGAATGTTTAGATATTGAGGATGAATAAGATGATGAGAAGATTGAAGCAATGTTTGTTAGAAGACTCAGCAGAGGATTAGGTAAGTACAAAGGAAAAATTCCATTCAAGTGTTTTGATTGTGTTCAAGTAGGTCATTTTGCTACCAAATTTCTGAATAAGAATAAGTAAGCTCAAAATGGAGAAGGTCACAAAAATAAAATGCCAAATCATAATTACAAAAAGAAGGATGGTAAGAAGATATTTTTCAAGAACAAGAAAAAATTCTACTCCAAGGAGAAATCAAAGCGACTTTGGATCAAGTAAATCAATCATCTCTAATCATGAGCATGATGAAATTCACTCTGAATCTTTATTTATGGCCATGGACATCCATGCAGAAATAAACACAAAAGGAAAGAATACAATTGTTTATGGTGATTCTAATGAAGAAGAGACCAATGTGAACTTAGAAGATGAACTTGTTTATGCTCTTGAAGTTCAAAAATTGTGCGAGACAAAAGAATTAGATGTTGAGATGATCCTTAAAATACTATAAATATCAAATTCAAATATTTTATAAGAAACAAATCCTAAAGGAAGAGGAATAATATAATGAACTCAAAGAACTTGAATATCAACTAGAAAATATCAATCAATCCTATAAGACAAAGGAAGATGAATTCTTGAAATTGAAATCTGATTTAGAGATCCTAAATACTGAATTAGATAAACTATCAAGTAAGTTCACAATGTATAAAAATATGTAGAATATTTCAAATGTCTTGACTGGTATACTTGGCTCTCAAAGAGACACTAGTGAAAAACTGGAATAGGCTTCAAGGAAGAAAGAAAAGAAGTTGAACCAGAGAAGAAGAAGGAGAACAAAACTGCATCAACACCAAGCACTTCTCATGCTACAAATAAAGAAGTCACCAAAACTTCCAAGAGGAATAAAAATGCTCCCAGAATCACCTATGCTATGAGGTACTCACATTCTTTCTATGGTTATTGTTATTCATGTAACTAGTTTGGACATAAAGCTACTAAATGTAGAAGGTATTCTAGAGGCTATGGAAAGAACTATAGTTCATCATACACTAGGATGAATTATAATGTTGTTAGCTACAAATATCACAAGAATGGTAACACTGATCTGAAGAATAAGAAAGAACCCCAAAACAAAAGAAATGGATATATGTTGTGAAGGAAGAATCCAACAAAGAGAAAGAATCAGGTATGATTGTGCAAACCATTTTGAATATACTAGATGAAGAAAATATTTGGTATTTAGACATTGGTTGTTCTAGACATATGGTAGGTGGCAAAAGCAAGTTTTTCTCTTTGTTAAAGAACACTTCAGGAGATGTCAGGTTTGGTGACAATAACTCAACAAAAATTGTGGTAAAAGGAACTCAACGTTTTGAAAATGGAAAAACAATCACTGAAAATGTTTTGTATGTTCAAGGTCTCAAGAACAATCCATTGAGTGTGAATCAAATGTGTAAGAAAGGATAAAATTTGTTTTTTCATGACAAAGGATGTTAATTTTTTGATGGTAAGTCATAAAAGAAAGTAGAAAAATTTAAGAGAACCAAAAATAACATGTATGCTCTCGTGGAAATAAATAAAGAGATGTTTTTACAAGTAAAATTGATGATAGTTTGTTATGGCACATGAGATTAGGACATATGATATTTAAGAATATTTTGAAAATAAGTGCTAATGATGGTGTTAAACATATGCCAAAGATTGTAAAACAATCGAAACTTTGTGCAAAGCATGCTTGCATGGTAAATAGACAAGAAGATATTTCAAGTCCAAAGAATATTCTACAACTATACCTTTGGAGCTGATCTATACAAATCTTTTTCGGATTACCAAAACTATAAGTATTCAAGGTGATATATATTTCATGTTTATATGAGATTAATTCACTAGGATGAAATGGGTAGCTTGTTTAAAGAAAAAATATGAAGCTCTAGATAGATTAAAATCATTTAAAGCTCTTATGGAGAATGACAAAAATATCAAAATCACGTGTTTGAGACCGACAAAGGTGTAGAGTTTTGGTGAAATGAATTTGATGATTTCTATGAAGAACATGGGATTTTAAGATAATTTTTGTCTTCAAGAAACCTAAACATAATGAGTTTTTAAAAGAAAGAACAAGACTATACATGAGATGGCTATAACTATGTTAAATGAATATAAGTTTCGATAGTTCTTGGAGCGAGGTATTTTGTATAGTTGTTTACATTCTAAATAGAGCTCAAATAAGAGTCAATAACAACAAGAAACCTTATGAACTGTGGAAAAATAGGCCAATCGGTTTTAAACACAATAATATTTAGTAGTAAGTGTTATATCAAGAGGGAGGAAGACAATCTAGGAAAATTTTATTCCAGATGTGATGAAGGCATATTCCTTGGATATTCAATAGTTAGTGCAGCCTATAGATGCTACAAAAAGAGGCTACAAAAGATAGTAGAAAGAAAAAATGTGAAGGTTGATGAGTCTTATCCACCAAAATCCAAAACTCAGCCTGAGGATAACAATGAAAATCAAGAAGATGATGAAGAAGTAGAGAGTACACATGAAGAAGTGGAAGAAATAGAAGAAAGACAAGACACTAAGACACCTTCTAGACAAGTCAAGAGAGATCATCCAACAACTCAGATCATTAGAAAAAAGGAGGTATTCTCACAAGAAGGAAGCTAAGAGATCAGCAAAACCATGAAAACATAACACTCTTATCAATGATAGAACCCAAGAATGTAGTTGAAGCTTGCAAGGATCAGAATTGGGTGGATTCCATGAATGAAGAACTTGATCAAATTGAGAAGAATGAAATGTGGGAGCTTGTACCAAGACCTACAGACAAGAATGTGATAGGAACAAAATGGGTGTTCAGAAATAAATTGAATGAAAAAGGTGAAATAACAAGAAATAAGGAAAGACTAGTATACAAAGGCTATGCACAAATGGAAGGAATTGATTTTGATGAAACATTTGCACTAGTAGCAAGGATGGAGGAAATCATATTATTCTTGGCATATGTTACTTATAAGAAGATAAAAGTCTTCCAAATGGATGTTAATTCTACTTTCTTGAATGGGCATCTAAGTGAAGAGGTATATATTGAACAACCTAATGGATTTTCTTTAACCGATGAAAAATATTGTGTATGCAGGTTGAAGAAGGATTTATATGGACTCAAACAAGCTCCTTAAGCTTGGTATAGTAGGTTGGACACATATCTCATGGAGAAAGGTTTCAGAAAGGGTGTTGCAGAAAATAATCTCTACATCAAAGAAGAAGGAGATCATCTGTTCATTGTCATTGTATATGTGGATGATATCATATTTTGATGAGATCATGATAAGATGACACAAGAGTTTGTTGATGTAATGAGAATTTTTTTGAAATTTCTATACTTGAGGATCTATCATTATTCCTTGGTTACTGAGATAATCCAATCAGACCAAGGTATCTTCATTTCCCAAACCAAATATGTCAAATAAATGCTCAAAAGGTTCAAAATGGAAGAATGCAAACCAATAGGAACACCAATGGAAGTGGGTTGCAAACTAATTAAAGAGGACAACTCAACAAAAGTTGACAGAACTTTGTACAGATCTATGATTGGGAGTCTTCTCTACTCTACTACATCTAGACTTGATATAATGCAAGTAGTGGGCTTGGTTGGGATATTTCAAGAATATCCAAGAGAAACACACCTCAAGGTAGTAAAAATAATACTTGAGATATCTCATGGGAACACTTGACTATGGACTATGGTATCCCAAAAGTAGTAATTTTAATATAAAATCTTACACTGATGTTGATTGGGTAGGTGAAAACAATGATAGAAAGAGTACAAGTGGTGGTGCATTTTTGTTGGAAATTTCCTAGTATCTTGGTTAAGAAAGAAACAAACTTCAGTAGCAATCTCAACTTGTGAAGCAGAATATATAGTAGCTTTTATGTGTTGCACTCATGTTATTTGGATGAGACAGAACTGGAAGACTACAAGGTAAAATATGATGGCTGAATTCCTCTATATTGTGACAGTACTAGTGTTATTAGTGTTTCCAAGGATATTGTGACAGTACTAGTGTTATTAGTGTTTCCAAAGTCATGAGGAAGCTGCGAGGCTTAATCAAGTTTTTGTAAAAGGTGCAAGAATGATAAGATAGCCACCGAAGTCATGAGGAAGCTGCAATTTTTGTAAAATGCATGAGATAAAAATTCTAAGATGTGGATGTGAAATGAAAATATGTGGAAGTAAGGAAAACTAGAAGAAGTTACGGATAAAGAGAAAAAATCGTCGAGGACTAGAGATAGTCGTGGATAACTAGTTAAGCTACGAGAGATGAAGGAAAGATGTGGATGGTTAGAAATATTTACGAGATGGAGAAGGAATGTCATAGGTAAAGGTTAAGAGCCACAAAAGACCAAAAAGGTGTGGAAGACTAAAAATCCTCGGGTAACGAAGAAAAACCATCGAACACAACATATAGCTATGATATAAAGGAGAAATAAACAAAAACTAATAAAATATATGGAATGAAAAAATGTGGACTAGACATAGCTCGAGATAAATTAAATTGATTTAAATATATTTAATTCTCTTAGAAGAAATCTAGTGTGAATCAAGTTTCGTGGTTCAGAATTTTTTATGGTGCTTTATTTTTGTTGTGCTTTTTTATTTTATAAAAAAGAGATCCTATAATAGAGATATCTCTTATTCCAGAAGTCAATTTTAAAGAAATAATATATGTTTTAAATCACAAAGGAGTGTTGAAATGGTGACTTCTAAAGGTACTTGTTGTAGACACCTAAAATATGCTTACACTTAGCATTTCATCCAATTCAACTAATTAACGACACTTCGTTAATCAACCCCTCTTCACTCCATTCTCGGATGCCCATTCATGACACATTCTTAGTCATATTCCTTCTATAATCAACTTATTTGGCTAAAATCTCTGTTATTAGCTAAACATTCCTCCTTTTGACCATTCAGAACCTCCCTAGTTCTCTTTAAACCACTTCTATTGGCTTCGTAGGCTATCTATTAGTAAAACTTGGTTATTCAAATCCCTCCCAACTCTCAATGAGTCCCTAATCACTTGCTAATCATGCTTAACTAGCCTAAACCCTAGTTAACTAGACTAAACCAAAGATTAACTAAGCCTAAAGCATGTTTATCCTAGTCTAATCTAAAATATTTAGTCCCACATGCACCCAAATTCCAAACTCTTCAATTTGGAAAACTATAAATAGAAGGGTCACCCCTACCTCTCAACTTGACAACTTCTCTCTCACATTTGGAGATATTGGCATTAGACCTCATTTGCATTAGCCAAGCTAATAGGCATTTGATCTTGACTATCCTCCATTAAAAGAGCTTCATCTTGAAACCATGATAGGTTAGTAATGGAATAGCTAAAATTGGCCATGTAGCCATTTAGTGAGATTCATTCACCCCCATTGTGTAAAAAAACTCATTTCTTAGATCCTTATTAGGCTCGTTTTATTAATCTTTCAAGAATAGAGGTTAGTTATATTTTCTAGATTGCTTGTTTATTTCAAGTTTGAATACATGCAAATTAGGTTTCCTTGCTCATTTATTATCGATGGTCCATTGAGGGGATTTGTACAAAGCTTTGGGGTCTTACCCCATTTCAATAGCTTTTTCAAAACCTTTCCTTGAACATATTTGGCACACTAGGTGGGACATGAATTCCATCATCAATTAATGGAGGTTTCTTTCAAGATTTTTAACCCATTTTCAGCTTTCTAGAAAAAAAAATCTTATTATTTTCTTATTTCCAATTTTTAAAGGGGTTAAATGAACTTGGTGCATAGTTAATTTGTGGGTTAGGGTTAGAAATATTTTTCTTTAATGGATGAAAAACTTATTGGCTTTGAAAAAATCCATTTCCGTGTTTTTTACGGAGTTATTTAGGGGGCACGCGTAGGTGTTTGTATGGGGGCGTCTGTGTCAAAACCCTAGCGTAGGTGTTGAGTTGAGGGTGTACTGTCGGGGTATATTACAAATTTGATAGCAAACTTAGATGGGGTAGTTGTTGTTGCAAATCAGCAGCACCCCTGGATGCAAATCAAGATTCTGAATTGATGTTTTAGGCATCCAGTGTGATTGCACAACATGGAAACCTCTCTCCAAGTGTGGGACTTGTGAAAATGAGAGAGGAATCTCTAGATTAGAGGCTGGTTCCTCAAAATCCTCTGATTTAGATCTATATTTTACACAACTACAGAGGTTCAGATCCTAATCCTACTCTAAATTGCAAGGAGACAGGGATAAAAATGTAAAAATGAAACTAAACTAAAGATGGTGATGCACCAAAAGGAGTGGTGAAACATTTTTTGCCATGTAAATAGACACAAATTCATGAAATGCAACAAGGGAAAACATACACAAGCTGATAGATGTAATTAGAGGTCTTAAAATGAAGTAAAACAATACAAACAGAGGACTGAAAGCATTCACAGAGTTTGCACTGTCAATTCCATGTAAAAATCTCTTGCATTCCACCCTCAAAGAGGTATAAACCTACTACAATACTTGAAAAAGGTCTGATTCTTACAACTATCACTTGCTGGAGGTGAAAGAAGAAGTTTGCAATGCCAAAAAGTGTTCAACCATGAAGAAATGAGCCAAATCTGGCTTTTACAGTGCATGGGTCGAGCCCAGGAGAGAGAAAACATAAAAAATGTGGGAGCCCATTCCTCATTGATGGAAAATGCATTAAAACAGCATAGAGGACCTTACAAACCCATACCCTGTCATTTTTGACCATATTAGAGAAGAATGCAACCCATTCTGTATTAAATTTGGTTGTTGAAATGTCATTTCTGGCCATGGACACATACCAGAACTGTTTTTGAATTTTCTCTCTCCAAACTGAACCAAAATTAGAAATTGACCATGGAATCATGTAGAGAATTTTAACAGCTTTCCAATGATATAAATAACGTGAAAATTGAAGCTCTAGATCAAAATATATGATCATTTGAATATTTAGGGCAAAAACGGCCCAAAAACGGATCGGTGGGAAAAATTTTCAAATTTTACCTTTTTTTTGTCTTTGGAAAAAATTTCAAAAATTCCCCACGCTCCGCTAGTCGGACGCCACGTGGCAAGCTCTGATTCACTCTATAATTCTCTATCCTTCTCTTTACCGTGGGTTTTCCTTTGAAAATCGACCTTTTTATACTCTTTTGGAAAAAATTCAAATTTGCCTCCGACCCCCGAACTCCTCTGCCACATGGCAACTTCCTATTGGCCAAGCCTCAAATGGGAAAATTTTCCACAAAAACTCCACTGAGCCATAAATTGAAAAATATAAGGAGTTAGGAGGCAACCTTTACCTTTCTAGAAAGCTGAGAGAGAGCTCTATCTGATGGTGCCATTTCTAGAAAGCCTTGAGTGCCTGAAAATCAAAAATGTAGACTGAGGCACAAGAGAGGCAAGAACACAAGGATTTAGCCACAAAAATGAGCTGGGGCACCATTTTGGATAACAATTTTGGTGACTCAGAGGGGTCATCTGCCTGCTAGATGAAAATACTAGTTGCCTGAAGTAGTCCATTGGGCATGGAGTCATCAAATATTCTATTTAGAACCTCAACTGACTTAGAATGTGCAAGGAGGAAGATGGAATATCACATGATGGAAGAAAGGACTGCAAAACATCTCCAGGGATAGCAAGTTGTGCCAAAGCACTTAGGGAAAGCAAAACTAACCTACAACAAAACAATGTGCAAAGAACTTGGAGGAATGAAAATCTAATCTAATATTTACAAGGTGGTAAATTTCCCTCTAGAAGCAACGCTTGAGATAGATTCCATTGACTAGAATCTACAGTTCTTCACCATCCAATGAGGCCAATTGGAAAGCATTGTTGTTCTTGCACTTCGTGACCATGTATGGGCCACTCCAAATGGCATCAAATTTTGAATGCCTTCCGGTTTTGCTCTATCCACATCCCATTTCAACACTAGATCTCCAACCTGAAAAGATCTATCCTTGGCCTTCCTATCAAAGGTCTTTTTGATCAAAGCTTGATCCTTTTCCATTGCTTGGGATGCCTGATTTCTGACCTCCTACAGCTCCATCAACTCTACATATCTCACCTCCATGGGCTCAAACTCTAGCAACTCTAATTTCTTCATGAGTTCCAATGTTGGCAACTCAAGTGACATGGGCAAGATTGCCTCTCTTCCATAAACAAGCTTTAATGGAGAGTTACCTGTGGATCTCTTGGGAGTTATCCTATCATCCCATAAGGCCAATTTTAGTTTGGTATGCCAAGACCTCTGGATTCTCATCAAGAGTCCTCTAATGATCCTCAACAAGTTCTTGTTTGTAGACTCGGCCTGGCCATTACCTTGAGGGTAATAGTTTGATGAAGTGCTTAGGTAGATCCCATTCTTGACAGCCCACTCAGTCACCTTAGATCCAATGAATGCCAATGCATTATCTGAGATTATTGTAGCAGGTATACCAAATCTGGTTGCTATCCCCTCATAAAAGTCTAAGATGTTGGACTCATTTGCTTCTTTGAGTGCTACTGCTTCAGTCCACTTGGTGAAGTAGTCCGTGGCTATCAAAATCCATTTGTGCCCTTGACTTGAATTGGGATTAATGACTCCAATGAAGTCCAAACCCCATTGCATGAATGGCTGGTCAACTGAGATTGAATGCAATGGAAGGGCAGCAAGTCTCTCTTTTCCTGTGAAGAATGCACAATTCTTACACCTCTTAATCCATGCATAGCAATCATTGAAAATATTAGGCCAATAATAACCAGCCTTCATAATTTTTAGAGCTATCACTCTTGGTGCAAAATGACCACCAGCTGGTCCACCATGGAACTCTTCCAACACCCTATGAATCTGATTTGTGCTAATGCATCTCAGTAGCACTCCATTCACATATTTCTTGAACAAAACTCCATCAACAATGGCATATGGGACAGCCTACAATCTGAAGTGTCTTCTTTGGGTCTTGTTCATCTCTCGGAGGGCATAGGCCTGTGCTTAGGAAGTGTATTATACCTTGGGTCCAGAAAGGAGTGGGGGCAGCATTGTTTTCTTCTTGAGTGCCACATGGCTCATGGCTGTCTTAAACTGTCAAAACAACCTCTCCTTCATTGCATGCTTCTTTTTGCTTCCCCAAAACCAGCTTCTCACACAATCCTTTTCCTCTTACCAGCTTGGTGATTTTGATCTTAATGTCATACTCCATGACGGGTGATCCAACCTACCCTTTTCTCGTTCAAATCTTTGTTGAGGAGGAAGTCCTTAACCCAAAGACATGTGAGACCAGCAACTGGACCTTTTGTTTGAGACTAAATGCTTGAATTTCTTCAAGCTTCTGATTACTTCCAGCACATGCTTATCAATAAAATAATACCTCACCTCATAGTCATCTAGGCTTTGGCTGAAGAAAGCAATTGGCTGCTCATCGTTGTCCTTGTTCTGCTATACCAAAATGGCAGAAATAGTGTCATTACCTCCAATGCATAGAGGATGAAATCCTGGAGAAGTCCGGGTTGATGAGAGTTGGTGCTTGAGAGATGGCTTCTTTGATTGCTTCAAAACTCTCCTTGCCTTCTGCTATCCACTTGAAAGCCATGCTCTTCTTTAACATTTTGGTGATGGGCTTGACAAGGGCTGCAAAATATGGGACAAACCTCCGAACAAAGTTTATCCTCCCCAAGAAACTCTGAAGGGATTTCTTGTGGCTTGGCAATGGTAGTGCTCTTATGGCTTCGACTCTCTCTGGATCAATTGTTAATCCTTCTTTGGAGAAAATATGGCCAAGGAGCTTTCCTTCATGTGCAAGAAAGATACACTTCTTAGGATTCAAAGACACTCCAAATTTCCTACACCTCGTGAAAACTTGTCTCAAATGAGAGAGGTGGTCTACTGCATTTTTGAAAAACAGTGATATCATCAAGGTAAATCAGCACCATGTTGTTAATCAAACCTTTGAACACCATGTCCATTGCTCTTTGGAAGGTAGCACCAGCGTTGGACAGCCCAAATGGCATCTTCCTGTATGCAAAAGTCCCCCATTTGGTTGTGAAGGCTGTCTTGAACTGGTCTTCTTCCTTCACCATAATCTGATTATAGCTGGAGTAGCCATCAAGTAGTGAAAACCTCTCGGAGCCAGCCACAACTTGCAAGATTTTCTCCATGGAAGGGAGTGGGTAATGGTCCTTGAGAGATGCTCTATTTAAGTCTCTGAAATCAACACATAATCTAATCTCTCCACTCTTCTTTCTGACTGGAACCAAGTTGGCAACCCAACTAGAATACTTGATTGGGAATATGATTCTTGACTCAAACAGCTCGTCCAATTCTTTCCTCATGAGAGGCTCCATGTGTGGATTGAGTGGTCTTTGTTTCTACCTGACAGGCATAGTATTTGGATCCAATTCAATGGTATGCTTTGAGCTAAGTTGGGATTGAAACCTTTCAAATCTTCATAGCTTCATGCAAACACATCGGGAAATCTTGACACATATGCGAACTCATACCTTTCTTGATTAGTTGTCATATTTCTAATTTGCAATGGTTTGTTCTCTTCTACCAAGATGGATACTTAATCCTCTCTCTTGACCTGAATGTTTGCTTTCTCCTTTCTAAACTGATCATTGGGATTAAAAATGGACTCCAAAGTGATAAGTCCCTTGGGCAGCTTGTTAGTTCTCAGCTGTACCACTTGGTCACCATATTGTTGTTCCAATTTTTCTTGATTCTTAGCTGAGAACTCGACTTCTTCTTGCAAGAAATGGATGATTTGCTAGTCATTCTCAAACACTTGCCAACTGACATTGTTATCTGGCACTAAAGGCCTCACAATCACGTGGATGTTTTGTTGTACCTTGTCTTGTTGAATTTTTCCACAATGTCAAAGGATGCCCCTACTCTTTGCAAGCCTCGTCTGCCAGCTTGATTCTCTTTCCTAGGAATGGATTTGATGCCAAAACCCTCAAAATCTTCCATGAGGTCCCACACCCTGTTCTTGTAGCACCTGAGTAGATCATTCTTGGCAGCATGCTATCCCTTGACCTGATTTACAATCAATTCACTGTCACCAAAGACTTGCAAGTTCTTTATTTTCTTCTTGATTGCCCAATGCATCCCTTGCACTAAGGCTTCATATTCAGCAGTGTTATTGGAGCATGCAAAATGAAATCTAAAAGCTGAATAGTACCTTACTCCTTGAGGTGAAACAAGCATGGCTCCACCTCCTGCACCTTGTCTACTTCTTGATCCATCAAAAAACAGCTGCCATACCTCATTGTCATCCTTGTGGTTTGGCTTGGTGATGTTAGGAATAGGCTGATTTTCTTCATGTATACAATAGACCCCTAGCTCAAATTCTTCTACTTCTTAATAAGGATCAAAATCATGTACCTTGTTTGCCCATTCATCAAGAGTTAGATTTGGGATGCTCCCAACCTTGGTGTCAGCTTCATCGGTGCTTGGGTGGTCTTCTTGATCAAATGCTTTGAACAATTGGCGTTGATCTGACTTGGAGTGTAAGGCTCAATGTGGAAGTTTGTAATAGGTTCAAACCTAATTGTATCCTTAGTTCCATACCTCATTCTAAACAGCATGTGTGACCAATCAGTAGACAAATATCCCCCAATCTTGGCTATGAAGTCCCTTGACAAGCATAGGACAAAGAGTGGTGGAAGGTCTATGACTGATACATCTTGTGAAACAACAACATTTGGACATGCATGCAAGGTAAGACTCAAGTTTATAATCACCCCAACTATTGTTCTTCGCTGTCCCATCTAAGCTACACTACCCCTTTGGATATGGTTTCATACTAGAGCCCTAGCTGATCAGCTATTTGTTTAGGCATCACTGAGCTACTTGCCCCGGAATCTATCATGCAATTGTGCACTAATTGATTTCCAATTATTAATGAAACATAGAAAGGAGGGGGCTTCAACATTTTACCTTGCTGTCCTCCATGATTTCCCTTGGGTCGGGCAGCATTTGTGAACACTTTCTCTTGCATCTCGAACTTGCTGATTCGAAGTTGGCGATCTCCTTCATGGCAGCTTGTAACAAGTCTCTTTGGCTCGGGATAGATAGGGATTCCCACATTGATATATTAACATTTGTCTTCTTCATCATCGATCAATTATACTTTGAATGGTGATGATCTCTTTGTTGTCCCTTTACTTGTACATTCACTCCTTGCACGTGGGTAGCAATAATCGGTATTTGAGTTGGTCAAGGAGCTATTCTTGGCTTCCTTGTGCATTTGAAATTGGATTTTACTTGCCAACCATTTGTGGAGCCATGGAAGGTTGTGGATTGGTTGGAGCTAATGGCATGTTCTTCACCCAAATTCCTTCTTTTGACCTTTTGTTGGCTGCAACACCTTGGGAAACTGCTGATTCATGCAACAAAATCCTCTACTTGCCAATTTACCAATGTGGTGTCATTTGGGGCTGATTGTTGTTGGAATATTTCTTGTTGTTGGTTATTTCCTCGACCGCCATCACCCTCCACACTAGTAGTTGTCACCATTAATGCTTGATTCAAAGCACCATTGAAGCACATAGATTGGTTATGAGGTTCATTGCATGGAAAACACCAATCATACTCTTGAGCAATGTTGTTTTGTGTTGGCACCAATGCCTTAGAGGCAGATATGGCATTAGGATTATAGGGCTGAAATGGTCTATTGGCAGGAGGCCTTGTTTGATTTACATTTGCAGCTGGATTAGGAGGTCTTTGTGGTTGGTATGGCTACCTGTTAGGCTGAGCTTGGGGCTGGTAAGAAGGTCTAAAACCTTGGGCTTGTTGCCTTTTGAGAGTAACCAGCTCATTGCCTAGGTTTTGCAATTGCTTCATGACTTCTTGAAGCTCATTTGGGGCACTTGGAGATGAAGTAGAAGCTTCATTTGAACTCTGATTTCTAGGAGTGGGAGAAGGAGCCAAATTAGGTGCTTGATTGGTATTTGGACTCTCTAAACTTGGAAAAAATGGCATGGGAGGTCTAGGGCTAGTTGTGTCAAGCATGGATCAAACAATTTTCAGCCCTAATGGAAATGTTATAAGTCGTAGGGATAGTTATGCCTCCCATGGACTGAATCAACATAGAAATATCAGAATTTAGAGCTTTGAGATAATAGAGAAAAGCACCTTCTATTGTTGGCTTTGATCGCCACCGGAATTCTCTCCCAAGTCTTTTGAAATCCAAGTTGAAATTGGTCGAGTAGTTCATTGGGAGCTCTCTTGATGGTTGTCACTGCTCCAAAAGAGACAAGTTGTCTCCTTCTCTCCAAATTGCTCATGAAGTGCTATACACACTGATTCCAATTTGTGATAGAACCATCTCCAAGGCTTCTAAACCATTGCAATGCTTTCCCCTTGAATGAAGATGCCATCAACTTGATGTACCACTTATATCTCATTGATTTCATGAATTGCACCAAGGTTAGCAATATCCTTAACATGATCACCTGGAGTAGTATGATTTTCTCCAAGGTGAAGTATGGAATGTTCTTCAAGTCTGCAATAGGAATTAGATGTTGTGCATTGAGGGAAAGTGGGCTGCTACCTGTGAAGTTGACATAGGGGTTGTTTTGTGCCATTCTAATTGGTCTTAGAACCCTTGTTGATTGAATGAAAGGCCTACAGGTGGAGGAGCTGAGAGAGTTCTCAGTTTAGTGGAGATGGAGACCTTTGGATTCTCCTCCCACTTTGCCTTACTCTTGGAGATAACTGCAGATATTCAAACAACACCTCTTCTTATCTAGCTCTTGACCTTGTAGTGATTCTTCTCATGAGTTTTCAGGCCTGCACTACTAAAACCAGTTGATTCTTCCCCTTGGAGTCGCCAGATATGTAAATTATAGCTCTTTTCAAGCAAGAAAATTGCAGCAGATGCACATCAACTTTGCTGTGATAAAAATGAGACCTCTAAGGTCCCACTGGGCATGTTAAAACTATTGTTGCAAATCAGCAACACCCCTGGATGCAAATCAAGGTTCTGAATTGATGTTTTAGGCATCCAGTGTGATTGCACAACATGGAAACCTCTCTCCAAGTGTGGGACTTGTGAAAATGAGAGAGGAATCTCTAGATTAGAGGTTGGTTCCTCAAAATCCTCTGATTTAGATCTATATTTTGCACAACTACAGAGGTTCAAATCCTAATCCTACTCTAAATTGCAAGGAGACAGGGATAAAAATGCAAAAATGAAACTAAACTAAAGATGGTGATGCACCAAAAGGAGTGGTGAAACATTTTTTGCCATATAAATAGACACAAATTCATGAAATGCAACAAGGGAAAACATACACAAGCTGATAGATGTAATTAGAGGTCTTAAAATGAAGTAAAACAATACAAACAGAGGACTAAAAGCATTCACAGAGTTTGCACTGTCAATTCCATGTAAAAATCTCTTGCATTCCACCCTCAAAGAGGTATAAACCTGCTACAATACTTGAAAAAGGTCTGATTCTTACAACTATCACTTGCTGGAGGTGAAAGAAGAAGTTTGCAATGCCAAAAAGTGTTCAACCATGAATAAATGATCCAAATCTGGCTTTTACAATGCATGGGTCGAGCCCAGGAGAGAGAAAATGTAAAAAACATGGGAGCCCATTCCTCATTGATGGAAAATACATTAAAACAGCATGGAGGACCTTACAAACCCATACCCTATCATTTTTGACCATATTGGAGAAGAATGCGACCCATTCTGTATTAAATTTGGTTGTTGAAATGTCATTTCTGGCCATGGACACGTACCAGAACTGTTTTTGAATTTTATCTCTCCAAACTGAACCAAAATTAGAAATTGACCATGGAATCATGTAGATAATTTTAACAGCTTTCCAATGATATAAAGAACACGAAAATACGAGCTCTGGATCAAAAGATATGATCATTTGAAGATTTAGGGCAAAAACGGCCCAAAAACGGATCGGCGGGAAAAAATTTCAAATTTTACCTTTTTTTTGTCTTTGGAAAATTTTTCAAAAATTCCCCATGCTCCACTGGTCGGATGCCACGTGGTAAGCTCTGATTCACTCTGGAATTCTCTCTCCTTCTCTTTTCCGCGGGTTTTCCTTTGAAAATCGACCTTTTTATACTCTTTTGGAAAAAATTCAAATTTGCCTCCGACCCCCGAACTCCTCTGCCACGTGGCAGCTTCCTATTGGCTGTGGGCCTCAAATGGGAAAATTTTCCACAAAAACTCCACCAAGCCATAACTTGAAAAATATAAGGAGTTAGGAGGCAACCTTTACCTTTCTGGAAAGCTGAGAGAGAGCTCTATCTGATGGTGCCATTTCCAAAAAGCCTTGAGTGCCTGAAAATCAAAAAATGTAGACTGAGGCACAAGAGAGGTAAGAACACAAGGAGTTAGCCACAAAAATGAGTGGGCACCATTTTAGATAATGATAGTATCTCTGTCGAAACAGGAGCGTCTATGTTGGCTAGGGAGCGTACTGTCTCTGGAAGCGCAGGCATATATTAGCCGACTATGTAAAAACTGCAATTTTTACCTAGGCGATGTCTCCGTTGAACCATCGACATCCCCATCGAAGCTGTTAGAATCTCTCAGAAACCCATTGCAATTAGATATATTGTTTTTAACATTTTTTTCCTGCATGTATGTTGTTTTGAATAAGGAACATATACGTCGAAACCCTAGCGTACCTATCTAAAAATCCTGTGTAGGTGTTATCCCCCTTTTGTATTTTTTATTTCTTTACATCTATGTTGGTCAGGAAGGTATTTGTTGGTGGGGCACGTCTCCATGAAAACCCTAGCGCAGGTGTTTCGTGAAGTCCGGAGTCATTTTATTTTTTTAGTGCTCCTTGTTTTGATCATATCTTTTGACTCGTTAACCCATTTTCAGAGTTTGAATAGGCGTCAAAAAGAGAATGAAGCGTAATTTGTGAGGGAAATTCTAAAATTAATATACCTTTGGTATAATTAATTCTATTACAAAAACTCCCAAAGTGCCCTGGAGACCTCCAAAAATGTAAAATACTAAAATCTGTTAAAAACTGCTAAAAATAGATTTCTAGAATTTTATGATTTTCTTGGATTTCTAACTTTTATAGGGTTCTAATAGTGGTTTACAAGTTTCCTCTTCATTAATTTCTTTTGTAATAACTTGTTTAAAAATTTTGCATCTTCATTTGTGAAATTTTGAAATGTGTATGCTCTTCTCTTGCACCTTTCTAGGTGATCTTGGGAATCAAAAATGTTTCACCACTTTCTTCATACTTGCAAAATAGTTTAAATTAGCTTTCAAAGTTGGTTAAAAGGAACTCCTTTTCACATTGTACTTAGGAATTTTCCATTTATTACAAAATTTGAGTGAGATACCTTGTTGCGTATGCTCTTTCCTTGCGTCTTAGGATGATCTGGGAAATCAAAAACAACATCTTATCTCCTTTGTATGACATTTTGGAAAATTACAAACCTTGGTATGTAGGAAAAAAATCACATGTCAAAGAAAGGAGGAGCTAAGACAAAACCAAACCTTCTAACACGTGTTTTCATGCAGGTTATCAAAAGGTGTGCTACTTAAAACCACATTTAAGCTAAGCAAGATAAAAAAACACACCACTTTCATCACACTATATTACAGTTTTCAGAAAAGGGTACGTCCCATTCCGCTCAACTAGAACATAACCCCTTTGGCATAACACCTTAAGGTACAACAATGGGGGTGGTTCTAGAACCCTACAAAGTAATCCACTACCTTGAGTAACCTCGTGGATGAAACAAGAAGCGCTTTCCTTACCCACTTGACTAGTTTTCCTTGTGAGTTAGTGTTACTAGTTGTCCGTATGGCGACCCAAGTGAGAGTACAATTAGACGCATTTATTTCCCATTGTGATTTAAGGGGCTAAATTAAAGCTGAGATACTCCCAATTTAGTCTTTGAAATTTTTGGGTAAATCACACTCACTTAAGATAGCTTTGTAACACCTAGTTGAGAGAACTTATTAAGGAGGCCATTCTCGTCTTATATCCCACTTTATTAGTCATTTATCACATCTTGGCCATCACAAATTGATACCTTGTTTTTTGAACATGGTAACAAATCCATTTAAGTTAGATCTAAGTATGTCTCATCACAAAATTAAACAACATATCACTTAGCTTGGTTTCTTTCTCTCCTTCGAACGAGGAAAACTCTGCCCAAGTGGCACTTAGTTTATTTTCATCTTTTGATCTACTCCTTTGCATTCTTGTTTCCCATTTTGGACAAAAGGAGGCATCTTTCGAGAGTGTTTTCATAGATAGTGTTCACCACTATTTTGTCTCTGCATTTATGCTCATCCATGTTTACGGCTGAGTTGTTAAACATCTAAAGTGTGTGGATGCATCCTCATATCTTTGATGGCCACTTGATCTTGATTTCAAGATCATTATCATCATTTGGATTGAGTCATCATTTGATATCCTTTTGATGTGTTACCTCATTTGCATTATCTCAATAAAATTAAGATACTTATTTCATGTTTTTCATAAACGTGATCTAAGTATCCACATTATGGTGTTACACTCTATACATTTTAACACATTCTTAGTATACCTTGACTTGGTTTGAATTCAAACATTGTTCCAAATATTGAGAGGTGTCACTTACATTTTTTTTGTCATTTTGATACCACTTTGTCACTAATATCTTGCTTCTCCATGAAGCTTGAAAACGTGTCTAATTGGTGTGGTTACATGGCTTACATTTGTAAACCCCACCATTTAACATTTCAGCCTTGTTGGTTGTTGAACGCGTTGTTGTATCCTTTGATTGGGAGTCATGTCTACCCTTTGTTAATATTTACGCCTTGTTCATTTCGAGATTGATGTAAGTATTGACATTATTTTGATCATCTTTGCATTGAACTATCACTTTAAACACACATTTGCATAAGGTGTATTTCCTTGCTGATTGGCTTTGTGTTTCACGCTTGTATGATTGTTCCTTGTGATTATTCACCCAGAAAACTTGTTTTCAAGCACAATCCTATTGATCTCATCAAGATTGTGTCATCATGATGTCTATTTTCCTTATAAATTCTTCATAAAATCATACACGCATCTCTCAGTACTTACAAAATTTCTAGTTGGATGTCATCATGATTCCTTGAATAGACATGTCACTTCCTTCCCTTTGAAGGAGTTCCATCACACTATCTAGATCTAGACATTTGTGCCTAAAAAGACACCAACAATGACTCGACTATCACATATTTTCTCACACTTAGTACAATATGGAACCTAGGTTTAGGAATTCAAATCAAAATATTCCCATTACAACTAAACCTAGTTTAGTTCTTCGTGCTAGAGGGCCCATTTGGGTACCATGTTCCCAACTTCGGCTCATATTCAATGTTATGGTTTGGATTTTTCTTATCCAAATTATTATTTAGGTTCCCCCACTCTTCTTCGATTTAGATTCAAACCACCATTGATTCCCACTCTTCTTCTGAAGACTTGGATCCCAAATATTTTTTGGATACCCCTAGATCAAATCTCGAATCATGGTAGTCCCTTTCTTCACTGGACCTTTATTTCAAATCACCTCAACAAAATATTCCTCCTTTGATGCTCATGTGACTCCAAGTTCCATCAATCAAACCTAATTTGGTTCTTGAGTCACGATCCTTCCTTTCTTCACATGACCTCCTTCATCATTCATCTCGACGGCCTCTTCCTTTGTCGAAGAGTTTCACAAATCAGGTTACCTCTAGTTAATCATCTAGTTCAACTCCTACGTCACAACTTAATGAATGGCTATGTGATCCTACTTTCCAACCTGCATTACATCGTCTTCTAGAAAACCAAAATAGGTCCAAATCCAAATCGTCTCTTCATGAGACACTTTCCTCTAATCCTACCTCCTCTCTTAAGTCATCTTCTTCTATCAATCAATTGTCCCCGCTTATCGGACCTATTTCTTCTATTCAACCTTCTATAGTTGAAGACCAACAACCTCTACTTGATTGATTTCTCTTAGAATGAAGAAATAATCGAGTACATGATGATATCCCTCTAGAGGATTGTAAACAAGGATTCTTTCTATAACTTAATATGCTTGCATATTGGGGAAAAGAATTTGATTCCTTTTATCAAAGTGTAGAGGAAAATATTAAGGTCATGAAACTTGATTCTTCTTCTATTATTTTGTCTTCACCTTCTTCGAGCGGGATGAGATGTCGAGGTATGACATTGATCCGTGGACTATCTTCTCTTTTCCAAATCATTCATTATCTATCACCATTCCAAAATCAAAATATCTCCTTGGGTCACGGTGAGTAGCCCATCATCTTCTTCTATCTTAGGGCCACCCCCAAATAGTCCTCCATTTTCTACTTGTGGCTCACCTCCTGGGTAGTCCATTAACTTCTATTCTCGGGCCACATCCCAAAGAGCCCTTTATCCTCTTCTATATATGGGAGACCTCCTACTATTCCCTCCTCATCTATACTTGGGCCACACCCTAGCAGCCATTTTTCATATTCTTATATTATTGGGCTAGGTACTCGTAGCCAAACTTCTTCCATCTTAGGTCCATATGCTAGTAGCCCTTCATCATCTTCTATCATTGGCTTGCCTCCTCATAGCCCATCCTCTTCAATTCTTGGACCATATCCTTTTCATACATCACATCTTTTGTCTATCAATGGTTGTGGTAAGCCCACAGTCATTTCTCACATCAGTTCTAAACATCCACGTTCACTTTCTTCTCCTTCTCGGGATCAAACAAGTCATGTGGTAGCTTATAAGAAACCCAAACATGTTCATTATCAAGCTAAGATCAAAATTTCCAAGAGCTCTAAATCCCCCAACAACTCGAACAATCTCAAAATTGTAAGTCAAGCGTGATTCAAGAACGTAAATCAAAGAAACCATCAAGTATGGAGAAAAGTGCATAAACCTCTAGATAGGGAACTCAAGCTCCTGCATATGAAATCCATGTTTCAGGATAAATCATAGTCATTTTTTGAGTGTGAGCTCACATTTATCATTGAGATCAAAGAAAATGTGACTCTTGATAAAAAAGCATGCTTAATCTCCCTTATCAAGGAATTCGTAAACATCGTTGTTGGATATTACCACACAGAGTGACTTTGTTTGTCCCACCTTTCCAAAAACTATCAAAAATCTAAAAATCAAAACAATTCAAAACTATTAAAAAAATGTGAAAACACAACAAAAATTAAAGGTACAAAGATCACACATTGCAATCAGGTATTACGTGCACATGGATGTTTCTTTCTTCCCTTTCTTACTCTTCTTCTACAAGTCTTCCTACCATTTTCATCCCTTCGATGTTATTTTGGTTAGCCTATTCACATGCATTTTACGACATTTATCTCTATGGTATCTATTTGACCTTGGTTTTTTATCACCTTGGTAAATTAAAGAATGACTGACCTCTTAGATATCCTATCACATTCAACATCTAATAAAATTGTTGCGAAGAAATTTTGGACATATTTTGACACTAGCCAATGTCATCATCGCAATCAGTTCCACCTCCTTCCATGAAGTCATCAATGGTTCTTAACCCCTTGTCAAACAAGAGAGCTGAAATAATTTATCAAAAAGCAAAAGAATCAAAATCAATCAAAAGATAAATAGCTAAAATCTAAAACTAAAAGAAAATTGATATATAACTCTCTCTTGGGGTATTTCCAATAATCTCTATTGGGGCTATGAATTCTCGATCGGTGGTAGAATGATGTTGTGATTAGAATCAAATGGATCTCTGTCAGGAAGATGGACACCTAGCTGACATCGAGAGAAATGTACGGCTATCCTTCCACCATCCATTCACAAATCACCTTTCAAAATAAATCATTCCTACACATTGGCTAGGTGTCTTCACTTGTTGTCTATTAAATCTTCCCTTCAAGAGGTAATAAATCCCATGTGTGCACACTGTATCTCTATGAGTAGGTAGGATTAGTATGTTACCAAGTTTCTTTTTGGACCTTGTTCAAACTCTTACTCTAGCCCGTATCTTGTCTCACAATTTTTGCCTTTGGCTAACCACTTCTTCATCACGAGGCTTCTAAGCTACTTCAAATAATTCACATCTTTCTTTTACTTCATTCATAATATCCATGTGTATAAGATTACTTCTTTTTCCATATTTACGGACACATTTGTCACCTTTCACAAAAACAATCTCATCCTTCGCTTCTATCATGTGATTTTAGGCCAACTTATGTCTCTGGGGGCGTCCTTGCTTCTTCTCAACACTTCATTGGTTTATGTTCATCATCATGTTGAACCTATCCATAATGGCCTTGGGTCCCACTTATACCCATGAAGATTTTTCCTTTGAATACTCCCACCTAATCGCTGGGGAATTTTTACATCTTCACCTTTCCTATACGCACATGGACTTATGCCCTTGTACATCCCATCTTTCACTAGGGGAATCCATGCTTACTCGACTTCTTGTACATAGTTTCAGAAAACTTTCAAAATAAAAAAAAATCAAATATATATCAGAAAATTTTTTAAAATTAAAAAATCATCCTACAAAATATCACTCTTTAGTTCTCACCTATTCATTTGCATGACTCATGGATCATCTTGATCTACCTCCATCAACAAAAGCTAGGTTTCTTACTTTGTTTGTACTCTGGGGCACAATGAGTTTCCTAGTACTCTTTTGTAGTGCACATTGCTTTTTCATAGGACCGAAGTGTCCTCCATTATTATCCTTGCATGTATCCTTTCTTGGGGCACCGTCATTAACCCTTGTCGTTAATTCAAATAGGTTGTAACTGAAGTTCGATAACAAAAACATTACATTATGTTTCTTTGTTAAGTTATCTTGTTTACTTTATCATATTGCATTGCATTATGTATGTAGCATGGAGTTAGGAATATTTTACTTTCTTGTATTGCATTACATTTGTATGTTACATGGAGTTAGTGCTTTTAGCAATGGAAATGTGTTTGTATATGGATTTTCATGTCATACTACATTTTTTTCATTCTTTTTAATAAGGACTGATGATGAAGATCACTAGCAATATGATGGAAAATAAATTTGTTTAAAAGGAAATGGATGGATGTTAGCTCATTCCCGCTTCCTCATAATCCTTTTCTTCAATATCCCCTTTTCTTATTCTTCACAATATTCTTTCTTCTATTCTCTTTTTGTCATCTTTTCAATCGTCAATCAAGTTCTTCTATCACCCCATCGACAATTGAGGGGGCATCCTTCATTCTACTCATTTTTCTTCTATCCCTTCAAAATTTTCTACTTGTTTATGCTTGTCTACTTTCTTTGAAGTGATGTCGCTTACACCACCTCAAAGAGGGGAAAATGTAGACACCTAAAATATTCTTACTCTTAGCATTTCATCCAATTCAATTAATTAAAGAAACTTCATTAATCAACCCCTCTTCACTCCATTCTTGGATGCCCATTCACGACACCTTCCCGATCATATTCCTCTTAAAATCAACTTATTTGGCTAATATCTCTCTTATTAGCTAAACATTCCTCCTTTTGACCATTCAGAACCTCCCTAGTTCTCTCTAGACCACTTCTATTAGCTTTGTAGGCTATCTATCAGTAACAATTGGTTATCCAAACCCCTACCAACTCTCAATGAGTCTCTAATCACTTGTTAATCAGACTTAACTAGCCTAAACCCTACTTAACTAGCCTAAACCAAGCTTAACTAAGCCTAAAGTATGTTTATCCTAATCTAATCTAAAATATTTAGTCCCACATGCACCCAAATTCCAAACTCTTCCATTTGGAAAACTATAAATAGAAGGGTCACCCCTACCTCTCACCTGACAACTTCTCTCTCACATTTGGAGATATTGGCATTAGACCTCATTTGCATTAGCTAAGATAATAGGCATTTGATCTTGGCTATCCTCCATTAAAAGAGCTTCATCTTGCACCAATGATAGGTTAGTAATGAAATAGCTAAAATTGGACATGTAGCCATTTAGTGAGATTCATTCACCCTCATGGAGTAAACAAAAAAATTGTTTTCTTAGATCCTTATTAGGATCATTTTATTAATCTTTCAAGAATAGAGGTTAGTTATATTTGCTAGATAACTTGCTTATTTCAAGTTTGAATACATGCAAAGTAGGTTTCCTTTCTCATTTCTTATATAATGGTCCATTGAGGGGATTTTGCAAAAATCTTTTGGGTCTCACCCCATTTCAATAGCTTTTACAAAACCTTTCCTTGAACACACTGTATACATGCTCAAAATCCACTAAAACAGAAAAATAAAAGTTAGAGTGTGTCTATTTAATCAAGGTTTTATGATTATTATATGCGTTGATCAAGGAGAGAATTGGAGTCCAAGTTAGATATTTTTTTAGACCTATTTTTTATCATCACGAGTTTCACCTAAATATGAACATTACAGTTCTTTGTTTAGTGAAGAATTGTGCATGAAAATTTGAGATAATGCTACAACTATTTTTCAAGACTGTGAGAGTGATCTCGAATATGAATAAATGAAGATTTGTTTTTGAATGTAACAAAAAAGTGATCATGATCTATTGTTATGTGTGATCAATAAAATTGAAAAATTTATCTAAGTTGGTGCTTAGATCTTACGGGTTGGGTGCTCCTTACAAGTTATAGCGTTCTAAATTAGCTAAGTGGATTCTTAGCTTATTTCAAGTCGATACTTGGAGAATCTAGAGTAGGTGATTTAGTAGTTGTGTGGGTGCTCAACAGAGAGGAAGTTTTCGTAAAAACAAGAATTTTTGTACCTAATAAAACTTTTGTTTGAAAGTGGGTATTTTTCCCTTCATGGGTTTCCCAGAGTAAAATCTAGCTCTTAAGTTCTCTTTTTCTTGCATATGGTTTATGGGGTGTTGATGTTACATATATTTCTCATATTCAAGTTAAAATTGAAATTCACCGCCACACTTGGTTTCCCTTATCGTTTTCCCTTTTCTTGGGTGAAATGGTTATTTCTCCTCCTTGGTGCCATTATTGGTTAGGTACTTGTTAGTTAAATACCTTGTGCTTTGGTTTCCTTAATTCCTTAAACATTTTAATCCAAATCTCTTGTGAAAATTCTATAAACCGTGCCCTAGTTTTCAAAACCCTAACCAGAAAACCTTCCTTTCTTTACACTACACTATTAAACCCATAGAAATTCTTTCAAAAATCACTCTGTGCATAACCATGTTATTCTTCACTATCTAGTTCTCAAATATTTACCTTTGCAATCGATCTTTTACCAATACTCTCAAGGATTACCTAGTTTGCACAAGCTCGTTCATAAATTTTAACAAGGTTAACATTATTTACCATGACCACTTATTTATAATTTTTTTATTTTTACCGCATTAATTACAATGTCACCTACCACCGTACTGCCACAATAAATTCAAATTTTCCTACTTTTCCAAGTGCATTTTCACCATGCGTCCAATGCATTTAGCCTTTGCAACCTTATGGCATGCAAAACTACACTAACTACAAACCTCCTTATGCACGCTCTCAAAGCACCAAAGTACATCAACCGCTGAGTCATATTTCAAGTAGTTCTCACTGTCGCTTTCTACCTCATGTTTCCCTAAACTTTCATTCATGTATGTGGATTTTTCATTTGTCATCGTCCTTATTATCACCATCTTCCTTATGACACCTTATCATTTTCCAAAAACCATTATCACCACCGCTACACACGCCCCTCAAGTACTTAGGACTCCTATCACACGATCTTGTTTCCTTTCTATTCCTTCGACCTACCCCACACTAAAGGTATGCATGGTTATTTGTGCATGAATATAATTAGATAGTAGTTAGATCCTAGTGTGTAAGCGTACTTACTACAAAAAAATGAACTAAATTTTAAAATCATAAAAACGATGAAAGGAAACACATATAAATAAAATTCATTAAGGAAATCTAAGTTAATTGGTAATACTTCCTTATTACAAACACCAAGAAGAATTATTTATAGTAGGGATTCAGCCTACTCCTATTGAAATAACTAGGAAAATGTGTCCCATCTAGTGTTTGAATCTGGAAATCACCTAAATCTAGTATATAAGTCACAACATACGGTCCAAACTAATGCACTTAGAGATTTACGGGGTGGCGCAAAAACTTGGATTCATATAGAAGAACCAGTTGTCCAACTTCAAGCTTCTTATCATTAATATGCCTATAATGACATGCCTTCTTTGTGGCCTATTATGTCTTCTAAATCCATCATGCTATGGTGCACCTATCATCCAACTAATTTAGTTATTCAATGAATTATTCAAGTGCTTTCTCATCATCCAAACCTCATGGGCACACAATACACAAAGAGGGTAACATGAAATCCACTAGTAAAATAGCCTCTGCTCCAAACACCAACTAAAAGGTGGGGATTTGTTCAATATTTTATAAGTTGTCTTATATGCCCAAAGTAAAATAGATACTTTATCATCCCATTATTTCCTTCCAACATCACAAATTGTATTCGAGTGTATGTCCCAATATCTTGTTTAAAGCCTCAACAATTATATTCACTAGAGGGTGATAGGGTGTTGTTTTATGGTGTGCCATCATAAATTCTACCAATAATATCCTAATAGTCTCATTAAGGAAATGAGTTCCCCTATCACTTATCAAAATCAATGGACATTCATATCTACTGATAATCTTCTCCCACAAAAACCTTGTTGTCGTAGTTTCCATGCAATCCTTTCTATGTGCTTCTTCTACCCACCTTGTAAGATAATCTATAAAAGTAATAATGTAACGCGATCTATTCCTATGTGTTGGTGGGGAAATATGACCCAAAAATTCAATTCCCAACTTTTCAAAAGGTTATGCACTATAAATAGACCTCAAACACATTCATCTCTATGCCCAAGCTTTCAAGGAACTGACAATGGTCACATGCCTTATAATATTATTTGTAATCCTTATACGGTGTTTCCCACCATAGGATAGCTAATAAAATATTATGTGCAGTAGCATCTCTCGACATAATGTTAATTTGCAATCCCACTATGAGCTTCCCTTATAATAGCTTTGTGTTCATGCTCAAGCACAAACCGGCACATAACTTCATCCTGGCCTAGTTTGTATAAGTCTCCACTGATCAACATATAAGGTTTGGCATGTATGGCAAGTTGTTTCCTCTCCAAACACTTCATCCCTTTAGGGCACCACACCAAGATGCAAAAATACAACAATATCTTATAAGTTAGAGGTTATGTGGTTCAATCTTAAAAACTATACATCTAGAATTGTATCCTCAATGCTTTCCATGTCCTCTCCGAATTAATCCTTGATAAATGATCTGGTCCATAATTACTCTTTCCTAGCTTAACCACCACCGTAAATTCAAATTCTTGAAACAATAAAATCCAATGGCATATGCGCCCTTGTAAAATGGGATTGTTCACCAAGTACTTAAGTTCCATGTGATCTGTATAGAATATAAATGGGGTAGCCAATAAGTATTTTCTAAAATTATGTAGCGTGTAGATCATGGACAAGGCCTCATGCTTTGTAGTTGTATAATTTTGTTCAGTTTGGGTCAACTTCCTACTTGCAAAACAAATAGGATGATCAAAAATACCTTCTTTAGGCTAGTATAATATTGTGCCAATGGCCATGCTAGAGGCATCCACATGCACATGAAAAGGTTTGGTCCATGAAGGAAATAAAAAATAGGTGTTATAGTAAGCTTTTCCTTCAATGTTTCAAACATGTGTTGTTGTGCTTCACCCCAATCGAACTTACCTTTACTCTTCAATAATTCCTCCAAGGGCATGGAAATATTATCATACCCTTTGATAAACTTTTCATAATAGCCTGTGTGCCCTAGTAATCTACGTACCTCATTGTGGTTAGTAGGTTCCTCTAAGCCCAAGATAACAATAACCTTAGAATGATCCACTAATAAGCCTTCTTTATAGATAATGTGCCACAACAACATTCCAAAGGGTGTAGCAAATATGTGCTTCTTAATGTTTAAGGTGATGCTTAACTACCGACACCTCTCAAACATAAGTCTTAAATTATCACAATGATCTTTTAATAGCCCATAAATTGTCTAATCATCCAAGTAAACCTACAATAAATTATGAATAAAGTCCTAGAATGCTTGCACAACAATGCAAAAAAATACTACAGGTGAATTATTTAATCTAAAAGGCATAACAATGTATGCCAAGCTTCCCACTCAGTGGTGAAAGTTGTCTTCTCTTGATCCTCTTTAGCTATCCTCACTTGATGATATCTAGAAAATCCATCAGTGAAGGAGTAGATCTCGCGCCCTGTAATTTATTTAAGAATATCTTCAGATAAAGGTGTCGGAAAAGGATATGTTACACATGTAGCATTAAACTCCCTATAATCAACAAAAAAATATTATCCTTCCATCTTTCTTTATGCTTATCACCATAGGGATAACCCACTATGACTCCTCAATGGGCTCAATGATCCCATATTTCAACATCTTATTAATCTCTTCCTTTACCTTGACGTTCAAATTAGAATTCATCCTGTAGGGCCTCTTCCTAACTGGGCACACACCTTCCTTTAGATTAATCCTCATCTTTCCCAAAGAGTGATGTAACCCTTTCAATTCATGATAGCCTCTTTGAAATAAGTCATGTAATTTGTGGAACAACTCAATTATCTTTGTAACCTTTGATTTAGACCAATAATAACCAATGATGCCCTCCTTAGGTTCAGCATTTGTCCCAATTTAAACCTTATTCATTTTCATAGACTCATGATACACACATACCTTCTCATCTGCAATGTGTAAGACCTCACATGTACCCTTAGTATGCTCAATATCTAGATTCTCCACTTCTTCATCATCAATCATGTAAATAATCTTCCCTTTTTCTTTTTCTAGGTAGGGGTACCCAAGTGGTTCTTCTTTTGTCTCTTCTTCTTCAAAATGTGCCTCTAGATCTAACTCACCTAGTAACTCCTGAATAAGTTCCTCAACCTTTGTACTATCTCCCATAATCAGTGCTTTATATCTGTAATGCATCATTCATTGGAGGTTTATTAAAAAATAGTCAAATGTATGAATCATACCTACACTCAATTCTTGCCAATCCCTTATGTGTCTATTCAAATTTGCATAAACATACCATGCATGCATGTAACCTCGCAAGGTGAAGTAGAACTTGTGCACCCAAAGTGAAGGTGGTAAGGCCTCTAGCCCCATTTTCCATAGTCTCTCACCTTTGTTGAACATGATGTAAAGTAGAATCCTTCCCATGGAATTCACATGTCTTGGTAGGCACATTGCTCTAAATAAATCTAGCAAAGAAGGTGATTCTCACTTATCGCCATTCTAGAAGACCATCTCTGTGTACCATCGACCAGTGCTTGGTTGTCCCACGAATGTTATATACTAATATATTCCTTCTTTCCACTTGGTTTTTCCATTGGGCTTCCATAACACGTAGAAATACTTTAGGATTTCCTTCACTAGTGTACCTTGGTACTTGGTTACTACCTAAAAACCTAATAAAACACAACTTACTTACGTGAATAACTACATTTTTCATCTCCCACCCAATCATTTCATAAGTCTCATGTGGCTAGTTGTCACATGCAACATTTGTAGTATCAATCATATACTTTGCATCATCCCACTCAATAAATCCTTCTCTTGATGGCTCGAGCACATCACGATCTCTAATGGTGCACACATAAATTCTATTTAAATCCTCTTCACTCAAAGGTTCTACATAAGGTGTAGATTTTCTATCTGCTAAAGGAATGATGATGTGCTCTTCCTTGTTCTTAAAACTTATATATCATTTAGTGAAGCAAAAATCAGCAATATTCACATAACACCAAGGGTTTCCAAGCAATGTTGTAAAACTGTCTACCTCTGCAAGTGCAAAGACCTCAAAATCTCTAGTAAACTTGGCCCCTTGTATAGTAATAGTAGCATCCTTCAAAACTTCAATGGGCATGGCTTTAGTCCTATTTTCCATAAAGAACACATTTGAATATGGCTACAATGATCGTATCTGCATATGATTCCACACTTCCAAGGTGAGTACATTCACTTTTGCACCTATATCAATGAAAATTTTACTCAAAATCCATCCATCAACAACTACATTCGAGTGATATCTTTATCATAATTCATACTATGAGGAGGTAACTTATCATATAAAATTTGTCTCTCATGCCCAACTCTTTCACGTGACATATTCCCCTTAGCCATTTCACCAACAAAGGAATGATGTTTTCTTATCACAAAATATTACAAAACTCCTTAATAATCAAAATCCTTTTGAGGAATCTCAACTATGTCTACCTTCTCTAGCTTTTTTGCAACTACTCTTTTAAGCATTGTATCTCACCTTGTAAGTTCCTAATAACTTCCATGGTTTCTTGATAAACTTCCTTCTGATGAGTAGGTTCTAGATACTTTGCATGTAATACCTCCTCTTTTGTAATAATAGGATTCTACTTTGGAACTTCCTTGGTGTGCGTAGCCTTATCTCATGTAGTGACTAATATATAAAACATCTCGGATCAAGCGCCACTAGAGGAAACCATTAGTCTCCCATAATGTGTTATGTTGTAACCATTCCCACACCCTTATCCTGCTTGTGCTTCTTTCTCAAGTGCTCATACAAGTATGAACATTCTTCATAATTTTGGTTCTTTCCACAAAATGATAAAATAACATTATGCGGGTATTCACTCTTATAATGATCGGGCTATCCACATGTATAACATGTTCCATGAGGGAACTCATTTTATCCTCCGACATGAAATTGGCCTCTGAATCCTCCATGGTATTCTCGACCTCTACCTCTACCACTTACATCAAAACACCCTTGATTGTAATTATTATGATGCTCTCCTTTCTCCTTGGAATTATTTGCAACACCGGTCCGATGCACACCAATTATCAAAGGCATCATGAATCTAATCAATCAACTGTAATTTTCTATATCGTGAGTAGTAGATGGAAAATCTTACAGTAATAAGACACATTATTATTTATCGTGCATTGCAATAATGGGCACCTAATTTATCATAATCTAAGTGATAGATCTCACAATCCAAAGCAACATGGTGAGCACCGATTTATGATGGAAACCATCCTTGGTATGTCCTTCACTTCATAATCTATGCACCAAATACCACCTTTGCACATCTCATGAGCTAAATTAATAGAAAAATTCTCTAACTATTTTGAAATAGCTACAATTTGAGCCTCCAAAAATGGGCTAACTAAAGTGTCTATTCTTCTAACTACCTCAGCACGTAGAGATACCTCAAGATCCTCGCATGGGTCTATATAAATATTTTGTGAGAGAACCCTTCTGAAAGGTGTGATCAAACCTCCAATGAACCATTAAACATGCTTTGACTTAGGTGAATGTCATAAGATAAATTTGATAGTAGAGTTTTGAATTGCACATCATACTCCCTAATAATTTCATCCATTCCATGCTTGATTTACTTTAGCGCACTAATGCTCTTTTGCTCAAACTCGGGTATGTAAAAATATATTAAGAAAGCATCATGCATCACAATATAGTCCACTCAAGTCTAGTTCATATCAAATTTCTATACCAACTATGTGTGCACCCTTTCAAAGTAGTTGAAAATTTGATTTCCTTGCCCTCTGGAGCTGTAACCCCCTTCACGTGCCATAATATCTAACACATATGCACGTGCTCGGTTGCATCTTTAATTACTATGTATTCTCGGGAGACGAAGAGACATCTAAAAATACAATTTTTAGGGTTGGTGTGGGTGTGCCCATTGATGGGTGTCGTTATTCCCATCATTTAATCAACTCTTTGTTGATGTCATATTCAAACAAATGGTGGTGTCCAAAGCTATATGCAACAAGAAATCTTAGTGATCTAGTAACTAATGTAGGTATTTGTTTTCTTTTTTATATATTTTTGGGGTATTTTTTCAATGTATTGTGACTTCTTGGCCAAAAACTTATTGAAATCAAAATATGAAAACTTGTTGGAAGTAAACACTCTCTACGGGAAAAAAATTCTGGAAATAAACACACATTTCTGAGAATGAAATATATTGTTGTAAGAAAACACATGTCACGAAATAGACACACTTTCTTTGGAAATAAACACACAATTAAAAATATTGAAAGATGATTACAAGGAAATAATAATCTAATCTAGAACACCTGCAAGAATAATTATCGTGATTTCAACTTGAATAATCAAAAGCATTTACAAAATTAACGGATCTATAATATTTTCCCTAGAAATATAAATACCAATAAAATGAAGATTCTGGTTCTTAGAGGAGTGGGCCCTTGCTCCACCTTGAAACAAGATTTAACAACTTAATATTCTCTCTATATAGAAATGGCTATTTTATTATAAAATATTCTACATTACAAAGATAGACTGTCTCTTTTTATATCTCTATGTTTGTATCTATGTATAAATATATATATCCTAAATCTATCGTAGGTCTGCATATATATGCTTCTTCTAAAGGTTCATTTAAAGTCATAGCTGTCCTACCGATTCGAGATGGAACCAAATCATGCCCAAAATAGATTTTAAATTAGAACATGGATGTACGTACTCTTTTGTATGATAGTTATCCCTAGATCTACGAGTATGAAGAATTGGAAATATTCTAATCTACTTTTGATTAAAAGGATCATTGATTACTAAATCACCATATGTTTTTGGAATAAACAAATTCTCATCAGTTCTGGAACTTTAGAGAAGTTCCAGAACTAAAGGAAATCATTCCACGTATAACTATGAGGGTTCCGGAGCTACATGCAGAGTCCAAAAATTATGGAACTAAATCTTTGGAGTTCTAAAACTAAGTCCAAAAGTTCCAGAACTAAGTGATCGAGCTCGTAACTACGTAATAGAGTTCCGTAACTAAGTTTGGAATTTTTGAAACTAAGTCGTATTGAAACCAATGCTTCCACAAACATGCCGACCACTTCATACTTTGTTCTTTTGACTGATTGTGACCTATTTTATTGAAAAACTAAATTTCCAAATCAATTTGTTAGGAATTATAGATATTTTAAATGTTAGAAATACAATAAGCAAAATATGGATAGTTACATCCTAACTTATATTAGATCAAACAAAAGTCACAAAATGTAGTCAAACTTGATAAAAGGAGAGTAAAATAAGATCATTTATTGTACATTAATGAGACATATTCTGGCCTTATCATCTCCCTCGTACTTACTTGTTTTTAAGTCCTCTTACAAACTTTACTCTTCAAATATTGGGTTATGTATTCTGCATTCCAATTGACTACTCATTTGAAATGGATGGCTGAATATTCTAGTGTTTTAGTTCAAAAATACTATACCCTAATCCTATTTCTACTTTCCTCTTACATTCCTCAAATTCAATGGAATCTTGAGGTTCTCGGTTTTCCATAGAGACATGGGAGCAATAAGAAGGGGAGGCCTTGTTCTCATTCCCATCCATATGCCCTGTGCTTTTCATTGATACGAGGAATTAGTGTGTGTAAAGCTTTTGATATTTCCATACTCTAGATCAAATTTGTGGGAGATATTACTTCCCTTCTCCTCAAGGAAACCGTGAAAAGCTCCCATATTTTCAAACATCCCTCATAAATATATTCAAAAAAATTCTCCTCATAATAGGTGAAGGCATCAATAATTTCTGTAAATTGGAAAGATAATGTGGCTTGAACCATCTATCAAAGGCATGGGTTCTAAAATGTTTAACGAAAGCAAATGGTTCACTATGATGAGCCCTAATGTAGAGACCAAATGAATTATATTTTAATAGATGCTCAGAATCCCTTTCCTTCCATGAAATCTGATTTTTAAGAACATAAACAAATGCATTAAGTTGGCTTTCTCCCACATACAAATTGATCATGAAGCCTGTGTTCTTTTCTAGCATAAGATTACAGAGATAGAATTCGCAGAGAAGATTTTTCTACTTTGCACTGGCTGAAGAATAGGTTATCATGAACTCATATTCATCTTTTATTTCATGTGGAAGGCCACATGCAATTCTTGACAGCTTCAGTGAATGAATTGTTCCTCTAGAAACATGCTATATGTAGGAGAAGGTCTCCTACATGCAAGAAATTTTTCACTCATTATGCAAACCATTTGTATTTTTACAAGACATTTAAATTTGTCTCCTTCTTCTTTGTAAAACTTTTCTTCCCATTCCTTTCTTGATTTTTTTGTCTTCCATCTTGCTTCTCAAGTCCTCATTGGATGTTTTGATTTCATTGATTTCCCTACAAGTATCATACCATAATTGTTTGAGTGGACAATAAGTTAATTCAGTTTGTGTAGAAAATGTTGACATAACACTCTATCTTATGGAAATTTGACATTCTTCCTCTTTCTCCGTCATCGATGTTTAACTCTTTTGTCAATTCCTCAATCTTGTCTATGAGCTGAGTTATTAGCTCCCCAACGAGCATTTATCTTTGTTCCAATTTGAGGTTAAGGAAGTTCAACTCCTCATCCTTTTCTCTGATAATGAGTTCTACTCTGGAAAAAAATAGAGCTTGTCTAACCTTTTGTTTCTCTTCTTTCTCTGAAAGTTCTTGGGGGTTGAGTATTCCTCTTATACCAAAGGGAATTTCCCCTTTCATCTCCAAGATGCGAACTCTTCTTCTTTATGTGATAGTTCGATGATTCACCCAAATCTTAAAACACTTGTTCCTCAAATATCTCATCTTCTTTTTCCATCTTAGTTTGGCTTGGTCTAGGAGGAGTCATGGCCATGCTTCCCAAAATATCAACTATTTTTCCAACTTGTCATGTTCTTTCATCTCCTTTGGAATTTCTCTAGACCTTTTATGAATTCTTCTTCTTTGAGGATCTTTACTATGTCCATAAGTAGGTTTCCTCCTAGAGCTTCTTTTGATTTTCACTTCTTGCTCTTGCCTAGGTGGTTGTCACTATCGGGGACAAATATTAGCTCTTTTGTAGATACTTTGCGAGAGGAAGGAGTTTCTTTAAAGGTACAATGGGTTCTGCATTTTAAATCCTTCGACAAATATTCTAATTTTTGGTATATTCTCCCCACCTATTTCCTTCTTTTCCTCTACAGGGGAATCAATTTCCAAATTAGTTGTAGGAGAAAAAGGATTTGGTATTTCCCTCCTGATAATATCAGGGTTTTTCTTAAACTTGTTAAGAAATTTCTCCCATATTTCTTCTCCATTTTTTTCTAAGAAAAAGGTGTTGGCATACAAAATGAACTAACCCATGATGTCGATTATTACAACACCCTAGGAATACTCTGGGCCATTATATGGATGGATAAGAAACCCGGTAAGGTTTACTATATATTCTGGTTTTGTAGCTCCATATCTAAGATATATGAGCATCTTCAGGACTTCTCTTCCTACTAACCCAAATTGACCATCACAAGTTAAATACTTGACTATCCAAAATGCCACTCTATCAAATGGTTTGGTAAAGTTGGCCATTTCGACCCCTTTTATGATTTTCTTAGTGTTATAAATATATTGGGGTTTAGTTTCCCCCTCTTGTAGCAGGGTTTTAACTAGTTTTTTCATGTTCCTTTGATGAATTTGGGACATGCACAATTGGCACACCAGATACATTGCTTATTATATTCACAAAAAAGGAATTATAATATTTATAACCTTTGTTTTAGCTTATTCTAAATTTATATCTAATTCTCTTACCAATTCATCGTTATACTTCAAGAAATTTTTCAAGAATTCTAACCACCCTACTTGTTCAAAGATAGCTACCACTTCTTCATCTACAAGAAGTTAGGTATCATCCTCAAGTTCCAACTTCTTTTTAATCCCCATGGTAAAGAGGGTGATTCAAAATTTTCTCCTTTAAATTATTACTCTTGTCTAGATTGGCTACAAAAATATTTGCTTAGATGTCGAATGGATCGGTTTAACTATAGAACTAATGTGCTTAGCTGTAGAACCTGTTGTGTTTAGCTGCGGAATGCAAATCTAATTCTTTTGCTTCTTCCTTGAAGTTTTTCTGCAACTACTTCTTCACTTTGTTTATTCCACACAAATGATAGATCATTATAAACATGCCGCCACTTTTGTTCCACCGACATCATCCTCATGATTACTCACTTTTAATCATAATGTACAATAGATGACTCATCATACCACTTTTAAATCAAATCCAATCACACATGCAAACTTTTAATCTAACCTTTAATAAGTTAAAGACATAATTACCATCCTTGATGATGTGATCCCTCTGTCATGATGACTCATCATTCCTAAAAGTGAACAAAAGGAAAAACAATTAGAAAAGACAACTAGAATTTCAAAGAAGTTCCTTTTATTTTGGATTAGCCATTTATTGAGGAGATCAACCGCCATTGCTGGTTTTCAATTGATCTCTGAGAGGAAGTTTTTGGGAAGAGAATGCCATTTACTAGTTTTCATTCCTTCCCTTTTTATTTTTTTTTTTTTTTTGGGGGAAGAGAACACCATTTAGTAGTTTTCATTTGCTTCCCTTTATTCAGGACCTATCCATATGATCAAATTATTTGTCTGCTTCAATCTACTTCAAGAATTCATCCTTAGTAGGAGGCTTCCTATAAATTTTGAGCCTATGTCCATTGAACAAAAATGTCCTTCTACTGCCATCAATGGGAAGTAACTGAATATAACCATTTTTAAATATCTACTCAATCTGATAGGGTCTCAACCATTTGTTTCTCAACTTTCCCTTGAATTGTTGGTACTTAGAATTAATTAGTAATTCCCAATCTCCTACCTTGAATTTCCTCTTCTTGATATGTGTATCATTCCATTGTTTTCTTTTATTTTGGATTATCTATGTCTACTGAAGTGCTTCCATCCTTAACTCATCCAACTCATTGAGTTGAATAATTCTCTCCTTTTGTGTTACATCTAACTCAATACCTACTTTAGTTGTTTTCCTCAATGTTTGTAGTTCAAATTCAATTAGTAATAAGGTATTTTTACCATAGAATAACTCATTTGGTGAAAATCTTGTTATAGTCTTCAAGTTGTATTAGAGGCCCAAATAGCTTCAAATAGTCTCTTTACCCAATCTCTTCTGCTTGATTCCACTGTTTTGGTAAGGATGTTTTCCAATTCTCTGTTTGTTACTTTTGGTTGTCCATTTGATTGTGGCTGATATGGAGATGACTTCCTAAGATTGATTTGATAATGCATTGTGAAGGATTGGATCATATTAGACATGAATTTTGGCCCCTGATATGAAACTATACTTCTTGGTACATCAAACTTTACCATAATTCTATGCCAAAGGAAATCAATAACTGCTTCTTCAATGGCATTTGTTAAAGCCTGCACTTCTTCCCACTTTGTCACATAATTAGTACACAAAATAATGTACTCATTTCCTTGTGAAGGAGGACTAAAGGGACTGAAAAATCCAACCCCCATCTTTCAAATGGTTCAATCACTACTTGAGGTTATAGAGGCATTTCATTTGTAAAAGTTGGTTGTCCCATCCTTTGACAGGGATCACACCACTTGATATATCTCTTCACATATTTATGCAGAGATGGCCGATAATAGCCAGTGCTAAGTATCTTGTGAGTTGTTATTTTCTCTGAAAAGTTTCCTCTAGTTGGTTTATCATGACATGCCTTGAGTATGTTAAAGATTTCATCTTCTTTCACACACCTACGTAAAACCAAATCAAGACCACATTTAAACAACATTCCATTTAACCATTTAAATTGTGCACTGGTTTTTATCAACTTTTTCATTTGTTTCTTACTAAAATAAGGAGGAAACTTCCTATTGCAAGATAATTTTCCATAAGAGAAAACCATGGTGTATCAATTTGAAATAGAAAATAATTGTTCTTCGGAAAGTTATCCTGAATGGATATTTCTCCCCTGTAGTGGTCGGTCTTGACAAGAAATTAACTACCACATTAGATTTTCCTAGATTATCTACTATGGTAATATCAATTTTTTAAAAATTAATAACCATCTAATTATCCTACCTCCAACCCTTTGGTTTTTTCATTAAGTACTTAATTGTTGAGTGATCGTATGTATAAATATTTTGTACCCTATAATATAATGTTTGAATTTATTAATTACATAGATCACAACAAGAAATTCTTTTCGGTGGTAGTGTAATTTATTTCGAGTGGGAGTAATATTTTTACTAAGGTAGTAAATAGCAAAATTTTTCCTTCTTCATCTTTCTATCCCAAAACGCAATAATGGAATTATTTGAGGCATCTGTTTGAATGTGAAAATGTTTTTCCTAATTAGGTCCTCTCAATATTGGGGCAGTGATTAATTTTTCTTTGATTTCCTCAAAATCATGTTGACATCTTTCATCCCAAAGAAATTCACAGTCCTTGGTAAGAAAATTAAACATGGGGGCAATAATTTTACTAAATTCCTTGATAAAGCACCTATAATATCCAACATGACCTAAAAATTACTTGATATCTATGGGGGTTTGAGGAATAGATAAGTCTGAAATAATTCTGATTTTGTTTTCATAAACCTGAATTCCTCTTTTGAAATGTGGTGTCCTAGTACAATCCCCTCATCAACCATCATCAAACACTTCTCATGAATAAGAGACAAATGGTGTTTCTCACATCTTGTTAATACTCTATCTAAATTTCTCACAACATCATCAAATGTGTCTCCATGCATAGTGAATTAATCCATGTATACCTCTACACAGTCATTTGTTAGGTCTACAAAAATAGCTAATGTTTCTCTTTGGAAGGTTTTGGAGCATTACACTATCCAAATGTTAATACCATGTCAGCAAATGTACCCCATGGACATGTAAAGGTAGTTTTGTCTTGATCCTCAGGAACAACTTTGATTTGATTATATCCACTAAAGCCATCTAGGAAGGAAAAGTAATGCTTACTTGCAAGGTTGTCTAAGACTTGATCTATGAATGGTAAGGGAAAATAATATCTCAGTGTGGCTTTGTTCAATTTCCTATAGTCAACACAAATTCTCCATTTTCTGTTATTTTCAGGAATAATTACATGAGACACCTATTGACTATCTGAGATAAGGTAGATAAAACCTACTTGTAATAGTTTTTCAATTTCGTGCTTGACTATATCTCTTAAGGTTGGATTAATCCTTCTCTAAGGTTGCCTAACTGGTCTAATGTTTTCAGTATAGATGTGATGAGTGTAAATACTTGGATGGATTCCTTTCATATCTTTGTAGTCCCAAACAAAATATGTTGGGCCCCTAGAAAATTAACTAAGTACAAAAGTTGTGTCGGACAAAGCACACAAGGTAGGGTTTTAGAAAAGGGTTTAAGGAATCCCGTGGCACATGTAATGTGCATAAACAAAACCAAGGGTTTGGGAATTAGAAAAATTGGATGAACAGAGCGAGAACATAACACATGAAAAACATGACCCGAATGTGCATGGATAAGGTGCCAACCTGGCAATAGGTTGGCCTAGGAAGGAGCATGCCTGCGGTAGAATCTTCTAGAAGCACATCATGAGATAAAGTGGGAAGATCAGGCCTGGAGGAGCATGCTCGCATGAAGGACCACATTTAGACAATTGACATCAGATCGAGGGCACTTTGGAGGATGAGTTGGTAGTCTAGAAAAGCTATAAATACAAGGGTGTGCGAGTAAAAGGAGAGACAAAGAGTATGGGCGAGCTCTGCAGAAATACTTCAAGGACTCTATTACTAGATAATTTCATTTGGTAGAGGATGTATTAGACATGGGGATTGTAGTTTTCTTTTCTTCTTTTTGGTAGCTTAATTACATAACTCTAGTTACAATGCATGACTACGGTCTGCTTCTCTCGTAACACTGTAATGGCTCAATGGATGTAATGAGGTTACCTATTTTATATATATATATATATATATACATGAATATCAATGGTTCTAATGCATACTTCTCTCTCATGACTTCTCTTTCCTTTCATGCTAAGTACGGATGCTTGTATGTTTCCTTTTGAAGTGATACATGTTATATATTCTCTGTTAAGTACTCTACACGAAAGGGCTGAGGATATAGAGGCCATCCTAATCCCTATGGTTCTTGTATGTCCTGAATCCATTTGAAGGTATTTTTAAAGACAAATCATAGATGATGTTTCCCACTAAACTCACATAAAGAGAGACTAGTCACCCACGCGTGCCTTGGGTGGCGCCAACTTTCACTAGATGATAGGCCAGAATGCATGGGTTTCCTTTCTTTTGTGTCAAGGGTAAAAATGACTACAAAATCTCTAGTATGATTTTTCAGAACATCAAACAATTTAGCTTCTTCATCATTCTTCAACCAACTATTTATGTTCAAAATTTTACCCGACTGAATCTCAACATGTTTGGTTCCAATGTGTGATGAACTGATTTTTTGAAAGGGTTCCATTAAGGTATTTAGTGTACATTCATGTGGCAACAACATATGATATGTAGCAACATATCCAAAAGTTCCTTGAGACAAAATATTGGAAAAAGGACAGTAGGAAGAGTTATGATACTTATCTTGTTGTAGGTTTAACTCCTCATCACTGCTGCTTTCAACGTAAATTCTTCACCATTTCCTGATATATTTGAAACTGAAGCTACTGATTCTTCCTCTCCCTAAGATAAATATTATTCCTCTAGAGAAAAATTATGTACAGTCATAGGGAATTGTTGTTGGTGTGGTTCCGAAACTAAATGTGATGGTTCGAAACTAAATCTAATGATTCCGGAATAGAGTCCGAGGTTCGAAACTAAGTTTGTAGGTTCCAGAACTATTCCCGATTTCTCCAAGGAAAATTGGTGTTCATTCAATGGTTGATTAATCATATCTTCTACCTCACGTATGTGATCTTGTAACGTGATCATGGCCAAAGAAGACATGTTTTTCTTATTAGTATCAGGAGCATCAACCCACAATTGTTCTTGATTATCAACATAAGGTCATGCAGAAGGATATAAGGAAATTTTCTTAGAATTCTTACCATTTGAGATAGTCATATCACCCAATCTACAATCAATTAAGGTAAAAAATGTAGCTAACCATGGTCTTTCCAAAATAATGGGATAACCAAGTGTTTTACCTTTTGGTTGCAATATAACGAAATCAATTGGATATTCTCATGACTCCATTATAACCACCACATCTTCAATAAGTTCTTGTTTTTTTTCTGGTGATCCACCACCTGTAATATGGTGTTAGTAGGTTATATACCTATTAATGGTAATGTTTACAAAGTGTCCATTGTCATCACATTTATAACCAATCCCAAATAAACCAAAACATATGTATATATTTATTCCATATAGAGACAAAAATAACATGACTTCAAGGATCTCTGTATTTGGGAAGTAAAATTTATCCTGCTAATAAATCAGCAAGTTTCCCATCTACCTTAATAGTCCTGGGATACTTCTTCTTCTTTCCAGGTCCTTTTAAACATAGCATTTTGATTAATTTTTTCAATTATGGAATGTCCTTAATTTCTTGTAACAATGGTATTTCAATATTCAATTTCCTTAGTTCTGTACCAACTTAGATTCCTTAGTCTCTATGGCTTCTTTAAATCTCTCTAGAAATGGAGTCTCAGTAGAGTTGTTATCTGGCTCCTTATATTTTTATTTTACATCCTTCTTGGGAACAACCGTACTAGGGGTTTCAGTTTCTTTTGTCATCTCAGTGATTATAATAGGTGGATTGCTAATTATTTTTCTAGATCTAGTTTGAATATCCTTACAATCCATGGCATTTAGATCAACTGATTTTTCTGGTTCTGATCGTAGATAGGAGTTGTTTGTTTGTTTCTTGGGTTTGCTACTAGTTGTGCTAGTATTTGGGTTTGGACCACATTTTCATTTTGTGAATTTTGTGTTGGGAACCCATTATGTTGTGACCAAGCATTTGGGTTTCCTTGACCAGACCATGGTTATTGGTGTCCTTGGGCATACCAAGATTGACCTGCCCAATCTTGAGGATTCCATGTTGGTTAAGGTTCCCAAGGTGGTTTTCCCCAATTTTGTGGCACTGTCTGAGCTGCCCATGGCATCATCTAGGGGTTAGGAACTAACCTGGGCATGAACTTCCCTTGGCTAGGTTTTCTCTGGAAAAATTTACTTCTTCTGATGTGGATGGAATGTTTCTTTGTTTAAGATAATTTTTAATAAATGGAAGAAGATAACATGCATTACTCTCATGGTCCCTAGATTCACATATAAGACACATTTCTATTTTATCCAGAGGACAATCTCTTATTACATGCTTTTTCTTGCATCTAGGACAATAAATAGCTAATGTTTCAGTTTTAGCATTTGCTTTACCTTGCGATCCATCCATGATGGAGGTTAATTGAAATAAAATGTCTGTTTTAAAGTTTTCAATTCATCCATCAGCTTTTTTCATATCTGGGTTCACATTTTTAACTATTTTTCCCATTCTAGGTCCACCCCTTATTCATGAATAGATTCTACAAATATCTTTAATATCATTCATTCTTATTTGATCAATTTTTCCACCTCCCATCAGATCAAATTCCTCCCTTGATTAAATATCCAAAACTTTAAGAAAAATGGTTTTGCTTAACTCTTCTTGTAGTACAAATCCAATTATTTTTCTCACAAAGAGGAATTTGTCTAAATAATATTCCATATCCTCATCCTCCTCCCGCTTGATTTTGAAAATTCTTCCTTCCTATTCCTCCTCTATAGTAATATTAATACTTGTCTAGGAAGTAAAATTCCATTTGTGCCCAAGTGGTAATAGAATTAGATCTTAATCCCATAAACCACCTCATTTTTGCATCTTGTAGGGTAAATGGAAACAACTTGAGCTTTTGATTATCTTTTTGTAATCATAAGTTTGACACAATACTTTAAATTCAAACAGAAATTGGTTAGGGTCTTTAGATGACATCCCTCTAAATGTGGGTAAATGTGCAAGTGAAATATTTTTCATAGGTGTATCATCATCATCCAATTGAATTGGATAAGTAAAGGTCCTATCAAGTTCTCTTTCAGCTTCTCATGCCATTTCTGTAGTACCTTCTAGACTTTTCTCCCAATCAATATGGTATGTGATTTTTTTTGGGAAGGTGAAAAGTCAAGAGTAGGAGGTTGACTACTCAATTGTGAATCAAAAATTTCTCTAAATGGGTCTTGGGATATGATATTCTTTCTAAAGGTTCTACTTCCTTCTGGTGATTGATCTAAGAATTCCAAAGGTGGCAATTTTGCTTCTTGTCTAATAGGGGACAATGGTGCTTCTAATTCTTGATCAACTTCCTTATTTGATTAAGAAGATGATGATTCTTGTTCAGATATTTTTGGGAGGAATTGACCCTTAGAGTCTCTTGGTCTACTCATAAATTTTATGATGACGTAGGGAAGATCCTACAATTACTAGATGTATGATTGTTTCTCTTGTTGACACCTAATTAGACAATTCTAACTATTGTGTTTCCCAAAAATGATGCCAAAAATGATGGGTTTCGTTATTACCTTCATTTAATCAACTCTTTGTTGATGTCATATTCAAACCAGGGGTGGTGTCGAAGCTATATGCAATAAGAAATCTTAGTGATATAGTAATTGACTGTAGGTATTTGTTTTTTTTTTTAAATTTTTTGGGGGATTTTCTCAATGTCTTGAGGACTTCTTAGCCAAAACCTTATTGAAATCAAACTATGAAAACTTGCTGGAAGTAAACACTCTCTGTAGAAATAAATTGCTGGAAATAAACACACATTTGCAGAATGAAATAGATTGTTGTAAGTAAACACACGTTATAGAAATAGACACACTTGCTTTGGAAATAAACACACAATTGAGAATGTTGAAAGATGATTGCAAGGAAATAAGAATCTAATCTAGAACACTTGTAGGAAAAGTATACGACAGATTTCAACTTGAATAATCAAAAGCATTTATAGAATTAACAGATCTATACTATTTTCTATGGAAATATAGCTACCAATAAAATGAAGATCCTAGTTCTTGGAGAAGTGGGTCTTTGCTTCACCTTGAAATAGGATTTGACAACTTAATATTCTCTCAAAACAAAAATGGTTATTTTATTGATAAAATGTTCTACATTACAAATACGTATTGTCTCTTTTTATATCTTTGTGTTTGTATCTATGTATAAATATATATCCTAAATCTATCTCAGTCTGCATATATATACTTCTTCCAAAGGTGCATTTACAGCCATAGTTGTCCTACCGATTCAGATGGAACCAAATCATGCCCAAAATAGATGTTGAATTGGAACATGGATGGACGTTACGTATGATAGTTATCCCTGGATCTACGAGTATGAAGAATTGGAAATCTTCTAATATGCTCTTGATTGAAAGGATCATTGATTGCTAAATCATCGAGATGTTGTTGGAATAAACAAATTCTCATCGGTTCCAGAACTTTAGAGAAGTTCTGGAACTAAAGGAAATCGTTCCAGATCTAACTGTGAGGGTTCCAGAGCTACATGCAGAGTTCCAAAACTAAGTCCAAAAATTCTGGAACTAAGTACTAGAGTTCCAAAACTAAGTCCAAAAGTTTCAGAACTAAGTGATAGAGCTTGTAACTACGTAATGGAGTTTAGAACTAAGTTTGGAAGTTCTAGAACTAAGTCGTATTGAAACCAATGCTTCCAAAAACATGCTGACCACTTCATACTTTGTTCTTCCAACTGATTGTGACCTATTTTATTACAAAATTGAATTTCCAAAGCACTTTGTTAGGAATTACAAAGTTTTTAAATTTTAGAACTACAATCAAGAAATTATGGACAATTACATCCTAACTTATATTAGATAAAAAAAGGTCACAAAATGTAGTCAAACTTGATAAAAAAGAGAGTAAAATAAGATCATTTATTATACATTAATGACACATATTCTGGCCTTATCACCCACAAGATCCAGAACCTGTATTACCTCTTGTGTTTCCTCCACCTCCATAACCACTATATCTGCTAGATATTGAGAAACATAACCCTCCTCATCCTCCTCTTGTAGCAAGAAATAGAAAAATTTGTACTAAACTGAACTCCCATGGTCTATGAATTTGCACTACTTCCAGATGTAATACCAACATTCTGCACACTCATGTTCTATGTTGATGATGTGCCAGAAAATATACCTCAAACTGGACCTCTAAATAACATTGACGATGATTGCACTATCATAGATGACAAAGGTTCCTGATTAACTCTTAAACTTGATGGTAATTAAACTTTATCTATCACTACTATACTACCCACACTATTTTGGTTACTAATGGCTGTCATAGAAACTAGAAAACCAAGCACAAGGGTTAGGTCGCTAGGAGGGAAAAAATGTGCACCCATGGTCCTTGGATTTTCTCGACACGCTCTCATACGAGTTAAAATAGGGTTATCTTCCATGATTACCCAAATTGGGGAATTCTAAATTCTCTAACTCCACATCATTTAAGTGAGCTCCAAATCCTTCATGATCCATCTCTCTCAATAATTCCATTAGTTCCACAACTTCAAGTTATTTCTCTAAATCCCTCTAGCATACCTTTGTTTACTTAAGCCAACTTTCTTCTCTTTTCTTTGATTCCGTTAGCTCCGCCATCTTTCACCACACCTACTCCTTCCCCCATGCATGGTTTGGTTTAGCTAGCTATAGGACACTTTTCCAAATATAGGGTCATGATCGAGATATTAATCGTTAAATGGATAATGCACAAATAAGATCCTATGGGTTCACATAGGAACTAGAAATCAACAACCTCTAGACAAGAATAAGTAGAAACTACATACTCCAAAATGTATCTATTCAAAACACCACTCCACCAATGATCTAAAATGTGTGTCCAAGATTGATCAAAGCATCATATAGATCTTGGAATTTTTCCTGTGTCCAAACAAGTGTTCGAAACCTTCAATTTCTCTTCAATGCATAAGCTATCATCCACTTGTACAAATCTATGGGAAAACAGGTGAAAAATATCTCATAGAGCTCATGATATATATTTTGTTCAACCCACATGCGTGCACCAAATTCAAGTCTAGTGTTAAATCTGTGAGCATACTCTTCCTCTAAATTGTCTAACCAATATTCAATGTTGTCCAAAGTCAACCAGTATGTCTTCATCATGTAACATCCTAGAAAACAACTGAAAAAAGGTCCTGACAATAGAACCAAAATGTAGTATTTTATTGTACTAAATTTCTCAAGGTGCATTGGCATATCACCCGGGAAAAAAATTGATCGCTCAATTTGAAGCACACAAGGGTACCAGGTCCCTCTTTTATGGAAGCTTATTCAAGAAGTTAGCATGATCATACACATATTCTAGATCCATAATATCCATTCAAGAATAAAGCATAACATGAACTAGATCTAGATTTTAACCATATGTAAGATTAACTCATACAAGAATCAAGATTAAATTTACCATGCAAGAACTAGTCACAAATGTGTCTACAAGCAATATCAAACCATAAAGATCCATTATATTAATTTTTGTAAAACACGAAGCTTCATACATACATAATAATGTCACCACAAGTCATGCGTTCACATCATCTAGTAGCATAAATCTAACAAAACATGAATCATGATCCCTAAACTATGAAAATAAATACATACATAGATATATGTGTGTGTGGGGGATTTCCCTTCACAAGATATACATCCTCAAAATAAGCTGCATGTTAAGAATATCCATGCGCCACTACATGATAATCACAAAATCATGAAAGCTTTCCTAATAACATATTTTCTTTAGTTAACTCCTAGTTCAGATCCTATTATTAGCTCTAGAACTATGCATGTCACTTGGTCTTCCTTTGCATGATATCCATGAAAAAATAAACTTTGCTTAAACTACAAGTCTTATTTTTTTAATATTATCTTTAGACTTTGTTTGATCGTCACTCCAAGTTTATCCTTAGCTTTTTCGTTCCAAAATTGGCTAAGTGTTTGGTCTGTCAAATATTCCTCCTCCACACATTCCTATCTAACTTTAGCATGGAAACCTTATTCTCCTTGTGTACATGTCCTCATGTGCCTTTCTTCTGCAGTGCCTCTTTTACATGCCAACCTCTCTGTTCTCAAGGACTTAGTCATTTTCCATGCTCAACAAGTTAGTTAGGACTAAATTTATTGAAGAAATAGAGGATTACATAACATTATTGAATCACTTGGTGGGGAATCACTCTACTTTTATGTTTCAAGAATGGATGTGTCTTTTAATCTTACCCATGTTGTAAAATAAATCTCCCATCCAATCAGGAATTAAATCACTAATTCTATTTAATGCATTCACAAAGGATGTAGATAGCTTTCATAGCCAAGGAGAATCTAGAAACATCCATGAATTTTTAATGACATCTAACTTGGTATACAAGTTACATCCCATAGATGTTTTCTAGGATTAAGACAAGAAAGGGATGTAAACACTTTCTGAGTGTATGATTTGTACCCTCAACTACAATTGATAAATTATGGGGATCAATTCGGAAGGTTCATCGATGCATTCTTGTAATCTTTATATTTACCAATACCTAGTTGGGCGTGTTGGTACTTCATTCAGAAAAAGGTATAAATGCTCACCTGAAGTGTACATAACCACCAAGTCCCTCTTTAGCTACTTATCAAGATGTGTGTTATTTATTTAATCATTTATCTCATATGCAAGGATAACATTACAATAAGAATAATAATAACATGCAAGAATATAAATTAAACAATCATCCATGAGCACATTCAACAATCAAGGGGATTTGTAACCATTTATCCATCATATGATCAATCCATTACATATAATTACAACTAATTACATCCATGTGCACCTCACTTAATACTAGTGCACTTATATACATTTTATATCTCCATCTATCTATACGTAATCATGTCTCTATTTCTACACACACACACACAAAATCCTAACACACATTAATCATTACATGGTTTGTGACATATATTTATACATAGTGGAAACTTTTCCTTCACCACTTACATGCTTTAATTATAACAATATATGTCCTAAATATAGGTCACATGTCTTTTAGAATCATGTTTTAACTCTAGATCAAGCTATAAATAGATCGTTATCATCCATGCTTTGACCCTAAAATTAGATGTCCTTCTTGCACATGCTTTACTTGTAGTTTGTGATTTATATATTTATGTATATGCCTTGCATGCTAATCCAACTATGTAATTCATATTTTTAGTCTCCATTGCAAATTCATCTAAGTCCTGAGTTTGTGTGTGTATACGTAAACCCTTGGGCACTAATCTCTTTAACCCTCTTGCACACATACCTTTCACACATTGACATGTATTTGTTCCCTATTTGCATGTGTTCTTATGCAAGTTCATTATGTTCCTTGGTTACTTCTTTTTAGATCATGCACATCTCTGTGTGTGGCCCTTATCGTTTTCCTCCTCGAGCATGACTAATACCTAGCCATGTTCTTCACTCAAAATTATGCCACACTAGGAGTATTATCCATCCTTGGAAACAAAATGAATCAAATAATATCTCCTAAAATAATGAATGAATCCTTGAAGAATAAAGAATAAGGGAAAATACCCAACGAATCAAAATAATGAATAATTTATCTTTCGTGCATGCTCCAAATTATATGCCTTGGGTGATGAGAGGAGCTCTAGAAATTCCCTATTTATTATATTTTCTAACTCTTTCCAACCTTTGAACTCCTTGGCTTCCTTTTCTAGTGCCATTTCCATAATATTTTATATCTTTTCCAAAATCATCTCATCACTCTTCTCCTTTATCTCTATAAGTAGTATATCCAAGTCGATGCAAGGACCTCCAAACTATCCAACCTACGCATTACCAAATGTTGGATCTCCTTGAGCCTTTCATCAATAGCTTTATTCTTGGATTTTATGTTTTCTCTCTTTTTCCAACCTCTTGCATCACCTTATCATGCTCAACCTTATTATTTTTCATTTTGTCATGTGTTTTCTTCAACTCTACCTCTTCATATATGGTGCATGTGTTATGTATCGAAGAGAAATATTGGCAGTTTGTAAAAAAATTTCTCTTCCTTATACACAACCTATTTCACCTCCATGACGTGATTCTAATGTTCTTAAATATTTATCTTGACCTTTTATTTATTCAACTTGGATATTTCTTCACTGTGACTCTAACCCACTCTTCACCCCCGATCAAAACATCCAAACTACATCCTCAAAATAATCCATATTTTGTAGCATATTCTATTTGGGCATGTTCTAACAAGTCTAAGCACATGCATATAATCTTATTCACTATATAATATGTTTTTTATATACGTCATACATTCTCTTATTCTCATCATTTAAATCCTTTACTAGTTGTTGGTTTCTCAACCCATTTCCTTGTATATATTGTTACATCCTTCTCACCACCCCCTTTGTCGATATTTATCCTCCCACATTGGAGGCCATTTTTTTTAGTGCATTATAGGATTTTTCATATAAAGGATTTATATATTCAATCATAAGGAACACCCTTCCTTTCTCCTTCTTCAGCTTCATCTCTGAATATGAATCTTAGCTCAATTCAAATTTGGGCTCCTCCACCTGGGTCTACATGTTACACAAGAGAATTTTTCTCATGCTCGAGAGGGATTTAACCTTTTCAACCATTTCCTAACAAAATAGGTATTTTATTAGTACTAAAATTTGGAATCTAGACCTTAATAGCTTGGTATTGTCATTAAGATATGACTTCTAGACTACCTATGGGATATGCCTTCACTTCCTCCTTCCTACACACAGATTCTTTAGGGTTTCTTCGAAATATTGAGCTATTCATGACTTGCCTCTGTTGTAATGCCTTGGCCTTCCCCATTAACTTTATCTTATTTTACCTCTTTTTCCTCCTTATGTTTTGATTGTCCAACATCAATTGTATCCTCTTCCTACTTGGAACCTCTCCTTCTCCTTCTCCTTTCTCAAGCTCCTTGTACACAAGCTCTTCTACTTCATATTCATGTCCAGGTGTGGTCCATCTTGAATTGGCTATTCTTCTTCCTCATCCAAATTATGAAATATGTGGACGTTGTCCTTATGTTTTGAGCTCGTCCCGAACTCTTCTTAAACCATAGGCTCCTCATGTGCATAGGAAAGAATTACATCCACGAAACTTTCCTCGCATCTTCATCCTTCTAGTGTGGTTTAGTGACCCTTAGTTATATATTCTTCTTCTTCTCTTGGAGGAGTTTCCTCGTGCCTCTTCTTTGGGATCTTCATAGTATGCTTCCTTGGTGGTTTTGCATGTTAACGTCATCGATGTTGATCTCTTTCCCATCCTTCATCTTTAGTGTTAGCGGACATAAAATTTTCATGCCATTTTTCCAATTAATAGGGTCAAAATTGGCTAAGGTCCATGTTGTTTGTATCTATAGTCTCTGATATGATGCCTTTGTTATATATCCATACTTCTTTCATAGTATATGGTAGTCTTCACTAACCATGTTTGCATTAAAATTTATGTTTTGTGTGTCCTTAATTCTAATCACTTTGTGTACTTGAAATAATTGTCTATAAATGAAAGCTGTATTTTTCACCATGGCCACCCATTTATCCATTTTTCATCAAGAATCATGCAAGGCTTAAGTGTTGCATAACTACAAACTCTATCATTTATCCAACTTTAAATCCTCTTCCGGTATGTTATCTTTGATCACTTTTTTTTAATCAAGTAGAAATGTTCTTTAGGTGATTCTCATTTTGAAGACAGCAGTGTACTTGTTATCCAAAATGAGCCCCTTGCTCATTTTTTGGCTAACTCCCTTTATTCTTTCCTCTCTTGTGCCTCAGTCATAATTTTTGCTTTTCAGTCACTCAAAACCTTTTGGAAATGGCACCATTGGATAGATATTTTTCTCATCTTTCCAGAAAGGTAAAGTTTTCCTCCTAACTCCATGTATTTTTGAAGTTATGGCTCGACGGGGTTTTTGTGGGAAATTTTCCTTGGAAAAGCCTGGGCCAATAAGGTGAGGCCACGTGTCCTCGGAAGGGTGGAGGCGGAGGTAAACTTGGAATTTTTACCAAGTGTTTGGCAATATTTTAGAAGGAATTTTTCACCCCGAAGGCCCACCAATGAATTGAATGCTACCACATGTCCAGGTGGGGAGGAGTTGGGAAAATTTCCCAAGGGTTGACACAAACAAAATTTTCGACGCCAAGCCCGCATCCAATCACATTATGCCATGTGTCCTTAGGTCAAAGAAGTGGCGGAGGGTGGAGGAAAGATTGAAAATTTTGCAAAGTGTTTGGCGAGGGTGCTAAGGAGAAATTTTGTCCCGCAGGCTCGTGAGCCAATGGGATCACGCCATGTGTCTCAGGGGGTGTCGGAGTTTCGACTGTCGGGGGAAGTTGGGAATTTTTCCCAAAGGATAGTGAAAATAAAAATTATCACCCCCATGGCCCATAATGAATGGAAACCCACCACATGTCTTCAACCAGTGGAGCACGGGAGAAATTGGGAGATTTTTCCCAAGTAAAAATTAGGAAAATTTCAAAAGAAAAACCCGCTTCCCAAGGGCCGAGCCAATAATAGGAGGCCACGTGTCCCAAAGACCTGCAGAGTGTGGGGAAGAATTGGGATTTTTTCCCAAAGTAATTTCAAGGGAAAAAGGTAAAGAAAAAGTCCGCTCCCAAAGGCCACAAATAGTTAGATCTTGCCACGTGTCCATTCGTGGCAAAAAATGCAAGATAGGCCCGGGGAAAAATGGTAGAGAAAGTCTGCTTCTAATGGGGTTTTGCCACATGTCCAAGTTAGAAAAGATGGTCAAAAGTGATGGAACAGATAGAGAAAAAATCTCGTGGCAAATCACATCGTGCCACGTGTCCTCGGGTCATCATCCGGCAATGGAGAATTTTTGAAAAAATTTCCAAAGGAAAAAATGATGGAAAATGAAGCAGAAGAGTCCGTGACCAATACAATCATGCCACATGGCACCGAATCGGTGGGGCACGGAGATTTTTTGGAAAATTTCAAATTTTCGATCCACCAACCCATTTTGGCCCTGTTTTGCCCTAAATTTTCAAATGACCATAACTTTCGATCCAGATCTCGGTTTTTCACGTTCTTTATATCAACGAAAAGTTGGTGAAATTATCTACATGATTCTGGGCTCAATTTTGTATTTTGATGGATTTTGGAGAGATAAAATTGGAAAATACCTCTAGCATGTGGAAATCAACAGAAATGACATTTCAACCACCATTTTTAATGAAGAATGGCTCGCATTCTCTCCCAGCATGGTGAAAAATGTTAGGGAATGGACCTTAAGGATGCCCATGCTATTTTATTACATTTTTGTTAGTGGTTGAAGCTCCTCTCACATTTTTCCCATGTTTCTCTCTCCTAGGCTCGTTTCTTGCATTGTAAAAGCTAGAATGGGCTCATTTTTTTAAAAGAAAGAGACACTCTTTTAGCTCTGCAACTTCCCTTTTTCTTCCTTTTTGGAAAAATTTGTGGAAATTTTTACCTTTCCATGCAAATACAGCACCTCTTTTGCCTCTTGGTCATTGTAATGCACTGTGTTGGACCTGGAATGATAATATATGCTCTGTGATTAAAAGGTTTCTCAATCCTTTCATATGTTTATCATTGTTTTCCTAACCTCTCACCACATTTTGGAAATTTGTGCATGTTTTGTGTTGTATTTCCTCCTGGAATGTGTATGTTTTGCAGTAGTAGGTGTCTACTACTCCCTTGGTGCATCACCTTATCAGCATTAGTCTCATTTTTCTTGCATTCCCTATCTCTGTCCCCTTGGAATTTAGAGTAGGAATTAGGAATTTAAGCCTCTAAAAATTTCATGCATATACCTGATAAGAGGAGTTGAGGAACCAACCTCTAATCTGGAGATTCTTTTCCATTTTACAAGTCCCACACTTGGGGAAAAGATTCAATGTTGTGCAATCACACTGGATGCTAAAATGTCAAACTAGAAATCTGATAGAACATCCAAAGGGTGTTGTTGATTTGCACTAATAGTTTTGGCATGCTTGGTGGGACCTTAGAGGTCTTCATCTTCATTGCAACAAAATTGATGTGCATTTGTTGCAAGTTTCTTTCTTAAAAGAGCCTTAAATTACACATCTGGCGACTCTAAAGAAGAAGAATCAGCTGGTTTTAGCAGTACAAACCTGAAAATTCATGAGAAGAATCACCATAAGGTCAAGAGTTGGAGAAGAAGAGGTGATGTTTGAGTATCTAAAATTATCTCCAAGAAGAAGGAAAAGAGGGAGGAGAGTTCAAAGGTCTCCATCTCCACCAAATAGAACTCTATCAACTCCTCCACCTGGTAGACCTTTCATCCAATCAATGAGGGTTCTAAGGCCAATCATAATGGCACAACACAACCCATATGTCAATTTCACTGGAAACATCCCACTTGCTCTCAATGCACAAAATCCAATCCTAGTTGCAACATTGAAGAACATTCCATACTTTACTGGAGAGAATTAGACCACTCCTAGTGATCATGTCAAAGATATTGCTAATATTTGTGCAATCCATGAGATTGATGAGATGCAAGTTGCTGTCAAACTGCTGGCATCTTCATTCAAAGGGAAGGCTTTGCAATGGTTCAGAGTCTTGCCTCAAGTTCTATCCAAAATTATAACCAGCTATGTATAGCCCTCCATGATCAGTTTGGAGAAAAGGGAGATAACTTGTCCCTTTTGGAAAAATTGACAACCATCAAGAGAGCTCCCAATGAGAGTAGTGACTGACTTCAACTTCAAGTTTCAAAGGAATTGGGAGAGAATTCCAATGGTAGTAAGGCCAACAAGAAGGTGCTTTTCTATATTACCTTAAAGCTTTAAATTCTGATATTTCTATGTTAATTGAATCCATGGGAGGAAAAACTATCCCTGCTACTTATAGCATTTCCATTAGAGCGGAAAATTGTTTGATTCAAGCTAGCAAGCTAGCTCCTAGGCCTCCAATGCCATTGTATCCAAATTTAGAGAGTCCAAGCACTAGTCAAGTGCCTATTTTAGCTCCTATTCCCACTCCTAGAAATCAAAATTCAAGTGAAGCTTCTACTTCATCTTCTAGTGCCTCAAATGAACTTCAAGAAGTCATGAAGCAATTGCAAAATTTAGGTAATGAGCTGGTTACACTCAAGAGGCAGCAGCCCAAGGATTTAGACCTTCTTTCCAACCTCAAGCTCAGCCTAATAGGAAGCCATACCAGCCTCAAAGACCACCTAATCCAACTGTAAATCAAAATCAAGCAAGACCTCCTGCCAACAGACCATTTCAGCCCTATAATCCCAATGCTACATCTGCCTCTAAAGCAATAGTGCTAGTGCAAAACAACATGGCTCAAGAGTATGATTGGTGTTTCTCATGTAATGAACCTCACAACCAGTCTATGTTCTTCAATGGTGCTCTAAATCAAGCCTTGATGGTAACAACAACTGGTGTGGAGGGTGAAGGGATTCAAGGAAATAACCAACAAAAAGAAACATCCCAAGCAATAATTAGCTCCAAATGATACCACCCTTGTAAAATGGCAGGCAGAAGATTTTTGTGGCATGAATTAAACAATCTCCCAAAGTGTTGCAGCCAACACAAGGTCAAAGAGGATAAATTTGGGTGAAGAACAACCACTAACTCCAAGTAATTCACAACCTTCTACCACTCCACAAATTATTGGCAAACAAAATGTAATTCCAAACACACAAGGACTGCCTAAAACAGACTTCTAGGCCAACTCAAATGCCGGTTTGTTGCTGCCCATGTAAGGAATGAATGTGTAGGCCAAGGAAAATAGAGAGATGCTTCATCTCCATTCAACATCATTGATCGAGATGAAGAAGACAAATGCAAACATATTAATGTGGGAGTCACTATCCATCCCTGTGCCAAAGAGATTTGCTACAAGCTACCATGAGGATGGGTCAACTTCAAATCATCAAGTCCAAATGCAAGAGAAGGTACTGACAAATGCTGCCCAATCTAAGGGGAATCACAGAGGACATCACGGTAAAATGTTGAAGCCCCCTCCATTCTATATTTCATTGATCATTGGAAACCAATTAGTACACAACTGCATGATTTATCCCGAGCAAGTAGTTCAGTAATGCCTAAGAAAATAGCTGATCAGTTGGGGCTCCAATATGAAGTCATATCTAAAGGGGTAGTGTAATTGGATGGGACAAAAGTAACAACAATAGGAGTGATTAAAAATTTGAGTCTTACTTTGCATGTATGCCCCAACGTTGTTATTTTACAAGATGTCTCGGTAATAGATCTTCCACCACTCTTTGCCCTATGTTTGTCAAGGGATTTCACAACTAATATTGGAGGTTACTTATCTACTGATTGGTCACACATGTTGTTCAGAACAAGATATGGAACTAAAGCCACAATCAAATCTGAGCCTATTGCAAACTTTCACATTGAGCCTCACACTCCAAGCCAAATCAATACCAATTGATCAACATTTGATCAAGAGGATTATCCAAGAACTGATGAGGCTGACACCAAGGTTGGAAGCATCCTAGATTTGACTCTTGATGAATGGGAAAACAAGGTGAATTATTTTGATCCTTATCAAGAAATAGAAGAATATGAGCTAGGAGTTTATTGCATGCATGAAGAAAATCAGCCTATTCCTAGCATCACCAAACCAGACCACAAGGATGACAATGAGGTATGGTAGTTGTTCTTTGATGGATCAAGAAGTAGAAAAGGTGCAGGAGGGGGAGCTATGCTTGTTTCACCTCAAGGAGTTAGGTATTATTCAGCTTTTAGATTTCAGTTTGCATGTTCTAATAACACTGCTGAATATGAAGCTTTGATACAAGGATTACATTGGTCAATCAAAAGAAGGATAAAGAACTTACAAGTCTTTGGTGACAGTGAGTTGATCATCAACCAAGTTAAGGGGCAGCATGCTACCAAGAATGATCTGCTCAAGTGCTACAAAAATAGGGTGTGGGACCTCATTGAAGATTTTGAGGGCTTTGGCATCAAATCCATTCCTAGAAAAGAGAACCAAGCTGCTGACAGGCTTGCAGCAGTTGGAGCAGCCTTTGATGTTGTTGAAAGCATCCAAAAAGACAAGGTATAGCCAAACATCCATGTGATTGTAAGGCCTTTGGTGCCAGACAACAATGTGAGTTGGCAAGTGTTTGAAAGTGATCAACAAATCATCCATTTCTTGCAAGAAGAGGCTGAGTTCTCAGCTAAAAATCAGGAAAAGTTAGAACAACAGTATGGTGACCAAGTGGTACAGCTAAGAACCAACAAACTACCAAAGGGAATTATTACTTTGGAGTCCATTTTCAGTCCTAATGATCAGTTTAGGAAGGAGAAAGCAAACATCCAAGTCAAGGGAGAAGATTCAGTGTCCATCTTGGTGGAAGAAGGAAAATCACTCCAAGTTGGTAAAGTGACAACTGAGCAAGAAAGGTATGAGTTCATACAACTTTGTCAAGAATTCCCTGATGTGTTTTCTTGGAGCTATGAAGATTTGAAAGGTTTTAACCCTAAGTTAGCTCAACACACCATTGAATTGGATCCAAGTACTAAACCCATCAGGAAAAAACAAAGGCCAGTCAATCCACACATGGAGCCTCTCATGAGAAAAGAATTGAATAAGTTGATAGAGTCAAGTATCATATTCCCTATCAAGCATTCTAGTTGGGTAGCCAACTTGGTTCCAGTTAGAAAGAAGAGTGGAGAAATCAGATTGTGTGTTGACTTCAGAGATCTGAATAGAGCATCTCTCAAGGATCATTACCCACTTCCCTCTATGGAGAAAATTTTGCAAGTTGTTGCCGGCTCTGAGAGGTTTTCATTACTTGATGGCTATTCATGGTACAATCAGATTATGGTGAAAGAAGAGGATCAGTTCAAGACAGCCTTTACAACCAAATGGGGAACTTATGCATACAAGAAAATTCCATTTGGGCTGTCCAACGCTGGAGCTACTTTCCAAAGGGAAATGGACATGGTGTTCAAGGATTTGATTAATAACATGGTGCTGATATATCTTGATGATATCATTGTTTTTTCAAAAAATGCAGCAGATCATCTCTTTCATTTAAGACAAGTATTCCAGAGGTGCAGAAGATTTGGGGTATCCTTAAATCCCAAAAAGTGTATTTTTCTAGTTCATGAGGGAAAGCTTCTTGGCCACATTGTCTCTAAATAAGGGTTAGCAATTGATCCATAAACATTTGAAGCCATAAGAGCACTACCATTGCCAAGCCACAAGAAGGCCCTTCAAATTTTCTTGGGGAGGATAAATTTTGTTCGGAGGTTTGTCCCAAATTTTGCAGCCCTAGTCAAGCCTATCACCAAGATGTTAAAGAAAATCATAGCTTTCAAATGGATAGTAGAAGGCAAAGAAAGTTTTGGAGCAATCAAAGAAGCCATCTCACAAGCCCCAACTCTCATTAACCCATATTTCTCCAAGGATTTCATCCTCTATGCATTTGGAGGTGATGATACTATTTCTGCAATTTTGGTACAACAGAACAAAGACAATGATGAGCAGCCAATTGCTTTCTTTAGCCAAAGCCTAGAGGACTATGAGGTGAGGTATTCTTTCATTGAGAAGCATGTTCTTGCAGTAATCAGGAGCTTGAAGAAATTCAAGCATCTAGTTTCAAACAACAAGGTTCAATTGCTGGTTTCTCATGTGGGAGTTAAGGAATTCCTCCTCAACAAAGACCTGAATGAAAAAAGAGCAGGTTGGATTACTCGTGTCATGGAGTATGACATTGAGATCAAAGTCACCAAGTTGGTTAGAGGAAAAGGATTGTGTGAGAAGCTGGTCTTGAATAAATCCAAGGAAGCATGCAATGAGAAGGAGGTTGTTTTGGCGTTGCAAGATAGCCATGAGAAAGGAAGCACTCAAGAAGAAAATGATGGTGTCCTCACTCCTTGCTGGACCCAAGACATAATGCACTTCCTAAACATAGGTCTATGCCCTCCAGAGATGAACAAGACCAAAAGAAGACACTTCAGATTGTAGGCTGTCCCATATGCCCTTGTTGATGGTGTTTTGTTCAAAAGGGATGTGAATGGAGTGCTACTGAGATGCATTGGTACAAATCAGATTCACAGGGTGTTGGAAGAGTTCCATGGTGGATCAGTTGGTGGTCATTTTGCACCGAGAGTGATAGCTCTGAAGATCATGAGGGTTGGCTATTATTGGCCCAAGATTTTTAGTGATTGTTATGCATGGATCAAGAGGTGCAAGAATTGTGCATTCTTCACGGGTAAGGAGAGACTAGCTGCCCTTCCATTACATCCAATTTCAGTTGACCAACCATTCATGCAATGGGGTTTGGAATTCATTAGAGTCATTAATCCAAATTCAAGCCAAGGACACAAATGGATTCTAACAGCAACAGATTACTTCACCAAGTGGACTGAAGTAGTAGCACTCAAGGAAGTAAATGAATCTAGCATCCTGGACTTCTATGAGGGAATAACAACCAGATTTGGCATACCTGCTACAATAATATCAGATAATGCATTGGAATTCATTGGGTCCAAGGTAACTGAATGGGATATCAAGAATGGGATCTACCTAAGCACCTCATCAAATTATTACCCTCGGGGTAATGGCCAAGTTGAATCTACAAACAAGAACTTATTAAGGATCATTAGGATGAATCTTGATGAAAATCGAGGTCTTGGCATACTAGGTTGAAATCAGCCTTATGGGATGATAGGATAACTCCTAAGAGATCTACAGGTAATTCTCCATTCAAGCTTGTTTATGGAAGAGAGGAAATTTTGCCCATGTCACTTGAGTTGCCAACATTGGAACTCATGAAATAGTTGGAGTTGTTGGATTTTGGACCCATGGAGGTTAGATATGTAGAATTGATGGAGCTCCAAGAAATCAGAAATCAGGCATCCCAAGCAATGGAGAAGGATCATGCTTTGATCAAGAATACCTTTGATAGAAAGGCCAAGGATAGATCTTTCCAAGTTGGAGATCTAGTGTTAAAATGGGATGTAGACAGAGAAAAACCGGGAGGCATTCAAAATTTGATGCCATTTGGAGTGGCCCATACATGGTCACAAAGTGTAAGGACAACAATGCCTTCCAATTGTCCACATTGGATGGTGAAGAATTACAGATTCCAGTCAATGGAATCCATCTGAAGCATTACTACTGAAATAAATTCTCCACCTTGTACATATTAGCTTAGGTTTTCATTCCTCCAAGTGCTTATGCACATTGTTTTGTTGTAGTTTAGCTTTTCTTTCCCTAAGTGCTTTGGCACAAGCTTGTTGTTCCAAGAAATGTGTTTTGCAGGCCTTACTCCAATCAGATGGTGTTCTACCCTCCATCTTCCTCCTTGCAGTTTTATAATCAATTTTGGTACCAAATAGATAATTTAATGATCCCATGCCCAATTGATTGCTTCAGGCAAGTGGTAACTTCATCCAACAGGCAGATGACCCCTCTAAGTCACCAAAATTGTTATCCAAAATGAGCCCCTTCCTCATTTTTTCACTAACTCCCTTCATTCTTTCCTCTCTTGTGCCTCAGTCATTATTTTTTTCTTTTTAGTCACTCAAAACCTTCTAGAAATGGCACCATTGGATAGATATTTTTCTCATCTTTCCAGAAAGGTAAAGTTTTCCTCCTAACTCCATGTATTTTTGAAGTTATGGCTCAGCGGGGTTTTGTGGGAAATTTTCCCTGGAAAAGCCCGAGCCAATAAGGTGAGGCCACGTGTCCTCAGAAGGGTGGAGGTGGAGGTAAAATTGGAATTTTTACCAAGTGTTTGGCAAGATTTCAGAAGGAATTTTTCACCCCGAAGGCCCGCCGATGAATTGAATGCTGCCACGTGTCCAGGCAGGAGGAGTTGGGAAAATTTCCCAAGGGTTGACACAAACAAAATTTTGACACCAAGCCTACGTCCAATCACATTATGCCATGTGTCCTTAGGCCAAAGAAGTGGTGGAGGGTGGAGGAAAGATTGGAAATTTTGTAAAGTGTTTGGCGAGGGCGCTAAGGAGAAATTTTGGCCCGCAGGCCCGCGAGCCAATGGGATCACACCACGTGTCTCAGGGGGCATCGGAGCTTCGACCACCGGGGAAGTTGGGAATTTTTCCCAAAGGATAGTGTAAAGAAAAGTTCTCACCCCCATGGCCCACAATGAATGGAAACCCACCACGTGTCTTCAACCGGCAGAGCGCGGGAGAAATTGGGAGATTTTTTTCCCAAGCAAAAAGTAGGAAAATTTCAAAAGAAAAACCCGCTTCCCAAGGGCCAAGCCAATAATAGGAGGCCATGTGTCCGAAGACCTGTGGAGTGTGGGGAAGAGTTGGGATTTTTTTCCCAAAGAAATTTCAAGGGAAAAAGGTAAAGAAAAGTCCTCTCCTAAAGGCCGCAACCAGTTAGATCTTACCACGTGTCCAGTGGCGACAAAAATGCAAGACAAGCCCGCAAGGAAAAATGGTAGAGAAAGCCCACTTCCAATGGGGTTTTTCCATGTGTCAAGTCAGAAAAGATGGTCAAAAGTGATGGAACAGACAGAGAAAAAAATCCCATGGCAAATCACATCGTGCCACGTGTCCTCGGGTCATCCAGCCGGTGGAGAATTTTTGGAAAATTTTCCAAAGGCCAAAATGATGGAAAATGAAGCAGGAAGAGCCCGTGACCAATAGAATCATGCCACGTGGCACCAAATTGGTGGGGTGTGGAGATTTTTGGGAAAATTTTCCCAAATGCAAAAAGTGGGAAAATTTCAAATTTTCGGCCCGCCAACCTGTTTTGGCCCTATTTTGCCCTAAATTTTCAAATGACCATAACTTTTGATCCAGAGCTCGGTTTTTCATGTTCTTTATATCAACGAGAAAGCTGGTGAAATTCTCTACATGATTCTAGGCTCAATTTTTTATTTTTATGGATTATAGAGAGAAAATTTGAAAACACCTCTAGCACGTGGAAATCAATAGAAATGACATTTCAACCACCATTTTTAATGAAGAATGGCTCGCATTCTCTCCCAGCATGGTGAAAAATGTCAGGGAATGGACCTTTAAGGATGCCCATGCTGTTTTATTACATTTTGGTTAGTGGTTGAAGTTCCTCCCATGTTTTCCCGTGTTTCTCTCTCCTGGGCTCATTTTTGCATTGTAAAAGCTAGAATGGGCTCTTTTTTAAAAGCAAGAGACACTCTTTTAGCTCTGCAACTTCCCTTTTTCTTCCTTTTTGGAAAAATTTATGGAAATTTTTACCTTTCCATGCAAATACAGCACCTCTTTTTCCTCTTGGTCATTGTAATGCACTGTGTTGGACCTGGAATGATAATATATGCTCTGTGATTAAAAGGTTTCTCAATCCTTTCATATGTTTATCATTGTTTTCCTAACCTCTCACCACATTTTGGCAATTTGTGCATGTTTTGTGCTATATTTCCTCCTAGACTATGTATGTTTTGTAGTAGCAGGTGTCTACTACTCCCTTGGTGCATCACCTTATCAACATTAGTCTCATTTTTCTTGCATTCCCTATCTCTGTCCCCTTGGAATTTAGAGTAGGAATTAGGAATTTAAGCCTCTGAAAATTTCATGCATATACCTGATAAGAGGAGTTGAGGAACCAACCTCTAATCTAGAGATTCTTTTCCATTTTACAAGTCCCACACTTGGGGAAAATATTCAATGTTGTGCAATCACACTGGATGCTAAAATGTCAAACTAAAAATCTGATAGAACATCCAGAGGGTGCTGCTGATTTGCACTAACAAAAGTACTCTTTAAAACTAATTAATCATGTTTCTATAGATGATATGATATATCTTATAAAACTGGATAACTCCATACCATGAAAATTCTGAATTTATTAATGAAGTATTCATATTCTATTTATGATGAAATTGTTAATGTATTACGAATGCGGATGAAGGAAATAAATCCAGTTTCAATTTTTCATTTCCTAGTTGCAAATCTTGAACTTTTTTCAGTATGATGATTAAAAAATCTAGGATTAATCACCTTGGATAAATTATAGTGATCTAAGGCATGTTTAGGATTTTTAATGTTTTGAACATCGTAATCATTCAGTCAGAATATCTAATTTCTAAACCCAGGCTTGAATTGGTGTCACATGGGCATCCTATAGAAACTTTTGGATTTCACTCTTCAAGGTGATCTTTTCATCATTTTGATGAAATATGGAAGGTCTCATTCTTTTATTAATTAATTAGGACCTAATTAATCTAAGTTTTTGATTATTGATCTATCCTAAACTTATGCAAAGTTGATTTATTCATTATATTGATTAAATCCTAAAAATATAATGGGGAACTATCCTAAGATATATGAGAGACTATGCCTAAGGTCTTAAGCTATGGTTTCTAAACTATTATTATTGGGACCTAACCTATTCGACATCGACCTAACATATGGCATTGCGGTTGGATTTGTAAGCAAATTGTTGGGCCCCTAGAATATTGACCAAGTATGAAGGCACGTAGGTGCATGGGATCCCAATTATAGAATGACGCACAATGTAAAAACATGCAGGAGAAAGGTTTAAGGAAGCACATAGCGCGTAACATGAGAAAGGAGGTTCGGGACTTAGCCAATTTGAGCACCCTGGGGTAGAACACGTGAAAAGCTTGATCGGTTGTGTGTGGATAAGATGCCACCGACATTAGGTGGCCCAGAAAGAGCATGCCCTTGATGGAATCTTCTAGAAGATCATCATGAGATAAAGTGGAAAGCTTAGGCCTGGAGGAGTATGCTTGCATGAAGGACCATAATTAACACTTGGCATCCAATCTGAGGGTGCTGGAAGGCAAGTTGGCAGCTCGAGAAAGCTATAAATACAAGTTCTGTGTAGAGTAGAGGATATACCGATATACACATATACATCTTCATAGAGATACATGGAGACATATAGACATATGGGGAGATATACATAGGGAATAGTGGGTTAGAAAGTGAGCGGAGCTCTACAGAATTTCTTGTGAGTGGATATTTTGGGTTCGGGAAAGAATGTACTAAGCATGGAAGTTGTTATTTTCTTTTTTTTTAGCTTAGTTACATACATCCAGTGATATGCATGATTGCGGTCTACTCTCTGTGACACTCTGTAATGAACCAATGAATATAATGAGGTTACCTATTATAAATAGACATGGATATCAATGGTTTTAATGCATATTTATCTCATATGAGTTCTCTGTCCTTTCATGCTAAGAATGGATGTTTGTATATTTATTTCTATTATAATATATGTTTTGGATTATTTAAATCCTTGATTGAGTGACTACAAGGATCTGGAGGCCGTTTTGAGCCCTATGGTTCTTGTTTGTCTTAACTTCCTAAATACTCTTACAATAATCATAGATGATGCTTCCCACTAAACTCACATAAAAGAGAGACTCGGTACTCCGTGCATGCCTGGGTGAGAACTTAGCTTCTAGTGGGTGATATGCCGATGGGCATGGGGTTTCTTTATTTTGTGATAGGAGTAGAAATGACTACATCTTGGTTCCATTGTGGGACCTCTTTTTGAAGTAGTAGTGGGATATAGCATACATCATGATCTGTTTAATGAGTAATGACAAAGTGGTTGACATTGGAAATTGTTGAATCATGGTTCAAGAGCACGAGGATGAATTTTCTTGGAGATACAACATTGGACTTGAGTTTAATGACATGTAGATGGGTAGAAGAGAACCTCTACCATGATCTATATGAGACCTTCTTCTGTTGCTTCCCAGTAGAGTTATATGAATGGATTTTAGCCTATATGTCTAGATCAAGTTGGCATTATGGATCACATGTATGGGCTGAAGAAGACTACCAAAGGTTTAGGATGCAGATCTGACATGGACCCATGTTGTCGATCATTGGTGGAGAGGAGTAATGACTAGTTACACTCTGGAATATGCCATTTCCATGTATTCTTTTCCAGAGGTTGTTGAGTTTGAATTTTTGTGAGAACCTAGAGGAATGTTTATATGTGTTATTCCTCTAGCTATGAAGATATTGATGGTTACCATGAGTTTAGAGGTTCTCCCAATGGCCGGCTAAACTATTCTAAGCGCTTGGGTAAGGGAACTTGGGTGGAGGAAGATGGAAAATATCACGATAGAGAAGGAGAGGGAAGAAAGACAGCTCAATATAAAAATTGTGTGAAAGGGAGATTGTTAGATGACGTGAGGCTACTAGTGTGATGGATCTATGGAGACAGATGTTGCGGGAAGGAGTTGAGGTTCACGCGAGAGGACGTGGAACCTGAGCAGTTTGTGCTACCCCATCTTGGCAAGCGCGTAAGGGAGACCCCTTGGCTTCTGGTGAGAGTTTGTTCATCTGAGAGAGAGGAGATTCATTAGCACATATCTGAACCCACCTAGTGACCAAGCCCTAGCACTTGGTTTTCCCAATCCAGAAGAAGTGTTATTAACCCAGTTGATATAAGTGGAAGAGATAGATCCATGCCTAGGAGATATAATTTTTCAATTCCTTCTTCTATGGCTACACATATTCCAGTATTTGGAGGAGTCTTTAGACAAGGGGAAAGTGTACAAGCTTTTGGTCTCGCATCAAGGAGTGGTGTGGGACAAAGTAGTGGTAGTGGGGCACTATCACAGACCATCGACACACAGTTTAGTGGGACCATGGGGGCACTTGGCACAACTCCTATAGGCCCTATTGGACCCAAGTGGTTCTGGTGGATCTGGTGGCTCTGGAGGCATAGGACCCGATGGACCTGGTGGATCAGGTGGTGGAGGAAACACCAGTGGGAACCAAGGATCAAGCTCGGGAGGACAAGGACCCTAGCCACCACCTCAAGTATTCTTTGAAATGTCTCTGCATTTTCCAGATTATAGGGGCATTGAGGATGTAGTGGAACATGTTCACAAATGTGAGCTGCTATGGCACATGAAGGGTATCACAACCCCAGAACAAAAGGCTAGTCAATTTGTGACCACATTGTAAGGGTGTGCGCATAGCTGGTATAGAAAGTATGACCCTCATCAAATGGTGGTGGACTACACTACTTTAAAGAATGCATTCTTGGCAGAGTTCCACATTCTTGAGTTCGAGCAGAAAATCATTAGCGCTTTGAAGGAGATTCAGCAAGGAATGGCAGAGAGTGTGTGGGAGTATGATGCACACTTTAAAACTCTCTTGTCTAAATTATCATATGATATCCATCCTTCTCAGCATGCATAATGGTTTTTGGAGGATTGATCACCCTTTTAGAAGGGCCTTGTCTCATAAGACTTTTACAAACCCACGTAAAGCATTGGAAGTTTCCTTACACGCCGAGGTTGTTGGTAGTATTGATACTGGCATTAGCCCATTCTTGGAGGCTCAGATTACTACTATGGCCAAACAATTGGAAAAATTATTTGTGAACTCAGTCCATGAGACTCATAGTGGTTTATGGTGCACAGATTGTGAGATAGAGGGGCATGTTAAGGATAATTTCCCCCGGAGGATGGTATGCACTTGTGATGGTAGATTGTGAGATCTGTCATGGGGACCATGATGCAAGTAGATGTCCCTTGCTACAGCATGCATGATTAGGAAGAATGTATCTTGTTATTACAAAATTTACACCTCCACAACCCATGATACTAAGGACTGTAGGCTCATTGATCAGATCCATGAGGCCATTGATCATGGGGTGCACTAGACCAACATTTCCAGTGGTTCTAAAAATGATGATCATCGTTATGAGGAGCACACAGATGGAGGCATGCATGGGAGAGGTTTTTGAGGAGGATTTCATGGTCGAGGTAACCACGGAGGAGGAAGGAGTGAGTTCCCGCATGGAACATGTTTCAACTGTGGATCTACAGAACATTACAAATGTGAGTGCCTAGACCTATTGTAGTGCTCATGGTGTGGAAAGAAGCATAAGTATGAGGAGTGCCTGGAATTATTTGAGCATATGAATCAAAAAAGCACTGAAGGACAAGGGCACTGCAATGGTCAATATTAAGAAGGTAGACATATAAAGTGGATGCCTCGGGTAACATGGGATGAAGGTTTGGAGCCTGTCTTGGTAACAACAAGGGTAAGAAGAAGCCGCATACGCAAGAGAGGTACCAAGACAGAAGAACCTATTTTTCAAGAGAAGAGGTCATTCATGGAAAGTATCTAGACCCTATGCATCAAAAGGAGATATATCAAGACACCATGGATGTTATTCAAAGCTTACAAGGGGAGATCCAGTGTCTAAAGGAGCAATCTAGAAGGGAGGAATAAGGGAGGGAGAGTGAGGTGTAAAAGGATGACCTGGATGAGGTCAAGGAGGTGTGTAAAATGCTAAGGTAGGAGAACATCATTCCTTTACTAGGATCCTGGTTGAGAGAGAAGGTACCACATGCACCGAGAAGAGCATGAGAGATAGGTCTTGCACGTAAACCTTCCCCCTCACAACCTCGACTATGAAAAGGAGATTACATTGAATGCAGTTATAGATGGATGGCTCCTCAACAATATACTCATTAACACTGGTGTGGAGGTTAATGTTCTGACTTTGGATGCATGGCATCAGATGGGGAGACCTACATTATAGCCATCTTCGAATGTGTATATATGGAAAAAAAAACTAAGGCAATGCCCATCATTGGTGTCTTGAAGGATGCAACTATTACTATCTAGGGAGCCAAGTTTACTAGGGACTTCGAAGTCTTGGCACTTGCCGAGGTAGACAATTTCCCAACACTACTTGGGTGCCCTTGGTGTTACAAGAATAATGCAGACCTTTGGTTCAACAAAGGGTACATCAGCTTGAGAACAAAGAGGAGTGGGTCATTATACCCCTGGTTGATGGGAATTTGACACCCTATATTGAACCATTGGGAGAAGAAGTTCTAGACAAGATATATGTGCACTCAATCAGAGACCCTGAGATGATACACCCTACTAATGGGTTATCTAGTTTGAAGATGCTCAATTAGTGAGTGATACCACCAGCCTAGCATGTGACAATTGGGTGCATGGAACTTATGAATTAATGGGATGACAGTTGAGAGGGTCGGTGACCAAGGTAATAAAGGCACACATGGTTAGTGCCTTGGAGGAAAAGAACTACCCAAGTATTCAGGAGGAGCCTTCCTTGAGATCTTTTTGTAAGAGGTAGAAGCTCAGTGGAAGAATGAGAAGGAATGGAGGGAGATGTTAAGTTATTTCTTGCTTGGCACAACAGCTCGGTGGTGGGCCACACATCAGGAGAGCCTTTTAGAATGGCGTGAGGTAATAATTCTCTCTCTATCAGATTTTCTAGGAGTAATGTACCCACCATCATCAAGGACTACCATGGGAAGGATCCCACCTCTTTCCATATCCAGGAGTGTGAACGGGTCTAGAGAGAAGGCAGAAGCTTTTCCACCATCCCTCTAGGTGCACAAGTTGTATTCTACACTACAGGGTTGTGTGTATGCATGGTACATTCATTTGGAGACACGCCACCAGATGAGGAATTGGCAAGAGATTTTGTAGCTAACCTTATTCAAACCTTTGAGTATCGGAGTACCAAGCCATCGATTGATAAGGCCTTACAGGGTATCAAGTGCCTTACCATGGGGGATAGTGCCAGAATGGAAGATAGGCTATTAGAATTATTAGGTGAACTAGGTATAGGGGCATGCTTTGAAGAAGTTGAGGAAACAGAAGAGTTACAACTTGAGCATGCGTGTTTGGAAAAATGAGAAGGGAAAGTTGGTATATGTGATTGATGGAGAGGAATCAAAAAGCTTAGATGTTATCCATTTTGTAGGGACGTGTGAGGTAGTGGATAGTGCATATGCTCACGCGTGTGTGCCTACCATGAGCCTTTAAAGATGAAGAAAGTTAACATCGGTTTAGAAGAAGAACCTAAGGAAGCTATTATTGGGGATTACTGGATAGAGAAGGAAGTATCAAAGATCATTGATCTTGCTATGCAAATTTGAGGATTTATTCCCACATGGGTACCATGAGCTCAAAGGCATTCACCACTCCTTAGGGGAAATGAAGATAAAGTTAAAGGACATGGTGTGCACAAAGGCGGTTAGAAAAGGCCCTACTGGATGAATCCCAATTTACACATGAAGGTTAAGGAGGAGATAGAAAAAATGATAGCTTCTAGGATCATTGAGGTAGTGGAAGAATCGAGTGGATAAGTCCGATGGTAATCAACATAAAAAAAGATGGGTGGATTAGGATTTGTGTGGATTATAGGGAATTAAATGTAGTTTACGTCATTGATCCATTTCGACCCCCTTCACTAAAGAAATTTTGGAAGGAGTCATTGGGTGTGAAATCTACTCCTTTACGGATGGATTTTTAGGGTACCACCAAGTCTAGATTGCAAAGGAAGACCAGGAGAAGACAACTTTCACCACCGAGTGGGGAATTTTTACATATATGGTCATGCCCTTTGGGTTGAAGAATGCTGCCCTGCTGTATTTTTACACATAGTGGTGCAAGCATTCCAGACTTCATCCATAATTTTCTTGAAGTCTATTTAGATGACTAGACAAGTATATGGTCCAGTTAAAGACCATTGTGACAATTTGAGGTTAATGTTTGAGAGGTGTAGGGTAGTTGAGGATATCCTCAACATTAAGAAGTGTGTGTTTGCTACACCCTTTAGGAACTTTATTGGGGCATATCATATATAAGGAGGGCTTCATTGGTAGATCCTATTAAGATTGTAGTGATTATGGGGTTAAGGGAGCCTACTATGCAGAGTGCAATGCGTGGATTCCTTGGGCATGTGAGGTATTACAGAAAATTCATTAAGGGATATGCCAAGATCACGCACTTTGTTAGAGGAACTGCTTAGACATAAAAGTTCCTTCCATTGGGGAGAGGCGCAGTAGAGGGCATTTGATACATTAAAAGATAGGCTTATTACCACACCTATTTTATGGTTTCCCTCTTGGGACAAGCCCTTTCATGTTCATGTAGATGCCTTAGGGATCGCCATTGGAGCAGTGATTACACAACTAGTGAAGGGATTATTGATCATCCTCTCTATTTTGCAAGCAAGAAGCTGACACCAAGCAGAGTAGAATTATACCACAATCAAGTGCAAAGGAATTGTCAATGATCTACGCACTCTTCAAGTTTAGATAATATCTGTTGGCAACACCCTTTGTATTCTACACCGACCACATGACATTAAAGTATTTGGTAAACAAGCCCATTCTTCAAGGGTGCATATGTCGATGGGTGTTGTTATTTCAAGAGTTTGAATTCACCATTGTAGTGAAGCCCAAAAAAGCAACTGTGGGCCTGATCATCTGTCAAGAATTGATTTAGGGGAGGACGTGCAAAGTATTGAGGAAGCAATTCAGATGTGCAACTATTTAGGTTACGGCACACACCCTCAGATTTAGAGGAGATTGTAATATTCTTAAAGGAAGGTGTGGTGCCGGATGGAATGAAGGCATTGGAAAAGAAGCAGTTGGCCATACGCGCCGTGCCCTACATGTTGATCAGTGGAGACTTATACAAGTTGGGACATGATGAAGTTTTTACGCAGAGTGTGTGTATTAGAGCATGAGCGCCTGGCCATCATGGAAGAAGCACATGGAGGAAGTGCGGGTGGGCATTATGTAGGTGATGCCACCATGCGTAAGATTTTAATGATAGGATTATGGTGGGAAACCTTGTATAGGGATTGTAGAGATTATTGTAAAGCGTGTGACCATTGTCAACACATTGGCAAACCAGAAGGAGAGATGAAATGCCTTTGCGCCCTATCCCTAGTGTGGAGCCTTTTGAAAAATGGGTGATAGATTTTGTGGGACCTATTACACCAGCAAAGCGTGTAGGAATGGGTCACGTTATGTCATCACTTACATAGATTATCTCACAAGGTGGGCAGAGGCAGCCCCAACTAAATATTACACAACAACAACAATGGCAAGGTTCTTGTGGGAAAACATTATCATGAGGTATGGATGCCCTTTGAGTCTGACTAGTGATAGGGGTATGCATTTCTTGAATGAGACCATGAGGATCCTATTATCTAGAGTTCATGGTGGCTCATCACAAGACTACACCCTATCACCCACAAGAAAATGGCACCATGGAAGCATTCAACAAGATACTGAGTCATACCTTGACCAAAATTTGTGATGTTGGAAGACAAGATTGGGATGACAAGGTATCAGCAGATTATGGGCTTACACAGAAAACATATAAAAGACTAAACAAAGCCACACCTTTTGAATTGGTGTTTGGCATGGAAGTTGTTTTGCTGGTTGAATTTATGTTGCCTTCTCTGCGAATAGTGCGCGCAAGAGGATTAGCCGATGAACAAGCATTGGAAGAAAGAATTGATGAACTAATGAAACTAGATGAGAGATGATCACTTGCCTGATGGAGCCAAATAGTGGAAAAGGTAAAGCAAAAGGCTTGGCATGATCACCATATTAGAAACAAGAAGTTTGAGGTTGGGCAGATGGTGTTACTATATGATTCCAAGTTTCTACACCATCCTGGGAAGTTGAAAGTCCATTGGTTGGGTCCTTACACAATCTCGTACATCCTCGATTTGGGTGCATGCCAATTACAAGTGCTGGATGGGATGAAGCTACCTGGACACTTCAATGGGAGTAGGATGAAGCCCTACTATAAATAAGTCTTCTTGGTGTTTGTAAATAAGGTAGTTTTTCCAGTTAGTTTAGAAGTTTCCTTTATGCATTTTTTTCCCTTTTTTGTGTTTCCCTTTCACGTTGTTGTTTTGTTTTGCACCTTGGGTGCTGGTAACCTTATTGCTATTTTTGGAGAATTTGTGAGTGCACAGAGGACCGCACATCACTTTAAGTGTGGGGTGGAGAAAAGTGAAGAAGCATGTGATTAAAGTACAAAGAAAGTTGTGTTGAAAATCCTTGTTGAATGGCCGGGTTGAAAGAGGTATATAAAGAGAAGATAAAAGAATGGTTGGTGCCAGGGTAAAGCTACTTGTAGATCCCATGTACCAAGAAGGAGAAAGTGCATTTGAAAACAACATGAGGTAGGTGAGAGCAAGGATCAGGATAGAAGAAGTTCCTTCAAGCATGGGTTACGCACAAGCAAGAGTCTCCGTCAAAGTTGGATTGGTCATTGCATGTCGAGAAGGTTGGAAGAGTTTTGAGCAAGGTTGGGTGCAAGTGAAGGCACTGAAGATGGGATTTGCTTGAAAAAGCCACATTAAATGAGCAAGGTATAGTGGTAGGTGAAGTAGCATTTAATGATCAAAAAGGGAAAAACTATAAATAAAGGGTCAAGGCACTTTCATTTTCACTTTGCAAATAGAGAGAAGTGATTATGCATTTGTGGAAAACTAGGGCTTCCAAAATTTGATCGTGTGAAGAAGAATCTACAAGGGTGAGGCATGCGAAAGCTAAGTTTGAATCTACAAACCAGAAGGGATTTCACGGGTGTTAGAAGGATTGTGAGGAGGCTCTGTTTTGTGGAAGTATTATCCCAAGTTAGGGTTTTGCAAAGCTAGGGCACGGGAAAAGTGATTTTCTTCACAGAATTGAGATCTGAGACTGGAGGAAGTTGAAAAGTAGAGTGACAAGGAGTAAGTGAAGGGGTAAGAGGACGTAGAAAATGGCACCAAAGAAAGGAAAGGGCAAGGGCAAGGCCAAGCAGCAAGAGCCCGAGACAAGTACGAATGAAGAGTGGTATGTAGAGATGCAGTACCCGATGGGGTAATGATGGGTAAGGAATGGGAGTCTCACCTGAGGAACATGCCTGTGAGTGATTACAACCATCGAACGAGCATGATCGAGAAGAGATGCACTGGAGTTAGTGTGCCCCATAAATAAACGGACACTATAAGGGTTGCCCATTTACAATGATGATGTAAAGGTCAAGATGGAGAAGGCGGGATTGCTACAACTCTATGAGTTGCCCTATTTTGGAAAGCTAGAGTGCCTATATCAATGGATGATGTCATGAGTACATGAGGATTACTTCCATTTTACAGGGCACAAGATGTGCATTACTCCTCAACTCATCTCACAGTTCATGGGCCTCAAATGCCAAGGAGTCATCCTAGATGATGACCTGAGTGACAAGGAGGAAATTCAGGAAACCATTACTGAATACACCGCAAGAAAGGGTCGAGATACTATGACATCTCAGACATCAAGGACCCAAGTGATGAAGATGGCTGCACATCTAGTAATAAAGCTAAATGGCCAGGAGAGATGGACTTAGGTCAATAAGCCTTGGTTACATGTCTGTAGGAAAATTATAGAGGGAACCATCTATAACCTACCTACATACATCATGGAGGAAATTTTTAGTTACACGAAGGAGGGGGACAGAATCCTCTTTGGCAACATCTTGTTAACTATAGTGTTTTCAGAGATTGGAGTACCAGATGTGTTAGACAAGTTTGTATGGGAATACCCACCGAGGACCCTTCACCCATGAAGAGGTTTGAGAAGTATGTATGTGTGACACAATGTCAGCACCCCACAAGGTGTGCCTGGAGAAGTGGTACATGTGCCTGAGGAACACATTCGGGGTGGAATGGAGGATTCCTGAGAAACTTCTGGCAGTCACTGAAGGAGAATCTGAATTTGCGGTGTACCAACACTTCTTCCGGGTAGGTTCAAACTAGTAGATGAGTCTTGGAGCCCATGGTGTAAGCTTCCCTTCACATTCACAGCTCAATACTTCCAAGCAGGAGTAAATAGATTCATGGAGTCCAAAAATTTGAGGTTGGAGTTGGGTAGTCTAGACCGGGAGCACGAGAAATGTGTAAGAATTTGAACTACCCTGGAGGCAAGCGTGCATACATAGAGAGATATGTATCGCATGAGATATAAATGACAAGGCCAATAACACTACCCATTGTAGGAGGATCCACGATGTGCGTGTACCTCCGCATAAGGCCCAAGTTTGAGAAGGGAACATACCTAGAGAATGAGGTCTCCATACCTGAATATCCCATGGGTAGGAAGGGCCCACGCCCAAGAAGAGGGGAAGAGAAGGAGAAGCACCAAGTGTGCATATGGCTCGAGATAGTGAGCATGCCATCGACAAGCACTAAGCCCAGTACTTACGCATGTAGAAAGAAGTCCCCGGAAAAGAGAAGACACCAAAGGAAGAGGCACCAAGAGCAACCCCTCACCAAGAAAAAGTAGAGGATAGAAGAAGAAGCTAACTCAGAGGAGACCGAAAACTTGGAGAAACACCTAGGTAAAAGAGAGGATGAGAGTGGAGAAGGTGACAATGGGGAGGACGAACCTGAAAGGGACTAGGAGCCACATGTCCTAGAAGTATATGACTCTGGAGAAGAGAGTGGAGAGGAGAAATAGGAATTCATTTTTGCACGGTGAAAGAGTACACAGGGTGAGGAAGGTGCCCAAGACATGGGAAAGACTGAGGATAGTGCGGAAAAGTAGGAACCCATAATTTTTACAAAGGAGTAGATCACAGAGGTGGCAGAGAGAGAAGCCCAAAGAATGCTCGAGGACTTGGTAGATCAAGAGTTGGAGCACAATGTGGATATAGTGCTTTGGAGGAAGGAAAAGACGAAGATAGTGAGAGGAGGTAGGCCAAGATGGGAGGAGGTCCCAACCTAATCGTACATTTTCCAAAAGGAGCATGCTCGGGGGAGAAGGGAACTTGATGCAGAGAAAAGGCTAGTAATGAGCTAAGTTGATGACTTAAGAAAGGTGTTGCGCGTACATGGTTCCAGCACTATACCCACTGAAAGGCTTCTAGCCATGGGGTTGTTTGAAAAGGAGGGCGCGTACCCCAGGACCAAGAATATGATTTCTTGGGCGTTCGAGTCCCACATTGACGAGCTAGACTTTAAAGTCTACCAGAAAGCACTCATTATGTTGCCATAATCTAAGGGAGACAACCCCTTAGTGAATTCTTAGGAGCTCTTAGACAAGAAAGTATGCAATGCTCTTAATAAGGTTGTGGTTGAGACAAAGGCAAGGCTATTTACATGAAATGACAACATAAGGGCTCTATAGGGGAAGTTAGCCAAGAAAGAAGAGGAGCTGGCTGAGATGGCTAGGAAATTAAAGCAAGAGGAGTTGATTAGCACGTAGCTGAGGCACGAGCTCAAAGATGAGAAGACAAAGGTGCAAGAAGTCTACAAGAAGGTGGAGTCGATCAAGAGCGCCATCATATTGAAGCACCCAGACCTAGCGCCAATCCCTCAGAGGTACACATAAACTTTGGAATTATTAGAAGACCTAACGTGTGTCCTCACCATGGAGAGATGACCATTGGCCTGGAGTCTACAGAGGAAGTAGTAGCGTGCTTGAAGGAAGAAGACAAGCTAAAGGTGGTAGCACTCATTGCTAAGTATAGCAAGGTGCTCAGATGTAAAGATTGCTTCCCAATCTACTAAGGCCACATATGACAAATGCGTGGATAAGGATAAGGTAGAAAGCACCTTGGTCGCTACCCATGAAGCAGAGCTAAAATAATTCTAGGAGAATAATAAAAGAAATAGGGCGGAGAGGGATAAATTCCTGGCAGATGTAGAAAGAAAATCCTAGGAGATTGAGGCACTAAGGGCTCAATCAAAACACGATCGAAGGAGCTATACCCTCATATCACCAGAAGGATGGACACACTTGAAGACTTGGGCAAGGAGATGGAAAATATTGTTGAAACTTTGGGCACCTAGGGGATTGGCCTAACTTTTGATGAGGTAAACATCATGGTCTGGGCGACCTCTTCCGAAGGCAAAGGGTGAGGTCGATGCATGGAAAAAATTAGAGGCTGACTTGCAGAGGGATTTCCCTAGCCTGCTAAGCTAATGCCCCCCCATTCTTTCTTCTCTCCCCATTATTTCATTCCCTTATTCTTTTGCAAAATGTAAGGCTATTGCTAAAATTCTTTAAGGCAGCGTGCATCTTAGTTAAGTAGAGTGTTTCCGAGGATGGAGAATAGGTGTAGTGTGGGGTGATGTTGGGCCCCTGGAATATTGACCAAGTATGAAGGCATGTAGGCACGTGGGATCCCAGTTATAGAATGGCGCACAAGGAAAAAGCACGTAGGAGAAAGGTTTAAGGAAGCACATAGCACGCGACGTGTGAAAGGAGGTTCGGGACTTAGCCAATTTGAGCACCCAAGGTAGAACATGTGAAAAGCGTGATTGGTTGCACATGGATAAGATGCCATCCTGGTGATAGGCTGGCCCAAGAAAGAGCATGCCCCGATGGAATCTTCTAGAAGATCATCATGAGATAAAGTGGAAAGCTCAAGCCTAGAGGAGCATGCTTGCATGAAGGACCACAATCGACACTTGGCATCCGATTTGAGGGTGTTGGAAGGTGAGTTGGCAGCTTGGGAAAGCTATAAATACAAGTTCTGTGGAGTAGAGGATAGACCGATATACACATATACATCTTCATAGAGATACATGGAGACATGGAGACATATAGACATATGGGGAGATATACATAGGAATAGCGGGTTAGAAAGTGAGCGAGCTCTAGAATTACTGAAGTGGATACTTTAGGTTCTGGAAAGAATGTACCAAGCATGGAAGTTGTTATTTTATTTTTCTTTTAGATTAGTTACATATGTCAAAGTGATACGCATGAGTACAATCTCTCTCTGTGACACTCTGTAATGAACCAATGAATATAATGAGGTTACCTATTATAAATAGACATGGATATCAATGGTTTTAATGCATATTTCTCTCATATGAGTTCTCTGTCCTTTCATGCTAAGAATGGATGTTTGTATATTTCTTTCTGTTATAATATATGTTCTGGATTATGTTAAAAGCCTTCGGTTTGAGTGACTGCAAGGATCTGGAGGCTGTTCTGAGCCCTATGGTTCTTGTTTTTCTTAACTTCCTAAATACTCTTATAGTAATCATAGATGATGCTTCCCACTAAACTCACATAAAAGAGATACTTGGTACCCACGTGTGCCTTGGGTGAGTGCTTAGCTTATGTTGGGTGATAGGCCAACACGCATGGGGTTTCTTCCTTTTGTGATAGGAGTAAAAATGACTACATAAGTTCTCTGGCATTTATGATCCTCAACTCGATTGAAAACCACCCGAGGAATAGTAGAATGGGTTGGAGGAAAATAAACCATTTGGATTCATTATGCATTCAAATTTTCAAGCTTGTTGGCTCTACATGTGGTATTTTAATTTTTTGATATCTCGGTTTGATTTTGTTGCATGTTTGAATTTCCCCTCGCATGGCGTAAATAAGGGAAAAACTTGGTCGTAGAAACTATAAAAAGAAAATGGGAAAAAAATTAGTGGATTTTTGGCATTTTTGTTAGAAATATTTCTATGGAAGATTTTTGGAAGGATTGAAGAAAGGAAGGTAATTAAGGAGCACTACTAGGCATGATAGGACCTATCTCATTAAAATCTCTTTCTTTTATTTAAAAATTTTCATTAAAAGAATGCTGATCTTCATGAAAACATCTCTAAGAATGTTTTCTGGAATGGTTGATTGTTTCTTTTTCTTATGTGTTTATTTTTGGACATGGTTTCTTGGATAAGAATAGTTTTATGAAATAGAATATTTTAATGAATCTGGGTTTCGAATGGAGTTGGAAAAAAATGTGTTTCTTATTTGGAAAACTGGGTATGAACTCTCAAGGGATTCTGCACTTGATAAAATGTCACTTTGTTGTATCCTTTGGTGTTTGTGTGTTTTTGCAAGGATTCGGTTTTAATTTATTGATATATGGAACTCACTGGTCATTGTAAAATTAGGGTTCGTTTAACAGTTGTTAGGTCAAATTTGTTCGCAAAATAATTGATGCATGTTTTTGGAACCTCTGTTAGGTTTGGAGGTTTTCCGTTTTGGTTGTATTATCTATATGATGGTTGACTTGTTCTTAAATTCATGTTCTGGGATTTGGTTTCAATTTATTGACCTTTATCTCGGCTTCAGATGTATTCATATATTTAGAATTTTTTTAAAGTATCATTCTCAACCTTGAATGGGTACTTTTGAAGGTGGTTTTGAGAACTATAAGTGCACGTTGTTAGGTTAGAAATGAGCTTCATGTTTCTGTCTTCTTATGTTTTGTTTCAATGTTTTCATACCCTTGTTAGGTCATCTCCAGTTTTGGAACTTGGTTGATTTTATAAGAGATCCAGGTTTGTGTTGATCTTGAATTGGGTTCATTTCCTTTTTATCCTACGAAGAGTAATTGAGCTTCGAGCATCGTGTTAGGGGTATTATGATTGATTTTAGTTCTTGTTTAACTCTAAGATTCTTGTGATTTTAATTTTCATTGTCTCCTTGATAACGAATGCATGTTTTGTTGAATATTTGATCCTAAAAACTATCTCCTTGAGACTGTACTCACATGTTTGTGATAGTTCTATGGTCTGAGAGAAGTTTCTTGTTTGATTTTGGGTTGTTTAAAATAATTTAGATGATGAGAGGTCTGTCTGTGACCTTAGGTAAGGAATTTTTCATTCCTTAAACTTGGATCTTAGTCCTTCTAGGTAGGACTCGTGCTCGCATTTTGGTTTCTTGTAACCATTCTGAATGTATTCTCCTTAGCTTATCATGGGAGATATGGAGCATCCAATTGTTTATTGTTTACTGGAATGCATGATTGTGATGGTTATGTTTTGTTCAAATAGGTTTGAACTCGATGAGAAATACGATCGATCTTTCTAGAAGTATGTTTGATTCAAATTTTGAAGGCTCGAGCAATCCTCCTTTAGAACATACAATGTTTTTATTTTTTATCGTCAAATTGTTCAATGTTATGGTATCCTCTTGGTTAGAGGTAGGAATTTTGATGGCAGAGTTGTTTGGACAATTTTTTCCATGCTAGATCATTAGTTTTTGTGTCAAACCTTTTATATTTTTATATGAAGTTGATTTTAATAGGATCGACATTTTGTTCTTATAAAATCATTGTGTTTTTAGATCAATTCATTTTTAATTGATAAATTGGGATCCGATTATGCTATAATGGAAATTTTCTTGATGAATTAAATTGAAGTCAATTTGGATAGATCATGATTTGAATTAATTACTTTCTTAATTGGTTGTAGTTGACTGTTATCATGTTGAAATGATTGTTAATTAGATCATGATGAATTGTTAACTTCTTATTTGGAAAATTATACTTAAATTGATTTAGTGTGTCTTATCTACTCTCATTTTGTGACCTTTTGGGTAGTCATTATTAATATTATTATGGTGTACTTGGAACCTTTTCATTAATAGCAGGGTTCTTTTATGAAACAATTAGATTAAAGAATATTGTTTTAACATTATAGCTCTTATCATGCTTAGTTCTTGTGAACTGACTCATGCTAACAATTTTATAGATGGACTTCATGAAAAGTGAAAGGAGAAAGACTTATAAAAAGTTGCATTTTTATTGATGAAATCATCTTCTTCATTCATATGTTTATGTATTGAAAATTATCTTGAAATGAACTTGTTGTAGAATCATGAGGATGTAATAAACTTGGTTTTGTAATGATGAAATATGTTTCTTATGAACTTATGGAATATTAATTAAGTTGAGAGTAAAGTGAACTCTCTCTTTTGATAAATAAATTGTTGTGAAGGTAGTTAATTTCTGATTTATTCTAAAGTCTTATATGACTTAGATTTTCTTAATATTCCTAAAATATTAATATGCATGCATGTATTTTATTGATATACTTAAAGATTAACAAGCTTAGCTTAATGGATTTTAAGGTATAGATTAATACTTGTAAAGGAGTTATATGTATGTATGTATGTATGTATGTATGTATATATATATATATATATATATATATATATATACATACTTGACTTATCTCAAATGGGAAATGATATAACTAAGATGCTTCGACGTTATATCCTCTTTCAAGAAAAGAGGGAATAAAGATAGTTATATAGATGAATGTGGCATTATTTTATGAATCTACACCTTATGTTTCTAATTTCATTAATAGGACTATAGTCCTTAATAAGAAAGAAAAAGGATACTTCTTTTTATCATTGAATCGAATAATGTATGCTATCTAGTTGTGACTTTAAGTTTAAATCATATTAGATGATTGGTTGCATGCTCTTTATATGTAAACAATAAATGGAAAAAGGGGAAGCTTAAATGAATTAATAGGAAGATTTTGACATTCAATAACACTAAGTCTAATGTATAAGCTTTCAATCAAGATTGTTTACAATATTGACTATAGTAAGAAAACATAATGATCTTACTTACTTATTATCGAATTCAGATATATCGATAAATGGAAATAATGGTTAAGATTAAAATGTTCATATGCATGAATGCATATTTTATCTGCATACCTTCAATTGGTGTAAAAGTACATTTCATGTCCTTCTTTGGAACAATCATACTTAGTGAACCTTTAGGTGTGTTGTTTAATGATAAATTAAACAAGATAATAAATTGATGGGTTAATAATCTAATGTTCTTAAGTATGTTAGTTTAGTTGAAGGAACTTAGTAGGTTGTTGTGAAATAGGGATTGTAGTAAAGTACCCTCTTAATGATGGGAGTCATTACGAGGATATTGTGATGTATCTAGCTATGCTTAAACACCCCACTTAGTTCAATTAGCTTGATTGACATAAGTGGAAATTTGGTTCATGGTTCTACTTTAAACAAGAGATAAACACTTGGACTAGTGTAGTTGTCAACTCATATTGACTTAGGGTAAATAAACACACCCAATCAACGAAATTTGATTGATTATGTCTATTTATCCTTAGTCACCACGAGTAGTCTTCCACACTAATGTACGTGAGATTCCCTTATTTAACATGAAACTTTGACTCAAGTTTGGTTGAAAGTAGTCAAGAAAGACCAATCTAGATAACATAATGAGTATGGTGAAAGACATATTCATTTCGATGAGTATGTCGTCTTGGAATGTAAACATGTTTAAAATTTTTGCCAAAGTATCACAAGCTGCTAGTTTCGATGTCTTATATCACCTAGTCTAAGTAGTGGGATTTCAAAAGAATATCGGTAGCAGATATTTAGATAGGCTTCTTAGGCAGAACACTTAAGTGACCCTTAATGGGTAAAATAACCAAGTATACATAGTATACACTTGAACAATTTAACATGAGAGATCATTTAATACCGAGTCATGGAATGAGAGATCGATGTTTCACCAAGTCATTACAACTACATATGGTTTTCTGTTATGAGATGGATTGGAAATGGAATGTGTGTTCTAAATTATATGAATTTAGAATAGAGAACATTATTAGATATAAAAAAATTCCCCTTGTTGCTTAGTCATAAAAAGTGGATGTTACATTTTGGTATAAGAGCTGAAGGTTGCAGATCTTGAACCTATTGAGTCCATATCTGATAAAAAATTAATTTTGTTGTAACAAAAAATGGTTAGAATAAGGGGAGGTACTATAAATAATATGCCTCTAGGTAGAGAGGAAGCTACTGCACAAAAACTTGACGAGATTTTTGCTACTCTGTTGGACACAAGATATCATCTTGTTGTACTTGAATAACAAGTAATGGGAAATGAGGAGGAAGATGATGATGATAATAAAAATTAGTCACCTCCAGGAGACAATGTCAATGCTAGAAATTTGGGCATTGATAACAATAATAATGTTTTGAATGCCAATAATAATGTTGCAAATGCACCTAATCACTGATAATAAAAATTCAATATTAACAACTGAACTTACTAATGACATAAAGAGGATAAGTATACAAAAGTTTGATGGAATTACTTTGGGAGATGGGGCTGAGAATTGGCTCAGAAAAATTGAGAAGTACTTTGCAATAAGGAACTTCTTTGAAGAAACAAAAGCAATATATGGATCTTATGAGCTTTCCCATGAGGCATCCTCCTGGTGCGAAAACCGTAAGAATAAACTAAACCTTGATGAAAATAGCATTACATGGGATCAATTTAAGGGATAATTTAGGAAACATTGGCTGCCATAACTCTATTATGATCAGAAAATGACATAATTTCATAATTTAGTCAAGGAAAGTTAACTATAACTGAGTACTGGGAGAGGTTTACCAAACTTCTTAAGTATGTTCCACAATATCAAACTGATGAAAAAGTTCAGGATATGCAAGTTTATTATGGGATTGAATCCTGTCATAGGAGGAGAGGTAGATGTGCACAACCCAACCACTATGGAAGGGGTTATAGAAAAATCCATAAGGAAAGAACAAAAATTGAAGGCAATTTCTGCTCATAAAGAAGAAAATCGAAAGAAAATTTCCAACTCTTCTTCATCACTTGCACCTAAGAAGGTGGCATGGAAAAATTTTGGAGTCAAAAACAAGTTTGTGACTGATAACAATAAGAAAACAACAACAAATAAACCTAGTTGCGAACATTAGAATTTTTTTTGTGAAGAATAACAATAATGGGCAGAAACCTTTTGGAGGTCAAAATAGTAATTTCAAGACCAGAAATAAGTTTGAACCAAAAAGAGAACCTATAGGGAGTTGTTTCAACTGTGGTAAGGATCACTATGAAAACCATTTCCCTCTAAAGTAAGATGACACCAATCGGGAATATAAGATACATGCTGCAGATGGTGATAAGTAAGATGAAAAGAAAGTTATGCCCGTAGAAGTGCTAGGTAAATTATTTGGTCAACTGTTACTATAATTTTTGATACTGGAGCTTCAAAATGTTTCATTTCTAGTAAATTAGATGAAAAATTAAAAATAAAAGTAGGAATAATGGAAATATTTTGGAATGTACATTATGGTAATAATGTTTCCCATATTGTTAGTAAATGTCTTTTTGGAGAAGTCTTAGAATTACCAAGTTTTTCCACTGAAGTAGATAGTTATATTGCTTCTTTGGGGTCTTATGATGTAATAATTGGTGTTAATTGGCTTGTTGATCATAAAGAAAAAAATTATTGTTTTGAAAAACACATTAGATGCCTTGATGATCTGCGTAGAAAACAAAAAAAAATTAAGGATTAAACGGAAAATTTCAGTTAGGAAACTGTTAGCTATGTAGCTTAAGAAGGCTAAAAACAAAGGCTACACTTTGTATGCAGTAAAAAATTTTGAAGCAACAGAAAATGATAGTGATTTCATCGAAAAGTATTCGTTTTTAAGAAATTTCAACGATGTGTTTTTGGAATAACTACTTGGTCTTCCGCCTAAACAAAAATTTGACTTTATAATAGAAATCAAACCTAGAACTGAACCTATTTCTAAGGAATCTTATTGAATGACTACAACTGAATTTGTAGAAATTAAGGCACGATTATAGGAATTGTTGTCTAAAGGTTTGATAATACCGAGTATCTCACCTTGGGAGCACCGTTATTTTTGTAAAAATTAAGGGTGGGACACTTAGAATTTGTATTGATTACAGAATGTTAAACAAAGAAACAATCAAAAACAGATATCCACTTCCTAGAATTGATTATTTGTCTTATTAGATGCATGGAGCATTAGTTTATTCAAAGATAGATCTTTGTTTCAGATATCATCAATTGAGAATCAAGGATGAAAATATTCATAAAAAAAATTTTAGAACAAGGTATGGACATTATGAATTCATAGTTTTACCTTTTGGTTTGATAAATGCACCTACATATTTTATGAATCTAATAAATAATATTTTTAAGAATACTTGGACAAGTTTGTACTTGTATTCTTGGAAGATATTCTTATCTATTCTAAAATCATTTATGATCACCATGAGCATTTGAAAATTGTACTTGAAATATTGAGAAAAAGAAAATTATTTGGTAAGTTGTCTAAATATTCTTTTTATGAAATAGAAGTGCACTATTTAGGACATGTCATAAGAAAATATGGAATAGTTGTTGCTCCATCAAATATTGTTGCCATAAGCCGAATGGCTGCACCTAAAAATGTATATGAAGTCAAAATATTCATGGGGCTTTTTAGTTGTTACTGAAAGTTTTTAAGGACTTTTCAAAAGTCGTAGTCAGCTTGATTACTTCATTACCAAAGAAAGACAATTTTTTTTTGTGGAGTGATAAATATGAATCAAAATTTAAAACTCTAAAATAACAACTAACTTTTACACCTATTTTGGTTTTTTTGTATCCAAATGGAAGCTTGGTAGTTCTGAGATGCTTCCGATGAGGGACTAAGAGGTATATTGTTACAAGATGATCATGTTATAGCATATGAGAGCATGAAACTCAAGTTACATGAGTTTAATTATGCTCCCCATGACTTAGAGCTTGCTTCCATAGTTCATGCACTTCAATTATAGAGACATTATCTCTTAGGAATACCTTTTGAGTTAAAAACTGACCACCTTGGGCTGAAGTATATTTTCACTTAGCCAAATCTGAATGTAAGACAATGAAGATGGTTATATTTTTGTCACAATATGATTTTGACATAAGTTACATTAAAGGTAAAGAAAACAGAGTGGCAGATGCACTAAGCCATAGGAAACATATTTCTACACTTGTAACTTTGAGAACTCAGTTTAAGGATGAGGTAAAGAGTATCATGGATTCTTATTTGTATTTTTAGAAAGTTAAAGAGAACTTGTTGCATATCATAATGATGCAAAATATAAAGGTTTTAACTTTGATAATGAAGGAATTTTAGGATATGAAAAGCAAGTGTATGTACCTTCAAGAAATGAGCTAAGGAAAAATTTAGTGATGGAATTTCATAATTAACCTTACTTAGGGCATCCCACTATGAAAAAATGCTTGCTGATGTAAAACAACAATATATTTGGAAAGGGATGAAGAGATACACAATTGATTTTGTTTCACATTGCCTAGAATATCAACGTGTTAAAATTGATCATATGAACCCATCTAGTTTACTATATCCTCATAAAGCATACTGAAATTCAAGTGACAAGTAATAATTATGGATTTTGTTTAGGAGCTTCCTATGTCTAAAAATAAGCATGATGTTATTTTATTTGTGGTAGACAAATTAACAAAGGTAGTGCATTTTATTGTTGGTAATCTTAAAGATGATTCACTTGTTTTAGCAAAAAAAATTACATGAAAATTTTAGATTACATAGAGTACCTAAATTGATTATATCTGATAGAGACCCTAGAATGAAATCTCTTTTCTAGTTTTGAATGCAACCTTAGGAGAAAAGCTAAATTTTAGTTTCGCATACCATCCAGAAATAGATGGTCAAACTGAGAGAGTAAATAAGGTTTTGGAGGATATGTTAAGAATGTACTATATGGATCAGTAGTACAAGTGGGAAGAATACCTTCCTTTAGTTGAATTTACTTATAATAATACTTATCATTCCTCTTTAAAAATGGCACCTTTCAAAGCATTGTATGGAAGGAAATGTAAAACTCCAGTTAGTTGGGATAGCATTGAAGATAGAGAGGTAATTGGACCTGAAATGCTTACTTGAAATGGAACAACAAGTAAAAATAATTCATGAATGATTAAATAATTTGCTGATAGGAAGAAAAGTTATGCAAATCTGAAAAGGATTGATAAGAAATATGAACTTGGTGAAAAATTATTTTTACGTGTTAAGCCTAAAAAGAGATCTATTACCTTTGGCAAGGCAACCAAATTATCACCTCATTTTGTGGGACCTTTCGATATTTTTGAAGTGATTATCCCTATATCTTATCGCTTAGCATTACCTCCCACTTTGTCACAAATGCATGATGTTTTCCATATTTATTTTCTTAAGAAATACATTTAAGATATATCACATGTATTAAATTGGGATTCCTTGTAGGTCCAAGACCAAAGAATAATCTTGGTTGAACTCATAAGTGTACTGGAAACTAGCTTGTTGCACTTATGAAATTGTGAAATCGTCAATGTAAGGTCGAGTAGGACAAGTTTAATGAAGACAATGCAACATGGGAAAACCTTGAGGATATGAAAACCGATTTTCCTCATTCGTTCGAACATAATTAATTCTAATTTTTATGAAAAAATTAAAGACTTTGTTTGAATAATAAATTTACTTTATGTCACTTTTTGGGTAGGTATTCTAATTTTTAGTATTGGGAAGGAAATTATGATGTTGTAATAAGTTATGAAAAACTTAAATTCTGGAAATGCATTTCTGTTTGAATTTTTTTTTGAAATAATAATTATAATTGTGATTATTTTTCTTGTTTATGATTTTCAATTAAGTAAATCATCAGGGAAAATGATGCTTTTTAGAGGGGAGGTATGTAATGCCTCTACTAGGGATGTTTTCTTTTATCACTTATGTTAATGAAGTAGCAACGTTGATAGATGATTCTTGTTTTGAAGATGGTGTACTCTTTAAAATTGATTAATCATGTTGTTTTAGAGGATATGCTATATCTTCTAAAAGCTGGATAACTTCATACCATGACAATTCTGAATTTATTAATGAAGTATTCATATGCTTTTATGCTAAACTTTTTCATGTATTTTGCATGTGGATGAAGGAAATAAATTTGGTTTAAATTGTTCTTTTCTTAGTTTACAATACTGAACTTTATTTTCATTCGATGATTGTAAAGTACATGATTAATCACCTTGAATCATGTGTTCAATGAAAAGTTACAAAAGCTATGGAATGAGGCTAAAGAACCTCAAAGCTTTGCTAACTCATCCATGCACCATGAGATAAGAGATAAACAAGAGTTAATCCTATACATGCATCATAACTTTGAAAAAACATCAAAACGTAGCATATATACTACTCTCTACTCTTTAGATTACTTAATTAAGAAATTGAACCTAATAAGATCAACTTAGCAATCAAAGGGGTGATTAGTTGTTTATGGTTTTCAAGCTTTCAAGAATGGAGTCTCACCATTAATGGATTCAAGGCCAATGGTTCTCTCTATTTACTCTAAACTTGGATTATGGATGTAAATGGAGGTTATTAGCTCAAGATCAATGAAGGGAGTAATTTTAAGATCAAATGTCTTATAGCTTAAAGATAATAAAAATGGAATCCCAAAACTAGGTGTTCTTAGTGTTAATAAGATATCTTAGATGTGAAGGTGTAAGTTGAATGAGTAGGCTTAGCCTTGTATTTATAGTTTTGAGAATAGAAGAGTTTGAACTTTGGGTGCATGTGGGACTAAATTCTAAAAAGCACTTTTAGATTAGATTAGGATAAACATGATTTACGCTTAGATAATCTTGGTTTAGGCTAGTTAACTAGGGTTTAGGCTAGTTAAACTTGATTAGCAAGTGATTAGAGACTCATTGAGAGTTAGGAGGGTTCGGCTAACCAATTGTGGTGATAGATAGCCTATCAAGCCAATAGAAGTGGTATGGAGAGAACTAGGGAGGTTATGAATGGTCGAAAGGAGGTATATTTATCTAATAAGAGAGATACTAGCCAAATAATCTGATTATAGGAGGAATACGACTGAGAAGGTGTTGTGTATGGGCATCCGATAATGGAGCAAAGAATAAGGAATTAACGAAGTGTCGTTAATTGAATGGATTGGATGAAATGCTAAGTGTAAGCATATTTTAGGTGTCTACATTTGCCCTCTTTGGGGTGATGTAAGTGACATCACTTCAAACAAAGTAGACAAGGATAAATAAGTAGAAAATTTTGAAGGGAAGAAAAAATGAGTATAATGGAGGATGCCCCCTCAATTTTCGATGGGGTGATAGAAGAACTCGATTGACAATCGAAAAGATGAGAAAGAGAACAAAAGAAAGAATAGTGTGAAGAATAAGACAAGAAAGGGGATATATAAGAAAAAGAGTATGAGGAATGGGGAATGAAGTAACATCCATCCAAAGTGCCTTTTAAACAACTTTATTTTTCATCATATTACAGAGATATTCATCATTGGTCCTTATTAAAAAGAATGAACAAAAGTGTAGTATGACATGAAAAGCCATATACGAATAAATGTGCATTCTAAAAGCGCTAACTCCATGCAACATACAAAATGCAATGTAATACGAGAAAGTAAAAGATGTCAAACTCCATGCAACATACAAAATGCAATGTAATACAAGAAAGTAAACAAGCTAACCTAACAAACAAACATACCGTAATATTTTTGTTATCGAGCTTCAATTCGACTGTGTGAGTTAACGACAAGGGTTGACGATGGTGCCCCAAGAAAGGATACATGCAAGGGGAATAATGGAGGAAACTTTTGTCCTATGAAAAAAAGTAATGTGCACTATGAAACAATACCAGCAACCCATTGTGCCCCCGAGTAGTATAGACGGAGTAAGCAGCTTAGCTTTTGTTGATGGAGGTAGATCAAGATGATCCACGAGTCATGCACCTGAACAGGTGAGAACCAAAGAGTGACATCTTGTAGGATGATTTATTAGAAGACTTTTTTTTATGTTTCTTGAAACATATTTGAATGTTTTTGATGATTTTGAAATTTTTTTGAAACTATGTACAGAAGACAAGGAAACATGGATGCCACTAGTGATAGATGGGATGTACAAAGGCATAAGGCCATGTGTGTATGAGAAATGTGAGAATGTAAAAATTCCCCAGCGATTAGGTGGGAGTATTCAAAGGAAAAATATTCACAGGTAGAAGTGGGACCCAATGCCATTATAGATAGGTTCAACATGATGATGAACATAAACCAATGAAGTCTGAGAGAAGAAGCAAGATGATGACCCCAAAGGTGTAAGTTAGCCTAACAACACATTATAGAAAGGAAGGAGAAGATTGTTTTTGTGAAAGGGGACAAAGGTGTCTAAAAACATGGAAAAAAAGTAATCTTATACACATGGATGTTCTGAACGAAGTAGAAGAATGATGTGAATGATATGAATGTAGCTTAGAAGCCTTGCAATGAAGAAGTGATTAGCCAAAGGCACAAATCAAGAGACGAGATAAGAACTAAAGCAAGAGTTTTCACAAGGTCTAAAAAAAAAGACACTTGGTAACATACTAATCCTACCTACTCATAGAGATCCAGTGTGTGCATGTGGAATTTATTACCTCTTGAAGGGAAGATTTAATAGACAACAAGTGAAGACACCCTAGCCAATGTGTAGGAATGATTGATTTTGAAAGGCCATTTTTGAATGGATGAAGGATAGGATAGTCGTGCATTGCTCTCCTGCCACCAAGTGTGCATAGCCCCGACGGAGATGTATTTGATTCTAATCACAACATTTATTTACTGCTAGTCAAGCACCCATAACCCCATTAGAGATTCTTGGAAATAGCCCAAGAGATATTTATATATAAATTTGCATTTGCTTTGTAGCTTTTATCTTTTGATTTATTGATCTTGATTCTTTTTCTTTCTAAAAACTTATTTCAGATCTCTTGTTTGACAACGGGTTAAGAACCACTGATGGCTTGATGGAAGGAAATGGAAATGAATGTGATGACGACATTGGCTAGTGTCAACAAATATGTCCAAAATTTCTTCGCAACAAGTTTATTAGATGTTGAATGTGATAGGATCTCTAAGAGGTGAGTCATTCTTTAATTTACGAAAGTGATGAAAGACTAGGTCAAACAGATACCATAGAAATAAATGTCGCAGAATACATGTGAATAGGCTAACCAAAATATCACCAAAGGGATGAAAATGGTAGGAAGACTTGTAGAATAACAACAAGGAAGGGAAGAAAGAAACATCCATGTGTACGCAATACCTGATTGCAATGTTTGATCTTTGTACCTTTGATTTTTGCTTTATGTTTTCTCATGTTTTTTTATTTTTGAATTGTTTTTTGATTTTTAGATTTTTGATGGTTTTTGGAAAGGTGGGACCAAAAAATTCACTCTACGTGGTAAGATCCAACAATGATGTCTATGACTTCCTTGATAAGGGAGACTAGGTGTGATTGTTTATCAAGAGTCATGTTTTCCCCGATCTCGATGATCGTGGTGAGCTCATACTCAAAAAATGACTACGATTTATCCTGAAACAAGAATTTTGTATGCGGGAACTTGAGTTCCTTATCCAGAGGTTTATGCACTTTACACCAAACATGATGGTTACATTGATGTGCATTCTTGAATCGTGCTTGATTTTCAACCTTAAGATCATTTGATTTTTGGGGAGATATAGAGATCTTTGTAGTTTTGATATGAGCTTGATTAAGAAACTATTTGGGTTTCTTATAAGCTGACGTGTGACTTGTCTAATCCCGAGAAGGAGAAGAAAGTGAACATGGACATTTAGAAATGATGTGAGAAATGACCGTGGGCTTATCATGACCATTGATAGAAGAAATATGTGATGGATGAAAAGGTTATGGTCCAAGAATTGAATAGGATAGGCTCGAGGAGGTGAGCCACTAATAGAAGATGATAAAGGACTCATTAGGAATATGGCCCTAAGATGGAAGAAGTTGGGCTATGTGAGACACATGGCCCAAGAATAGAATAAGATGACGAAGGGCTCTAGGACATGGCCCAAGTATAGATGAGGAGGGGATACTGAGAGGGTCCCATAGATAGAATAGGATGAAGGGCTACTCGGATGTGGCCTAAGAATAGAAGTTAATGGGATACAGGAGGTGACCCACATGTAGAAAATGGAGGATTACCTAGATGTGGCTCCAAGATAGAAGAAGATGATGGGCTACCCAATGGTGACCCAAGGAGAGATTTTGATTGAGGAATAATGATAGATAAGGAATGATTGGGTAACGAGAAGATCATCCACGACCCAATGCTAGACCCTAACATCTCATCATGCTCAGAAGAAGGTGAAGATGGAATAGAAGAAGAATCAAGTTCTATGAACTTAGGCTCCTCATCTATGTTCTATTGAAAAGGATTAACTTATTTTCCTAATACGTGAGCATATCAAGTTCTAGAAAGAATCCTTGTTTACAATCCTCTAAAGGGATATCATCATGTACTATGATTGTTTCTTCATTCTGAGAGAAATCAATCAATATAGGTTGTTTTTCTTGGGCCATAAAAGGTTGAATAGAAGAAATAGGTCCGATAAGCGGGAATATTGATTGATGAGAAGAAGATGACTCAAGAGAGGAAGTAGGATTGGAGGTAAACATCTCATGAATGGATGATTTAGATTTGGACCTAGATTACTTTTTTCGAAGATGGTGTAATGTAGGAGAGAAAATATGATCACATAGTCATCCATTAAGTTATGACGTAGGATCAAATTGGATGATTGACTAGAGGGAATCTGAGTCATGGAACTCTTTGACAGAGGAAGAGGTCATTGAGACAAGCTGATGAAGTGGTTCTTATGAAGAAAGGGAGGACCGTGACTCAAGAACCGATTTATATATTCAATCGACGAGAATATGGAGTCACATGAGTCTTAAAAGGAGGAATACATCATTAAGGTGATTTGAAATAAAGGTCCTATGAAGGAAGGGAGGATTGTGATTCAAGATTTGATCTAGGGGTATCCAAACAATAGTTGGGATCCGAGTCTTCAAAAGAAGAGTGGGAGTCCGAATGGTAGTTTGGATCGAATAAGAAGAAGAAGAAGAGTGGGGGAGCCTAAATAATTATTTGGATCGAAGCATCCAAAGCATACCAATAACTATGAGCAAAAGGTGGGGAACAAGGTACCTGAATGGTCTCTCTAGCACGAAGAACCAAATGAGGTTTAGTTATAATGGGAATCTTTTGATTTGAATTGCTAAACCTAGGTTCCATATTATAGTAAGTGTGAGAAACCGTCCGATAGTCAGTCATTGTTGGCATTTTTAAGCACAAATGTCTATCTCTAGATAGTGTGATGGAACTCCTTCAAAGGGAAGGAAGTGACATGTTGATTTGGGTAGCATAAGGGCAACCAACTAGACATTTGGTAAGTATGGAGATGCGTGTGTGATTTTTTGAAGAAGGTCTAAGGAAAATAAACATTGTGATGATGCAATATCGATGAGATCGAAAATGATTTGTCCTAGAAAATAATTTTTCAAATGAATAATCACAAGGAACAATCATGCAAGTGTGAAACACAAAGCCAATCAACAAGGAAATACACCCTATGCAAATACATGTGCAAAGTGATAGTTTGATGCAAAGATGATCAACACAATGTCAATATTTATGTCAAGCTTGAAATGAACAAGGTGTAAATATTAACAAAGGGTAGACATGACTCCCAATCAAAGGATAAAATGACGTGTTCAATAACCAACAAGGCCAAAATGCTAAAGGAATAGGTTTACAAATGTAAGTCACATAACCACACCAATTGGACACGTCTATCAAGATTCATGGGGAAGTGAGATATTAGTGTCAAAGTGGTATTGAAAAGACAAAAACAAATTAAGTGACACTCTTCAATATTTTGGACAATGTTTGAATTCAAACCAAGTCAAGGTATACCGAGGATAGGTTAAAATTTGTTCATCGTAACACCACAGTGTGGATACTTAGATCACATTTACGAAAAACATGACATAAGTATCTTAATTGTGTTGAGACTATGTGAAAAAGGTAACATGTCAAAGGGAGATCAAATGATGAATCAATCTGAACTATGATGATGATCTTGAAATCAAGATCAAGTGGCCATCAAAGATATAAGGATGCATCCACACACTTTAGATGTTTAACAACTCAGCCAAAAACATGGATGAGCGTAAATGGAAAAAAAGTGGTGAACACTATCTATGACAACACTCCCAAAAGATGCCTTCCCTTTTTCCAAATGGGAAACAAGAAAGCAAAGGTGTAGATAAAAATATGTGAAAATAAACTATGCGTCACTTGGGTAGAGTTTCACCTCGTCAAAGGTGAGAAAGAAGCTAAGCTAAGTGAAACATCATCTAATTTTCATGATGAAAGGCACTTAGGTCAAACTTAAGTGGACTCTTTGCCTTGTTCGAAAAACAAGGTTCAGACTCCAAATAAGTTGTCACTTCATGTGGCTCAACACAACAAGGACTAGTAAAGTGGGCCTCAAGACAAAATGGCCTCCTTAATAAGCTCTCTCAACTAGGTGTTACAAATTCATCTAAGAGCGGGCATGATTTACCCAAAAAGTTACACTAACTAAATTGGGAGTATCTCATCTTTTCCCCCTTCAAGTATAGTGGGCACTAATTGCATCCATCGTGTACTCTTTCCGGGGTCGTGATATGGACAAATTTGTAATGCTAACTCATAAGGAAAACTAGTCAAGTGGGTAAGCAAGGCACTTCCTGTTTCATCCACGAGGTTACTTAATGGTGGATTACTTTAGGGTTCCTAGAACCACCCCCATTGTGTTAACTTAAGGTGTTATGACAAAGGTTTTATGTTCTAGTTGAGCGGATAGGACATACCCTTTTTGAAACTTGCAATACAGTGTTTTGAATATGGTGTGTTTTTTTATATTTTTAACTTAATGTGGTTTTAAGTAGCACACCATTTGGCAACTTGTATGGAAACACATGTTATTGGGTTCTTTTTTTTTGTCTTAACTCCTCCTTTCTTTGGCATGTATTAGGTCCTACATACCAAGGTTTAGTAATTTTCCAAAATGGCATACAAAGGAGATAAGATGTTGTTTTTGATTTCCCAGATCATCCTAGGATGCAAGGAAAGATCATACGCAACAAGGTATCTCACTCAAATTTTTAATAAATGGAAAATTCCTAAGTAAAATGTGAAAATAAGTTCCTTTTAACCAACTTTTGAAAGCTAATTAAACCGTTTTGAAAGTATGAAGAAAGTGGTGAAACATTTTGATTCCCAAGATCACCTAGAAAGGTGCAAGGAAGAGCATACATGTTCACCAATAAAGATTAAAAATGTTTTTAATTTAGTATAAAAACTTAATGCAAAGGAAAACTATAAACCATTGTTAGAACCCTACAAAAAATTCTAGAAATCCAATTTTTGCACTTTTTTAACAATTTTTAGTAATTTGCATTTTTGGAGGTCTCCAAGGCACTTTGGGAGTTTTGTGATAGAATTTAGTATACTAAAGGTATATTTATTTTGGAATTTCCCTGCAAAGTATGCTTTGTTATATTTTCTATGCCTATTAAAACTCTAAAAACGGGTTGACGATTCAAAAGATATGGTCAAAACAAGGAGCACTAAAAATAAAATGGATGAATCCGGACTATACGAGACACACCTGCGCATCCAGTTGACACATACACATCCTGACAATGGAAACATGCCCAAGTAGATAGGTATGTGGGAAAGGTAAAAAATTCAAAGTCAACACCTTTGTGAAATAGGACACCTGCGTGCCCAAAGTGATGCATAAGTGCCCCCAGCCAACGGATACATGCCCTAACTAACACAAATGTGTGCAAGGTAAAAATGCAAAGGCAAAAAAGTGAAACATGACACCTACACACCCCCAGTGACACATATTCACCCTAGCCAATAGATACATGCCATAGAAAAACATAGACAATTTTAAATTTTTACAGTCAAGCTACTTATGTATACGCGGCCAGAGAAAGCGGATATGCGGCCCAAATGATAGAGACCCGTGCGTATCCATGTAGAGACAAAATTTTCAAATGATGAGGGCTTCCAGATAGGTATGTTCCTATTTTGATGAGGACATTGGGGTTTCAATGTGTATGCACCCCTTATTAACACCTACGCGCACCCTATGAAATACCTACAAAACTCACATATTTTCAAATTTTTAAGAGCAAACAGGTTAGTTGTTATTCAAAGTGTCTTGTTTCTATATCATACCCACAAAATATATGTGAATTAAGGTCATTTATCTAGTATTAGAAACCTTAATGAGGAAATAAGAAGCTATTTAATGAAAAAAATCTTGCAAATGAACTTTGAAGAACTCAAAAGACCTCCATTAATGGAGGATGGACATAAATGTCCCACCAGGCCTGCCAAATGTGTTCAATGAAAAGTTGTAAAAGCTATGGAATGAGGCTAAAGAACCTCAAATATTTTTTAACTCATCCATGCACCATGAGATAAGAGCTAAACAAGAGTTAATCCTATACATGCATCATAACTTTGACAAAAACCTCAAAACCTAGCATATATACTACTCTCTACTCTTTAGATTACTTAATTAAGAAATTGAAACTAATAAGATCAACTTAGCAATCAAAGGGGTGATTAGTTGTTTATGGTTTTCAATATTTCAAGAATGGAGTCCTACCATTAATGGATTCAATGCCAATGGTTCTCTCTATTTACTCTAAACTTGGATTATGGGTGTAAATGGAGGTTATTAGCTCAAGATCAATGAAGGGAGTAAGTTTAAGATCAAATGTCTTATAGCTTAAACTTAATTTAAATGAAATCTCAAAACTAGGTGTTCTTAGTGTTAATAAGATATCTTAGATGTGAAGGTGTAAGTTGAATGGGTAGGCTTAGCCTTGTATTTATAGTTTTCCAAATGGAAGAGTTTGAACTTTGGGTGCATGTGGGACTAAAGTCTAAACAGAACTTTTAGATTATATTAGGATAAACATGCTTTAGGTTTAGATAAGCTTGGTTTAGGCTATTTAAACTTGATTAGCAAGTTATTAGAGACTCATTGAGAGTTGGGAGAGGGCTGGCTAACCAATTGTAATTGATAGATAGCCTACGGCCAATAGAAGTGGTCTAGAGAGAACTAGTAATGTTATGAATGGTCGAAAGGAGGAATGTTTAGCTAATAAGAGAGATACTAGACAAATATGCTTATTATAGGAGGAATATGACCAAGAAAGTGTTGTCCATGGGCATCCAGAATGGAGTGAAGAATATGGAATTAACGAAATGTCGTTAATTGAATGGATAAGATGAAATGCTAAGTGTAAGAATATTTTAGGTGTCTCTGAGATCAATTATAGTTATCTAAGGCATGTTTGGGATTTTTTGATGTTTTTAATATCTTTATCAGTCAATCGAGAATATTTGATTTCTTCACCAGAAGCCAGACCGGGGTCACGGATGGTCCTGTAACATCTTTTGGATTTCACACTTCAAGGTGATTTATTCATCGTTTTGATGAACTATGGAAGGTAATGTTCTTTGATTAATTAATTAGAAACCAATTAATCTAAGTGTTTAATTATTCATCTATCCTAAAATTACGCTAAGTTTATTTATTCATTATATTGATTAAATATTAAAAATATAATGGGGAACTATCCTAAGTTTGGAATCTAATTAATCCTAAGATATATGAGATACTATGCCTAAGGTCCTAAGTTATGGTTTCTAAACTATTATTATTGGGACCTAACCTATTGGACATCGACCTAACTATGGCATTACGGTTGGATTTATTAGCAAATGGATTTGGATGGTAGTGGCACCATTCCAAATGCATCACTAGTTTTAAATATTCTGTTTAATTTTAAATACCACCAAATATGGTCAAGGTTTGGGGAAGGTAGAAAGTTAACAAGATGAAAACACTACTATTTTTGGTGAATGAATTTTTTGAAATGTTAGTTGTAACTACAGATGATAATACTATGTGGGAAATTTTAGAAGGGACTCACACCCCTATTGGCATTTATGATACTTGACTCAAGTAAAAACCACGGGAATAGTAGAATGGGTTGGAGGAAAAATAAACCGTTTGGTTTCATTATGCATTCATATTTTCAAGCTTCTTGGCTTTGCATGTGGTATTTTAATTTTTTGAGCTCTTAGTTTGATTTTGTTGCATGTTTGAATTCTCCCTTGCATGGTAGAAATAATGGAAAAATTTGGTCGTGGAAACTATAAAAAGAAAATGGGAAAAGTTTCAGTGGATTGCTTTGGCATTTTTGTTGGAAATATTTCTATGGAAGATTTTTGGAAGGATTGAAGAAAGGAAGAGAAGGCAAGAGAACTACCAGGCATGATAGGCCCTATCTCATTAAAATATCTTGCTTTTATTTAAATGTTTTCATAAAAATGTTGCTCTTCATGAAAACATATTTGAGAATGTTTTTGGAATGGTTGATTGTTTCTTTTGATTTTGTGTGTGTTTTTTTGACATGGATTATTGTATTAGAATAGTTTTGTGAAATATAATATTTCAATGAATCTTTGTTTCGAATGGAGTTTGAAAAAAATGTGTTTCTTATTTGGAAAAATGGGTATGAGAACGCTTAAGGGATTCTATGTGGGATAAAATGTCACATTGTTGTATCCTTTGGCATTTGTGCATTTTGTAGGGATTTAGTTTTAAATTTATTGATATATGGAATTGATTCGATCATTGTAAAATGGGTGTTGGTTTAATAGTTTTTAGGTCTAGTTTGTTCTCGAATAATTAATACTTGTTTTGGAACCTCTCGTTGGGTTTCAACGTTTTGGTTTTGGTTGTATTATCCATATGATGGCTGAATTTTTCTAGTAGGCCTGTTTTGGGATTGGATTTGGTTTATTGACTGTGTTACTGACTTAATATTTATTCATATAGTTTTATCTTTTCATTTAAAAGGATCATGCTCAACCCTGAATGGGTATTTTTGAAGGTGGTTTTGAGCACTGTAAGTGCATGTTGATAGGTCAACAATGAGATTCTTGTTTCTGTCTTCTTATGTTTCGTTTCGATGTTTTACTACCCTAATTGGATCGGGTTCAGTTTTGGAACTTGGTTTATTTTATAAGAGATCCAGGTTTGTGTTGATCTTGAACTAGGTTCATTTCCTTTTTATCCTGTGAAGAGTGGTTGAGCTTCAAGCATTGTGTTGGGGTATTATGATTTATTTCAATTCTTGTTCAAATCTGTGGTTCTTGTAATTTTCATCGTCATTGTCTCTTGGATCACAAATACATGTTTTGTTGAATATTTTATGTGAAAAACATTTCCTTGAGACTATACGTGCATGTTTGTGATAGTTCTATGGTCTAAGTGAAGTTTCTTGTTCAATTTTGGGTCATTTAAAATAAGTCAAATGATGAGAGGTCTGCCTTGACCTTAGGTAAGGAAGTTTTCATTCCTTAAACTTGGATCTTAGTCCTTATGGGTAGGACTATGCTCTACATTTTGGTTTCTTGTAACCATTCGAATGTATTCTCCTTAGCTTTTCATGGGAGATATGGAGCATCTAATTATTGATTGTTTACTGGAATGCATGATTGTGATGGTTATGTTTTATTCAAATAGGTTTGAACTCTGATGAGGAATATGATATATCCTTCTAGAAATTTGTTTCATATGTTTGATTAGACTTGTGAAGGCTTGAGAAATCCTCCTTTAGAACATACAGTGTTTATATTTTGTATTGTCGAGTTGTTCAATGCTATGGTATCCTCTTGGTTAGAGGTAGGAATTTTGATGGCAGAGTTGTTTGGATAGTTGTTGTCCATGCTAGATCATTAGTTTTTGTGTCAAACCATTTATATTTTTATATGAAGTTGATTTTAATAGGATCAAAATTCTGTTCTTATCAAATCACTGTGTTTTCAGATCAATTCATTTTTAATTGATAGATTGGGATCTAATTGTGTTATAGTGGAACTTTTCTTGGTGAATTAAATTGAAGTCAATTTGGATAGATCATGATTTGAATTAATTCCTTTCTTAATTGGTTGCAGTTGACTGCTATCATGTTGAAATGATTGCTAATGTTGTGACATAGATGGAATTAGATCATGATGAATTGTTAACTTCTTATTTGGAAAATTATACTTAAATTGAATTAGTGTCTCTTCTCTACTTCTGATTTTGTGACCTTTTGGGTAGTCCTTCTTATTAATCTTATTATGGTGTACTTGGAACCTTTTCATAAATAATAGGGTTCCTTTTATGAAATAGTTAGATTAAAGCATATTTTTTTAACGTTATAGCTCTTATCATGCTCAGTTCTTGTGAATTGACTCATGCTAACAATTTTGCAAATGGACTTTGTGAAAAGTGAAAGGAGAAAGACTTATAAAAAGTTGCATTTTTTTTATTGATGAAATCATATTCTTCATTCAAATGTTTATGTATTAAAAATTCTCTTGAAATGAACTTATTGTAGAATCATGAGGATGTAATAAACTTGGTTTTGTAATGATGAAAGATGTTTCTTATGAATTTATGGAATATTAATTAAGTTAAGAGTAAAGTGAAGTTTATATTTGAATAAGTATGATATGAATTATATTTTCTTAATATTCCTAAAATATTAATATGCATGCATGTATTTTATTGATACACTTAAAGATTAAAAATGTTATCTTAATGGATTTTAAGGTATAGATTAATACTTGTAAAGGAGTACTATATATATATATATATATATATATATATATATATATACACACACTTCTGATTTATCTCAAATGGGAAATGATATAACTAAGATGATTATGAATGTTATATCCTCTTTTGGGAAAAGAGGGAATAAGGATAGTTATATAGATGAATGTGGCATTATTTTATGAATCTACACCTTATGTTTCTGATTTCATTAATAGGACTATAGTCCTTAATAAGAAAGAAAAAGGATACTTCCTTTTATCATTGAATCAGAACAATGTATGTTATCTAGTTGTGACTTTAAGTTTAAATCATATTAGATGATTGGCTGCATGTTCTTTATATGTAAATAATAAATGGAAAAAGGGGAAGCTTAAATGAATTAATATGAAGATTATAACATTCGATAACACTAAGTTTAATGTATAAGACTTCAATCAAGATTTTTACAATATTGACTATAGTAAAAAAACAAAATGATCTTACTTACTTACTATCAAATTTAGATATATCGATAAATGGAAATAATGGTTAAGATTAAAATGTTCATATGCATGAATGCAAATTTTATCTACATACCTTCAATTGGTTGAAAATTACATTTTGAATCCTTCTTTGGAACAATCGTACTTAGTGAACCTTTAGGTGCATTGTTTAACAATAAATTAAACAAGATAATAAATTGATGGGTTAGTAATCTAATTTTCTTAAGTATGTTAGTTTATTTGAAGGAACTTAGTAGGTTGTTGTAACATAAGGGTTGTAGCAGTACCCTCATAATGATGGGAGTCATTACAAGGATATTGTGATGCATCTAGCTATGCTTTAACACCCCACTTAGTTCAATTAGTTTGATTTACATAAGTGGAAATTTGGTTCATGATTCTACTCTAAACAAGAGATAGACACTTGGACTAGTGTAGTGGTCAACTCATGTTGAATTAGGGTAACTAAACACACCCAATCAACGAAATTTGATTGATTATGTCTATTTATCCTTAGTCACCACGAGTAGTCTTCCACACTAGTGTATGTGAGATTCCCTTATTTAGCATGAAACTTTGACTCAAGTTTGGTTGACAGTAGTCAAGAAAGACCAATCTAGATAACAGTATGAGTGTGGTGAAATACATATTCCTTTTGATGAGTATGTCATCTTGGAATGTAAACATGGTAAACATGTTTAAAACTTTGGCCAAAGTATTGCAAGCTATTGGTTGCGTTGTCTTATGTCACCTAGTCTAAGTAGCGAGGATTTCAAATGAATATCGGTAACAAATATTCAGATAGGCTTCTTAGGCTAGAACACTTAAGTGACCCTTAATGGGTAAAATAACCAAGTATACATAGTATACACTTGAACAAGTTAACATGAGAGATCGGTTTAATACCGAGTCATGGAATGAGAGATCGGTGTTTCACCGAGTCATTACAACTGCATATGGTTTTCTGTTATGAGATGGATTGGAAATGGAATGTGTGTTTTGAATTATATGAATTTAGAATAGAGAATATATATATATATATATATATATATATATTAACAAAAATTCTCTTGTCTCTAAGTCATGAAAAGTGGATGTTACACCAAAAATGTTGATAACTCTCTCAAGTACATGCCATTCATTTTTGAATTCCTTGTGCATTCTTATATACCACTTCTTGAGGCACGCCTTGTGGGGTTTGTGATTCCACCATCGTAAGTATAATTGGAAAACCATTTTTTGGGGACTTATCTTCAACGAGGTGATCCCACATATTTTATTCTGGTCCAAACTACACCCCTATCTCCCAAAATACTATCAACAAGAGATTAGATCCCCAAGTAATCTTGTATCCTTTTTTTGTTTGTACCTTCACCTCCTCAATGATCCCCTTAGCTATATATAAGGTGATGTTGTAATTAGTTTTTGCACCATATTATGTGTGATATGAAGGAAATTATTAGTTACTTTCATCCTTATTTCAAAAGCACCCATCTTACAATTGCCTAAACACGTGGAAAATCCTATGTTAGGGTCAACAATTGTATTGATTTTGAATGTATGGGTTCCCCCATGACATCTGTAATTCGGTGGCCATCTCCTCTATTTTTTTCTCATCACGCGATCAAGCTTTATTTCCTTACCATTTTCATGCACGATCTTGTTACCTTACCGATCAACCTCGAAGTTAGCCGCATCCCTCTACTTACGAAGTAGAAATAGTCTTCATGTATGCAAGAAATCAACCATTGAAAGAGACACATAAGATTCCCAATGGAAGGAAATTCATACAAATAAAGAACCCCTACTTCTTCCAAAGTCTTGTACACCAAGTCATCAACACAATTTTTCCTTCCTTAGTTCTTATGTCCAATTCTTGTAATATTTCCTTATTGATGTCTAACTCATGCCCTTGTGTACAATGCTTATCTTTTTGATCTTGTAAGTTTGCAATTACGATTCCCATTGTTTCCCTACCACTACCTTCAATGTATATTGCATCTTAGAAACCAATCTTCAAGATACTCATTATTGAGACTTCTTGTTCTTCATTACTATATTTGGTGTCATTGTTCTTCTCTGAGTGGTTTAACTCTTAACCCTATAAATGTTTGTGCCCTAGGTTCCAAAAATTTCACACCTACTTGCTCAAATTATTCCTTTGGTGATGAAATTCAGTATGATTACTCAACCCTCACACATTCTCACTTGACTATGTGCCCTAACTTGATCTGTGAAAATTTGTTCCCTAGCTCTATGTTTTCTCCCGCAAACCTTAGTTTTACATCTTAGCTTTAAACCATCCTCCTAGATTCCACATCTCATAAAGGAGATCACTATTTTCAATGTTTCATGTTTTTCCCAATTAACTTTGGTTTAGGATTCATTATAGCTCTATGGTTTGTTCTCCACACTTCACACTTTTTCACAATTGAGATCTTCTATCACACAAGTTTCCAAATAGAAAGGTAAAAATGACTTCATTCGTTACCCTTTTATATATTTTCCAATTTCTAGCCATATTAATTACACTCACCTACTACCATTTTCCATATTTAAAGTAAATTTTCTACTTTTTGTGTTTTTTCTAGCTCAAATAACATATTCCACATGTGGTAGTTTGTAACCTTTTGGTGCACTAATAATTCATAGGCTATAAAACCTCTTGCGCACACCTTCATGTGTTATGCACATTGTTCTTCTATGTCACTTACCAAGTAGTCTACCTTTTCATTACCTCCTTCATGTTACACTATGTAGCTCTCTATTTATGTGAGAAATTTCTACCAACTCCAAACACCAACACCTTCACACCTTATTATCTAATCACAAGAACATTTCCTTTGTGAGGCTTCAATTTTCTCACACTCACTTGTACCTTCTTCCATTGCACATCTTGATCTTCTTCGCACACCTCTATCTCATTCTATCATGCACATTTACCAACTTCTTAGCAAGTATCATCTTCCCATTTTCTCATCTTACAACTTCACTTTCTCACCCCACACTAAAAGTATGTGTGGTCCTTTGTGCATCAATATAAAACATAGTAATCAGATCTGTATGCGCGAACACACTTATTACAAAAAAAGAAAAAAAAACTAGAAAGGGAAATCTAATCTAAATGGAAACACTTCCTTATTACAAACACATAAGAAGTTTATTTATAGTAAGGCTTCATCCTAATCCCATTGAAGTAACCGGGAAACATAGTGTCATCGAGCACCTATAATTTACATGTGCTTGATTCCAATAGCAGTTACTAGAAATGGTTCCAACCAATGCATCTTAAGTTTCCCAGGTAGCACAAAAACTTGGATTCATATAAGATCACCATCTTCCTGATTGTGAAAGATGTATCTTTAATGTTCCTATCATGTCGGGCCTTCCATCTATCTTTCTCTATCTTCTAACTCCATCTTGTAATCACACATCGCTCATTAAACTACATTATCTTATTGATGCACTCACCCACTTCTCATCGGTAATTCCTTCTATTTGTACAATATGCGGGGAGGGTAACATGAACTCTAAATGCAATATGAACTTCACATGAAACACCAATTAAAAAGGTGTGGTATTACTCAACCTCTTGTATGTAATTTTCTATTCCCATAACACATCGGATACCTTTTCATCCTAATATTTCCTATCTACATCAAAGATATTAGTCAATGTTTATCCCAAAATTTTATTAAAATTATCTACACTTCCATTTTCTTGTGTATGATATTGGTAGTTTTGTGATGAGCTACCATGAACTCTATTGACAATATTTTGATTGTTTCATTTAGGAAGTGAGTTCACCTATCACTAGTAAGGCTAAATGGGAATCCATACCAACTAATGATGTTTTTCATAGAAATATTGTTGTAGTTATAGTGTAATCATTTTTAGGTGATGCTTTTACCAACCTTGTTAATTAATATTTTCATGTAATGATGTAACATGTTCATGTATATCACGCAAATGGTGCAATTGGGCTAAATAAGTCAATTGTCCACTTCTCAAAAAAAATTGGGCTTGTTATACATCTTAACACCATCTCATCGCATCTCCTTGGTATTCATATCCTCTGAAAATGGTCACTAGCCTTGAAAAATGCCTTAGTATCCTTATAAAGCATCTCCCACTATAATCATGCCAATAATATCTTGCATATTGTAGCTTTTTTTGAAAAGTGTCCTCATACAATCGCACCACGTGTCTCTTCCATTATACCATCATGCTCATGTTCCAACACACATATGCTCAAGAATTCATCTCTACCCATCATGTAGAGGTCCCCTATGATCAACTAGTAAGGTGTCATGTGTATTACAAGTTAATTTTTTCTAGATTTTTCATTCCTTTAGGCATAAGTATAACATGCAAGAATACTGCAATGTCCTCTAAGTTTGTGAGTGTGTGGTGTAGTATAAATAAGCGAGCATCTGGCATAGCTTCCTCTATGTTGCATCCTCACCAAAGTTAATTCTTGATAATTGATGCGGTGCAAATTTGATCTTGCAGGATTTACTATCACCAAATAATAAAACTCTTGGAATAAAAGGATCCGATGACAAATAGACCCTTGCAAAACTAGATTATTGACCAAGTAACTTAACATTATGTTATTGGTGTAGAGTATAAATAGGGTGACCAATAAGTACTCTCTAAACTTTTGAATCATGTAGAACATATAAATTGATTTACGCTTCATAGTTGTATAATTTTTCTCGGTTGGAATTAGTTTCTGCTTGTAAAATAGATGGGGTGATCAACATTAACTTCCCCTAGTTGTGCTAAAACTTCACCAATTTCTATTCTAGATGCATCTACATGAACATGGAATGGCTTATTACAAGATGGAAAATGTAAGATAGGCATTGTGGTTAGCTTCTCTTTTAAAGTCTAAAATTCTAAATGCTTTGCATCACCCTAATAGATTTTTCCCTTTGCCTTTAGTAATTCCTTGAGTGACATGGAAATATTTTCATATCCATCAATAAAATTTTAGTAATAACCAGTATATATAAGGAATATGCACACTTCACTCAAGTTAGTGGCTCCTCAAACCCTAAAATAATATCAATCTTGGTTGGATCTACCAAGCAAGCCTTCTTTACAAATAATGTGTCAAAACAAGGTACCAAATGGTGTTTCAAAGATACATTTCTTAATATTCAAGAAGATGATAAACTACCATCTTTCAAAAATTATCCTCAAATAGTCATGTCTTTAACCATCCAATAGACACTCTAGGAATCCAAATATACTTGAAGAAACTAATCAATAAAGTATTGGAATACTTGAACCACAATGCATAAGAACACCGTTGGCTCATTCTTGAGGCAAAGGGAATAACCACGTATGTAAAACATCCTCATTAATCTGTGAATTTTTATTCTCTGGTCTTGAGTATGATCCTCACCTAATGATAACATGAAAATCCATCCATGAATGAATAGATATCATACCCCAAAATACCTTCTAATATTTCTATAGACAGAAAAATATAACATTCCACTCTCACACGAATAATCGATTAAATATTACCATTTGCATACCATTTTATGGCTCAAGTCCTCCATTCGAGTGGTCAATCTTATTTTCACATCATTACAACTTCCCTAAACCTAAGTCATTAATCCCATACCCCTTTAATTAATTAATTTACCTCACATTCGCTAAAATCATATCACCCATCTCGAAGTTAATTAAATTCATTAATTGGATAATTAAATTATTAAATCCACTCACCCACACACATTATCATCTGGACTCATCCACACTCACTAGTCGTAACTAATTTCAAATAGGCAACCTTCTAAAATTACTACTCTAACCAATTCTAGCTTATCTCTATATTCACTTCTCAATCCTCACTAGTTAGGACTAGTTTAAATTTGGAAACCTACAAAATTATCCCTACTCTATCCTAACCACTCCTACCCACTTCTAACTCCCACACTCAACCTCTCTAAGTGAGCTTGCTATGATTCCCCTAAATCCCCCAAATCTAAGTTCAAAATGGAAGGTTTATCACCTCATATCTCCCTTACTTGAATTGGCGAAATCACCGATGATTATCCCGGTCTCGGTGATTTATATAAAAAAATTATGTGCATCTTTGTGAGGGATTTTTGGAAGGAATTCATGACCATTCGCGACTTTCTTGATGAACCAAAGAACTATCAACTTTTTTAGGCATCAAGCAACATTCCTAGTCTCTCATCAACACCATTTGGCATCTCACACATCCTTTCAAGAATTTTTGGAGCTATTAGAGGGCTATTTCACTGTCTAGGCACATCCACAACCAGTCCATCATCACCATTTATCATACAAAGGTTTGATTTTATCATCTGTAATTCTGTTATCATCTTGAAATAATCTAATTAGGTCATTATTTACTTTCTCTGTATTTCAATAGATGATTGTTTCATCTTAGACACTCATATTATTTCATTTACCATTTAATTAGTATTTCACATAATCACATGTGATTATCCTAATCACCTTAAATTCTGTGTTTTCTGTCAAACATTAGTAATAATATTTCATTAGGAATTTTTATTAGTTAATGCATACTTTTGTGTTACTAATATGTGTGCAAAGATGGATTTTGTAGATGGCCATATCAGGCACTAATCATCCCATTACCAGTATTGATTTGCTACTGAATTGTTTGACACCCCTTGCAATGGGAGAAGTATTATTTGTTACATGATCTAGAGTTGTGTGAAATTCACACGACTCCCTTTGACTAAGTTAGAAGCAATCTTCACATCCACCCAATGAATTTATGAAGCAACCGAGGAATTCTGGGAGGCATATTATGAGGTCCAGAGGATCCAAGATGACCTTGCATCATTCAAGTATAACTATGAAACAAGCCTAAACATACTAGAGGACACCCGCACTACATCTGAATCGACATTAAGAGCAACATCAGCCTTCTAGACATTGATTTTGATCTTTCACATCTATACGACATAGAAGAGGAGATATTTGACTTCTTCATGGAAGATTACATCTCTGAACCTAATTCCTATTTCATTGAAGATGATGATTTTATCTTCTCTATAGGCTCAAAATTCTCAAAAAACCTTGACACTGACTTAGATTCCAACTTAGGATTCTAACTTATTGTTTTACATTTCATTACTAGCAGTTGATGTATGTATTAAGCTAAATAAGTGATAAACAGTTAATCACATTTTTTCATCTATTGTATATTGTACTCCATTTTCTCATCAATAAAGCTTAAGTGTTTTAAAATTAGGTTGATGTCCATGTAAGGAAGTCCCTTGACTTCTGGGAATTGGAATTTTCCAAGAAACATGTCTTCCCTATTTTACTAACTCCATTTTGTGTAAATGTTTTTGATTGCAGGCTTACTTGCAAGGAAAATAAGTCTTGTTCATTGTTCATGGAGTGAAAAAAAAAAAACCTATCACACCTTGTGGGTAACCTAGAAACCCTGTCATAATGAGGTTGATAAAATTTTACCCTCTTGTAATATCATACCTAACCCCTAAGGTAAAATTTTCCTCAACATCTTGGCATGTCGGGTGGGACACTTGTCCCTTGTCTCTTTCCTTCATTTCACTAATAAAATCGTATTTGTTCTTCTAATACACTATCTAGTAATCGTTAGCGATTAGGCTAATCACTTGTGATTGGGCCAATCATCGGCCGATTAAGTTGTGTTTTTATTTTTACATTACTTCACAATCTGTTATTTTCTATTCTTTATTTTCTCTATTTTGGTTACAGGGAATTGTTTTTGAAAAATTCATTTCTTTGGATTTCTTGCTTTCTCACTTTAAATTTTCTAAAAATATAAAAAAATAGGATCACTCTCATGGTAAGTCCTAAAATTCTTTCCTTTGCTTTCAGATTTGAATTTTTTTATTGCTCTCATCGTAACACCTCTTACATTGTTGTTATCTCAATGACTTTTGTTTTGAAAGTTACAAACATTGACATGTGATTCTTGTCTTAAGACGGTGTACTCTTATGATGTATGAAATCATGTTTTATTTATATGATATATTTTACATTAAAGTAGGTACAAGTATGCCATGTTTATGCTACATAGAAAATGAAGTAATTCATCTCTTCTTATGTTGAAAAATTCACTTCTTGGGGAATGATAAATTGAGTTTTAGTTTTCATAATTTATTGGGATGTAGAACAACATTACCTTGGATCAATTTTGCTTCTAATTTATAAACCTTGTGGTCATAATGATCAAGTCGAATGATTGAAGGGTTCCTGGACTCTGACTGTACTAAAGTCATGAATGATCTCCATGGCTCTCTACTTCGTATTTGAATTTGGATGTTAATCTGGTTCTTCTTTTGTTAAGTGGGATGCAATTTTTACTATGAACATGGAACCTAATTAAACTATGTTCCTTAAATTAGTAACTTTATCCTAAAAGTGAAACCTAACCTAAGTTACTATGTTCTTTTGTTAATATGGGATGTTAATAACAAAAGGGACCTAAGACTAAAACTATAGACTTAGACCTAAGGACCTATGTTAGTTCCTAACCTAATATTTGGCTAACCTAAAAAGGGCCTATGGGATGACGTAGAGAGGGGAGGTTGGTGGCATCAACTCTTAGAAATTTATGAGGAATTAATATAGTCTTATCTCTTTTTAAGCTGCCAAATTGTGTGAAGGTATGAGGAAAGTTGGGGGAATGATTTGGCATCTCCATCGAGTTTTAGTTGCATGAAAATTTGAACTTAGTCATTACCAAACATAGAGGTGGCGGTGGCGGGAGAAGTGGAAGGACTAATAGTCCTATTTTTCATTTAATATTTTGAAAATGGTGAAAACTACCTAGGAAGAAGAAAGAGGGGTTTTGGTTTTGTTTTGGTCATTTGGTCTTTTCGAGCTTGAGCTCTGCATGGGGTTTTTGCTCTTCAAAACTCTAGTTTGAATTCTTACATGAATATCCTTACCTTGCATGGTGTTTGAATGAAGAAGTTAGCATTGTGAAAATTATAAGAAGAAGAAGAAGGTTTTGAGGGTTGTTGGCATTTTGAGGAAATAATTGAAGCTCTGCTTGGTGATCTTCTATGAAAAAGTGAAGACCGGAGCTCTATCAGGCATGATAGGCCCTATCCATTAAGTCTTATGCTTTTACTTAAATGTTTCATAAAAACAACTCTACTTTTGAGGAAATCTTCTAGTTTTGCTTCTATGATTGAATAATCTTTTCTTCAATGGTGTTTTGTTTGTTTTCCTAGATGCATTATCAATTTTGGTATGATAGTGGAAAGTGTGTTATGGGAGTATAGTTTTCATACTTCTAGGTAATCTTGCTTCTTCTTGAATCTTTATAACAGTGGCTTGAAACAGAGTTGAGATCTATTAGGTGACCTTTTCACTATGGATATTCTTGCAATGTATGTATCTTGGTTTGTTAGAATTAGAGAATCTTGCTTAAAATGTTTCCTTTTATTGTTGTTGGAAGACTTAGAGATAGGAAAAATTGTTAGATATCTAGACTATTGTCTAGGATCTTGTTGTGCTAGTGTTTGTGTTTGATTTCCTTGTTATTGTAGACTTTAAAGACCATCATTTGTTCTGGACTGAGGAAAAACTTATGCTAAGAGTTCTATGTTATGAACATTAGTATAGCTATGTAGAAATCCTTAGATTTTGACTTGTATGTCTTCTTTTTGTTGTCATTAAAATAAATTTGAAGGACTTATTGTGTAGACAATATGGGAAATATAACTTATTGATGTTACGTCGATTGCCGATAATGTCAATGGAGAACGTTATTATGTTTTGACTTGTTGTGAAACTACAGGTTATCAGAGGAATACCCACTTCATTTTTAGTCTGAAAACCCATTTTGGGTATCGAATTGTTGTAATTGCTCATTTTGTTGAAAGTATACATGATTGTATATCTAAAAAAGTTTATTTCTTCATGTTATATATTTTTCATGTTCTCTTAAACCCACTTTGGGATTTTGATCTCAGATATCAGATCTTTTGGGATCTAAGGTAGATGTTTTGAATTATTGATGAATGTTAACTCTTATTTGGAGGATGCTTGAATGCTTATCTACCTTTTTGTTAAATGGTTTTGAGTTCATTGGAGGTCTGTTTCAGATTAGACATGTTGTTCTATTTTATTTTTTTCTTCCTTCACTAGGATTTTAGGAAATGAATCGATTCTTTAATCCTTTGATAGAATCATGCTTTTGAACTTGTATTTCTTGAAAAGATGAAAGGTAAAGGTTGGATGTTTGATTTATGTTCCTTTCCTTGTTCTTTTACACTCATCCAATTCTGGACTTGGGTGAATCTCTATTAAAATATTGATTGGTCGTGTGTGAAATTTTCTTAACTACTTCATACTTGATGTGCGTTGTTCATACATAAATTTTTTATATGTCTTTTCGTTATTCTTTGCATAAGAAATGTTTACTCTTCTTCAGATGAGTTTGGACAAATGAGGAGACTGCAATCTCACTCATTTCCTCTTCAATCTTGGGTTGGGGAATTGTTCACTAGGGTATCGTTGTTGTTCCTTCTTTGGTCTATTTTAGCTTATATCACCTTTTGACCTTGTGATAGGTCTTAGTGTATTATTGGCCTTAGGAAACAAACCAGAGTTTATGATATGCCAAGATTAAGTATCGAGTCTTGTGTAAGTTCGAACTTTAACCAATCTGTTCTTTTTGGAATAATAACAATTTGAGTAAACTTGAGTGAGACTGAATGTTAGCTTGTTTTCTTGGACTGGTAGAAGCAACCTTATACTTTTGATAAGATTTGTATGATGTTATCTTTGATTGATACCTTGAGTTGAATAATAAACTGAGCCCAAGACTTCTAGGATGCTTCAATGGAGATTACTTTGATTGTTTATGATGATTTATTTACCCTTACTTGTCCTATGATCTTAATTATGATTAATGTTCATCTTAGACTTTAGGATGAGTCTAAGATTGTAGGATATTTAACTGGAAGGAAATATTCATTATTGTGCAAGAAGTAGAATTTAATTTGAAAGATAGTTATATGTATCTTATATTTATTCTTGATAATTTGATCTAGTTGATTGAAGGAACTTAAATTGGTTACATGAAAGAGAAGGTAAAGTTAAGATGAAATGTTAATTCTTCTTTAACTCTATTTTTTATTCTCTGTATGTTGAAATGAGTTTTATGATGGAAAGCTAGGGTTGATAGGCTTATTGACTAAACCTTATTTGATAAGAAACTTTAAAACATCTCTCTCTCTCTCTCTCTCTCTCTCTCTCTCTCTTATTCTTGGATTGTATTATTTTGGATGAGTCTTTCTACTATGTTTATTGTGTTTTCTTGACTATTTCATAAACAACAAAGTTATTTTTATGAAATAGTTAATTAAAAGCACAAAATTTTAATGCTATAGTGTTTATCATGCTCATTTTAGTGAATTGACTCGTGCTAAAAATTTTGTAGATGGACTTCGTAAAGATGAAAGGAGAAAGACATATAGAAAGTTACATTTGTTTTATTAAAGGAATTGTATCTTTATTATGATGAAATGTGGCTTCATTACTTGAGATGTACTTATTGGAAAAGGAAGTTATAATAATATTTAGTTTGGTACTATTGTTTTGAAACTTTGTAATCTCTGAAAAGTTTCTAGATTTAGTGAATGTATCACTCCTTCTTGATGAATAAAATATGTGTTGATTACTAAATAATACTATAATGTAATACCTTCTTGTCATGAAATGGGATGTATTATTAAGTAATATCATAAATGAAGGAGATCATAATATGTATTTTTAGGGATATGAAATTGGATCTTAATAGTTCTTATGTTATAAAAAGAAACTATGAGTTGTGAATATAAAACCTTAGTTGGTGGATCTCAAATTAAAGAGATGTAACTAGTAAGTTGAATAAGTAGATCTATAAACAATTTAAAGAAACTATGATTGATCTCTTAAGATATATAAATATGTATGAATCATGAATATATGAATTCAATTCTCATAAATGGGCATTAGTCCATGACATAGGAAAAAGGGGATAATTCCCTTGAGTTCATTCATTAAGACATAAGTTATGAACTTGTTAAAAGCATTATGAATGTTGTAAGTAAATGGCTACATGTGTGCTTCCTTAAGCAGATTCCCTTAATCTTAAAATGAATTTTTTTAAGGAATTAAATGGAATTTAGACTTCATCTCCATGAAGTCTAAAATAAATATTTAAAAGGGACTTATTTAAGCTAGGGCATAAATAAGTAAGGAACTAATTAACACACATTCATAACTATAAGATCTATTATGCAATTATAGGATACAAGTTGTTTTGTTTAAATGATAAACTTAAACATGTAACCGAGTGGTTAGGAAACAAATTTTACATGCATACCTACCTCATGTGTAACTTCAACTTGCAACCGTATAGGTTAAATAACCTAGTTGAATCTATATAGGTTACAGTAATTAATCTTAATAAAGTGATTAATGGGTTGATAAACGTATAATCCAAGGTATGTTCATCTAGTTGAGGAAAATTAGTTGGATGTTGACACACATCAACTGTAGTGTAATACCTTCATAATGACAGGAGTCATTACGAGGATACTATGATGCAGATGATAGGTCTCAACACCCCACATAGTTTGTTCAAACTTGATTGACATAAGTGCTTGAATGGATCACGTTTTGCTCTATGCAGAGGATAGGAACATGATCTAGTGTTGAGGTCAACTCACATTGACTTAGGATAACTAGACACACCCAATCAATGAAATTCGATTGAGTATGTCTATGTACCCTTAGTCACCATGAGTAGTCTTCCACACTAGGGCATGTTGCTAACCTTTCCTAGAGTGTAACTTTGAGTCAAGTAGGACTGACAGAAGTCAGTAAAGACCACTCTAGATAACAGAAAAAGTGTGGTGAGGGAATTATTCCATTTGATGAGTATGTCATCTAGGAATGTAAACATGATAAACATGTTTAAAATCTTTGGCCAAAGTATCATAAGTTGTTGGTTGCGTTTTCCTATGTCACCTAGTTTAAGAAGTAGGATTTTAGATGAATATCGGTAACAGATATTCAGATAGGCCTCTTAAATAAAACACTTGGGTACCCTAAAAAGGTAAAGGAACCAAGTATATGTTATATACACATTACTGAGTAACATGAGAGATCGGTTTAGTACCAAGTCATGAAATGAGAGATTGGTGTTTCACCAAGTCATTACAGTTGCATATGGTTTTCTATTATGAGATAGTTTGGCATTGGAATGTGTGTTCTAAATTATGTTGATTTATAATAGTGAACATTATGTATAATTTTTTTCCTTGTTTCTAAAGTCTTAAAATGGGAATGTTACAACATTGAAACTAAACATTTTATTTTGGGTCTTAAAACAAACTATTTCATACTTCTTGATCATCTAGTTTTAATTAGGAGGAAAATTTGTTGGATCCATTTATCCTCTCCCACACACAACCAAATCACTTCAATATCAAAAAAAAAAAAAAAAATTTACTTATGTGGCGATTGGGATTTCATCACCCAACAGAGAATCGACTCGTTTCCAAAGCGAGTATAATCTCCTGTTTATCGATATATTTTGGCTCAGCACTCAACTCCCTTATCGCAGTGGGACCGTGAAGTGAGGGGGTAGGCCCCAATATACATGCCCATACCGGAAATAGTACAAAGTTGGGCCTCACATACCTTTGGGTATATCGAGGACTCTGCCCTTAAACACACCCAAAACTAACCTTAGATTACCATTTCCTAGGACCCTCGTTAACCATCTTACACATTTCACTTTTTCATAATTAATCAAGATAAATACTAAACAACACATTTTTCTTACATTTGCTTACTATTTGTAAATCAACCCAATTAGTTATTTTTCATTTTCTAGGTGTTTGTGTGTTTTTTATCATGGTACTTACTAGACAATAAGATCATAACCAAATTCCTGAAAATATGTCTACTCCATCATCTACATTTCAACAACATGTCCCATTTTACACTACAACACTTTCAACACCAACACAACAACAAATCCCATATTATCAAACAACTACATCCAATCCCTTCTCTAATACCCAACAAACTTGGAATGAATCAGGGGCCAACTATAATGAAACAATGGGACAAAATTATTTCATTCCCCACATCAATATCATGGTCAAATATTTCATACATCGGACCACAAGAAACATACCACCTCTTTTCTTCTAGTCCTCAACCGAAACATCTGAACCACCTTTCTACAATAGGGGAGACCTTGTCTTTGAAGAAATGCTAGATTCAAACCCTATAGCCTTCAATTCTTACCTAGCAGATCAGAAATGTTCAAATGTAACCATTTACACCCCAATACACTTACAATCCTTCATCTTCCATTGCACAACTCATTGATAAAAATCAAGACCTCGTTGTCTAGCAGTTATACCCATACACTTCAAATCAACCTGAAACACCAAACAATAGTCAACCTAAGAAATTTTATAGTTTACTAACCCCTTTGAAACATCAAAATAACAATCTTCCACTAGTCAACCTGAAGCATCTGAGGTATCTTTGGCATCCATTTATGACCTCCACATGATTTCATCACAAAACACATTTGCTCAACAGTCTACATCCTCCCCAAGCCCTATTATCTACAGTTTGAACCTCCCCTAAGTAATACCACTACTTCCTCATCCACTCCTCTGGCCTCCTCATAGGTAAAAACACCTCCACTGAGTTTTATGGCCTTTTCTACTATTGTATCCTCCCAATAGGTTACTAGTCCCATTCAAAACATCACCATGTCCATCCCTGTAACTACACCATTGATAAATACCAGTTTATTAATAGCACTCACCATGTTTCATAATACATACCACAACCTTCACAACCACTCATATCCATGCCACAATCTATACCCCTAATAAACATCTAACAACATAGTATCTGCAACAAAACATCCCGCAATAGGCACCATCCTCTATTCCCTCTGCTTTTTCCTTTCAGCATTCACACATGTATTCACAACCACTCACTTATACATCAATGCCATCATAGTACCAGTACATAAAAACCTCACACCCTATATCCTCCCAACAATGTTATCTATCTCATCAAAACATCCCACAACAGAATATCCCTTATCATCAAAGAATCCCTCAATAAAATGTTCCTTATTAACAATATACCACATCAAACATACCTCAATACAACACACCTCAACAAAACATTCTACAATACCACATCCCACAACATCAACAAAACATTCCTCAACAAAATTTTCCCCAACAAAACATTCCCTACTAACAAGGCATTCCTCAATAGTATTAGACATACTCACAGCCCAACCAGTCTTTATTCCAACTGGCTCACCCTCAAAAAAAACTCAACTTGATCCTCTCCAAGCCCTTTTAAACCACATATCCAGTCTCGAAGTTGCTTCATCCTCATCCAAGAATGTACTCTCTTATGATCAAATTTGCAATGATCCCATTCATCCTTTGGTACCATATAAACCATATCTACCTCACTGGGAACTTCCTAAGTTCATCAAATTTTACAAGGAAGATCCCCAACAACACATTTGTGCCTTCCATCACACCTACTATCTAATAGCTCACGACCAAGACCTGATGTTGAGGACCTTTCCCATGTCCCTTGTTGGTCCTGCATTAGATTGGTACAACAACATTCCCTATCCTCCTTTACACAACTTTCCTAGCTCTTCTTAGAACACTTTTCCATAAACATAGCACACAAAATCACTATCAATGACCTATATGCCATCAAACAATTCGAAGACAAATCTATCACTGAATTTTTTTCCTATTGAAGAGGTGTCACCAATCAACTATCTTTTACATTACCATAAATAGAATTTTTGGGGTCTTCTATCATGCTGTTCCAAACATATTTCATCTACACTACAAATCCAATCATTTTAAAATTTTGATGAGGATTTCACCATGGCCCATAAATTGGAATTGCAAGCTTTAGAAGATGGATGAGTTAAGCTTCATCCTAAGAAACCCAAAGTTTAATTCCCATCTAAATCACCATCCCATAATGATAAGTCTATAAAATATTCCAATGTTGTCGTAGTTAAATCCGCTCCCAAGGAGAGACCCGTCACCGAGTGTCCCTATCAACAATGTAATTATACACCTATAGGAGAGACTTATAGCATAGTTTTTGACAAATTATTTTCTTCCAACATGATATCTCTCCCTCCTATCCAACCCATCAACATATCAAGTATCTAAACCCATTTGGTACCAAGATAATGACTATTGTAAATATCATAGGGTTAATGGACATGACATTGAAAGGTGTCGTACATTCCGTAATGTACTTCAAGATTTGATTGACAAGGGTGAGCTCCACTTAGAAAATCCAAATGCACCCCCAAATCAAAATCTTGACATATTTAAGAAACATTTTCCGAATCACCCTTCATCCTCCAATCAACCATAAATGAATGTTGTCCACACCATCAATACAATAACTAAAATATATCCTATCCTTCCTACATCCTTGTCACTTACCGAATCAAAACTTGTGGAACCAACGTTAATAGCCAATGAGCCTAAAACTATGACTAATGAGTCTTCACCTATTGAAAACATCACTAAAACCCTTCCTACATCCTCATCACTTACCAAATCAAAACTTGTGAAATCAACACCAGAATCCAGTGAGCCCAAAGCTATTGCACCTCCATCTATTAAAAATATTACTAAAACTATTCCCATGCCTTCATTACATGCCATTACAAAACCCACACCTACATCCTCTACGTTCTCTGAGATTACACCTAAAACCACATCAGACAAACAACCCAAAATACTGTTACCTCAGGGAAATCAGACCTTTTTGTTGCTTCCTCATCAACCACACCTAGTTCATCCAAAACCACAAAAGCACCTCATAAATAAGGTATTGTTCAGGTTTTCAAAAGCCCTCAATATGTCTTTCCCAATCATATTTCTTTACGCGGACCTCTCTCTCCCTTACACATGTTAATCAACCTATTAGTATAGGATCAAATTCCCCAATCAAATCCCTAAGATAAGTCCATATCCTACACCTTTTACACATCCCAACTATCCACACCACTGATCACTATAGTCATTTTTACCCCTATCACAAAATAATAAAGGAACCTCATGTGTGTTGTCCTATCACCCAACGGATGCTAGGAGCTCACCGAGGCACGCGCATCTTAGTGCCGAGTCTCTCTTTTATGTGATTTTAGTGGGAAACATCATCTATGATTTGTTTTTAAGATATTTTAAAAGGATTTAAGACATACATGAACCATAGAGCTCAAAATGGCCTCTAGATCCTTACAGTCATTTTAGACAGAGTACTTAACCGATTATATAACTTGTATCATAATAGAAGGAAGTATACAAACATCCATACTTAGCATAAACATAAATGAAAGAGAACCTATGAAAAATATGTATGTATCAGAATCATTGATATTCATATTCATATAACTAGTAACCTCATTACATCCATGGAGCCATTACAGAATGTCACAGAGAAGCAGACCATAGTCATGCATTATAACTGGACTATTGAAAATAGGCTTATCAAAAAGAAAAATTAAAATACCCATAACTAATACATTCTTTTAAAAATACAATTACCCACTAATAGAGATCTTTGAATATTTTGCAGAGCTCCGCCCACTCTTTAGTTATCTCTTTATTTACTCTATTAAGGCGCTTGTATTTATAGCCTTTTAGGGTTGCCAAATATTTCTCTAGCAGCCTCGAGATCTGATTCCAAGTGTTTAAATGTGGTCCTCCATGCAAGCATGCTCCTCTAGGCCTGATCTTTCCACTTTATATCATGATGTGCTTCTAGAAGCTTCTATTGAAGGCATGCTCCTTTATGGGTGAACCTTTCGTCAGGATGACACCTTATCCATTACACATGTCTAGTCATGATTTTCACGTGTTCTACCCTGAATGCCCAATTTGACTAAGTCCCAACCCTTGGTTCTTTCCATGCACACCACGTGTGCCACATGCTTACCTTAAACCCTTCGATGCACGCTTTTTCCTTGCGCACTTTCCTTTAGCTTCGGGACCTTGCATGCCTACGTGCCTTTTGTACTTGGTCATTATTCTAGGGGCCCAACAATCACCCATCACACATACGAACTATCATCACTAGCAGCCACCCATATAGGGTCCCTCCCTCCCACATGTTACACAATATGACATTTCATACCAAAGACCACCTATACTGGGCTCCACATCCAATAATCACCGTGACATCTAGAAATCCTCCATGACCACCAAATAGGGAACACGTGCCTAAAAAAATCATATTACCTCCTCTAGAGAGTAATATAGATGTAAAATTTTCACCATCCACATCCACACCAAAAGAGCATTACACCACCATACTAGATGATCTCCTTAACCACGTTACCACCTCCTAAACCATTAGATCATCACAAATGGAATTTTACCTAGTACAAATTCAATATGTTTTTTCGATTACCATAGAACACATGGCCATTCCATAGAAAATTGAAGAGTATTTCTCTTAAAGGTACACAAACTTGATAGTATGCTCTTCTTTCCTTCTCAATCAAACACAATGTAACATCAATATCATTATCATCAAAAACTAAATAATCTATCCCTAAAGCATTTGATCATCAAGTTGATGTTGTACACATCACCACCCATTCACAAAATTATGACAAAGAATCATCTAGAGCCTAAGAAAGGTAAAACCTCCATCGCTATACCTCCACCTCATGAATTATCAACTTCATCTGATAAACCTAAGGTATCTATTTCCTTATCTCCTAAGGAATCTAATCAAACACCATCATCAAAAGCCAAAGTTTCCATACAAGTAGCAACACCTCCTTTCACCGCAATACAGAAGGTTTCTATCAAAAATTACACCAATCTCATGTTAGAATGTCACTTTATGAACTAGTCCAAACATCACCTTTTCATAAGTAGGCCATGATAGAATCCCTTCAATCCATCACTATACCATCCAATGATCCAGTTCCATTCACAAAATTTTTGGGTGCTCTTAAAGCATCTGCCTCTATATATTTTAAACCATATGAAATTCCCTCTCTCAGACCAAAGGACCATGACCTACCACTCTTCATCACCACTCAAATCAATGACATCTCTATCAAGAGGGTCATGATTGATAGTGGTGCTGCCATCAATATCATATCATCCCTTTCTTTTGACCAAATCAAATTACCCAATACCATCATCGCTCAAACTCTGGTCCTATTATAATTTGTCAATGACACAATCACACCCACATTAGTACTGTTATACTCTCACTTAAATTTTAATTCAAACCCCTATTAGAACTCTTCTATATTATAGAAGGAGATTTTCAATATAACATGTTATTAGGATGCCCCTGGATATGTACCATGCGCTATGTTCCTTCCACCCTCCATCACTATCTCAAATACAAACATGAAGGTTATAATTTCATTGTCCCTATTGATCCAAATGCATTTCTTTGACTACTAAATGATGTCTTTGCCCAAATGACGTCCTTGTACACAAAAATCTACACTTAAGCCATTTGATGAAGCATCTAATAGTGCATCTATCCCTTCTCGGTGAGGGTGTAAAATGCCTTATGCTCAAAGAATATTGTCTCCTCATGCTTAACTCCATCCCTTCACCCAAAACATATGGCTTCCCTGACAAGCAACCCATGTATGACCCAAATGTAGGAGATGTTATTTCTTACGGTCCTACATATCTCAAAACAAACCTTATTTATGGAGGACTCGATAACCCTCCATATTAGGCTATCAATCCACACCATGCTATGTCATTCACATTGAACTTAAAATCCCTTGACAATCCCAACTTCACCCACATGTATCTTCATTACTACGTGTGGAGAGGTTTTGGCCTCGAGACGCTATGAACAAGGAACCCATGATCAAGCCATCTTGCATTCCCTTAAATCTCATGAGAAAAGTGGTTTATGCTATAAAATATTCACCTACGAGATGTGTGAAGCCACTACATCTAAAATTTCTACATCCATAACTATTTTTGAACTAGAACCATCATCACCAACAAACCCTGAGGATCCCATGGACACAGATGACATTGTACCCATCCTACCTAAATTTTTTTTTAATCAATGCTATATCTTTAGGGCCACTTAATTATCAATCCAACCACTCCACTAAATAATTACCCCTTGTTCGGATAGAAATTGTTGAGTGATATTCACCTATTATGGATATCCTCCAGTGTTAGGATGACCAGGATATCCTTTCCCATATGGAAGTTGAAGACCATTTTCTTTAGAAATCCCTACCATCTGACACACCAACTCTCCTTAATGAATCCACCCTCGACATTAACTTAGGTACCCCTCAAGATCCTTTCATAGTTAAGGTTAGTAAATATCTATATCCATAAGAATTAAATGATTTCACCTCATTCTTAATACAATTTGACCAACCCTTTACCTAGTCATATAGTGATATGCCTAGAATCAATCCTAACATATTCGTACACAACATAGTGACTTATCCTAATGCTAATCCAGTTAAAAAATATATCTGTAAAATGTAACCCCTTATAGATATCCTTGTGAAAGAAGATTTTCAACACCTATTATCTGCCAACTTCATCATACCCATTAACTATCCACAAGTGGGTCTCCAACATTGTCCTTGTAACTAAAGATTTAGGAAAAGTACGCATCGCATAGATTTTAGGTATCTCAATCTTTCCTGTCTAAAAGATGATTTCCCTCTTCTTAACATATATCATCTTGTCAACCTAACAACTACACATGTAATGCTCTCCCTCATGGATGACTTCTCTGGTTATAACCAAATCCTCATCACACCTGACAATCAACAAAAAATTTCTTTTATCACTCCTTAGGGAACCTTCTACTATTGCGCCATTCCCTTTGGTATTAAAAATGTAGAGGATACATATTGATGCACCATGACATACATTTTTCATGATATCATTCACAAAATTTTTGAAGACTAAATTGATGACCTCCTAGGAAATTATAAAACATGAAAAAACCACCTTGACGTCCTTGAATCTATCTTCACTCATGTCATCTAGTATTTTATTCATCTTAATTCTACAAAGTATGTTTTTGGTTTCCTAACCAGAAATTTTTAGGATTCATTATATCCATTCGACACATCAAAGTTGACCCAGTGAAATTTAGAGCAATCATTTAAATTCCTCCACCATCCAATCTTAAGCAACTACGTAGCCTCCAGGGTAAATTACAGTCCATTCAACATTTCATATCACATCTCTTAGACCATTGTCAACCATTTCACCATATTCTTCACAAGGACATATAATTTCATTGGGATTCTAGTTGCCAGAAAGCCCTCAACAAAATCAAATAGTATCTATTATCACCACATGTGCTTACTCCTCCTTGTGTAGGGGATTTATTTTATCTATACATATCCACCTCATAACATTCCTTAGGAGCTATGATTTCCCACCGTGATAATCAAGGCCATGAACAAGTTGTATATTACATTATTTGCACACTCCATGAATATGAAACATGCTACATCAAAGCTGAAAAATTGTGTTGTGCGTTATACTTCACCACCTCCAAGATTTGACATTATCTCCTCAACCACAAGACATATGTCATTACTAGCTTTAATCCGCTTAAATCCATGCATGCTAAACCTTATCATAATGATCACATAACTCAATGGATTATGCTCATGACTGAATTTGACCTCGAAATCATATCTCAGAAATATATTAAAGGTCAAGCCATTACATATCAACTCGTCGATACACCCCTTTTAGATAATCAACCACCTCACAAACATTTCCCTGATGAATCTATCAACAACATCAATGAATATGATTTCATCCCTATTAAAATGAATCTCTTCTTTGATGGTGCTAAATTCCAAGAGGGGGAGGAGCTGGAGTTGTTATCATACCACCTTGGAACATTCCACTTCCATTATCATTCAAACTTAACTTGAATGTACTAACAATATGGCAGAATATGAAGCCCTAATCATGGGTCTAAACACTGCCATTCTCTAGGTGCCCACATCTTGGAAATTTATGGAGATTCACAACTCATCGTCAGTCAAGTTAAAGGAGAATATCAATGTAAAAATGAAATCCTTCAAAAATACAAAGTTGTGGTCAAATTTCTCCTCGATGCATTCGATCATTACACCATTCAAGCTATCCCACGATCTTCCAATAGGTTTGCAAACACTATGACATCCCTCAAATCCCTCATCCCTTTTGAAACAAAAAAATCAAAGGATAAAACTAAAATGTTTGTAATTGTTCAATGCTTAGACCATCCTTCACATAAAAATGAGCTTCCTTCCATCAATATCATTGACAATAATCCACCCGATCTATGGTATACATAGATATATGACTATCTCGCTGAATCTAAATTACCATCAGATTTATTACATAGAGCTAAATGATCCTTTCTTCAACGCATCACTTGTTTTTTCATCATAGGTGGTATCCTTTATAAACGTAGCTTTGATGACATACTATTACGATGCCTTAAAACACATGAATCAACCAAAGCAATTGAAGAAGTCCATGATGGTATTTATGGTGGTCACTTCAAAGTGGTAATACCATTGCTAAATGCATCATATGGCTAGGGTATTACTGGCCTACCATCACTAAATACTATTGTGCATATGTAAAGAAGTATGTCCTTCAAATACCTAGTCAAGCATTACAACCTACTCAAGACCTATGGCCTTTCTCTCAATGGGGGTTAGACCTCATTAGCACAATCAATCCAAAATCATCCCAACAACATCATTCCATAATCACAACAACTAAATATTTCACTAAATGGGTTGAGGCCATCCCTTTAACCTCGACAAAATCTAGACCCATCATCAATTTCATATATCAAAATATCATATGTCACTTCGGTATCCCACATAAACTCATCACAAATAATGGAAAATCCTTCAAAAATAAGGAGGTTAAACAGCTCTGTGACACATTTAACATCAAACTTAGTTTCTCATCACCGTACTATCCTCAAGAAAATGGATAGGCCGAGGCCTCTAACAAAACACTTAATAAAATTCTTATGAAAACGGTAAATGATGTAGGTAGGAATTGGCATCTTCGAGATCCTGTTTTCTCTCTAGGGCTACCAAAATAGCATTTGCATACCTACGGACTCGAATCCATTGTACCTCTTGAGGTTTAAATTCCATCACTTCATCTATCTATCATATATTTCATCCCTAATGAAGAATATTGCCAGACCACTTTACACAACTAGAATTGTTAGATGAAAAGTGTCTAATAGCCCTCGACCATCATCAAGTATATCAACAATTTATTAGTAGAGTATAACTATTAGAAAACATGGTCTTGATTTTGATCAATAATTCCCACAATGGAATAAGATGGATTATAGGTTTTCGGGTGAATGGAGGCATGAACGGTTACATATGAATGTTTCTTGCAGCTAGATAAGTATTAAAGGAAATGGGATTCAAATCTAACATTACCTCAAATATGGGGTATCCCCTATTTTAGAAAGGGATTTCATATTTTTAAGGACCTGGAAGAAAGACTAGTATTCCTCTTCTTGAGATCAGGGGGAGGGAGAATTTTACTATTATATTGATGTGAGGAATATGAGAGTTGTTATGTTGTATTACTATAATTGGCCCCTACTTCATGCCAAGTTTTTTGAGGGTCTAAAAAGGGGTTAGATGTGTTTGTTTAATAGTATGGTATTTATTTTTGTGTAGGAGTAAAATGTGCTAAAGTGCATAATGTAGGTGGGGTGGACATGTTTTCATGGATTTGACTACACAATTTTTGTCTAGTAAGTACCATAATAAGAAAACACACAAAGAACACCCAAAAGAAAGGAAAACAAGTGGATGTGTTATTTTACAAACAACAAGAAAGAACAATCAGAGAGTGATTTTATAGTTATCTTGATTAGTTATAAAAAAATGAAATGTGTAAGATGGAAAATAGGGGTCCTAGGAGTGGTCGTTTAGGGATGGTTTCAGGTGTGTTTAAGGGTAGAGTCCTCGATATACTTGAAGGTAAGTGAGGCCCAACTCTATATTTCTATTAGCACAAACATGGTATTGGGGCCTACCCCCTCACTTCATGGTCCCACTGCGATAAGGGAGTTGGGTGCTTGAGCCAATACATACCGATAGAAAGGAGATTATACTTAGCTAGAAAAATGAGTTGGCTTCCCTATTTGGTGATGAAATCCCAATCAGTTTCACCTGGGTGGGAGATGTTTAAATACGTTTTAGATTTTTATAGTGATTCGGTTGTGTGTGAGGGAGAATAAGTGAATGTAAAAAATTTTCCTTCCTAATTAAACTATGTGAAGAAAAATGATGCAATTGTTTTGTTTTTAAGGTCTTGAAATGAAGTGTTGATTTCGATGAAAACAAACAACCAAGAATGCAAAATAGAAATTTAAAGAGATGGCTTTAAAACTTACCACAAAAGTGCTCCTTGTTTATTTTAATTTTTTTAATTTTAATTTTTTTGAAATTATTGATTAGAAAATCTAGAAGAATACAACTTCCAAAGAAAAGAGCCTACAATTTGATTAGAAGAAGCATGAAACAAAGAGAACAAAAATTAGATTGATGATAACATCTTAAGAAAACAACACGGGGGAAATCACTAGTGATTCAGAGGAATCACAGTGATTGAGCCAATCGCTAGAGATTGGTAGTAAGTGAAAATAATAATCAAATTGATGATAGAAATGATGAAATTAAATAGGGATTAAGGTCCCAATGGGCGTGCCATAATTTCTAGCATGGGTTTTACCTTTCATTTTCTTAATTTGGTTCAAGGGGTGATAACGAAGATTGACCTTGATATGGTGGGGTTTCCATGGTAACCATAATGTTGATTATGTTTTTATTGCACACCATGTGAAGTAATGGATCAGAGCTTCTTTTCCTATAAACAAACTTACAAAGATCACATTTAAACAAAATAATGTTATTGCTCATAAAGATTGCTTAAGATTTTATTAATTTTTGTGATCGTGCTACAAGATACCAAGATAGAAGTGTCACTATCACTTATTTAAATTAAGTACATATATAGCTAACATTATTCATGGTTTAAAACCATAAATCAGAATCCTAGTCTATGTAAAGGTTCTCAGTCACATTAGAGGCTATAAAATCAGTTATTTCTTCTTCCCCGTAGGTGTTAGAAACTAGAATGGAAATATTATCCTCTGCAAAGAAGTCAAAGGATTCTTCGGGGGTGTCGAAGTGAGAGAAGAGAGTGCTGGTGCTTGAGATATTGATATGGTCTTGGTCTTCATTTATAGGTGTTGTGTTGTGGTTGTTTGACAAGTCCAATCCTATCTTGTAAGTGTGCTCATTTTGTGTGAGGTCTACATGAAGCCTTATAGCTTCGTTGTACACATCTAGAATTCTTCGATGGACTCCCTTATACACCAAGTTATTGCAAAGATGTCCTCTAGACGATGAGAGGGCACATTTTGAATTGCATAAAGTGTAGATCATCAGGAGCTCGTATTGCTCCCAAGTAGAGTGGGTGTCGAATGACTAGAAAGGAACCAATATCAGTTGCAGGATAATTAGAGCCTCCTAATTCCATCTGAAGACATCATGCTAGAAAAATATTAGTAGATAACAAGAAAAATATTTTCATTTTTGTTAGATTCAATAAAAATAGTGAAACATCATAAGAAAACAAGAATTGCTAGTGATTCAGGAAATCGCAAGTGATTGGGGTAATCACTAGCGATTATTGTGAAACTTGACTATTTTTATAAACATAGTAAAAATCAATTATTTAGCTATCAATTTTATAAAAAATAGATACCTATCAATGTGTAATTGATCTAGAAATAGAAATGTACCTGAATTTGATTTTTAAAATGAACATAAATGAAATATTTATCTTATAGGATATCCATGTGATAGAGAAAATGGAAGAAAATAGTTGGAGAGGAAAATGAACAATTTGTTGACAAATTTTACATCCCTTAGATGGTGTGGTGTTAAGTTGTGTTGATGCAAAATTTTTGAATACCTAATGAGATGAAAGTGTTAGGAATATCTATGTTGTAGTGTGAACATAGAATATTATGTAAGTGATTATATTATCTAGGATAATATAATATGTGTTGTAATAATTAATTACATTATTGTAAATGTAATTATGAGTGGGTGAGTAAATATTGTTATGAGTTGTTGAGTAAACAAATCATTAACAATATTAGTTTTGTGAGAAAACAAAATCTCACGTATAATAGCATGGAGTTGTTTTAGGAGTTATGTGTGGAGATATTTATGGAGATTATATCTCCTTAAATATAGGAACAACATCTCCTATTTAAATGGATGTAATACTTCCTATGTATTGAGCAAGAATAAAGAGTAAGATTTCGAATTTTCTTTATGCAATTATGATATTAACTTTTCATTTGGTAACAGAGCAGGTTTGATGCAAGAAATTTCAGTGCTTTCATGATCAGATCCGTCTCAAAGAATATATTATATTTTTCGTTTCCAGATGTGGGTTTTTCTATAATTTTGTGTGCAGAATCACGTGCTGGTCAAGAAACTACAGAAGAAATTTCAGAAGAACCCAGAACGTAGTTTGGAAGAAATACGGATTTTACTATGCAGCTATCAAATTAAGCACATCAATTCTTCTACTGAAAGTTTTCTCCAATTTTCAATAATGTTGAATTGTTAATACAAGTTCTTGACTTGCTTGGAGGTTAAAAGGTATTCAATATAAAATTTTAAAGTACTTGATTCAATTTTGTATTTTTTTATCAGTATTGTACAAAATAATGGAGAAACTAAATCTGATTGAAAAGTTTGAAGGACAAGATTTCCATACATGGCAACTACAGATGCAATTACATTTAATAGAAAAGGATCTATGGGATGTGGTGAAGTCTAATTCAACTCCACCCACTGGAGGAAATGAATTGGCAAAATGGAATGCAAAAGATCAGAGAGCATTGGGTACCATTGGTCTGGGCTTATCAAAAGCCTATCTACATCATGTGGATTTCACAAAATCTGCAAAAGAAATTTGGGAGTCTCTTAACAAATTGTTTGGTTCTGAAGCTGAAATGGCAAAGACTACATTGAAGCAACGCTTGTACGGGTTGAAAATGGAAGAGAACTCAAAAATGGCAGATCATATAAGTAAGTTTCGTTCTTTGCTAAATCAACTAGCTGGAATTAAAGAACATGTAAAAGATGATGATGCTAAAGCTATTCTTCTTAATAGCATGCCTAAGAGTTACTCAAATATTGTATTTACTTTGAGTAAAATTACTATTAGTCTAGAAGGAGTGATTTCTACATTGTTAGAACAAAGTAATCATGAAGAACATGAAGAAGTACTATATGTAGGAAACAAACCGAGCTCCTCATCTAAGAAGGAAAAACATAAACCAAAGAAGGTTCCTTCACATGAAAAAAATAAAATGCTTTTATTGTAATGAGATTGGGCATGTAATATCGAATCAGTAAAAAGAGAGCTCGGGATCTTCTTGATGACAAGATAGATCGAAAGCCCTTCTAGCTGAAGTAGAAAGGCGATTGGGAAGTCTACTCAACTCGATGAAGAACTTTCATGTCCTAGTGATGAGGATTTCCTATGGTAGACTCTTTTCTTGTTGGAGGAAGGAGGAAAATCAGCGCGTCCCTCTCGTCATTCACCAACGATGGGGTCGCAGCATGATGTGGTGATATTTTATTTTTAGTTATGTGGTGTGTTTATACACAAGGGGTGAAACTAGTTTCATGTTTTGATTTTAATGTGTTCACATAGACTAACAACAATTCCTGAGTGTCTATTTGGTGTGGAAGAAGCAAACTGCTTGACTCAGCTTATAGGGGAAAATCATCTACGTACGGTCCTCGACTTTAAATGACGGTCCTCTGACTGCCATACTTCGGTGGAAGGTACTTCGTTGGAAGGTGATCAGTCGATGAAGATGTTCATACGACAAGGATGATCATTAGCAGAAGAAGATCCAGAGATAGCAAGATTGATGAAGAATGAATACTCCGACAAGTTTGATGTTTCCAGGAGCTCTTACCCCATGTTCACACTAAGGGGGCGAATGTTAGGAATATCTATGTTGTAGTGTGAACATAGAATATTATGTAAGTGATTATATTATCTAGGATAATATAATATGTGTTGTAATAATTAATTACATTATTGTAAATGTAATTATGAGTGGGTGAGTAAATATTGTTATGAGTTGTTGAGTAAACAAATCATTAACAATATTAGTTTTGTGAGAAAACAAAATCTCACGTATAATAGCATGGAGTTGTTTTAGGAGTTATGTGTGGAGATATTTATGGAGATTATATCTCCTTAAATATAGGAACAACATCTCCTATTTAAATGGATGTAATACTTCCTATGTATTGAGCAAGAATAAAGAGTAAGATTTCGAATTTTCTTTATGCAATTATGATATTAACTTTTCGAAAGTGCGGACAGAGTGTACGGTAAAACTTCGAATTTGTTCCTCCTCCTAAAAGGAGGTGTAAATTTTGGTATTTATAGATCACCGATGACCCGAAAAATCATCGGCGATTCGAGAAGATATTTAGTTTAGCTTAGAAATAAAAAAATTCTTCTATTTTGGGTGAGATAACTTTGAGGTTGTTAAAGAGGCAGGGGAATTTTGGTTAGGATAGGAGGAGTTAGTATTTTTAGTAGGTTTAATTAGTTAGTGTTTTTGAATGTTTAGTTAATTAGTTGTAAGTTAGCGTTTATGGAAGGTGTAGTTAATCAGGATTAAGTTAGTGTGTAGCTAATTAATAAGGTGGTTTAGGTGGTTAATGAGGTGTCGTAGTGAGGTGTAAAGGGGGGATTATTTAATTAAATTAATTAAATAATTTATATGTGAGGGGTGTGTGATTAATTAATTAATGATGGGATCATTTTAATTAATTAAAGTAATGTCGTAAATGTGGTGTTTTTGACTGTAAGTACATTGAGCCAAGAGATGCAAATTTTGGTGTCTACGGTATGGCCTCCACACCACATCTCCCACCTATAACCCCGATACTAAGTCTCTATAATAACCATACCCCTTGGCCTTCCTCACTCGACCTAGATTCTGGCTCCATCTCATGAATCCAGGATGTCTAACCTCAATATCACAAGGTAGGCCCAATGGATAAGAAATCACAATGTGCTTGTGTGCCCAACACTACAACAAGAATCCAACATCAATACCATAATTCTTGTGGTCCATCCAGGCTCACAAATCTCTCGAATATCTATGCTAATAAAATAAGTTCCGACTCAAACAATGTACAAGGTGCTCCATCATCTCTAAGAGCAACAATAACAGTCATCATCCAGGGAAAATGACCACCTCCTGAAGCCGGAAAAACAAAACATGAAATAGTTATCATCATCATGGTTATTCATGGATAACCAGCTCTCCTAGGATCATATAACACTTGGTAATCAAAGGCCCTCGATGAATACCTCACATCTAGATCATGCTCTCCATATAACCTCTGATATTATTTGGTCTCTCATCCTCAATAATACAATAAATCACCTATCTGTGAACTAGTAATCTTGTAATATGATGAACATCCTCAAGAGTAATGGTCATCTCCCCTGTAGGAAGCCAAAAAGTATTAGTGGAAGGATTCCACCTCTCTAACAACACCAATATCAAATTGCAACATCTGTGAACCCGTATATAAAACCTCATACTACTAAAGTCCACTACCTTAAGATGCACACAATCCTCATCCGATAGGTCTTCCTCATCTCATCCAACATCAATGGTATACAATCATGTATAGTCAATTTTGCATCCACCTACAAAACATAAATGTTAGTGTCATCACATTAGTATTAGAAATATCATTTATTCTAAGTATTAAAACATCAACTCTATTGTCCAAAATATACTAACAAAAAGAGACATTATAATATCAACATCAATGATATCAACATCCAAAAATATACACAAATCACTAATAGAAATCATAAACATTCCACAAATTTGAAAACATTTATCAAAAACCATACTTTTCTATTTAACATACAAATTATTTTTATCACAGGTGAATTGTCAGCGATTCCCCTCAATCGCTTGCGATTGAAGGAATCTTTTGCGATTCCTGATACTCAAATCTAGGGCATCCACACACCCCCAATATGGAAACGAACACCACAAAACACCAAAAAATCACAAAAATGACACAAAAATGAGATTATAAAGCTACCTCAGCCATCGAAGGCTTGCGTTTTCTATTGGAGGACGTAATTTTGTCAAATTTTCACTCCAAACCACATTTTTCACACCAACAATTGCTTTGTAAATTTTTTTACCACACTCACAATAGGGTAAAATAAAATTTCTTTTGGGCTATTTGTAGCCCTTTGATTTTACGCGATGCAATCCTTGATGTTTTCACTAATCACTTACGATCAGCTTCGTTTAGCCATACATGCCCATATATCCCTGAACTGTGACATTTTCACTTTTACACAAGTGTGTCATGTTTTTAATGGACCTTAGCCCTTGAAATTTTGAATCAAACAAACATAGTCAAAATTGGGATTCACCATTTGTCTATGGGACGTGAGCCCTTTGGCCCCCATCACTTGGTTTTCCTGTTCATCAATTAACCTGGAAAGGATCATATGTCTACAGGCATCAAACCCTTTGGTCACTCTATCAATTGATTCCCCAGTAAACCATTTTTACCCCCTTCGAATGGGGCATATTTTGAAACAAAACACATTGGTGTTCACTGTATTATGTTGTAGTGGAATCACCCATATAAAAAAACCTCTCATCATTTTTGTCTAACGGTTTGTCAAAAATTGTCAGACAAAAAGGGGAAAATGTAGACACCGAAAAATCGCACATTCCACTCTCACATGAATAATCGATTAAATATTACCATTCACATACCATTTTATGGCTCAATTCCTCCATTCGAGTGGTCAAGCTTATTGTCACATCATTACAACTTCCCTAAACCTAATTCATTAATCCCATACCCCTTTAATTAATTAATTTACCTCACATTCACTAAAATCATATCACCCATCTCGAAGTTAATTAAATTAATTGATTGGATAATTAAATGATTAAATCCACTCACCCGCACACATCATCATGTGGACTCATCCACACTCACTAGTCAGTAACTAATTTCAAATAGGAAACCTTCTAAAAATACTACTCTAACCACCTCTAGCTTATCCCTATAACCACTTCTCAATCCTCACTAGTTAGGACTAGTTTAAATTTGGTACCTATTAAATTATCCCTACTCTATCCTAACCACTCCTACCCACTTCTAACTCCCACACTCAACCTCTCCAAGTCATCTAGCTATGATTCCCCTAAATCCCTCGCATCCAAGTTCAAAATGGAAGGTTTATCACCTCATATCTCCCCTAACTCGAATTGGTTGAAATCGTTGGCGATTATACCGGTCACCGAAGATCTATATAAACATTTTTAGATTCCTCTTTGTGAGGGATTTTTGGAAGGAATTCACGACCATTTGCGACCATCTTGATGAACCAGAGAACTATCAAATTTTTTCAAGCATCCAAGAAACATTACCAGGATCTCATCAACACCATTCGACATCTCACACATCTTTCAAGCATTTTTGGAGTTGTTAGAGGGCTCTTTCACCATCCAGGCACATCCACAACTAGTCTGTCATCACCATTTATCATACAAAGGTTTGTTTTTATCATCTGTCATTCTGTTTTCATCCTGAAATAGTCTAATTAGGTCATTATTTACTTTCTTTGTATTTCAATAGATGATTGTTTCATCTTAAACACTAAGATTATTTCATTTACTAGTGTATTAGTATTTCATAGAATTGTCTATGATTATCCTAATCACTTTCGATTCATGTGTTTTATGTAAAAAATTAGTAATAAGATTTCATTAGGAATTATTATTAGTTAATGCATGCTTTTGTGTTACTAATCTATGTGCCAAGATGGATTTTTAGATGGCCATATCAGGTACTAGTCATCCCATTACTAGTATCGATTCACTACCAATTTTTTGACACCCCTTACACTAGGAGCAAGTATGATTTGTTACATGATCTAGAGCTATGTGCAATTCACATGGCTCCCTTTGACATGTTAGAAGTAATCTTCACATCCACCCAACAAATTCATGAAGCAACCAAGGAATTCTGGGAGGCATATTACGAGGTCCAGAGGATCCAAGATGACCTTGCATCATTCAAGTACAACTATGAAGTAGGCCTAAACATACCAGAGGACACCCACACTGCATCTGAATCTGACATTGAGAGAAACATCAGCCTTCCAAACATTGATTTTGATCTTTCACATCTATACGACATGGAAGAGGATATCTTTGACTTCTTCATGGAAGATTACATCTCTGAACCTGATTCCTATTTCATGGAAGATGATGATTTTTCCTCATCTCGCACGCTCAAACTTCTCGTAAAACTTTGAAGCTGAATTAGATTCTAACTAAGGATTCTAATTTTTTTTACATTTCATTACTGGTAGCTAATGTATGTATTAAGCTAAATAAGTGATAAATAGTTAATCAAAAATTTCATCTATCGTATATTACACTCCATTTTCTCACAAATAAATATTAAGTGTTTCAAAAGTAGGTTGACATCCATGTAAGGAAGTCCCTTGAATTCTGGGAACTGGCCTTTTCTAGATAACCTTCCCGCCCTATTTTACTAACTCCATTTTGTGTAAGTGTTTTTTATTGCAGGCTTACTTGTAGGGAAAATAATTCTAGCTTATTCTCACAAAGCACAAAAATCATACACCTATCACACCTCATGGGTAACCTAGAAACCTTTCCATAATGAGGTTGAGAAAATTTTACCCCATGTTAATATCAAACCTAACCCCTAAGGTAGAATTTTCCTCAACAATTTCCTTCTTTGGGAATCTTTTCAATTTCATCTTGCACCTTGACACATAAATTAGGATTCATCTATTAAGGCCTCTTACAAGCCATTCACGCACCATCCTTTAGTTTAATTTTAATTTTTCCCAATGATGGATGAACACCCTTTAACTCAAGGTATCCTCTAAGAAATAAATCTTCAAATTTTTGTAGTAGCTAAATGATTTTCACTACCTCGGGTTTAGACTAATAGTCACCAATAGTCACCTCCTTTATTATGTCATTGGTTCCAATAATGAATTTTTGGTCTTCAATGGTACATGGTAGGCATGAAATTTATTATCTATGGATTCTAATACCTCACATGTACCTATATTATGCTCAATATCAAGGTTCTCAAATTATTCATCATCTATAAGGTAGACAAGCTTTCCTTTCTCCTTTTCCCTTCATGTGCATCCCAATAGGGTATCATCTAACTCAACCGTGTCTTCATGCACTTTAGTATCAACCTCACTAAATAATCGAGTCATAATATCATTAGAATTTGCATTATCCCCCAAAGTAATGCACCTCATAATATGTAGAGCTTCATGGAATAGTGGCTTAGTAGAAAGTAATCAGAAGTATAGGTGATACCTAAAGTTAACTCATGCCAATTCTTTGTTTCGTGATTCATCTCAACATGTACATAATAGGCACACATGATTTCATATAATGTAAAATAAAAATTATGTACCCATAATGATGGTGGTATAGCATATTACTTTTTCCAGTTCCTCTCGCAATTATTAACATGTATCATTAGAGAAGTCCTCCAATCATATTCCTATATCGGTGAAGGGTGATTGCTCCCGACAAAACTTGTCAAAAAGGCCACCCCGATCTCGTTCCAACCAAGTAAGTTTCCTGATACATATCCCACCATAGTTTTATTGTACCTATCAATATGTACACCAACATATTTCTTCTATCCCATTCACTACATCATTTTTCTTCCATCGGGTGGAAGAATGATTTGGGATCTTCTTTTCAGTATACTTTGGTAAACTCTTTCTCAAAATCCTAACTAGTTTTGTTTTTATTAGTATTTTTACTCTTCCCCAAACTTCATGAACAACCATCTCATAAGTACCATGAGCCCAATTATCAAAATCCACATTCATAGTATCACTTATGGACTGCATGTCTACTTACTAAAGCACACCCTCCTTTGATGGCTCCACATTCTCAAGGTCACGCACCATATGCACGTACATCCTATTAAGATCTTCTTTACTAATGGGATCTATGTAATTTGTAACCTTAATCTCATCTATTGGTATCAAATGCACTCATCTTTATTCTCTAATCTCATAAACCGCATGTTAAAATGTAATTTGACATTATTGGCATAACACAAAGGATGACCTATAGCACAGGAATTTTTATGCTTTAGCTATATCTAAGACCTCAAAATCACCCTTGACCTTGGTTTCTTGAATGGTGATAGAATCATTTTTCAAGACCCCAATGGGCATAGCCCTTATCTTGATAGCTATGTACAACACATTTGAGAATGGATGCAATGGAGGACTTCCCATCTAGTTCCAAGCATTAAGTGTGAGAACATTCACTTTTGTAATCGTATTAATGAGGATATTACTTACCGGATATATATTAATCATTGCATCTAATGTGATTTCCTTTTCTTACTCATGATATTGAGGTGGTAAGTTGACATGAAGAATCTTACTCTCCCTTTCTACACTTGTGCATTGTATTTTATCCCATAACCATTCTCCCAATAAATGTATGATATTATCCTGCCTAAGAATTATGCATACCTCTCTAATATTGTCCACATCCTTCTCGAGGCAACTCAAAATTATTTATGCATTCCTTATCACACACTTTCTCCTTCAGGTAATGTATCTCTCCTTAGATCTCCCTAATGACACCCATAGTTTCTTAATATACTTCTTTTGTTGACCCACCTCTGGATATTTCATATGAACAACCTCTTTTCTTCTAATAAGCAGTCTTACCTTTCCTTTCTCACATGTACACACTACCTTTATGTGTGTAGTAACCAATAATGGTTGAGGTTTTGCTACAACCAATTTCTTGTGCATCCAGTTCCTTCCTTAGCATGTTCTACCTAAATCATAGTTGTACCCTTATCCTTCTTTTATTCTTCTACATGTAAGTATACAAATCTGGGAAATCTTCAACCTTATACACCTTTCCATAATATGTGCATGTTTTATGTTTCAAAAACTCATGTTGATAGTGATGAGGTAACCCAAAAGTGTAACACATTCCATATGGGAACCTTCCTCGTTTTCATGGCCTCTTCCTTAATATCTACCTCTAAAACTTCCATTACCATTGTTATCCCCTCATTATTTTTTCCCTCTTGTGTCTATAAGATACTATATACTCTAATCTAGCATAATCGTATTTCACAAGCCTCGTGAATCTAATCAATCAGATAGCAATTGGTTTTTTCATGATTATGTGAATAAAATATATTGCAATATAAATGAATATTCTTCTGTGTAACACATTGCAAAAGTGGACAATGACAGACATCATGGTTCTTGTGATAAAATTTGAAAGGTTTCAAAAGCGTGCACACATTCTCAGCATAGACATCTATCCTTTTAATTCTCCTCCACCTCACAATAGGTGAAGAAAATTACACTATGTGTCTCATGAGCTGAATTAATAGGTAAATTTTTCAACTTTGTGTGGCCATTATTGTAATCTAATCATAATGGAATGGAATCACCCTTATATCTATGATTTAAATTTCTTCTTCGTGTGCAAGTGCTACTTCAAGCCTCATGCAGTTTTTGAATGTCTTATGTGATAGTTCCCTTTATAAAGGTATCAAAATATCCTAGAAACCACTTTGCACGTGCTAACTTTAATGAATATCATAAGAGAGTTTATATAGTAATGTCTTAAAATACGCATCATATTCTCAAATACTCTTAGGTAAGCCTTGATTTATATCCTTCATTTCACGATAATTTCTTTCTCTAATTCATGTATGTGGAATTCGATCAAGAAAGTGACGCGTAGTGCATTATAATATAGCACCGTCTATTGTGGATCATAATTCCTATACCAACTATGTGTACATCCCTAAAGTGTCATAAAAACTAATTATCCTTTCGATTTAAAGTTGTTATTCCCTATCTCTCCATAATAACTCACACTTATGCACATGATCTCGTAGCATCTTCAACTCCCCTAATCTTTGGTAGATAGAGTGACATCTTGTAGGAGATATGTGGATGTTGTGGGTGTTTTTGTGGTCCTTGTCCTGGATTTGGGCCAGATCTTAAGTTAGAGCCTCCACTAGGATTTCCTCCACATGGTGGAGGACTTGAGCCTCCCAAGCCTCCGCCATGACTTGGGGACCCAAATATGTACTTATGTCCCTATAGTAGTTTTAAAATAAAAATTAATTGTTTTTCCTATTAATCCCCCAATGGGAGTAATTCAAATTGGTAGTGTGCCATTGTTTTTTCCTAATTTCACACCTAACAAATTACTTCTAAAAATATTTGTCTAAACACGGGAAATTGTTGCCTTTGTCATATGCGTTGCCTTAATCTATTATGCCTCCCTGCGCTAATACCAATATGTTCCTACTTGTATCTCTAACCCAAAGTGGTGATGCTTTATTTCCTTCTTGCTCACCATCACTATGATGATCCACTATAACAACATCCAAATACCAAGCACCAAGCCCAAGGGCTATATGTCCAAGTTGGGTCATATGCATGCCAAAGGTTCTCATTCTTTCCTTATAATCTCTTTCATCATATGTTGAAGACCTCCTTGTACTATGCTTCCCAAATAGTAGAGTGACATGATCCTGTAGTCCCTCAACTTCTACGGGGTTCTCATAATCTTCATCTAACATCATTCCTCTCTATCTCATCACCTCTTACATTTCCCTCTCTTGCACATCATTATATCTACGCAATCTCTCTTCTTTGTCTCTTTATTTCACTTTGACCAATTCTATCCTTCCAAAACATGCTTCCTTCCCATGCACAACGATGGATTTTTATCCTACCATAGGTAAGTTCTCAATCCCCATCTCAATCATCAAAATATTTGTTGTTAAAGTTACTATGCATAAGTACAATCCCCTTATCTCACATAGAACTAGAAATATTCTTCCTTTTGGGCAAAAATATTTTGAAATCACGTAGTCAAAGGTATAATTATACATCTTCCCACCAATGATATACATATCTTATCCATTATGCATCTAAATCAGAGAGTGTTTGGTATTTATCTTGGCTCCAAACTTTCTTCGTTCCTAGCAGACACCTCTATTTTGTACATAAGATGTTAACCATTCATATAACTATACTAGGAATAAATCGAGGAATGTATCATACAAATAATAATATTATTATTATCTTCCACCCACTTGTGTGTATTACAATTCCATCTAGTGGTGTATCTCGAAAAACTTCACCATGGTCATCATCTCGCTCAATGCTCAATACTCTCTAAAGACATCCATAATATCATGCATATGCCACATCCCGACAAGAAGGCGAGAAGATGTCCCAACAAAATAACCAGAATGTACTCTTTTTTATTTACCAATACCTAGTTGGGAACATTGGCACTTCATTCGGATAAAGGTCTAAATGCTCACCCAAAACTCGCAAAACTGTCATGTCCCTCATTAGTTACTTATCAAGATGTATGTTAGGTATTTAATACTTTATCTCATATGAAAGGATACCATTGCAATAAGAATAAAAATAACATACATGAATATAACTTACACAAACATCTATGAGCACATTCAACCAACAATGGGATTTGTAACAAGTTATCCATCATAAGATCAATCCATTACATGTATTTATAGTCATCAACATCCATGTGTGCATAAATTAACATTATTTTGTTTACATGCATTATCTATATCCATCTATCTATGTGCACTCATGTATTTGTTTCTACACACATACAACATTCTTACACACACTACTACTTACATGGAATGTGACACTTATTTATACATGGTGGGAACTTTTCCTTCACCACTTACATGCTTTAATTATAATAATAGATGTCCTAAATATAGGTCACATGCCGTTTAGAATCCGTAACTATAGATCAAGATATAAATATGCTGACCTCATCCATGACTTGAACCTATAATTAAATGTCTTTCTTGCATGTGCTTACTTTACTTTTAGTTGGTTCTTTATCTATTTTTGGACGTGCCTTGCATTCTATGCCAACTCTTTTTTTCCTATTTTTATCCTCCAATGGGAATTTGGATAAGTCCTAATCTCGTGTGTTACTGCACAAACCCTTGTACAATGATATATTTTTCCCTCATGTGCACATACCTTTTATGCACTAACATATATTTGTTCCATGTTTGCACATGTGCTTCTCTGTGTTCCTTTTGGTACTTTCTTACCTATTTTTAGCTCATGTGCACCTCCTACATGTGGACCTTTTCTTTTTCCTCCACACATGACTAATACTTATTCATTTTCTTTACTCAAAAATTCTTGTCCCCTATCATATGTTTTTGTTTCATTTCTGGTAGTGTGAAAGGATGTCCTATGATACCATAAGAAGCATAATGATATGGGGATAATACTTTATTCAATTCCCTACCTTTTCTCACATCGGGGTAAGTGGATTTACACGTTCACCATACCTGCTACCAAGAAACATGAATGATATGTGGGTTCTATTATAATTTGTGAGATAACTTATCTATGTTCACAAAATACTAGCAACTAAGCACAAAACAAATATTAAGTTCCTTATCACTATGGGTATGTATATTTTCCCTACCTTGGTTAAGGCTAAGCTAGTAGAGCATTAAATGAGGATTTTTTTGTAGAGAAATTTTCCCAAGAAATAATTATGATATAAAGAAATTTATACATCAAGCTTTGGGTTCGGCATTAGAAAAGGAACCTCATTTTGAGGATTATTTGTTGGACTATCATGGAGAGAAAGATGTTAGATTAAGGAGTTAATCCATGATATCTATGATGAAAATTATTAATTAAAAACTAGCAATGGTGCCTCAAGGAGTGGAAGATTATAGAAATACAATAAGCTCAAAGTACATCCAAAATAACATAGTAATATAACCCCTCCCAAGTTTAAATTGAGTTTTTCATGAGATGAATTCCTTGCACTAAATCATTGTTGATGTTATAAAGAGAACACTCACTTGGTTGTCGGATTAAATATTTGACATAAGGCAACAAAATACCATTTCTATAAGTGAGTATAGGGCCAGTGGAATTATCAATGATGTGTTACTAGCTTTCAAGAAGTAAACAATAATTACAAGGAGGAATCCACAAATTTACTTTAATACACCCTCACAACTCAAGCCGAGATGAGTTATGTACCTATGCCAAAAATTGGGACTTTGTTTCCCAACTAGCTAAAACAATAGAGGATATCTTGAGAATATTTTTTCCCATTTTTGTTACCCCTCTTTGGAAAATCCCAACTACTTCTCCAACACCTAAGTTATATGCTTCAAAAGGACATGGCAAGAAGGGTGTTTCTCATCAATCCTATAGCAAGAGTGGTGGAAAAATAAGGGTTGAAGAAGAGACTCATTCAATAGTATTAGCATTTGAATGTCTCCATGAGGAAGAAGAGGATTTAGATAATAACCCTATCATTAGAAAGAAAATACCAAGGGTTATAACTTTATTTTGTAAAGGTAGTTGTCATGTAGACATGGAATGAGAGGAATTCTCAATGGGAAAATTCTAGTACAAGTGATTAGGGTGCCTTTACCAGTCCCTATGCCATAGGTTTTTGGCCCCTAGAAAACATGCCAATACTAGTTATAAGTGTGGTGAGGACTCAAGATGAAAAACCATTTATTCAAGAACAGAAGGAACAAATGTCTCCCCAAGTTGAAATTCTATTTTCCCCAAAGGAAAAAGATGAAAAAAGAGGTTGGGAAACATGGAGTAAACCCTAAGCATGAAAGGATATTTTCAAAGTTATTTAAATATATGGAGGTGGATCAAGGGGTTGGTATTGCTATGAATACAAGCCTAGAAGAAACTAGTGTTAAATATAAAAGGTCCCACTCGAGTGAAGATCCCAAGAATCAAGAGAAGGGAGGAAAAAGGAAATTCTAGTGTAACCTATAATAGAACATGGTGTCATGGACCCACAAGAAGATATTGAGAAGCCCAAGGTTTCAAGAACCCAATCGTTATATTGGGGAGTGTGGAAGATAGTGGAATGGAAGGTAAACAAGTGAAAATGAGTTATGCATATAAATCCATGAAGCGATTATAGATGTAAGGAGTTCTTGTAGACATATGGATTCAATCCCCGAGTCCACATAAGAAATTAAATAATCATCCCCACCCACACATGTAAGGATAACAGGTATTAAACCAAAATGTAGTAGTTGTTGTACATATAAAAATGATGAGGTGAAATCATGCACTATAACCAAAGATCCTAGAAATGAGAAAGAAATAGATAGAGAACAATTATCCTAGGATAATATATCAATTATTGGAACTCAAAGTGACTCCCCCTTTTCTCAAGAAAAGATTGTAACATGAATTATACCACTAATGTTAGGTGAAGAGATACCCCTTGGGGAAGTTTGGAAGTATCTCTTTTGAAGCACAAAAATATTAAATTCCAAGTAAACATGAATGATCTAATAATAATTACATCCCAAAGCTCTTCTAGGCCACCGAAGAAAGCAAGTAATATGTTTAGGACATTGGTGGGAAGTCAAGGCAATATGTTCTTGGAGATACCTACTCCACAAAAGGATATTCCTAAGGGAGAAGAAAATATTACTAATTTCCAAACTACCCAAATCCCATTAGGGAAGTATTCCAATGAGGGGCTCAAGCATGAGATTAATGTGGTGATTCAAGATGTTGTTCATAGAATTCATAAAGATGAAGATACTAAGGAGAAACTGAAAATAAAAAGTTGAAGCTTTGTCAATCATTGTTAGAAAGTTGGTCTAGGCTTCCCAGATCACATAATCTCCCACCCAAAAATCACATGTACAATCATGAAAAATATTGAAGATATCACTACAAAGAATGAAGACATAAAAGGAGTGAGAGATGAAATCAATTGAAAGGGGCAGACAAATCATCATAAATTTAATTTCATGTTATAAACAAGTTAATAAAAATTTATAGGATGGTACTGCACTAATTGAGAAGTATCAAAGTGAGCTAGAATGTTGGGATTACATGTTTCCTAATCTTTGGGCCATAGTTTCCATGAAATAAGAGGAATTATAAAAGGAAGGAATAGTCCCCATGGATTAAAAAGTATACCATTTTCAAAGTGTGAAGATGTTATTAAATTAAGAATTGAAACATTGGGGAGTTATATTGGCAAGCTCCAGATTATGAGGGATAAAGCAGGTGAGTATGTTGATGACATTGAGTCTAAGATGGAAAATATGCTTCCCCTTGAAGGAAGATATAACTCAGAAACTACATATGTGGATAAGTTAATTAATAAACATAAGAATCATGTTGCAATGGAATTTGAGACTCAAAATGTGTTTAATTATTCTTCCCTAGAAAGGATTTTTCACTTAGAGGGTTATCTTAATAAATTGTCTACAAAAATAAAAAAGGAAAAGGATTTATCTACGAAGGTAAGAAATAATTTTTCTATTTTATGTGGGGCAGATGAGGATTTTTTTTTTGGACATGTTTAAGAGTTATGATGCATGTAGAGACAACTCAAAGGAATAAAAAGAGATCAATTTCATTGAGCTTGACCCATCCTAAGCTCATTCATTAATTAATTATTCCTTGATCCTTATTTTTATTCTCTCCTACGTTAATATCTTTTCCATAACTAATAAGGAAGAAAAAGAGGCTCATATGACTAGGAAGAAGAAGACAAAATTGGTTAATATACAAAATAAATATCTTGTACACGTCCACATATTCAAGTATAAGACATAATTGTTCCAAGATGGGTGGTTAAAGGTGAAATATTTTCCATTATTAGGGCTTTGTTATCACCAAATCACTACACTCTCTAGTTTCTCAACATGTGAGTGTGTTAAGGAAATCATAGTGACTAGGAAACATGAAATTACATCAAGGTGTGGAACCTTACGGTTAAAGAAATTATCTAAAGAAGGCTAGGTCCTCTTCCTAAAATAGTGCAAAAGATAACTCTAATGGAAAGAAATCTAACAACTACTTCTAATCAATGACTTCAAGGACCAGGAGAGAGAAATAACATTAATGAAATAAAATCTACTCTAACGAGGTGATGCACCGAAAGGGGAGTGTAGGGAATCTCTTGAATCTATGGAAATAATAGAAAATAAATTGTATAGAAGGTGTAATAGTCACCACAGTCAATAGAAACATCAAACTAGCACCTCCATGAAAGCACAATAGTAGTGAAACCTGTAAGACAATTTAGATTAACACAATACAACTGCAAGTGAATTGAAAATATAAGTAAAGACAATAGACATAAGAAAAGGGAAGAACATGTCCACAATACTAGAATCCACATCTTCATTGATATACACAATTCCATTAATTATAGAGAAAGGAAAAGATCATCATGTAGGATGTCCAGTATGAAGGCTTGCACCACATTTTCTTCCTCAAAAATTTTGGTAGAGATTTGGTAAGCAAAGAATCCCCCCATGTAAATGAAAGGAGCTTAACATTTATAGAAGAATTCAGTTAGGAGTGTTTCACCTTTTTCTTAGATTGTTTCTTTGAATTGTTGACAAAACAAACAGGTAACAGGTGTAGGAGGAATACCTATTCAAATGTCGATTGATGGGTCTACACGCGCATATGACTTCCCGATCCGAAATGACCGTGAGAGCTTCCTTTTGGCTAGGAGGAACTAATTGTAATGAAAGCAAGACCACCATAAATAATTAAACAATATAGGCAAGTGAATCGCCTGAAGCATGAGCTAGATCCAGGAAGCGTGATACTTCCTAGATGGTTCATTCACCCACCTGTTTTAAACAAATTAATGCTAAAAACAAGGTAAATCATATTGTTATTTTGAAATGATTTAGGTATCTCACTTAAAAACACAATAATAAAACATATCTAATCTAACAAGCTAAGCTAGAATATAATCCATAGGTCAAATGGTTGGTTCTAGGTCTGCAGTCGATAAAGGTCTCGGGTAGGTCAAAGTGAGTGAGGCTGAGGTAAAATTAGGTGGATCTGTCTCTATTTAAGGCTGTGTAGACAAACACAGAGATCGGCTTCGGTCAGGGGTGGCCGACCATGGTTAGGTATAACCGGCATCGGTTATTGTGAAATCTAGAAACATCACAGAATGGGGTTTTGGTCTCCTTTGTGATTACACAAAGGATTTGGTTGGTTGGGATGAGGTATTGGGTGACTGGAATAGGTTTTTATGAGGTTTTGATGGGTATATGGATGTACAAAATGTTATAAATGGTTAATAGGGAGAAAGATAAATAATGGATGATAAAATAATGATAAAATGAAATAACCAAGAAAGTATGATGTTGTACTTACTTGGATTTCATTCCTAAAAGTCTATGTGTGAAGGATGGAGGTGTTGATGATGGGTTTGAAGGCTGCAAGTGATCACCAACTAAAGAAAATATTCTGCATGGGCTGCATGCACACTCCTCTTTTGCTTGGATAGATCAGAATGTGGTTGGGATGGTTGTGCAGGAGAAGATCCTCAATCTCCTTCCTTGGATGTCAGTTCTTGCTAGAATTGGCTCTCTAAAGATGTGTTATCTCTTTGAGATTTCATTCTTTCTCATCCAATTTTTCTCCCAATGTTTTCCAACCTTTTTCCAACCTCGAGAATAAGGTAGTTTATGGGTTAAAAAGGGTGACTGACAATGTCCCGGCTTAGCGGGAGACGGTTAGGGGAAACCAACGTCGGTCAAGGCAGGATTTTCTAGGTTTACTAAACTTAGGAGATCCTCCTGATTTCCTCAGATCTTGTGTCATTATCCCATGGATTAGACTAGGAGCTTCTTGTGAGCATGCAAGAATGTGGTTAGAGGGAGTGTAGGCATTGATTTTTAGGGTTTGGGTAAGTCTTAGTTAGTTATGGTAACTTGCTTTAAGAATAAGTCTTAGGTTGAGTTATCTTGGTGAGATGTCTAAGTGAACTATATGTGTAGATATTATTTAAATAATAAATATAGTGAGGATAATGCATTAATTTATTTAAATTAATTAATGCATTATCCTCACTATATTTATTATTTAAATAATATCTACACATATAGTGCAAGAGAAGATCCTCAATCTCCTTCCTGGATGTCGGTTCTTGCTAGAATTGGCTCTCTAAAGATGTGTTATCTCTTTGAGATTTCATTCTTTCTCATCCAATTTTTCTCCCAATGTTTTCCAACCTTTTTCCAACCTTGAGAATAAGGTAGTTTAGGGGTTAAAAGGGGTGACTGACGGTGGTCCGGCTTAGCCGTGAGACGGTTAGGGGAAACCAACGTCGGTCAAGGCAGGATTTTTTCGGGTTTACTAAACTTAGGGAGATCCTCCCGATTTCCTCGAGATCTTGTGTCATTATCCCATGGATTAGACTGGGAGCTTCTTGTGAGCATGCAAGAATGTGGTTAGAGGGAGTGTAGGCATTGATTTTTAGGGTTTGGGTAAGTCTTAGTTAGTTATGGTAACTTGCTAAGAATAGGTCTTAGGTTGAGTTATCTTGGTGAGGTGTCTAAGTGAACTATATGTGTAGATATTATTTAAATAATAAATATAGTGAGGATAATGCATTAATTTAATTAAATTAATTAAATTAATATTAGTAGGGTGAAGGGGTCATGGCTAGGTAGATGTAATAAAGGGGGGCTTATATGTCGAGGGACGAAGGGGGAGTGTGACATAATTTTAGTGTCTACAAGGAGAGAGAAAATTAGGTTTCTCGGATGCATGCATTTATCACCTACCAAATGAAAAATTCAATTCAAAACATCATGGGACATTTGCATAGCCCATCACTATTGTATTATAGCTTATGGGACAAGAAATTGCTCCTCATGCCCCATTAATGGTGGTAGATAGATGGACATTTCCCTAGAGTGCAGTAGAATAAACACAATTTTAATGTAGAGGACTCGAGACATTTCAAGAAATTCCAATTTTGTGTGAAACAGAGCTTCGGGGAGAAATTTATGGTGTTTTGAAGTTATAGACCGGTGGGGAAGCTAGAGGCAATTACTGCTACTTTTTAGTTAATTTGGGTGATCGGATCATGCATTACTACCCCTTTGTCATCGTTATTATCTATTTTATTTGCTTAACCTTTTTGAGAAGTAAAGAAATTTACTTTCATTGTGTAAATTTATTCTAGCTTGGGTCCTTCTTTGCGGTGATTGAGAGGTGTTTTAATGATTAGGGTGGCAAGCCATCTCGCCACTCAACTCGCAATTTAGCCCGATTCATAGCTACTTCCACAACTTGATGGATGGATCAGTCCTTGTCTTGGGCTTTCACATGACCTCATCACTCACCAATATCAACGAAGAACTTACCCTTAAAAGTAATGAATAAGGTTTCTTATACTTGGGTTGCATTGATTTCATTTTCTTATTCTTGCCTAATCGAGCAAACTCTTCGCAAGCCTTTTCAATTTCGTTCACAAATTTACACTAATGCTTAGTCCATGTTTATTGCATCGAACACACCTTACTTTACTTCACCTATCTCTAACACAAGTATTTCCTCACCGGTTCACCGCATAACACAACGAATGACCCTCCTTATAATAAGGTGATTTGCATTAGCTTTACTTAGTAAAATTGCCTATTCATTGTGGCATTTTCAGGTTACTCTACTTTCCTTTGCCAAAACCCACAATAAATTGAAGTATTTCCCTTGCATTTCACCACTCCACATTGAAATGACTTGGCCCATTCATTTTGGTGATCTTATTTATATTTTCTCAACAATTCATTCTTATAGGAGTTGAAGTCATCCCATTTGCTGCAATGAGTTACTAACTCACCCTTCTTTGCAATGCGGTGATCTACATTTGCTTTATTTTTAGTGGCTCAAATACCAATTCAAGTCTTCCTCTCCCAATTCTACATGTAACACTTCTTACTCTGTAGCCTCTCCTTTTGTGGTGAATTCAAATTTATTTGATTTTCTAAACTCCACCCCGACCACTTCAAAGTAAAGACCCTCAAATTCACAAAAACACTCCAATCTTGACTCGCCAAGCCATGGTAATGAGCTCGACTTCCATGCCTTCTCCACTATGTGTCCTCAATTTTGTGGCCTGCCTCCATGTCACAAGATCTCTGCTCCATCCCCCATTAAATCCACCATAGGTTGAGCTCAAGGAGCTCAGCACCAACTCACCAATTCACGATGAAAACCCAAGATCGCAAGCCAAAAGGGCTCGGCCCTAGTTTTTGTATTTTTACCTTGTTCATGGTGTACTCGCCTCTCTACACTACCATGGTGGGTTATCCATCCTTATGATCTCAGTCATCTAAACCTACCCATAACTCTATGAGTTGTCTCCTACCACACTACACCTTACAACTTTCCCAAGTTGGGCCTCCTCTTATTGCTTGTCAATGCTCTATCATGGTTGGGCTTAGGGATATCAACTCTACACCTTCGGTCTGCCACTTTTCCTTACAAAATTTCCTATTTCTTTCCACTTTTTGATGCCATTTCCAAAGTATGTGACCCCACGTTGGCTCCACAAGCCCCCAACACATTTAGCTATAACTCATCCTTCTCACATCCTCCTCTGCATTGCTAACTTATTCTCATACCCAAGTCAACCTTTCCTATGATAACTCACATTTGTAAGTTCCCCGTGAATTGTGATCCCAACTCATGCGCATAACTAACATAGATCACCTATGCGATCTCTTCAACTTACCGAGCTCGGGGAGCTCAACCTTCCATTTTCCCACAACATCCTTAACTCGGATCTCAAAGTGGTTTTCCAAACTACTTGGTGATCCCATTATTAATTTAACCCCGCACTAGCATAGCTCGGTGAGATATGACACAAATTTCTCCTGAGATTTGGTAACCAACCCGACATTCATTTTGGTTAGTTATTGGGACTCAACAACACTTTGACCCCCTTCCATCAATATTCCTTATTTTTGGATATTTTGTGGAACTTCTCATCATATAGGATTTTGAAGGTGGTAGTGATCTCCCGGGAGATTTTTTTAGTGTGGGCCATTTCAGATCGATGTGGGCCCACAGGGCCTCGTATTCCATCATTTTAAAGTTAATCTTATGGATCAAAACCTAGAATAGGAAAAAATTCCTCAATATAATTTTCACTCCTAAATTCCTGAATGATCCCCCAAAGCCTCATAAACTACCTATAACATAATTTCATCATTAAATATCCCACTCGGTGTGTGGTTTTAGTCACATCCCTATTGTCCATTTTTCTCACGGGGGTAAATGGATAACAATTTTGGTGACTCACGGGGCATCTACCTACTAGATGTGATTGACTAACTTCCGAAAACATCCATTGGGCATGGAGTCTCTTGTATCAACCATGAACTCATATGAACCTTAAAGCCTTCCTAAACACTATTGATATAAAGTGACCCATGCTAATTAATTTTCTCTCAACTGTAAGAAAATCTTTAAAATTTGTTTTATGAGAGTGGAAAATTTTCTTAAAACTTGAATTCCACCCCCTCCTTGCAACCGTGATCTCGTGAGGTTAGATGATGAAAACCTGCAAATGCTACCTAAATTTATGATCCTTACCAACATGAGGTACATCATACCCAAAGTGATTTCTAGGCAAGTAGGCATACTACGAGTTTGGAACAAAACACCCTTTGGTTTGGACATCATGGAACTCTATTAAGTTCTGATTTTATTTCTTCTTCTAAAAGTTCCATCTACAACACGCGACTTGGAATGGTGCTTGATGATTAGATTTGTTTCTTCTATACCTAGGGATGGTTTTCATGGCACCACTAATTCCTAATTTATTTACCAAGGCTGTTATAAGATTAGTTGCTGATATGGAGGAACAAAGGAATGAAAACATTGAAATATGTCCCTTAACCTAGTTTTAGTTACTTTGCTTCTTGCTGCAATATTCTATAATCTAAAGCATAGTGAACTATGCAAAAGAACACTGAAGCAGTAAAACATGTGCCTAAGAAAATTAGGTAAATGTTAAATAATCTAATAGCAGAACAATGTGCATAAGCACTTGGAGGAATGAAAATTCTAAACTATTATATATAAAGGTGAGATATTACTCCTCTAGTAGTCGTGCTTGAGGTAAATTGCATTAACAGAATCTGTAATTCTTCACCATCTAACTCATCCAATTGTACACCATTTCTACTCTTTCATTCTATGATCATGTAAGGACCACTCCATATTACATCAAGCTTGGAATGATTTCCTAGATTTTCTCAATCAACATCCCACTTTAGCACTAATTCTCCTTCTTAGAATGTCCTTGCTTTAGCTTTCTTATAAAATCTCCTCATAATCGGTGTTTGATCTTTCTCCATGGGTTTCATTGAATTATCTCTTATATCTTGCAACTCTATGAGTTCTGCATACTTGAATTCCATGGGCTCGAACTCAAACAACTCTGGTTGTTTGAGAATCTCTAACACCAGTAACTCGAGTGAGATAGACAGTCTTGCTTCCATTTCGTATACTAGCTTGTATGGAGAGCTAACTGTTGACCTCTTGATGTAATTCTATTTTCCCACAAGGTTAATTTGAGCTTGGTATAACATGTCTGCTGATTTTCATCAAGATTCATCCTTATGATTCTTAGCTAGTTATTTTTCTGGACTTTACTTGCCCATTATCCTAGAGGTAATAATAAGAAGAGGTGCTTGAGATATATTTCATTCCTAATATCCCACTGATATTTGTGCCAAGAAATGATAGAGAATTATATCATATGATAGTGGCAGGTACACCAAATCTTTTCATTATCCTCTTGTAGAAGTACAAAGTATGTTGGATTCGTTTACCTCTTTGAGTGCTACTTGCTTTGGTCCACTTGGTGAAGTAATTTTTTTCCATGAGTGTCCACTTTAGGCCTTCCCTCAAGTTTGGATTGATAAATCTAATGAAGTCAAATCCCCACTACATGAATGGATTATCCACCGAGATGAGATGAAGTGGAACTTTCGCTATCCTCTCTTTACCCGTGAAGAATGTATGCTTCTTGCACTTTTTAATCCATGTATAACAATCACTAAATAGTGTAGGCCAAAAGTAACCATCTTTCATGATTCTCAGAGATGTTACTCATGGAGAAAATTTTCCTCCTGCATCTCTATCATGGAATTCTCACAAGACTTTCTCGATCCGATTTTTTCTAATACACCTCAGGAGAACTCCATTTATGTCCTTCTTGAACAAGATACCATCAATCAAGGCATATGGAATGGACTGGAGTCTAAAGTATCTCATTTTTTATTTTCTTAACTCTAAAGGGCATACACCTGTTTGAAGGTAATACATCATATTTTAGGTCCAGCATGGTGTAGGTACATCATCTACTAGCTTCTCTTGACTATCTTGCAACACCAAAACAACTTCCTCTTTATCGGTGATTGTCCCATCTTGGTGATAGGAAGCTAGCCGCTTGCATAATAATTTTCCGTGGAATAGCTTTCTTACCTTTTATGTCTATGTCATACTCCATCACACGAGTGATCAAACATGTTCTCTTCTCATTTAAATCCTTTTTTAGTAGGAAGTCCTTGATTGCATCATGAGACACTAGTATTTGAATCTTGTTGTTAGAGACGTGGTGTCTCGAACTTCTTTAGGATTCTTGTGATAGAGAGGTCATGCTTCTTAATAAAGGAGTACCTCACTTCGTAGTATTCCAAGATTTGGGTGAAGAAATCTATGGGTATTTTGGATCCCTCCTTGTTTATATGCACTAGGATGGTTGAAATTGTATCTACTCCGCCAAAAGCATATAAGATGAAATCCCTAGAGAATTTTGGGTTTAGTAGAGTGGAGCTCAAGATATAACTTGTTTGATAGACTAAAATATATCTTTTCCTTCTTTTTTTCCATTTGAATGCAAGGTTATTCTTTAACATCATTGGCAATGGCTTGAAAATAGTGGTGAAATAAGGGAAAAAATTGTGGACAAAGTTGATTCTCCCTAGAAAAATTGGAGAGACTTCTTATGACTTGGCAATGATAGTGCATGATAGCTTCAAATCTCTCGGGATCAATGGTTAGCCCTTATTTAGACACAATGTTGCCTAATATTTTTCCCTCATGAGCTAGAAACACACACTTCTTAGGATTCAGGGATACACCAAACCTCCTACATATTTGGAACACTTTGCCTGAGGTGGAAAAGGTGATCAACTGCATTCTTGGAGTATACTATGATATCATCTAAGTACACAAGAACTATATTTTTTATCAATCCATTAAATGTCATCTCCATTGCTCTTTGGAAAATAGCCCCAACATTTGATACCCCAAATGGAATTTTCTTATAAGCGTATGTGCCCCACTTGGTGGTGAAGGTTATCTTGTACTGATCATCCTCTTTCACAATGATCTCGATTATATCATGAGTAGCTATCTAGTAGTGACAAAAATTTGAACCAGCTACCACTTACAATATCTACTCCATGGAAGGGATCAAGTAATTATCTTTGAGAGAATCTTTATTCAAGTCTTGAAATTATACACACAACCTGATTTATTGTTTTATCTTCCACACGGAACAATATTAGCAACCCATCTTGAGTTTTTGATCGAAAGATAATGCTTGATTCTATGAGCTTGTTTAGTGGTTTCATCAGAGGCTTTATATGAGGGTTGATTGGTCTTTGTTTTTTCCTATTAGGATTAGCATCTGGATCTAGTTCAATCATATGTTGTGCCAAATTTTAAATGAATCCTCTCAATTCCATGTAGTTCCATGTAAATACATCTAGGAACTCTCGACAAAGTTGGATGAATTCATTTTTTTATCAGTACTTACCTTTCCAATTTTAAGTACTTTTCCTTCACCCACTAACATTTTCTCCAAGTCTTCACCTATGACTTGAATGTTTTCCTTCTCTTTCCGAAACTGGTCATTAGGATTGAAGAATGATTCTAGTGTTACTAATCCCTTTGGAAACTTGTTTTTCCTCATTTGAACCACTTGATCACCATATTGTTGCTCCAACTTGTCTTGGTTCATGGCTAAGAACTCTACTTCTTCCTGTAGGAAATTTATGATCTATTGATCAATTTTGAATACTTTCTAGCTTGTGTTGTTATCTAGAACAATTGGACTTACAATCACTTTGATATGGGGCTGAGCTTGATCTCTCTTGATACTATCATCAACGTCAAACTACCCTGACTCTCTGCAAGTCTATCTTCAGCCTCATTTTTCTTCCTCGGTATGGTAATGATGTTGAAAGCTTCAAAGTCTTCGATGAGATCCCATACCCTATTTTTATAGCCCTTTAGGATATCATTTTTAGCAGCATTCAACCCTCTTACTTGGTTCACAATCAAATCATTATTTCCAAAGACCTGCAAGTTCTTAATTCTTCTCTTCCTTTCCCAATGTAATCCATGAACCAATGCCTCATACTCAGTTGTGTTATTCGAATAAACAAACTGAAAATGAAAATTTGAGTAGTACTTTATACCTTGCGGTGACACAAGCATTGCTCCTCCTCCAACACCTTATCTACTCCTCAAGCCATCGAAGAATAGTTTTCATACTTCATTTTCATCTTTGTCCTCTAGTTTGGTGATGTTAGGGAGAGGTGTATTCTCTTCATGCATGTAATAAATACCTAGCTCATCTTCCTCCATCTCTTTGTAAGGGTCAAAATCATGCCTCTTATTCTCCCATTCATCGAGAGTCAATTATGGAATGCCTCCAACCTTGGTATTTGTCTCTGGAATGCTTGGGTAGTATTCTTGATCAAAAGTTGAGCAATTTGCATTGATTGGGATTGGCACATGAGGCTTAATATGAAAGTTTGAAATAGGTTCTGATATGATTATAGCTTTATCCCCATACCTTGTCCTGAAAATCATATGAGACCAATCAGCGAGACAAGTAGCCTCTAATTTTATCCATGAAGTCTTGAAACAAGCACAATGTAAATAGTGGTGGAAAGTAAATAAGCGATACCTCCTACAATCTTTGTGACATTGGGGCATGCATGCAGTGTAAGGCTCAATCCCTTGATTACTCCAACTATTCCCATTGATGTCCCATTTAATTGTACCACTTATTTTGTCACCAGGTCATACTTTATTCCCAACTGATCAACTATCTCTTTAGGAATCATTGACCTAATTGCTCTTGAATCTATCATGCAATTGTGTACGAGATTTCTCCCAATGATTAGAGATATATAGAATGGAGGAGGTTTCATATTCTTACCTTGTTGACCTCCTTGGACTCTTTCTTGTGGAGCTACATTAGTGAGCACTTTATCTTGATCTTTGGAAGGCTCATTTGAGATGAACCAATTTTTCATGGCTACTTGTAACAAGTCTCATTGGCCTAGGATTTCCAATGACTCCCACATGGAAATGTTGACATTGGTCTTCTTCATTTGATCAATAATGTTGAATGGAAATGGGATTTCCTTTTTTGCCCCTTACTCGGCACAACCTTCTCTTGCACATGAGCTACTACAACTGGTACCTGAGTTGGTCTAGAAGGTGGCTTGGGCTGATTTTGAACATTAGGGGCTACACTTGGATTGATAACACCCTGAGGTGTGATAGAAGGTTGGGAAGTACTTGGATTAGATGACTTCCCTTCTTCTATATTTCTCTTTTTGGACCTTGTATTAGCTATCACTCCTTGGAAAGGAGACTGATTAATCCCATAGAAGTTTGTTGTTTTCCAATTAACATGCTTTGTCTCACTTGAAGGTGCTTCTAGATTACCATCTTGCTGCTGATTTTCTTCTTCTCCTACTTCTTAAGGCACACAAACTGTTTTCACCATAAAATCTTGATTTAGTATGTTGATTAATTATGTGGTGGTTACAAGGAAAACACCACTCATACTCTTGTGTCATATTGTTCTAGACCAGAAACAAGGCCCTATATGAAGATGGTGCATTAGGATTGTAAGGTGGAATGTCCTAGTAGCAAGAGGTTTCCTGTGATTCTTATTTGCAGCCTGAATATGGGGCTTATTAGGATGATATGGAGGCTTATTTGGCTAGTACTAGGGCTGATAGGGTCTGAAACTTTAGGATTTTTGCTTCTTTATGGTCACCACTTCATTCCCTAAAGCGTGCTTCCCCTTCAAAAATTATTTTAGCTTATTCATGACCTATTGGAGCTCCTTGTAATTTCCTGATGAAGTGGAGGACTCATTTCTACTCTAATTTCTAGGAGTTGGAATAGTGGCCAACTCAGGTGTTTGAATGGTCGTAGGATTCCCCATTTCCAAATTGAGAGGTATAGGTGGCCTAGGTGTAAGTTTTCCTTCCTAAATTACACAATTATCTAATCTAATAGCTATAGCATAAGCTCTGGGAAAGGTAGTTCCTCTCATAGACTGTATCATTATTGTTATGTTAGAATTTAAAGCTTTCAATAAACTTAAAGAAATACACCTTTAGCAGTTGGTCTTACATCAATCAAAATCCTATCCAATGTTCTTTAGAACCTGAAATTGAATTCATCCATCTGCTTGTTTGGAGCTCTCTTGATTGTGGTCAATTGTTCCAATAAAGACAAATTGTCTCCCTTTTCTCCAAATTGGCCACATAGAGTTGTGCACAATTGATCCCAATTTTGAATTGTTCCTGCTCATAAGCTTCTAAACCACTACAAAGCTTTACCTTTGAAGGAAGAAGCTAAGAGTTTCACTACCACATCCATCTCAAAAATTTCATGTATGACACAAACATTTGCAATGTCTTGAATGTGGTCGATTGGTGTCGTATGATTCTCTCCATTGAAGAATGGAATGTTCTTTAGAGATGCCATGGGAACTAGATTTTGTGCATTGAGGGAAAGTGGACTACTTTCCATGAAATTTGTAAAGGGATTTGGTGGTCCCTATGGTGGTTGTCGATGTGTCATCATAATTCATCTAAAAACATAGTTGATTGAATGAATTACCTACCAAGTGGAGGTGTAGACAAATCTTTGTTCGGTGGAGATTAATACCTTTATACTCTTTTCCCTCTTCTTTCTCTTCCTAGAGAGAGATGCAAGTACTAAAAAATACCCTCTTCTCCTACTCTTGACTATGTTTAAATTATTCTCATATACCAAGGAACTTACTATTGAAACAAATAGATTTCGTTATTTGGAGTCACCAGATGTGTTATGAATTTTAAAGCTTTAGACTACTTAAGTCTTCCACTTGGAGTAATCATCTTTACTTGAAACAACTCAACAATTTGTAGCACCTACTCCTTAGAAATGAGACCGATTAATCCCACATAATTCCTCTATTGTTCTTAACCTATTTTGATTTCCTTAGTTCATTGTGGTCTTTTAAACCTTGATTACTTCCTTCTTTTTGCACTAATTCGGACTTGCTTTACTTCACTTTACTTCTTCTCCTTGTTTTGTGTTGATCTCAACTTGTTTTACTTATTTTAGCTCATTGTGGTGTTCTCAACATGCATTACTTAAGTCTTTTGACTTGGAACAACTACTTTACTTAAGTAATGGTACCACAAAATGACACAACTTGAAATGAAGTAAAGTCTTTTGCTTCAGAGCAATGACTTTACTTAAGTAGTGCAACTTGGAGGTGTAACTACTTAAGTATTTTAATTTGAATTAAATTAAAGTCTTTTCTACTTTTGACTTGACTTAAAGTAATACAAATCAGAGTGTGATTACTTAAGTCATTTAATTTAAGTGACTTGACTTGTGTTTTCACCTCACTTGGAGTAAATTAAAGTCCTTCTCTTAGAGTGATCGTATTTATTTGAGTAATGCAACAACTTGAAATAACAAAAATTAATTTCCCTTCCTTTGCGGTGATCGAGGATGTAATTACTTGAAGAAAGCAAAGTGAAATAATCAATTACTTCTCATTTGTTAGAGAGATTCCAAAACTATAGATTATTTCCTAAGAACACACCAACTCATCTAGAATGAATATTGTACCATGAAACACTTGATAATAACTTGATATTTGACATATTTTTCCCACCGAGCATGCTAGAAATTTTATCACCAAATCACTGCACCCTCTAGTTTCTCAACATGTTAGTGTGTTGAGGAAAATAGAGTGACGTGTAACATGGAATTGCTTCAAGGTGTGAGACCTTACAGTTGATGTAATTCTCCAAAAAGGGTAGTTCCTCTTCTTAAAATAGTACAAAAATAACTATAATGGAAATAAATCCAAAAACTACTTCTAATCTATGAATTCCAAGGGACCAGAGAGAGATAAATAGCATAAATGAAAGAAAATATACTCTAAGGAGGTGATGCACTAAAAGGGGAGTGTAGGGAATCTCTTGAATGTGTGGAAATAATAGAAAATGAAGTACAAAGAGGGTGTAACAATCACCACAGTCAACAACAACATCAAACTAGCACCTCCATGAAATCACAATAGTAATGAAATCTGCAAGATAATTTAGATTGACACAATACAACTGCAAGTGAATTGAAAAGGTAGGTAAAGACAACAAAAACAAGCAAAGAGAAGGAAAATCCAAGATACTCAAATCCATAGCTTCATTGATATACATAATTCAATTAATTATAGAGAAAGGACAAGATCATCATACGGGATGTCCATAATAAAGGCTTGTACAACATTTTCTTCATAGAAAATTTTTAGCAGAGTTTCAATAAGAAAAGAATCCCCCTTGCAAATGAAAGGAGCTTCCAATTTAGAGAATAATTTAGTGAGGAGAGAGAAAATTAGGTTTCTCGGATGCATTTATTTCTCACCTAACAAATGTAAAATTCAATTCAAAACATCATGGGACATTTTCATATCCCATCTCTACTGTATTGTAGCTTATGGGACAAGAAACTTCTCCCCATGCCCAATTAATGGTGGTAGCTAGCTATATAGTGCCCTAGAGTATAGGAGAAAAAACACCATTTTTAACCCCATTATGCCAACCAAAACTGAAATATGAAGTTGATGGCACGTAGAGGACTCGAGACCTTTACGGAAAGTATAATTTAGCATGAAACAAAGCTCTGGGGATAAAGTTATGGCATTTTGAAGCTGCAGCAATTGGTGGGGAAGCTAGAGGCCAATATCGGTGATTTTTAGTTCATTTCGGTGATCCAATCTTGCATTAATACCCCTTTTTCATCATTATTCTCCATTTACTTTACTTCACCTTTTTTATTAAGTAAAGCGGTTTTACTTTCACCGCATAACTTTATTTTGGCTTGGGTCCTTCCTTTGTGGTGAGTGAGAGGTGTTTTACTACCTAGGGTGGCGAGCCAACTCGCCACCTAACTCGCCATTTAGCCTGATTTATAGTTCCCTCCATAACTTTATGGATGGCTCGATCCTTGGCTTAGAATTAAACATGATGTCATCACTCACCGAGATCAATGCCGAATCACCCATCAAAGCATCGAAAAGGGTTTCTTATACTTGGGTTGTGGTGATTTCATTTGCTTATGCTCGCCTAAATGAGTGAGCTCTTCCCCATCCTTTTCCACTTTGTTCACAACTTTACACTAATGCCTCATCTACGTTTATTGCATCAAACACACCTTACTTTTACTTCACCCATCTCCAACACAATTCTTGCCTCATCGCTTTTCTACATAATACAATGAGTCACCCTCCTTGCAATGTTGTGATCCACATTTTCTTTACTTAGAAAACTAACCTATTCATTGCTGAATTTTTATATTACTCAAATTTCCTTCGCTAACACCCACAATAAAGAAAAGTCTTTCCCCTACGTTTCACTTTGCTCCACATTGAAATCACTCGGCCCATTCATTATGGAAATCTACTTTATTTTATCTTAGAAATTCAATCTTATGGAGTCAAAGTCATCCCATTCACCACAATGAGTTACCAACTCACCCTTCTTTTGCAATGTGTCGATCCATATTTTCTTTACTTTTAGCGTCTTTCATCGCAATTCAATTCTTCCTCTCCTAATTCGACACCTAACACTACCAACTTGACAAACTCTCTCTTTGCGATGAATTTGAATTACTTTGCTATGTTAAACTCTACCCTTATTACTTTGAAGTAAATCCCCCGAATTCGCTGCAACACTCCAATATCGACTCACCGAGCCATGGCAATGAGATCGGTCGTTCATGCCTTCTCCACTCTACATCCTCGATCTCTTTGGTTTGGCTCCATTGCATGATATTTTTCTCCATCACCCATCGACACCACCACGGGGTGAGCTAGGGGAGCTCGGACCCAACTCTCTAGTTCACGGTGAAAATCGAGACCACCTATCCAAAAGCGCTTAACATTATCCCATCATCTTCTTCCCTAGTTTGTGGCCAAATTGTCCTCTATACACTTCTAGGTGGATCCTCCCTCTATGCAAGCTTGGTCATCCAAACCTACCCACGACTCGTGAGTTATCTCCCACCACGTTTCACCTTACAACTTTCTTGAGTCGGTCCTCCTCGCATCGTTTGTCAATGCACTATTAGGGTCAAGCTCGGGGATCTATTTTCTTCACCTTTTATCTTCCACCTTTTTGTAAACTAGGTTGGTTATTCTTACTTTTTGATTCCATTTCCAAACTCTTTGACCCCATGTTGACTCCACGAGCCCACAACACCTTTGTTTGTAGCTCGCTGATATAACTCAGCCTTCTCACATCCTCCTCTATGTTGTTGACTTCTTCCCATGCTCAAGTCACCCTTTCCTATGATAACTCACCTTGGCAAGCTCCACTATGCATTGTGATCCCAATTCACTACATACCTCACATATCTCACCCTTGTGATCTCTTCAACTTGCCGAGCTTGGGGATCCTAGCCTTCCACTTGCCCTTGATGACCTTAAATCATCTCTCCAAGTAGCTTACCAAACTACTTGGAGATCCCATTACTAATGCAATCCCGCACTAGCATAACTTGATGGGATATGACTCAAATCACCCCTAATATTTGATAACTAGCCCGACATTGACTTGGTGATTTTTGGGACTCTTCAAAATTTTAACCCCTTCCGTATATTCCTGATTTTTTTGGATCTTTTGGGGAAATTTTCATCATAGAGGATCCCGAAGGTGGTAGTGGGCTCCCGGGTGCTTTTTTCCATAATTTTCCATTTACGGCTCGATATGGGCCCACAGGTCCCGCATTCCATCATTTTAAGTTTATCTAAGGGTTGAAAACCTAGAAAAGGAAAAAATACTCAATATGATTTTTTTTCCTGAATTCCTTGAATGATCCTCAATGCCTCGAAACTACCTATAGCCTAATTTCATAGTTAGGTTTCCCTCTTAGTGTTTAGGTCTAGTCACATCTGTTATCCAAAATTTGCCCCTACTCATTTTTGTGGCTAACTCCTTGTGTTCTTACCTCTCTTGTGCCTTAGTCTCCATTTTTATTTTTAGGCACTCAAATATTTTTAAAAATGGCACCATTAGATAGATCTCTCTCTTAGATTTCCAAAAGGTAAATTTTTCCTCCTAACTCCTCATATTTTTCAAGTTATGGCTCGGCAGAGTTTTTGTGGGAAATTTTCCCTTAGAAGGCCCGCAGCCAATGATATGCTGCCACGTGTCCAGGAAGTGGTGGGGGTCGGAGGAGAACTTGGTTTTTTGCCAAGTGTTTTGGCAAAGGTTTCAAAAGAAAATTCTTCCGTGGGGCCCGCCGACGAATCAGGAGCTGCCACGTGTCCCAGGGAAAAAAATTGGGAAAATCGGCTAAGTGTTGGCGCAAGGAAATTTTGAAGAGATGGCCCCGCGGCCAATCAAAACGTGACACGTGTCATAAGGAATCGGAAAGTGGAGCGCGGGGGTAAAATTGGAAATTTGGCTAAGTGTTGGCTGAAATTTCAAAGAAGGAAATTTTCGCCCATTTTCCCGCCGCCTAATCACAATGTGACACGTGTCCAAGGAGGTCCACACCAGTGGAGCGGGGGGAAGAATTAGAATTTTTGGCAAAATGTTTTGCCGAAAGTCCAAAGGGCGAGTTTTGGCCCACTACCCCACCAATGAATGGAATTTTGACACGTGTCCTGGCTGAGCGTAGAGCATGGGAATATTTGGGAAATTTTCCCAAGGAGGAAATAGAGGAAAATTTAGAAGGGAAAGCCGCCCCCTTATTGCGAGCCAATGGAATCTCGCCACGTGTCTAGGTAGGGCAAAAAATTCAGAGCAAGCCCGCGAGGAAATTTTGGAGGGTCAAACCTGCACCTAATGGGGTTTTGACATGTGTCCAAGCCAAAAAAATTTAAAGCGACCCGTGGAAAATTCAGGAGAGACAGGCCCGAGCCAATCACATCTCGCCACGTGTCTTCACCTCATCAAATCGGCAGGGAAATTTTGAAAAATTTTCCAAAGGCAAAAATGAAGTAAAATGGAGCAGGAAGGGCCCATGACCAATCAGAACATGCCACATGGCACCTGGGATGGTGGATGCGGGGAAAATTTGAAAAAATTTCCAAAGACCAAACGGGTAAAAATTCAAACTTTTTCCCGCTAATCCGATTTTGGCCTGTTTTTGCCCTAAATCTTCAAATGGCCATAACTTTCGATCTAGAGCTCAGATTTTCATGTTATTTATATCAATGGAAATTTGGTGAAATTGTCTACAAGATTCCATGGTCATTTTTGAATTTTGGTTTGGGTTGGAGAGAGAAAATCAAGAAACGTCTCTGACACGTGGTAATGGCTAGAAATGACGTTTCAACAACCAGTTTTAATGCAAAATGGGTCGCATTCTTCTTCAGCATGGACAAAAATGTCAGGGCATGGGTTTGTAAGGGAACCCATGTTGTTTTAATGCATATTCATTCAATGGGGAATGGCTCCCATGTTTTTTACATGTTTTCTCTCTCCTGGGCTTGACCCATGCATTGTAAAAGCCAGATTTGGCTCATTTTTTTAGGGTTGAACATTTTTTTGGATAGCAAGCTTCTTCTTTCACCTTCAACAAGTGATTTTTGCAAGTATCAAACCTTCTTCATGATTGTAACAGGTTTCTGCCTCTTTGATGTTGCAAATGCAAGGATTTTGACAGTGAAAATGATAGTGCAGACTCTGTGATCAATTTTTAGTCCTTTGTTTGTATTGTCTTACTTCATTTCAGACCTCTAATTGCATCTTATCAGCCTGTGTATGATGTTTCATGTTGCATTTCATGAAATTGTGTCAATTTTCATGAACAAGAAGTGTTCATCACTCCTTTGGTGTATCACCTATTAGTTTAGTTTCAATTTTTTCACTTTCTATCTCTATCTCCTTGGAATTTAGAGTAGGATTAGGATTCAAACCTCTGCAATTGTGCAAATAATAGATCTGATCAAAGGAGTTTGAGGAACCAGCCTCTAATCTGTAGATTCCTCTCTCATTTTACAAGTCCCACACTTAGAGAGAGGTTTCAATGTTGTGTAATCACACTAGATGCCCGAAATATCAAACTAGAAATCGATCAACATCCAGAGTCTTTGCTGATTTTCCACAACAGATTTTGGCATGATGCCGGTGGGACCTTAGAGGTCTCATTTTAATTGTAGAAAAGTTGATGTGCATCTCGCTGCAATTTTCTTGTTTAAAAGATCTATAAATTGTACATCCGGTGACTCAAGGGGAAGAATCGGCTGGTTTTAGTAGTGCGGACTGAAACTCATGAGAGGAATCAACACAAGGTCAAGAGCTAGACGGGAAGAGGTCTTTGTTTGAATATCGTAGCTATCTCCAAGAATAAGGCAAAGAGGAAGAAGGATTTAAAGGTCTCCATCTCCACCAAACAAAACTCTCTCAACTCCTCCCACGGTAGGCCTTTCATTCAGCCAACAAGGGTTCTAAGACCAATTAGAATGGCACAAAACAACCCCTATGTCAATTTCACTGGCAGCAGCCCACTTTCTCTCAATGCACAAAATCCAATTCCAATTGTAGCCTTGAAGAACATTCCATACTTCACTGGAGAGAATCAGACTACTCCTGGTGATCATGTTAAAGACATTGCCAACCTTTGTGCAATTCATGAAATCAATGAGATGCAAGTTGCTATCAAATTGTTGGCATCTTCATTCAAGGGGAAGGCTTTGCAATGGTTTAGAAGCCTTGCCTCAGGTTCTATTCAAAATTGGAACCAGCTATGTGTAGCACTTCATGAGAAATTTGGAGAGAAGGGAGACAACTTGTCTCTTTTGGAGCAGCTGACTGATTTCAACTTCAGATTTCAAAGGACTTGGGAGAGAATTCTAGTGGCAGTCAGGCCAACAGTAGAAGGTGCTTTTCTTTACTATCTCAAAGCTCTAAATTCTGATATTTCTATGTTGATTCAGTCCATGGGAGGCATAACTATCCCTATGGCTTATAGCATTGCCATTAGGGCTGAAAATTGTTTGATCCAAGCTGGAAAACTAACCCCTAGACCTCCCATGCCATTGTTTCCAAGTTTAGAGAGCCCAAACACTAATCAAGCACCTAATTTGGCTCCTTCTCCCACTCCTAGAAATCAGAGTTCAAATGAAGCTTCTACTTCATCTCCAAGTGCCCCAAATGAGCTTCAAGAAGTCATGAAGCAATTGCAAAATTTAGGTAATGAGCTGGTTACTCTCAAGAGGTAGCAAGCCCAAGGTTTTAGACCTTCCTTCCAGCCTCAAGCTCAGCCTAACAAACAGCCATATCAACCTCATAGACCACCCAATCTAGCTGCAAATCTAAATCAAGCAAGGCCTCCTGCCAACAGACCATTTTAGCCATATAATCCAAATTCTATATCTGCCTCTAAGGCATTGGTGCCAACACAAAACAACGTTGCTCAGGAGTATGGTTGGTGTTTTCCATGCAATGAACCTCACAACCAATCTATGTGCTTCAAAGGTGCCTTGAATCAAGAATTAATGGTGACAACTACTGGTGTGGAGGGTGAGGGAAGTCAAGGAAACAACCAACAACAAGAAACATTCCAGCAGCAATCAGCTCCAAATGACACCACACTTGTGAACTGGCAGGCAGAGGATTTTTGTGGCATAAATCAAATAGTCTCTCAAGGTGTTGCAGCCAACACAAGGTCAAAAATAAGGAATTTGGGTGAAGAACAGCCATTAGCTCCAACCAATCCACAACCTTTTATGGCTCCACAAATGGTTGGAAAACAAAATCTAGTTGTAAATGCACAAGGGCAGCCAAGAACAACTCCTAGACCAACTCAAATACCAGTTGTTGCTGCCCACATGCAAGGGATGAATATGCAAACCAAGGGACAGCAAAGAGATCCTTCATCACCATTTAGTATCATTGATCAGATGAAGAAGACAAATGTAAATATATCAATGTGGGAATCCCTATCTATCCCAGGCCAAAGAGATTTGTTACAAGCTGCCATGAAAGACTGGCCAACTTCAAATCAGCAGTCCGAATGCAAGAGAAGGTGCTCACAAATGCTGCCCAGCTTGAAGGGAATCATGGAGGATAGCAAGGTAAAATGTTGAAGCCCCCTCCTTTTTATGTCTCATTAATCATTGGAAACCAATTGGTGCACAATTGCATGATTGATTCCGGGAAAGTAGCTCAGTGATGCCCAAGCAAATAGCTGATCGGCTAGGACTTTAATATGAAACCATATCCAAAGGGGTAGTGCGGTTGGATGGGATAGCGAGTAGAATAATAGTGGGGTGATTAGAAACTTGAGTCTTACCTTGCATGCATGTCCAAATGTTGTTGTTTTACAAGATGTATCAGTTATAGACCTTCCACCACTCTTTGCCCTATGTTTGTCAAGAGATTTCACAACCAAGATTGGAGGATATTTGTCTACTGATTGGTCACACATGTTGTTTAGAACGAGGTATGGAACCAAAGCTACAATCAGGTCTGAACCTATTGCAAACTTCCACATTGAGCCCTACACTCCAAGTCAGATCAATGCCAACTTTTCGGCATTTGATCAAGAAGATCACCCAAGCACTGATGAAGCTAACACCAAGGTTGGAAGCATCCCGGATCTAACTCTTGATGAATGGGCAAACAAGGTGCATGCTTTTGAGCCTTATCAAGAAATAGAAGAATCATGCTAGGGTCTATTGCATACATCAAGAATATCAGCCCATTCCTAGCATCACCAAGCCAAACCACAAGGATGAAAATGAGGTATGACAGCTGTTTTTTGATGGATCAAGGAGTAGACAAGGTGCAGGAGGTGGAGCTATGCTTATTTCACCTCAAGGAGTAAAGTACTATTTAGCTTTTAGATTTCAGTTTGCATGCTCCAATAACACTGCTAAATATGAAGCCTTGGTGCAAGGGCTGCATTGGGCAATCAAGAGAGGAATAAAGAACTTGCAAGTCTTTGGTGACAGTGAGTTGATTGTCAATCAAGTCAAGGGGCAAAATGTTGTCAAGAATGATCTACTCAAGTGCTACAAGAACAGGGTGTGGGACCTCATTGAATATTTTAAGGGCTTTAGCATAAAATCCATTCCTAGAAAAGAAAACCAAGCTGTTGACAGGCTTGCAGTAGTTGGGGCAGCCTTTGATATTGTGGAAAGCATTCAAAAGGAAAAGGTACAACCAAACATCCATGTGATTGTGAGGCCTTCAGTGCCGGATAACAATGTAAGTTGGCAAGTGTTTGAGAATGACCAGCAAATCATCCATTTCTTACAAGAAGAAGTTGAGTTCTCAGCTAAAAATCAGGAAAAATTGGAACAACAAAGTATGGTGACCAAGTGGTACAGCTGAGAACTAACAAGCTACCCAAGGGACTTATCACTTTGGAGTCCATTTTCAATCCCAATGATCAGTTTAGGAAAGAGAAAGCAAACATTCAAGTCAAGAGAGAAGATTCAGTATCCATCTTGGTGGAAGAGAACAAACCATTGCAAATTGGAAAGATGACAACTAAACAAGAAAGGTATGAGTTCATACAGCTATGTCAAGAGTTCCCTGATGTGTTTGCTTGAAGCTATGAAGATTTGAAAGGTTTTAATCCCAAGTTAGCTCAGCACACCATTGAGTTGGATCCAAATACTAAGCCCATCAGGCAGAAACAAAGGCCAGTCAATCCACACATGGAACCTCTCATGAGGAAGGAATTGAACAAGTTGATTGAGTCAATAATCATATTCCTAATCAAGCATTCTAGTTGGGTTGCCAACTTAGTTCAAATCGCTTAAAGAAGAGTGGAGATATCAGATTGTGTGTTGACTTCGAGAGACTTAAATAGAGCATCTCTCAAGGACCATTACCCACTTCCTTTTATGGAGAAAATTTTGCAAGTTGTGGCTGGCTCCAAGAGGTTTTCACTACTTGATGGCTACTCGGGCTACAATCAGATTATGGTGAAGGAAGAAGATCAGTTCAAGACAGCCTTCACAACCAAATGGGGAACTTATGCATACAAGAAAATGCCATTTGGGTTGTCCAACGCTGGAGCTACCTTCCAAAGAGCAATGGACATGGCATTCAAAGGTTTGATTAACAACGTGGTGCTGATATACCTTGATGATATCACTATTTTTTCAAAGAATGCAGCAGACCACCTCTCTCATTTGAGACAAGTCTTCCAAAGGTGCAGGAGATTTGGAGTGTCTTTGAATCCTAAGAAGTGTATCTTCCTAGCACATGAAGGAAAGCTCCTTGGCCATATTGTCTCCAAAGAAGGATTAGCAATTGATCCAGAGAGGGTTGAAGCCATAAGAGCACTACCATTACCAAGCCACAAGAAGGCCCTTCAGAGTTTCTTGGGGAGAATAAAATTTGTTCGGAGGTTTTTCCCAGATTTTGCAGCCCTTGTCAAACCTATCACCAAAATGTTAAAGAAAAGCATGGCTTTCAAGTGGACAACAGAAGGCAAGGAGAGTTTTGAAGCAATCAAAGAAGCCATCTCCCAAGCACCAACTCTCATCAACCTAGATTTCTCCAAGGATTTCATCCTCTATGCATTTGGAGGTAATGATACTATCTCTGCCATTTTGGTACAGCAGAACAAGGACAATGATGAGCAGCCAATTTCTTTCTTTAGCCAAATCCTAGATGACTATGAGGTGAGATATTCTTTTATTGAGAAGCATGTACTTGCAATAATTAGAAGCTTGAATAAATTCAAGCATCTAGTCTCAAACAACAAGGTTCAGTTGTTGGTCTCTCATGCGGGAGTAAAGGACTTCCTCCTTAACAAGGATTTGAATGAGAAAAGGGCAGGTTGGATCACTCGTGTCATGGAGTATGACATTGAGATCAAGGTCACCAAGCTAGTAAGAGGAAAAGGATTGTGTGAGAAACTGATTCTGGGCAAGCAAAAAGGAGTATGCAATAAAGAAGAGGTTGTTTTGACAGTTCAAGATAGCCATGTGCAAGGTAGCACTCAAGAAGAGGATAATGTTGTCCCCACTCCTTGCTAGACCCAAGGTATATTACACTTCCTAAGCATAGGCCTATGCCCTACAGAAATGAACAACACCCAAAGAAGACACTTCAGATTGCAAGTTGTCCCATATGCCCTTGTTGATGGTGTTTTGTTCAAGAGAGATGTGAATGGAGTGCTACTTGAGATGCATTAGCACAAATTAGATTCATAGGGTGTTCGAAGAGTTCCATGGTGGACCATTTGGTGGTCATTTTGCACCAAGAGTGATAGCTCTAAAAATCATGAAGGCTGGTTATTATTGGCCCAGGATTTTTAGTGATTACTTTGCGTGGATCAAAGGTGCAAGAATTGTGCATTCTTCATAGGTAAAGAGAGGCTTGCTGTCCCCGGAGGTGTTTTGCAGTCCTTGCTTCCATCGGGTGATATTCCATCTTCCTCCTTGCAACATTCTAAGTCAGTTGGGGTTCCAAAAATAAAATTTGATGACTCCATGTAGAATGGGCTGCTTCAGGCAACTGGTATCTTCATCTAGTAGGCAGATGACCCCTCTGAGTCGCCAAAATTGTTATCCAAAATGTGCCCCTACTCATTTTTGTGGCTAACTCCTTGTGTTCTTACCTCTCTTGTGCCTCAGTCTCCATTTTTTATTTTTAGGCACTCAAATCTTTCTAAAAATGGCACCATTGGATAGAGCTCTCTCTCAGCTTTCTAGAAAGGTAAAGTTTTCCTCCTAACTCCTCATATTTTTCAAGTTATGGCTCGGCAGAGTTTTTGTGGGAAATTTTCCCTTAGAAGGCCCGCAGCCAATGATATGCTGCCACGTGTCCAGGAAGTGGCGGGGGTCGGAGGAGAACTTGGTTTTTTGCCAAGTGTTTTGGAAAAGGTTTCAAAAGAAAAATTCTTCCCGCGGGGCCCACCGATGAATCAGGAGCTGCCACGTGTCCCAGGGAAAAATTTTGGGAAAATCGGCTAAGTGTTGGCAAGGAAATTTTGAAGAGATGGCCCCGCGGCCAATCAAAACGTGACACGTGTCATAAGGAATCGAAAAGTGGAGCGCGGGGTAAAATTGGAAATTTGGCTAAGTGTTGGCTGAAATTTCAAAGAAGGAAATTTTTGCCCATTTTCCTGCTGACCTAATCATAATGCAACATGTGTCCAAGGAGGTCCACACAGCGGAGGGGGGAAGAATTAGAATTTTTGGCAAAATGTTTTGCCGAAAGTCCAAAGGGTGAGTTTTGGCCCACTGCCCCTACCAACGAATGGAATCTTGCCATGTGTCCTAGCCAGGCGGAGCACGGGGAATATTTGGGAAATTTTCCCAAGGAGGAAATAGAGGAAAATTTAGAAGGGAAAGCCCGCCCCCTTATTGCGAGCCAATGGAATCTCGCCACGTGTCCAGGTAGGGAAAAAAATTCAGAGCAAGCCCACGAGGAAATTTTGGAGGGTCAAACCCACACCCAATGGGGTTTTGACATGTGTCCAGGCCAAAAAATTTGAAGTGACCCATGGAAAATTCAGGAGAGACAGGCCCGAGCCAATCACATCTCGCCACGTGTCTTCACCTCATCGGCCCGGCGGGGAAATTTTGAAAAATTTTCCAAAGGCAAAAATGAAGTAAAATGGAGCAGGAAGGGCCCGTGACCAATCAAAATGTGCCACGTGGCACTGGGGTGGTGAGCACGGGGAAAATTTGAAAAATTTTCCAAAGACCAAACGGGTAAAAATTCAAACTTTTTGCCCACCGATCCGATTTTGGCCTGTTTTTGCCCTAAATCTTCAAATGGCCATAACTTTTGATCCAGAGCTCATATTTTCATGTTCTTTATATCAATGGAAAGCTGGTGAAATTATCTACAAGATTCCGTGGTCATTTTTGCATTTTGGTTTAGTTTGGAGAGATAAAATCAAGAAACATCTCTGGTACGTGGTAATGGCCAGAAATGACATTTCAACAACCAATTTTAATGCAAAATGGGTCACATTCTTCTTCAGTATGGCCAAAAATGTCAGGGCATGGGTCTGTAAGGGCACCCATGATTTTTTAATGCATCTTCATTCAATGGGGAATGGCTCCCACGTTTTTACATGTTTTCTCTCTCCTGGGCTCGACCCATGCATTGTAAAAGCCAGATTTGGCTCATTTTTTGAGGGTTGAACATTTTTTTGGATAGCAAGCTTCTTCTTTCACCTTCAACAAGTGATTTTTGTAAGTATCAAACCTTCTTCATGATTTTAAAAGGTTTCTACCTCTTTGATGTTGTAAATGCAAGGATTTTGTGGTGAAAATGATAGTGCAAACTCGTGATCAATTTTCGAGTCCTTTGTTTGTATTGTCTTTCTTCATTTCAGACTTCTAATTGCATCTTATTAGCTTTTGTGTATGATGTTTCATGTTGCATTTCATGAAATTGTGTCAATTTTCATGAACAAGAAGTGTTCACCACTCCTTTGGTGTATCACCTATTAGTTTAGTTTCAATTTTTGCACTTTCTATCTCTATCTCCTTGGAATTTAGAGTAGGATTAGGATTCAAATCTCTACAATTGTGTAAATAACAGATCTAATCAGAGGAGTTTGAGGAACCAGCCTCTAATCTAGAAATTCCTCTCTCATTTTACAAGTCCCACACTTGGAGAGAGGTTTCAATGTTGTGCAATCACACTGGATGCCTGAAATATCAACTTAGAAACCTGATTTACATCCAGGGGTGCTGATGATTTGCTACAACAACATCCACATTGTCCATTTTTCCCAAAGAAAAATGGATAACATGCTTCTTTTCCATGTTAACAAGGCCAAGATACTTTCCTAAGTATGTTTACCTCATCAAGTCAATTTTGAGGAATTTGGCATATTCCTTTATTGGAATTTTTATATAAGTATGAGATCAGTCCTTAAGCTAAAGGGGTTCTTGTTTTGGTGAACCAAAAATTAATTGTTGTAGCTCAGGTTTTCATTTTCTAGAAAGTTTAAAATCTTTGAGTCTAAAGTTGTAATGTTAATGTGGTTGCATTGTATAACCATTTGTAGGAATTGAGGGCATCTATACTATGTCCCCATGTCAAAACTAAGATCAATAGAACATATTTGTTTTTATTTAATCCTAGATTTTGATTTGTATCTTGAATGTTTGATTAATGAATTATAACTTTTACTACAATATTTTTGTTTATTGCATCTATATCTAGTACACTAGATCAATCACTTTTTATTGCATCTCTTTGGTTATTGAATTAATATTGTTTTGTAGCACTTACCTTGCAATATTCAATATATTTATAAAACCATTATTTCAATATTCATGTTGAATGATTTTTGTTGGCCTTGGAGTGTATCTTTGGCATCTAAAAATTGAATCAATGAACACTTCATTGGAATTATTCCATAAACATTTATGTTGAGAGTTATGAAGGTTGTTTGGTAAAATTTTCATGAATTAAGCATCAATGAATACAAATTTCCATTTGAAATTTATTTTTACATTAACTTCATGTTTTCTTCATTTTGAAAAATAAGGTCATCACAACAGTTAGTAGCACTTTGCTATTGCAAATCAACCATCATCCACTCCCCCATATTTTTCACTAAACATATCCTACCATCTTACCCCTACCTGTTACATTATACTTGCATATCATGAATGTGTTTTCTCTAATTTATGAAGATTAGCATACCATCATCACTTTATTTTATTTCATTAACCATTATTCATAAATGATGTTTAATAATCATAGTTTAATAAGTAACATGTGTTTGATGTACAAGGTCATCAAAAGCATTAGTAACACTTTTCTATTACAAATCAACCATCATCCACTCCCCCATATTTTTCACTAAACATATCCTACCATTTTACCCCTACCTATTACATTATACTTGCTTATCAAGAATGCATTTTCTCTAATTTATGAATATTAGCATTCGATCATCACTTTATTCTATTTCATTAACCATTATTCATAAATGATGTTTAATAATCATAGTTTAATATCTTTAGTAACCTGTGTTTGATGTACAAAGTATGTTTAATATATTTGTGACAACTCTTGAGAGTAGATAATGCATTCATGTATATACTTATATCAAGTTGAATCACCAATAATTTGAAGGAAATTGAAGTTAAATATCTTTCCCTCATTTAGGTGGAACCAAAAGTAGTAGGATCTATCCATCCCCTTTGTACGTGCCTCTTAGTCATTTCCAATATTCGGTGATAATGAAATGTTAGATGCATCCCTGAATACAAAGCAATTACCTCAAATCTATCATTATTTAAGCCATTTTTCCTTTTACAATTTTTACCATAGTTGGGGTGTAAAAATGGGAACCAACACAATCTATGTATGGAAAACTATGTAATCAAGTTTGGAGACATTTTGTCAAGAAAGAATAATTTTCAATTAAGATACCTTTAGTTTTTGAGTGGAAAGTGATTAAAGATGTTGGGTATAATCTAATTCACATGAATGAACACTCTTTGATGTTGGGAAAAATATTAATGGTCTAATCTCAAGGGAACCTAAATGTGTAAGTGTATCTCTCTCCATTTCTGACTTAATTTTTCCATTTGTATAAATTTTAAGGGCATTTCAACCATAATACACATGTCGATTGTGTCAAAGGGTCATACATACTTACTCGTGCATTTTAAATCCTTTTATTTGAATATTTCCCTAAAAAATTAAATTTTAATCCTCTTGAGGCCTTTTCCAAACTATACCTAGGGTTTAAGACATATTTTATGTTTTCTTGAGCTTAATGTTGTTTTTGGGTTTGAAATTTCACTTGTAGCTTTTTTCAGACTTATTATACTTGTATAAGAGGATTTTTAGTCCTGATGAGGTGATTGCCATATGTAAAGTTTTTTTCCATATAACCATGTCTTTAGGCCTTTGGAGGCCTAATTAAGCCCTAAACCTAACAATTTGAGTACCTTCCAATTGTAGATGGAGAATGAAATTTTGTATGGAGTTGTGATCCCATAAATGGTATCTAATAATATATTTGGTTTCCTCAAAATCTTTTGTATTTGTTCTATACAATAAGGATTAGTAGAAAATAGGGATACTAGGGTCTTCTTGTGGTATAGTGGACCTAAATAAAGCTAGGTGATTCTTGTAACTCAAGCTGGTCATTTCGAGGGGTTATAATGATGGAATGTAGATGGTTAATTCCTTAGAAATATGGAATGAGTGATTGGAATTAGTAATTGCAATATTATATCGACATAATTGAATAGATTAATCAAGAAATAATTAAGTACCAAGTACAAATAGAAACCTTAATAGGAAATATAGAAATAAGAGTTGATAAGAAAAGTGGCATTGGAGTATTACACTAAGAAATAAAATTTACTATAAGGATTTAGGGATAGTCTATGAAAATTTTCAAGGAGGCTTATCAAGTAAAAATTACACCTAATATAACTAAAATAGTACATGGACACCTATAAGTTAGAGTTGAGAAAAAATATTGTATTTTCTTTCTTTATTGACATTAGAACATGGGAGTGAGATTTATAAACACTTTTTGAGTTTTTTATGGAGAAGGAATCCATCATCAAACTACTCAAGACCTCTAGAGGAAAACGTTGGTGTGAAATATTTCGAGGTGGAAAATTAAGTCTCTAAAGAAAATACATTTGAAAGGTGAAAGTTCTTGAATGTTGACCCTGATTAAGAATTGAATAGTTATAATATCAATAAGAGGGCTCAAAGAGTTATTGTTTGTAATAAATTTTGTTTATATGCATTATGTAGTTCTTGTGTTATTATTTGAAGTTTTGGATTTTTTTTCTTGAACTAACTTTTTGTTATGTAGTATAGAGTATTAGACACTAGAGGACATCAAGGGGTATTAGAGAAGGCTTTCTCTTGAGAAGTGAAAAATATATTTTTTGAAGAAGAATAAAATAAAAATTTGAAATTGAGGTGGCATGAGAACAAACCATAGCCATTAAAGGCTTAAAGGGAAGAAAGAAAGAAGGTAAAAAAGTCCAAGGTAGAATAAACTTGGAGGTTGGGAAAGAATAATAAAATGCCAAAATACTAGGAAAGGCATGGGGTGAGGTACTAGGGAAGAGTAAGGTGAAAAAGACTTGTTTAGAAAAAATAAAAAAATATAAAATGGAAGAAGAAACAAATATGGTAAAGAGTATGGTTCAATTATTATTCCACAAGAATAAAGGGAAAGAGGAAAGAGAGAGGAATATAAAAGAGGAAAGGATGAATAAGTTAGCAAGAAAAAGTAAGTTATGGTTATAAGTAGAGATAAAAGAGCTAATAAAGGAGTTGGAACAACTAGTAAGCATAAGGGACAGAATAAGAGAGGAAACAAACCAAGAATTTGGAGCGGTGATGAGAAATAGGATTAATTGGCTGTAAGGTTACTTATTAAGAGAAGAAAAAGAAAGGAGATAGTAGCTTGGATAAGTAAAGAAGAGAGAAGAATGAAGAGGAATGATACCAAGAAAATGAAGAAGATATCAAGTGGAAAACAAGAATATTTGATTAAAGAGGTTATATTTATGGAGGAAAAACAAATGGATGAAGAGGAAGTGATAGAGAGATTTTTAGCCTCTCTTGAAAATTAAGGATATGAAGATGAAGAAGAGCTCTTGAAAGGAGCTTCTTAAGAGGTAATATGGACTCTATCTTTTCATTCTAATATTTTTTTTTTTTTTTGAATGTACATGAGATAAAAGAAGATAAAAATATGAAGAAAAATGAGTTACTGAAGACATAAAAGATAAGGAAACTAAATAAGAAGAAAAAAAGGAGACAATAGCTTGGGTAAGTAAATAAGAGAGAAGAATGAAGAGGAATGAAACCAATAAAAAAATATATATATCAAGTGGAAAACAAGAATATGTGATTAAAGAGGTTATGTTCATGGAGGACAAACAAATGGATGAAGAGGAAGTCATAGAGATATTTTTAGGCTCTCTTGATAATTAGGGATATGAAAATGAACAAGATCTCTTGAAAGGAGCTTCTTAAGAGGATATATGGACTCTATCTTTTCATTCTAATATTTCCTTTTTTATGAAATCACATGAAATAAAAAAAAGATAAGAAGATGAATAAAAATGAGCTACGAGAAGACATAGAAGATAAGGAAACTAAAGAAGAAATAAGAATTGAAGTGGGATATGAACTTATAGCAGATGAAGAAGAGATCATAAATGAAATAGACTATGGTAAGGAGAAAGAGATAATATGGAATGAAACCATACATGGACCATATTCTTTAGAACCCATCAAAGTTTAGGAAGACATTAAAATAGAATAATCTAAGATATTAGATCTCTTGAATCAAGGAAAATGTAAATGGAGTCAAGTTAAAAAAACATACAACAGAGTTAGGGTACTATTTAAGGATCCTATGCAAAAATAAGATCTGATAAAACTTTTCAAAAGTAGCTATGAAGAAGAGAATGAAGGAGCATGGGGATAGCTAAGGCAAGAAAAATAATACAATAATAAGTATAAAGCTAAGAAGAATAAGAAACATGAAGAAGACCAAGATAAAAGGAGAGAGAAGATGCATATACAAAGATATTGGAAGAAAATAAATAATATTCTATGTTCCATGTTGAGTAGGAGCTTAAAATTTTCCCAGGTGGGGAGTATGATGTTGAGGCATCAAGTACATCAAAAAAATTGAGAAATTTTGAATTGTTTGTCTTAGGATGAATTCTAAAGGCATATGGAGTGGGTCTCCATTTTTATTTCTTCTCCATGTTTGGAAATTTCCATTTGGATACTTTCCCTCAAAAATTTATATTCGAAAGATTTGAATTTTTTTAATAATCTAGGTGTCTAGGTGTTAGGAAAATATGGTGAACCTTAGCTATAGGTTTACAAAGGTTTCATGTAAAAAAATATATCCTCTTAAGTTTCCTACACCTATCTTGTAATCTGCCACCCTAGTTATGGTGTGTGTGTGTGTGTGAAGTTAGTTAACCATTTATAACTAACATAAGAAGATGAAGAGGATTGGATTTATTCGAAGGGACGTGATGGTAGAATAAATTTTTATGGTGAGAACAAAAGGATAGAGTTGGAAGACATGTGTGGAATAGTAAAGAAGGATCGGAGGAAATTTATATGCAATCGAATGATCATGTAATGAAGATAAGTGAAGGATTTTGATACATCATCTTATTGTTAAATACTAAGGTTACAAATTACTAATGGTATTATAGGATTTGACTGTATGAAATTTATGGATATGGTGGTAATTGATCCTAGAAAAGTATATAACCTGTTATTAGTAAATGAAATGATAACCCATGTTGAACAATATTAATGGTCCAATCTTAGGGAAGTTGAACTCTGTAAGTTGATCTCTCCATTTCATGACCAAAAATTTACATTTTTATACATTTTAAGGACCTTTCATCCCTAATACCTATCTATAAGTGTGTGACAGGGTCATATAGAATTACTCATGCATTTTGAAGCCTTCAATTTTAAAATTTCCCTCAAAACTATAATTTTTATCCTCCTCGTGTCTTTCCAAAACTATAATTAGGGTTTAAGAAAGATTTAATGTTTTCTTGAGCTTAAAGTTGTTTTCAAGTTTTAAATTTCACTTGTAGGTTTTAAAATACTTTTAATAATCATCCAATAGAATTTTGATTCTTGATGAGGTGATTGACACGTGTAAATGTTTTTCCATATAACCATATTTTTAGGCCTTTTGAGATCTATCTAATCCCTAAACCTAACAATTTGAGTACCTTCCACTTGGAGATCAAGAATGAAATTTTTATGGAGTTGTGATCCCATAAATGGTATCTAATAATATATTTTTGTTCTTATAAATATTGGGGATTTTTATGGACAATAAGGATTAGTGTAAAATTGGGCTACTCTTAGGGTCTTCTAATAGTATAGTGGACATAAAAAAAGCTAGGTGATTCTTGTAACTCAACTGGTCATTTCTAAGGGTTCTAATGATGGCATGTAGATGGTGAGTTCCTTATAAATATGTAATGAGTGCTCATAATTATTAATTGCAATATTTTATCTAACATAATTGAAGAGATTAATTGAAAAATCATGAAGTGTCAAGTACATACGGAAACCTTAACAAAAAAGAAAGAAGAGTTGATAAGAAAAGTGGAATTGGAGTCTTTCAAAAAGAAAGGAAAAGTAATATAATTATTAAGGAATAGTATATGAAAAGTCTCAAGGAGTATTATTATTCAAAAATGACATCAAATATAACTAAAACAGGATAGGGATGCCTATAAGGTAGAGTTGAGAAAATTTATTGTATTTATTGCTTGAATGATGTTGGAATAGGGGAGTGAGATTTAGAAAAAAAAATTGAGGTTTGTATAGAGAAGGAATATGTTGTCTAAAATAACCACCCTAGTTATTTAGATAACTTATAGATCCATTCGTCTCTACGAGTTCAAGTTTTCAAGTTACGTGCACCCTTGTTCATTTCCTTGGAACAATTTACTTGGCCATAGTTCTTCGCGCGCACCCTTGTGATCCCTTCTTGATTATTATTTTTTCTTCCTCTTCCCCTTTCTTCCTTTTACATGCTTCTTGATTCACTTTGTATTATTCTATATCCTTTCATTTCCCCTCTGCGCACACCCCTTGTGCACCCTCTTTCAATCCAACATATTCTTCACCCCTTTGCACGCATCGAGAACTTTCTTTCTATTTTAGCTAAGTTCTTGGCATGCTCTTCCCTGTGCACATTCCTTCATCCCGAGTCCCATGAATTTCATCATGTTCACTCTTTCACATTCCTCATTCTTCCTTTGTTCATCCTAACATGCACTCACCTTTCTACACACATATTCCTTCTTATCATCACGTACTCATTTGATCGATGCCCACTCCTCCCACATAATTACACACTTTTGCATATATGCACCTTTTTTCCATGTGTAACTCTCCTATGCACTCTTACAAACCCTTACATTCTTTCCTCTCGTGCCTCTTGCTCTTACACACACTCAAAGTGTAATATCCCTTGACAATCTTTGTGTACCACGTGGAACCTATCAACTGAAGTGTAAAACATGAAACCTATCAGAACATGTAAGATGTTTTCATAATCCTCACATAAAATGAGTTCATGATACATGGCAGAAAATACAAAAACAAAAGTTAGTCAATTAGTGCATGTCATGTGTCAGTATGTGTTCAACTTATACTTGAGATCTTTTGATCATCATATCTTTGTTGTAGAGATCATATACCCACGAACCTTGGCTTGATTAAAAACTTCTAATGTTGGCTACACTCTAGGCTATTCAAAGTCATATTTTGGTAGGATTTGGTAGGTGGAAAATAGGGAAAAATTATCCAGTCCATTAATACACACATCCAATCAACCCAACCACCCATATTTGATCTCATTTGGTCTCCTTTCTTCTTCCACAAGGAAAAAACCAAATGAGAAAGGAGACCAAATGCCCATAAAAAATAATGGCCATAAAAATAGTTGGACTTAGCCATTTTTAACATGTATAGGATGGTTAAATGGCCATAAAAATTCCCTTCCCAAAATCATTGGTCATTGGCTTCAAAAAAACCCACGTGAGACTTAACCAATTCATTGGCACATTTTTTTAAAATCCCAACTAATGTTCATTTGTCTTTCAATTTTAACACCTAACATCAAAAACATGCCACATGGTGCCATTCCCAACCTAATCAAATTTTTTGGGCCTATGAGATGTAAATTCCATGGAATTAACCATGTTGAATATTTCTTTTGGGTCTAGGAAGGGTGGTCACGAATTCGATTGGACATGTGGCGGAAATAGGGGTCGAAAAATGGCACAAGATAAATGGTCAAGGTGGGGCACGTGTCATTTTCCGGTGAACATTAAGGAAGATTCACCCCATAGACCTCAAGTCCATAGAATATACCTAAGTTAATAATTCATTGGGTCCAGAAAAATCAACAAGGTCAACAAGAGGACGGTGGTAATATTCTTTATGAAGCCAAAAAAATTAAGTCCACCGAAGTAAAAAAATTTATGCAAAGGTAGACACTAAAAATATGACATCCTGAAGCTACATGGAGCCTTCATTTGCTCACCTTTCACGGTCTGAAAAATATGATGAAAAAAGTCTAACACAATGAAGTACGTGGATATTTCTTATTGTCTTGCACTTCACAATTATCAGTCAAATGTTATCAAAATACTAACAACCTAAGGGGCGTGGAATAATCTCATTGGATAATTCTTCATAGGTGTTAGAAGGGGAAAATCAAAAGGATTGACATTGCAAAGTGTGTGGAGATTTCTCATTGTCTCACACTTCACAATGGCTAGTAATAGGGATTTGAAAAATTAAAGTGTGAAGAAATGGGAGCCTTCTAATTGGCTCACATTTCACAAAAGTAGCTAGATTTTGTAAATTAAAGGACAATCGACACCGTGAAGAAATGTGGCAATGTCTAATTGGCCCATATTTCATAAAGGAAGACCCGCTCTTAAAGGAAATAGAGTAAAATAAAGGAAGACAAATCCTAATCCCAAAGCCAATGGAGGGTAAACACGTGGAAAATACAAATCCCGATCCCAAAGCTAATCAAAGGTTTCCACATGTCAAATTCCCATGCTTGCCAACATGTAAAAATTTAAATGGTTGTATCTTTTGACTCTAAGCTCCAAAATAGAAAAACTTTATATCATTGGAAATATCTCCTCGATCCCTTCAATTTGATGTAATCATATTTGATTTTTAAGGAGTTTGGTGGGATAAAAATGGAAAAAATAGTTCAGGCCATTAATATGGAAAATATTATTCTACATGTTTCTTTATTTTGAAACATATGTCTATCCTCTCTCCCATGCTTTGTCACTTTCCTTCCCCTTGTGGAGAGATCTCACCCATTTTCTGGTGCTATCACCGCATTTTGTCTTAGGATTTCATTTCCATGCATCTTTCTAACCCTCTCTCTCTCCCTTATTCATTGGAATGACTAGTTTAGGATTAGCTAGCTGCATTTCCTTTCTTAGGAGTAGTGTTAGCATTAGATTAGATAGAGAAAGTTGGCATTTTATGGAGGTCCATCTCAAAGAAAAATTCCCAAAACTTGAAATATGGTCCCATGTTACCCAAAAACATTGATTTCTCATCCACAATTCATGACATATCAAAGGGTGTTGTTTTTTGGTGATAATTTTTTTAACATTCCTAGTGGGAAAGGTTTGAATTTCTCTACAACTTCGTACCAATTTTTTTGATGAATTCCTAATGGTATTCAACATTTGGAGGAAATTATCAACACATCTAACATCTCCACTAATTCAACCAGCTCATTTTCTTAGGTTTCAGACCTTTTCCTCCATCCCCTCATATAATACCATTCCCCATATTCTCATGACTCTCCAAAGATATCTTCCATTTTATCATTTCAGTTCTAGCCCTCTTTGTTTTCAAATGGGATCTTGTCCCCCAAAATAGCCTTGAAAAACTTTCTTCTCTTCCTTGGAAATGAATATCAATATCCCATTGATCACATTCAAGATATGGAAAACCATTGTGTTGTTCACAAAATCACAGAAGAAACAATTTTCCTCATACTTCTGGTTTCATAATTCAAAGGAAAATAAAAATATTGGTACAACATTTTGTTTCCACAATCCATTTCCTCATGGAATTAGTTTGGAGAAAAAACACACAACTGGTTCAAAGAGGATACATATGTCATTTTCCTCATAGAACATCTCAACAAAATATAGCGGGCTCCTATGGAGTTTATCCCTGATTTAAACATCATATTTACAAGGACCTGACATATAATTCCTGAAGAATTGAGAACCCACAAGGTATGGTATTATTTTTTTATTTGATGTCCTTTTATGTTGATCTATCTATATTAATTCAATCCATAGGAGGCAGTAGTATTCATTAAGTTTTTTTCATTACATCACAAGATGACAAGATGTTTATTCAGGATGGAACAATAAAACCCATCTCTATTGCTATAATTATTCCCTCACCACCTCAAATTCTTCCCTCCCTTGTGAAAATAAATAAAAATCCATTGTTATCTTCCAAAATCAGGAAGATTATTTTCTTCTTTGTCCTCCATTTGATGCTCCACATTTCTATCATTATAAAATCATTCTCCGGACTTTGTAAAATTCTCTCCCATATCCACCTAAAGCATTACCCAACTTCTTTAAACCTTGCACTAATGTTTTCAAAAGTTGTGGTATTTCACATGTTGTCCCTACCTTCTACCCAACACTCACTAAACTAAGTTATCCTATAATTTTGGTAGAAAGGGATGTTTTTATGCTTTTGGAGATAAGGAGAAACCCATGCTACACTTCAAACAACAAGGTTTTAGGAAAAATCGTGTTTTTTTTGGAGAAAGAAAATCAGCAGAGTAGGGGGTATGTTTTTGAGGATCATTTGACTTCTCTAATTGATCAAATCAGGTCTCTTAAGCATCAAACATCTCATCCAAAGCATGAATCAAATCAACAAACCCTTTTTATACCACTTCTCCAAAAATTCTTCCAAAGAGGATAATTCCATATCTTTTGAAGATTAGTTTTATTGATTGGGAGAATCCTCAAGGAAACCAATTGTTCTCCTCTTCTTCAATTAATTCTTCTCCAACCAGAACAATCCTCAGAAAAATAGAGATGTAACTCATCAACCCAACATTTATGGCATATAAGTTTCCACGCATGAGGTCCCACATTACACCCCAACACAAGTGGTAAAGGATCCTCCTTTAGTAGTCCAAGCCACTTTGTAATCTAAGGCCCTTGCTTCAAAGCACTTGAGAAATCAATCAAATATGTTGTTGTGACTCATATGTAAAAATATATGGGTTTTTCATTCAACATTATGGACCATATGAAGAAGACAAATGTGAATGTCACAATGTGGAATGCCCTGGCTATTCCATATCGGTGTGAATTGTTGCATAAAGCTCGAGCGCAACTTTCACGTGCTAATCCATTTATCAAAAACCTCATGTTGTTGTCAAAATTTATTAAGAAAAGTAGAAGAAAGTAAGTAAAGTTGTTAAAACCCCACCTTTTTATATGTTTTTTATAGTAGGAAAACATCTTGTCCATAACTATATGATTGACTTAGGGGATACTACTTTTGTTATCCCCAAGAAAATTGTTCATTTCCTAGGTCCTAAGTACAACCCTATGTCTAAAGGAGTCTTGAAAATTGATGGATGTACTATAACCACTCTATGATTCATCAAGGATCTTAAGTTAACTCCCCATGTATGTCCAAGCCTTACAATAACTAAAGATGTGTCAATCATTGATTTACCTCCGTTTTTTTCCATTTTTCTATCAAGAGATTTCACTATAAAGGTGGGTGGCTATTTGTCTTCTGATTAGTCCCATATGTTACGAAGAGAAAGGTATGGTACCCAATTTACCATACGGGATAAGATTATATTTTCCTATCATGTTGAGTCATATGATCCATCCCCTCTCCAAGCCAACTTCCTCATCTAAGAAGGCTAAAAACAAGATTCAATTTTAGAAGAGCATCGTATTCCTCCCTCCATACCTGATATGTTATTAGATGAATGTGAAAAGGAGTGCTATAAATTTAATCCTTATGATACAACTATTGAAACTGGTCTTGGTACTTTACGCATCCTTGAAGAAAAGTACATACTATCTACCTTGCTCAAATAAAATCATTTTTTTTTACTAGGGTAGATGTATATTTATGGTTATAGTAGAAGGAATGGCATAGGCATAGGCATTGTTCTCATTTCCACCAAGAGTGAGAGGTTATTTTTTGTGCACAAGTTGTAGTTTTCATGCTCCAACAATGTAGCATAATATGAAGTGTTGGTGCATGGTCTTCTTATTGCTGAGAAGAAACAAATCAAGGTGTTATAGATCTTTAGGGACAATGAATTGGTCATCCACTAGGTCCTAAAAAAGTGTACAAAAAAAATAACCTTCTCAAAGCTTACAAACATAGAATTTGGGACCTCCTAGAAATATTTGAAGCCCTCAATCAGTAGGTGGTGCCATGAAAATTTAAAAAAGAAGGAGATCAAATGACGACCCTTGGTTCACAGTTCTAACCTACTAAGGATTTTTTCGAAGGAAATTCATAGCACATCAAGATGGTGGTATATCCATCCATTTTGGAAAATGAAACCAGATGGAAAGTGTTTGACAATGATGCAAAAATTATCCATTTCATTAATAATGATGCTTAGTTCTCTTCAAACATGTAATCGGATTTGCATGAAAATATGGTGACAATTGATTCAACTCAAGAAAAATAAGTTGCCTAAATTTTTGGTCATCTTAGATCATATATTCAACCTAGATGATGATTTCAAGGGATAAGAAAGGTACACACGCACAATGTAAAAATACTTTACTCCAATCATTATTGCACGTAAAAAGAGTTGTTGTTAGGTAAAGAATGCACACAAGATGAGAAATAAGATTTCATCTCTCTATGTCAGAAATAAAGTGATATATTTTTATGGGAGTGTGAAGACCTAAAAGGATTTGATCTAAGTGTTGTTCAACACTCCATTGACCTTAATCCTACTATCAAGACCATCGGACAAAAGAAAATTCTCGTTAATCCTAAGATATAGCCTCTTATGAGAAAGGAGTATCCAAACTCATTGAGGAAAATATTATTTTTCCTATCAAGTACTCTACTTGGGCGAAAAATCTTGTACCAATGGACAAAAAAGTGGTGAAATCAGGATTTGCATCAATTAAAGAAAATTTGAATAAGGCATATTTGAAAGATAATTATCCTTTTCCTTTTATGGAAGCAGGTTTTGCGGCAGACCGTGGCTAGTGCATAAATATTTTCCATCTTTGGATGGGTATTCTAGTTTTAATCATATCTTATTCAAGGAAGAGGATCAGTTCAAAATAGCATTTTTAACCAAATGGGGAACATATGCCTATTAGAATATGCCTTTTGGTTTGTTAAATACGGTGCAAATTTCCGAGAGATCCATGGACAATACCTTCAAAAGATATATAAATGAGTACATCCTAGTTTACTTGGATGACATAGATATTTTCTCAAAGCATAGCGCGAGATCACATGATGCATCCGAAGAAAGTCTTTAAAATATTTAGAGAATTTGGGGTATCTCTTAACCCCAAAAAGTGTAACGTTTTTTTTACGTAAAGAAAAATTTTGGGCCATAAGGTTTCAAAGGATGGTATTACCATTGATCCTAACCACATCTCTACTATCCTTGGTTTCTTATTTCTAGTGCACAAGAATGTCTTGCATTCATTCCTAGGAAAATCAACTTTTATGAGATTTATCCCTAACTTTGTAGTATTGGTTAGGCCTATCACCCTCATGCTCAAAAAGGAGACAGTATTTAAATGGAAAAAAGGAGGAAAATAAAGCTTCAACAAGATCAAACAATAAATTGATTACGTACCAACACTCATCAATTTGGATTACTCCAAGGATTTCATCCTTTATGCTTATGGAGTTCATGCTAGTGTTTCCATTTTCTTGACATAAGAAAATGAACAAGGAATGGAGCAGACAATGGTTTTCTTCAGGTGGAACCTTTGAAGGATTATGATTTGAAATACAATCACATAGAGAAAAATGGGTGACAAAAATCATGAAGTATGATGTGACTATCAAATCCAAAAATCTTGTTATATGTAGCATTCTCTATAGGTAGTTTATTGAAGATGTGGATAATGGATAGGAAGTTTCATTGTTTCAGGATGAAGAACCCTCACATGCTAAAGTTGAGTAGAATGAATATCCGAATGCATGCACCTAGATAGAAGATATGGAAATATTTATCTCTTCTGGGACATACCCTCCTAGACTGGACAAAACAAAGGGATGACATCTAAGGCTGCAATCTATTCCATATGCGTTGATTGATGTCGTTCACTTCAAAAGGAACCTTGAAGGTGTGTTTCGAGATGTATTGACAATGTGCAAGTTGTCAAATCTGTTAGCATAATTCCATGATGGATTCTCTAGTTGGTGCTTATTTGTCAAGGCGACAATAGTGAACATCATCAAGGAAATATAATTTTTGCCTACCATGTTAGTATATGTGCATAAGTGGATCAAAAATGCAAAGATTCCTCTTTATTTGGATATAAAGAGAAATTTTTAGTGCTTCCCCTCCATCCAATCCAAATAGATCATCCTTTTTGTAATGTGGTCTTTAATTCATATGTATGATCAACCCACCTTCAATTGCTAGCTATAAGTGGGTGTTGACAGCAATGGATTGCTTCACCAGATGGAAAGAAGTTGTTTCACTCCATGAATCAACCAAGTCAGTCATCCTTAACTTTCTCGAAGGTATTGTATCAAGGTTTAGTGTTCCTCAAACCCATATTTATGATAATGAAAAATACTTCCTTAGTAAAAATTATTTTTGATTGGGATCTTAGTCTTGGAATATATTTGAATACTTCTTCCAACTACTACCTTCGGGAAATGGCTTGGTAGAGTCTACTAACAAGAACCTAATTAGAATCATGAAGTGAAAAATGAATATCAACTAGAGGAAGTGGAAAAAAAAGGTCATGTGTGCTCTCTCGGTAGACAAAATCATAGTGAATAAGGTAAAATGTACTTCATATTAAAAACGTGTTTATGTAAAAGAAGCTAGAATTACTTTATCTCTTGAGTTTCCTTCATTATAGCTAGCCTAGCATCGGAGTTTGAGGGCGCAAACCAGAGAGAAATTAGAATGGAAGAGCTTGTTGAACTTGAAGAATTGAGAAACTCTACCATAATTAAGTTAGAACAACATCAGACATCAACTAATTAGTGGTTTGACAAAAGGGATAGAGCCCAAGCTTTCAAAGTGGGTGATCTGGTCTTAAAATGGGATGCATATAGAGATAAAAATGGGCACCATTCAATTTTGATGCACTTTGGAGTGGCCCATACATCATAAGTTGTTGTAAGGAGGCTAACTCTATCAACTTGTATCAACCTAATGGAGATGCATTATCAATCCCAGTCAATGGGATCTATCTCAAACAATTCCATTAATTCCTTCTACATAATTGTATTCAAAAATTTGGATGGAAGTTTGGCTACTTCTGGGATGGAATTTTGGTTAAATATCTTCCAACAGTTTGGGTAGCATTCAAAACATTTCCACTCTCATATAAACCAAATCAAAACATCTTCACATGAGAGTACCAATTTTATATAGAGTTTAGAAAGTGTTGTTAAGTGACTTCAAGGGTGTTCTTCAAGTGGTAGATCAAAAATTCATGTTTTCAGGTAGATTCTATGCCCAATTGATGCTTCTAAGGATACTAATCTATTTCATCTAAAAGGAAGATGGCCCCAAAATTCACCAAAATGTTGACCAAAATAACCACCTAGGCTATTTAGACAACTTACATATACATTTTGACTTTGAGTTAATTTTTTTGGTTGTGCGCACCCTTTTTTATTTCCTTGTCACAATTTACTTGGTTGTAGTTATTCATGCACACCCTTGCATATCCTAATTTCTTTTTCCTTGTGCTTCCTCTTCCCCTCACTTATTTTCATGCACTTCCCGATTTACATTCCAATGATTGTTCACCTATTCGCGTGCATATGAGAACTTACCTTCTATTTAGGCTAATTCCTTAGCATGCTCTTCTCGTGAATGATAATTATTCGTAATTCCCATGCATTTCATCATGTGCACTCTTTCCCCTTCCACATTATTCCTTTCTACATCCTATACCAATGCTTTCCTTTTTTGTTCTCGTATTTCTTCAATGCACATCTTCCTTCTTTTTACCATGCGCTCCTTTACCGAGATGCCCATGCCCTACATACTTACAAAATTTGGAAAATATTTACTTTTCTTCCACCCCATGTGAAACACTCCTATGTGTGCTTGAAATTATTTTCATTCTTTCCTCTAGTGCCTCTTTCTCTTATGTGTGCTCCAAGCACAATCGCCTCTGCACCAATGCATGTCATGTGGAACCTATCAGATGAAGTGTTCAACACATAACCTATGAAAAATTTCATCCGTATGTTGAATCCTCACATCAAATGAGCACCTAACATGTGGCAAAAAAATTTAAAACCAACAGTTAGCCGAATCCTTTAGTAGACCATCACACACCTCGTGTCATTACATGTTGAACTTATACTATAGATATTCTGATCATCATAAATTATATTATAGATCTTTGATTACCACATTTCTACGCTTGATTGAAATATGTTAACGTGGGATACACTCTAGGCTATTCAAAATCAGATTTTAGTGGGATTTAATATGCACAATATAGGGAAACATTTGTCGGGCCATTAATATATACATCTAGTCAACTTAACCACCCAAATTTGATTTGATTTGGTCTCCTTTATTCTTTCACAAGAAAAAAAAAAGGCATGGGGAGGTGCATCGACACCCCTGTAGGTGGATTTGCAGGAATTCGCTGCTCATTATTGGTGTTTGTATTTTTGAATCCATGTTTCCTCTTATTTCTCCTCCTCTTATCCCCTTCTTATATAAATAGTTGAGAATTTCTCATTATAAAAATTTGGACTCACTTGGTTTTCTTAAATTATTATTCACATCATTTCTCTTTTTTATTTTGAGTTACAAACCTCATATACAAACCATTACATGTAGATCCTTTCCTATTTCATCTCTGTAATTGATTGTGCATCACTTAGAAGTAATAAAAGTCTTATTTTATGGCTATTCTCTACTTTTGTTAGAATTTTATTGCATCTTCTTTCCTTCCTTTAAATTTTCAATATGTTGTGCATTTTTATATCTCTTGGATGGTTTTTCTTTGTTGTGATCCATGAAAGCTAGTGTGTGAATGTTGTTGCATACTATGGCATGCTTGTCTTCCCTCCCCTGTGTGTATTTCCCATCACTCTAACTCAGCCAACTATTTTCATCCCCCTATTTCTGATGTTATCACATCCCCTTATCTTAGGTTTCCCTTTCATGCATCTCCTTCTCACCCTGGTCCCTTGGAATCATAGAGTAGTGTTAGGTAGTTGCATTTCCCTTCGTAGGAGTAGTTTTATCAGTAGAAATAGGTATAGGAATTCAACCTTCTTCAGAGGTTTATCTCAAGCACAATTACCACAACTTGGAGATAGTCCCATGTTGTCTCAAATCCCCAATTCATCTTGATCTTAGACGAGTGCATTTTTGAGCTGCAACAGAATCCATCATCAAACTCGCTCAAGACATATAAAGGACAAAGTTCTAGTGTGAAACATTCTAAGGTGGAAAGTAAGTATCCTAAAGTAAAGACATTTGAAAGTTCAAATTTCTTGAATGTTTACCCTTATTAAGAAGTCAATCATTATAATTTCAGTAAGAGGTCTCAAAGAGTTATTGTTTGCAATAAATTTGGTTTACATGCATTATGAAGTTCTTGAGTTATTTTTGAAGTTTTGTATTTTTTTGTTCTTGAAATAATTTTTGGTTGCATAGTTTAGATTTTTAGACCCTAGATGACATCATTTTGGTTTTTTTTTGTTTTAAAATTATTTTATTTGGGGGATTTAATTTACATTTTTAAAGGAGGGGTTATAATTTTAAAACCTTGCATGACACATTATATAAAATTAAATCTTAATATTTAATGCTTGAGTTATGATATGGTCAATGGAAATATTTTCTGATTAAATTTTTTAATTAAATGTAACATGAAATACACAATAAAATAACATAAAATAACGTTTCATTTAAATTTTTGAATATGACATATTTAGGGGTGGCTAATTTCTTATTGACATGATGAATAAATTACCATAATATCCAAGGAAGGAAGCAATGACCATATAAACCCAAGTTATTGAAGAAACCCAAGAAGGAGGGATAAACTTAAGTGGGAGAGATAAACCCAAGTAGGAAAGATAAACCCAAACATGAGGTGTAAGAGAGAGTTATGAGGCATTTTAATTAAATAAAGTGAATCGGTGATAATTTTTGAAAGAGTGGTATGTGTCATTTATGATGTAAGTTAATTAATGTAGAATTTGATGTCAAGTTTGAATCATAAGTTCTCGCTAAGTAATCCTAGATAATGTTGATACCTTGATGAATTGCAAATCATGTAGTAAAAAAATAATTTTCAATCCTTTCATAGATCTAAGTGAGAACATCACATCATATATAATCTAGGGATGGGTGGGGTGATAATAAGTAAGGAAAGATCAAGATGATGGACTGGGAATTTTTGTCATGGTGGAGGATATCATGCACATTACTATGGTGCATGAGGAGATGGTTATTGAACTTAGCACTTTTGATAGATAACATGACAAGTTTCATTTATTTGTGAAAAAAATCACAATGAGAGCAATAAAGTGATTTAGAAGAAGAATGTTAAGTGGATATCACTTTTGATATCTCCTAACCTCATCTTTTAGTTTCTTCATATGCTTTTAGTAGGCTCTGCAATCTAATATATCATACCCAAGATCCTCATTCCATGTGCAATATGGTCTGGTCATGGGTGAGCTATAGGCCATAATGGAAAGAAGATACATAGATGGTCTTGTGGAAGTTATAGTCATAGAAATATGTCGAGAATTATAAGGGTGAGGAGAAGGAGGAGAGGTCAAAAGAGGTTTCATGGGAGTAGAGGAGCTAACAGAGGGATAAATTTGTGGCTCAAGTATCAGGTCATACATAAAAGGGGTGTAGCTCATGAGGTCATCCTTAGAGTCAAATTCAAATAAATCATCCTCATCATCAATGAGTTCATCTTGTTTGGGGTCAAAATTGGGAGTCTAGTGTGGTGAAGAAACAATAATAATGTTGATGTTATGATTAAGGTGAGATTGTAATGATTCTTGTTATAAAATAATATCTATATTCTTAGCTTAGACGTATCATTATAAGAAGGTATCATCAAGGTACAATGAAATTACTTGGATATATATAAATATCAGCAGCAATATAACACCAAAGAACACCAAAATCTAGATAAATAATCAAAATATGCAAGTAGGATAACTAATTCACTTCAAGGGGGAACCTCTAAAACATACAATAAGACTCAAGTGCTAATTATGATGATCAAATACTACATTATAACTTCTATATATATTATTCCTATGTTATGGCCATCACTAAGACCAACCCCTAATGAGATTATAACATATATGAAAGAGATAAAACATGATAAAAATATATGATATCCACAATTCGATCATACACATCTAATGTAAGGTATAGGACTAAGGGCATAATATCTCCTTAGAGAAAAATTATCCCCAATGTTTAGAAGCTATGGATACTACTACATACATGGTGTATCCTCCCATGTTGCATCCTCAATATCTAGATTCTTCCACTTGATCACATACTCAGTAATGACCCTTTCCCTTAATCATTTAGTGTATTTGTGAAGGATGCATTCTAGTTCCAAGATGATGTTTCCCTCATCATCAATCTTAGAAAACAATGTTTGTGTTGATACCTTTTCTTCTATTACCTTCTTCAAGTAAGAAACATGGAAGACAATATGTATTTTGGTTATCTGAGGGAGTTCCAATTTGTATGATACATTACCAATATTTTGTAACACTTGATAAGGGCCATAATACTTAGGTGAAATATTTTTATCCTTCTTCTATTGTTTCAAATAAATTTTCTTATATGGTTGTAAACACACAAAAACCCAATCACCGACTTCAAAATGTCTCTCACTGTGATGTTGATCAACATGTTGCTTCATGTGGTTTTGTGTCATGGTCAAGTTCTCCTTGAAAATAGGAAGTACCTCTTTTTGGTGCTGAATGTGCTCTTTAACTGCTCTAACATTTGGTTTTCCTCTCAAGGATGACATGATTGACGGTGGATGGTTCCCATATAATGCCAAAAAAGGAGACATTTTAGATGAAGTATGTAAGGAAGTGTTATACCACCATTATATAAGTGGAAACCATTGGACACATCTCGTTTTATTATCTCGAGGTAAAAAGTGAAGATACCCTTCTAATACCTTGTTTACCACCTTAGTTTTCCCATCAGATTGGGGATGATAAGAAGAGCTACAAGATAGCTGAGTACCCAAACATGAAAACTAATCAGTCTAAATAGTACTAGTAAATATAAGGTTTCAATCACTTATTATAATATTTGGTGTCCCATGTATCTTCTAAATTGTAGACATGAAGGTTTTTTAACTTTACTTAAAACAAATGGGTATGACAAGGAACAAAAAAAGGGCATATTTGGTTATTTTATCCACCACAACCATGATTACATTTTTTCCTTCTGATTTAGGAAATCATGTGATGAAGTCCACAGACACCTCTTCCCACCTCTCGGCTTGGAATAAATAGAGGGTGTAAAAGACATGGTGGGTAAAGTATTTCACCCTTATTTTGTTGACAAACCATATATTCTTTTGCAAAATTTTGGACATCCCCTTTTATCCCTTTCTATAATAATATGGCTTGATTCAATTATAACTATAAAAGTAACCAAAATTTATCTTACTAGAGAAACATGGAGCTTAGATAGAACCCTATTTTTAGGGTTGATTTTTACATAGGTATAGTCTATCCTTATACCATAAAACATCCCCTTTCCATACAATTTTTATGAGATGCTTGGATTTTGTTGGATATTTTGTATGATATATTATGTACTTAGGTCCTCTCATCATTCAGAACGTTCCTCCATGACCCAATCTTCCTGTAATATAGATATTACACACAACAATTGCTCGATTGATTTGGTCCTTCCGAGATAGAGCATCAAAACCACATTCTCCTTCCCTTTCTTATAGACTATCTCAAAATAATACCCCTACATCTTTTAGAACCAATTTTATTATTCTTCAAATGATAATTGTTTCTCTAAGAATTATTTCAAGCTTTCATTATATGTCTTTACTTTGATGTTTCGCCCATTAGATATTCTCACCATTGCTTTATTACATGAAGTATGGCTAGCATTTTCTTCTCATAATTTTTTTGACATATTATTACATTTGAATGGATGGATCTTAAATTAAATGGGATGACCCTCTTTCATGAGTATTTCCCCCATACCATACCTTGAAGCATCATATTCAAGAATAAATGTTTTGGAAAAATATGGAGTAGCTATAATTAGAGTGGTGCACATATCTTCCTTCATCTTCTCAAATGATTTGGTAGCTTCCTAATTCCAATGGAAAATTTCTTTCTTCAATAAATTTTTTAGTGGTGTTTCTACGATACCATAATTCCTTTTAAATATACAATCAGAACCTATAATCCCCCCTCCCAAAAGATATTCTTTAGGTTTTTATAACATTACACTTAAGTTTTTTCTTGTATATTGTTTGGATCCACTTTAAAACCTTCATAAGATGCAATGTGACCCATATATTCAAAATCCTTGACTCCAAAGTAAAACTTAGAGGGCTTTGCATAAAGAAGGTTGTGTTCAAGAGTCTCCAAAACTTTTTACATGATGTAAGTATTCTTCCCATGTTTCGTTGTATATTAGTATATCATCAAAGAACACTAAAATAAACTTCCAAAAGCATGGATTAAAGATATAAATTCATCAAAATTTGAAATATAGAGGGTGCATTTGTGATTCCAAAGCGAATTAATAAGAATTCATAATGGCCTTCATGTAACTAGAAGGATATTTTATGAACATCCTCACCCCTAATTTTGATCGATGATATTTGGAATAAAGATAAAGTTTTGTAAAGTAAGCAACACCATGTAACTCATCTAGTAAATCATCAACTACAAGAATGTGAAACTTATCTTTCACTATGTACTTATTGAGTTCCCTATAATTAGTAAACATGCATTAGTTGTCATATTTTTTGCACACCAACACTATTAGAGAAGAATAAGAACCTTTACTATGGCGAGATAATTCCTACTTCTAACATATCTTGTATTATCTTCTCAAGCTCATTCTTTTAAACATATGGGTGTATATAAGGTATGATGTTGGGTAGTTATCTCCTGGTACTTGATAGATGGCATGATCATCATCCCTTTTTGGAGGAAAACCCTTTGGAATATCTCCAAACAAAACTTGGTGCTCATCTATAATTTTTTTCATATTTGATGATATAAATGCAATGGACCAATGTGCTTATAATGAAAATAGTTGTTCCACGAACCCCTCTGCACCTTTGGTAATAATTTTTGTATCTAGTGAGAGCTCACCATTCGTGCGGGTTTTCTCTTAATCATCTTAGTTCAAAATTCCTCCCTTATGACTAAAAACACATGAAAAACTCTTATAAGTTCATTTCAATGGTTCGTGCAAGGTGGTAATACATTGAACTCCTAACACAATGTATTCTCCTTATATAGAAATTCCATATATAGGGCTATTTAGAAAGTAATATCTCATGGTAAGTTTAATATTATGGATTTTTCTTGAACAACTAACAATACCCCATCAATGATCATTACTTGACATTCGGGAGCTGGATAAACAAAACAGTTTAAGTGCACCACCAACTTATGATTAATGAATTTATGATTAATTATTGATTCAATTAACTTTATTACCATTTTTAAAAAATTTGACCACTTTTAGGGTTTGGAGCTGTTAATACCTAGAATTGCATGACATGAGATCATTGGTTTGGGATCTTGTAACTCCTCCTCTAGCTCAAAAATGATCTTTATCTATTCATATTATTCCTTCTCTTCTTCTTCATTATTCCCCTTAATGTAGAACAAATTATTTTGAGCACATTTATGTATTAGTCCATACTTATTTTCATAGTTAAAACATAACCCTTTTTATTTCTTTTCTTTATTTTTTAGGTTTTATTTGAATTGGTCGAGGGAATGATGGTGTTGATTTGCCACAATCTACGATGTGAGTGAAATTTTTCCTCATACTAGAAAATTTGTTTCCCTCTTCCCTATGTTCCATGATAATAGAATTAGAAACCTTAAGTGGATTATGAACCTCATAGTTAATGTGGTCTTCAAGAACCCAAAATGTAGGTCATTCATATTACCTTCTGTAATATTCTCCACATGCAATTATAGGCATTGGAACCGATGTTAAATTCTAAATTTTAACAATAAACATATCACTATGCTCGTGAAAAATGAATGAAATACACGAGTTTATTTTAACCTATATAATGTGCATAAATAAAACACAATTATATTGAAAATTTGAGAAAAGAGAGATAAAAGGAGACAAGATTTATCCTAGAGAAACCCAATGTGGGAAAAAATCTAGTGGGTGAGAGAATTTTATCCCCTTCATTATGTAAATCTCTAGAAATATAAATTACTGCCAATAATTGACCTTCAAGAAGGATTTAACACTTCTTATAATTGTATTTTCTTACTCACAATCCTCAACAATGAATAACTCACTCTCAATGAACAAGAAAACAAAGAAATACAACTCCTCCTTGCTCACACTTGTTCTCACTCAAAATTGCTTTCTAGAATGATTAACTGTACTCATATTTATAGTTATTATGCCCCAAGGATGAAGTGCTAAAGGGACAAAAATCACTACAGTAAGACAAAATTTGAACCACAACTCGAACGTAACCAAACCAAAACATATCTACGACGGTTCATAGTTAATAGATAGAAATTAACCGAAACACTATCTTTTTCATTTGAAGATGTCTAGCTCACCTTTAACCTGAATTAGCCATTTTTATATAATAATCAACATGTTGAGGGTATGTTTTAAAATTATCAAATATGGAGAATACAGAGAACTGGGTATTTCAAATCCATTTTTAGAGTAGGAACAAATGAACATAATCCTCTACTAATATTATTTTCCATAACTTTACTAATTATTTGAAGTAATTCTCTAACACACTAGAACTATAGTTTAATTTCATCTCTTCGGTAAAAAATATCCAAGTGAAATTGAGATCATTCTTATGAATTCGATCCCATAACCATTGATACCATATGAATTGGTCATGTTCAAGATCTGAGGGTTCCTTGGTCACCTTTTGTCTGATGGAATATGATGTAGATAACATAAATTATCCATTTTTAATCCAATTGAGTAGATCATTTCCACTTTTTGCATCATGTTACGAGCCTACATAGTATTGGTATTTGGATTTGGTAGGCTCAAAGATCCACCATATCTATTTTATCCATTACTTTTAAATGAATATCCTCTTTGATTGATATAAGTATCATTGAGTTATAGATGATTGGAAATAAGTTTATGAGCCTTCATATTTTTAATGAATTAGTGCATGAAATCATCCAATCATTGATTGATATTTTCTACATCTTCTTTTCAACCATCTCGAATGTAGGATTCACATATCATACTCATGTTGGTTTACCCTATGGTCTAAAGAAGTAAAACCTATCCACGATGATACCATAGCTACCCCTTATGACTCCAACTCCTCAACTATTATCTCATCCTTGTATAATATTTTACCTAGAGTAACATGATTATGTTTTCCTCTTATGGAAGACCCCAACATGATGCCTCAAAATAGTAGAATTTATGGATCAAGGTAAAAATTTAGGGTTAGCGGTTTCAAGAGGAATTTGGCAAAATATGAAAAAAACAAACTAAATTTTAATCCTCTTTTTGAAAATGTAAATAACTTGGAAAAATTCAACAATTTTTAGTCACTAGCAAAAATTTATGGAAAACCCTAAAATTGGTATAATTTTTTCATAACAAGTCAAAATATCTTAAAATTTGGAGAGGATCTTATATGCCGGATTTGACAACACAAAAAAAATTATAGAAAAATTAACTACCAATTTGGAGGTATATTTAAATGTTCACAATTAGGGATTTGACGTAATTATGGCCGATATCAATTTGTCATAGAACTTGGAATAAAATTACTTAGATAGATTTGAATATCAAAACAATAGAACATACAAATGTGGAGAAATGATCACAATACACAAGAAAAATAACTTAAACACTTTGAGGGGGAAACCTCAAAACCTTACAATAAGACTAAAGTTCTCGATATGATTATCAACTACTACATTCTATCTTGATATATATTATTCTTATGTTATGGACATCACCAAGGATTGACCACTAATGATATTATAACATGTATGAAAGAGATACAACACAATAAGAAGATATGATAGACACAAGTCATTCATACACATATAATGTAAGATATAGGATTAAAGGCATAGCAAAAGGGTATATTCATAATCATAATTAATTATAGTGAAATCAATAACACATAAATAAATGATAGTCTCATGATGAACCCGATGTTTGTTAGAAGTGTAGAAACCAAGTTTTTGTATCGCTACCCCTCACCCTATGTTTTCTCTCTTCTTGCATTAATTCACCTATTAGAATCTTCCCATTCCCTCCAAAATCCCATTTGTTCCATTTTAGTATTATTTCCAACCTTTAATCCTATTTTACCCATCCCATTATTTTTATCTATCTTAATTATCCCTAATCTCCATTATTTAATCGTAATACTTCATTACTTTATTCCCTCTCTCTAGATTTCTCCATTTTATCCTTTCTATGCTCTTAACCAGCCCCATTTAATGTTGTTTATCCATATCTTACCTTTATTTACTCCATTTTACCCCTCACCTACCCATTTATCTTCCCTATGCACCCCTAACCCACCTAAGCGTCCTCAAACCCTAATCTCGCTAGTAATGATCTCCTTGTCTCAAGTCCTTCAATCTTCCAATTGTCGAATGGATGGGTCCCGCATGATCGGCTATGACCCATCCGAGTTGTCATCGACCCAATAAAAATTCCCTTACCCCCTCCTTTCTCAAGGATGCAACTTTGAAATATTTAGCTCTCTTGTGATCTTGTCTTCATATTTTATTTCCTTTTATAGTTGCCCTGATTTGGAGTCTTCTTAGAGCCCTTGGACATAAACTTGGGAGATTTTGGGAGTTATCTTTCCCCCTTTTCATTCTTCATTTCTTTGTTACATCTTTCACCCATTTTCATCTCTAAAATCTTGTGTAGGTTCAAGCATCACCAGGAACTTCATCTCTGTCTATTCAGCCTTTGTTTCCATTTACAGGTCTCTATTTTTAGCCCATCCAATTTTGTTTAATCCTAATTTATCCTCGATTTGCCATTAACCCCGCCTATTCATTGTTGACCCAAATTCAGCCCCATAATATCATCCTTCCTATCATCTAGATCGAATACCATCATATTTATTATCATGCATTCATCCCATACCTAGATCCATTTTGTCAGCCCCTAGTCACCACCAACCCAACCTAGTCACCATAAACCTAGTCCATCTTTTCAGCATTTACCCTTAGATCTCTAATTTTAATGCATCCTTTTTATTTCCTCCTATTTGAAACCTTTTTGTAGGTTCTTGTTTATCATTCTAGTGTTGCACCATCTCCATATTTATCATCATAGACTTCGGGTCTATATTTTACATCATTGTTCTAGTTCACATGTCTTAGTCACCACCAATTGACTCTCTACGGTCTTGGGTCACCATCAACCCCTATCAGGTTTGATTTATTTTTTCGTATTTAGATCATATCTGCTTTTATCTTCTTAGATCTATCTTTCATTTTCTATTTTGTTTCAAATTCTACATAGATGCTACATCCAATTTATCAAATATTTATTTTATCTATCTTTATCAAACATGAGGGTTGACATCCATCCTAGGAAGTTCTTACTTCTCTGTATTGACTTTTCAGAAACCCTCTAATCATATCTATTAAGAAAACATTTTTCTATTGAGTTATATTGATTTGTAGGTCACTTAGCTAGCCGTGGAGAAGGATCCATCATTTACGCCTATCTACATCATTATTCTATATCAAGGTCCATAAACCCTTCATATTCTGATTTGCTTTATTTTATTTAGTACTAGTTCACTAATCTGAGAAGGAAAAAGGAAATTTTGTCTAAAATTTTGGCATGTCCTATAGGACACACCCTTTGTAAGCGATTCTTGTTATTTTTTTTTCATTTTTATCTTCTTTCTTCCATTCCCATTAACCTTGCAAGGAAGGAATGTGAATTGGATTGTGCTTTCTTGTTTTTTTGTGTTGCATCTGGATTAATTAGACTTACTTTTACTTGATGGTTTACTTTAAATATCAGATAAAATAGAAAAGTGTATTCCAGATATTCCTCTTTTTCTTAGTTTTTCCTTTTACATCATACTTTCCTTTTTACTAGTTTTTCTCATCAAATATCCATAATTTTTGATCTAAAAATAACCCTTTCATTCTTACTTGGAAATCTAGTTTAACTAGGGGGATGAACACATTTGCACTCACGTCATCATATACATCCAAACACATAAACCAACTTACACATCCAAACATCCCTTGTCGGTGGAACTATTGGGATTTCATCACACAATAGGAAATCGACATGGTGTTCTAGTCATATTAAAAACTCTATACATATTTAGGCCTCATGTACCTTTGGGTATATCGAGGAATCCAAAGCCAAAACCACTTGAAACTAGCCTTAGATTGGCCATTTTCCTAGGTTCCCCTTTGAGCCTTTTTATTTTCTTTTCTCACACTCTTTTAATAATCATGATGATAAATAATTTGTTGCTTTATTTTTTAATAAACTACATAAACAAATGTTTATCTACTTCATGTCTGTTATCACTCCTTCTCAGGCCAAGAAAATGAAAAAATCCACCTCATCTAATGAAATCCCTCCTTCTAATGATCTTTCCCAAAAAACTTCTGAAATTGAGACCACACCATTGATCTCCCAACCTTTTGTTTCTATGGTCTTGCTTCATGAAGACCATGTCATCCAAAATGATCCTCATATTGAAACTAATCCTTCTAGATAAACTTCACCTTAGTCTATTTCTTCTAGACCATCTTTTCCTCCATCTCCTACTCCTTTAGAGACTCTTAGACCCCCTACTATCCCTCATGGATGCTCAAAGTTTCAGGAACTCCTTGATGTTAATCCTATTTCCCTTTATGATTACCTATTTCGTAATTCCTCCACAATCCCTCAATCCCTTAAATCCACTCAATTGGTGGATCCCATTCCACCCAACTTACCTCATATCAACACTATCCCCACTTCATCTGCTACTGTCACTAGTATGCCTATTCAACCATCTCAACAATCGCACTTGCAATATAACACAAATCTACCCCTTATCTCCACTTCACATATCCATGCTAATGTAATCACCTCTCAGAATCATCCATATGAATTGATACAAACCCATAAATATCCTCCTCGAGGTTCCTTTAGATATGCATTTCCTAACCAACCTATTCGAGTATCCTGACCACTTATAACTTACATCCCAACTAACCCCATATAAATTCAATCAAAATTCCCTATTTCACAACAACCCACTCAATCTAAATTATCTCATCATATACCAATATCTTAACATCAAGATTTATCTCAACCCATATAAAAAGACCCTAACTATATTCCCCTTATCAACCAATTCCACCAACAATAACACATCCCCAAACTTATAAAACATATAAAAAACATAACCCATCCACATCATATACATCGCAATCTCATCGTTTAACATTTCAACCATCCAATGATTCCTTGGAAGTCTTTGTTAAGTGGAATGGATAACCTTGAAGCCACAACTTTGGGATCTAAGACTACATTTTCATATGAAAAATATATATAATGAACCCATCAATCCATCTATCCCCGTGAAACCATATCCTCCTCATTGGGAATTTCCAAAATTCTCCAAGTTCAATAGTAAGGAGGATCCCCAACAACACCTTTCAACCTTTATAAATTCATGTTATTTTATCTCCCATGATTAAGACCTCATGCCCTACACATTTCTCATGTTATTGGTCGGTTCCGCATTGGATTGGTACAACACTATCCCACAACACTCACTATTCACATTCACTCAAATCACTTAATTATTTCTTGAACATTTATTGATCAACATTATGTGTAATATTACCGTCACCAAACTTTATACCATTCGAAAATATGATTATGAATCTATCATAGATTTCATCGCATGATGGCATAGCACCATTAACCAACTATCATTCACCCTTCCACAAATTGAACTAATTAAAATTTTCTCACAGTATTGTGCAAATCACATCTCCTTGGATCTTCAAATTTAATATTTTAAAACCTTTGAAGAGGCATTCACTATGGCTCTCAAACTTGAACTCTCTTCCCTTGAGCAAGGCCACCTTAATCTTCGATTGAAAAATCTCAAAATTGAGTTCACCAAATCCTCCACAAATGGTGACAAATCAAAGAATGTTTTCACTACTTTCATGGTTTTATCTTCATCCACATCAACTTGTCACATAGAACCCCCACAAAGATCTCCTAGAACACTTCATAACTATAACCAACTAGGGGAATCATATAGTTTTGTATTTGACAAGTGAGTGGCGGTCTAGCTCGTTTAATTTCCCCATCGACCCATTGACAACTCATGACCCAAAATCATATGGTATCGTAAGGGGAATTATTGTAAATATCATCAAGTCCAAGATCATGACATTGATAATTTTCCTTCCTTCAAGGATATGTCTAAAAACTTATAAATCGGGGGATCTCCAAGTATACAATCCTAACAAATCACGTAGTCAACCCCTAGATGTCTCTAAATAACCATTTCTCGAGTCACCCATTAATAAATCAAATTCCACCGCCACATCTTATGAACATAATGATCATACAATTAATACTATAAATCAAGATCCAACATTATCATATACAACCACTACCTCATTATCTACCACATATAATTTATACCTTAGAAAATCCTTCTATAACAAGTAACCTCATTGATATCCATGCCTATCTCTACACCTACCACATCTCAACCTATCACATCTATTCCTTCATCCACAACCATATCAACTATACCCACTACCACTACATCCCAATCTATCATATCTAATTCTTCATCAACATCTACCATTCCTACATCTATACCCACTTCCACATCAATCACATCTACTAGCATAACCATACCTACATCTACATCTCAATCTACATGTATATCTATGATACCCCTTGAAACATTTATTACATAAACACCCCCACTTAAGACAACCATAAATAATATTCATGCCCCATCTATAAAACCAATCACCCCTACACCAATCAATCTAAAACCTATATGATTTGAAACCCATTTTGACCTCATCATGTGCATCATAAAAAAACCTTCCATCCTCAATATCCTCATCTACAATGAAATCCACATCACCTAATTTTACCTCTACAGACCCCAGATTGAAATCATCATAATTCCTGCCAAAGGAAAATTCTTACAACCAAATTCTAAGAACCTTAGTATACCTATCCAAAAATCCCTTACACATCCTCAAAAAAAGTTGGAGCTCCCTCCTCCCAATCCTAAGCAAACCAATGTTACATCATCACTCTTAGGAGCATCTCCATCCATCTTAGAACCAATCCATTCATCTAAGAAACCCATTATAACCAATACAAATTGAAGCAATGTAACCCTCCTTTTAGATCCAATTATCCTTCAAAATCAACTAAGTCCCAAATCATCAAAACTAAATCATAGATATCCATTCCTTCTAAATTTAAATTTAAACCAAAGACTCTCATGAATCCTCATTGAATTAAACCATCTCTTTTTCCTTCATCTACTGATCCATAGGGATCCGAAAAAAACACACCACTTCATTAGTTCCATCAGCACCAAAGAAGGAGAATTGAAGAAAAATGAGGTAAACCGAGGTTTTGGATGAGAACCGCCACTCTATGCAGAGTGGAGGTTGTAGAACCGCCACCATGTAGGGAAGTGGTACAATAACCATGGGGGTTCACTTAGAAAAAGTATGGTATGGAATGTTTGTTCGAAGAGTATTAAAGAATACCCTTAATTCTAGTTTTTACCTCTAATTGTCCAATTGATAATATCCCCTCCCATTGTATTATTAGAATGAAAATACCCCTATTTTTCCATGTACCTTACTTACCCATTTTCCATGAAAATTTTATTAACCCCTTTTTATTTCTACCCTAATATATTAAACAAAAATATATCATATTTCTCACTCAAATTTTTTTAATATGCATTTTCTCTCGAAAGATAGTTTGAATCCATTCAAGACATATTACCAATTACCCTATAAATGTTAAGCTTTAATCATTTATCAATAGTTCTTCAAATAATTAAGATGGTGAAATAATATCACTTGTGTTGAAAAGCATACTCAATCCTATTTTTCTACCATCTTATTATTTCTTGGTTAAGAATCTATTAGTTGAGATTTCTTTATTCAAAGAGATATTAGAATTTAACTTTAAGACCACACTCCTTAAATTGAAATTTTAAGGTATTTAGTTTTAAAATGTAGGGTCAAATGTTTTAGTTTTATATTAAAATTAAACCTCCCTTTCCTTTAACCCATCTCTCTAACCTACCCCCAAGATGTGATTAAAAATATTAATAAATTAAACCCTTTCACCCCCTCATGTCTACCGATATCTTGACTTTACTTTTATTAATTTTAATTACCTCAAGATGAACTCATTTATTAGGATATTACCTAGCTAATGAAACCCCCATGCATAAAAATGCCACCCAGCTAGGGCGACATTCATGAAACTGTCATTCTAATCAAGGTGGCGGTCCTAACACTTTTGAACAAAAGAAGAAATGGAGCATGAATGGACACAAATTTGAAGCACTCGACTGTGTCTCTTACCTCCCTGAAATTTCCCATTCTTCAGTGTACGAGAGGTCATGGAGAAGGCTATAAATATAAGGGGGAGCAAGAGAATTGGGGATTCAAAGATATAAAGAGATCAAAGAAAAAATTAAGTTTAATGAGAGCAAGTGAGCAAAAGCTTCAGTCTTTGGAGTGAAGTTGTAGGAGCAAGGTGTAGGAAACAAAGAAAGAAAGCATAGAAATTAAATATTTACATTATTGTATCCCTTTTTTACTTCTTGCATGTATAATTGTCTATAATTGACTAATAAAAGTGCGAAGAAAGAGTTTTTTTCCCTTCCGACTAGTTTTCCTCCATTGGGGGTTTCAAGATATTTTTTTGTGTTTGGAGTTTGAATTATTTCCTATTCTCTATAATTTCCTTTCTATATCACTAGATAATCAGTCACTAAATCTCTAATCTTCAATCAATCTGTCATTTTCCAAAGTTTAAAGTAGAACAACATAATTGTGTGATTTTGTAGAGTTCCAAAGTATAAGTTTACAAATCATTTTAGTATCGAGCTAATTATATATTCGGGACTATGGTATTCAATTCTTTCTTGTGATTTGTATGAAAATGAAAAGGTCCAAAGGAAAAGAATATTTACCTTGTGAGCGGATATTTCTACGAAGAAGTGGAAATAGAGAATTCGAGCTCAAATGGAGGAAGAGAACTTTGGTCCATAGAGTCGAAATGCTAGAGACCATGATGGATAGGTTGCATAAAAACAAGAAGAGATTTTAGATATACAAAAGAAGGATTTGGTTAAAAATATTCAATGGACTCAGTGGTTTGAGTACTGGCCAAAAAATTTAGTATTAGAAAGAGCCACGAAGAGGAAGAATGGGAATATCATGAAGAAGAGATGCCAATTGTAAGCAAGAAGGTAAAATCTGCTCATACACCTTTTAAAGTTGAAACAAAAGTGGTAACAAAGAACTTTGAAGGATAAGTAGATGCAAAATTTCTTGATAAATGGATAAAATAGTTAGAAGTCTATTTTATCATGCATAATATTATTGAGTCATAAAGGATTACCTTTTCTCATCTCAAAATAGAAGGTCATGCTCTGGTTTGGTGGGAAACCCATCTAGCCACTTGTGAGAAGAAGAAATGTCCTATTGTCAATACTTGGAAAGGTTTTAAAGAATTTCTTAGAGCTAAATTCTAACTTATTGGAAATAAGGTGACATGATGATTAAGTCAAGTAGTTTAGGTAGAGCGGTGGTCAAAGAACGCAAAACTACACTACGAAATGTTGGAGACAAACCATGTTTCTTAATATGGACTTGGAGGATGAGGAAATTATGACCAAGTATTTGGGATAACTTCACACTCACCTTCAAAGGAAGGTAATTTCCTCGAAGCCCAAGGATCTAAATAAATATTGTATACAAGCATACTACATTGATGATGAGAAGAAGAAAGGAGAAATAGAGCCAAAGGGAGACCAGTCAATAGATCGGTAGGAAAAGAACAAGAGAAGACAAGTAACGAGAGGTAAATGGAAAGGTAAACATTCCGCTACTGATTTACATACTTATAAAGATCCTAAGAAGTTCTATAATAATTATGCTATAAATAGACATACTTGACGCCACATGTTGGAAGTTGCATCCGGAATTGCACTTGCGCATGAACCAAGGATTCCAAGAAATCCATGGCCACTGTGAAAATAGAAGGAGAGGTGGAGATTGAGGATGATTCGGATATAGAAGAAAGGCTGGGATGCACGGCCACTAACATGTATGGGGAACAAAAGAAGAAGAGATGAGTAAGATTTTTCAAATCAGAATCCAAATCAAGAAGACTAAGGTAAATGCTTTAGTAGATTTTGGTTCTCAGTCAAATTTGATTTATGATGTGGTTATAGAATAACTTGGCCTAGATACTTACGTGCATCCACATCCATACCCATTGGGATGGGTAAAGAGGGGTGTAGAAATACAAGTTACGAGAAAGTTTAAGTTTTATTTTGGGATAAATACCCAATATATTGTTGTATTAAAGGTTGATATCATTCCATTTGATGTTTTCTTTAGAATTCCTACTTGTATTCTAGGGATGTTGTGTTCACAAGGAGGGAGAAGCTGGTATAGATGGGTCAAGGAAGGAGTCAGTTTCAACATCCGGGAACACCAGAGAAAATCAAAGAAGGCTATGATAAGTGCCAACTAAGCACCCATAATTATTTAAGAAAATCATCAATTTTGTTTACTTTCATTGGAAGAAAAGAAAAATGGACTTGACATCACAAATATTTTAGATAGAACTTGTCATTTTTTTGTAAAAGAAGCCATCATAGGAACTGCTCATTCAAGGAGAAAACAAACTTCCATTATGCAATCAATGTATCTACCTACGAATTCACTAGACTTGAAAGTGGGACAATAAGGAGAAAAGGATATACATGGAACAATGGTGACTATAGAATCAATGTACATGGAGAGGATTCAGTCAATCCATCTCAAGAGAGAAAGATAAGCAATAACGACTAAACCACTATAGTATGGGACCTTCGTCATACTTGAGTAGGTTGGAAAAGAAACCTTTAGGCCACACTTCATGCAGATGCACATGATACAAAGTTACAAGAGCTTGCACCTACTAAATCCATTTATGCATGAAAAAGAAGGAAGCATACATAAGTTTCCTTCTAAGGAGGATTCTAATCAAGGCAATTCGGAGGAGGATGCAACACTGGAGTAGAAAACTAGAGATCCATAGGAGTCTTGGCAAGTTAGATGAGAGAATAAACTAAGGAAGATTTAGTGGTACTCGAAGAATAAAGAGAGGGATTTGATTCCTCTACCACTCCCCCACTAATATTTTTGGGACCAAAATCCTCCAAAGTAGGGAAGGTATGATCCATAGGGATCCATAAAAACACACCACTTCATCAGTTCCATCAACAAGAATAAGGAGAATTGAAGAAAAATGAGGTAAATGAAGGTTCTGGACATAACCTCCACTTTGTGGAGAGTGGTGTTCAGAACCAATGACCTGTAGGGCGATGGTCTTAAAACTACCAATCTTTAGGGCAGCGGTCCTAACACTTTTGAACAGAAAAGAGAAATGGAGCATGAATGGATGCAAATTTGAAGTTCCTAACTACGTCTCCTCCTTCCCCGACCTTTCCCATTCTCTAGTACACTAAAGGACATGTGATAAGGCTATAAATATAAGGAGCAAGAGAATTGGGGATTGAGAGATCCAAAGAGATCAAAGAAAAAGGTTTAATTTTAATGAGAGCAAGTGAGCAAGATATTTAGTGCTTTGGAGTGGAGTTGTAGGAGAAAGGTGTAGGAAATAGAGAAAAAAGCATAGGAAAGGAGAGTTTTACATTTTTTTCTCCATTTTCTACTTTGTTTAATTTGTAATTGTATATAATTGACTAATAAAAGTGGGAAGAAATAATTTTTTCCCTTCCCGACTAGTTTTCCGCCAATCGGGGTTTCTAGGATAAAATTGTTGGTGTTTACATTTTGAATTCTTTCCTATTCTCTACAATTTCCTTTCTATATCACTAGATAATCAAGCACTAAAGATCTTATCTTCAATCAATCTATTATTTTCCAAAGTTGAAAGTAGACCAACATAATTGTGTAATTTCGTAGAGTTCCAAAGTAGAAGTTTATGGATCATTTTGGTATCAGAGTTGATTATATATCCAAGACTATGGTATTCAATTATTTCTTGTGATTTGTGTGATAGTGATAAGGTCCAAAGGATAATAATTTTTACCTTGCGAGCTAGATATTTCTACAAAGAAGTGGAAATAGAGAATTTGAGCTCAAATGGAGGAAGAGAACTTGGTCCATAGATTCAAAATGCTAGACACCATGATGGATAGGTTGCATAGAAAACAAGAAGAACTTTCAGATCAGAAAAATAAATCTTTGGTTAAGAAAGATTCCATGGAATCAATGGTTTGAGAACTTTCCAAAAAAATTTGTATCGGAAAGAGACATGAAGAGGGATAATGGGAAGATCATGAAAAAGAAACACCAATTGTAAGCGAGAAGGTAAAATATTCTCATGCACCTTTTAAAATTGAAATGAATGTGGAAATAAAGAAATTTGAACAAGAATTAGATGCACAATTTCTTGATAAATATCTAAAATATTTGGAATACTATTTTAGTGTGCATAATGTTACTGAGGCACAAAGGATTACCTTTGCACGTCTTAAAATGGAAGGTCATAATTTGGTTTGGTGGGAAACCCATCTAGCCACTTTTAAGAATAAGAAACGTCCTATTTCCAATACTTAGAAAGGTTTTAAATAATTTCTTAGAGCTAACTTCTATCATATTTTCCATAAACTGACATGATGATTAAGTGGTAGTAATTTAGGCATGGCAGCGGTCAAAGCATGCAAGACTACACTACGGAATTTTGGAGACAAACCATGTTGCTTAATATGGACTTGGAGGATGAGGAAATTCTAACCAAGTATTTAGGAGGACTTCAAAATCACCTTCGGAGGAAGGTAATCTCCACAAAGCCCAAGGATCTCAATGAATCTTGTATACAAACATGCTACATTGATGATGAGAAGAAAAAGAGAAACAAAGATAAATGGAGACTATTCAATAGATCAGGAGGAAAAATAATAAGGAAAGACAAGTAGTAGAGGTAAATGGAAATATAAACATGCCACTAATGATTTACATACCTGTAAATATCCTAAGAATTTATCTAATAATTGTGATATAAATGGACATACTCATGCCACATGTTGGAAGTTACATCCAGAATTGCACCCAAAGCACTAAACCAAGGATTCCAAGAAATCCATGGTCACTATGAAAATAGAAGGAGAGGTGGAGATTGAGGATGATTCAGATGTAGACGAAAGGCTGGGATGTATGGCCACTAAAATTTATGGTAGAAAAGAAGAATAAGATATGAGTAAGATTTTTCAAAATAGAATCCAAATAAAAAGAATAAGGTGAACACGTTATTAGATTTTACTTCTCAATCAAATTTTATTCTGATGTGGTTGTAGAACATCTTGTCCTAGAGATTTATGTACATCCACATCCATACCCATTGGGATGGGTGAAGAGGGGTGTAGAAATAAAAATTACGAGAAAGTGTAAGTTTCAATTTGGAATAAATACCTAATATATTGATTTATTAGAGGATGATATCATTCCACTTGATGAATTTGACATTATCTTTGGAATTCCTTACTTGTATGTCGGGATGATTTGTTCATAAGGAGGGAAAACCAATACGGATGGGTCAAGGATGGAGTCAGTTTCAACATCTAGGAACACCAGAGAAAATCAAAGAAGGCTATGGTAAGTGTCAACCAAACACCAAGACTTATTTAGGAAAATCATTAGTTTTGTTTACTTTCATTGGAAGAAAAGAAAAATGGACTTGAGAGAATGGATATTTTGGATAACACTTGTCAATTTTTATAGAAGAAGCCACCACAAGAACTTCTCATTCAAGGAGAAAATCAAAATTTCACTATGCAGTCACCATATCTACCTACAAAATCACTGGACTTGATCATAGGACAATAAGCAAATGAGGAGATACAAGGAAAAAGATGACCATAGCAACAACGTACATGGTGAGGATTCAGCCAATCCATATCAAGAGACAAAGACAACCAAGAAGGACTAAACCACTATAGTATGGGACCTTTTCCATAATTGAGTAGGTTGGAAAAGAAACCTTCAAGCCATACGTCATGCAGATTCATGTGATAGCAAGTTGTAAGAGCTTGCACCTACTAAATCCATATATGCATGACATTGAAGGAAAAATTCAGAATCTTCCTTCTAAATAGGATTGTACTCGAGGAAACTTGAAGAAGGATGTAGCATTGGAGAAGAAAATAGAGATCCATAGGAGTCTTGGCAGGTTGGATGAGAGAAGACACTAAGGTAGACCAAGTGCTACTCGAAGGAACAAGATAGGGAGTTGATTCCTCTACCACTCCCCCACTAATATTTTTGTGACTAAAAGCCTCCTAAGTAGGGGAGGTATGATCCATAGGGATCTAGAAAAACACACCACTTCATCAATTCCATCAAAGACAAAGAATGAGAATTGAATAAAAATGAGGTAAATAGAGCTTTTGGAAAAAACCTCCACTATGTGTAGAGCTTTGGTTATATAACCACCACCCAGCACCGGGGGAGATGGTCATGAAACCTCCAGGACTTCTTAGGGTGGCGGTCCTAACACTTTTGAACAAAAAAGAGAAATGGAGCATGAATGGATATGAATTTGAAGCACCCAACTATGTCTCTTCCCTCCCTGACCTTTCCCATTCTCCAGTTCATGGGAGGACATGAGAGAAGGCTATAAATACAAGGAGGAGCAAGACAATTAGGGATTCGTAGATCTAAAGAGATCAAAGAGAAAAGTTTTAAGTTTAATGAGATAAAGTGAGAAAGATATTCTTTGTTGGATTGGAGTTGTAGGAGAAAGGTGTAGGAAACATAACAAGTAAGCATAGTAAAGGAGAGGTTTCAATTGTTTTCTTTGATTTTTACTTCTTGTAAAATGTAATTTTCTATAATTGACCATTAAAAGTGGGAAGAAATATTGTTTTTCCTTTCCCTAATGGTTTTCCTCCATTGGGGGTTTCCAGGATAAAATTGTTGGTGTTTGGAGTTTGAATTCTTTCATATTCTCTACAATTTCCTTTCTATAGCACTAGATAATTAGTCACTAAAGTTCTAATATTCAATCAATCTATCATTTTCCAAAGTTGAAAGTATTACAACATAAATGTGTGATTTTGTAGATTTCCAAAGTAGAATTTTAAGGATCATCTACCATTCCCAAATCAACTTCATCTACAATCTCTTCTTCAAAAAACCCCATTGGGTCCTATACTGAAATATTTCAACATTTACTCCAAACCTCAACAATCACACTTCCCCTATCAAACCTTTTGATCCATGTGGAAAAAATCCATCATGGTTCTATCCTAATACTATGTGTACTTATCATCGCACTCCAGGACATGACACTAAACACCATAATGCCCTTCAAAATCTCATCCATAATCTAATTGTGGGATATGTCCTTCATATCCATAAGGATCACCCTCTTCCTTCCATATCATCCACATCCAAATCCAATCCTCTAATTAAACCCTCACCTTCTAAGGAATCTAAGTTAATTTTTCTATCCAAATCATTCATTGTAGTTCCTCCCTAATCTCTATTTCATCTCTAGGGAGGCCCCTCTCTTCATTAACACCATCAATGTCACTAATCCTCCTCTCCGTCAAAGTTGTCAATCATAAATCTAATCAAGACCTAGAGGCATCATCACTTATCCTTCTAACGATCTTAGTCAATCCCCCTGTGCATTTGCTAGCTTATCCATACCTACATCTAAGTTACCTAATGTGATTCAACATCTATCATTGGGGCAGAATCCACTCCTCTCTCTTAGTCCTATCACATATTCTCCTTCATCCAACCATTCCATGCAAATCAATGACATTGTGTGTCTCTTTTCCTTGACTTTTTAAAATCTCCATAATCAATTTAGGACCAGTCTACTATTAGGCTAGTCCTCTTCCCCTTAATCCCTTCCAAGTATACTTATCCTTCATTTAGTTTATTATCTCAACTTATCCCATCCACTATCGCCTCTAAAAATCTTGAATTTAACATTGATGACCTTGTCCTTCAATAAAAATCAAACATCGCTACTCTAGAAAGGAGTCAACAAAGAGAGTTTTCTCCTAATTGGATTGGACCTTATATTATCACGCATAAGTATGGGGTATGGGGCCTATCATTTGGCTTCCCTTTATGGTAAGTTTGGAAAAAAACCTCTTAACACATTACACTCGTGTTCATTTTATTGTCAGCGTGTCTACCATTATCAACTTACTCATCCCATTATTCATCTATCCATCATTAGCCATTTCCATCTTTCATCGTAATGCTTTGGAATTGTGTGGTCTACTGTCACTTGCCTATCTATGACATTAAATATGGGCACCAAGGCTCTACTCATATCATATTCCTTATGGATAGGTTCTCCCTTCTTGGTGAGAACTCCATGATCATTACATCTATTACCCTCTTATTCACCTATTGGAACCATATTAAGGGTCTATGGGTGTCACTTGTACATTCATTATCCCCTCCTAAGTTCCCTACATAAATATCCCTAGATCTTCCCCATAATAAGTAAAAATTAAATATATTACTCCTTGAAGTACACTTATTCATAAAATAATAAAAAAAATCAAAGTATAGAATGGTCCCTCGAAGGACAACTATCACGCATATATTATCCCTGTCATCCTTAGAAAAGAAAAATTCCAAAGTCAAAAATCATAAAAGAAAAAAGTAGACCACTCCCTCGAAGGATGGCTACCCCTTTTATATCATGGCAGAAAAGGCTTCCTACATTGATCAAAATCCTATCTCATAAAGAAAAGCATAAAAATCAAAAGCAAGCATCCTCAGAAAGCTTCCCGCATTGATTAACTTTCTTTTTGATATAAAATTTCTCATATTGAGCACTTTGTGTCCCATCACTCGGAGCTAGGGCATAGACCTATGGACACCTACCTACATATGAAACTATATTTTCACATACAAGTCCCTTCTAAAACCCTTTTTCATGTCAAAATTAGGTTCACAAGTTCACTTTCCATACTTTCCCTCATGATCCTTGGAATAATTAACTATTGTTGGTTATCTGTTAACACATACTATTAGTTGGAAGTGCATTGCCTTAAGTGGATCATTTTCTTTTTTACCTCCAATCTGGTTTGAAGCATCATTTCATTGTGCACTCTTTGCTATAATTACGTGTCCTCTATCTCACTTTGGTCACCTTTTATCAAATTTTCATCCTTTCTCTCACACCAATCATATCATTCAATCTTATATATAATCCAGTCTATTTTCTTATTTCATTGTAGTCATTTTTACACCCACCAGAAGAACAAGGGAATCCCATGTGCACCGGCCTATAACCTAGTGGGAAATGGACACTCACCTAAGACACGCGCATGTGTTGAGTCTCTCTTTTATATGATTTAAGTGGGAAAGCATCATATATATCAAGAACTTAATGAATAATTATGGAAATGAGACATACAATCGTCATAGGACTTAGAGCGGTCTCTAGAAAAATGTCTTCATTCCAAACAAAAGTACCTTTAGATAACATATAAGCTACGGTAGAAGGAAAATACATAAGAGCTTATAACATATATGAATAGAAATGAAATGATATAGATATAGATCAAATCAATTACATTCATACTCATTTATATTTGTAACCTCATTTACAGTCATACTCATTACATTCAATGGACCCATTTAGATTACCACATGACTTGACCCGGACCAAAGTCATACATCATAGCGGGGATCATGTCCTTCACTCATACAAAGAAAAATTCATACCCCAACCCCTTAATACATTGTTCCCTCATATAGCCTCATTAAATCCCATAGAGTCCTTGCAGTATATCCTGCAAAGCTCCTCTCTCTCTCTATTCTCAATCTATGTCTCTCTTCGATCCTTTAGCCACACAACTCTAGCTCTTACCTATGGGGCAGCTGTATATATAGGCATATTGAAGTACCAACTCCTCCTTTTGCATCCTCGATTCATTTCCAAGTGTCCGTATGGGCTTTCCATGGGAACATGTTCCTTTAGGTATGGGATGCACATTCTTACATGATAGTCTCCTATGTGTCTATCCATCACTAAGCATATTCCTTTTGTGGGCCTCGTAGGGTCATAATGACACCTTATCCACTCGCATTCGTGGTTGGTTCCAAATTTTCATGCCAAATATAGCTAATTCCCGAAACCTAGGCTTTGTTCACGTGCACCATGGGTTTTCCTAAAACCCTTCCTTAAACCCTGTCTTGCACACCTTATCCTATGTGCCTTCTTCTTGCATGCTCATCCTTCACCCTAGGCCTTGCACACCTTCTTCTTATGCGCCCATCCTTCAACCTAGGCCTTGTTCACCTATGCACCTTGGTGTACTTAGTCGATATTTTAGGGGCCCAACATCACCCCACACTACACCTCGTTTCTACGCTCGTAGGAATGCTTCTCCACCTTTGGAAGGAATCACGGAGAATTAGGCCTTGGAAAATAATAATGGGATGAAGAATTTGGGAGAGAAGAAAGAATGGGGAAGGGATGGAATTAATTCAACAAGCTAGGAAAGTCTCTTTGTAAGTTGGCCTCCAACTTGTTCCAGGCATCAAATTCATTCTGCGCTCTCTAACAGAGGTCACCGACTAGGGCACTTATGTCCTCAAAACTTATTCCATCTCCTTGAGTGCCCATAGTGTCAAAAATTTCTCTAACTCCTTGCCCATGTCTTCAAGTGTGTCCATCCTCCTAGTGATCTGTGGGTATAGTTCCTTCAACTAGTTTTTGATTGAACCTTAGACTTTCTTTCAACCTCGGCAAGGATTTTGTCCCTTTCCACCTTATTTCTTTTATTCTTCTCCTGAAACTCCTTGACTCTTCTTTGTGAGTGGCGACCAAGGTGATTTCACCCTATCCCTATTTGCGTAATTATCGTATGTGGCCTCGGTAGATTCAACAACAATCTTGACATTCGCAAGTACCTTGCTATACTCAATAGTGATTGCTACCACTTTCAACTTGTCCTCTTTCTCCAAGCACGCTGCCACTTCTTCTGTAGACTCCAAGACAAAAGGTTGTCTCTCCATGGTGAGGATGCAAGTCAGATCTTCTAAGCATTCAAGAGTAGACCCATACTTCTGCACGGGCGAAACTAGGTCTGGATGCTTCAAAATAATAGCACTTTTGATAGACTCCACCTTTTTGTATACTTCTTGTACCTTCACCTTCTCATCCCTTATTTCATGATTCAACTACACATTGATAAAATATTATTGCTTCAAGATTTTAGCCTTATCATACATCTCCTCTTCCTTCGTTTCTACCTTTTTCTCTAGAACTCTTACTTTGTCATATCTCACAAAGAGCCTAGCCTCAGTATTGACCGCAACCTGTTTGAGCTCATTACATAACTACTCATCCGAGAGTTGCTAGGAATTTACCAAGGGGTTGGTTCCCTTAGACTCTGGTACTAACATGATTTCCCCTTTGCATACTTCAAATCTGGTTCATCAATATGGGACTCAAACACCCAAGAGAGCATCTTCCTTGTCTGGGGTACGCACCCTTCTTGTCAAATGAATCCATGGCTAGAAGCATTTCCATGGGTATAGTGTATTGGAAATGAATGCATAACACCTTCTTTTGCTCATGAACATAGTCCATGACCTATCCTCATTTTGCATCAAGGATCCTCCTTCCCAAGCACATGCCTTTGGGGAAACTCACTGTTAGAATGTGACATCCTCCCATACTAACTTGTTCTCTCTTGACACTTTCCTTCTTACCCTCTTCCATCACTATGTCAGCGTTGCATTCCAATTCTTTTTATACTAAGGCCTTGATTATTTTTGTTGCTTCTCTTTCTACCACCTCGGTTACTTGCTCCTCCATAAGGCTTATAGTTTTTACTTTTGCACACCAACCTCCTCACTTCTTCCTATGTCCTAGGCACCTTCCTCACCTTGGCTACTCTTGCATTGCATGAAAATGAAATTTTGTTCTTCTTCTCTACCCTCTTCTTCTAAATTGTATACACTTTGAAGACAAGTGGCTCTTGATTTCTCTCAGTGTCATATTCTTCACTGTCATGTTCTTCATTGTCATCATCCTTTTCACCTATGTATTTCTCCAAGCTATATGTCTCCTTCGACTCAGCTTCCTCCTCTATCCTCTACTTTTCTCCGAGAGGTGACTCTTTGGTAGGGGATTCAGCCTTCTCTGCTTCCTCTGGCAAATTCTCCTTGGTGAGGGGTTACTCTGGTGCCTCTTCTTCCATTTTTTTCTCCTCTACCATGGATTTCTTCCTACGTGTATATGTATTAAGTTTGGCACTTGCCACCGCATGCGCTTACTAGTGGGTAGTTTGCACACTTGGCACTTCTTCTTCTTCTCTTTCCCTTTTCTTGAGCATGGGATTATTTCTACCCTTGGGATCTTCAGGTATGGAGAAATCATTCTCTAGGTATGTTTCTTTCTCAAAATTTTGCCTAATGTGGAGATATATACGGGTTGCAGACTTTCCTATAATTGGTAGGGTCATGGGTTTCATCATCCTGACTTCATGCACTACATACTTCTCCACGTACGCGCACTTATTGGGGTAGAGCAACATCCTACAAAATTCCCTGTGGTGCTAATCAATTTCACAAAGTTCCAATCTTAGCTTCTTTGCTTATTTGAACCTATTAACTCCCACTTGGAAGTATTGGGTGGTGAAGGAAAATGGGAGTTTACACCATGGGCACATGGTCTCATCTACCATCATGAATCTACCTATGCAGAAGTGCTAGTACATAGAAAACTTAGCTTCTCACACTATAAGCATTAGTAGTTGCTCTGGAATTCTCCATTATGCCCCCGAATGCATCCCTTAAGCGCTTGTACCATTTGTCGAAGTGTGCCTTGTGGGGGGTTGTCATTGTATCAAATGTATATTTTGCAAATATTTTCACGTGTGAGGGATCTTCATTTGGATACTCCCAAACAAACTTGCTTGCCGCATCAGGAACTCCTATCTCTGAAAATACAATCATCAGGAGGAAATTTCCAAAGAGTATCTTGTCTCCTTCTATGCGCTATTGATTATCTCATCTGCAATGAAGGCTGATAAATTATAGATTGTGCCCTCTGATATTTTTCTGCATACATTCAACCAAGGCTTATTCACCTGCGTCCACCTCTCTTGATCATTTAGCTTTGTGACCAGGTGCACGGCCATTCTCATGATAGGATCTGGGATTTCCACAACATCAAAATATCTGGATCCCTTCTTGTAATCATATGCATCAACGGTTTCTTTGATGGCCTCCTTATCACTCAGGTCATCATCTATGCTATCTCCCTCACAGATGAGGCTGTAAACTTTGAAATCAGCTAAGGGGTTATGCACATTTTCACCAAAGAAAGTAAAATTGATTCTCATGCACACGCGACATCAGCCACTGATAGAGGTGCTCTGGCTTTCCAAAGTAGGGAAACTCATAGAGTTACAATAATCCTTCCTTCTCCAACTTCACTTTTACCTCATCATTATAGATGGGAAAACCCTTTGGTGTCCTCTTGTTTGTCGGCCACACTAGATCCAACACCATTTCCTTCTCTGTTGTGGTTGTGTGATGGTTATAATCACTAACCACCATCTTTCTCAAATGGGATTCCCACTCCATCCTAAGAAAAAATCCATTGGTCTTTGCATTTCAACATACCACTCTTCATTCATGCTTGTGGTTCTTGCTACTTGATCTCTGCCCTTACCCTTGTCATTGCCTTTTGGCTTCTTGGGTGACACGGTTGGTTTCTTGGGTGCCATTTTCTAGGTCCTTCAACTACTTCTACTCTTTCACTTCTTCCAATCTTAGATCTCAAACCTGTGAAGAAAATCTCTTAAACCCGTGCCCTAGTTTTTCAAACCCTAACTAGGATAATTCCTTCACAAGATGACACCTTCTCACAACTTCTCTTACACCTATGAAATCCCTTCCTTCTGGTTCACAAATCCAAACTAGTTACTCACACTCAACCTATTCATATTTTTATTCACACGATCAGTTGGAAGCCCTAGTTTGCAGAGATGCAAAAATACTTCTTTCTCCTTATTCACAAAGTGAAAATGAAATGCCTTGACCCTTTATTTATAGATTTTCCTACTTTGTAACATTAAATGCTACCTTACCTACCACCATACTTTAACACTTAATGTGTATTTTTCAAACAAACCCATCTTTTGCACTTTCACTCACGTGTCTAACCTTGTGCGAGATAATTTTCCAACCTTTTTGTGCAAACCCAAATTTTGCGCTTTTACTCATGTGCCCAACCTTGCCAGACAATTCTCAACCTTCGGTGTAAACCCAACTTTCATGATTTTACTCACTTACCCAAACTTATGCGGAAAATTCTCCAACCTTCTTGTGCAAACCCAACTTTCATGCTTTCACTCACATACCTAACCTTACGCAGACAATTCTCCAACCTTTTGGCATGCAACCAAACCATCTTGATAGGAGACTCTTGTGCGCACATATCTAGCACCGAAGGCACTTCTTCTGTCATGATTTTTTCTCTCACCTACCTCGTGTTGCTTATGCACTTCTTCTTATCTTGTACGTGGATCCCCAATGTAGCATTTTCCTGACACCCATCATTCTTTTTCACCTTTTCCTCCATGTACTTTCTTCACAGGGCCATTCAACCAGGATTTCCAATGCAATCCTTCACGACACTTCACACTTCACTTTCTTCCACCCCACACTAAAATGATGCATGGTCTTTTGCGCATATACAAATTCACTAGAGACTAATGAGATTCTTTGGTGCCCAAGGCGCAACACAAAATAGCAATGAGAAAGGGAAACACAAGAAAGTGAAAATTCCTTAGAGAAAAATCCTAAACTAACTGGAAATACTACCTTATTTACAGGCACCAAGAAGACTTATTTATAGTAGGGCTTCAACCTACTCCCATTGAAGTATCCTATAAATCTCGTCCCATCCAATGCTTCTAACTGGCATGTTCCTAAATAAAGGATGTATGAGATGGTGTAATGACCCAACCAATGCACTTTTAACTTCCCAGGATGGCACAGAAACTTAGAATCATATAGTAAGACCCTCTGTCTAACCTCAAACTTCTTGTTCCTGATGTGGCGATCATGCCATGATTTTTACTTTTCCTTTTCTATTGTTTAGATCCACTTAGTGAGTGATCATCTTTCATCCAGCTTCATCAGTTCATCAATTCTTTCTTCCAGCACTTTCTCATCAACCAGCCCTCCTGCGTGCGCTATATGTAGAGAAGGTAAGATGAATTTAACTAGTAGGACATCTTCCATGCCAAATACCATTTGAAATAGTGTGGCTTTCTTTATCCTTTTATAAGTTGTCCTATAAGCCCATAATACAACTGATACCTTGTCATCCCAATCTTGTCTCCCGACATCACAGATCTTAGTCAATGTGTGACTAAGTATTTTGTTAAATGCCTTAGCAGTTTCATTTGCCTAAGGATGATAGGGAGTAGTTTTGTGATGAGCCACAATGAACTATGCCAACAGGATGCTCATAGTCTCATTCAAGAAATGTGTACCCCTATTACTAGTTAAACTTAGAGAGCATCCATACCTCGTGATAATGTTCTCCCACAAAAATCTTGTTATTATAGCTGTTGTATAGTATTTACTTGGGTTTGCCTTTTCCCACCTTGTCAAATAGTCCATGCAAGTGATTACATAGCGTGATCCAGTCCTACGCTTGCTTTGGTGCAATAGGGCCTATAAAGTCTATTTCCCATTTCTTAAAAATTTCAACGCTAAGAACAGGGCACAAAGGCATTTCACATCTCCATCATGGCTTGTCAATGCACTGACAATGGTCACATGCTTTACAATACTTCTTGTAATCCTTATACAAGGTCTCCCACCACAATCCTACCATTAATATCTTATGTGTCATGGCATTGCCTACATAATGCCCACCTACACTTCCTCTGTGTGATTCCTCTATGATGGCAAGGCACTCATGCTCTAGTACACATCTGCGTAAAACGTCATCATGCCTTAGTTTGTAAAAGTCCCCACTAATCAACATGTAGGGTGCAGAGCTTATGGCTAGTTGCTTTCTCTCGAATGTCTTCATCCCTTTCAGTTTCATACCCATCTTAAGGAACACAACAATATCCTCCAAGTCTGAGGGCATACATCGCAACCTAAACAGCTATGCATCTGGCATGGTATCTTCAATGCTCTGTGCATCCTCCCCTGAATCAATCCTAGACAAATGGTCAGGTCTGGAATTACTCTTGCCTAGTTTGACAACTATGGTGAACTTGAATTCTTGGAATAACAACACCCACCAACATATGTACCCTTGTAGGATGGGCTTGTTCACAAAATATTTTAATGCCATGTGGTCAGTGTAGAAGATAAAGGGAGTTTCAGTAGATACTTCACTGAACTTATGAAGCACGTAGATCATAGACAATGCCTCGTGCTCATTTGTAGTATAATTATGTTCTCTCTTGGTATCAACTTCCTTCTTGCAAAGCATAGGGGGTGATGAACAATTCCATCACCAGGCTATGCAAGCACTACCCCAATGGTCATTTCAGAGGCATCCACATGAACATGGAAGGGCTTGTCCCAAGAGGGAAAATGTAATATAGGTGCGGTGACAATCCTATCCTTCAATGTGTCAAATGCCTTCTGTTGTTCCTCTCCCTAGTGAAAGGAACTTTTATGCCTAAGTAACTCCTCTAAAGGCATGGTGATCATGGCATAACCCTTGATGAAATTTCGATAGTAGACCACACGTCCAAGAAATCCACACACTGAGCTTTGGCTAGTTGGCTCCCTTAATCCCACAATCACTGGAATTTTAGCAGGATCCACCAACAAGCCTTCTTTGCATATGATGTGCCCCAACAGGGTCCCAAACCGGGTAGAAAATACACACTTATTAATGTTGAGGGATATCCTCAACTTCCAACAACTTTCAAAAATCAACCGTAGGTTGTCACAATGGTCCTTGACCAGTTCATACACGGTCCAATCATTAAGGTACACTTGGATAAACTTGTGAGTGAAGTCCGGAAGGTGTGTACTACTGATGCATGAGAACATAGTGGGTGCATTATTACACCCAAACACCATGACCGTATAGGTAAAAATTACCCACTCGGTGGTGAAAGTTGTCTTTCTTTGGTCTTCCTTTGCAATCCTCACCTGGTGATAGCCTGAGAACCCATCGTGAAAGAGTAGACTTCGTGCCCTGCCACTCCTAGGATTTCTTCAGTAAATGGGGTTGGGAAAGGATCAATGATACATACTGCATTCAAATCCCTATAATCAACACATATCCTTATCCTCCCATCCTTCTTGATACTAATCACCATCGAGACTTATCCATTATGACTCCTCCATAGCTTCTATGATTCTTGATGCTATCATCTTGTCTATTTCCTCCTTGACCTTTATGCATAGATTAGGATTCATCTGGTAGGGTCTTTTCCTGACCGGGTGCACACCTTCCTTCAGCTTTATCCTCATCTCTCCCAAGGAATGGTGGACACCTTTGAGCTCATGGTACCCACACGGGAATAAATCCTCAAAGTCACGCAATAGATCAATGATCTTAGAGAATTCCTTCTCTAACCAATAATCTCCAATGATAGCTTCCTTAGGTTCCACCTCGACCCAATATTAACCTTATTTGTTTTTAAAGGCTCATGATAGGTCCGCACTCTTTTATTATCACTATCCATCACTTCATGTGAGCCTAGAGAATGGTTAACCTCCAAATTCTCCATCTCTTCACCGTCTATGACATAGACCATCTTTCCTTTTTCTTTTTTGTGCATGTGCACCCAAGTGTACCTCATCAGACTCATCTTCACCAAATTATCCATCCAAACATGGCTCTCCTAGAAATTCTACAAGCCTATCCTCTACCTTGGCACTATCCCCCATCATAAGGTGCTTGACCTCTGTAATGCCTTATCCACCGATGGTTTGGTGCTTTGATACTCAAATGCTTGGACAAGATCAGCTGCTAGTTCTTTCCAATTCCCTATTTGGTGGCATGTCTCAGAGTGGATGTACCATGCACATGCGCAACCCTACTAGTGTAGAATATAGTTTGTGTATCTAGAGGGATGGTGGCAAAGCTTCCATGCCTTCTCTCCAGACTCTCTCACAAGCTTGGATGTGGAAAGAGGTGGGCTCCTTACCATGGTAGTCTTTGATGGTGGTGGGTGCATTGCTTCTAGAGAACCGAACAGAGAGGGAAATTCTCACCTCGCGTCATTCCAAGATATTATCCCGATGTGTTTCCCACTAGCATGCAAGTTCCTAGTAGGACATAACTTAGCATCCCTCTTCATTCCTTTTCCTCCTTCCACTAAGCTTCCATCTTCTACAAAAAGATCTCAGGGAAGGCTCCTCCTGAGTACTTAGGTAGCTCCTTTCCTCCTAGGCACCGAACCATGTGTGCCCTTATCACCCTTGTCATTGATCCTCTCAAATTTCTACAGATTAACTCATAGGCTCCATATGCCCAATTATCACATGCTATACTGGTGGTGTCACTTACCGACTGAGCATCCTCAAACTGGATAACCCCATTGGTAGGATGGATTATCTTTGGATTCTTGATTGAGTGCACATATATCCTATCCAGGACCTCTTCTCCCAAAGGTTCAGTATAGGGGGTTGACTTCCCATCATCCAGGGGTATGATGACACGTTCCTCCTCATTTTCAAAGCTAATGTACCCCTTGTTGAACCGAAGGTCTGCATTGTTCTTATAACACCATGGGTGCCCAAGTAGTGCTAGGAAATTGTCTTCCTTAGCAAGCACTAAGACTTCGAAGTCCCTAGTAAACTTAGCTCCTTGAATGGTGATAGTTGCATCCTTTAAGACACTAATGGGCATTACATTTATTTTTTTCACCATATACAACACATTTAAAGACAATGTAATGCAGACCTTCCCATCTAATGCCAAGCATCCAAGGTTAGAACATTGACCTCTGTACTTGTGTCAATGAGGATATTACTAAGGAGCCATCCATCCACGACCGCATTTAACATGATCTCCCTATCATAGTCGAGGTTGTGAGAGGTAAGGTTTACATGTAATAATTATTGTTGTCAAAATTTCACCACCAGGGTAAAATTTTGATAACATGCATCAAAGGTTGCAGAAAGGCAAATAGGTTGATCCAGGAAAAATCGTGAAAATCGGCTAAGTCCTAGTCCTAGGAGCAATCGGGACGTCTGGGACAAAAATGCGCGGATCGGCCGAAAAGCCTCCGGGTGGCCCAAGAAGCAATGGGACATCGGGACAAAAGTACGCTGCCGGGCGGGCGCAAAAAGCCGATCCGGCCGAAAGAGAGGAAAAATTGGCTAACTGCTGAGAGGGACGCAAAATGGGACAAGCGGGCCAAAAAGGCGCGAACCCGGCCCGAACCAAGGCGAAAAAGGGCCAGACAGTCCAAAGCAAAATGGGACAAGCGGGCCAAAAGGCGCAAATAGGCCGAACCGGCGAAAAAGGCAGCCAGGATAAATCAAAGAAAATGGGACAAGCGGGCAAAAGGCGCGAACCGCCGAAGCGGGTGAAAAAGGGCCGAGGGCAGGTCAAAGCAAAATGGGACAAGTGGGACAAATGGACGTGAACCGCTGGTTCACCCAAAATAAGCACAAAGAACACAAAGAAAAATGGGACAAAAAGACGCGAAGGGCGCGAAAGAGTGGCAGGCCGCGGACTAATCGAAGCCGCCACGTGTCCTCATAAGAGAAAAAGGTCAGAAAAGTCAAAGGGCGAGTTTTCGAGCACCGAGCCGAACCAATAGGATCGTGCCACGTGTCCCATTTAAGGGCCCACGAGGAAATTTCAAAGGAAAGCCCGCCAAAAAGTAGAGGAGAGAGAATTATTCAGCAAATCAGAGATTGCCACGTGTCATCCAGGTGGCAGAGCGCGGGAAGAATTCAAAAAAACCGTTTTCACTGTTCCATGCCCTAAATCTTCAGATCGCCATAACTTTTTATCCAGAGTTCGGATTTGCACGTTCTTTATATCAATGGAAAGCTGGTAAAATTCTCTACACATTTCGATCAATCTTGCATTTTGGTTCAGTTTGGAGGATGAAAATCAAGAAAATCCTCAGCGCGAAACACCAAATGAAGTAATGCATCAACAAAGCAGTTTTAATGCGCAGGCAGATTCGCCGCTTCTATTAGGCAGCCCGCCGTTTCGCGAGATCCGCCGCTTCCGCCATGATGAGATGAGTTAAATGCATTCTAGAGGTGGTTGGGGTAGATTTCGATTTCCTCTCTTTTCTCTCTCATTCTTCCTATAAATAGTAAGGAGGGGGATTCTTTCTAACGTTGGACATTTTTGTTTTGCAACCCCTCCCTTCTCTCCTGCTTGCAAGAGAATTCGTGGAGTTTTCAAGCCTCCCACGTAGACTGTAATGCCATTGTGCCTCTTGGCCATTGCAATGTATTTGAATCGACCTTTTGAGCATTATATATGTCTGTGATTGAATTTAAATCCTCTCGTGTATTCATTGTTGTCATTTTGATCTCTCATTGCACTTCGGTTACCTGTGCATGGTGTGATATTGCATCTATATGGCCTGTGTTTATTTTTGCAAAACTTATGTTCTTCATTCCTCGGTGCATCACCCCCTTAGCTTAGGTTTATTTATATGCATTTCTCTCTCCCTGTCTCCTTGGTAGTTAGTTTAGGTTTTTTTGGGTAAGCCTCTGCATTTCATTGGTGCATCTGAACAGAGGAATAGGAACCAGCCTTTCTCTGGAGAATCCTTTCTCATTTACCAAGTCCCACACTTGGAGAAAGGATTCAATGTTATGCAATCTGCTGGATGCCCAAGTGATCAACCTAGAAACTTGATCTCGCATCCGGGGGTGCTTTGTGATTTTGCATCAACATTTTTGGCACGCCCGGTGGGACCAGAGGTCTCATTTTTATTTGCAGCAAAGTTGATGTGCATCTGCTGCAATTTTCTTGCTTAAAAAGAGCTATTATTTGCATATCTGGCGACTCCAAGGGGAAGAATCAACTGGTTTCAGCAGTACAGGCCTAAAATCTTATGAGAAGAATCACAAGGTCAAGAGTTGGAGAAGAGGAAGTGTTGTTTGAATACCTGTAATTATCTCCAAGAAGAAGGCAAAGAGGAAGAAGGATTCAAAGGTCTCCATCTCCACCAAATAGAACTCTCTCAACTCCTCCACTTGAGCAGGCCTTTCTTTCAATATACAAGGGTTTCAAGAGCAATCAGAATGGCGCAACCAGTGAACCCCTATGTCAACTTCACAGGCAGCAACCCACTTGCTCTCAATGCACAAAATCCAATCCCAGTTGCAGCATTGAAGAACATTCCATACTTTACTGGAGAAAATCAGACCACTCCTGGTGATCATGTCAAGGACATTGCTAACATTTGTGCAATCCATGAGATTAATGAGATGCAAGTAGCTGTCAAATTGCTGGCGTCTTCATTCAAGGGGAAAGCATTGCAATGGTTTAGGAGCCTTGGAGCTGGCTCTATCACAAACTGGAATCAGCTGTGTATTGCACTTCATGATCAATTTGGAGAGAAGGGAGACAACTTGTCTCTTTTGGAGCAGCTGACAACCATCAAGAGAGCTTCCAATGAGCAGCTAACTGACTTCAACTTCAGATTTCAAAGATCTTGGGATAGAATTCCAGTAGCAGTCAGGCCAACAGCAGAAGGTGCTTTTCTATACTACCTTAAAGCTTTAAATTCTGATATTTCTATGTTGGTTCAATCTATGGGAGGCACAACTATCCCTGTTGCTTATAGTATTGCCATTAGAGCTGAAAATTGTCTGATTCAAGCTGGCAAGCTAGCTCCTAGGCCTCCAATGCCATTATATCCAAGTTTAGAGAGCCCAAGTGCTGGTCAAGCACCTGTCTTAGCTCCTATTCCCACTCCTAGGAATCAGAGTTCAAATGAAGCTTCCACTTCATCTCCAAGTGCCCCAAATGAGCTTCAAGAAGTCATGAAGCAACTGCAAAATTTAGGTAATGAGCTGGTCACACTCAAGAGACAGCAAGCTCAAGGTTTTAGACCTTCGTATCAGCCTCAAGCTCAACCTAATAGGCAGCCATATGAGCCTCAAAGACCGCCTAATCCATTGCTGCAAATATGAATCAAACAAGGCCTCCCTGTCAATAGACCATTCCAGCCCTATAATCCAAATGCCATATCTCGCCTCTAAGGCATTAGTACCAAAGACACAAAATAACATGGCACACAGAGTACGGTGGTGTTACCCTTGCAATCTACCTCATAATCACAAAGCATGTTTCAATGGTGCACTAAATCAGAGCTTTGATGGTGCAAACCATTGGTATTGCTCAAGATCCAAGCCAGGAGGAGAATCAACAGCAACAAACGCAACAAGAAGGATCTCCAACAGAAACCATGTTAGCAAATTGGCAAACGGAAGACTTCTGTGGAGTTAACCAACAGCCTTTTCAAGGCATGGCTGCCAATACACGGTCAAAGAAGAGAAGCATAGAAGAAGGACAACCATCTAATTCAGTTGTTTCTCAACCCACTCTTACACAACAAGGGGTCAGTAGACCAAACGCAGCTCCAAACCTGCAAAATCAACCCAAGGTCCCTGTTGTAGCAACACATGCGCCGTTCAAGTTCAAGAAAAGATTGTACCAAGTAAGGGGCAGCAAAAGGACAGTGCATCCCCTTTCAACATCATCGATCAAATGAAGAAGACACATGTGAACATTTCCATGTGGGAATCACTGGCGATCCCAGGACAACGAGACTTACTGCAAGCTGCAATGACTAATTGGTCTGCCACGAATGTATCAAACCAGGGACATGAGAAAGTTCTCACTAATGCAGTGCAACAGTATGGGGACCAGACAAGAAAAAATTTGAAGCCTCCGCCTTTCTATGTTTCATTGATTGTTGGAAACCACTTGGTGCACAACTGCATGTTAGATTCAGGGGCCAGTAGTTCGGTGATGCCGAAGCAAATAGCGGATCAGCTAGGTTTGAAATATGAGCCAAGTCTTGAAAGAGAGTAAATGCATGACTAGATGGAACGGCAGTGGGGACTGTTGGAGTCATCAAGGAGTTAAGTCTAACACTACATTCCTGTCCTAATGTTACAGTTTTGCAAGATGTATCTGTGATTGACCTTCCACCACTCTTTGCGTTGTGTCTATCAAGAGACTTCACTGCGAAAATCGGTGGATATTTATCTGCAGATTGGTCGCACATGATTTTTAGGACAAGGTATGGAGCCAAAGCAACAATCAGGTCAGAACCAATCGCCAATTTCCATATTGAGCCTTATGTACCAGGTCCTATCAATGTAAATTGCTCAGCTTTTGATCAGGAGGAGTGTTCAAGTGATCTAGAAACAGGTACTAAGGTCGAGGGAATTCCTGATTTAACTTTGGATGAATGGGCAAACAAAAGTCATGAATTTAACCCATACAAGGAAATTGAAGAATCTGAATTAGGCATGTATTATATACATGAGGAAAATTCACCCGTCCCCGACATCATTCAGCCTGAACAAAAAGATGAAAACAAAGTCTAGAGATTATTCTTCGATGGTTCAAGAAGCAGACAAGGTGCTGGAGGCGGTGCGGTGTTGTTTTCACCACAAGACATCAAATATTTTTCAGCTTTCCGTTTCCAATTTTCCTGTTCGAACAACACGGCTGAATATGAAGCATTGATTCATGGACTTCATTGGGCCAGGAAAAAGGGCATAAAGAACTTGCAGGTGTTTGGAGATAGCGAGCTAATCATCAACCAAGTTAGGGGACAACATGCTACAAAGAGTGACTTGTTAAGGAGCTACGGGGAATAGGGTATGGGACCTCATTGAGGATTTCGAAGCTTTCAACATTGTGTCCATACCCAGGAAAGGAAATGAAGCCGCAGATAGGCTCGCAGCAGTTGGAGCAACGTTTGATGTGGTTGACAACATCAGAAGAGAAAAAATGCAGCCACACATCCATGTGGTTGTAAGGCCAGCAATTCCAGATAATTACGCAAACTGGCAAGTGTTTGAGAACGATCAACAGATCGTCAATTTTTTGCAAGAAGAGGTTGAATTCTCAGCTAGAAATCGGGGATGATTAGAGAGCAGCAGTATGGGGATCAAGTAGTGCAGCTGCGGACAAACAAGCTTCCTAAGGGTTTGGTAACATTGGAGTCTATCTTCAATCCTAATGACCAGTTTCGTAAGGAAAAGGCAAACATACAGGTCAAGAGAGAAGATTCAGAGCCAATTCTGGTTGGGAAAAGCAAGACACTTCAAATTGGTAAAGTGGCCACTGAGCGAGAGAAATCAGATTTCATACAACTTTGCCAAGAATTTCCAGATGTCTTCGCTTGGAGCTATGAAGACTTAAAAGGATTCGATCCAAATTTGGCACAACATACCATAGAATTGGATCCAGATGCTAAGCCCATCAGGTAGAAACAGAGACCAGTCAACCCTCACATTGAGCCTCTAATGAAGAAAGAGCTTAACAAGCTAATCGAGGCAAGCATTATATTCCCTATCAAGCACTCAAGCTGGGTTGCGAACTTGGTTCCGGTCAGAAAGAAGAATGGAGAAATCAGGTTGTGCGTGGATTTCGAGACCTAAACAGGGCATCCCTCAAAGACCATTACCCACTTCCTTCAATGGAAAAATATTGCAAGTAGTATCCGGTTCGGAGAGATTATCTCTCCTAGATGGCTACTCGAGTGGTACAATCGAGGTGATGGTGAAAGAAGATGACCAATTCAAGACGGCTTTCACCACCAAATGGGGGACCTATGCCTACAAGAAAATGCCATTTGGGCTATCAAATGCTGGAGCCACCTTCCAAAGGGCAATGGATATGGCATTCAAGGGGTTGATCAATAAAATAGTTTTGATATATCTTGACGACATCACTGTATTCTCAAAAAATGCAGCGGATCACCTCTGTCATTTGAGGCAGGTATTTCAGAGGTGTAGAAGATTTGGGGTATCATTGAATCCCAAAAAATGCATATTCTTGGCTCACGAGGGAAAACTCCTTGGCCATATTGTCTCCAAGGAAGGATTAGCAATTGATCCAGAGAGGGTTGAAGCCATAAGAGCTCTACCATTGCCAAGCCACAAGAGGGCCCTTCAGAGTTTCCTGGGAAGGATAAACTTTGTTCGAAGGTTTGTCCCAAATTTTGCAGCCCTTGTCAAGCCCATCACCAAAATGTTAAGGAAAAGCATGGCTTTCAAGTGGACGGCGAAGGCAAGGAAAGTTTTGAAGCAATCAAAGAAGCCATCTCCCAGGCACCTACTCTCATCAACCCTGACTTTTCCAAGGATTTCATCCTCTATGCATTTGGAGGTGATGACACTATTTCTGCCATTCTGGTACAACAGAACAAAGATAATGATGAGCAGCCGATTGCTTTCTTCAGCCAGAGCCTAAATGACTGCGAGGTGAGGTACTCTTTTATTGAAAAGCATGTGCTTGCAGTAATCAGAAGCTTGAAGAAATTCAAGCATTTAGTCTCAAACAACAAGGTCCAGTTATTGGTCTCACATGCTGGGGTTAAGGACTTCCTCCTCAACAAGGATTTGAATGAGAAAAGGGCAGGATGGATCACCCGTGTCATGGAGTATGACATTGAGATCAAGATCACCAAGCTGGTAAGAGGCAAAGGTTTGTGTGAGCAGCTCGCTTCCAAACAACCAGACAGCCCAGAAGATGAAGAAGACGCTGTCCTGCTATTACAAGAAGATCAAAAATAGGAAAATGATGATGTGTCCACTCCCTGTTGGACTCAGAATATGATACATTTCCTACAGACGGGCATGTGCCCTCCAGAAATGAGCAAAGCAAAAAGAAGGTACTTCAGATTACAAACAGTTCCTTATGTGCTTGTTGATGGTGTTTTGTTTAAAAAAGACATCAACGGTGTTCTATTGAGATGTATTGAGACAGGTCAGATTGAGAGGATCTTACAAGAGTTCCATGACGGGGAGGCAGGAGGCCATTTCACCCCACGAGTAACAGCTCTCAAAATCATGAAAGCTGGTTACTATTGGCCTACTGTATTCAATGATTGCTACTCATGGGTTAAGAAATGCAAGAAATGTGCATTCTTCACAGGGAAAGGAAGGTTAGCAGCACTTCCCCTTCGTCCAATTTCAGTAGATCATCCATTCATGCAATGGGGATTGGACTTCATTGGAGTCATCAATCCCAATTCGAGTCAAGGCCACAAGTGGATTCTTACAGCGACAGACTATTTCACCAAGTGGACCGAGGCAGTAGCGCTCAAAGAGGCAAGTGAGTCTAGCATACTAGACTTTTATGAAGGGATAATAACCAGGTTCGGTGTGCCGGCCACCATCATATCAGATAATGCATTAGCATTCATAGGTTCAAAAATTATAGAATGGGCTGTCAAGAATGGAATCTATTTGAGCACCTCTTCAAATTATTACCCGCAGGGTAATGGACAGGCAGAGTCCACAAACAAGAATTTGCTAAAAATCATCAGAAGGACTCTGGATGAAAATCAAAGAACATGGCATACAAGGCTAAAATCAGCGTTATGGGCTGACAGAATAACACCAAAGAGGTCTACAGGTAATTCTCCCTACAAGTTGGTCTATGGGAAGGAGGCAGTATTGCCTATATCATTAGAATTGCTAGCCTTGGAGCTCATGAAACAACTTGAGTTATCTGAGTTCGAACCAATGGAGGTCAGGTATGCAGAATTTATGGAATTAGAAGAAATCAGAGAACATGCGGTTCAAACAATTGAAAAGGATCAGGCCGTAGTAAAAAGATGGTTTGATAAGAGAGCTAGAGCAAGGACCTTCCAGGAAGGGGACCTAGTTCTGAAATGGGATGCAGATCGGGCAAAACCAGGAAGGCATTCCAAGTTTGATGCCATCTGGAGTGGTCCCTACATGGTCACGGGGTGCAAAAGTAGTAATGCCTTCCAATTGTCTGCATTGGATGGAGAGGAACTTCTGATTCCGGTTAACGGAATCCATCTTAAACATTGCTACTAAGAGAAATGTTTTACCCTTGTAAATATTAATTTAGATTTTTCTTAATTCCTCTAAGTGCGTATGCACATTGTCCTGTTGTAGTTAGGTTTCTATTTCCCTAAGTGCTTTGGCACAGGTTTCGCTGCTCTCAGGTTGTTTCTCTGATTCGGAGTGTTCTTTGGAAAAGAAGTCACGAGATCGAGCTTGTTTCAAGTTATTGCTTAACTCCATGCCCAATGGATCGCTAAAAGGCCACTGATCTTCTACCTAGCAGGCAGGTAACCCCGCTGAGTCGTCAAAATTGTTGTCAAAATTTCACCCCCCAGGGTAAAATTTCGATAACATGCATCAAAGGTTGCAGAAAGGCAAATAGGTTGATCCAGGAAAAATCGTGAAAATCGGCTAAGTCCTAGTCCTAGGAGCAATCGGGACATCTGGGACAAAAATGCGCGGATCGGCCGAAAAGCCTCCAGGCGGCCCAAGAAGCAATGGGACATCTGGGACAAAAGTACGCGGCGGGCGCGAAAAGCCGATCGGCCGAAAGAGAGGAAAAATTGGCTAACTGCTGAGAAGGACGCAAAATGGGACAAGCGGGCCAAAAAGGCGCGAACCGGCCGAACCGGGTGAAAAAGGGCCAGACAGTCCAAAGCAAAATGGGACAAGCGGGCCAAAAAGGCGCGAACCGGCCGAACCGGGCGAAAAAGGGCCAGACAGTCCAAAGCAAAATGGGACAAGCGGGACAAATGGACGCGAACCGGCCGGTTCACCCGAAATCAGCACAAAGAACACAAAGCAAAATGGGACAAAAAGACGCAAAGGGCGCGAAAGAGCTGGCAGGCCCGCGGACTAATCAGAAGCCGCCACGTGTCCTCATAAGAGAAAAAGGTCAGAAAAGTCAAAGGGCAAGTTTTCTAGCACCGATCCGAACCAATAGGATCGTGCCACGTGTCCCATTTAAGGGCCCACGAGGAAATTTCAAAGGAAAGCCCGCCAAAAAGCAGAGGAGAGAGAATTATTCAGCAAATCGAGAGATTGCCATGTGTCATCCAGTGGCGAGAGCGGGAAGAATTCAAAAAAAAGTTTTCACTGTTCCATGCCCTAAATCTTCAGATCGCCATGACTTTTTATCCAGAGTTCGGATTTGCACGTTCTTTATATCAATGGAAAGCTGGTAAAATTCTCTACACATTTCCAGGGTCAATCTTGCATTTCGGTTCAGTTTGGAGGATGAAAATCAAGAAAAGCCTCTGGCGCGAAACACCAAACAGAAGTAATGCGTCAACAAACAGTTTTAATGCAGCAGACAGTTCGCCGCTTCTGTTAGGCAGCCCGCCGTTTCGCCAGGATCCGCCGCTTCTGCCATGATGAGATGAGTTAAATGCATTCTGGAGGTGGTTGGGGCAGATTTCGATTTCCTCTCTCTTTTCTCTCTCATTCTTCCTATAAATTGTAAGGAGGGGGATTCTTTCTAACGTTAGACATTTTTGTTTTGCAACCCCTCCCTTCTCTCCTGCTTGCAAGAGAATTCGTGGAGTTTTCAAGCCTCCCACGTAGACTGTAATGCCATTGTGCCTCTTGGCCATTGCAATGTATTTGAATCGACCCTTTGAGCAATATATATGTCTGTGATTGAATTTAAATCCTCTCATGTATTCATTGTTGTCATTTTGATCTCTCATTGCATACTTCGGTTACTGTGCATGGTGTGATATTGCATCTATATGGCCTGTGTTTATTTTTGCAAAACTTATGTTCTTCATTCCTCGGTGCATCACCCCCTTAGCTTAGGTTTATTTATATGCATTTCTCTCTCCCTATCTCCTTGGTAGTTAGTTTAGGTTTTTTTTTGGGTAAGCCTCTGCATTTCATTGGTGCATCTGAACAGAGGAATAGGAACCAGCCTTTCTCTGGAGAATCCTTTCTCATTTACCAAGTCCCACACTTGGAGAAAGGATTCAATGTTATGCAATCACACTGGATGCCCAAGTGATCAACCTAGAAACTTGATCTGCATCCAGGGGTGCTTTGATTTTACATCAACAATTACCTCTCGCACTCTTCTCCAGCACATCGTACCTTCTCTCTCAACCATGCTCCTAGTAAGGGGATAATATTCTCTTTCCTTAGTGTTTTACATACTTCCTTGACCTCATCTAGGTCATATTTTGGCACCTCAACCCTCCTTATTTTCTCTTCTCTCTTAGACTGCTCCTTTAGACACTATATTTCTCCTTGTAAGCTCTAAATGACATCCATGGTATCCTGATATACCTCTTTTTGATGCGCAGGGTCTAGGTACCTTCCATGTACCACTTCTTTCCTTGAAACCAGGTTCTTTTTCCTTGGCATTTCCTTTGTGCATACTACCTCTACTCTTGTTGTCACCAAAATTGGTTCCAAACCTACATCACGTATTACCCATGGCATCCATTATGTGTCTATCTTCTTAATGATTACCATTACAACACCCTTGTCCTTTTGGTCTTCTTGAATCATATGCTCAAACAACTCAAGGAACTCCTCATACTTCCGCTTCTTTCCGCACCATGAGCACCGAAATAAGTATAGGCACTCGCACTTATAGTGGTCTAGAGACCCACAATTAAAACAAGTTCCACGCGGGAACTCACTTCTTCCTCCATAAAATCCTCTTCGTGAGTGCCTCCATCTACGTACTCCTCATACCAGTGATCATCACCTTTAGAACTACTGGAAATGTTTTCATGCACACCCCATGATCAATGGCCTGATAGATCTGGTCAATAATTCTAAAATCCTTAGTATCATGGGTTGTAGAGGTGTAAATCTTATAGTAGCGAGGACACATTCTTTTGCATTACGTTTGTAATAGGGGAAATCTACTCACATCATGGTCCTCATGAAAAATATCACAATCTACTTCTACGGTACTTCTTTTGTTCTCTAAGGGAAAATATCCTTGACATGCCCCTCTACCTCACAATTTGTTTACCATAAACCACTATGAGTCTCATGTGTTGTGTAAAACCCTTGAAAAATGATATATTCCTCTTTTGCATTCAATTGTTGACATGTGATTTTATGGATAAAGATGTGTTCTTTTGACTATAGAAGATCATGCTCGAGTAAGGATAAATATTTTCTGTTCTTAAAAATCATTAGACTAAAATTGTATGGTAATCAAGAATTCATTTTCACTTTGGAAAGATGAGTTACAATCTAGCTTTAGAAGTTGCAGACTTATTTCTTCTTCTACCTCATCCTTGGATCAATTTTAGTGATCCAAGGAATGTTTCAAATCCTCTTCATAGGGGCATAAAAGACTGAAATTTTTATGATACAAATTTTGTGGTCTTACGTGAATATGTTTTCATTTAGTTGTATGTTGTAATCGGGTCTTTTGTGATTGATCTTGGCGGGACATAAGAAAAAAATTGATTCTACGAGTTCGGAGTCCTATAAAAACTAAGGATTATCCTAATGGTAGCCTAAGCTAGGTAAGAACACCTATGTTCTAGCTACGTTTACTTATTTGTATTTTATTCTAACCCAAGCCTCTTATTCTATTTGTTGGGTTGACAACCTAACCTAAGCATTGTGCTAAATGAATAAGGGAAGGGGTTACTAAAGTAATACTAGGCTATTTTAACTAATACCTAATACTAAAGGGTTATGAATTGAACCTAACCTAAGGTGGGAATTCTATTGGAAAATGTTTTAAGACCTATGTTGGTAATTGCTAAACTAACCTAAGTTCTATTTGAATCCATCCTAAAATATTAAAGGAAACTATGAGGTCACATGTCTCAAGGGCGATGGTTCCAATGGAATTTAAATTATTTGAAAGGGTTTAAAGGTTGGAAGTACTGCCAGATTTGGCAGGGGCTAGTAGACTTAGTGGAGGCTTACATGGAAGCTCCACTAAAAGATGAAATTGTATTTTTGTATGGAATTGGCATTCACTAGATTTAGGAGGTGGTGGCAAGGAAAGATAAGTGAGAATTTTTGATTGAATGGCATTAGTGGTATTAGTGAGCCTCGATATTTGTGTATAAACTTTCTTTGAAACTTAGAAGGTGGGTTTGTATGAGGTTATTTGGTTTTTCATGCATGGTGGATTTTACTCTACATGGACCTAACTGGTTCTTCGAACCAATAGTTTGACCTTCACTTCAAAGATATTTTTGGTTTCTTCTGCCTATTTTTTATCAAAGGAAAATATATGAGGTATAGGAGGAAAAGATGTTTGATGGTTGATCTTTCGTGGAGGAGAAAAAGAGTTAGAATCTTGGCTAGAAATCTCCTTTGATTTGGTGGAAGAACTATCAGGCATGATAGGCTCTAACTATTAAAATTCTTTTCTTTCTTCTAAATGATTCATTAGAACAAATTTGATCTAATGAGATTCATGTTTTCATGTCTATATGGTTATTCTTCTTGCTAGGTTTTATGAATCCTTGTGGTGTTTGATATGAAACCATGGCCAAAATAGTGTTTTTTTAGAAACTATCTTTCCGTGTAAGTTTTATGACTTGCATGCAAGTGAAAATGGTATGCAAAACTTATTTTGTATCTCTGTTTTTGCATTTTAGATCTTGTTATCGAAGTTTTTGTGCTTTGAATTGATCTTTGTGTCGAGTATAGGAATCGAGCTTGGGAGAAATTTGAGTTTTGTTTTATTTTATTATTAGGTTTCATTTTTGGATGTAAACTTCCGTTGGGGTATCGTGTTGTTATAAACTAGTGTTTGAAAAACTTATTCTTCACTGAACTATTGCTTGGAGTTCATATTTGGCACTGTACTTGCACTATTTTTCATGTGAAGTTCTAAACTTTTGTGTGAAGCTCGGGTTCAACACTGTACTCATATGTAACACTTGTGTGTTATGAGTTTGAAGTTGGGTCAATGTATTCGATTTTGTTCTGGCATATTAGTGTTGGATTTCTCTTGTAGTAAAAGTATTAAGCTTATAATTCTTTTATTAAGTGACTACTCACCAGAGGCTGGGAAATCTTGTTTGAGTCATTTAAAATCTCTTTAAGATTTAGAACTATAATTGTCTTGTTTAAAGGAACATGGAACTTTTGTTTTATGACTGTAATGACTCCTTTGAGATGGTATTGGTGTGATAAAAGAAGAGGGGTGTTCTTTCCCCCCTTTTTTTAGGAATCCCACGTTCGGGTTGACTGTTTTTTTGAAGCTAAGTCACCTCTATCACAATTTTGTGGATGTTAGAGTTTGTTTTGAATTCTCTTCATGTTGCTTTAGAGTTAGGATTGAGACATCTTCTGACTTAAATGTTTTTGTCTCTCTCTCTCTCTCTCTCTCTCTCTCTCTCTCTCTCTCTTCTAATTCTTTAAAAAAATTTTGGGTCTCGGTGGATGGTTGAGTTATTACGGTGGACACTGGATCTATACGGGAAAGATACTTTCTCCGTTCTGCTAGTTTGTTCTTAGTTCTTTGAATCACAAACTACTTACACTTTGTATTAAGTGGTGAAGCCTTTGTTAGTATTTAGTCTTGGGTTTGTGGGTGATTCTGAACTTTATAGTTTACTATTTTGCGAGGTTATTCTTGACTGATACAGTGAATAAGACCTTGGTTTCTTTTATTGAAAGAAAGTATATTGTATTCTCTTGGGTTATGTATTCCATTTGGGTCTGCAATATGTTTTCATCCCGATTTTATTTGGGATTGGATCTTCTTTATTCATTTAAATGGAATGATTTATTATTGGTCCTTTCCTTAGTAGAGTAATTTTTTTGTCTTTGGATAATCTCATTGTTTGAACTTCTTTGTACTTGATTATCTTTCGAGATGGTGATTTCATATAACCTGTTGGTCTACTTTGTTCAAATCATTGTTTCTTCAATGTTGAAAGTTAAGAGTCAAGTCAGTTCTTCCGATAAGTGAAAGCATACTTATGGGTTCGATGTTGTTGATTATCCTTTCTCGGATAGGAGTAGGTTTGTCTTCTGTAATCTTTACCTTTTGGGATGAACTTGAGTAGAGATTAAATCCTCTTTGGTGATAATTTTTTTGTGAGCATTGATTTCAGATCTTTGATTGATAACTTCTAACATGTAGAATTGGAATTAGAATTACAGTTAGACTGTTCTAGTTTTCTATACCTTCTTGTATGGTTATGAAATTCTATTTGGATGTATATCTTAATGTTGAATTTACAAGATTGTTATCCCAGAAAGGAACAGGTAACTCATGTTATGAATCTAGTCTGTGCATTTTCAGATGTTATAGGTTTGGGCATGGTATGTAATGGTTCTTCTTATTCTTGCTTAGGATATAGATGAATAATCCTAGAATGAACCATGTTGTTTACACTTCTTTTGTCTCATAGAGAAGATAAATGTGGTATTCTATTAGGATAGAATTATGAAATAATGGGATGGCAGGATCTATTGTTTGTTTACAAGCCATTGATAGGATCAATAGAACTTTAAGTTCTTAGGTAGATATTGTTTATTATATTATTCTCTTCTCTTAAAATTTGATCTAGATTTATTAATGTACTTCCTTTCTATTTGATATCACTTATGCTTATTGTATGATGTTTTAATTATCTCATTAAAGAAGTGTTGCTTTAATGAAACAATTAGTGGAATGCACTTCGTTTTAATGCTTAGTGCTTATCATGCTCAGTTCATTGAACTGACCCGTGCTAGCAATTTTTGTAGATGGATGACGTAAGTGATAGAAGAAGGCAAAAACTTATATGATGCATTGGCTGATATATGTCTAATTCTTAGTAAAGAATTTTGATTCATTATTTTGTTGTATTGTAAAAGAAAAGTTGTATACTTTATAGAATGAGGGTTATTGTTATGCAGTATGCCTAAAGTGCATAGTCTTGTAAATTTATAAATTGTAATGATGAATTATGAGTTGTGATTTATTTGCATTGGTTGTGTAATTTATCTCATACTTTTATAAGAAGATGAAAGTTCTATCTTGTTTATATTCTTCATATTATACTATGCTTATCTTGTTATCTTTGATAAGATGGATAAAGGGAATTGGTTCAATTTCCCTTATAATGGTGCAACTTGTTGAGTTGTATAATATGATGTGTTTTACCTAAACAATTTAACATAATAATGTGATGCATAATGAACATGCATTAAGAAATATGGATATTGTGAATGATATACCCTAACACTTAATTATGTAGAGAAAGACTCTTTCTCTCTCTCAATTGAATGTAAACCAAAAAGGTTTGGAGATATGATTAATAATCATTAGAATTCATTTTGTATGAAGTATATTTAGTTAGATTTTGCGATTATTAAACCTTCACGAAAGTTAAAGTATATTTTAACGAAACTTATGATATCCTAGTCTGTTTTGGTTAACTATTGGTTAAATTGAGAAAATGAACATTAAAAAGAAATCATAAGGAATTTCTTCATGGACTAAATGAGACAAATTTAGGAAATAACTTATAGAGTGTTGGGTTAGGGTTTAGCAAGGTCATTGTAATCAAGACATAATCTAAATTAACAATGTATTAATGATCTCCTTGGGGTATGTACATCTCGATGCGGTAGTTTCTGTAGGATGTTGGAACACACCAACTGCAGGGCTATAATTTCGAGAAGACTGGGTTCTTCTCGAGAATACAACATTGTAGTTGACATGTGGCATCACCCTTCTGCATTGATCCTCTAGATCTACAAACAATAAGAACTTGAACTTAGTTTCTCTCTAGGCTAGGTTAGTGGCATATTTAGCATAGGAAGTAGCTTCTAATGGCTCAAGGTACCTTGGCACACCCATTTGACTTAGGTTCAACTGAGTATGCCCATTTACCCTAAGTCATTGTGAGCATCTTCCTATAATAATTTATGTTTCTAACTAGGGCTAGGGTTAAACATGGGACAAGTGGACTGACGGTAGTCAGTAAAGACCAATCATTATAATAGAGGAGTGAGGTGAAGGACGTATTCTAGAATGAAGAGTATGTCGTCTAGGAATAGAGACATAAAAAGTATGTTGTAAAACTTTTCCAATGTATCGCAAGCTACTAGTTGCGTTGTCCTATGTCACCAAGTTTAAAACAATGTGATATCAGATGAATATTGGTAACAAATATTCAGATATGTTCTTTAAATAGATCACTCAAAGTACAGTGTAGGGTAGGAAAACCAAGTATATGAAGTATACAATATGTATTCAATACATAAGATAACATAAATAGATTGGTAGATTACCAAGTTATGAAATGAATAGATCAGTGGATCCCAAGTCATTTACAACTACATATGGTTATCTATTTGAATTTGATTGGCATGGAATGTTTGTTCTAAATAATTCTTTATTTAGAACAGAGAACATTATATATATAAAAAAATTCCCTTGTTTCTAAAGTCTTAAAATGGGAATGTTACATCTTGGTATCAGAGCTAAAGGTTGTAGCTCTTGGACCTATTGTGTCCATAATCTGATGAAACTTAAATTTTCTTGTAATAGAAAATGGTTAGAACAAGAGGAAATGTTGCAAATAACCCTCCGCCTGAGGAAGGAGTAGCACTGCCTAGAAACTAGATGAGATCCTTGTTGCCTTGTTGGACACAAGAGATCGCTTGGTTGTACTTGAACAATAATTAATGGGAAATGAGGAGGAAGATGATGCGATAACAACAATCAACCACCTACGGAGGACAACACGATGTGGGTGTTGATAATAACAATTTGAACATACCTATTCATCCTAAGAACAAAAGGCTAGGTGGTGAACTCACTAATGACATATAAAGGATAAATCCACCCAAGTTTGATGGCACCACATTAGGAGATGGGGTTGAGAATTGGCTTAGAAAAATGGAGAAATAATTTTCAATAAGGAATTTCTCGGAAGAAACAAAGGTAATATGGGGATCATATCATCTTTCTCGGGAAGCATCTCCATGGTGGGAAAACCGTAAGGGTGAGTTGAATATTAATGAAGCTAATATCACATTAGATCAATTTAAAGGTTACTTCATGCAACGATGGCTGCCAAAACTTTACTATGATAAAAAAATGACTCGAGTTTCAGAACTTAGTTCGGGGAAGCTAATTGTAATTAAGTACTAGGAGTGATTTACAAAACTCCTTAAGTATGTACCTCAAACACTCAAACTGATGAGAAGTTCGGGATATGTAAATTCATCATGGAATTGAAACCCATTATAGGGGAGAGGTGGATTTTCATAACTTGACCATAATGGAAGGTGTTGTTGAAAAATGCATAAGGCAGAAAAGAAATTAAAGGTAATTTCTGCTCACAAGAAGGGAGTAAGAAAGAAAAATCCCAACTCCTCATCATCTCTTGCACCTAAGAAAGGACCATGGAAGAAATTCGGAATGAAAAGTAATTTTTCATCTAATACTAATAAGAAAGCAACAACAAACAAGTTTGTTAGTAATGCACGGAACAAATTTGCTAAGAACAATAATAACAGACAAAAGTCCTATGGGGGTTAGAATGATAACTCTAAGGCTGGAAATAAACCTGAGCCTAGGAAGGGACATATAGGAGGCTATTATAACTATGGAAAAGATCATTACACGAATCAATGTCCTTTGAAAAATGATGATCGTAATCAGCAACACAAGATACACACTGCAGTAGCTGACAAGTAGGCTGAAAAATAGGCCATGCCCATAGAAATTTTGGGTAAGTTATTTGGATTACCTATAACCATTATTTTTTATACCGGAGCTACTGAATGTTTAATGTCTAGTAAATTAGCATCAAAACTAAAAAGAAAATATGGAAACATGGATAAAATATGGGTGTACAATATGGGAACAATGTTGTTCATATGGTTAGTATGTGTCTTTTTGGAGTTGTCCTTAATTTACCTAAATTTTCCACTGAGGTTGATCTTCATGTTACACCTTTGGGATCTTATGATGTAATCATAGGTGTTAATTTATTAGCGAGAACATAAGGATAAAGTGGACTATTTTGAAAAACACATTAGCTGTTTAGACGACATCTAGAAAATAATAGAGATTTAGGGTGTGAAACGTGAGATTTTTGTTATAAAATTGTCGGCCTATGCAATCTGAAAAAGGCCAAAAATAAAGGATGTACCTTATATGCAAGAAAATTACTGAATCAAAAAAGAGAGAACAACGATGTTATGGAATAATATCTGTTGTTATGAGACTTCAAAGTGACATATTCCTAGAAGAATTTCCTAGTTTTCCACCCAAAAGGGAGTTTGATTTCACAATTGAGATCAAGCCTAGAATCGAACCTATTTCTAAAGCACCGTATCGAATAACTACTACATAATTAGTAGATCTTAAGGCTCATTGCATGAAATTTTTATGAAGGTTTGATTAGACCAAGTGTTTCACCTTGGGAGTACCTATAGTTTTTGTGAAAAGAAGGATCGAACCCTTAGATTTTGCATTGATTACGAATGTTAAACAAAGTAAAAATCAATAATAGATACCCACTCCCTAGGATTGATTATTTATTTGATAATATGCATAGAGAATTGGTATATTCTAAGATAGATCTTCAATCTAGATATCATCAATTGTAAATTAAGGATGAGGATATTCATAAAACAACTTTCAGAACAAGGTATGGACATTATGAGTTCACGGTTTTACCTTTTGGATTAACTAATGCACCTGCAACATTTATGAATTTAATGAATAATATATTTCAAGAATACTTGGACAAATTTGTGCTCATATTCTTGGACAACATTCTCATATATTCAAAAAGTATTGAGGAACATCATGAGAATTTGAAGATAGTTTTGGGAATATTAAGAAAGAGACAATTATTTGGTAAGCTGTCTAAATTTTCTTTCTATGACATAAAAGTACACTATTTGGGACATGTAATAAGTAAGAATGGAATTGTTGTAGATCCTTAAAAAATTATAGCTATAACAGAGTGGCCTGCACCTAAGAATGTACATGAAGTTAGAAGCTTCATGGGACTTCTTGGCTACTATAGGAAATTTGTAAAATATTTTTCTAAGATAGTTGCCCCAATAAATTCCTTACAGAAGAAAGATAAAAGTTTGTTTGGAGTGAGAAATGTGAAATTGCATTCAAAACCTTGAAGGAAAACTACCTTTAGCACCTATTCTTGTAGTACTGCAGATCCTAGTGGAGATTTTATGATGGTAATCGATGCATCGATGAAGGTCTAGGAGGTATTTTGTTACAAAATGGTCATGTCATAGCTTATGAAAGTAGAAAACTAAAGTTACATGAGTTGAATTATGCTTCACATGATCTAGAGCCTACTGCCATTGTTCATACACTACAAGTTTGGAGCCATTACCTGCTTGGTAAACCTTTTGATTTGAAAACTAATCACCTTGGACTGAATTATATCTTCACTTAGCCAAATCTTAATACAAGACAATGAAGGTGGTTAGAGTTTTTGTCTCAATATTATTTTGACATCAATTCTATCAAGGGTAAAGAAAATAGAGTGGTTCATGCTCTAATTCGTAGGAAGCACATTTATGTTCTTATAACGTTAAGAACTCAGTTTAAGGATGAAGTAAAAAGTGTTATGGAATATGACTCTTACTTTCAGCAAGTAAGGGTAGTGCTTGCTGCAGATTCAAATGATTTGAGGTATAAATGTTTTAACTTTGATAATGAAGGAATCTTATGATTTGAAAACAAAGTCTATGTACCTTCGCTAAATGATTTGAGAAAGAAATTGTTAGCAGAATTTCACAATTCACCTTTTTCCAGACACCCTGGCATTACAAAAATGCTTACTGATATAAAACAACAATATTTATAGAAAGGGATGAAAAAGGATGTTATAGACCTTATGACACATTATCTTGAGTGTCAATGTGTTAAAGCAGAACATATACACCGGCTAAATTTTTGTATCCTCATAGCATACCGTAGTATAAGTGGCAAGTAATAAGCATGGATTTTGTACAAGGGTTACCTATGTAAAGAAATAAACATGATGTTATTTTAGTAGTTGTGGATAAAATAACAAAGGTAGCACATTTTATTGTTGGGAATCTGAAGGATGATTCCCCTATTTTGGCTAAAATATTTGTACACGAAATTTTCAGATTACATGGAGTACCTGAATTAATCATTTTAGATAGAGATCCTAGAATGACATCAAGATTTTGGAAAATTCTTAATGCAGCTCTAGGGACTAAACTAAATTTCAGTTCTGCGTATCATCCGGAAATAGATGGACAGACTGAAAGAGTAAATCAAGTTTTAGAAGATATGTTATGGATGTATTATATGGATCAACAGTATAAGTGGGAAGAGTATCTTCCATTAGTTGAATTTGCATACAATAATACATATCATGCTTCTCTTAAAATGGCACCTTTCAAAGCATTATACGGAAGAAAATGCAGAACCCCTATTAGTTGGGACAACATGGAGGATAGAGAGGTAATTGGACCTAAAATTCTTACTGAAATGGAACAACAAGTTAAATTGATTTGTGAATGCTTGAAAGAAGTAGCAGATAGGTAAAAGAGTTATGCTAAATGTTGTTGCAAGATCACAACACCCCTGGATGTTGATCAGATTTCTAGGTTGATCACTCTAGCATCCAGTGTGATTGCACAACATGGAAACCTCTCTCCAAGTGTGGGACTTGTGAAACTAAGAGAGGAATCTCCAGATTAGAGGTTGGTTCCTCAAACTCCTCTGATTAGATCTAATGCTTGCACAACTATAGAGGTTTTCAGCCTAATCCTACTCTAAATTGCAAGGAGACAGGGATAGAAATGTAAAAATTGAAACTAACTAAAGATGGCGATGCACCAAAAGGAGTGGTGAATATTTTGTCATGCAAATAGACACAAACCAAAGATTGCAACATAAAACATACACAGGCTGATAAGATATAATTTAGGATATGAACTCAAGTAAATAATACAAACAAAGGACTAAAACCCATTCACAAAGCTTGCATTATTATTTCCAATGTCAAAACCATCTGCAAAGACAACCTCGAGAGGTAAAAAAACATGTTACAGTCTTTAAAGAGGTTTGATTCTTGCAACAATCACTTGCTGGAGGTGAAAGAAGAAGTCTGCTATGCCAAAAATGTTCCACACTTTAGAAATGAGCCAAATCTAGCTTTTACATTGCATGGGTCGAGCCCAGGAGAGAGAAAACATACAAAACATGGGAACCCATTCCTCATTGACTACAAATGCATTAAATCAGCATGGAGGACCTTACAAACCCATACCCTGCCATTTTTGACCGAAATGGAGGAGAATGCGACCCATTCTGCATTAAATTTGGTCGCTGAAATGTCATTTCTGGCCATGGACACGCGTTAGAGCCGTTTCTTAACTTTCTCTCTCCATCTCCGAACCAAAATTCAAGATTGACCCTTAATCATGTAGATAATTTTATAAGATTTCTAATGATATAAAGAACGTGTAAATTCGAGCTCTGGATCGAAAGATATGGCGATCGAAGATTTAGGGCACAAAACAGGCAAAAATGGGTTTTGAAAATTTTTCCCACGCTCCGCCACCTGGACAACACGTTTGGTGCTGATTAGATGAGAAATTCTCTCTCCTTCCCTTACCAGTGGGTTTTCCTTTGAAATTTTGATGTTTTTTTAACTTTTGGAAAAAAATTTACTTTTTCCCAGCGTCCTGTCACTTGGGACACGTGGCATGATCTGGTTGGAGGACAGGGGCGTGGGGAAATCCTTTACCTTTAGCTTTTTGGCCGAAACTTTTGTAAAAACTTCAAAGTTCCCCCGAGCTCCACACTTCCCTGCTCCATTGGACACGTGTCTTGTTCTGATTGGCTCGGGCTGACCCTTCAAACCTTGCCCTTTGAAATTTTGGATGTTTTCCCTTATGACACGTGGCATTTCTTGATTCATCCGCGGGCTTACCGGCTTTTCGCGTCCACCGCATATTTCTGTCCTGGATGTCCCAAACGATCTGGGACAAAAAGTTCCGATCTACCCGATTTGGGCTTCCCTGTCCCCCTTCCGGCTGAAGACACGTGGCATTATTTGATTGGCTCTTGGCTCCTTCAGCTTTCTGCGTCCCACATGTCCCTTTGTTCTTATTATCCCAGCTAAAGTTCTCTGCTTGCGTCCGATCCGGGTTGTTCGCGTCCACACGGCCTGGATTTCCCAACCGTGCCGCTTTCGCCAGCTTAGTCGATTTGTTTCCTCCTTCACGGCCGGTTCACCCTTTCGCATCCCACGCATCCCCACGGCCTAGATGTCTCTATGCTTTGCATGGACCGCCTGGAGGCTTTTCGGCCGGTTCACGCCCCGACATCCCAACCGTCCCAAGGGCCACCTAGACTAGGACTTAGCCAATTTTCATGATTTTTTCTGGCCCAAGATTTTTTTTTGGTAACTTTATCGACCCCTTTTAGAACTTACTCTTTTCTCCTTGGATAGAGAGTTAGAAAATCCAAGGGACCCTAGAAACATGATTTTTGCCTTGAATCAATCTATTTGCCTGGGACTTGTATTCTGATGCATGTTATCAAATTTACCCTGGGGATGAATTTTGGATAACAATTTGGCGACTCATCATGGGGTCATCTACCTGCTAGATGGAAGATACCGATTGCTTGAAGCGAGTCCATTGGGCATGGAGTCATCAAATATTTTGTTTAGAACCCCAACCTGACTTAGAATGTGCAAGGAGGAAGATGGAATATCACCTGATGGAAGTAAAGATTAAAAACATCTCCATGGACAGCAAGTCGTGCCAAAGCACTTAGGGAAAACAAAAATAACCTACAAGCAAAACAATGTGCACAAGCACTTGGAGGAATGAAAATCTAATCTAATATTTACAAAGTAGTGAATTTCCCTCCGTAATCAATGCTTGAGATAGATCCCATTGACTGGAATCGAGTTCTTCACCATCTAATGAGGCCAATTGGAAAGCATTGTTGTTCTTGCACTTCGTGACCATGTATGGGCCACTTCAAATGGCATAAAATTTTGAATGCCTTCCTGGTTTTTCTCTATCCACATCCCATTTCAACACTAGATCTCCAACTTGAAAATATCTATCCTTGACCTTCCTATCAAAGGTCTTTTTTATCACTGCTTGATCCTTTTCCATTGCTTCGGATGCCTAATTTCTGATCTCTTACAGCTCCAACTCTTCATACCTCACCTCCATGGGCTCAAACTCTAGCAACTCTAGCTGCTTCATGAGTTCCAATGTTGGCAACTCAAGTGACATGGGAAAGATTGCCTCTCTTCCATAGACAAGTTTGAATGGAGAGTTACCTATGGATCTCTTGGGAGTTATCCTATCATCCCATAAGGCTGATTTCAGTTTGGTATGCCAAGACCTCTGATTCTCGTCAAGATTCCTCCTAATGATCCTCAACAAGTTTTTGTTTATAGACTCGCCTAGCCATTACCTTGAGGGTAATAGTTTGATGAAGTTCTTGGGTAAATACCGTTCTTGACAGCCCACTCAATCACCTTAGATCCAATGAATGCCAATGCATTATTAGAGATTATTGTAGCAGGTACACCAAGTCTGGTTGTTATCCCCTCATAAAAGTCTAAGATGCTAGACTCATTTGCCTCTTTGAGTGCTACTACTTCTGTCCATTTGGTGAAGTAGTCTGGGGCTATCAAAATCCATTTGTGTCCTTGGCTTGAATTGGGATTAATGACTCCAATGAAGTCCAAACCCCATTACATGAATGGCTGGTCAATTGAGATTGGATGTAATGGAAGGGTAGCAAGTCTCTCTTTTCCTATGAAGAATGCACAATTCTTACACCTCTTGATCCATGCATAGCAATCACTGAAGATTTTAGGCCAATAATAACCAGCCTTCATGATTTTTAGAGTTGTCACTCTTGGTGCAAAATGGCCACCAGCTGGTCCACCATGGAATTCTTCCAACACTCTTTGAATCTGATTTGTGCTAATGCATCTCAACAGCACTCCATTCACATCTTTCTTGAACAAAACTCCATCAACAATGGCATACGGGACAGCCTGCAATCTGAAGTGTCTCCTTTAGGTCTTGTTCATTTCCGGAGGGCATAGGCCTGTGCCTAGGACATGTATAATGCCTTGGGTCCAACAAGGAGTGGGGGCAGCACTGTCTTCTTCTTGATTGCCACTTGGCTCATGGCTGCCCTAGACTGTCAAAACAGCCTCTTCTTCATTGCATACTTCTCCTTGCTTCCCCAAAACCAGCTGCTCACACAATCCATTCCCTCTTACCAGCTTGGTGATCTTGATCTCAATGTCATACTCTATGACACGGGTGATCTAACCTGCCCTTTTCTCATTCAAATCCTTGTTGAGGAGGAAGTCCTTGACTCCAAAGAATGGACCTTGTTGTTTGAGACTAAATGCTTGAATTTCTTCAAGCTTCGATTTCTTGTGAGTACATTCTTCTCAATAAAAGAGTACCTCACCTCATAGTCATCTAGGCTCGGGTGAAGAAGGCAATTGGCTGCTCATCCTTATCCTTGTTCTCGTTGTACCAAAATCGCAGAAATAGTGTCATTACCTCAAAATGCATAGAGGATGAAATCCTTGGAGAAGTTTGGGTTGATGAGAGTTGGTGCTTGAGAGATGGCTTCTTTGATTGCTTCAAAACTCTCCTTGCCTTCTATTGTCCACTTGAAAGCCATGCTCTTCTTTAACATTTTTGTGATGGGCTTGACAAGGGCTGCAAAATCTGGGACAAACCTCTAAACAAAGTTTATCCTTCCCAAGAAACTCTGAAAGGCTTTCTTGTGGCTTGGCAATGGTAGTGCTCTTATGGCTTCAACCCTCTCTAGATCAATTGCTAATCCTTCCTTGGAGACAATATGGCCAAGGAGGTTTCCTTCATGTGCAAGAAAGATGCACTTCTTAGAATTCAAAGACACTCCAAATCTCCTCGCACCTCGTGAAGACTTGTCTCAAATGAGAGAGGTGGTCTCGCTGCATTTTGGAAAAACAGTGATATCATCAAGGTAAATCAGCACCACATTGTTAATCAAACCTTTGAATGCCATGTCCATTTCCTTCGGAAGGTAGCACCATTGTTCGACAGCCCAAATGGCATTTTCTGTATGCAAAAGTTCCCATTTGGTTTTGAAGGATGTCTTGAACTGGTCTTCTTCCTTCACCATAATCTGATTGTAGCCTGACTAGCCATCAAGTAGTGAAAACCTCTCGGAGCTAGCCACAACTTGTAAGATTTGCTCCATGGAAGGGAGTGGGTAATGGTCCTTGAGAGAGGCTCTATTCAAGTCTTTGAAGTCAACACATAATCTGATCTCTCCACTCTTCTTTATGACTGGAACTAAGTTGGCAACCCAACTAGAATGCTTGATTGGGAATATGATCCTTGACTCAATCAACTTGTCCAATTCTTTCCTCATGAGAGGCTCCATGTGTGGATTGACTGGTCTTTGTTTCTGCTTGACAAGCTTAGTATTTGGATCCAATTCAATGGTATGCTGAGCTAAGTTGGGATTGAAACCTTTCAAGTCTTCATAGCTCCAAGCAAACACGTCAGGGAACTCTTGACATAGCTATATGAACTCATACCTTTCTTGTTGTTCGGTTGCCATCCTTTCAATTTGCAATGGTTTTTTTCTCTTCTACCAAGATGGATACCGAATCCTCTCTCTTGACTCCGAATGTTTGCTTTTTCCTTTCTAAACTGATCATTGGGGTTGAAAATGGATTCCAAAGTGATAAGTCCTTTGGGCAGCTTGTTAGTTCTCACTATACCACTTGGTCACCATCTTGTTGTTCCAACTTTTCTTCATTCTTAGTTGAGAACTCAGCTTCTTCTTGTAAGAAATGGATGATTTGCTGGTCATTCTCAAACACTTGCCAACTAACATTGTTATCTCGGCATCAAGGCCTCATAATCGTGTGGATGTTTGGCTGTACCTTGTCTTGTTGAATGCTTTCCACAATGTCAAAGGCTGCCCCTACTACTGCAAGCCTGTCAGCAGCTTGATTCTCTTTCCTAGGAATGGATTTGATGCCAAAACCCTCAAAATCTTCCATGAGGTTCCACACCCTATTCTTGTAGTACCTGAGTAGATCATTCTTGGCAGCATGTTGTCCCTTGACTTTATTTACAATGAATTCACTTGTCCCCAAAGACTTACAAGTTCTTTATTCTCTTCTTTATTGCCCAATGCATCCTTGCACCAAGGCTTCATATTCAGAAGCAGTGTTATTGGAGCATGCAAACTGAAATCTAAAAGCTAAATAGTACCATATTCCTTGAGGTGAAACAAGCATGGCTCCACCTCTTGCACCTTACCTGCTCCTTGATCCATCAAAAAACAGCTGCCATACCTCATTGTCATCTTTGTGGTTTGGCTTGGTGATGCTAGGGATAGGCTGATTTTCTTCGTGTATACAATAGACCCCTAGCTCAGATTCTTCTACTTCTTGATAAGGATCAAAAGCATGTACCTTGTTTGCCCATTCATCAAGAGTTAGATCTAGGATGCTTCCAACCTTTGTGTCACCTTCATCTTGCTTGGGTGATCTTCTTTATCAAATGCTAAGCAATTGACATTAATCTGACTTGGAGTGTAAGGCTCAATGTGAAAGTTTGCAATAGGTTCAGACCTGATTGTAGGATTAGTTCCATACCTCGTTTTAAACAAAGCATGTGTAACCAATCAGCAGACAAATATCCCCGGTCTTGGTTATGAAGTCCCTTGATAAGCATAGGGCAAAGAGTGGTGGAAGGTCTATAACCGATACATCTTGTAAAACAACAACATTTGGACATGCATGCATGGTAAGACTCCGATTTCTAATCACCCCAATGTTGTGTTCACTTGTCGCATCCACTGCACTACCCCTTTGGATGTTGTTTCATCTTTGGAGCCCTAGCTGATCAGCTATTTGTTTAGGCATTACCGAGCTACTTGCCCGGAGTTTATCATGTAATTATGTACTAGCTGATTTCCAATGATCAATGAAACATAGAAAGGAGGGGTTTCAACATTTTACCTTGTTGTCCTCCATGATTTGCCTCGGGATGTGCAGCATTTGTAAGAACTTTGTTTTGCATTTGAACTTATTGATTCGAAGTTGGCTAGTCCTTCATGGCAGCTTGCAGCAGATCTCTTTGGCCTAGGATAGATAGGGATTTCCACATCGATATATTGACGTTTTCTTCTTCATCGATCAATGATACCGAACAGTGATGAAGAATCTCTTTGTTGTCCCTTGGTTTGCACATTCACTCTCTTGCATGTGGGCGAAACAACCGGTATTTGAGTTGGCCTAGAGCTGTTCTTAGCTGCCCTTGTGCATTTGAAATTGGATTTTGCTTACCAACCATTTGTGGAGCCATGGGAGGTTGTGGATTGGTTGGGGCTAATGGCTGCTCTTCACCCAAATTCCTCCTTTTTGACCTTGTGTTGGCTACAACACCTTGAGAAACTACCTGATTCATGCCACAGAAATCCTCTGCTTGCCAATTTACCAATGTGGTGTCATTTGGGGCTGATTGCTATTGGAATGTTTCTTGACCACCCTCACCCTCCACACCAATAGTTGTCACCATCAATGCTTGATTCAAAGCACCATTGAAGAACATGGATTGATTATGAGGCTCATTGCATGGAAAACACCAATCATACTCCTGAGCAATGTTGTTTTGTGTGGGCACCAATGCCTTAGAGGTAGATATGGCATTTTGATTATAGGACTGAAATGGTCTATTGGCAGGAGGCCTTGTTTAATTCATATTTGCAGCTGGATTAGGAGGCCTTTGTGGTTGGTATGGCTGCCTGTTAGGCTAAGCTTGGGGTTGATAAGGAGGTCTAAAACCTTGGGCTTGTTTCCTCTTGAGAGTAACCAGCTCATTGCCTAGGTTTTGCAATTTCTTCATGACTTCTTGAAGCTCATTTGGGGCACTTGGAGATGAAGTGGAAGCTTCATTTGAACTCTGATTTCTAGGAGTGGGAGAAGGAGCCAAATTAGGTGCTTGATGAGTGTTTGGAATCTCTAAGATTGGAAACAATGGCATGAGAGGTCTAGGGGCAAGTTTGCCACTTGGATCAAACAATTTTCAGCCCTAATGGAAATGCTATAAGCCATAGGGATAGTTATGCCTCCCATGGACTGAATTAACATAGAAATATAAGAATTTAAAGCTTTGAGATAGTAGAGAAAAGCACCTTCTGCTGTTGGCCTGACTACCACTAGAACTCTCTCCCAAGTCTTCTCGAAATCTGAAGTTGAAGTCGGTCACCGCAATTTGCTCATTGGGAGCTCTCTTGATGGTTTTTTGCTGCTCCAAAAGAGACAAGTTGTCTCCCTTCTCTCCAAATTACTCATGAAGTGCTATACACAGCTGATTCCAATTTGTGATAGAACCAACTCCAAGGCTTCTAAACCATTGCAATGCTTTACCCTTGAATGAAGATACTAGTAACTTGACAGCCACTTGCATCTCATCGATTTCATGAATTGCACAAAGGTTAGCAATATCTTTAACATGATCACCTGGAGTAGTCTGATTTTCTCCAGTGAAGTAGGGAATGTTCTTCAAGGCTGCAATAGGAATTAGATGTTGTGCATTGAGGGCAAGTGGGCTGCTACCTATGAAGTTGATGTAGGGGTTGTTTTGTGCCATTCTAATTGGTCTTAAAACCCTTGTTGACTGAATGAAAGGCCTACTAGGTGGAGGATTTGAGAGAGTTCTGTTTGGTGGAGATGGAGACCTTTGAGTCCTTCTTCCTCTTTACCTTCTTCTTGGAGATAATTGCAGGTATTCAAACAAGCACTTCTTCTTCTCTAACTCTTGACCTTGTGGTGACTCTTCTCATGAGTTTTCAGGCCTGCACTGCTGAAACCAGTTGATTCTTCCCCTTGGAGTCACCAGATATGCAAATAATAGCTCTTTTCAAGTAAGAAAATTGTAGCAGATGCACATCAACTTTTCTGCTAATAAAAATGAGACCTCTAGGTCCCACCGGCGTGCCAAAACTGTTGTTGCAAGATCACAACACCCCTGGATGTTGATCAGATTTCTAGGTTGATCACTCTAGCATCCAGTGTGATTGCACAACATGGAAACCTCTCTCCAAGTGTGGGACTTGTGAAACTGAGAGAGGAATCTCCAGATTAGAGGTTGGTTCCTCAAACACCTCGATTAGATCTAATGCTTGCACAACTATAGAGGTTCAAGATCCTAATCCTACTCTAAATTGCAAGGAGACAGGATAGAAATGTAAAAATTGAAGCTAACTAAAGATGGTGATGCACCAAAAGGAGTGGTGAATATTTTGTCATGCAAATAGACACAAACCAAAGATTGCAACATAAAACATACACAAAGTGATAAGATATAATTTAGGATCTCGAATCTGAAGTAAATAATACAAACAAAGGACTAAAACCCATTCACAAAGCTTGCATTATTATTTCCAATGTCAAAACCATCAAAGACAACCTCGAGAGGTAAAAAAACATGTTACAGTCTTTGAAGAGGTCTTATTCTTGCAACAATCACTTGCTGGAGGTGAAAGAAGAAGTCTGTTATGCCAAAAATGTTCCACACTTTAGAAATGAGCCAAATCTGGTTTTCACATTGCATGGGTCGAGCCTGTGAGAGAGAGAAAACATACAAAACATGGGACCCCATTCCTCATTGACTAAAAATGCATTAAATCAGCATGGAGGAACTTATAAACCCATACCCTACCATTTTTGACCAAAATGGAGGAGAATGCGACCCATTCTGCATTAAATTTGGTCACTGAAATGTCATTTCTGGCCATGGACACGCGTCAGAGCCGTTTCTTAACTTTCTCTCTCTAGACTGAACCAAAATTCAAGATTGACCCTAGAATCATGTAGAGAATTTTATAAGCTTTCCAATGATATAAAGAACGTGCAAATCCAAGCTCTGGATCGAAAGATATGGCGATCTGAAGATTTAGGGCACAAAACAGGCAAAAATGGGTTTTGAAATTTTTTCCCGTGCTCGCCACCTGGACGACACGTGTCGGGTGCTGATTGGATGAGAAATTCTCTCTCCTTCCCTTACCCATGGGTTTTCCTTTGAAATTTTGATGTTCTTTTAACTTTTGGAAAAAAATTTACTTTTTCCCCGCGTCCCCGCCACTTGGGACACGTGGCATGATCTGGTTGGAGGATAGGGCGCGAGGGAAATCCTTAACCTTTAGCTTTTTGGCCGAAACTTTTGCAAAAACTTCAAAGATCCCCGAGCTCTACACTTCCTGCTCCATTGGACACGTGTCCTATTCTGATTGGCTCGGGCTGACCCTTCAAACCTCGTCCTTTGAACTTTTGGATGTTTTCCTTGTTACACATGGCGTTTCCTGATTCGTCTGCGGGCCTACCGGATTTTCGTGTCCGCTGCGTCTTTTTTCCGGATGTCTCAAATGGTCTGGGACAAAATGTTTCGATCCACCGATTCAAGGGCTTCCTTGTTCCCCTTTCGGTCAAAGACACGTGGCATTATTTGATTGGCTCTCGGCTCCTTCGGCTTTCCACGCCCCACGCGTCCCTTTGTCTCGATTGTCCAGTGCTAAAGTTCTCTGTTTCGGCCGATCCGGGTGGTTCACGTCCTTCGCATCCCCACGGCCCAGATGTCCCAATCTGGCTACTCAAGAGAGTTGTCAATTTGTTTCCTCCTTGGCCGGTTCGCCCTTTCGCGTCCCGCGCGTCCCCACGGCCCAGATGTCCCTATGCTTTGCAGACCGCCTAGAGGCTTTTCGGCCGGTTCGCACCCCGACGTCCCAACTGTCCCAAGGGCCACTGGACCAGGACTTAGCCAATTTTCATGATTTTTTCTGGCCCAAGCTTGTTTTTTTGTAACTTTTTCACCCCTTTTTTAGAACTTTCTCTTTTTTCCTTGGACAGGAGAGTTAGAAAAAATCCAAGGGGGCCCTAGAAACATGATTTTTTACCTTGAATTAATCTATTTGCAGGACTTGTATTCGATGCATGTTATCAAATTTACCACCCGGGGTGAATTTTGGATAACACTAACTTAAAGAGGGTTGATAGGAAATTAGAGCTTGGTGAGAAAGTATTTCTTTGGGTTAAATGAAAAGAGTTCTATAACTTTTCGCAAGGCGCCAAGTTATCACCTCGTTATGTGGGACCTTTTGAGATAGTTGAAGTAATCAAACCTGTAGCTTATTGTTTAGCATTCCCTCCTACTTTTTCATGAATGCATGATTTTTTCCATATTTCTTTGCTTAAGAAATACGTTTGATTTATCACATGTGTTAAATTGGAATTCCTTGCAGGTCCAAGAGCTAAGAATAATCATGGTTAAACCCATATGAGTGCTTGAAACTCACCAGTTGCATTTGAGAAATTGTGAGATAAGTCAATGCAAGGTCCAATGGGACCAGTTTAATGAAGAAAGTGTAAATTGGGAAAACCTTGAGGATATGAAAACTATTTTTCCATATCTATTTGAACAGAACTGATTCGATTTACGTGGTGATAAAAACGTGTGATTTTATCTTTATATTATAATAAGTATGTCAGTTTTAGGTAGATATTTATTTGTTTTAAATAAACAACTATGTAATGCTAATTTCTGGAACTTAATAATGCTGATATGTTTTTGACATATGGTAAGAAAAGTGAATAAGTTGATTTTCCTTGATGCAAACTATTAAAAATGAGATAATCATCAGGATGATGATTATATTTAGGAGGAAGCATGTAACACCCTCGACAAATCGATACATTCCTCTTTTGCATTCAAGTGTTAACATGTGATTTTATAGATAAAGATGTGTTCTTTTGACTATAGAAGATCATGCACAATAAGGATAAATCTTTTCTGTTCTTAAAAATCATTAGACTAAAATTATATGGTAATTAAGAATTCATTTTCACTTTGGAAAGATGAGCTACAATCTGGCTTTAGGAGTTGTAGACTTATTTCTTCTTTTGACTCATCCTTGAATCAATTTCAGTGATCCAAGGAATGTTTCAAATCCTCTTCATAAAACTAAATGATAAATTGACATTTAGTAGTTTAAGGGAGATAGAAGACTGAACTTTGTAAGATAAAAATTTTGTGGTATTACATGAATATGTTTTTCATTCAGTTGTATGTTGTACTCGGGTCTTTTGTGATTGATCTTGGCAGGACATAAAGGACATAAGAAAAAATTTGATTCTCGAGGAGTTCGGAGTCCTAAAAAAGCTAAAGATTATCCTAATGGTAGCCTAAGCTAGGTAAGAACACCTATGTTCTAGCTACGTTTACTTATTTGTATTTTACTCTAACCTAAGCCTCTTATTATAATTTGTGGGGTTGACATCCTAACCTAAGTATTGTGCTAAATGAATAAGGGAAGGGGTTACTAAAGTAATTGTTATCACCGAATCACAGCACCCTTCTATTTATACAAGTGCATGTACTTGAACTCACGGTGTGATTGGATAACATGGGTACTATCTCCAAGTTGTGGGACTTGCTACTTGAGATAGACCTCCAGAGAAAGTTGGTTCTTGCTCCTAAACTACCTGCCACAATCTACTCTAATGCAGGGGAAACTAACTATTCTAATCTAAATTTCCAAGAGACCAGGGAGAGAGAATGCATGAAATGAAAGCCTACACTAAAGCGGTGATATACCAGAAAATGAGGGTGTGAGAGTAGTCTTCAAATGCGTGAAATACAAGCAAAGTGCACACTAGACGAGGTGAAGACAGCTTCTCCATAATCTAGCAAAACACATTCACAAAAATATTTCAAACATACACAATGATAATGGATCCTCGCATGAACATAATAATAGACATAATATTCTTGTAATCAAGGTTGAAGGGGCAAGAAGAATGCAAGAAAACACAGCAGGGGAAGATATATCCACAAACTTATATTTTATTGCTTCACGATATGCACAGTTCAATCTATTACAAGATAAGCACCTGGATCACCATGCAAGGAGTCCACAACAAGGGCCTGTAACACATTAGCTTCACAAAGCAATTTTGGCAGAGCTCGCTACAAAAACTACCTCCTTTTACAATGAGCCCAACACTCCAATTTATAGAAAAATGAGAAGGGAAAGAGAAGGGAAAATGGAAATCCTGAAATCTATCCTTCAACCACTTGTAAGAGGCATTAAATGGAGTAAAATGATTATATATTACTTGAAAAAGGCTCCCCATACTATCCCAGGTGCTGCAACAGAGAAAGAATGATGACCATGCCTCTTAATTGCACTCCCAACCACCAAATAAAACACTGTTATGAACCCGGCCACGTTTTCTTAAAAATATCGATCAATATCTCATCAAATCTGGAATTTCTTGATTTTTAGTTTTGGGCTCAGAGCCATGATTCCAACGGTACCAATTTTGTGTGATTTCGTTGAGAAATACAAAAGTTATGGCCTTCTGAGTAAAGGGCAGCTATTTTGGAGTCAGCAGGCGTTTTCGTCATTTTACGGGAATGAGCATTAACTGACTGGAGCCGAATGTGTTTCTTTTAATCAAATATATCTACCCTCATTAAAAATAATAAATCATTCTCATTCCAGAAAGTCCAATTTTGTGAAAATCGAGCTCAAGTCAAAAGTTATGGCCGTTTGAAGTTCACGAGTCAAACGTTGACTTTTCTTCTTTGCCTTCACCGCTTCAGATTTTTTTTGCGACCCTCGCGCGCCCACGCGTACCTTTGTCCCAACTGTCCCAGATGAAAATCTCCTGCTTCGGCCAATTCAAGCTTCCTTGTTCTTGTTTGTGGCTTTTCGCCTTTTCACGTCCCACGCGTCCTCGCGATTTTGCTTCCGTCCAACGTCCCGCGGACTACCGGGACAAATATCTCGACCCGCCCAAAATGGACTGCTCTGTTGGCAAATTGGCCGATTCACGTCCCACGCGCGTTTTTTTCCCCGGCTGTCCCAAACCACGAAACAAAAGACTTAGAAAATTTTCCCTTGTTTTCGGCCATTTCGGCTTTGTGTCCTCGTGTCTCGACGCCCCAATCATCACGCGGACCGCTTGGGACAAAAATGTTCGACTTAGCTGATTTTCTTGATTTTTTGGCCCCAAGCTTGGTACAATGAACCTCAGTACGACCCAAACCCTTCAGTAATCAAACGCTTCAAAACAGTCCTATAACCTTATTTTTTCATTTTTTTCACTTTTTCTAACTCGTTGGGATTTCTTCTCGGATGGGAGAGTTAGAAAAAGCCCGAGGGGACCCCGAAAACATGATTTTGGGCCTTGAATCAATCTTACTTGCTCGGGACTGAAGAAATTGATGTATGTTATCAAAATTACCTTAAGGGGTGAATTTTGGATAACTTGAGTAATACTAGGCTATTTTAACTAATACCTAATACTAAAGGGTTATGAATTGAACCTAACCTAAGGTGGGAATTCTATTGGAAAATGTTTTAAGACCTATGTTGGTAATTACTAAACTAATCTAAGTTCTATTTGAATCCATCCTAAACTATTAAAGGGAAAGTAAGGGTTGCGTATGTCCAAGGGCGAGGGTTCCAATGGCATTTAAATGATTTGAAAGGGTTTAAAGGATGGAAGTACTATCGATTTGGTAGGGGCTAGTAGAATTAGTGGATGCTTACATGGAAGCTCCACTAAAAGATGGAATTGGCATTTACTGATTTAGGAGGTGGTGGCAAGGAAAGATAAGTGAGAATTTTGGATTGAATGGCATTTATGGCATTAATGAGCCTCGATCTTTGTATGCAAACTATCTTGGAAACTTAGAAGGTGGGTTTTTAGGAGGTTATTTTGTTTTTCATGCATGGTGGATTTTACTCAGTATGGAGCTAATTGGTTCTTTGAACTAGCGGTTTGACCTTCACTTCAAAGCTATTTTTGGTTTCTTCACCTATTTTTGATTAAAGGAAATTATGAGGTGTAGGAGGAAAATATGTTTGATGGTTGATCTTTCATGGAGGAGAAAAATAGTTGTAAGCTTAGCTGGAAGTCTCCTTCGATTTGGTGGAAGCACTATTAGGCATGATAGGCTCTAACTATTAAAATTCTTTTCTTTCTTCTAAATGATTCGTTAGAAATACTCTACTCTCATGAGATTCATATTTTCATGTCTTTCTAGTTATTCTTCTTGATGGGTTTTACGAATCCTTGTGGTGTTTGATATGAAACCATGGCTAAAATAGTGTTGTTTTGGAAACTGTCTTTCTGTGCAAGTTTTATGACCAGCATGCAAGTGAAAATGGTATGTGAAACTTGTTCTATATCTCTGTTTTTGCACTCTAGATCTTGTTATCAAAGTTGTTGTGCTTTGAACTAATCTTTGTGGTAGTATAGGAATCTGATCTTAGAAGAAATTTGAGTTTTGTTTGATTTTGTTTTTGGGTTGCATTTTTGGATGTAAAGGTTTGTTGGGGTACCATGTTATTATAAACCAGTGTTTGGAAAACTTATTCTTCATTGAACTATTGCTTGGAGTTTGTATTTGGCACTATACTCACACTATTTATTTGTGTGAAGTTTAGGTTCGACACTGTACTCGTATGTAACACTTGTGTGTTATGAGTTTGAAGTTGGGTCGATGTATTTGATTCTGTTCTGGCATGTTAGTGTTGGGTTTCTCTTGTAGTAAAAGTATTAAGCTTATAATTATTTTATTGAGCGACTACTCACTAGGGAACTGGGTGAAAGCTTGTTTGAGTCGTTTAAAATCTCTTCGAGATTTGGAACTATAAACGTCTTGCTTAAAGGAATGTGGAACTTCTATTTTATGACTATAACGAATCCTTTGAGATGGTATTGGTGTGAGAAAAGAAGGGGGTGTTCTTTCCCCTTTGTTTTGAGGAATTCCCGCATTTTGGGTTGATTGTTTTTGTTGAAGCTAAGTCACCTCTGTCGTGATTTTGTGGATGTGAGAGTTTGTTTTGAATTCTGTTCCTATTGCTTTGGAGTTAAGATTGAGACATCTTCTGACTTAAACGTTTTGGTTCTTACTCTCTCTTCTGATTCTTTAAAACAATTTTGGGTCTCGGTGGATGGTTGAGTTATTACCATGGACACTGGATCTATACAAGATTTATAATTTCTCCTTCTTGGTTTGTGCTTAGTTCTTTGAATCACAAACTACTTACTCTTTGTATTAAGTGGTGAAGCCTTTGTTAGTCTTTAGTCTTGGGTTCGTGGGTAATTCTAAACTTTATAATTTACTATTTTGGGAGGTTATTCTTGACTGATACAGTGAATAAGACCTTGGTTTCTTTTATTAAAAGAAAGTATATTGTATTCTCTTGGGTTCTATATTATGTTTTGGGTCTATAATATGCTTTCATCCTGATTTGATTTGGAACTGGAACTTCTTTTTTCAGTTAAATGGAATGATTTATTATTGGTCCTTTCCTTAGTAGAGTTACCTTTTCTCTGTCTTTGGATAAGCTCATTGTTTGAACTTCTCTTTACTCGATTCTCTTTCGAGATGGTGATTTCATATGACCTATTGGTCTACTTTGTTTGAATCATTGTTGCTTTAATGTAGAAAGTTAGGATCCAAGTCAGTTTTGCTGATAAGTGAATGCATACTTATGGGTTCGACTATTGTTGACTAGCCTTGCCTAGTTTAAATGGATAGGAGTAGGTTTGTCTCTTATACTCTTTATCTTTTGGGATGAACTTGAGTAGAGATTAACTCCTCTTTGGGGCTACTTTGTTTGTGAACATTGATTTTAGATCTTTGATTGATAACTTCTAACATGCAGAATTGGAATTAGAATTATAGTTAGATTGTTATGGTTTTCTATACCTTCTTGTATGGTTATGAAATTATATTTAGATGTATATCTTAATGTTGAATTTACAAGATTGTTATCTCAGAAAGGAACAGGTAATTCATGTTATGAATCTGGTCTATTTTTCAGATGTTATAGGTTTGGGCATGGTATGTAATGGTTCTTCTTATTCTTGCTTAGGATATAGATGAATAATCCTAGAATGAACCATGTTGTTTACACTTATTTTGTCTCATAGAGAAGATAAATGTGGTATTCTATTAGGATAGAATTATGAAATAATGGGATGACAAGATCTATTGTCTGTTTACAAGCCATTGATAGGATCAATAGAACTTTAAGTTCTTAGGAAAATATTGTTTATAATATTATCCTCTTCTCTTACAAGTTGATCTAGATTTATTAATTACTTCCTTTCTGTTTGATATCACTTATGCTTATTGTATGATGTTTTAATTATGTCATTAAAGTAGTGTTTCTTTAATGAAACAATTAGTGGACTGCACTTCATTTTAATGCTTAGTGCTTATCATGCTCGATTCATGGAATTGAACCATGCTAGCAATTTATGCGAGATGGATGACGTAAGTGGTAGAAGAAGGAAAAACTTATATGATGCATTAGATGATATATGTCTAATTCTTAGCAAAGAATTTTGTTTCATTCTTTTGTTGTATTGTAAAAGAAAATTTGTATTTTTATAGAATGAGGGCTATTATTGTGCGGTATGCATAAAGTGCATAGTCTTGTAAATTTATAAATTGTAATGATGAATTACGAGTTGTGATTTATTTGCATTGGTTGTGTAATTTATCTTATACTTTTATAAGAAGATGAAAGTTTTATCTTGTTTATATTCGTCATAGTATACTATGCTTATATTGTTACATTTAATAAGATGGATAAAGGGAATTGGTTCAATTTCCCTTATAATGGTGCAACTTGTTGAGTTGTATAATACGATGTGTTTTACCTAAACAATTTAACGTAATAATGTGATGCATAATGAATATGCATTAAGAAATATGGATATTCTGAATGATATACCCTAACACTTAATTATGTAGAGATGGAATCTTTTCTCTCTCAATTGAATGTAAACCAAAAAGGTTTGGAGATATGATTAATAATCATTAGAATTCATTTTGTATGAAGTCTATTTAGTTGGATTTATGCGGTTGTTAAACCTTCCTAAAAGTTAAAGTACATTTTAACAAAACTTATGATATCGCAATACTTCTTTGGTTAACTATTGGTTAAATTGAGAAAATGAATATTAAAAAGAAATCATAAGTTAAGGAAGTTATTCATGGACTAAATGAGACAAATTTAGGAAAGAACTTATGGAGTGTTGGATTAGGGTTTAGCGGGATTTCTTTGTAACATCCTCATTTTTATACATTAGAACAAGTTTTTTTTTTTTGACAAATGCTTCCTGGTTCTAAATACATAATTTAGAACTCACAAATCAAAACAACCATTCTCATAACAGATAACCATATGCAGCTGTAATGACTCGGAGTACCTCCGATCTATTCATTCCATGACTCGGTAATCTACCGATCTATTCATGAGTATTAAGAGTTGGCGTTTTATTTAACACATCACTCTTGCGGTTCTCTTCCCTATTCTGGGATTCAGAATGCTCTGTCCAAGGAACCTATCTGAATAATTGTTACCATTATTCATCGGCATCTCATCCCTTAGACTAGGTGACTTAGGACAACGCAATCAGCAGCTTGCGATACTTTGGCCAAAGATTTGAAACATACCGCTTATGTCTCATATTCCTTGACGGCATACTCGTCAATCTGGAATACGTCCTTCACCCCATTCCTATGTTATGTAGAATGTCTTATACTGACTTCTGTCAGACTCTCCTGTCCCAAGTTATTCACTCAGGAACGGATTAGTAAGATGACAACGTTATAGGGATGCTCCCGAGGACTAGGGATACGCTGACATACTGGGTCAACCCTAGTTAATCCAGTGTGTCAAGATACCCCGAGTCTCCTAGGGCAGCCTTATAACGTGACCACATTCCTAATCAGTCCCAGAGTAACTTGTTTGAGTTTAAGGTGTAAATCTTAACGATCAATGCAAAGGGTGTCATCATAAGTCACCTGCATTGTTGTATCTTCGAGAAGATCCTAATCTTCTTGAAGGTACAACCCTGTAGTTGACTTGTGCCGTCAACCTTTAAATCCACCTCGAAAAGATCTACTTATTAATAAGTGTTACATACGTTGAGTTAAAAATTATACTATAAGACGCTCCCTTAAGGTTAGTCTTTCCCAATCCCTGGGTTCCTCACCTTAGAATTACCTTTCATAGTAAAACCCTTTACACAAGAGAAGTTATTAAGACTAGAGGTCCCTTCAAGGAGTTCATAGAATATACATAATTCTAAATCAACGAAATTGGACAATAACCCTCAACCTTCACATGAGATTGCTAACCAAACCCTTTTTAGGTTTATATCAGTTCTCATAACAGAATTTATATCTTACTTATTAGTATCGAGATATAGTGATTAAGAATCCAATTAAACGTTTTCTTGACTTAGATCAAGACTAGGAAGTAATAATTTATTCAGCTCATTTAGCTTCTGCTCGCTGGTTTATTTTAACCCTAGCTTCCAGAAAGATAGTGATCTAAATTCCCATTTAGCTTTAGATAGAACATACTAGAACTACTAAACAATCGAAGTATTCAAATCACATAATCTTGCAAGCTTACTTAGATAATCACAAAAGTCTCCACTTTATACAATAATAATAATTCTCTCAAGATCATTCGAACTGAAGAAGGTCAAACCATCAAGATATGAATACAAACACATAAGTAACAAATATCTCTTTTCATTCCTTTCAAGCTAATCAAATACATTTTATGCATTCAACATACTTGATACAATACTCAACAGCAAAAGAACATCTTTCTTCTAGTAGTACATTCAGAGAATCAAGTTGTAATTCATCATAAAACCAAATTAAACAATCTGAACATCCTATCAGATCTGCGTGCTTTTACCACTTACGGCAACCATCTGCAAAAATTTTCAACACGGGTCAGTTCGATGAACTGAGCATGATAAGCACTAACTCTTAAAACAATTGCAATCCACCAATTGTTTTCATTAAACAACCTGTTTAAATGAAATCATTTCACCAAACATGTAAACATATTTCAGACTATGCTCTTGTAATACAAACATGACTATAAACGCGTAACTCATATTATAGTTACTAAATAGTCCTAGATACTTTTCAGATATTTCATCATAAATATTAGTGACCAAGAAGAACAAATGTATCCAAAACAACTATCCATCTGAATCCCAAGGACAACAACATCCAACAGGCCATTATATTCAACAAAATGAATATCCTAACAATTCATGAATCCATCAGTATGTTTTACAAATCCAACAATTAAATATAAATTTATCAACATATACTTTACAATGAAGAGAAAGAAACCGAGACATTCAGATGTCCCTTCCAAACATGCTCATGACTGTACCGTCCACTTAAGAGTAATGCAATCACATTATACACCTGTGACTAAGCCAGTCGAGACCACAGGAAGAACTACAGTTCGTCAAAATACACATATAAAAATTGCCTGTAACTTACTGAACAACACAGTAGCTCTCGTGACAAGGCAGTGATGAATAATCCATCAAATAGACTCCACATAACCTTCCATATTATTCAACAAATGAGAAAATATCCAACGCCATCGCTTGTCAAGGTACAGTTAATAGCTCTTTACTTCAGTCAAGCACACGACTAGATATTCACGCTAACAGAAGACGTAATCATGCTCAAACACAAGAACAATCCCACTGAGTCGAAACTCTCATCAACATACAGTTCAATCTAATCCCTACTAAAACACAGCAAGGACAAAAATCGAGAATCGAGCCAACACACAACATATCATGGGCTCCAACAGTGCCAAATTCAACCAATACTTATATTAAAGGTTTAAATTGAAGTTGAATTCATATGACAACAAATCAAGGATCCTAAAAGTACTCACAGAAAAAACTTCTACAGAAGTTACAACATAAATTACTTTTCAGTGACTCCATCGAAGTCGATAACATTTAGTATTCATAATAAAACAACAACATTCATAACCCAGCTTGACAGAAGTTTAAAATACTAGATACCTTTCAAGGACTCTCACTGAGTCAATATCGACCGTAATCACAACTGGGCTTACACAGAAGTAGAAACACCAGTTACATATCAAGGATTCCAACTGATTCCATAACAACAGTATTCACAACTAAGATTATTCAGAAAGGAAAACATAATATATGCCTCCAGGATTAAAAAGGAGTCTTACCCATGTGGTATTCTTCAAATAAACTTCTACAGAAGTAGAAAGATACAAGATATATATATTAAGGATTCCAACAGAGCCAATAACAATAAGTATTCACAACCAGGCTTATACAGAAGTATAAACACTGGTTTCATATCAAGGACTTCAACTGAATCCATAACAACAGTATTCGCTCTAAGCTTAAGCAGAAGACGAAACATAAAAAGAACTCCAATCGAGTCTGTACTCAATGAAATTCATTGTTAAGAGAAAGTATTCATAACAAGGCAATAGAAGTCATATTACCGTTACCCTCAAGGACTCTAACTAAATCAAACTAATATTATTCACATTTATGACTTCTACGAAGTTTAAAATATACGAAACATTCCAAGGAATCCACGAGTCATTTCGTATATATATATATATATATATATATATATATATATATATATATATATATATATATATATATATATATTGCAAACTATCAACGGATTAAATCCCATAATTGCAACACAAGGGGGAAACTTCTACAAAGTCACATTCAAATACTATAAACACAACAAGTTATCCAATCAGAAAGTAACTTAAGTATTATAGCAAGATCCAACAAGATTCAACAACCATAACATATATTACTCACGACAAAACTTATAAAGAAGTCGTATATACTGTACATTCAAGAAATCCAACAGTATCATTTTCAACAAGTGGAAAAAGCAAGGTATCGACTGAAGTCTGAATCAAACAAGAAAACAATTCATGGACTCCTATAGAGCCGAATTCATAAATTTTCCTTGCAAACATTTCTACAAAATCTAACCGGAATGCAAAACACAACAAGATAGTACATCCGTTCGAAACAAAATGCACACCCATCAAGGGTTCACTTGAAAAATCGAGCCAGTAAGAAGATACAGCAACTAATTCACACAAAGCTACCATAAAAACCAACTGAACCCAAAAATCATCTGAACAGAGTTGTTCTAATGAAATCATTTGAAAGAAAGCAAGATTTTTAAAGGTTAGGGCCTAACATGCCTGGTAATGTTGCTTAAAAATATGAAGAAGACCACTGAAAGAGCTCGAGCCTTCTCCTCTTTTTCCACGTTAGATTCAACAACAATAATTTGTTATTTCCATGCCTTATAAACTTTCCTTGACAGAGAAAAGAGCTAGTTACTCTCATATTTTCCATGCAACACCAAGTAGACTGGTGCGAAGAACCAGTGATCAAACAGAGAGAAAACCGGAGCGCATGAAAAACCAAACAAACTACCAGTTTTCCATTTTGCATGTCTTCCCGAGAAATCCGAGCTCGAAGACCGAGTTCATTAATTGCATTAACTCCAAAATTCCCGCTCAATCTCCATTGCCACCGACCGCCATAGTTGGCGATGGATAAAAACAATTCAAAGACCATTTCTAGACTTGGCGACTCTGCCACGTCGGCTTTCACTAGCCGTTTGAAACCTCCGCTAATTCCTTGTCCTTCATGCTTATCTCCTTCATTTAATGCCATAGAAACTACCACCCATGGCTCACACCCCTTCATAGGTCCCCTTCCTCCACTAACATTTGTTAGGTTAGAAACATAGGTTAGGATTTAAGATGATACTTAGTCTAACCTCCTTAGCGCTAGGTTGCTAACTTTAGGAACTTTTAGCTTATAGCTTAGGGCTAGGTTAGATTAACACTAATCCAACCCATAGGTTATTAACCTTAATAAATCCAGTTTAGGTCTAACATTTAGAATGTTCAGAATAAGAACCTACAGATATACATTCACGAAAAGGATTCACTCCAGCACTGTCAATAAGCTAGTTGAATAAATGTATATGAATTTATTACCTGGCCCACGATCAAGACCTTCCTGATATTACGATATCGGGAAACAATTCATTTAACACGATTAGCCTGAGTTAGACTCGGAATAGCTTATTCAACGCATTCAGACCTTGCAACCTGCATAAGGTCTATAATTTTTGTTCATCCCGAATAAACTTAAAGCATCTCTTGGATCAATGCCACTGATCCAAGGATGGGTCTTATAGATGGATAAATCCACAATTCATTCCGAGATCAGATTAAACTCAGGTGCAAAATGAAAGAAATAAAAGAGTCCAATCATATTTCGACTCAGTCAAAGATCTTAAATTACAAAGAAGATACAGTACATATCAAGCATGACTTCACAATCAAAGGAACACATCCTTTTACAGAAGAAATCATATATCAACACTTGAATGCTCAGGAGGAAGTAACAATAGTTTAGAGTGTTACATGCTTCCCTCCTAAAAGATTCATCATCCCGATGATTACATATTCGATTAACCTTCAGGTCAACCAATTTATTAGTTCACAAAACAATGCGACTATTTCCAACTTGAATAGTTCCAGAAATCAATGTCACAACACATTTTATTTAGCTTGAATAATGTTTGCCTCCATCTGGCTTTCATATAAACTTGAAAAAGATAAGTTCATAAAATAAATGTTTTGTCAACAGATTTCATTCTGTTGAAAAAGAAAAGGAAAAGCAATTTTCATCTCTTCCAGATTTTCCCAAGTTGCACTTTCTTCGTTAAACTGGTCCCACTGGACCTTACATTGTTGTATTTCACGATTTCTCAAATGCAATTGGTGAGTTTCCAGCACTCATGTGGGTTTAACCACGATTATTCCGGGTCTTGGACTGCGCAAGGAATTCAATTTAAAACATGTGATAGATCTGAAATGTATTTCTTAAGCAAAGAAATATGGAAAACATCATGCATGCGAGATAAAGCAGGTGGTAATGCTAATCAATAAGCTACAAGATTGATTTTTTCGATAATTTGAAAGGTCCCACTAAACGAGGAGACAACTTGGCAGCCTTGCCAAAAGTTATAGAACTCTTTCGGGTTTAACTTGAAGAAAAACCTTCTCACCCAGCTTAAACCTTCGATCAACCCACTTAAGGTCATCATAGCTCTTACGCCTATCCATTGCTTCCTTTAATCATTCACGAATCAGCTTAACTTGTTGTTCCATTTCTAGTGAGGATCTCTGGTCCAATTACCACTCTATCCTCAACACTATCCCAACTAACAAGGGTTCTGCACTTTCTTCCATAAAGTGCTTCAAATGGTGCCATTTTAAGAGATGAGTGATAAGTGTTGTATGCGAATTCAACTAATGGAAGATACTCTTCCCATTTATACTATTGATCCATGTAATACATTCGCAACATGTCTTCCAACACTTGATTTACCCTCTCAGTTTGTCCATCCGTTTCCGGATGATATGCAGAACTGAAGTTTAGTTTCATTCCAAGAGCTTTATTAAGCGTTTTCCAAAACCTTGAGCGTCATTCTAGGATCCCCATCAGGATATAATCATTTCTAGTACACCAAGCAATCTAAAAATTTAGGTATACGAATCTTTTGGCCAAGATGGCGAATCATCCTTTAGATTTCCGGTGATGAAATGAGCTACCTTAGTTAGTTTATCTACAACTACCAGGATAACATCATGTTTATTCCTGGACATAGGTAACCCTTGTACAAATTCCATGCTTATTACTTGCCATTTGTATTGTGGTATGCTATGAGGATATAATGATCCAAAGAGGATGCATGTGTTCTTCCTTAACTCAACGACATTCTAGACAATGAGTTACAAATTCAATGACATCCTTTTTCATACCTTTCTAAAAGTATTGTTGTTTCAAATCAGCAAGCATTTTTGTGATACCCGGGTGTCCAGAGAAAGGTGAATTATGAAATTCAACTAACAACTTCTTTCTCAAATCATTCAGCATAGGTATGTATACCCTGTTTTCATAACGCAAGATTCCTTCATTATCAAAATGAAAACCTTTATACCTTTCATCATTAGGTTCGCAGCTATGAAAGCACCGCTTTTACTTCTTTGAAAGTATGTATCGATTACGAGGCACTTTTTACCTCATCCTTAAACTGAGTTCTTAATGTTATAAGAGCATAAATGTGCCTCCTACGACTTAGAGCATCTGCTACTCTATTCTCCTTCCCTTTGATGTAGCTAATATCAAAATCATATTGTGATAAAAATTCTAACCACCTTCTCTGTCTGGCATTTAGATTAGGCTGAGTGAAAATATATTTCAGTCCTAAGTGATCAGTTTTCAACTCAAAAGGTTTCCCAAGTAAATAGTGTCTCCAGACTTGAAGCGCATGAACAATGGCAGCAAGCTCCAAATCATGAGGAGCATAATTCAGCTCATGTAACTTAAGTTTTCTACTTTCATATGCTATGACTTGATCATTTTGTAACAAAACACCTCCAAGGCCTTCCCCAGAAGCATCCGTTACAACAGTAAAGCTCCCATTAGGGTCTAGTACAGCTAATATAGGTGCGGACTGGATTTTCATACTTTTGAAAGCCGCTTCGCACCTATCATTCCAAATAAATTTCTTATCCTTCTTCTGCAATGAAGTTATCGGTGCAGCTACTTTAGAAAAATCCTTAACAAATTTTCTATAATAACCAGCAAGACCCATGAAGCTTCTTACTTCGTGCACATTCTTTGGTGCAGGCCACTCAGTTATTGCCACTATTTTTGAAGGATCTACAGCAATTCCTTCTTTACTAATGACATGACCCAAATAGTGAACTTTTGAATCAAAGAAAGAACATTTGGATAACTTACCATACAACTTTCTTTTTCTCAAAATTCCCAAAACTATCTTCAAATGCTCATTGTGCTCCTCAACGCTTTTAGAATAAATGAGAATATTGTCCAAGAATACAAGTACAAACTTGTCCAAATATTCTTGAAAGATATTATTCATTAAGTTCATAAAATTTGCGGGTGCATTAGTTAATCCAAAGGGTAGAACCGTGAATTCATAATGTCCGTACCTTGTTTGGAAAGTTGTTTTATGAATATCTTCTTCTCTAATCCTTAACTGATGATAACCAGATCGAAGATCTATCTTAGAATAAACCGCTGCCCCACTCATCTGATCAAATAAATCGTCAATCCTTGGAAGTGGATATCTTCTTAATTATTGTTTTGTTCAACATCCGATAATCAATACATGACCTAAGTGTTCCATCCTTCTTTTTCACAAATATTACAGTGCTCCAAAAGGTGAAACACTTGGTCTAATCAAACCTTTACACAAAAGTTCTTGCAATTGTACCTTAAGCTTGACTAACTCTATAGTAGTCATCGATAAGGTGCTTTGGAAATAGGTTCCGTTCCTGGTTTGATTTCGATGGTGAAGTCAAATTCCCTCTTGGGTGGTAACCCTGGTAATTCCTCTGGAAAAACATCCCTAAAACTTTGTAGCAGAGGAAATCATTTCATGGAATCACCATCTTCTTCTGAAAATTCAGATATCTTTACTGCATAAAGGGTACATCCTTTGTTTTTAGCCTTTTTAAGCTGCATAGCTGACAGTTTTCTAACTGAAATTTCCCGTTTAACCCCTTGAATCTCTGTTGTTTCCAGCTGATCATCTAAACATCTTATATTATTTTCATAGCAGTCTACTTTTGCTTTATGTTTAGCTAACCAATTGACACCAATGACAATGTCGTAAGACCCCAAAGGTGTAACATAGAGGTCAACTTCCATGGAAAAGTTAGGTAAGTCAAGGACTACCCCAAAAAGACACATACTCACTATATGAACAGAGTTATTACCATCACCTGCGGTACCCAAGATTTATCCATTTTTCTATCTTTTCTCTCGAAGTTTAGAAGCAAGTTTATTAGAAATAAAACATTCAGTAGCTCTGTATCAAAAAGAATAGTGACAGGTATGCCAAATAACTTACCCGAACTTCTATAGGTGTCACTTACTTTTCAGCTTGCTTGTGCGCTCTTTGCAAAGCATGTATCTTATGCTGCTGATTACGATCATCCTTCTTCAAAGGGCACTGATTTGCGTAGTGGTCTTTGCCACAATTGTAGCAGCCTCCTACAGGTCCCTTTTTAGGCTCAAAATTGCCTCCAGTCTTGTAATTATCACGTTGTCCTCCATAGGGCTTCTGCCCATTGTTATAATTTTTGGCAAAATTATCCCTTACATTTCCAGCAGGCTTATTTGCTACTACTTTCTTACTATTATCCCCTAGAAACTTACTTTTGTTTCCAAACTTTTTCCATGGTCCCTTTTTGGGTGCAAGAGAGGTTGAAGAAGGGTTTGCAATCTTCTTCCGCACTTCCTCTTTATGAGCAGAAATAGCCTTTAATTTATGTTCTTGTCTTATGGCCTTTTCAACAACTCCTTCCATAGTGGTTGGACTGTGAACATCGACCTCTCCCCCTATCATGGGATTCAATCCCATGATGAATTTCCGTATTCTGAACTTCTCGTCAGTTTGATACTGCGGTACATACTTGAGGAGTTTTGTAAACCGCTCCCAGTATTCAGTTACTGTTAGCTTCCCTTGAGCTAAGTTCTAGAATTCTGTCATTTTCTGATCATAGAAAAGTTATGGCAGCCATCGTTGCCTAAAATAGCCCTTAAATTGATCCCAAGTAATATTGGTCTCATCAATATTTAACTCGCTTTATGGCTATCCCACCACGAAGATGCTTCGTGGGAAAGCTGATTGGGTCCCCAAATAGCTTTGGTTTCCTCCGAGAAGTTTCTTATTGCAAATTACTTCTCCATTTTCTTGAGCCAATTCTCGGCTCCATCTCCTAATGTGGTGCCATCATACTTAGGTGGTCTTATCCTTTTATATCATTAGTGAGTTCTCACGCCAACTTTGGCCTTTTTGTTTTCTAGTTGGATAGGTGCATTTCTAGCATTAATATCAAAACCCAAATCGGGGTTTTCCTCGGGGGGAGGTTTGATTGATATTACAGCATATTCATCGTCCTCATTTCCCATCACCTGCTGTTCAAGTACAGCTAAATGATCTCTTGTGTCCAACAGGGCAGCAAGGATCTCATCAAGTTTTTGGGTTGTTGCCGCCCCTCCTCCGGTGGAGCATTATTCGCAACGTTCCCCTTGTTCTAACCATTTTACATACAAGAAAATTCAGGTTTTTATCAGATTATGGACACAATAGGTCCAAGAGCTACAACCTTCAGCTCTGATACCAAGATGTAACATCCTCATTTTTATACATTAGAACAATTTATTTTTTTTTGACAAATGCTTCCTGGTTCTAAATACATAATTTAGAACTCACAAATCAAAACAACCATTCTCATAACAGATATAACCATATGCATTGTAATGACTCGGAGTACCTCCGATCTATTCATTTCATGACTCGGTAATCTACTGATCTATTCATGAGTATTAAGAGTTGGAATTTTATTTAACACATCACTCTTACGGCTCTCTTCCCTATTCTAGGATTCAGAATGCTCTTTCCAAGGAACCTATTTGAATAATTGTTACCATTATTCATCGGCATCTCATCCCTTAGACTAGGTGACTTAGGACAACGCAATTAGCAGCTTACGATACTTTGGCCAAAGATTTTAAACGTACCGCTTATGTCTCGTATTCCTTGATGGCATACTCGTCAATCTAGAATACGTCCTTCACCCCATTCCTATGTTATGTAGAATGTCTTATACTGACTTCTGTCAGACTCTCCTGTCCCAAGTTATTCACTCAGGAACGGATTAGTAAGATGACAATGTTATAGGGATGCTCCCAAGGACTAGGGATACGCTGACATACTGGGTCAACCCTAGTTAATCCAGTGTGTCAAGATACCCCGAGTCTCCTAGGGCAGCCTTATAATGTGACCACATTCCTAATCAGTCCCAGAGTAACTTGTTCGAGTTTAAGGTGTAAATCTTAACGATCAATGCAAAGGGTGTCGTCATAAGTCACTGCATTGTTGTATCTTCGAGAAGATCCTAATCTTCTCGAAGGTACAACCCTGCAGTTGACTTGTGCCATCAACCTTTAAATCCGCCTTGAAAAGATCTACTTATTAATAAGTGTTACATACATTGAGTTAAAATTATACTATAAGACGCTCCCTTAAGGTTAGTCTTTCCCAATCCCTGGGTTCCTCACCTTAGAATTACCTTTCATAGTAAAACCCTTTACACAAGAGAAGTTATTAAGACTAGAGGTCCCTTCAAGGAGTTCATAGAATATACATAATTCTAAATCAACGAAATTGGACAATAACCCTCAACCTTCACATGAGATTGCTAACCAAACCCTTTTTAGGTTTATATCAGTTCTCATAACTGAATTTATATCTTACTTATTAGTATCGAGATATAGTGATTAAGAATCCAATTAAACGTTGTCTTGACTTAGATCAAGACTAGGAAGTAATAATTTATTCAGCTCGTTTAGCTTCCTGCTCAGGTTTATTTTAACCCTAGCTTCCAGAAAGACAGTGATCTAAATTCCAATTTAGCTTTAGATAGAACATACTAGAACTACTAAACAATCATAAGTATTCAGTCACATAATCTTGCAAGCTTACTTAGATAATCACAAAAGTCTCCACTTTATACAATAATAATAATGCTCTCAAGATCATTCGAACCGAAGAAGGTCAAACCATCAAGATACGAATACAAACACATAAGTAACAAATATCTCTTTTCATTCCTTTCAAGCTAATCAAATACATTTTATGCATTCAGCATACTTGATACAATACTCAACAACAAAAGAACATCTTTCTTCTAGTAGTACATTCAGAGAATCAAGCTGTAATTCATCATAAAACCAAATTAAACAATCTGAACATCCTATCAGATCTGCGTGCTTTTACCACTTACGGCAACCATCTGCAAAAATTGTCAACACGGGTCAGTTCGATGAACTGAGCATGATAAGCACTAACTCTTAAAACAATTGCAATCCACCAATTGTTTTCATTAAACAACCTGTTTAAATGAAATCATTTCACCAAACATGTAAACATATTTCAGACTATGCTCTTGTAATACAAACATGACTATAAACGCGTAACTCATATTATAGTTACTAAATAGTCCTAGATACTTTTCAGATATTTCATCATAAATATTAGTGACCAAGAAGAACAAATGTATCCAAAACAACTATCCATCTGAATCCCAAGGACAACAACATCCAACAGGCCATTATATTCAACAAAATGAATATCCTAACAATTCATGAATCCATCAGTATGTTTTACAAATCCAACAATTAAATATAAATTTATCAACATATACTTTACAGCAGAAGAGAAAGAAACCGAGACATTCAGATGTCCCTTCCAAACATGCTCATGACTGTACCATCCACTTAAGAGTAATGCAATCACATTATACACCTGCGACTAAGCCAGTCGAGACCACAGGAAGAACTACAGTTCGTCAAAATACACATAAAAATTGTGCAGAATTTACTCATGAGCAACACAAGTAGCTCTCGTGACAAGGCAGTGATGAATAATCCATCAAATAGACTCCACATAACCTTCCATATTATTCAACAAATGAGAAAATATCCAACGCCATCACTTGTCAAGGTACAATTAATAGCTCTTTACTTCAGTCAAGCACACGACTAGATATTCATGCTAACAGAAGACATAATCATGCTCAAACACAAGAACAATCCCACTGATTCGAAACTCTCATCAACATACAGTTCAATCTAATCCCTACTAAAACACAACAAGGACAAAAATCGAGAATCGAGCCAACACACAACATATCATGGGCTCCAACAGTGCCAAATTCAACCAATACTTATATTAAAGGTTTAAATTGAAGTTGAATTCATATGACAACAAATCAAGGATCCTAAAAGTACTCACAGCAAAAACTTCTATAGAAGTTACAACATAAATTACTTTTCAGTGACTCCATCGAAGTCGATAACATTTAGTATTCATAATAAAACAACAGCATTCATAACCCAGCTTGACAGAAGTTTAAAATACTAGATACCTTTCAAGGACTCTCACTGAGTCAATATCGACCGTAATCACAACTGGGCTTACACAGAAGTAGAAACACCAGTTACATATCAAGGATTCCAACTGATTCCATAACAACAGTATTCACAACTGAGATTATTCAGAAAAGAAAACATAATATACGCCTGTGATTAAAAAGGAGTCTTACCCATGTGGTATTCTTCAAATAAACTTCTACAGAAGTAGAAAGATACAAGATATATATATATTAAGGATTCCAACAGAGCCAATAACAATAAGTATTCACAACAAGGCTTATACAGAAGCAGAAACACTGGTTTCATATCAAGGACTTCAACTGAATCCATAACAACATGATTTGATCCAAGTTTAAGCGAGAAGATGAAACATAAAAAGAACTCCAACTGAGTCTGTACCAACGAAATTCATTGCTAAGCGAAAGTATTCATAACAAGGAAAAGAAGTCGTATTACTAGTTACCCCTCAAGGACTCCAACTAAATCAAACTAATAGTATTCACATTTATGACTTCTACAGAAGTCCAAAATATACGAAACATTCCAAGGACTCCACAGAGTCATTTCGTATATATATATATATATATATATATATATATATATATATATTGCAAACTATCAACGGATTAAATCCCATAATTGCAACACAAGGGGGGAAACTTCTACAAAGTCGCATTCAAATACTATAAACATAGCAAGTTATCCAATCAGAAGTAACTTAAGTATTATAGCAAGATCCAACAAGATTCAGCAACCATAACATATATTACTCATGACAAAACTTATAAAGAAGTCGTATATACTGTACATTCAAGAAATCCAACAGTATCATTTTCAACAAGTGGAAATAGCAAGGTATCAACTGAAGTCTGAATCAAACAAGAAAACAATTCATCGACTCCTACAAAGCCAAATTCGTAAATTTTCCTTGCAAACATTTCTACAAAATATAACTGGAATGCAAAACACAGCAAGATAGTACATCCATTCGAAACAAAATGCACACCCATCAAGGGTTCACTTGAAAAATCGAGCCAGTAAGAAGATACAACAACTAATTCACACAAAGCTACCATAAAAACCATTGAACCCAAAAATGATCTGAACAGAGTTATTCTAATGAAATTATTTGAAAGAAAGCAATATTTTTAAAGGTTAGGGCCTAACATGCCTGGTAATGTTGCTTAAAAATCGAAGAAGACCACTGAAAGAGCTCGAGCCTTCTCCTCTTTTTCCATGTTAGATTCAACAACAATAATTTGTTATTTCCATGCCTTATAAACTTTCCTTGACAGAGAAAAGAGCTAGTTACTCTCATATTTTCCATGCAACACCAAGTAGACTGGTGCGAAGAACCAGTGATCAAACAGAGAGAAAACCGGAGCGCATGAAAAACCAAACAAACTACTAGTTTTCCATTTTGCATGTCTTCCCGAGAAATCCGAGCTCGAAGACCGAGTTCATTAATTGCATTAACTCCAAAATTCCCGCTCAATCTCCATTGCCACCGACCGCCATAGTTGGCGATCGATAAAAACAATTTAAATACCATTTTTAGACTTGGCGACTCTGCCACGTCGGCTTTCACTAGCCGTTTGAAACCTGCGCTAATTCCTTGTCCTTCATGCTTATCTCCTTCATTTAATGCCATAGAAACTACCGCCCATGGCTCGCACCCCTTCATAGGTCCCCTTCCTCCACTAACATTTGTTAGGTTAGAAACATAGGTTAGGATTTAAGATGATACTTAGTCTAACCTCCTTAGCGCTAGGTTGCTAACTTTAGGAACTTTTAGCTTATAGCTTAGGGCTAGGTTAGATTAACACTAATCCAACCCATAGGTTATTAACCTTAATAAATCTAGTTTAGGTCTAACATTTAGAATGTTCAGAATAAGAACCTACAGATATACATTCACAAAAAGGATTCACTCCAGCACTGCCAATAAGCTAGTTGAATAAATGTATCTGAATTTATTACCTGGCCCACGATCAAGACCTTCCTGATATTACGATATCGGGAACCAATTCATTTAACACGATCAGCCTGAGTTAGACTCCGGAATAGCTTATTCAACGCATTCAGACCTTGCAACCTGCGTAAGGTCTATAATTTTTGTTCATCCCGAATAAACTTAAAGCATCTCTTGGATCAATGCCACTGATCCAAGGCTGGGTCTTATAGATGGATAAATCCACAATTCATTCTGAGATCAGATTAAACTCAGGTGAAAAATGAAAGAAATAAAAGAGTCCAATCATATTCCGACTCAGTCAAAGATCTTCAATTGCAAAGAAGATACAGTACATATCAAGCATGACTTCACAATCAAAGGAACACATCCTTTTACAGAAGAAATCATATATCAACACTTGAATGCTCAGGAGGAAGTAACAATAGTTCAGAGTGTTACATGCTTCCCTCCTAAAAGATTCATCATCCCGATGATTACATATTCGATTAACCTTCAGGTCAACCAATTTATTAGTTCACAAAACAATGCGACTATTTCCAACTTGAATAGTTCCAGAAATCAATGTCACAACACATTTTATTCAGCCTGAATAATGTTTGCCTCCATCTGGCTTTCATATAAACTTGAAAAAGATAAGTTCATAAAAGAAATGTTTTGTCAACAGATTTCATTCTGTTGAAAAAGAAAAGGAAAAGCAATTTTCATCTCTTCCAGATTTTCCCAAGTTGCACTTTCTTCGTTAAATTGGTCCCACTAGACCTTACATTGTTATATTTCAAGATTTCTCAAATGAAATTGGTGAGTTTCCAGCACTCGTGTGGGTTTAGCCACGATTATTCCTGGGTCTTGGACCTGCAAGGAATTCCAATTTAAAACATGTGACAGATCTGAAACGTATTTCTTAAGCAAAGAAATATGGAAAACATCATGCATGCGAGATAAAGCAGGTGGTAATGCTAATCAATAAGCTACATGGATTGATTTTTTCGACAATTTCCAAAGGTCCCACTAAACGAGATGATAACTTGGCAGCCTTGCCAAAAGTTATAGAACTCTTTCTAGATTTAACTCGAAGAAAAACCTTCTCACCCAGCTCAAACCTTCGATCAACCCGCTTAAGGTCAGCATAGCTCTTCTGCCTATCCGCTGCTTCCTTTAATCATTCACGAATCAACTTAACTTGCTGTTCCATTTCAGTGAGGATCTCTGGTCCAATTACCACTCTATCCTCAACACTATCCCAACTAACAGGGGTTCTGCACTTTCTTCCATAAAGTGCTTCAAATGGTGCCATTTTAAGAGATGAGTGATAAGTGTTGTTGTATGCGAATTCAACTAATGGAAGATACTCTTCCCATTTATACTGTTGATCCATGCAATACATTCGCAACATGTCTTCCAACACTTGATTTACCCTCTCAGTTTGTCCATCCGTTTCTGGATGATATGCGAGTAACTGAATTTTAGTTTCGTTCAAGAGATATATTAAGTGTTTTCCAAAACCTTGACGTCATTCTAAGATCCTTGTCAAACATAATGAATTCGTACACCATGCAATCTGAAAATTTCATGTACGAATCTTTTGACCAGACTAGTGAATCATCCTTTAGATTTCCGGCGATAAAATGAGCTTCCTTAGTTAGTTTGTCTACAACTACGGGATAACATCATGTTTATTCTGGACATAGGTAACCCTTGTACAAAGTCCATGCTTATTACTTTCCATTTGTACTGCGGTATGCTATGAGGATATAACAGTCTAGTAGGATGCATGTGTTCTACCTTAACCCGCTGACATTCCAGACAATGAGTTACAAATTCAATGACATCCTTTTTCATACCTTTCCAAAAGTATTGTTGTTTCAGATCAGCAAGCATTTTTGTGATACCCGGGTGTCCAGAGAAAGGTGAATTATGAAATTCAACTAACAACTTCTTTCTCAAATCATTCAGCATAGGTACGTATACCCTGTTTTCATAACGCAAGATTCCTTCATTATCAAAATGAAAACCTTTATACCTTTCATCATTAGGTTCTGCAGCAAGCGCTGCTTTTACTTGCTGAAAGTATGTATCTGATTCTGAGGCACTTTTTACCTCATCCTTAAACTGAGTTCTTAATGTTATAAGAGCATAAATGTGCCTCCTACGACTTAGAGCATCTACTACTCTATTCTCCTTCCCTTTGATGTAGCTAATATCAAAATCATATTGTGATAAAAATTCTAACCACCTTCTCTGTCTGGCATTTAGATTAGGCTGAGTGAAAATATATTTCAGTCCTAAGTGATCAGTTTTCAACTCAAAAGGTTTCCCAAGTAAATAGTGTCTCCAGACTTGAAGCGCATGAACAATGGCAGCAAGCTCCAAATCATGAGGAGCATAATTCAGCTCATGTAACTTAAGTTTTCTACTTTCATATGCTATGACTTGATCATTTTGTAACAAAACACCTCCAAGGCCTTCCCCAGAAGCATCCGTTACAACAGTAAAGCTCCCATTAGGGTCTGGTACAGCTAATATAGGTGTGGAAGTCAACTGGCTTTTCAGACTTTTGAAAGCCACTTCGCACTTATCATTCCAAATAAATTTCTTATCCTTCTTCTGCAATGAAGTTATCGGTGCAGCTACTTTAGAAAAATCCTTAACAAATTTTCTATAATAACCAGCAAGACCCATGAAGCTTCTTACTTCGTGCACATTCTTTGGTGCAGGCCACTCAGTTATTGCCACTATTTTTGAAGGATCTACAGCAATTCCTTCTTTACTAATGACATGACCCAAATAGTGAACTTCTGAATCAAAGAAAGAACATTTGGATAACTTACCATACAAATTTCTTTTTCTCAAAATTCCCAAAACTATCTTCAAATGCTCATTGTGCTCCTCAACGCTTTTAGAATAAATGAGAATATCATCTAAGAATACAAGTACAAACTTGTCCAAATATTCTTGAAAGATATTATTCATTAAGTTCATAAAAGTTGCGGGTGCATTAGTTAATCCAAAGGGTAGAACCGTGAATTCATAATGTCCGTACCTTGTTCGGAAAGCTATTTTATGAATATCTTCTTCTCTAATCCTTAACTGATGATAACCAGATCGAAGATCTATCTTAGAATAAACCGCTGCCCCACGCATTTGATCAAATAAATCGTCGATCCTTGGAAGTGGATATCTGTTCTTGATTGTTACTTTGTTCAACATCCGATAATCAATACACAGCCTAAGTGTTCCATCCTTCTTTTTCACAAATATTATAGGCGCTCCCCAAGGTGAAACACTTGGTCTAATCAAACCTTTAGACAAAAGTTCTTGCAATTGTGCCTTAAGCTCGACTAACTCTGTAGTAGTCATCCGATAAGGTGCTTTGGAAATAGGTTCCGTTCCTGGTTTGATTTCGATGGTGAAGTCAAATTCCCTCTTGGGTGGTAACCCTGGTAATTCCTCGGAAAAACATCCCTGAAACTTTGTAGTAGAGGAAATCGTTTCATGGAATCACCATCTTCTTCTAAAAATTCAGATATCTTTACTGCATAAAGGGTACATCCTTTGTTTTTAGCCTTTTTAAGCTGCATAGCTGACAGTTTTCTAACTGAAATTTCCCATTTAACCCCTTGAATCTCTATTGTTTCTAGCTGATCATCTAAACATCTTATATTCTTTTCATAGCAGTCTACTTTTGCTTTATGTTCAGCTAACCAATTGACACAATGACAATGTTGTAAGACCCCAAAGGTGTAACAAAGAGGTCAACTTCCATGGAAAAGTTAGGTAAGTCAAGGACTACCCCAAAAAGACACATACTCACTGTATGAACAGAGTTATTACCATACTGTACAGTCCAAGATTTATCCATTTTTCTAGCTTTTCTCTTAAGTTTAGAAGCAAGTTTATTAGAAATAAAGCATTCAATAGCTCCTGTATCAAAAATAATAGTGACAGGTATGCCAAATAACTTACCCGGAACTTCTATAGGTGTCACTTGCTTTTCAAATTACTTTGTATGCTCACTGCGGCATGTATCTTATGCTACTGACACGATCTTCCTTCTTCAAAGGGCACTTGATTTGCGTAGTGGTCTTTGCCACAATTGTAAAGCAGCACTGCTACAGTCCCTTTAGGCTCAAAATTGCCTCCAGTCTTGTAATTATCACGTTGTCCTCCATAGGGCTTCTACCCATTGTTATAATTTTTGGAAAAATTATCCCTTACATTTCCAGCAGGCTTATTTGCTACTGCTTTCTTACTATTATCCCCTGGAAACTTACTTTTGTTTCCAAACTTTTTCCATGGTCCCTTTTTGGGTGCAAGAGAGGTTGAAGAAGGGTTTGCAATCTTCTTCCACACTTCCTCTTTATGAGTAGAAATAGCCTTTAATTTCTGTTCTTATCTTATGGCCTTTTCAACAACTCCTTCCATAGTGGTTGGACTGTGAACATCGACCTCTCCCCCTATCACGGGATTCAATCCCATGATGAATTTCCGTATTCTGAACTTCTCGTCAGTTTGATACTGCGGTACATACTTGAGGAGTTTTATAAGTCGCTCCCAGTATTCGATTTTGTTAGCTTCCCTTGAGCTAAGTTCTGGAATTCTGTCATTTTCTGATCATAGAAAAGTTGTGGCAGCCATCGTTGCCTAAAATAGCCCTTAAATTGATCCCAAGTAATATTGGTCTCATCAATATTTAACTCGCTTCTGACTATCCCACCACAAAGATGCTTCATGGGAAAGCTGATAGGCTCCCAAATAGCTTTGGTTTCCTTTGAGAAGTTTCTTATTGCAAAGTACTTATCCATTTCTTGAGCGGTTCTTAACTCCATCTCCTAATGTGGTGCCATCATACTTAGGTGGGCTTATCCTTTTTATATCATTAGTGAGTTCTGCTGCCAACCTGGCCTTTTTGTTTTCTGGTTGGACAGGTGCATTTCCAGCATTAATATCAACACCCAAATCGGGGTTGTCCTCAGGAGGTTGCTGATTGTTATTACCAGCTTCTTCATCCTCCTCATTTCCCATCACCTGCTGTTCAAGTACAACTAAACGATCTCTTGTGTCCAACAGGGAAGCAAGGATCTCATCAAGTTTTTGGGTTGTTGCTGCCCCTCCTTCAGGTGGAGCATTATTCACAACGTTCCCCCTTGTTCTAACCATTTTCTGTTACAAGAAAATTCAGGTTTTTATCAGATTATGGACACAATAGGTCCAAGAGCTGCAACCTTCAGCTCTGATACCAAGATGTAACATCCTCATTTTTATACATTAGAACAAGTAATTTTTTTTTTTGACAAATGCTTCCTGGTTCTAAATACATAATTTAGAACTCACAAATCAAAACAACCATTCTCATAATCAGATAACCATATGCAGCTGTAATGACTCGGAGTACCTCCGATCTATTCATTCCATGACTCGGTAATCTACCGATCTATTCATGAGTATTAAGAGTTGGCATTTTATTTAACACATCACTCTTGCGGTTCTCTTCCCTATTCTGGGATTCAGAATGCTCTGTCTAAGGAACCTATCTGAATAATTGTTACCATTATTCATCGGCATCTCATCCCTTAGACTAGGTGACTTAGGACAATGCAATCAGTAGCTTGCAATACTTTGGCCAAAGATTTGAAACATACCACTTATGTCTCGTATTCCTTGATGGCATACTCGTCAATCTAGAATACGTCCTTCACCCCATTCCTATGTTATGTAGAATGTCTTATACTGACTTCTGTCAGACTCTCCTGTCCCAAGTTATTCACTCAGGAACGGATTAGTAAGATGACAATGTTATAGGGATGCTCCCGAGGACTAGGGATACGCTGACATACTGGGTCAACCCTAGTTAATCCAGTGTGTCAAGATACCCCGAGTCTCCTAGGGCAGCCTTATAACGTGACCACATTCCTAATCAGTCCCAGAGTAACTTGTTCAAGTTTAAGGTGTAAATCTTAACGATCAATGCAAAGGGTGTCGTCATAAGTCACCTACATTGTTGTATCTTCGAGAAGATCCTAATCTTCTCGAAGGTACAACCCTGCAGTTGACTTGTGCCGTCAACCTTTAAATCCACCTCGAAAAGATCTACTTATTAATAAGTGTTACATACGTTGAGTTAAAATTATACTATAAGACGCTCCCTTAAGGTTAGTCTTTCCCAATCCCTGGGTTCCTCACCTTAGAATTAAATCCTTAACCTTGACATGTTAGACCAGCAACTAGACCTTGTTGTTTGAGACTAAATGCTTGAATTTCTTCAAGCTTCGACACTGCTGACACATGCTTCTAAATAAAAGAATACCTCACCTCATAGTCATCTAGGCTCTGGCTGAAGAAAGCAATTGGCTGCTCATCATTGTCCTTGTTCTGCTGTACCAAAATGGCAGAAATAGTGTCATTACCTCCAAATGCATAGAGGATAAAATCCTTGGAGAAGTCTAGGTTGATGAGAGTTGGTGCTTGAGAGATGGCTTCTTTGATTTCTTCAAAACTCTCCTTGCCTTCTGTTGTCCACTTGAAAGCCATGCTCTTCTTTAACATTTTGGTGATGGGCTTGACAAGGGCTACAAAATCTGGGACAAACCTCCGAACAAAGTTTATCCTCCCCAAGAAACTCTGAAGGGATTTCTTGTGGCTTGGAAATGGTAGTGCTCTTATGGCTTCGACTCTCTCTGGATCAATTGCTAATCCTTCTTTGGAGACAATATGGCTAAGGAGGTTTCCTTCATGTGCAAGAAATATGCACTTCTTAGGATTCAAAGACACTCCAAATTTCCTACACCTCGTGAAAACTTGTCTCAAATGAGAGAGGTGGTCTGCTGCATTTTTTGAAAAAACAGTGATATCATCAAGGTAAATCAGCACCACGTTGTTAATCAAACCTTTGAACGCCATGTCCATTGCTCTTTGGAAGGTAGCACCAGCATTGGATAGCCCAAATGGCATCTTCCTGTATGTAAAAGTCCCCCATTTGGTTGTGAAGGCTGTCTTGAACTGGTCTTCTTCCTTCACCATAATCTGATTGTAGCCGGAGTAGCCATCAAGTAGTGAAAACCTCTCGGAGCCAGCCACAACTTGCAAGATTTGCTCCATGGAAGGGAGTGGGTAATGGTCCTTGAGAGATGCTCTATTTAAGTCTCTGAAATCAACACACAATCTGATCTCTCCACTCTTCTTTCTGACTGGAACCAAGTTGGCAACCCAACTAGAATGCTTGATTGGGAATATGATTCTTGACTCAATCAGCTTGTCCAATTCTTTCCTCATGAGAGGCTCCATGTGTGGATTGACTGGTCTTTGTTTTTGCCTGACAGGCTTAGTATTTGGATCCAATTCAATGGTATGCTAAGCTAAGTTGGGATTGAAACCTTTCAAATCTTCATAGCTCCATGCAAACACATCAAGGAACTCTTGACACAAGCTGTATGAACTCATACCTTTCTTGATCAGTTGTCATCTTTCCAATTTGCAATGGTTTGTTCTCTTCTACCAAGATGGATATTGAATCCTCTCTCTTGACCTAAATGTTTGCTTTCTCCTTTCTAAACTGATCATTGGGATTAAAAATGGACTCCAAAGTGATAAGTCCCTTGGGCAGCTTGTTAGTTCTCAGCTGTACCACTTGGTCACCATATTGCTGTTCCAATTTTTCTTGATTCTTAGCTAAGAACTTAGTTTCTTCTTGCAAGAAATGGATGATTTGCTGGTCATTCTCAAACACTTGCCAACTAACATTGTTATCTGGCACTGAAGGCCTCACAATCATGTGGATGTTTGGTTGTACCTTGTCTTGTTGAATGCTTTCCACAATGTCAAAGGCTGCCCCTACTGCTGCAAGCCTGTCAGTAGCTTGATTCTCTTTCCTAGGAATGGATTTGATGCCAAAACCCTCAAAATATTCCATGAGGTCCCACACCCTGTTCTTGTAGCACCTGAGTAGATCATTCTTGGTAGCATGCTGTCCCTTGACCTGATTTACAATCAATTCACTGTCACCAAAGACTTGCAAGTTCTTTATTTTCTTCTTGATTTCCCAATGCATCCCTTGCACTAAGGCTTCATATTCAGCAGTGTTATTGGAGCATGCAAACTGAAATCTAAAAGCTGAATAGTACCTTACTCCTTGAGGTGAAACAAGCATGGCTCCACCTCCTGTACCTTGTCTACTTCTTGATCCATCAAAAAACAGCTGCCATACCTTATTGTCATCCTTGTGGTTTGGCTTGGTGATGTTAGGAATAGGCTAATTTTCTTCATGTATACAATAGACCCCTAGCTCAGATTCTTCTACTTCTTGATAAGGATCAAAAGCATGTACCTTGTTTGCCCATTTATCAAGAGTTAGATTTGGGATGCTCCCAACCTTGGTGTCAGCTTCATCGGTGCTTGGGTGGTCTTCTTGATCAAATGCTGAACAATTGGCGTTGATTTGACTTAGAGTGTAAGGCTCAATGTGGAAGTTTGCAATAGGTTCAGACCTTATTGTAGCCTTAGTTCCTTACCTCGTTCTAAATAGCATGTGTGACCAATCATCAGAAAAATATCCCCCAATCTTGGCTGTGAAGTCCCTTGACAAGCATAGGGTAAAGAGTGGTGGAAGGTCTATGACTGATACATCTTGTGAAACAACAACATTTGGACATGCGTGCAAGGTAAGACTCAAGTTTATAATCACCCCAACTGTTGTTACCGCTGTCCCATCCAGTTGCACTACCCCTTTGGATATGGTTTCATACTGGATCCCTAGCTGATTAGCTATTTGTTTAGGCATCACTGAGCTACTTGCCTCGGAATCTATCATGCAATTGTGCACTAACTGATTTCCAATGATTAATGAAACATAGAAAGGAGGGGGATTCAACATTTTACCTTGCTATCCTCCATGATTTCCCTCGGGCTGATTAGCATTTGTGAGCACTTTCTCTTGCATCTGAACTTGTTGATTCGAAGTTGGCCAGTCCTTCATGGCAGCTTGTAACAAGTCTCTTTGGCCTGGGATAGATAGGGATTCCCACATTGATATATTAACATTTGTCTTCTTCATCTGATCAATGATACTGAATGGTGATGAAGGATCTCTTTGTTGTCCCTTTGCTTGTACATTCACTCCTTGCACGTGGGCAACAATAACTAGTATTTGAGTTGGTCTAGGAGCTGTTCTTGGCTGCCCTTGTGCATTTGAAATTGGATTTTGCTTGCCAACCATTTGTGGAGCCATGGAAGGTTGTGGATTTGTTGGAGCTAATGGCTGTTCTTCACCCAAATTCCTTCTTTTTGACCTTGTGTTAGCTGTAACACCTTGGGAAACTACCTAATTCATGCCACAAAATCCTTTGCTTGCCAATTTACCAACGTCTTTGTCATTTGGGGCTGATTGTTGTTGGAATATTTCTTGTTGTTGGTTGTTTCCTCGATCGCCCTCACCCTCCACACCAAAGAGTTGTCACCATTAATGCTTGATTCAAAGCACCATTGAAGCACATGGATTGGTTATGAGGTTCATTGCATGGAAAACACCAGTCATACTCTGAGCAATGTTGTTTTGTGTTGGCACCAATGCCTTAGAGGCGAGATATGGCATTTGGATTGTAGGGCTGAAATGGTCTATTGGTAAGAGGCCTTGTTTGATTTATATTTCGCAGCTGGATTAGGTGGTCTTTGTGTGGTTGGTATGGCTGCTGTTAGGCTGAGCTTGGGGCTAGTAAGAAGGTTTAAAACCTTGGGCTTGTTGCCTCTTGAGAGTAACCAGCTCATTGCCTAGGTTTTACTGAGTTGCTTCATGACTTCTTGAAGCACATTTGGGGCACTTGGAGATGAAGTAGAAGCTTCATTTGAACTCGATTTCTAGGAGTGGGAGAAGGAGCTAAATTAGGTGCTTGATTGGTATTTGGACTCTCTATACTTGGAAACAATGGCATGGGAGGTCTAGGGGCTAGTTTTTCAGCTTGGATCAAACAATTTTCAGCCCTAATGGCAATGTTATAAGCCATAGGGATAGTTATGCCTCCCATGGACTGAATCAACATAGAAATATCAGAATTTAGAGATTTGAGATAGTAGAGAAAAGCACCTTCTCGCTATTAGTGTCCGACCGCCACTGGAATTCTCTCCCAAGTCTTTTGAAATATGTGTAGACACCTAAAATTGGTTTCTCAATTTAGTGTCCCTCACATTCGCTTTAGGTAACCCGGGGCACGTTCACGTCACCAACTATCCCCTTGGGATATTATCCAATTTTGATTTAATCACTTATTCTAAATTTAATTCATCACATCACATCTTACCCATGAGTAATTAAATAATTAAATATTTAATTACGCTTCTTCCCATGCATCTTAATCACTTATCTACCCCAAATTTATTCTACCCATGTATCACATCCATTTTTAATCTTCCCTAAGCGGGATATTTCCCGTGGTCGGGATAAGTCTTGTCTTTTTCGAATCGATCAATTTTGGCCATCTCGGGAGTCTTCTCCGCGATCGGCGCCGACCCATTTGGTCGGCGCCGATTTTATAGGAGCGGCGCCGATTATAAAAGCAGGTCCATAGCTCAGTTCGAAGGACCGAAAAAGAGACGAACGAGCGAAAGAAAGCACTTACGCACGAACAGAGAGCGAGAAAGATTCAGGTTGCAAGAAAGAGAGATCTTTTTAGCATCAATTGTCTCAGTTAGGGCAGATCCTGTCCTAATCAATCCCTGAGAGGAGCACCGTTACTCTGCTCGTATCATATCAACATCATACACCACCATCTATCATCTAGTGACTCTGTTCCAGCGTCTCTCCATCTTCGGCACATCTTGCAGACTACATTCACCTTCCAATCCCCGAATCTCATCGCATGCGCCCCACGATTGGTCATCGCCTTGATTGACATCGATCTTATCGATCGACGCCGATCAGTCCCGGTCGACGCCGATCACATCAGTCGCCGCCGATTCTACCCAGTCGACGCCGATTTCACTGCAGACAGGTAAAAGGTCACAGGTAACACAAATCCAGCATTATTTCGCAGTTCCCTGTTTTCTGTACTTTCTGTCTGCTGTTCAGTTTCTGTTTTATTACTGCAATCAGAAAATCTAGTCTTTATTTACATCTTTTATCATGTATGCTTCTTTTCTTTATTGAAAACGTGGACTGACATCCGCCAAGGAAGTTTATCGCTTAGGACCGCTTCTCGGGCAGTCCACCCAAATATCTTCTAACGCCATCTTTTTCTGTCAAGCACCGGTGTTTTGCAGGTTACTCGGATCTATTGTGTAAATTGCTCGTGTACGCCCGTCTTGTCTACATCGGCTTCCTCATCCGTCTACATCTTCATCAGGTATCGATTTCATTGAGGTTTTTCAGGGTTTTTGTGCTTAGTTTGGTGCATTAACTTGGACAGGTAACAAGCGCGAAATTCTTGATCTACATTCTGGCACGCCCGGTGGGACCCAACCAAAGTCCCTTATTGGTAAGTTCATTTCTTTTCTAGTTTTGAACTTTGTTCCTTTTCTTCACTGATTTCTATCAGTCCTATTTGAGCATTTCTGTTCATCATTTCAATCTTGCTTTTTAAGTAAATCATTATCTCGGAAATTTTTCTATTTTTAGAAATTTTTTCGTTTCACCATTATCTGGATGTATCTTTCCGGATCTTGTTTGTTGTTTGCTTGATCTTTTCTTGCGGAGCACTTTGCTTGCTCGTGGGATTGTTCGAGGGGAAGAGCTCAACAACACGCTTTTTGAAGTCCACACACCTTGGAGAGCTAAACCTACAGGTATTCCTCTTTTTCGGTGTTTTCTTTTTTTTTTTTTTAGGATTTCTTTGTTGGTTATCTATCACATCCAAATACTTCAGTTTTTTTTGGTGCTTAAAAAGAACTTAATCGCATTTGGGAAAGAACTTGTTTGACTTGTCTTCATCGAAATCAAACATTTCGTTTTAAGTGCTTAAAAAGAACCTTTTCTTTGTCATTGTTGCATGCTTTTTCATCTAGTTTTAATTAGGTTGGAGAATTGATCAAAATCGGTAGTGACACTATTTGATTTTTATTTTTCACCCTTGCACACAAAGCCAAAATCACTAGGTATAAAGCATTTAAACAAAACTCCTTCCCGGCCTCATCTACTTGGAAGTGATATCCAAGGGAAGAGCCTACGTGTACTCGGGCCGCGCTATAAATTCACGGAAGATTTTGGTATATATTGGCAAAGCACCCGACTCCCTTATCGCAGCGGTGTGTGAAGTGCGGGGGTAGGCCCCTATATCAAGCCACGTACCGGTCTTTTACTGAAGTGCCTTCGGGACTCCTCACCAAACATTACCCAAACCATCCCTAGTTTGGCTATCTGAGTAGTTCCTGTTCTAAAAAGCCTTCCCTAACATTTTCTTTTCTTAAAAGCATCAAAATTTAAAGGAGATAATCACTTGCGCTGCTTGAATTGTTTGTGCATTAGCTAGGACAATCTTCTTTCTTGCTTGCTTATGACGGTTATCACCCGGTCACAATCTAGGAAAATGGCCCAACAGGTTCCTTCTTCCTCCGAAATCACCACCAGCGTGGATGTTTCGGCACCCCTCCAATCTTCCTCGGGACCACTGTTAGTGGGTTCCCCCTCATGGTCGTATAATCCTTTCCATCAAGCCAAAACAATCCCATCACGTCCAGCTTCTCCTAGTCCATCAGAAATATCTTCTGACTTGGAGTCTATCCTCGCGGGGATCCTGAATTTCAGGCTCTCCTTGATCGTAATCCGGTAGCCCTCATGGACTACCTAGTACACAAGTCCATTCGAATATCTGATCAAGGACCACCAATCCAACAAGTGTACGATTATCCTCGTGGTTCATCCCAGGCCTATGTAGAACAGTTTTCATCCTCTCTCCCGTCTCGAGCCACGGAAAAGGGGGAGGTTCTTGTGCCTCCTTTTTCTCTTCCACCTACCATGTCAACTAGTTCTCAATTAGTCTTACCTATCCCTAACATCGCAGTTACCTCGAATATTCCACAACCCGTTTCTGAGAGGTCTTCTGCCCTTGCTATGGTAAATGCGTCTGCACACCCGCACATTGCCGTCAATTCATCTATGCCCTCCATCGTTTCCCAAGGTCAATACCTCTTCATGAGCCAACCCTCCGAATAGTCAATTGGCTCCTACTTCTCGTCCTCTAGGGGGTCTTTCTTCCAATATTCCAGCGACTGTGACATTCGCCCATCCTCTAGTATCGGCACCCTTGATACCTAATTCGGCAGTAGAAGGCCCCTTTCAGGTCTTGTTCCCCAACATGTCCAAACCAACCAACACCCATATTCCTCAATCTGTCCCGATCCAATCAACAAACATAGGAGTCCACCAATCACAGGCTCCATCCGTCACCCAACCTTTATTTTCTCAACCCCTTATTATCTCACAGCCTGCCTATACGCAAGCTATCTCACAGCAAATACCCCACCCGGTGTCACCCAGAACACCTGGTTATTCCTCTTATCATCCTATCCAACAACAGATGAATCCCCCATTGACACCTCAACAACACCCACTACTTGCTTCTTATGTAGGACATACCAATGTACCTCCTCCCCAATCCGACGTAGTTCAAATTCTCTTCAAGAAAATTGCAGACTTGGAAGCCTCCACAAAAGGAGCCCGTCCTTCATACTCCTTTGAAGAAGTGTGCAATGAACCCATTCATCCTTCGGTGGCTTTTAAGCCTTATCCTCCCCAATGGGAACTTCCCAAATTCTCAAAATTTCATAGCCGGGAAGACCCCCAACAACATCTGCGAGCATTCAAACATGCTTGCTACCTTATCGTCCAGGATCAGGAACTCATGCTCCGTACCTTTCCTATGTCTCTAGCGGGTCCCGCTTTGGACTGGTACAATAACATCCCTCAACATTCTTTGTTTTCTTTCTCTCAATTGGCCCAGATGTTTGTTGAAAACTTCTCAATAAATATCGCGCATAAGATCTCAATCACAGATCTTTATAACATTCGCCAATTCGACGATGAGTCTATAGCAGACTTTGTCGCTCGTTGGAGAGGGATAATCAACCAATTGTCTTTCTCCCTTCCTCAATCCCAACAAATCGAGTTGTTCACCCGATCTTGTGCTAATCACATTTCTTCCACTCTAAGGATCCAAACTTTTCATACCTTTGAAGAGGCCTTTACAATGGCACGCAAACTTGAATCTCGCGCCATTGAACAAGGGAAGCTAAAACTTCGCTCCAAATCTAAACCAGATTTCTCTCGCTTTACCAAACCAAATTCTTTCCCTCCTAAAGATAAGAATCAAGGGTCCACAAATGCTATCGTATTAAAAACACCAAGAACCGATAGTACTCCTAATCAACCATCACGAAGAGACCCTTCATCTACTCGAAAAGGGCCTTCATCTTCTCGATCCTTCGCTCCATTGGGGGAATCATATGCCTCTATCTTAGAAAAAATGTTGGAAGTTCGCATGATCGAACTTCCACCCATTAGGGATATTGATGAAAGTCGAGAACGTCCTTTCTGGTATAGGGAAAATGATTTTTGCCACTATCATAGAACCAAGGGTCATGACATCGAGCGATGCCAGACTTTCAAAAACCTTGTCCAAAAATTCATTGATAAAGGCGAGCTTATTCTGGATAACCCAAATGCTCCCCCAAATCAAGCACTGGACGTTTTCAAACAACCCTTCCCCAATCATGCCCCAAATCATAATTCTTCGGAATCTCAAAAACCAAACACCCACACTATCAATTTCATCTCTACCGAGGAATCTTCTTCTGAAACCAATCTATCCGCAAACACATCAATCGAATCAGATCCTCCTTCCTCTTCATCAATCACGGGAGTTCCAATATCTTTAGATAGTCCACCTTTGAATATCCCTACATTGCTAAACACGGAGTCATCTCTCTCCGCTCCTTTGTCCGATCTCCCATCCATACCGAGACAGTGTCATCCTCATCTGTCTCATCATCAGACATTCTTTCAATGCTCGAGGCAATCACATCCCTCCGAGTTTCCACTACGGACACATCTACTTCCGTTGCTCCCATTCCCGCCGCAACTATGCCTTTGGTGAATGTACCCATAATTGTGCCGACTTCGACGGAAGTGTCTTCGATCTTGACCCTTCCTATCTCTTTTCCAACTACATCAGAAGTTCTCCCTCCGCAAGGCACTCCTTCTTCATCACTCCCTTCTCCCATCAATAGTGTTACTTCACCTATTAAGGAAAAATCAAAAGAAGTAACACCAACACTTGCACACTCGATTCCTCAACCTAAACCGCGACAACCAAAATCTAACACTACACCATCAGTACCATCCCACTTGCTTCCTCCGAAAAGGTTACAGTCACCTTATGCCGTGGAAGTTGTCACCATCCCTGAAAAAGGAAAACCCATATTTCGAACCATCAAGACCCTTGGTGCTCTTCCACAAAAATCTCTCTCCACGCCTCATAAACGATTGGATTTGCCCGTTGAGAAGGCGTCTTCTTCTACACATCCATCAAAGTCATCATCTTCTTCTTCATCAACACCCCTAAAAGTAGACTTACCTACCAAAAAGATGCCACCTCTTCCATCAAGATCCTCATCTTCGTTACCAACAACCAAAGCACCCTATATTCCTCCTATTACACCTACCTTGAGGACTTTTCCCTCACCTAAATCAACATTATCTAAATCATCCGTAAATCCGACTAAGCAACCCCCTTTGTCTCCAAAGACCGCAAAATCTGTCACACCTCCATCCTCCTCAAAATCTATCTTAGGGGCTCCCCCTCCACCAAAGTCAATCATGTCTCATTTACTCCCATCCCAAGCACCCAAGACTGCTCCTCCAAATGTCCAAACAAATAAGAGGATCCCTAATAAAACTGTTAAACCTAACATGCAAGTTCTTTTACCTAGGCAGTCGGTTAATGTAAAAGAACCATCTTCATCATCTCCATCCTCATCTTCGTCTACCGGATTTTACACCGAAATCCTTCATCAACTTATCCAATCTTCATCTATAACCCTTCCTCCGATTAAACCATATAACCCGAAAGGAGTGAAACCGGCTTGGTTTAACTCTGATTTGATTTGTGCCTACCACCGTACTCCGGGTCATGATACTGAGGGATGTAAAGCTCTCCAAGCCGTTATCAAAACCTTCTAGAAGATAGTGACCTTTTGCTGGAGGAGGAGGAACAAATACCTCCTGTCACCCTAGCCTCATCCGAACCTCAACCATCCATTCAGACCTCTAGTGGTTCCACGCCGCCTGATCTTCCACCCTCTCAAATTGACATGATCCATATCGCCACTAGAACCCAACGTTATCATAACCCATCTTCATCTTCAACATCTAGACCACGGGTTGTCATTTCTGCAGCCCCTGAAGGCGTGTCTCCTTCCTCATCAGCCCCACGACCCAAGGTCTCCATTCGTGCTGCACCTCGGACTCAAGTTCCCGTATCCGTTGAGGAGAGTGTCATGAAGCAGCTCACCCAAGCTCCGGTCAAAATGTCTCTTTTTGACCTCATCCAATCCTCCCCACAACATCGCCAGGCTCTAATCGATAATCTGCGTCGCATCGCAGTAAATTCCGATGAGCCCCAACCCTTCGAGTTGGTTGTTGGATTGAATGGTCCATCGACCGCCATTTCTTTTGAGGATTCAGAAATTCCTCATCTTTCTTCAGAGGATTTGGAGGCTCCCCTCTTCATCACAGTCCAAGTCAATAACACTGCCTTAAAACGTGTTATGATCGATAGTGGAGCTGCTCTCAACGTCATCTCCTCCCACACATTCGAACAACTTAAGTTACCAAAGAATGTGGTGTCACCTCCACCCTTCGCCCTTCGATCATTTAACGATCAGCTAGCAGTCACTCTAGGAACTGTGGTCTTACCCATCCGAGTAGGTAAGAAGCTGCTCCATGAACTCTTCTATATTGTCGAAGGAAAATTCCACTATAACATGATCCTCGGACGCTCCTGGATTCGCGCAATGCATTGTGTCCCATCCACCCTCCATCGATGCCTAAAATATCAATATGAGGGCAAAATATACACCCATCCAGGAGATCCTTTTCCTTCCGCACAATGCGACATGACCACTAGGTCTGCCCCTTTAAAAGAAAATACATCTTCTCCAGATGGGGCCTCATCTTCTTCCATACCTGCAACCAAACTACCGGATTTACAAAATCTGGAAGAGACATTGCAGCGTTTCTCACTAGGAGAGCTTCCTCTCTTTTCTTTCGATGCCCATCTCAAACCTAATGAGTATGGTAGACCAGACAAACAACCTGAATATCAACCAGGTCTCGGTCGCATCATCACCATTGGTTTTCCCAATCAATGAGACCAATTTCATCTACGGTGGTCTTGATACACCTCATTATCGCCTGATTCTCCTCCTAGAGCCAAACCTTACCTAACAGGGTTTGATTATCTACAGAATCCCACGTTTGCAAAAACTTATCTATATCGATGCGCGTGGAAAGGTTTTGGCCTTGGAAAATATGAACAAGGTATACATGATCTCAAATCCATTCCTACTCTCATGCCACATCAAAAATTTGGGTTAGGATTTAAACCCCTTTCAGAGGCCACCGTCACTATTCTTGATGAACCTCTTCCTACTAAGGAACCATCTTCTCCCACTAAATCAGAAGCATCACTTGATGTGGATGACGACATTTCCATCCCACCTAACTTTTTTTTTTGATCAATACCATTTCCTTAGGGCCGTTAGTCTATGAGACTAACAATCGGTCCGCTTCTATACCATTAATCTTTCCTGAAATAGTTGGAGACGACTCTCCTACTATCAACACTATCCACTGTGCGGATGACGATTCTGTCCTCACCTATCTGGGGGCAGAGGATTCTTATCTCCCCAAAACTATTCCTTCTGACACGTCTACCCTTCTCAACGAAGCCACTATCGACCTTAATATAGGGACTTCTGAAGACCCTCGCATCATTAAGGTTGGCCAATCCCTTAATCCACAGGAGTTAGGGGACTTTACCGCTTTTCTCTCCAAACATCGTCAAGCCTTTGCTTGGTCATATGAGGATATGCCAGGGCTCGATCCCGATATTGTGGTCCACAATATCGTTACCCTTCCCAACATCAAACCAGTCAAGCAAAAATTGCGTAAAATGCACCCTAGAGTAGCCCTTCTTGTCAAAGAAGAGTTACAGCGCTTGCTCTCGGCTAACTTCATCCAACCCATCGATTATCCGCAATGGGTGTCCAATGTAGTACCAGTAACTAAGGCTACTGGGAAGATTCGAATTTGTACCGACTTCCGGGATCTTAATCTTGCCTGTCCAAAGGATGATTTTCCTCTTCCTAATATCGATCAACTCGTAGATTTAACTGCGGGTCATGAGATGCTTTCTCTTATGGATGGTTTCTCTGGATATAATCAAATCCTCATCGCACCAGAAGACCAACATAAGACCTCCTTCATAACCCCTTGGGGGACCTTTTGCTATCGTGTCATGCCTTTTGGCCTTAAGAACGCAGGAGCAACCTATCAACGAGCAATGACATACATCTTCCATGACCTCTTACACAAAACTGTAGAGGATTATGTTGACGATCTCCTCGGCAAATCCAAACGCCGTCAGGATCATCTTTTCATCCTTGCACCTCTCTTTGAGAGGCTTGTCCGCTTCTGTCTTCGTCTAAATCCAGCTAAGTGCGTATTTGGCGTTCTCACTGGTAAACTTTTAGGTTTTATCATTTCCATCAGGGGCATTGAAGTCGACCCCGCGAAAATAAAAGCTATCCTTGAGATGCCTCCCCCTTCTAACCTAAAGCAACTCCGCAGTCTCCAAGGACGTCTTCAGTCAGTGCGTCGCTTTATCTCCCAATTGTCGGACCGTTGTCAACCTTTTCACCATCTTCTCCGTAAGAATGTTCATTTTGAATGGGATGAGCATTGCCAAAAGGCCTTTGATGATCTCAAAGCTTATCTTCTTTCTCCACCTGTGCTTACACCTCCACGCGAGGGGGAGCCTTTCTATCTTTATATCTCTGTGACTGACCATGCTCTGGGAGCCATGATCTCGCATCGGGACACTTGTGGTAAAGAACAAGCTATCTATTACATCAGTCGCACCCTCCATGAGTATGAGACACGTTACTCCGAAGCTGAAAAACTATGTTGCGCTCTCTTCTTTGCAACTTCTAAGCTTCGTCACTATCTCCTTAATCATAAAACTTACATTGTCACAAGTGTCAATCCACTTAAGACAATCCATGCAAAACCTTATCACAATGATCGTATCACTCGTTGGCTCATGCTCATGACAGAATTTGACCTCGAGTTTATCCCGCAAAAGGCTATCAAGGGTCAGGTTATTGCAGATCAATTAGCTGATGCTCCTCTTCCGGACACTCGTGACCCCCTTGCTCAATTCCCCGATGAATTTATCCAACAAATTGATTTTGGTCTATCTCCATTTAAAGTAAAACTCTTCTTTGATGGATCCAAATGCCAGCAAGGGGGAGGTGCGGGTTTCGTGATGATTCCTCCTTGGGGTATGCCTATCCCAGTCGCACACAAATTAAACTTTGAGTGCACCAATAATATGGCTGAGTACGAAGCTCTTGTCTTAGGTCTTCAAAATGCCATTAATCTCGGCGCTCGTCATATTGACATCTTTGGTGATTCTGAACTCATCGTTAACCAAGTCACGGGTGTCTATCAATGCAAGAATGATATCCTTCAAAAATATCGCGACATCGTTCTTGCCCAACTCCAATCTTTCGACAAGTTCACTATCCAAGCCATTCCGCGTACTGCAAATCGATTCGCAGATACCATGGCCTCTTTAGCCTCCCTTATCCCGCCTTTTACCGAAGACTCGCGTCTTTATGTGGCTGTGCAACGATTGGATCAACCATCTTATCTTGGGCAACTAACGTCAATCAATGCTGTCACAACCCATACTCAGGATGAGTGGTATCAACAGATAGTTGATTATCTATCTCATTCGGTCCTTCCTCCAGATTTGTCTCCCAATGGTAGAAGGTCTTTTGTCCAACGCGCCAATCGCTACACTATCCTAGGCGGGATTCTTTACAAGCGCGGCTTTGATGGTATTTTGCTTCGATGCCTCAAAACCCATGAATCATCTAAAGCTATTCAGGAGGTCCATGACGGTATCTGTGGTGGACATTTTAGTGGCTTAGCTGTAGCCAAGCGTATTTTACGTTTGGGATATTATTGGCCTTCTCTTAATCAAGATTGTTGTGAATACACTAAGAAGTGCATCAAGTGTCAGCAACATTCCAATCTCACGCACATCCCTAGTCAGGCTTTGCAACCTGCGGCGGATTTGTGGCCTTTTTCGCAGTGGGGTCTTGATCTTATTGGTCTCATCAATCCTCGTTCTTCACAGCATCATCATTCTATCATTACCGCCACTGAGTACTTTACTAAGTGGGTAGAAGCTATCCCCTTTCTTCAACAAAGGCTAAACCCATAGTTGATTTTGTCTATCAACACATCATTTGTCGCTTTGGCGTTCCACACAAGCTAATCACAGATAATGGTAAGTCTTTCAAAAACGCTGATTTGCAGAATCTCTGCAATGCTTTCAATATCAAGCTCAGTTTTTCTTCTCCATACTACCCTCAAGCTAATGGTCAAGCCGAAGCTTCCAATAAAACTTTGCGTAATATCCTCGCAAAGGTAACTAGTCGAGCTGGTAGGGATTGGCATCTACATATCCCTTTTGCTCTCTGGGCTTATCGGACTAGCATTCGTACTCCTACTGGTGCTACTCCCTTCTCTCTCGTCTATGGGTCTGAGGCCGTCCTTCCTTTGGAGGTCCAAATCCCATCTCTCCGTGTTTCTCTCAGAGAATTTATCTCCGATGAGAATTATCGTCAAAATCGTCTAGCACAACTTGAACTATTAGATGAGCGGCGTCTTAACGCTCTTGATCATCATCAGGTTTATCTCGAGCGTGTCAAACGTGCTTATAACAAGCACTTGCAACATCGTGACTTCAAAATTGGTGATCTTGTTCTTAAGGAAAATCAAAATGTCACTACACTCGAAAGAAGTCAACGTGGTAAGCTTGCTTCCAACTGGATGGGCCCCTACATTATCACTCATAAGTATGGGTCTGGGGCTTATCGTTTATCTTCCATGGATGGTATCCCTGAAGCGGAACCTCTTAATGCCTTGCATTTGCGGCCCTTCTATTGTTAAAATCTATCTTACACAAATCTAGTCGCAACTCAGATCTTCCATCCGTCCTAATAACCAGTCATCTACTTTCGTGGTGATTTGAAATTGTGTGGTTCTCCGCCTATTGCCTCGTCTACCTTAAATATGAGTATCGCGGCTCTACTCATTGCACGTTTCTTTTGGATATGTTCCTCCTCATGGTAGGAATACCTTAATCACCACTTCATCTGTCCCAAGTACTTATCCTCATCGGATCTACTCGGGTCATGAGTGCATGTTCTTCTATGTTCTCTTCCCCTCCATCTGATCTATCTAGGTCTAAACTCAGCTTCTTCCAAAAAGTTTCAAAAAAAAAAAAAAAAAAAAAAAAGAAAAAGATGCTATCCAAAAAGATAGACTGATCCCTCGAAGGACAGCTATCCATACATTATCAAGTGAATCAAAAAGAAAATAGACCATACCCTCGAAGGATGGCTATCATTAAAATTCACAATACAGACCGCTCCCTTGAAGGACGGCTGTTTCTCAAAGAAAAATTCAAGGCTTCTTGTAATTAATCGGCCTTCCAGTCAGTTTATAGCATCACTGAAAGACTTCCCGCATCGATCAGTCTTTCCATATCAAGCAAACTTCCCGCATTGATCAGTTTGCCTATCTGTCAAAGTCATGAAGCTGAGATTTAGGACCTTTTGTCGATCATATGGAGAATCCTATTTCCCCACTATGGACATGTATTCTGTCCCTTGTAGGTTCCGACAAGATACTTACTTTTCTTTCCATTTTTATCCTAGATCTGGTTTGCGACTAGTTAGTGTCAGATTTATTTTAATCTTATATAGGGCCTTATATGCTTGGTCTTTTGGTTTCCTTTCTGGATTCTATCTATGGTCGGTTGGAAGTCCAACTTATCATTTTTCTTCTTCTCCGAGTATCTTCTCTTCTAAGTCACGGTTGTTTCGCTTTCATCTTTGGCTCTTGCATCCTGTTAAATTGACATTTCGCATGTTAATTCAATCACAATTTATCTTCTATCTAAATTCATCTTATCTATCCAAACATTCTATCTGTATTCATTTCTCATTGCATCTACCTATATCTCATCCATATATCAAACACATCCATCTATCTATCCATCAAAATGTACATCCAAGGTACATTGCATCTATCTATATCTAAATCTATCCATCACAATGTACATCCAAGGTACATTATATCTATCCATATCTAATCCAAACATCCAACACATGTGCATCCAAGTTGCATCACATCCATCTATCAAAGTTATATCCACATATCGATCTATCTAATCACATCTATTTCTATCATCTATCAGTCTATATCTATCCAATCACATCTATTTTATCCTCTATCAGCCTATATCTTTATCCATCACAATTACGCTACATCTATCCATCTATCCATCAAAACATCTAAAAACTTGTGCATCCAAGTTACATTACATCTATCTATCTCTCTTTTTCATCAAAATTTTATCCACATATCAATCAAAATTCTATCCACATCACATCTATCATCTATCAGTTTATATCTATCCAATCACATCTATTTTATCCACATTTCAATCTATCTAATCACATCTATTTCTATCCTCTATCAGTCTATATCTATCCAATCACGTCTATTCATCATCTATCAGTCTATGTCTATATCATCATCTATCAGTCTATCGATTTATACTCATTTTTGCCCGTGGATTGCGGTATCGCTTCTCCACGTCGTTTGCTTCCATCTGCTAATCTCTTTGCCATAGTGTTGATGCTTGGCTGGTCTATCTGATCATTATTGTGCGCTACATGTTGTCTTTCGGCACATATTTTCGATATCACCATCTATTTCGAGTTTGTTCCCTTTGCGTGGAGCACTCGCTTTTTGTTTAGCCGCTTAGAGTTACGCGGGTCTGTAGGCACTAACGTCGTCTGATTTATCGACCGTCTAGTTCTCCCTACCAATGTGTCTCTCTTTAGATGCTGACTATTTTGCAGTTCTCCTTACACTCATGGGTCTGTAGGAACTAACGTCGTCTCACGAGGAGACCGGCTAGTTTTCCCTACCAATGTGAGTTCCTTAGGTTGCTGCCCTTGTGTTTATTTTTATGCGTCCTCAATGGTCAGTTCTACTCCAGCTATCCGACTGGGGCATCCTGCATTTTCTATCTACCTCTTTCAAACTCGGGATCGTCTGTTCTATCATCCATCCCATCCCTAGTTTGAGGGGGATCACATCACCACAAGTTCTTCTCTTCTTCCATCTCCTTGTTTTTGTCTCATAACCTTGCTTATCGCAAGTTACTTGACAAAAAGGGGCAAAATGTAGACACCTAAAATTGGTTTCTCAATTTAGTGTCCCTCACATTCGTTTTAGGTAACCTGGGGCACGTTCACGTCACCAACTATCCCCTTGGGATATTATCCAATTTGTGATTTAATCACTTACTCTAAATTTAATTCATCACATCACATCTTACCCATGAGTAATTAAATAATTAAATATTTAATTACGCTTCTTCCCATGCATCTTAATCACTTATCTACCCCAAATTTATTCTACCCATGTATCACATCCATTTTTAATCTTCCCTAAGCGGGATATTTCCCGTGGTCGGGATAAGTCTTGTCTTTTTCGAATCGATCAATTTTGGCCATCTCGGGAGTCTTCTCCGCGATCGGCGCCGACCCATTTGGTCGGCGCCGATTTTATAGGAGCGGCGCCGATTATAAAAGCAGGTCCATAGCTCAGTTCGAAGGACCGAAAAAGAGACGAACGAGCGAAAGAAAGCACTTACGCACGAACAGAGAGCGAGAAAGATTCAGGTTGCAAGAAAGGGAGATCTTTTTAGCATCAATTGTCTCAGTTAGGGCAGATCCTGTCCTAATCAATCCCTGAGAGGAGCACCGTTACTCTGCCCGTATCATATCAACATCATACACCACCATCTATCATCTAGTGACTCTGTTCCAGCGTCTCTCCATCTTCGGCACATCTTGCAGACTACATTCACCTTCCAATCCCCGAATCTCATCGCACAGTCCCTGATTGGTCAGTCTGCCTTCAGTTGACACTGATCTTATCCAGTCGACGCCGATCAGTCCCAGTCGACGCCGATCACATCAGTCGCCGCCGATTCTACCCAGTCGACGCCGATTTCACTGCAGACAGGTAAAAGGTCACAGGTAACACAAATCCAGCATTATTTCGCAGTTCCCTGTTTTTTTCGTTTGCCTACTCGCTCATCTGCTTTGGTTTTGTTTTATTACTGCAATCAGAAAATCTAGTCTTTATTTACATCTTTTATCATGTATGCTTCTTTTCTTTATTGAAAACGTGGACTGACATCCGCCAAGGAAGTTTATCGCTTCCCGGACCCGCTTCTCGGGCAGTCCACCCAAATATCTTCTAACGCCATCTTTTTCTGTCAAGCACCGGTGTTTTGCAGGTTACTCGGATCTATTGTGTAAATTGCTCGTGTACGCCCGTCTTGTCTACATCGGCTTCCTCATCCGTCTACATCTTCATCAGGTATCGATTTCATTGAGGTTTTTCAGGGTTTTTGTGCTTAGTTTGGTGCATTAACTTGGACAGGTAACAAGCGCGAAATTCTTGATCTACAATATGAAGTTGAAATCAGTCAGCTGCTCATTGGGAGCTCTCTTGATGGTTGTCAGCTGCTCCAAAAGAGACAAGTTGTCTCCCTTCTCTCCAAATTGCTCATGAAGTGCTATACATAGCTGATTCCAATTTGTGATAGAACCAGCTCCAAGGCTTCTAAACCATTGCAATGCTTTCCCCTTGAATGAAGATGCCAGCAATTTGACAGCCACTTGCATCTCATTGATTTCATGAATTGCACAAAGATTGGCAATGTCTTTAACATGATCACCTGGAGTAGTCTGATTTTCTCCAGTGAAGTAGGGAATGTTCTTCAAGGCTGCAATTGGAATTGGATGTTGTGCATTGAGGGCAAGTGGGCTGCTGCCTGTGAAGTTGACATAGGGGTTGTTTTGTGCCATTCTAATTGGTCTTAGAACCCTTGTTGATTGAATGAAAGGCCTACTAGGTGGAGGAGTTGAGAGAGTTCTGTTTGGTGGAGATGGAGACCTTTGAGTCCTTCTTCCTCTTTACCTTCTTCTTGGAGATAATTGCGGGTATTCAAACAAGACTTCTTCTTCTCTAACTCTTGACCTTGTGGTGACACTTCTCATGAGTTTTCAGGCTTGCACCGATGAAACGATTGATTCTTCCCCTTGGAGTCACCAGATATGCAAATTATAGCTCTTTTCAAGCAAGAAAATTACAGCAGATGCACATCAACTTTGCTGCAATAAAAATGAGACCTCTAAGGTCCCACCGGGCATGCCAAAACTATTGTTGCAAATCAGCAGCACCCCTGGATGCAAATCAAGGTTCTGAATTGATGTTTTAGGCATCTAGTGTGATTGCACAACATGGAAACCTCTCTCCAAGTGTGGGACTTGTGAAAATGAGAGAGGAATCTCCAGATTAGAGGTTGGTTCCTCAAACTCCTCTAATTTAGATCTATATTTTGCACAACTACAGAGGTTCAGATCCTAATCCTACTCTAAATTGCAAGGAGACAGGGATAAAAATGCAAAAATGAAACTAAACTAAAGATGGTGATGCACCAAAAGGAGTGGTGAAACATTTTTTGCCATGTAAATAGACACAAATTCATGAAATGCAACAAGTGAAAACATACACAAGCTGATAGATGTAATTAGAGGTCTTAAAATGAAGTAAAACAATACAAACAGAGGACTGAAAGCATTCACAGAGTTTACACTGTCAATTCCATGTAAAAATCTCTTGCATTCCAACCTCAAAGAGGTATAAACCTACTACAATACTTGAAAAAGGTCTGATTCTTACAACTATCACTTGGCTTTGGAGGTGAAAGAAGAAGTTTGCAATGCCAAAAAGTGTTCAACCATCAAGAAATGAGCCAAATCGGCTTTTATAAAGGCATGGGTCGAGCCTGGAGAGAGAAAACGTAAAAATGTGGGAGCCCATTCCTCATTGATGGAAAATGCATTAAAATAGCATGGAGGACCTTACAAACCCATACCCTATCATTTTTAGCATATTGGAGAAGAATACGACCCATTCTCGTATTAAATTTGGTTGTTGAAATCTCATTTCCGCCATGGACACGTACGAGAACCGTTTTTGAATTTTCCTCTCCAAACTAAACCAAAATTAGACATTGACCATGAAATCATGTAGATAATTTTACAAAATTTCCAATGATATAAAGAACGTGAAAATCGAGCTCGGATCAAAAGATATGATCGTTTGAAGATTTAGGGCAAAACGCCCAAAAACGGATCGGTGGGAAAAAATTTCAAATTTTACCTTTTTTTGTCTTTGGAAAATTTTTCAAAATTCCCCACGCTCCACTGGTCAGATGCCACGTGGCAAGCTCTGATTTTCTTTGGAATTCTCTCTCCTTCTCTTTTCTGTAGGTTTTCCTTTGAAAATCAACCTTTTTATACTCTTTTGGAAAAAATTCAAATTTGCCTCCGACCCCCGAACTCCTCTACCACGTGGCAGCTTCCTATTGGCTGCGGGCCTCAAATGGGAAAAATTTCCACAAAAACTCCACCGAGCCATAACTTGAAAAACATAAGGAGTTAGGAGGCAACCTTTACCTTCTCGGGAAAGCCGAGAGAGAGCTCTATCTCGATGGTTGCATTTCTAGAAAGCCTTGAGTACTTAAAAATAAAAAATGTAGACCGAGGCACAAGAGGGGCAAGAACACAAGGAGTTAGCCAAAAAAATGAGTGGGGCAACATTTTGGATAACAGTCCTACTTTTCACGCCAAATATGGATAAGTCCCAAAAATTTGGCTTTATCCGTGCGTGCACCATGTGATTTCATAAAACCCTTCCTTAAACCCTATCTTGAATGCCTTATCCTACGTGCCCATCTTCCACTAGGTCTTACACGCCTTCTTCTTGTGCACTCATCATTCAACCGAGGCCTTGCGCGCCTTCTTCTTTTGCATCCATCCTTCAACCTAGGACTTTGGGACTTCTTCTTACATGCCCATTCTTTGACTCGGGCCTTGCGTGCCTACATGCCTTGTTGTACTTAGTCAATGTTTGAGGGGACCAACACTCATCTCATCCAATTTTACCTCATAAGTCCTATTTATTTTATCCTATCAAGTCTATCATCTTATCTTATCCTTCATCCTCTTATCCATATTACCTCATGTTTATTTTATCTTATCCCTTTATCTCATCGATATTTTATCTATTTCCTTATCATATCCAATCTTACCCAATCTATCATCCATATCTCACCTTCAATCCCACCATTATGTTCATATTTTTATCTCTTATCCTCATCCCAATAGGATATATATTTCCTTTCTTCCTCATATTTGAATAATGGTGCATGCTCTTGTGCCCCCAAATTTGTCAAGAGCTTTGTTTTGACAATCCTCACATTTATTTTTACATCTTTTGATGTCTACCTTTGATACGTTAAGCTTATGACTTATACATCCATTTGAGTGGATTCCCATTATATTCCTTCCATATTGTAATAATCCTTGCAAACTCACAACATCTCGTAGGCCATTAACATCACCTCCACCATAGGCTGTGATATGTTCAGATCATCTTCATGTTTTTGTGGTTCTCTCATCAATAGTCCTTCCCCTGCGCTTGGGGAATCCTTATTCATCTTATGTCATCATTTTATTTTTCTCATCCTTTTCACCCTTTTTTCCTTCATCTATCTCTTTCAACCTCATCATCGATTCCCCTTTGTGTCATTAATGCATAGTTTGAGGTGGATCTCCTCATCAATCATATTTCCCATCCTTCTTTTTTTTTCTCGCTACTTTCCTAACACAAACCACTCAACAAAAAGGGGAAAATGTAGACACCAATTTTTGGTATCTCTACCCCTCACCCCGTATTCACTCTCTTCTTACATGCATGCACCTATTCAAATCTTCCCCTTCCCTTTAAAATCCCATTTATTCCATTTTATTATTATTTCCCACCTTTAATCCTATCTTACCCATCCCATTATTTTTTATCTATCTTAATTATCCCTATTTTCCATTAATTAATCCTAATCTTTCAATAAATTATTCCCTCTCTTTCGATTCCTCCATTTTATCCTTTCTCTACTCTCAACTAGTCCCATTTAATGTTTTTACCCATCCCTTACCTTTATTTACTCCATTTCACTTTTCACCTACCCATTTATCTTCCATATGTATCCCTAACCCACTTAAGCATCCTAAAACTCTAATCCCACTCCTAATGGGCTCCTTATCTCGAGCTCTTCACTCTTCCCAATGTCCAAAGGAATGAGTGCCCATAGTTAGCGGTGACCCATCTAAATTTCCATCGACCCTATCAATCTACTCGTAGCCCTTCCTTTCTCGAGGATGAAAATTTAAAATATTTAGCTCTCTTGCAATCTTGTCTTCATATTTGAGTGCCTTTTATAACTTCCTATACATTCGAAGTCTTCTTGGAGCTGTTGGAAATTAACTTGGGAGATTTTGGGAGTTATCTTTCCCACTTTTCATTATTTATTTCTTTGTTCCATATTTCACCCATTTTCATCTCTATAATTGTATGTAGGTTCATGCATCACTAGGAAATTCATCTCTGTTTGTTCGCATTTGTTTCCACCTTTAGTTATTTGTTTTCACCCCATCCATTTTTAAGCATAATCTAGCCCAAGTATCTCACAACCCCGTCTTGTCACAACCCACCCCCATCATATCATCCTTGCTATCATCTATATATTCTTCCATCATCTTTCGATATTGCATCCATCTCATTAGTTACAAAATCACACACTTCCTACTATTGTTATACCTCCAAGTATGTTGTTTTATTTATGGATCTTACATAAAAATGAATTCACTAATGACTCATCTTATTTTTTAGTTTTCAGTCTTGTTGGTATTTGTTGTTGTTTGTCTTACACATTTTTCACCTACTCACATAGTTCGGGTCAGGTTTTAGGGGATCCTATCTGTCATTGTTCACTTAGTTGTCATATTTAGTCTTTGACATGGGCACCTAGATAGGGATTAGGGCACCTGTAGGCACCCTAGTCCCGATTTCTAGGTTCCCGGCCCCCATCACACTTGCTTTAATTTAGACATTCTAAGTCATTTTTTATAGTTTTTCCTCTCATCTCCCTAGGTACTAGTCGGCATGTCGGGTTATTAGTGTTGAAATTTGAACAATATATCCCTATATAAACACAACATACACACTACCTTAAGGGCGGACTATTTCAACAAAGGGATAACTATCTACATAGAGCAAGGGACTGCATTTGGGCACTATTCTGCATCACACGCTGCATGGGAAGGGGAGTCTATTCTATTCTATCCACCAATTTTCATTATATCTATCTATTACCCTTTGCTTTGGCATCATTAGCCCTAGGGAACCATAGGCACATTACGCACACATAAGCACATATAACTATATCAAGTCCGAGATGTAGAGAAATTCTCTAGTCATAAGTCCATCCATTTTGAAGTTTGTGGATTTTCCAACCCATTCAGATTACATCTTTATATTTTAGGGTATGATGCTTTGTGTAGCATTTTGTAGGTAATTATTCATTCGAGGTTGACAAGTGAAAAAAGCAAACCAAGTGCGACACTCACCGACCAAAGGTGAATTAATTGTGAATATCTAGTGACCATATCAAGATCATATTCTCGTGTTTTTCCATAGACAAAGGCACCCAAATTTTAGACCAGGATGCCCACAGTGTCCCTATCCCTCTCTAGGTGCCCCAATCCAGCCAAATCTTCCTCTTCGCTACTTTTAGAGGTTTGTTATGACACTCTTCTCTTCTATTTCTCATATTTTTAGTACTAGACCTAAGTTTGATGCATGTAAATGGGTAGAAGAAAATTTGTATCATGAGCTATATGAGACCTTCTTTTGTTGTTTTCTAGTGGAGTTATATGAATGGATTTCAGCATATGCATCTAGATCAAGCTAGTGTTATAGACCTCGCATATGGACCCAAGAGGAGTATCAGAGGATACATGATGTTGATATAACTTGGACACATGTTGTTGATCATTGGTGGAGTAGATTGTTGATGAGTTACACCTTGGAGTACGTGATTTCTATGTATTCTGTCTAGATATTGTTGATTTTGAGTTCTTGAGGGAGCCAAGAGGATCATTCTTACATTTTCTCCTTTAGTTATAAACATAGTGATCATTACACCGAGTTTGGAAGAATTTCCTATGGCCGATAATCTTCTTTACGAGTGGTGGGTGAGGAATCTAGGGTAGAGGAAGAGATGGCAGACCTTGTGGCTGAAAAGGAGAGGGAAGAAAGATGACTTAAGTATAATGAAACTCATGAGAGGGAGATAGAAAATGTGAAGTTACAGGAGTGATGGATTTATGGAGGAAGATGTTGTGGGAAGGAATTGAGGTTCACACAGAGGACATGGAGCCTAAGCAGTTTGTGCTACCCCATCTTGGCAAGTGTGGGAGAGAGACCCCTTTAGCTTCTAATGAGAGCTCGTCACTTGGAGAAAGGATATTATTTAGCGTGCATCTAAATCCACCTGGTGACTAACCCCTAGCACTTATTTTTCCAAATCCAGAGATATAACTATTACTAACCCATTTTATTTTAGTGGAAGTAATTGATCAACACCTAGGAGGTATACATTTTCATTTGGTACATCTATGGGAAAATATACATCATTTTACTATATTTCTCATATTTAGGGGTTTGATAGTAGGTTGGTTGAGTATCCTCTGGGACCTAAGTTGTAGGTGGATCCAACAATTTTTCTTCAGCCAACAAGCCTCTAGGTAAGAATGACCCAATAGTGTGTTCATTTCTAGGTCTTCTAAAGCGATAGTTGGGTTGACCTCTAGTCTTGGGTGACAATAAGAGCTCGAAACCAAGAGGGATTGTTGCACATTATATTCTCCATAGCCATATTCTAGAACCTTCATCTCCCATGAATCAAAAGGAGAGGTTGATGTAGATGCCCCATGGGCGCAAGAACTAAGAGAATCCAAATCTACCCGAGATTCCATGGCTTCAAATTGGAGAGGGACATGCATATGTACCCTTACATGTAAAAATATTGAGAGCTTTGCAGTGAGTGAAGGGCTCTAAATCTCCTTGTATTGTAATAGTGTGTCCCTCATGCTTCAGTTTAATGCACCGATGGAAGTGTTGATGGTATAGGCTATATGGCATGAATCTATGGTCAGCCTAGAAGCATATTATATAGAAGTTCTAAGTCTCGGACATTGAACTTTGTTTGATGAAAAGTGGGACCCACTACCATGGGCAACGTGATTGTTCCCACTGAATCCCTTTCCACATTGTTGTAAGTGGTGATAGTGATGATGTTTGACTCAAGGTCTGCTTCAGTATGTCCCAGCTGCTTAACTAACTTTAGTGTGCAAATTTTCAACCCTAATCCATTGTCCACAAGCACTTGTTTGATCTTCCTATGGGTAACAACTACCTTAAAATACAAAAGAAGATTATGCATTGGATTTTTAGTAGGGATTTCCCTATGATTAAAGGCAATGTGTTTAGTTTAAACGATGTTTGCTACTTCTGCTTGAAAATGTGTAGGATCTACCTCTAGTGGAACTCCCAACCCCTTAAGATTTTGGTACAAAATGTCTTTTTGTACATTTGATATCTTAAGAAGATCTAAGATCGAAATCTTAGCAGATGTTTTCTCAAGTTTCTCTAAGAGGTTGTACTACCATTTTGTGGGGTTGATGGAGAAGGTTTAGAAATCATGAGGTGGGCATGCCTTATTACCACAAAGGCAATCCTTTCCCTTGATTCGGATGGTGTTGACATGGTCATTAGGAGAGCGAATACATCCAATAAGTGAATCATAATGATTGTTTTCTTTCTTGGTATATAAGTAATTCACTGCTTTATAACTTTGGGATGACTCTCCCGATCCGGATTTGAATTTTCTAATTTATCATGTTTGGGGAATGGCTCTTTATATATCCCCATATTTTCGTTGGGTGTCTAAGTTTTCTCTGGGTTGTCCACCTCTATCTCCCCATTTTCAATGAGGTCTTGGATATAGTGACGAAGTCGCAAACATTTTTTTGTTTTATGTCCTTTGACATGATGCATTTTGCAATAGTCATGCTCCTTGTACCATGATGGTTTTGGAGCATTTTCATCAAATGGTTGTGTCATAGGATATGTCACCATGTGAGCCGCATCCAATTATTTTAATATAACCAACAAAGGCTCATTGAGAGGGGTGAACATTCTTCATTTTGGTGGTGGTTGAATAGGTCCTTTGGTCAGTTTAAAAGGTTGACTGGTTTGGACCGTTTGTACACGTTTGGAATCTGTGATCCCGTCTCCCACCACATTTTTGTTTTTGTTAAATACTTTCAGCTTCTCTATAGGTTTAACATTTTGATTATCCTTAGATTGTGACTTAAGAGTTCCTTTAGCAATAAGGGCTTTCTCTATTTGAACACCCTTTTCAATGACCTCCTCAAAAGTGTGAACACAATGCATTTGAAGGTGGAAAGAAATGTCTAGATTTAGGTTGGGCACAAAGATACTTACTAGTTGTTTTTTAGGAAAAGCACAAGGGAAGTGACTGGCTATCCCTCTCCACCATTGTAGGAAGCTGGAAAAAGTCTCATTAGGGTATTGTTTGGTGCCACATAAATCTGCCATGGTGATATCACTTTCTATGTTATATGAGAAGTGACGCACAAACCTCTCTACCAATTCTAGCTAGGTAAAAATAGACCCGCGAGGAAAACGAGTAAACCACTCCAAGGCTTGACCTCCTAGACTCTTGGGAAAGAGTCGTATGAGATAATTATCACTATAGGACACCTCTTAACATGCCATATAGAAATATTTGACATGATCTTGTGGATCTCCCTTTCCTCTATATTTGTCAAATTTTGGCATGTTGAATTTTTTAGGGAAAGGTTGAAGTGTCATAGCTTTGTCAAAAGGATGGGGACATAGTTCTTCATATTGATAATTTCTAATTCTCCCCACATCATCTGTCTTGAAGGCTTGTGAGTGTTTCCTTCATGGATTGTACTTCTTGTGCGAGAAATTGTTCCTTAGTAGGAGAATCGGGATATATACATGATGATAATCCGTATTGTCTTCTCCTTGATTTTCTCTATGGAGTTCATTGATTTTGACCTTAGGCCTTGATTTTTGGACATTCTTGCTTGCTTCCTTTTGTACATGAGAGGTTAGCAAGGCTAATTGTTGGCTTAGGCTACTAATTTTTGTTTAATGGTGATCTCTTCTCCCAAAGGTTCCTCTTCTTCCTCATATTGTGGAGGTTCTTCAACATTCTCGTGTCCTAACCTGATTTTACGTGGCACTTTGATAAAGGGTATTATATGTCCCACTACATTATCATTTCTGTGTTAGAGGTAGAAGCATGTCCGTGTGTTAAAATGTCCTCCATGTTGATAAGAGGTCACTCCTCCTCATTGGCATTATTCATAGGTGGGATTGTTTCATTTGTAGTGGGAATTTTGGCCCCTAATTGTACAACCCGATGAGGCCATAATATGTCTAGTTAATGTATAATATATGATCTCATCATACTCTCCTTTTGATTAAGTTTGATTTCATTGTGTGACTTTTAGTTGATCGATATGAGTTAGGATGTAACTATCTGTCTTTTGATTTATTGTGATCCTAATGTTAAAAGCTCGAAATTCCTAACGTAGTGCATGTTTAAATTCAATTTTGTAATAAATCAGGTCTAATCAATCAAAGAAATGAAGCATGTGGTGTTCGGTATGTTTTTTATAGTGTCTATTCCAACACGGAGTTAGTTCTAGAGCTTCCAAGCTAGTTCTCGGAACTCCATCACAAAGTCATAATTTAGTTCCGAACTTTCGGACTTAGTTTCGGAACTCCAGAATTTAGTTATGGAATTTTCAGACTTAGTTTTAGAACTCCTGGGACAACTCCAGAACTCTCACAGGTTTTAGTTCTTAATAATTTCCTATGGTTTCGGAACTTCTCCAAAGTTTCGGAACCAATGGGAGTTATCTATTTTAAACCACATCCAAATATTTTGCATCTACAATCATAAAGGACGAGAAGATTTCTAAATGCAGATCCAGGAAGAACTATCCTATAGCTATTCAATCAACCTCTATCTCGACTCAAAGATCTATTCTGGGAATGATTTGATTTCATCATAATCATTGAGACAGCTAGGATTGTAAAATGTATATAAAAGCAAACTTGCATTAGATAGAATATAGGATTAGAGATATAGAATAGAGAAAAGAAATAGATTAAGTATCCAGATCCAGTATGTTTTGTAATACTAAATGTTTTCATCAATAAAATATCCATTCTAATTTGAGAGAATTTTGAGTTGTTAAAATCCTGATTCAAGGAGGAGCAAGGGCCCACTCCCCCAAGGACCAGGATATTCATTTATTTGGTATTTATATTTCTTCAACAAATAGCTTAGATCTGTTAATTTTGTATTGCTTTAGTTCTTTCAGTTAAAATCTATTGTATACTTGTTCCTACAGGTGTTTAGATAAATCTTTATATTTCTTGTAATTTGTTTCAATCATTTTAATGTGAGTGTTTACTTTCAAAAGTAAGTTTGTTTATTTTCCAACAAGCAAGTGTGTTTCCTTTCATCAAGCTTTCAATGTGTTTCACTTTTTGAAAGTTTTCATAGTTTGATTTGAATAAGATTTTAGTAAGAATTCCTTAAGACATTAAAGAGATCCCCTAGAAAATATAAAAATAGTTACAATCAACTACTAGATCAATTAAAGTACTCTTGTTGCATATAGCTTTAGACACACCCCTAGTTTGATATGACATCAACAAGAAGTTGATTAAATGAAGGGAATGATGACACCCATAATTTTTGGTGCCACCGCCAGTGGAACACCGATTGAAACTTTCTAATTTAGTGTTAGCAAGAGAAACAAAGCATACATCTAGTAGTTGAAGAATCTTCCTTCTTGTATCACAAAATATATGAGTAGACCAAGAGACTCACAGGGTAGATTCCTTCCAAAAAAATCTTCACAAGAATTCATAACATCCTCTAGTCAAAGTAAGGAAATTGATCAAGAATTGGAGGCACCACCATCCCCTGTCAGACAAGAAATAGAATTGCCATTTTTGGAATTCTTAGATTAGTCACCTGAAGGGAGTATAACTTTTAGGAGAAGGCTTATTACCCAAGATCCATTGAGGGTAATTTTTGATTCTCAATTGAGTATTCAACCTCCTACTCCTGATTTTTCACCTTCCTCAAAGCATACAACTTACCACATTGATTGGGAGGAAACTTCAAAAAATATTTTTGAAATGGCACAAGAAGATGAGGGAGTACCTGATAAGACCTTTACCTATCCAATCCAATTGGGAGATGATGACACATCAATGAGAAATATATCACTTACACATTTACCCACCTTCAGAGGGATGTCATCTGAAGATCCTAACCAATTTTTGTTTGAATTCAAGGTACTATGTCAGACCTATGATTATAAAACAGATAATCAAAAACTCAAGATGCTTCCATCCACTTTAAAGGATACAGTAATAAGGTGGTTCATGGGATTAACATCAAACTCTATTAGCACTTGGGAAAAAATCGAGACTACCTTCCTAGATAAATACCAGGATTATTGCAGAGGGATAAATAGGAAGGAAGAATTCTTCAAAATCAAGCAGGAAGAGGACAAAAACATAGAAGACTATTTAGAAAAATTCCTCTTTGTTAGAAAAATATGTGGATTTGTGCTTATAGAGGAATTAAGTAAAACCATTTTTCTCAAAGGATTGGATGAAAAATCTAGAGAATCCCTTAACTTTATAGGAGGGGGAGACATTGATCAGATAAGAATGAATGGAATTAAAGATATTTGTAGAAGTTATTCCGAGAGGAGGTGGACCTAGAAAAGGAAAACTAGTAAAAATTCTAAATCCAGATATCAAAAACTAATGGATGAGTTATCAAACTTTAAAATATACATTTTAGTGTAGTTAACCTCTACTATGGATGGATTACAAGCTAAAGAAAATTCCAAAACTGAACCATTGGCTATGTATTGTCCTAGATGCGGGAAGAAACATGCATTAAGAGATTGTCCTTTGGATAAAATAGAAATGTGTCTTATCTATGAATCTAAAGAACATGATACTAATGTTTGTTCTTTACTTCATGTCATTAAAAATCAGCTAAAAAAACCGATTGCCTCATCTACAATGAAGAATTGAATTTTGTTCAAAGATAACCTAACCAAGGGCATTTTATGCCAAGATCAGCTCCTAATCCATGGACACTGTCATGGGCTACTCAGTAGTACCACAAAATTGGGGACAACCACATTAGGTACCTCAACCAACTTAGAACCCTCAAGATCGGAAAATCAAGCCTGGTATACTCAGGGACATCAACAACCATGGGTTGGTCAAGGAAATCCTTATGCTTGGTCACAACCTAGATGGAACCCTAATTATTCCCAAGGAAGAACATATCCAAATCAGAATCAATAGGCCATCATGGGATCCCCTACATAGAATTCACAAACTGAGAATGTATTCCAAACACAAATGTCCAACACAACCAGTAGCAAACCCCAGAAACAAACAAACAACTCCTGTTTATGGAACAGAACCTAAAAAATTAGTTGATTTACATGCTATGGATTGTAAGGATATTCAAACTAGATCTAGGAAAATCATTAATAGTCCACCCCTTATAATCACTGAAATGACAGAAGAAAATGAGAACCCTAGTATTGTTGTTCCAAAAGAGGATATAGAAAGAAAAGAAAAGGAGCCAGATAGCAATACTACTGAGACTCCATTTCCTGAGAGATTCAAAGAAGATATAGAAATCAAGGAGTCTGAATTGGTTCAGGAATTAAGGAAATTGAATATTGAAATACCACTATTACAAGCAATTAAAGATATTCCAGAATTGAACAAATTGATCAAAATGTTATGCATGAAAAATCCTGGAAGAAAGAGACAGTATCCCAAGACTATCAAAGTAGATGGGAAACTTGTTGATTTATTAGCAGGAAAACTATTACTTCCCAAATACGGAGATCCTGGAAGTCTTGTTATTTCTATCTCTATAGGAAATAAAGATGTACATAATGTTTTGATATATTTAGGAGATGTTATTAATGTAATGACAGTGGATACTCTTAGAACATTACCATTAATGGGTATATAACCTATTAATACCATATTGCAGATGATAGTAGATTAGTTTGTAGCAAAACCAGAAGGAATTATTGAAGACGTGGCAGTGATGGTAGAATCATGGGAATATCTAGTTGACTTTCTTATATTGTAGCCAAAAGGTAAAACATTGGGTTATCCCATTATTTTGGGTAGACCATGGTTAGCTACGATTGTTGCTTTGATAAATTGTAGGTCAGGTGATATGACAATCTCAAATTGTAAGAACTCTAAACAAATTTCCTTATATCCTACTACACAACCTTTTACTGACATTCATGAACAATTGTGGGTTGATTCTCCTTAAACTAATAAGAAAAATTTGTCTTCATTGGCTATGATCACATTGCAGGATCATGTAAGAGAAGTAGAAGAGATGATTAATCCACCATTGGATGAGAACCTGTTGTCTTCAGTGTAATCAAAAATAGTTCGAAACCCGTGAACTTAGTTCTAGAACCTGTGAACTTAGTTCCGAGAACCCGTGGACTTAGTTCTGGAGCCCGTGAACTTAGTTCCGGAACCTACGACTATAGTTTTGGAACCATGAAAACATCAGTTCTCTTTGATTGAAAATCATTTCCTCTGGAGGAATGATATTTCTCATGGGGAGAGGATGAATCAGTAGCTTCAATTTCAAGTACATCAGGAAGTGGTGAATAATTTTGGAAAGTAGCAGTGATGAGGAATTTGGCCTACAAAGAGATAAGTATCATAATTCTCATTACTATCCTTTTTCTAGTATTCTATCTCAAGGAACTTTTGGAGATGTTTCTACATACCATATGTTGTTACCACATGCATTTCCATTAAATACTTTAATGAAACCCTTTCCACAAATTAGTTCATCACATATTGGAACCAAGCATGTTGAAATTCAACCAAGTAAAACTTTAAACATCAATAGCTGGTTGAAAGAGGATGAAGAAGATAAATTGTTTAATGTTCTAAAAAATCATACTAAAGATTTTTCTTGGGATTACAAATATATGAAGGGGATTCATCCAATTATCTGCACTTATCACATCTATAATGAAAACACTAAACTAGTTAGGCATCCTCAAAGAAGGATTAACCTAATTTTAAGGGATATAGTCAAACAAAAAATTTAAAAACTATTACAAGTAGGTTTCATCTACCCTATCTCAGATAGCCATTGGGTATCTCCTCTTGTAATTATTCCCAAAAATAATAGAAAATGGAGAATATGTGTTGACTATAGGGAACTAAAAAAATCCACAATGAGAGATTATTTTCCCTTTCCATTCATAGATCAAGTCCTAGATAACCTTTTAGGTAAACAGTACTTTTCTTTCTTGGATCACTTTAGTGGGTATAATCAGATCGAGTTGTTCTTTGAGGATTAGGAAAAACTACATTTACATGTCCATGGGAAACCTTTTCCTATAGAGTGTTACCATTTTGTTTATGCAATGCTCCTCCAACTTTACAGAGAGCTATACTTGTAGTCTTTGTTAATCTAACAAATGATTGTGTTGAAGTATATATGGATGACTTCACTATACATGGAGATTGTAGTGACCAAATTTTTATAGCTCTAGTTATTTGTTGGTTCCTTTATGCATAGACATGTTTTGATTTAGACTCTGATAGATTTTAGACATTTTACTATGTTATTTTTATCCTCATGGACATTATGATATTTTGGGCGCATAGTGCCAATTGGACTAGATTCGTATATTGATATATTTCTTATGATGTTGATGACATTAACAAGATTATATGATAGATTTATTGGTTAGATGTTGGTTTCTTGTGGTCGATTTGATTAATGATATAGTTTTATGGATTTAATAATGGTAATTTTCATGCTAGCCTAAGTGTATGTCATTGTAATTTTATCTGTGGATGATTCGTGGCAAACTATGTGAATAATTGTATGCATTGCACTATCAATTGTTTAATAATGTTAGGACATTATAAGTTTGATTGAATTTGTGATGTGTAGATGATGTTTATTATATTGGACAAATGCGGTTAATGTGTGTAATGAGTGTGCAGGTGACAGGTATAGGAGAGCATGGGTTTCAGGGAAGCTATGTAATTGTGCACGAGCGGCCCACGGGCTGAGTCCTAACCATGCTAAATGTTTGAGGCCTTAGAATAGGTGTATTTATTTGGGCACCATGGGTGAACCCTCAATTGTAATGTATTTATGTCTTGCAAAATTAATTATGTTTAGGGTGTGTTTTATTAAGTAAACTAGTTTAGGGGTTTAATGATCTCATCTTAATTTAAGTGATGGTTTTGGGTAAGTGTGTGTGTTGTTACAAGGGATTGGGGACCACATGTGAACCTTGGGTGGACCCCACACCCGCTACCCTTGTGCCCAAGCATGCCAAACCCGAAATTGAGTTATTTTGGGCATTTTTAGGGACCTCTTTTAAGTTTGGGAGTTCCCTTAGCATGAAAATGGGCCCTTGGACCCTACCTAATAGATAGGGGACTTATTTCCAAGGTTTGGAGTGAGTTTCCTCCCATTTTACCCTCTTAGTCACCATCCATGTAAGATGGTTGGTTTGTGTGTATTTGTTAAAAGTTGCTCCACTTTGTTTTATTTTAGTTTTTAGTATTTTAGGTGATAAGGGCTAAAAGGTGAGTTTACTCTTACTTATTTGGTTTTTCGAATCTTTGACTCTTGAGAGGAGAGGGGTGACACTTGTCACCTTCCCATTGGTGAGGAAACTTTTGGGTTCTTCTTCTTATACTTCCTCATGTGGAAGGAAGGGGTCTTCTTGGCTCATTTTTTTGGGAGAACTTGGAGAATTTTTGGAGCTTGGAGGTTTTCTTGGACAAAGGGAAAACTTAGAGTCTTGGAAATCATTGTAGAGGTAGGATTCTTAACCTTTTTCTTTCTTAGTTGTGCTTATCTTGTTAACTATGCTATGATCAATAAAATGATGTGTGTGAAACGATGTGTTGTGAAGTTGTGTGGTGAATGTTGTTTTTTTGCTTTTTCTTTGTTTTTTTATTTTTTTCTCTCCACCATCATTTGGATTGATGGTTTTTGGAGAATGTAGGGGAAGAGAGAGGGATTTCCCTCTCAAAAATCATGGTTGTTGGTTAAGCCATGAAGGTCCCTTCTCATCCCCTCATATGGTTTGAGGTGGGAGAAAGGTTCATATGGATTGAACCTTTCCCCATTCTTGGTGAGGAAACCCTTTTGGGTTTGAAAATCCTCCCAAGAAGGATTTCTATGACATAAAGGAGGAATAAGGAGGATGAATGATTAGGAGGAATAAGGAGTTTTGTAAACATGTTTTTGTTGGTGCTCCTATGGTTGGACACCTTTGATTTGGGCATCCTACTTCTTCTCTTCCCCCTTGTGAGGTTGACCTTGTTATCCTCATGTTGTTGTTTTATCATGTGTAGTATGTCTAAGTGGTTAAATGGTCTTATGTATTTCTTGTTGTGTTTTATCCCCATTATACTTGTGCACATTGTGGAAGTTTGTTCCTCTCTCCCATGGGCTTGGGGGAGGCTAGCATGGCTTCCAACCATGGAAAGGCATGTGATGATGCCTATTGGTTGGGTGGTAAACAAGCCTTGTCTCTTATTTCAACATCCTTGGAAGAACACTCAAGTTGGAGATAGTTGGAGCCTCTTGCCATCTTGGTCATCCTCATCTTTTGAGGGCATTACTTTCATTTTGTAAATAAATGTGGCTTTGAGAAGTTTTACATTCTTGTAAACACCTATTTTTTGTATTTGATGTTATTGTAAACTTTAGTCATTTGCTAAGGAAGTTTTCCTTCATTGTTGCAAGAATCTTGTAAGATTATCATTTTGAGATCATAATGAAACCATGAACCTTTTTATTTCAATGTATTCATTTGGAAGGTTTTGTTTTGTTTAGAAATCTGCACAATATAGTTATGCAATATACATTAAATCTGAAATATTTAGTTGTGCTTACTTTTAAAAGTAAAAAAAAATATGGCATTTCGAGAGATACATTTGAAGATGCTTCAAGAAATCGGACAGAGTGTTAACAAGATGTGAACAACACAACCTATCTCTTAGTGATAAAAAATGTTTGATGATGGTGGATGAGGGAATTGTATTAGGACACGATGTTTCACAAAAAGGAATTCAAGTGGATTAAAAAAAAATTAGGATCATTTCAGATTTACCTATCCCTTAGAATCCCATAGATATCAAATAATTTCTAGGACATGATGTGTACTATAGACGCTTTATAAAAGATTTCAATAAAAAAAAATTCCCCCATGTTTAATTTGCTAACCAAGGATTTGTGAATTTATACGAGATGAGAAGTGTCAAAGCATTATTTTGAAGAAATTAAAAACATATTAATCAGTGCCCCAATATTGAGAGGTCCTAATTGGGAAAATTCATTTCATATCCAAACACATGCCTCAAATTATTCCATTGGTGTAGTATCGGGACAAAAAGATGAAGAAGGAAAGATGTGTGCCATTTAATAACTTAGCAAGAATTTTACTCCCACTGAAAAGAATTACACCACCACTAAAAGGAATTTCTTTCGTAATTTAAGAAATCCATAAATTTAGACATTATATTACAGGGTACAAGATATTTGTATACACATATCATTCAGCAATTAAGTATTTAATGAACAAACAAGTGCTTGGAGGAAGAGTCATTAGATGGTTATTAATTTTGTATGAATTTGATATTACCATTGTAGACAATCCAGGTAAATCTAATGTGGTAGCTGATTTTCTATCAAGACTAACCACCACAAGGAATAAAATCCAATTAAGGATAACTTTCCTAATGAACAACTATTTGCAATCTCAGCAAGTACACCATGGTTTGCTTTGATATGGCAAATTATCTTCATGACAGGAAAGTTCCCTCCTTCTTTCACTAAGAAATAAATAAATAAGTTAATTAAAACCAGTGCACAATTCAAATGGTTAAATGGAATTCTATTTAAGTGTGGTCCTGATTTTGTCTTGTGCAAGTGTGTAAGAGAGGATGAAATCTTTGACATCCTCAGAGCATGTCATGATGAACCAAGTGGAGGACACTATTCAGTAAAAAGAACAACTCATAAGATACTTGGAATTGGTTATTATTGGCCATATCTATAAAAGGATGTGAAAAGATCTATCAAGAGGTGTGATCCTTGTCAAAGGATAGGACAACCAACTTTCACCAATGAAATTCCTCTTCATCCTCAAGTTGTGGTTCAACCATTTAAGAGATAGGGATTGGATTTTGTTGGTCCCTTTAATCCTCCTTCAAAAGGGAAGGAATATATTCTTGTATGTATTGCATATGTGAAAAAATGGGCAAAAGTGTAGGCATTGACAAATGCCACTGAGGAAGCAGTTTTTGATTTCCTTTGGAACAAAATTATGATCAAGTTTGGAGCACCAAGGAGCATAGTTTCATATTAGGGACCACAATTCATGTCTAATATGATCCAAGATTTCACAAGGTATTACCAAATCAATCATAGGAATTCATATCCTTACCATCCATAGTCAAATGGACAAGCTGAAGTAACAAACAGAGAATTGGAGAACATCCTTACCAAAACGGTTGAAGCTAGGAGAAAATATTGGGTAAAGAGACTACCTGAAGCTGTCTAGGCATATAATACAACTTGGAAAACTACAACAGGTTTTCACCATATGAATTAGTCTATGGGAAAAATCCCTTGTTGCCTATAGAATTTGAACTTCAGACATTGAGGACAATAGTGAAGGTGGGAATTGAATTAAATGCAGCTCAAAAAGAAAGAATCCTTCAACTCAATGAGTTGGATGAATTAAGGTTGGAAGCACTTCAGCAGACAGAGATGATTCAAGAGCAAAGGAAGCAATGGCATGACATACATATCAAGAAAAGGAAATTCAAAGTAGGAGACTAGGCATTACTATTTGACTCTAAGTACCAACAGTTCAAGGGAAAATTGAGAACTAGATGGTTGGGACCTTATTAGATTGATTAGATTTTTGACAATGGTTCTATTCAGTTACTTCCCATTAATGGCAACAAAGAACACTCTTGGTCAATGGACATAGGCTGAAACTCTATAGGAAGCCTCCCACTAAGAATGAATTTTTGAGGAAGATTGAAGCAGACAAAGAATTTGATCATATGAAAGAACTTAGTTCTTCCAAAATGATCAAATAATCATATGATAGATCCAAAATAAAGGGAAGAAGATGAAAACTAGCAAATGGCATCTTCTTCCCCAATATATATATATATATATATATATATATATATATATATATATATATATATATATATATAATAAAATAAATTCTCTCAAGGTCAATTGAAAACCAACAAATGGTAGTTGACCTCTTTTTGGCTAGTTCAAATAAAGGAATTCTTTTGAATTCCAGATGTCTCATCTAATCATGTTTTGTTCCACTTATACGAATGAAAATTCATCATAGTAAAAGGCTTACATCATCAAGGATGGTAATTATGTCTTTTAACTTATTTAGGGTTGATTAAATGTTTGCATGTGTGATGTGACTTAATTTAAAAGTAGGTATGATGAGTCATCTATTTATACATTATGATTACAAGTGTGTAATCATGATATTGATTTGGATGGAATAAGTGGTGGCATGGTTATCATTAGTAATCATTATTGCAAACATCAAGTGAGATAAAGATTACAGAAGTATCTTGAGGAAGGAGTAAGCGAATTGAGTTTGTATTCCGCAACAAAGAATAGAGAATTCAGACATTCCATAGTGAATAACTAAGGTTTCAAAGCTAAAAATAGAGGTTTTGCAGCCAAGCCATTAGTTCTGCAGCTAAGGAGAAGGCCTATAACCAATTTGCACAAAATCAAGGGAGATAGAACTCAAGTTGATATGGGGATTAAGAAGAAATCAAAACTAGAGGACGATTCCCAGCTGCTTGTAGACAAAGAAGTAACATCCATATTTGAGCATGCAGGATGGCTTGAATTCTTGAAGAAATTTTCAAGGCATAATGATGAATTGGTAAGAGAATTCATCATAAATATAGAATAGACTAGAACAAAAGTAAGAAATGTCTTTATTCCTTTTTCTATAAATATTGTAAGTAATGTGTCTAGAGTACCCATTGTTCATGTCCCACAACCTGTAAAGGGGACTTTGAAAGAACTGGTAGAAGTCTTGCTGCAAGAAGAAGAAGCTGAACCCCAGTATATCTATAATACAAAGAAAATCATAAAAGGGGTCAGAAGGGCTAGTTTTCCCAAACCCTTTGATAGGGTTACATTTTGGATAGTAAAATATTTAACCTGTGATGGTCAGTTTGGGTCGGTGGGAAAAGAAGTCTTAAAAATGCTCATATATCTGAAGTATGGAGCCACCAAGCCTGAATACATAATAAACCTCCCATGGTTTCTCTTTGATTCCATTTAGACCATGGCTCAAAGATATTCCTGGGGTGTTGGAACAATTAGGCATCATGGTCTAATTCACTTGATATGCCAGCACCATTTCCTGTCAAAAAATAATGGAGAAGAAATTTGGGACAAGTTTCTTGGCAAGTTCAAGAAAAACCCTAATATTATCAGAAGGACAATTCCAGCCCCATTCTCTCCTTCAGCTAATCTGGAAATTGATGCCCCTGTAGAAGGATAGAGGGAAATGGAAAGAGAAAACATACCAAGGAAAAGAAGGTCGGTGAGGAAGATAAAAATAGTAGAGCCTTTTGTACCTATGAAGGAAATTCCTTCTTCCACAGTAGCTTTAGAAGAACCAATATCTATCTTTGATGGTGATAGCTCACCCACACAAGAACCAGAAAGAATAGTAAGAAGAAGTTCTAGAGGGAAATTCACTACTAGGCATGTTGAACTTCCCAGATAAGAAAAATTCATAAGAGGTCAAGGGGAACTCTAGAAGTAAGGAGTGAGCAGGAAAGGATGGAAGAGGAAGCTACGACATTTTGGGCAGCATGGCCATGACTCCACCTGAGCCAAGTCATGTTGAAATGGATAGAGGAGAAGAAAGATTTGATGATTAATATTTTCAAGAGTTGTTTGAACCTTCAGTAATGCCACATAAAGAAGAAGAGTTGGCATCTAGGATAAGAAAAGGAAAATTTCCTTTAATAGAGGAAGAATGCCAAACTCCTCAAATAATTTTAGAGGAAGAGGAAAGACAACAAGTTAAACAGGCTTTGTTCTTGTCTAGAGAAGAGCTCATTATTAGAGAAAAATATGAGGAATTGGACTTCCTCAAACTTAAATTGGAACAAAGGGAAATGCTCATTAATGAGCTAACAACTTAGCTTGTAGCCAGAACTGAGGAATTATCAGTAACCAAGAAGCAACTGATAGAAAAAGAGGAAGAGTTCCAAACTTCCAGAAAATAGAGTGTTGTGTCCACAACCTCTACATAGACTGAGTTGACCTATTTTCCAATGAAACATCAATGGGATGATATTCCCAGAGAGCTCAGAGAAGCCAAAACATCAAATGAGGAATTAAAGACCAAGATGGAGGAAGAGATGAAGGAAAGAAAGGAATGGGAAGAAAACTTTTATGAGGAAGGTTAATAAATATAAATTTCTTGCCAAAATTCATATGGTTTGTATTATGAGTGATAAATTTCTTACTGCAGGAGACCTTCTCCTGCATATAGTGTGTTTTTGAAAGAGCAATTCATTCACTAGCAGTTGTCAAGAATTGCATGTGGGCTTCCACATGAACTAAAAGATGAATATGAATTCATGGCAGCTTACTCTCCATCAAGCCCTGAACAGAAAAATCTCATGTGTGAATTTTATCTTTGCAATTATATGCTCTGAAAAATACGGGATTTATGATTAACTTATATGTAGGGGAGAGCCGCTCAATGCATTTTCTCTCTTTTGCAAAACCAAATTGCATGGAAGGAAAGAGAATCTAAATTTTTATTAAAATCCAGATCAATAGGCCTCTACATGAGATCTCATTATGGTAAACCTTCTACCTTCCTGACACATTTTAGAACTCATGCCTTTGATAGGAGATTCAAGACACATTACCTTGTCATTCTGCAAAGAGTATTGATGTCTTCACCTCTATGAGGAGGAAAAATTTGAAGATATTTATGAAGGATGATAAAAAGGTAGGAACTCCTTACTGTTTCTTTGAAAATAAGGGAAGTAATTTCCCCTACAAATCTGATATGGAGTTTAGAGAGGGCCAAAGCATTATGCACAATAATTCCCCAAGTCAATGAAACCTACAGCCAAATATGGATGGGAATGCGAACAAGGCCACCTCTACTTCTCACCCCCATGTCTCCTTGGCAGAACAAATAACCTCAGGACCCTACTAAATTTGAAAATTGGGAAAGGAAAATAGAAAAAGGAGCTGGGTACAGTACATCTGAGCTTAAGCATTGGAAAATTCAGCTTCAGCCATTTGATTTGAATAATCAAATGGAATGCGAAACGTATGATCCCACTTTTCAAGAATGAGTATGTAAAAGGACTTACAAACAAGTAAGTTTGGGGAAATGATGAGGCCATAATATGTCCGATTAATGTATAATAAATGATCACATCATCTTGTCCTTTTGATTAAGTTTGATTGCATTGTGTGACTTTTAGTTGATCTGAAATGATTTAGGATGTAACTATCTATCTTTTGATTAATTGTGATCCTAATGTTAAAAGTTTTGAAATTCCTAACGTAGTGTGTGTTTAAATTTAGTTTTGTAATAAAGTAGGTCTAATCGATCGAGGAAATGAAGTAGGTGGTTTTCGGTATGTTTTTGATAGCGTTTTTCCAACATGACTTAGTTTGAACTTCTAAGCTAGTTCGGAACTCTATCACATAGTCATCATTTAGTTTTGGAACTTTTGGACTTAGTTCCGAAAGTCCAGAATTTAGTTCTAAAATTTTTGGACTTAGTTCCATAACTCCTAGGGACAGCTCTGGAAATCTCATAGGTTTTGGTTCTTAACAATTTCCTATGGTTCCGAACTTCTCCAAAGTTCCAAACTAATGGAAGTTATCTATTTTAAACCACATTTGGAGATTTTGCATCTACAATCATGAAGGACGAGAATATTTCTGAATATAGATCTAGAAAGAATTATCCTATAGCTATCGATCAACCTCCATCGACTCAAAGCATCTATTTTAGGCATGATTCGATTTCATCAGAATCATTGAGACAACTAGGATTGTAAAATGTATATAAATGCAGACCTACATTAGATAGAATAGAGGATTAGAGATATAGAACAGAGAAAAGAAATAGATGAATTATCTAGATCCAAAGTACATTTTGTAATATTGAATGTTTTCATCGGTAAAATAGCCATTCTAATTTGAGGAATTTTGAGTTAAAATCCTGATTCAAGGAGGAGCAAGGGCCCACTCCCCCAAGGACCAGGATATTCATTTATTTGGTATTTATATTTCTTCAGCAAATAGCTTAGATCTGTTAATTTTTTATTGCTTTAGTTATTTCAGTTAAATTCTGTTGCATACTTGTTCTTGCAAGTGTTTAGATAAATCTTTATATTTCTTGCAATTATTTTCAAGCATTTTAATCTAAGTGTTTTAAAAGCAAGTGTGTTTATTTTCCAATAGCAAGTGTGTTTTCTTTCTACATGGTGTGTTTCCTTTCAGAAAGCTTTCAATGTGTTTTACTTTCAACAATTTTTCATAGTTTGATTTGAATAAGGTTTTACCAAGAAGTCCTGAAGACATTAAAGATATCCCGCATAAAATATAAAAATAGTTACGAGTCAACTACTAGATCAGTTAAAGTACTCTTGTTGCATATAGCTTTAGACACACCATTATTTTGATATGACATAAACAAGAAGTTGATTAAATGAACGGAATGATGACACCCATCACAACCCATGCTAGCACCCTATCCTTGTTTCTAAAGAGGAACTCGACTAATAATCTGGGGTTAAAGTCAAATTCTACATGTGGGGACTCCAATTCATCACCACTATGATCGACCATGTCTTCTATCTTTTTTTCCATGGAAAATAGGGGCTCTAGATCATGTCCAATAAAAGGGTTCGACCCTTGTCTATTTGATGTTTCCCAAGCTTTCACTTTTTGTTCCTCATTTTTTTTTTCTTAAGTCCTAATCGTGTTTTGGGAGCCATGATTTGTGATAGTTTCACTAAGGTAAGTTGTAAATGTGTTCAAAACTTTGTGACCACACCTAAGTGAAATGTAAGATGTATGTCAAGAATATGAATGAGTAACAATGTGAGAATACCAATGTGATAGAGTGATAAATCAACAATGACACAAATGTTTGGTATCTAAGCCTATCAAATGAATTACTTCCTAGACTATGTTTCAAAAAGCAGTTTGGTGTCGCAAGATAATTAACAAGATGTTCTCACTTATGCCAAGTTCAAGAAAATGAACAAGACGTAAGTAAATACAAGAAGTTAATGTGACCTCCTAACAAGGTATACTAGAAGCGAGCTCAAATTCAATTAATACCTATATCCCAAAAAGTGCCAATTTATAATTTGTGAGTGACACAACAATGTCACCAAGATATGTTAACCAAACTTTGCGAGAAAGTAAGGTATTGATATCAAGATGATATTGATATAACATGCACAAGTGGTAACACATAACACTCTTCAAAATCGAGGTAATAATAGAGTCAAACTAAAATCTTAAAGTATAACTAGGAATTGTTAAAATGTGTGTAGCGTAACCTTATAATATAGATATTTAGGTCAAGTTTACAAGAAACAAGATGTAAATACCAAAATTGTAGTGATATGATACAAACAAGGTAACCTTTCTAAGGAAGTTCAAGATGATGAACCACACCTAACTACAATGATGATCTTGACATGGGTATCAAGATCACAAAGGCCACCAATGATATGAATACACCTCCACACACTTTAGATGTTTAACTTACCCAACCGTAAACATGGATGGGTGTAAACGAACAAAAAAGTGGTAGAAATAATCGATTGGTAACACAAAGGTAGTCACCCTTCTTTTGATCAACAAAGTGTCAAAAGAATGTGAAGGAAGTAGATCAAAATGGGGATGAAAAATGTTGGCTTCACTTTGGTAGAGTTTCACCTCACCTTAAGGCAAGTGAAAAACTAAGCGAAAGTAACATGTCACACGTTTCGTGATGAAAAGATGGCTCACAACTCAACACTATTTTGAAATGGTCAAAGTGGGCTCCTGGCCAAAGAATATCTTCCTAGGTGGTTCTCTCATCCTAGGTGTTACAAAGTTGTCTTAAGTGAGTGTGATTTACCCAAACAGTCTTGACTATCTTGGGATTATCTTGGCTTTACTTTACCCCCTTCAAGAACAGTAGGAAACTAGTGCATCTATGTGTACTATCACTAGGGTTTCCATATGGACAACCGGTAATGCTATCTCACAAGGAATCACTAGTCAAGTAGGTAGTGCGAAGCACTTCTCGTTTCTTCCACAAGGTTCCCTCTTGTGGGGAATACTTTGGGGTTCCTAGAATCACCCCCATTATCATAGCTTAAGGTGTTATGCCAAAGGAGTTATGTTCCGAGTTGAGTGGATAGGGACATACCCTTTTCCAAAATTTGAAATACATTGTTTTGAATATGGTGTTCTTTTTATATTTTTAATTAGGTATGGTTTTCTTGAACACCTTGTAGGCAACCTGTATGACAACCGTATTAGTAATTTTTGACTTTGTTTTGATTCCACCTTTCTTTGAGAAGTGTATGTTTTGGTCCTACACAACGAGTTTAGTAGTTTTCCATAAAAAGAGTAAACATCATTTCTGATTCTCAAGATCACCCAAGGACGTAAGAGAAGAGCATACACGATGTTTCCAAAATCCAAGAAGATATCAAATGGAAAAACACTTTAATTTAAATACGCCAAGTTAAACTATTCCAATTTAGATATTCCTAACAATTTCAAAGCATCAAAAAGACCTAAGAATTGTTTCGATTCCCAAGATCGTCCCAAGGGATGTGAGGGAAGAGCATATGTGATCTTATTCTTATAAGAAAGCATGTAAATTTTATCTAATCAAGTAAAAACATGTAAAAACACCCTGCAAAAATAAGTATTTAATTAGATAAAACCTGCAAGAAATTTATCACCTTAACACTTTAATCACAAGAAAAAAAAAGACACCTGTGCCCCTTTTTTAGTGTCTACGCTCGGGTTAGGGTGGATGCGCCACTCTATGTTTTTCTGACTTACAGTGCACCTATGCCACCAGAAAGGTGTGTGCGCCCCCAAAATAGTATGTGCGCCACCAAAGATTAAAACAATAGTATAAAGATTTACTGAGCATCGTGCTTTACTAGAGAGGTTCTGCACCACTAGAAAGGTGTGTGCACCACCAAAGATTGAAACAATATCAGATTATGATAGAGTACTTGTGCCACCAGAGGGATGCCTGCACCCAGGTTAGTGTGTATGCGCTAGTCTGATAGGTTTTATGTTGCAGTGAAGGTACAATACGAAATGGCATCTGTGCCTAGATTAGTGCACCTACGCCCTAGTTAGGGTATGTGTGCCGGGGTTAGTGTATGTGTGCTAGGGTCAAAAATAGAAATTCAAGCTCCGATAGTGCACTTGCACCATGATAAGTGTATCTGCACCCCTATTAGTGTGCATGTGCCACTCCTGCAACCAAAGTATGGTGAAAAACACAAAAAATCTCACAATACTTCAAATTTTAACAAGTTATCTTGAAATTAGCAACAACCCATTAAAATGATAGCTATAAGTGAGAACCTACACATATAATGCTAGCAAAAATCCCAAGAAATTGAACATTAATTACTATATGTGCATATCAAAGGGTTAGCCAAAAAATCAATAGAATTCAAGCTAAAAATATTCTAAGGGACAAAGGATCCCTCCCACCGGGCATGCCAAATGTGTGCATGGTTTTGTTTAGCTAAGTTAAAAATGAGAACTAACACCTAAATAGTTCTATAACAAATCTAAATCAAAATCTACAACACCATCAATACAAGAGCTAAGCAAGGTTAGACAACAACATTATTGCATTATAAATTTGAAGCATAAATCAAACTAACATGCTAATTATCAAGAACCTCTACTCTTTGGATTACCAACAAAATCAAATGAACCTATGTAAATTCAATGGCAATCAATATTTTATTGTTTTATCCTCAAGAAATTAGGAATGGGAGCTCATCAAAGCATGGCTACAAGACCACTTTGATCATTCCCATATGACCTAAGAACTTGGATGAATGCAATGCAAGAAAGGAGGCTTAGCTCTTCAATGGTGAATTCTTCAAGAATGAAAAAGAAGCTTATAGTCTATTTTCTATGTGCTTTGCTTTGGTCTTCTCAAGGAATTTAGGTGTAAGTGTAAAGGTAGGAGGAGGGCTCTTTATATAGCCCAATGGATAAAGGAATCACTACATCCCTTTGTATGTGGGATAATAGAGATGTTGAGTTAGTTGTGGATAAGGGGGGTTTAGATAAGGTTGAGTTAACTTTAGGAGGGTTTAGCTTGTCCTTTAGTGACCCATGTGGATAAAGGGGGCCTATTAATTAATCAAGATGATTTAATTAATAGATGTGTAAGCTTATAAAATCTTTTAGAGGAATATTAGCATGATTTAGACTATAGAAGGGATTAAATCAATTAAATATTGATTTATTGGTTAAATGAAAGGGGAAGCTAATTAATTAATAATAATTAATTAGTCTAGATAGAAGGGGGGATTTATTAACGAAAGGTCATTAATTAAGGGATTAAGTCAATTGAATATTGATTTATTGGTTAAGTGAAAGGGAGGCTAATTAATTAATAATAATTAATTAGTCTAGATAGAAGGGGATTTATTAACGGAAGGTCATTAATTAGGGTATTTGTTGGATAGGCGACTTAATTAATTAGCGTAGTGTAATTAATTAATGATGATAGGAGAGAAGATGGGCTCTTTTGGCGATATGTCACCAATTTGTAGGAAACAAGATAATTAGCACAATTTAAGCATTTAAATTGCTCGGGCTTAATTATGGGTGTCTACAATGCACGTAAATATATTCGGTCAATAAGGGTTTTTACGCACCATAAGGTTGTAGAATTATTCATGCCGGATTGGGCATTAGGGTAAAAGTGTTGAAGGTTGGCAGTAGGAAAAAGCCACCTTTATTGCAAGAGTACGTTGGTAGGTGACAAGGCATTGATCACGGGAAAAGAAAAAGATATAAGTATAAGGTTGGGGTGCATTATTGTTTACCTTACATTTGTGTTATCAAATATCTCTCAAGAACTAGGGCATCCTTGAAAAAAAGTGTGTGAAAAAGGGTTGTTAAGATTTGAGTGCATAGCAAGTTCAATCAGCAAACCGGTGTAGAAAAAGGAGTAAACAGGCATAAAAGGAGAAGGTTGTGTGGAATAATACCATAGGTGACTATGTCATCTTGAGGAAAAAGGGTTTTCTAAGTTAGGGTTCCATAACTATGGCACATGATTGAGGAGATTTTCACAAAGGAGTAGAGCCACGAGAGTGTAGTAGAGCTAGTATCGGTGGAAAGGAATAAAATTTAGTGACCCGAAAGAGAAATGGCACCAATGAAAGTAGAAAATGTTTCACCAAAAATGGAATGGGAAAATGAAAACAAGCTATTTCCACCAGTTTCAATGAAGAATTGTACATGAAGATGCAATATCCAGATGTCATATTACTTACAAAATAATGGGTGTCTCATGTTAGAAAGATGGTCGTGAGTGACTACAACCATCAAATGAGCACCACAGAGAATGAGATGACATTAGAAATAGTTCACCCTAAAGACAAGAGGATATGGGATGCCTATCTATGATGATGAGGTAAAGGTGAAGATGAAGAAGGCCAGGTTATTGCAACTCTATGAGTTTCCCTATTTTGGAAAACTTGAGTGACTGTACCAATGGTTAGTGTCACGTGCACATGAAGACCATTTCTACTTTACAAGGCGTAGGATGCGAGATAAATCCCATACTAATTTCCAAGTTTCTTGGTCTTTTCTACGAAGAAGAATCTTTTGATGATTACTTAGATGATAAGAAGGCCATTAAGAAGGCTGTTAAATCTTATGACTACAAAAGGATTCATGATACTTTGACATCTCTGTGATTTTTGATCCGGTAATGAGGATGGCCTCATGCTTGGTCACAAATTTTAATGGGAAGGAGACATGGACACAAATCAAGAAGGCTTGGATAAAAAATTTCCACAAGATCTTAGAGGGTACCATCTATAACCTCTCAAATTTCATAGCAGAAGAAATCATCAATGGTGCACGCGATGGAGAAAATATCATATTTGGTAATGTCCTCCTTACCATTGTTTTTAGAGATTGGAGTGCCTGATGGGCCAAATAAATTTTTTGGGAGTACCTAGATGAGAACCCTTCCCTTGCCAAAATATTTGAGAAATACACTTGTGACACCATGATGGCCACCCACAAGGCATGCCTAGAAAAATGGTATAAGCAAATGCATGACACATTCGGCGCTGAGTGGAGAATACCCAAGAATTTACCTATTTTTCTACAAGGTAAGGTAGGTTTACTCTATAAGATGGAACCAAGGTTCCATGGTGTAAATTATGATTCTCCTTCACATCCCAATACTTCCATGATGGGGTCAATCAATTTAAAGATGCTAAGGTTTGAGCTCTCGGCATGATAGACCATTATTACCTCGAGCTACGTAGAGAATTGATATATCAAAAGAAGCACACCTATGTCAAGAATTATGTCTCCCATGATGTACATATGTTGAATCTAGTGACATTTCCTATTGTTGGTAGGAACCCAACAAGGGTATACCTACACATAAGGCCTAAGTATGAGAAGGGAACTTATGTTAAAAATTATGACTCTATCCCGAGAAGATGCTGCCATAAGGAATAAGGTCCCATCAAGGAAAAGGGAGATAGAAGAGGCCCCACGAGAAAAAGGAACCAAGTACACATACATCATAGTCTATAGGTGTGCGAGATTCGGGTGTAAAACCAAGCACTTATGCATGGAGGAAGAAGTCCTTCGTAGAAGACAAAGAGAGGACACATGAGGAAGAGGTGCTAGAGAAAGAAAATCCATATATGAAATAAGATTCACCGGTGAGAAAGGAGTCACCTAGGGAAGAAGAAAAAGAAGAACTCCTGTATTGGAATCACCAGTTAGGAAGAAGCAAAGAGTAACAGAAAAGGTGGACTCAGAAGAAACATAGAGCATGGAGGCTAACAATGGTGATGAGGACAATGAAGAGCATGACGAGTCTCGGAACCATCATGTTTACGATGTACACAAGTCGAGACGAGGAGGGAAATGAAGAGAAGGATGAGGATGAAGGAGGAACTCATGGAAAGGGGGGAAGTGAAGAAGTCAACATGAAGGATCAAAAGACTTCAAGCCTAACTAAGGAGAAGATAGAGGATGCCACAGAGAGGGAGCTAGAAGGAATTATTAAGTAATTTGTGGATCAAGAGGTGGATTGCAGCACTGAATAAGTACTAAAGGAGATGGAGGAAAGAGAAAGTGTGGAAAATGAGTATGCAAGCATGGGTGGAGATCCCATATGGGAAGTAAGCTTCCCAAAGGCAGCATGTATAGGTGGAAAGGGCATAGTAGTGGTGCAAGACCAAGAAATTACTTACATCAATGACCCAAATAAGGTGCTGTGCGTGCATTTCTAAAGTACCATGCCTTTAAACTAACTCCTTTCATGGTCTTCTTTCAATGAAGATAGTGCATACCCATACACGAGGAAGATGTTGTCTGGGGCTTTTGAGTCCCATGTTGATGAGCTCTAATTCGAGGTCAACCATGAGGCATTGATGAAGATACCAAATGCCAAGGGAGTAAACCCTCTGGTAAATTCCCAATAACTATTTGATGAGCAAGTTTGCAATGTGCTCAAAAAAGTATCAATACAATTTTAGGTGATGCTCTTTAGAAGAAATGACAAAATAAAGGTTTGGAGGAAGAACTTGAAAAAAAAATGAAGAGATCATTAAAGAAGATAGGGAGTTAAAATAAGAGGATTTGATCAGTGCACAATTAAGGTGTGAGTTAAGGGAGGAAAGTTCAAAGGTGCACGAGATCCATAAGAAAATAAATATTATTTCAAATGCCATAATCTTGAAGCACTCGAGACTGGCCCCACATGAGAAAAATATGATTCAAGCATGAAATTCTTGGAAGACTTGACCCACATTGTCAACATAGAGAGGTGCCCATTCACATTGGAATAGGTAGAAGAGGAAATGGCATGTCATAAGGAGGAATAAAAACACAATATTGGGGAGACAGTTACTTGGTATTCTAAGCTCCTTGCCACTGTAAATAGCACCACTTAAATGGTTGAGGTTGTTTATGACAATTTCCTTGACAAAGACAGGGTAGAAATCATATTGGTTGCTATGCATGATGTGGATTTGAAATAATTTCAAGAAAATAACAAAGGAAATAGAGAGGAGCATGATAAGATCCTATCCTAGGTTGAGAAAAATTTGGAAGCAATCGAAACTTTACGAGGTTTGATTAAGAAACATCTTAAGGATCTATATCCCTAGGTAACTCATAGAATGGACATGCTAGATGATCTTAACAAGAAGCTAGAAGGAATTTTAGATACATTGAATTTCAAGAGTGACAAATTTAGTTGTGAAGAGGTGAGCGCTCTAGTAGGTGACCTACTTTAGTAGGTGCAGGGTGAGGTAGATTCTGTGAAAAGATTGAGGCAAGCTGTGAAGAAGGATTTCCCACTCCTCCTATAGCAAAGAATGATTCTTCTATTCTTTTATTCATTATTTAGATTGTTCATGTTCCACTATTCTTTATTCTTTGAATAAGTAGGATGTTTATGAGGATAGAGAAAATGCATAGTGTGGGGTGATGGTGAGCTTTGAAATATTGGATGAGTACTAAAAGGGCATGTGCACACATGACCAATAAGAAGAAGGGTGCTCAGGGGAAAGGACACATGATAAAGGGGTTTAAGAATGGTTTAAGTGAAACCAAGGCGAGCATGGGAGGAAGAACATAGATTTAAAGGACTTATCCATATTTGGCATTCTAGGGGTTCTTACGGATAAACATGAAAACCCTAATAGGCATTATGAGTGGATAAGGTGTTAGCACGGAACCTTAGAGGTCAAGAAAAGGATATTCCCCACAGGGAATATTCCCAGAAGACATCATTACAAAGAGTGGAGGGTTTGTAAAGCGATAATAATTCACCAATGGAGGACCACATCAAAACTTGGCACACGATCTATTTAGGATAGAATGCATGGATGTGGGTTTTTATCCTATAAAAAGAGATGCTCAGGCTAGAGACAAATACGAAGAGATGATGGGAGACAAATCGGAATGCGAGAAAGAGAAAGATAGTAATGCGGTGCTGCAAAGTAATGTTAGGGTTTAAAGAACTTACTATTATAGGGTTGTAAGGGATTTCATCAGCATATTTATGGCTACAGGATCTGTAACAAGGGTTAAAATGGGAAAAGTATAGTTAGGATATAATATTAGATAATGTTATAGGAGTTAGGTCTCTGCTTATTTACTATATATGGTCCGACAAGACCACGTTTACTATAATGTGGCTATCGAACTCTTTTGAATCAATAAACATATGGGTTTGTTTTGTATATCTTGCTTAAAGGTGTAAACCCTCATGTTATATGACTATCATAGCTCAGATCTGGTTTATTATGCTTCTTACAATGTTATTTAGCTTCTGTAAAGCATTAATGTGTGGATCTATTAGTTGCACCTTCTACCTTTTTAAATAATTGAATGTAATTCTACTTCGTGAATCTCACATAAATGATCTATTAATGTCATAACCTTCTCACAAAGCTCACATAAAGGAGGGGCTCGGTGCCCACACGTGCCTTGGGTGAACGGCCAATGTCTACTAGGTGATAGGCCAACGCGCGCTTGGGGTTAGAAAATAGTATATAGAGTAAGAAAATGAATACACATAGCATTTAAATTTTAGTATATTTCATTTATTACATTTATGTACTCTTAGATTCTTTATAAAATTCTAGTTTTATAGAATCATTTGATGAACCCATAGATTAGAACATTTTCCCCTAGGATCCACAAAAACCCTAAATGGCTAAATATAGCTCATCTCCTTCTCGATTAATCATTCCTCATGAAAGTGTTAATCCCATATACGATGAGGAAACCATTATTGAACTTACTTCCTTATATCATTTTTTTATTAGATAGGGTAAAAAGCAAGGATGGGCTCTCAAAGGCCAAGTATAAAAAGATTACATCATGATAGAAATAAAGAGAGACAAAAAGAGGAATAGGACCCAAAGAGTTAAACAAACTTAACTCTAAAATAGAGAAGGGGGTCCAAGAAATGATGAACAAAAGATACCTAAACCATTAAACAAAAATAAACAGAGAAATTTCCCTGAAATTTTTGCAGACGATTTAGGAGAAGTTCCATTAGATAGTGTTACTTTTGTTAGAGGGTTTAACCTCCCTGATCTAATCTTTCATGTTGGGTTTAGTATTCAGCTTCTTCTGGGGGGTTCCTTAATGTCCTCCTCAATATCCTCCTCATACTCATCCTCATCCTATTCCTCCTCATCAGAATTGGTCCACCTCATTTTTCCGCTTCTCTTTTTCCATAGCTTCCAGATGAGCACCCAAATCTTGAACTAGAGTGTCCAACTACTTGATATCCCCTCTAATGTTCTTCTAGGCCAAGCATATTTTCTTGGTGGCTTCAAGGCTATCATTCATTCCCTTCCTCACCACTAAGTTAGTCTCTTCCAAGATCTGAACCACCATTTCCAAATATTACACTTTGTTCTTCCACATATCAAGACAATGATCTCCTTAGGAGACACTTTATCCTTACCCTTCAATGGGCTAGCTTCCTAATTTTCCATCCCTTCCATGTTCTTCCCCTCTCCCATCTACTTAGTACCCAAATTACCCTCCCTCATCTTGGAAAGACACTCAGCCAGGGTAATATCCTCCTCATCCTCAATTAGGGGCATAGGTTTATCTGGACCAGTTTCCCATTTCAAAACAAGAGAAGAATGAGACCCTCATGAATGGGGGACTCCACCTTACTCCATTGGAAATCCTTCACTAAGGTGGTCAGAGACATAAATAAAAAGAAGGGAATACTAAGAATTTTCTTGTGTCTGAACATGTTTAGAAATGACAAGTTGTGGATATATATTGTGCGATATTCAACAATAACTCTTAGCCCATGAATGTTATGTACCTATTGCCTTATATCATGATGTTACTATGCCAAACCATATTTAACAATAACTCTTAGCCCATGAATGTTATGTTCCTACTAGCTTTAAAAATTATACTATTGGAATTTTTTTCGATCCAATGAACTTCACTCATTGTATGTCATGTTATATACTTAGCCATTACCCTCTGATATTTCTAAGGAATTTTTAGATGATTCTCTTATTGATTTTCATCCTAGTAAGGCCATTAAAATATCTACATCTCCTAATTCTCCTATTTCGATACTAGTGGTGCAAATTAACTTGCAACAATTAATATGTTTTTCATTAATCTACAGTCATTTAATTATCATACCTAGGGATGTAAACTTTCAATATTTCTAGTGTTGTATGCACAATTACAGATGTTTGGGAGGTGTAAAGGTAAATTGTTGTCACTACAATTAGGAAATAACAATATTGGAAATGAACTAGACTATGATTGAAAGTAAATACTATAGCTAATAAAAAATCATGTAAAAACAGAGCATAGATAAAGAAATAAGTTGTTGTTAACCTAATCATGTGAGGAATTAAAACAAAAAACAAAAGGAGAGGGTTAGAAAACCACAAGTGGGCCCTGCCTTGGGTGTTAATCCCTCCTAAGGCCTGTGTCTACAATGAATTAATAGAACTCGATAGTTATTTCATCAACATTAAGATTACAAGTGGTAAAGACAACAACCTCTCTATCTATGGATTTATCTATGTATCTCCTTCTATCTATCTCCAAAACATTAATATTTCCTTTTTATATCTTTCATTATAGTAGAGGTGTGAAGAGATAGAGTCCTACTAGGAGTTCAGTTGGATTAAGTAAAATATATTTAACCAAAAATATGGAAACTTACATGCATGCAACAAAAATATTCAATAGATGTTCTCATACAATCACATAACTTAACTAACCGATCATTCAATCAACTAGTTATTAAATTATGAGTTAAATCAATTAGTTCTTTTTTTTTTTTGAGTTGTAACACATAATGAGGTGATGGCGTTGATTCTTCTTCTTGTTCTCATAACTACTTCTTCTATCAACACGTGTAAGCTTAGGTGTAGTTTCCATGTTATGCAAGCTCCTCAGAATCATAGTTTCATATATGTGTGTGACCTTCTTTGGTTGTAGATGCTTTGATGCAGACGAGTCCCTTTGGTTGCATGTCAATTTTTGTAGAAGACCTCTTTGTTGTGAATGATTCCTTTGGATGCATGTCAGTTTTTACGTGTGGATCCTTTATTACATGTTAGTTGTTACATATAACAAATTATTTACAAACAAGGCTGAAATTTATACACAACATCATTTAACATCATATTGCAATCAAAAGAATAAATGCATACTCATAACCCACAAAATAAAGTAATCTTTAGTAATAATTATATTGACTAATATTTATTGTAATGCCTCTAACATGGTTGATATCTATGGTGACTTCTATATTGGAAGTTGCAAACATTGATATGTGATTCTTGTCTTAAGAAGGTGTACTCATATGATCTATGAAATAATGTTTGTTGTGGAGAATAGGTTATCTTATGGAATAGATACTAGTTTTTCATGATTATGCTGAATTGAAAATGAAATAATTCATCTCTTCTTGTGCTGAATAATTCACTACTTTGGAAAACAAGAAATTAATTTAGTTTAAACTTGTTCATAGTTTTGTTGCACTCAAACTTGTGCTTCAGTCTTCATAATCTCAATTGTGAGCATCAATACCGTGGATCAATTTTATTCATAACCTTTTGGTCATCTTGACCGAGCTGGATAGGTTTTAGGATCTCTGAACTCTAACTATTTTGAAGTCGCGAGTGATCTTTACTTATCCCGCTTCGTAAGTAATCTTTGATGGTTTTCTTATTCTTCTTTGGTAAGTTATGATGTAAGTCTTAGCTTGCTAAAGGGACCTAATTAAACTATGTTCCTTAGATGGTAATCCTATCCTAAGTTGTAACCTATCCTAAGTTACTATGTTATTTTATTATATGTGATGTTAATGATTAAAGGAAATCCTAAGACTAAACCTTAGAATTAAACCTAAGGACCTAATTCAATTCCTAAACTAAGGTTATAAACCTAACCTAAACATGGACTAACCTAAGGATAAGGGGATGACATGAAAAGGATAAGGTCGGTATCCCCAACCTCAATGTATTTATGAGGAATTAATGTAGTATTATCTCTTTGATGTTGCCAAATTTGGTGAAATATTGAAAAATTAATATTTGGTCTAATTGGTACTTGTCAAGTGTTAGTTGCATGCAATTTTAAATTTAGTTATAGCCAAAAATAAGTTGGGGTGGCGGGAGAAGGAGAAGGACTGTCAGTCCTATTCGGAATTTAATGTTTTTGGAAATGGCGAAAAACCTCCTAGGAAGGAGGAAGATGGAAAGAAGAATGGTTTCTTTTTTTTTCTTTCGGTCATTTGGTATTTTGTGAGCTTTATCTCTCGCATGGGTATTTTCTCTTCCAACCCTCGGTTCGAATCCTTGTATGTGTAGGATTTTCCATCACACCCAAAACTCAAAGCGATGGTGGAGAGGGATCTCATCGTGTTAATTAGTTGTTACGCCAACACACCCCCACTCGATAAAGCCGGATGTAACCACGTGAGCTCTAGGCCCACCACGTATACACCCATTAGACCCAACGGAATTAGGAGGCGGTGACACCGGGAACTTCCCAAGAGGTCACTCATCCCAAAGACTACTGGGGGGGTGGCACGCTTAACCGCTCGGCTCGATACCAAATGATTTTCCGTCACACCAAAAACTCAAACTTGTGGTGGAGAGGGATCTCATTTTGTTAATCATTTGCTACGCCAATACCCTCTGCACAATGTAGCCGGGTATACACCCAAATCAGGCCCAACACGGACATTAGGAGGAAGTGACACTTTGGGAATTTCTGGGAGGTCACCCATCCCGAGAACTAATCTAGGGCTATGTGCTTAACTCCCGGTATCGAGATATGCATGACTTGCCATCACACCAAAAGATTGAACCGATGGTGGAGAGGGATCTCATTGTGTTAATTAACTACTATGCCAATAGTATGAATGTTTTTCTCGCATGGCGATTGGAATGATAAAAATAGCACTGTGAAGTTATAAGATGAAGTAGAGACATTTCGAGGATATTTGTTGGCATTTTTTGGAAAGGAATAAATTTTCAAAGTTCTTCTTGAATATTTACAACAAGAAAGTGAAGGTTGGAGCTCTATCAAGCATGATAGGCCCTATCCATTAAGTCTTTTTCTTTTACTTAAATGCTTCATAAAAATAACTCTGATCTATGTGAAACCTTCTAGTTTTTATGTTTGTTATTCTTACTTTAATGATGTTTAACTTATTTATTTCAGATGAAAACTAGTTATTCGTTGTTGGGTTGAAAAATGATGAAATCTAGAAGTGTCTATTTTTTATTGTTATGCTATCTTGTTGAATTCAAACCTTCTTGTTAGGGAAATGAGTATGTATTGGTTCTCTGAGTGAATGGAAACTTATGTTGAAGGATTATACACCATAACAATAGTTCAATTTGTTGAATTTCATAGATATAGCTTGCATGCCTTCAATATTGTTGTCGTAGGAAACTAGCTTGAAGGGTTTTTAGTTTGGCATTATCTTGTGATCGTCGTCTTGTCTGGTTGCTCGATGAAAGTAGTAGTAACCCATTATTTGATTCACTATTTTGGGGACTATATTTTATTGTGGGTATACAATCGTTTAATATATGGAGTTATTTATGATTTGGTCCTTTCCCCAAATGGGAACTGGTTGTATACTCTATGTTCTTTCTTGAATATTTTGTTGTTACCAATCAAGTTGGGTATAAGGAAACTTACCTTGAGCTTGAAACGTATTATCCTCACTCCTTTGTTGAACCTTGAAATAATCAAGTATGTTCAAATGAATTTGAACAGGGTAGAATATCAGTTGAACGTTTTTAGTTCTACTCTATTTTGTGTTTTCTTTCATTTCTTTGTAAACCCACTTTGGGATTTTGAGCTCCTTAATAGATATTTAAATCTAGGAAAGATTTCCTAAATTGTTGATGGATGTTTAACTCTCATTTTTAGAGGTTGATGGAATGCTTAATCTACCTTCTTCTTAGATGATTTTAGGTTTGTTTTGAGACATGTTGTGGATTAGGTCTAGTTGTTCTCTTTTCCTTTCTTCACTGGGTTGTTAGAATTGAATCATTTATCAATTGGTAGAATTGTGTATTGGGATTTATATATTTTGGGATATGTTGTACCTTTGGTAAGATCTTATTGATCTTAAATGAGTTTTCCATGGGTTTTAGCACTTAATGTGCGTTGCTCATAATGAAATTTTTCATGTATATTTTCATTATTTTTTCATAAAGAAGTGATAACTCATCTTCAGTTGAGGTTGGATGGATGAGGAGATTGCAATCTCATTCATTTATTTTAATTCATTCGTTGGGAAATTTTTTTACTTGGGTATTGTTTTTGTTCTTCCTCTAGGATGCTTAGCTTATATCACATTTTAATATTGTGATAGGTTTTAGTGCTTTATTTACCTTAAAGTAATGGTTTTGGGTTTATGATATGCCCGTGAGAGAGTTTTGAGTCTTGTGTAGGTTATGAACTTCATCTATTCTACCCCTTTTCTGGAATGATAACGATTGGTTTAAACTTGTGTGTGATCTTAAAAGATAGCTTGTTTTCTTGAACTAGTGAAAGCAATCAAAATATTGTTGATAAGGTTTGTATGGTGTTATCTTTGACTGCTGCCTTGAATTGAATACAAAAATGAACTAAAGTCTTTTAGGATGCTTCAACCAAAAATTACTTTGATTGTTTATAATGATTAAGTTATCCTTACCTGTTTGTATGGAATTATTTGTGATCAATGTACTTCTTAGGCTATGGGATGAGTCTGAGATAGTGTGATATTTAGCTGGAATGTAATACTTATTGTTGTCCAAATAGTATTTTTATTCGAAAGATAGTTTTATGTATCTTGTAATACTCCTTAGAGGAACTTAATTTGGATACATGAATGAGAAGGTAAAGTTAGGAAGAAATATGAATTTCCTTTCTTTAATTCTATTGTTTTATTTCCAGCATGTTGAAAAGAGTTTTATGATGAAAATTTAGGGTTGATATGCTGATTAATTAAACCTTACATATAGAAACTTTAATCTTTTCTCTCCTTCTTGGTTGTAATCTTTTAGGGAAAAGTATTTCTATTTTATTGTTGTGTTTTCATAACTATTTCATAAACAATAGGGTTATTTTTATGGAACAATTAGATAAAAGCACAACGTTTTAATGTTATAGTGCTTATCATGCTCAGTTCAAATGAACTGACTTGTGCTAACAATTTTGCAGATGGATTTCGTAAAATATGAAAGGAGAAAGACATATAGAAAGTTACATCTGTTTTACTAAAGAAATTGTATCTTTATTATGATGATTATGTGGCATCATTACTTGAGATGTAATTTTTCAAAAATAAATTTGTAATAAAAACTAGTTTTGTACTGTTGTTATGACACTTTGTAATTTCGAGATACTTTTTTTAATGAATAAAGTATCACTCCTTTTTATGAATAAATAATGTGATGATTGTTTATTACTACCTTATTGAAATACCTTCTTTGGCATAGATTGTGGGGTATTATTAAGTAATATCATAAATGAAGGAGGGAAGTATATATATTTTAGAGTTATGGAATTTGGAACTTAATAGTTCTTATATTTGTAAAACTATGAGTTTGTGAATATGAAATATTAGTTGGTTGTTATCACATAAAAGAGATGCAACTAATAAGTTGACACTCTTAAATAGATCCTTAGAACAATGGAAAGGAATCATGAATAAATTATATAGATATATATAAGTATGTCCTCTTGATGTATTTGAAATATAAGTAATTTGTTTTCATAATTGGACATTAGTCCTTGATTTAGGGAAAAGGATAATTCCCTTGAAATCAATCATTGAGACATAATTTATGAACTTGTTAACGTGTTATGAATGTTGTAAGTAAATGGTTGAATGTGTACTTCCTTAGGAATATTTCTTAATCAAATTTGGAATGCTTAATAAGGAATTAAATGGAATTTAGACTTCATCTTCATGAATTCCAAAACAAAGGGTTATTATGAACTTATTTAAGCTAGGGCTGAAATAAGTAAGGAACTAATTAACACACTTTCATAACTTCAAGATCAATCTTGTCATGAGATAATGTAGGTTGTTTCATTTAAAGACAAACTTAAGCATGTAATTAAATGGTTAGGAAGCAAATTTTACCTGCATACCTACCTCACATGTAATTTCAACTTGTAACCTTATAGGTTAAATGATGCTAGATGAATCTTTAAGCGTTGTTGTAATTAATATTTAAGACAATGATTAAATGGGCTAATAAACTTATAATTTAAGGTATGTTAACCTAGTTGAGGAAAATCAATTGGATGTTGGTACACATCAACTGCAGCATAGTACCTTTGTAATGACAAGAGTCATTATGAGGATACTATGATGTAATTGATATGTCTCAACACCTGCATAGTTTGTTTAACTTGATTGACATAAAAGTAAGACTGGATCATGGTTCTATCCTATATAGGGATAGGAATATGATCTAGTGTTGAGGTCAACTCATGTTGACTTAGGATAACTAGACACACCCAATTGACATAAGTTGATTGAGTATGTCTATGTACCCTTAGTCATCACGAGTAGTCTTCCACACTAGTGCATGTTTCTACCCTTATCTAGTATGAAACCTTGAATCAGATTGGACTGACAAAATTTAGGAAAGACCACTCTAGATAATAGAACAAGTGTGGTGAGGGACTTATTCCATTTGACAAGTATGTTGTTAAGGAATGAAAATATGATAAAAATGTTTAAAAACTTTGGCCAAAGTATCGCAAGTTGTTGGTTGCATTGTCCTAGGTCACTTAGTTTAAGAAGTGGGATTTCAGATGAATATCAGTAACAGATCTTCAAATAGACCTCTTATACAGAAAACTTGGGTACCCGTAAAAGTGTAAAAGAACCAAGTATGTGTTGTATACACATTATTGAGTTAACATGAGATATCAGTTTAATACCGAGTCATGAAATGAGAGATCGATGTTTCACCGAGTCATTTACAATTGTATATGGTTTTTTGTTATGAGATGGATTGGCATTAGAATGTTTGTTCTAAATTATGTTAATTTAGAACAGATAACATTATGTATGATAAAAAAAAATCATTGTTTCTAAAATATTAAAATGAGAATGTTACATTTATGCCATGAATTCAAGTTATAATGGAAATTTTTTAGTAGTATCACCAGGAAATACAAGTTCATGGGTACAATTGGCTAAATATAATACAATATATGAGGTGTTTAAAAATGAAATAAAATGACTCATCACACCCCCATACTTAACATCTTGAATTTTCTCATTAATTTTTCTTCAACTACTCCTTAGGTTTCTTTGGCTCCATTTGTATGATGTTACATAAACGTCTGAAATCAACCAGGGTAGATGTTCCTTTTCACTCTACGAAGAAGTATCATGCATTCCTTCTGTATCTTTCCATGACTCTGTCTTGTATTTCCTCATCTAGTTCCTTGTTACCAGATCGTGGGGTATATGATAGTGGAATATTGGTGGATAATAACTAATGGGAAACCAAGTTTTTCCACATCCTTTAGAAACTTCAATGTATGCATTTACCCTCCTAAAATTTGGAATGATATTATGATAAGAGTGCATTTATTTTTGTTAGATCTTAGGGGACATATCTTTCTAGCGCATCCTACAAGAATATGTTATCTCTCATGCATTGAATTTTATGTGGTCCTTGGCTTCTTCATGAGCTTCATTTCTCATCTAGTGTACTCAATGTTTAATGTTCCTGTGTTCCATGTATTTTCCATATTGTTCAATAATTTCCCCTGTATTTGGAGCTTCACCTCGATCATTAATGGTTGCACTTTTGACAAGTGCATGTATTCCTCCATATACTTTTCTCTATATAATTCATTGTTAAAATAAGAACACAATGCCCTAATTGGAACATCTCCAATATAAAGTACTGGGATCCAGTCCCTATCATATTCCAAGGCATAATTGTACATATACAACTCACATAATAGCAATTAAATTTCATGAGAATTTTTAGATATATTCTAAAGAAAGGTCTAGCTCCACTAATATCAAATGGAATATTTGAGTTGATACAAGTATACTTTAACTGTAACATTTTATCCTTTAATAAAATGGCATAAATGTTAGAAGGTGGCATGTATTTAAATATTTCATTAGTCACCTAAATTGTATCTTCCTACTTTTTCTTGAGCCTATAAATTTCCTTATCTTTAGCCTTAAGCTTCTTTTCCTTTTCTTTAATGTCCTGCTGATGTTGGAAGATTAATTATTCCCTTCTCCCTTTCCTATCTACCCTACATCCTATTAACATAGTTTTCAAATTGTTGCACCTAGTAATCCAACAAGGTTGTTTGAGTGGCCATGTTTCTATGAGTTGGTTTTCGATGTTCTTTGAAAACTTCTATGATGATAACCTATGGCTACAAGCTATTTTTGGAAACAATGGGGAAGAAGGCTCTAATATTATCTCAATTGTATCCTCTGTAACTATAGGAATATCCCCTTATAATATTTCATCATTCTCAGATAGTTCTTCTATCTCAATTCTATGAACAATATTTTCTATATTTTCTTCAAAATTATGGGGAAATCATCCCCAATTTCCATTTCATTAGTCTATGTTTCAAGAACTGCATGGTCATGGACTTCCTCTATCTTCTTTGCATGGGTTATATCTTCAATTTCTTTTGTCAATCCTTCTCCTTCATGCTTCTCATGGGTCTCCCCAACATGAATCTGTTTCTGCATGAACTTCAATCTATTTAGCATGGCCTTCTTGAACAAGTTTCTTACCACATTCTTCCTCCTTATTGTCCTCTATCTCCTCCATGGGCTCTTGAATCTCAACATCAACACTTTCCTGGTCTTTTTCCATGGATGTGGCCTCAATATTATCTTCTGCCACTTCTTTATCACTATCAAGTGTTATGGTTTCAGTCTTTGTGGCTTTTGATGTTTTTGGATTTTTAGTTCTTAGGCAATGAGAATGCCTAGGTGGTGTAGGAGTGGATTTGGAAGATGAAGGAGTAGACTTGGAAGATTTAGGAGTAGGCCTAGAACATTTTCTCTTACTCCTTGAGGTGGATGATTCAGGGGTTGAAAATCCAAGTAGGGTTTTAGAAATGAGAACCCAATAAGGGGATATAGGTATTGTGTTCTCCTCAGTAGATGGTGTATGTTCAGAAATAGGGGTTTATGTGTCCTAAGAAATTAAATTCGTGTGCTTAAGTTAAGGAGTGGAAGTTGTGGTTTCAACTGTATGGGTTGAATAACTACTTGTACTTCTCTCTCTTCCTTCTTTGTCCCAATAATTCATCAATACTATTCACCCTTAAAAAATCTCCCCAATTTAATGCAAGGTGTTCTCTTTCCAATGTGTGTTTTATAATGAGAGTGATAAGACAATGGTGAGACAAAGCTAAGCTCCATATTTGTGAATCTTTACTCATCCTTTTCAAGATTTTATTTAATAAATTAGGAACATTAACATGTCTACCATTCTTTAAATGATTAATTAACTTAAAATGGATAGTATTCAACCTGGAGAATCTACCCTTGTAGGTAAATTAATTAAATGTAATTAGGAACATCAACATGAAATGGTTTCAGAGAAGTGCAAAATGTACCTTGTCTATCAGTCATGAAATTATCATCTTCATCACTAAATTCTCATCAATTTGCATCTGGGTTTACCTTCTCAAGGAAAATCTCACCTTTTGTAGGAATCCCTATTACCATCTAAAATATTATTATCCAATTTCATTGCTAAACCCTTAATAGTAGCCTCTTTTTCCTTGAACGTAGCAGAAAATTCCTTTACCATGGGTTTGTTGAAACCCTAGAACTTATTGATATATCTCATCCATCTACTATCTTGAAAATATTGCAATATCTATGGATAGTTGTGGAGTTGAGAATAGTCTATAATATCATGACAAATCAAATCCCCTCCCATTTCAAATTTTTCAAACTTGTTTATCTTCTAATAGGAAAATATCACATTTTGTAGCAATGATGCAAGAATTCAAGTAGGGAAAGTTTTTGAGTACTTGTGTTTTTGAATTCTATGACTGACTCACATGCAACGAAAAAAGGAATGCATTAATATGATCGAGGGCCGGATACATGTGAGGTGAGGTTGTGTGACAAAGTGGGGTGACGTGGAGCGACAACTCATAGGGTGAAAGGTGGTGGCATATAATAGCTTAATTAAATACATTCATGACATGGCATAAACATTAATTAAACATAATCATTCTATCAATACTTTATTAAAGTGAAATGAGTGCACTTATCTTGAGAAATGCGTTGGATGATGATGACATGTTCATTGTTGTAATTTATGCCTTTTGTTGCATGTAGAATTATCACGATGCTAAATTTTAAGGTTTCATGATCTCCGAGATGTTTTATATAGTATTGCAATCGTATGCAATGTCATGTTGAAGGATCCTTAATAAAATCAATTAATTCTCAGAGAGGGAAGACTAACTTTTTCTAGTGTCATTCATCTTTATCACGATTCACACATGCAGTTTGTTCCTTATTTTCTTCATGCAATCATAAGTTCTTCCAATAGGAAAACAAAGCGTAGATTTTTTCATGCTGCTATAAGTGCACATTTATTTTTGCACCATATCCTTCTGTCATATACCATGCACTTCTTGCAACAAATACAACAAATCCTGCAAAATAGAAATTCTAAAAAAACATGTTAGTTGAGTGGTGTTGATCACTAGGAGGGCTGATCACATAACTTTTATTCACCATCGAGTATTCACGAGTTGAATATACCAAGGCCACTGAATATCTCGTTTGTCAAAAATTTCAGAAGATGAATCAACATGCTCAACTTCTGATCTTAACTCTAATGTTCTCATCTCCATTTTCCTTGGACCTCCTCTGAATTGTTGCATAAAGGTGATCCTCTCAGTTTGATTTTTGTACAACCTCAACCTATGACCATTCACCAGAAATTTTAATCTCACAAGATCTATGGTGGTGATTTTTACATCTCCATTGGTAAATATTTTCTCAATCTCATATGGGCCTAGCCACATTTTCATGAGTTTTCCCATGTGGTCCTTGTACTTTGAGTAAAATAAGAGATCCCAATCACCTTCTTCAAATTTCCTTATCTTGATTAATTGGTCATGCCATTTGATCCTTTTGTTCTATAAAGCACCTCTCAGTATTATGCACAACTTGTCTTCTCATTTTATCTAGCTCATTGAGTTAGAGAATCCTCTACCTTTGAGCTTCAGAAAAATCTATGACTAATTCAAGTGCATTCCTCACTATCTTATGCTAAAATTAAATAGGGATGATAACAGTTGTGCCATACAAAATCTCAAATGGTGTGAAGCATGTTGTTGTCTTCTAAGTTTTTGTATACCCAAACTACTTCTAGAAGTTTATCTTCCCAATATTTCTAGTGGAGTGCAATAGTTTTGGTCAAGATGGATTTTATTTCCCTATTTGTTACCTAAACTTGACCATTATATTGGGGGTGATAAGGTGTAGAATTCCTTTGTCTAATTTCATATTCCTTAGCTAGATCAAAAATAAATTCAAGTAGTAAAGTGTGTACCTTGATTAGTAATAATTTATCTTGGTACTCCATACCTTGTGAAGATGTGGTCATACAAGAATTTGTCAACTTTATCACTCTTATTATTTGGAAATGCCTTCACTTATTTTAATTTAGTGAGGTAATCTATGCACACTAACATGTATTCCTTATGTTGAGATTCAGGATATATATGACCAATGAAGTCCAAATGCCATTTGTCAAATGGATGCAATACTAATTGAGGCTGCAATGGCATCTCATCTAAATTGTTAGGCTTACACATTCTTTGGCACTAATCACACCTCATAGTATATAATATTGCATCCTTATATAGTGTAATCCAAGTAATACTCTATTGTCAACAATTTTTGTGTTGTTCTTTTTATAGAAAATTTTCCTCAACAATGTTTACCATGGTAGGCTTTAAGGACATCCTATATTTCCTCATCATCTATGTATATTATCATAACATTATCCTTCCCTATGTGAAATAGAAAACCAGCTATCCAAGAAAAATTCACACTTTTCTCAACAATGTATTTCTTTTCAAAATATAAATAGTGTAGAGGTGTCTTACCCGAGACTAAATAATTGGCTATATCAAAGCATACGGGGTGTTTTAGTGGAAATGAAAAACATATTCTCATCTAAGAAGGATTCAACCACTATGTGTTCTTAATTATTAAAATAAAATCAGCTACAACATTATCCTTACCAGGGCTTATCCACTATGGTGACATAGAACTCTTGCAAAGAGCAGCAACCATATGATTATACTATTTCTTACAACTAGTTTGTTGATCAGGTATTTAATTGTAGCATGGTTAGTTTGAATAAATACTAGTTATCCTATGATGTAGTGTCTAAACTTGTTAATGGCATACATAAATGCTAAAAAATCTTTCTTTGTGACTATATAGTTAAGTTCGGTGGGATACAAGTTCTTACCTTGACATAGAATATTGTGTAGTTTAGAATTCCATCCTTCTGTCCTAAAACAACTCCAATGGTGTGATCTGAGGCATCAGTATGAATGTGAAATGGAAAAAATCCAATCTAGTCCTCTTAACATTGGTGCAGAAGTAAACATTTTCCTCATCTACCGAATTCCTTTGATGCCCATTTAAAATAACCCACTTGAGACCCAAGAAACAACGTAGGGTTAGTTAGAAAATTATGGAATAATTTTTTTATTAGAGTGTCCACAATCAAGTCAGTAAGACAACAGTTGGACCTATTAGGTTCTTGAACAATTCTAAATTACTAGAACATATTTTTCCTTCATTAAAAATTTTCAAGTTCACATGGTTTAATTTTTTTAGGGTTAAAATTTTCAGTTAGGTTTAGGGAGTAATTTACCCCCATACCCACTTTCTAGCAGGATTAAAGTTTCAACTTGATTTTTCTCTTACTTAATGTATTAAAAATTTCCCTAAATCAATTCCATTAGATAGGAAATTTTCTCATCTTTCCGGTGATATAAATACGTCCTCCTAACTCCTTATAGAACTCAAGTTATAAAGTAAGAAGACTTTAGGGGTCAAATTTTCTCCAAGGGGAGATGTGTCAAGCAGGGTCAAAAGCAAAATTTTGGGATGGTAGGCCACGGGGTGGTGTTTGGAATTTTTCCTTGTGTGGGAGAAATTTCCCATTCATTCCCGCACCTCCGTGGGTCCTCCAAGGACACGTGGCGGCATCTAAGACATCGTCGGAAACAAGGAAAGGAAGTGTGGGGCAGCGGGAGAGTTTGGGGCGCTTTTCCCAAAGGGAAGGAAAAAAACAATGCCCACGCACTGTGGGTCCACCAGGGCACGTGGAACTCCATGATTCAGCATGGGGAGAAGAGAGAGGGAGAGGTGGGTGGTGGATAATATTGGTGAATTTTTCCGAAGGGGAGATAAGGGGAAAGGTTGGACACACGGGTCCGAGTGCATGCGAATGAAATTATGCAAGGTGAGGGAGGAAGTACGGGGCCGTGGAAGGTCTAAGGGATATTTTCTGAAACAAAATTTCAAAAGAAAAAGGTTGCGTGGGTCTTCTCTACCCCACTTTCACCCCCAAGCTACCACGTGGTCTTTGTGTGATTTGTCACGGGATCACGGGAAGAAAGATAAAAATTTCCAAAATTTTCAAAAGGTCTAAGGGCAAAGAAAATGCAACGCCTCCACCACTTTCCCGTGAGGACACGTGGAAGCCTCTAATTGGTTGCGGGCTGATAGAGGAAATTTCACAAATTTTCCTAAGCCAAAATTGTTCAAAAAAAAATTCTAAGGATTTTCTGAAGGGAAAATTTTCAAGTCGCGAGTCCACCGCCTGCCAAGGAAAATTTTCCTAAATTTTCCCGCCAAGGCCAAAAAACTTCAAGTGCCATAACTTTTGCTAGAAAGCTCAATTTTGGGAAAACAAGGACTTTTTGGAAATCTCTCAATGCCCTATTTGCACATGAATAATAAATTTTACTTTTTGGTAAATTTTAAGGGGTCAATTTTACAAAAAGGATCTGCATGCTTTTAAAAAGCCAACTGGTAATTTCTAACTTTTAAATTTGATTAAATTGGATCTCCTCCTTCACTCAACATGCCAAACAGACATGGAGGATTGATCTAGGAAGGATTTTGAAAGGTTTAGGAAGTTAAATTTGTTTAATTGATTTAAATTTGAATTTTGTCCAACAAATGATAGAAAAATGGTGAGGAAAGGATTGGTTCGATTTTTAGTGTTCTAAATAGTTTTCTTAAGTTTTATTTGTCAATTAAGTTCCTTAGTGTCTTAGCATGCTAAATTATATCAATTCCAAGTTGATTGTTAAGTGCAGGTCGAATCTTTGTGCATTTTTATTAAGTTTGATTGTCAGTTTTGAATATTTACAAGAGATCAATTTCTTTTAAATCTGTATAACAAATTTTATCATTCAATTGTGGCATTTCATTTCTAAACTAATCTAATGCATTTATTTGTTTACAACAAATCATTTCAAAGCTAAATGATAAGGTCTGACTTTCAATTTCATATATTTCCCAAAAGAAACAAGCAACATCCTTCCTTCATACGCATTTTCTTTCCTTTGCAAATAAATAGAGCTTCAAATCACAATTTGATATTCCACCTCAACACAATAATGCAAATGAGAGATGAACTTACAATTCTATATTAATTCAAAAAGAGGTACATCTTTACATTCCTTCCATGTTTGAATGCAATAACACAATATCTATTTCTTTCCAATGTACAGAGCAGAATGCAAATGTCTTTTACAATTTGAATATCCATTTTCATAATCAATTACATACATCTTTCTTCACAAAATACATATTACAATTTCATCCACAACAAGTGGGAAATGATTACAAATAAATATGTTTTCACAAGGTATTGTCAAACTACATTTTTCCTTTGCTCCAAGATAGCAACATGCACATTTTCTTTTTCTCCATGTTTATCACAACAAAATAGGGGAAAGGCAACGCTCTTCACCCAACCAAGACATCCAATGAAAGGAGAATTCTTTCTTCATCATTGGCCCCCGAAACCCAACCAAAATACAATAATAGATGTAATTCAACCCATGGAAATAATTAGCTTCCACAACACACAACATTCTTTCAAACATGTACATTCCAATATAAAACATAGTTCAACACAAAACAATAGTTCAAAACTACAATTGAAAACATTCCAATCAAACTTAGGCTTGATCGAGAAATTCAAATGAGCAAGGTCTATGGGGCAAGCTACTTATCCCTTCCATTTGGGAATTGGGCATCCACCAAGTAAAAAAATTCCAAGATAATTCATCCCACACATTTCTTTATGCCCCCACAAAGTAAGAAATGCAAGCTATTTATTTTCCATGGTGGATCCCAAACCCAAACTCCCTCCACAAAATATTATTCCAATGGCATTCCATTATGACCCCCACATGGATTCCCCATAGTATTCTATTACATCTTCCCTAAGGCATTCTACCCAACCAGCCAACCAATAAATCAAAGCATGCACCATTCACATAACACAACAAGAAAATGATAGCAAGAAAGAAGGAATAAACACCTACCTTTCCATGGTAGCTTTTGTTTCCAACAACAAGCTCTCAAATGCCAAAAACACAATCCAAAAAAATAAATGCCAAGTATGAAGTTATCTCCAAATTCCTCCACAATCCACAAGAGCTCCAAATAGTAAAAATGCACCCCTAGAGAAGATTATAAAAGGTTCAACAACCCCAAAACAAGCAAGGAGTTTGAATTATATAGAAGAGGGAGAGAAGAGGATGATGTGGATCCATGTAGGATGCCACATCACACATCCTCCAATTCAAACACAAAATACAAAATCCATTCTCCCAAGCACAATAAAGAGGTGGGTGAAAAATGACAAGTTACTTGCACACTCTAAAAATCCCACACCTCAAGGAGAGAAAATTAAATAAAATGTAAGAAAGTGCAATCCAAAACAAGCAACATGATGAATAAAATTCATTATAAAAGTCACAAATCACTTCTCCAACCATAAGTATGGTTGGTAAATTAAATTTAGAGGCATGGGACAAGTTTTACTTGTCCCACAAGCCTCCAAAAACAGCCCCCAAGGACAAATTCGTATTTGTCATGGAGGTGGAGTATTTCATACTCCAAAACTTACTTACACAAGCTCTTACAAAACTTACACATCACTTAAAAATTTAATACAAAAACCAACAACTATTATAATTATTTTCCCATATCCCAACTTAATTTATTTAAATTTTAATCATATGATTCTCACATCAATTCCATCACAATTTTAATTAATTAAAAGAGAGGAACACATTACTAATAAAATACATACAACAATAATAAAAGGTAACCACATTAATAAAATACACAAACCCATGGTTACATATAAAGGTGATCCCCCATGGGAATCCCTAACAAAACAACACACAACTCAATAAAACAAGTTTTCGGGGTGATCGTGTCGAATTCACCTAGAATTCCATTGTGGTTGGTCTCCGATCCCCCCGATGTTTGTTGTGATGTTTTTAACCTACAAAATACAAATACCGCCTTTGGGACTCATGGCCATATCAAAACATTCAATATGATATAAATAAAATCACAAAATCATCTATGTAAGTGAATCACAATAACATCAAAGTAACAACTACATCATTTACATTTTTAATCGACAACTATATCATCATCGATATAATATCCATTTTCTAGATCAACTCATAATACCCAAATCACATGTCCGAACAACATCCATAAAACATCCATGTCAAATAATATTTCATCTTCCACATATAAGGTGTCCCTTATAATCATCATGCATCATAATCAAATCAAGATCAACAATAATCCATGATCAAGTGTCTAACAACATACTAAATCAAAACATAATAATGTCCATAATGTGATCAATTGTATCAGAATAAGTATCAGCCGGGTGTCAAAGGGAAGTGGGCACTACACCCCCTCCTTAGACTTGACTTCCTCGTGGAAGTTACTAGAAAAAATGTGGAAACTACACTCGTATCAAGTGACATCCTCCCCATGTAGCTACAATATCATCATATCTGTCCCACTACACCCAAACCTAATCAACCTCTCTCGCTTCAAAGGCCCGTGGTCCTACAATCGAGGATGTAAATGGGCTCCACCATCATCTTCCCTAATCCTACACCTACAATGATGTCTAATCTAACACATGAGATGGATCTGCAATATATCTCCTAAGAATCTGAAACATGAAACACATCATGTATGTGAGAAAAGCTGGGTGGAAAAGCTAGATAGTAGGCCAAAGGGCCGATATGCTCTAAGATCTCAAAATTTCCAACGAATCTAGTAGCTAACTTAGAACCTTTTCCGTAACGGATAGGGCTCTTATGTGGCTTAACACAAAGGAACACCTTCATGACCACATCAAAACTACGGTCAATCCTATGTTGATCTGCATACTTTTTCTACCTGTCATGTGCCTCCTATAATCTCTACTTGATCAACACTACCTACTGCTCCATGTGGTGTAGAAGAGCTGGTCCAAGAGATAATTTTTCCTCTAACCTATCCCAGCTAAGAGGTGTCTTGCACTATCTACCATACAAATCCTTAAAAGGAGCCATGCCTATGGAATTATGGAAACTATTATTGTAGGAAAACTCCACTAAGTACAGGTAATCCTCCCATTTAGACCATTGATCCATCACATACATCCTGAGCATATCCTCTAAAATTTAATTCACCTACTCAGTTTGTCCATCTGTCTCAAGGTGATATGTTGTACTGAAGTTGATTCTCGTCTCGAGGAAATAATACATGGTAGTCCAGAAATGTGAAGTGTATAAAGGATCACAGTCACAAATGATCTTCTATGGAATCCCGTGCAACCTAAAAATCTCATCCAAATATACTTGTGCCACTACTCTAGCTATATAAGTGGTCTTCACTAGAGAAAACTGATCCACTTTTCTCAATTTATCAACTGTGACCATGATGGCATCGTGGTGATATCTTAACATTGGTATCCCAACAATGAAATTCATGGAAATGGTGTCCCACTTCCATTTCGGTATAATATGAGGATAAAGAAGGCCAGCTAGATGTTGATGCTCGGCCTTAACTCTCTAGCACTCTAAACACCATGACACAAACTAGGCCATATCTCAATGAAGTCCTCTCCAATGATACAACTGTCGTAAGGTGGCATACATCTTCTTCACCCTTGGATGGGCTGAATAGGGTACATGATGTGCCTCTACCAAGATGTCCTGCCTCAAGCCTCCATCTTTGGGAACATATATTTGGCCTCTATGCCTGAGAAGACCATCTATATCTAAGGTAAATCCATCAAACTTCCCCTCAAGGGGACTTTGTGACTCGATATCTACTCAAAATGCAATGTAGAAGCTATCAAGAAGAAGATGCTAAAGAATCCTACTTCACAAATTTGTGATCACTGAAGTGGACATAGCCACATGTCTCCGTCTACCGAGAGCATATGCTACCACATTTTCTTTCCCCTTGACATTCTTTATCTCCATGTCATACTTACAAAGCAACTCCATCCAATGCCACCGATTTGAGCGTTGAGATTGGGCTACGTGAAGGGGTGGCGAAGACTCAAATGATTAGTCCGAGTGTGAATATCCCACCAAGAAAAAAATGCCTCCATCAAACCAAGGCGTACAATCTTTGTAAGCTCAAGATCATGGGTCAGATAATTAAACTCGTGATCTTTGAGTTTGTGAGACTCAAAAACCACTACTTTTGCCTCCTACATCAACACACCTCTAATGCTTGCCAACGAAGCATCTGTGTAAACAAAGAACTCACCATGTGGATCTGACACTGTAAGAATAGGATTTGTGGTGAGGCATTCCTTCAGTTTCCTAAAGGCCTACTCACATATGTCTGACCAAACAAACTTCTTCCCTTTCCTTTGAAGGGAAGTGATAGGGTGCACAATTCGAGAGAAGTCCTGAACAAATCTCTAGTAGTAACCTGCTAATCCCATGAAGCTGCGCACCTCGAGTCACTGTAGTGGGTGTTGGCCAATCCATAATGGCTCTAATCTTGGAAGGATCAATTGTGATACCTTCCCTAGAAATAATATGACCTAAATACTACACCTCTTTCTAAAATAAAGCACACTTATCCAAGTTCCCATAAAGTTACTGCTCCCGAAGGCACTGAAGAACCTAGAAAAGGTGCCCCTCGTGCTCCTCACTCGTACGTGAGTATATTAAGATGTCATCTAGGAATATGAGCACAAAGTGATCTAAGAATGTCCTGAATACCCTATTCATCAAACTCATGAACACTCATGGGGGAATTGGTCAACCCAAAAAGCATCACTCGAACTCATAGTGCCCATATCTCATGTGGAAGGTGGTCTTATGAATGTCCACCTCCAAGATCCATAGCTGATGATAGCCTAACTTGAGATCACTAATAGAGAAAACCATGGCTCCTTCATCTCGATCAAACAAGTCATCAATACAAGGAAGAGGATAACGATTCTTGATCGTTACCTTGTTTAGCTGACAGTAATCAATACACAACCACAAGGATCCATCCTTCTTCTTCACAAAGATCACCGGTGCATCTAAAGGGGATACACTAGGATGGATAAGGTCTCTCTCCAAAAGGCCCTCAAGCTGCTGCAACTTGAGCTCATAGAGCTCGGGGTGGTCATCCAATAAGGTTCCCATGAGATAGGCTCTACTATAGGAACTAGATCTATATGAAAATCAATCTCACATGGGGGTGGTAACCTCGGTAGCTCCTCTAGAAAGACATTTGCAAACTCTCTCAAAATGGGATGATCATCTAGAGATGATCCACTAGACCCATCCTCTGATCTGTCACTAATCAGAATAAAGCATATATCATACAACCCCATCACACACACCTCCTAAGATGCATAACGGAGATGGTGTGAATGGAAATGGGTCTCCTAACCCTTGAAATCATTGACTCAACTCCCAAATCATCTACATAAGATATATTTTTGTGATAATAATCCATACCCAAAATGACTCCATATGAGGCCAAAGGAAGGATACGGAGATCCGAGGTAGTGGTGAATGGTCCCAAATCTACTTTACACTCCTTAACTAAGGAGTCTACAAAGATCTTAGCTCCGAAGCCATATCGACATCCCAATTAAGACCCTACCTAATCGCCACCAGCTTCAGCATCGCTCTACTAAAGATGGTGCAATGAAAGAATCAAGAACCAGAATCAAACAATATAGAGGTAGGAATGCCACCAATGCTACCTGTGGTCTCAATGACTGGGCTCGGTGCTCTACCCGGTGGTTCTCAATGCTGTATAAATCATGTGGCTATGTCCCATGTCACCAACGGTTGGCTCAAATCTATTCCTTACCCTTGTTGTTAGGGTTCTATGGGTAATCTCTCCAAAAGTGTCTAGTAACTCCACATCCAAAACACCCTCCTGATCCTCCCTAATGAGTAGCACCTCCAGTAGGTGCCCTACAAGCCTTTGGTGTGGACCCTGATGATCTAGTTCAGTCTGTTGAGGTCTCTATGGCGAGCTCCCACTAACCGAGATCCAGTCCACCTTGTGTCTTCATGGAACCCCTAGGAGGAGGCCCCATACTCTGACCTCTTTGTGCATCAGCTCTCTGTGGAGGTCTATGAGGTGGGCGGGACTACTATCAAGCTATCGCTACTACCTTTGTGGCCTAAAGGATTACTATGTTGTACCACTGCCACCACCGTGGATCTGTTGTCAGATGCAACTCCTAACTTGGTCTTTAGCCTATTGGGTCTTTCCCGACTCTCCTCTATAACATAGGCCTTCTTGACGGCCTCGGTTAATGTCTATGGGTAATCCAAGACGCACCTCTAATATTTAAATTTAGGCCATGGATGAACCTATGAATCCACACCTGCTCATCCTACATATACTCTACATATTGGAGTAGATCCAAAAATCTACTCTCATACTCTGCTACAGAAAGAGATGCCTGTCGTAGGTCATGGAACTCGTAGATCCTCTACTGGATGAACCTCCATGATAAATACTTACTCCTAAATCTCTCCTCAAAAATCTCCTAGGTCACTGTCTCTGAATCTACATGGAGCTTCTACTCCTTTGTCCTCCACCATACTCTTGCTCCATCCCTTAGTAGATGGATCACAACACGAGCTTTCGTGTTGCTAGAACAAGGACAAAGCTTAAAGCAACTACTCAAGCTCACTAGCCAAGCCTCTACCTAAAATATACTTGAGAAATGTGAGGGCCAAAGCTTTAGGATCTTCTTGATGTGGTCTGGCGGCCTCTAGGTCTCTCTACATGCTCATCCCTAAGCCTAGGGATCCGAGACCTCTCTCTATGCTCTAGAACTCTATCACCCTGTCTCCTAAGTGGTGACTCTACTTTGGCTAACTCTGCATGGGATTTCTCTCCTCTATGCTCCTCACTAGGTTAAGGAGATACCTAACCCTTGATAGAAGGGGCTCTGTCATGACTAGTTGCATGTCCTCCTCCTAATCTTCCATGTAGAGTGGCATTAACATCCCAAAGGGTCTATAGAATTTGAGTTTGGATAGCTGCTACACCCTGATCCGGTGGTGGTGGTGGTGGTGGTGAGTCTAAGTCTCTATGAAGGTTTCTCTTGCTCAGTCTGAGCCTCCTTCATGAACCAACAAAAGAGTTAGTTTATTTTGTTAAGTTTTACACAACTTCCATGTTTACTAAAATATACAAATTCTAAATAAGTTGTTTTCTAAATTTTAAAGACGATGTTCTAGGTTTAAGTTTCATGTCCCAAGTTTTCTAGTGTGCCCAATGGTCCAAGCTTTTGAACCACTTCTTTGATACCAAGTGTGATGCCCATTTAAAATAACCCACTTGAGACCCAAGAAACAACCTAGGGTTAGTTAGAAAATCATAGAATAATTTCTTTTTATTAGAGTGTCCACAACCAAGTTACAAGACAAAGCATTTGGCGCTATTAGGTTCCGAACAATTCTAAATTACTTGAACATATTTTTCCTTCATTAAAATTTTTCAAGTTCACATGGTTCAATTTTTTTAGGGTTAAAAGTTTTAGTTAGGTTCAAAGAGTAATTTACCCCATACCCACTTTCTAAGCAGGCTTAGAGTTTCAATTTGATTTTTCTCATACTTAATGTATTCAAAATTTCCCTAAATCAATCTCATTGGATAGGAAATTTTCTCACCTTTCTGGTGATATAAATAATTCCTCCTAACTCCTTGTAGAACTCAAGTTATAAGCAAGTGGACTTTAGGGGTCAAATTTTCCCCAAGGGGACATGTGTCAAGCAGGGTGAAAAGAAATTTTTGGGATGGCCTGTCACAAGGTAGCATTTGGAATTTTTTCTTGCATGTGAGAAATTTCCCATTTGCACTGTGCCTCCATGGGTCCTCCAAGGACACGTGGCAGCCTCTGAGTCATCGCGAAACAAGGAAAGGAAGGGCGGGCGGCGGGAGAGTTTGGGGCATTTCACCCAAAGGGGAAGAAAACAGAACATCGCCCACATGCCCGTGGGTCTACCAAGGGCACATGGTGCTCCATGATTTTCCATAGGGAAAAGAGAGAGGGAAAGGTGGGTGGCAGAGAATATTGGTGAATTTCACCAAAGGGGAGATAAGGGGAAAGGTTGGACGTGCGAGTCTGCGCACCCGCGGATGAAATTACCCAAGGCGAGGGTGGAAGTGCAGGGCCACGGAGGGTCTAAGGGAAATTTTCCCAAATAAAATTTCAAAATCAAAAGGTTGTGTGGGTCTTCTCTACATGGATTTCACCTTAAAGCTTCCACGTGGCGCACCGTGATTGGTCATGAGCAGTGGGAGAAAGCTAAATTTTTCCAAAATTTTCAAAAGGTCTAAGGGCAAAGAAAATGCCGCACCTCCACCACTGCCCCATGAGGACACGTCACAACCTTTGATTGGCTACGGGCCAGTGGAGGAAATTTTACAAATTTTCCTAAGCCAAAATTTTTCAAAAAAAAATTCTAAGGATTTTCAGACAATAAATTTTCAGTCAAAGGCCCACGAGGAAAATTTTCCAAAATTTTCCTGCCAAGGCTAAAAAAATTAAAGTGCCATAAATTTTTCTAGAAAGCTCAGTTTTGGGAAAATAAGGACTTTTTGGAAATATCTCGATGCCCTCTTTGTACATGAACCATAAATTTTACTTTTTGGCAAAGTTTAAGGGGTTAATTTTGTAAAAAGGATCTCGTAGGCTTTTAAATGACCAACCGGTAATTTCCAACTTTTGAATTTGATAAAATTGGATCTCCTCCTTCACTCAACATGCCAAATAGACATGGAAAATTGATATATGAAGTATTTTGAAATGTATAGGAAGTTAATTTTTTTTTGGATTTAAATTTGAATTTTGTCCAACAATTGATAGAAAACGGGTGAGGAAAGGATTGGTTCAATTTTGCAATGATCTAAATAGTTTTCTTAAGTTTTCTTTGTCAATTGAGTTCCTTAATATCTTATCATACAAAATTATATCAATTCCAAGTTGATTGTTAAGTGCATGTCTAAACTATGCATTTTTATTAAGTTTGATTGTCAGTTTTGAATATTTATAAGAGATCAATTTCTTTTAAATTTGTATAACAAATTTTATCATTCAAGTGTGGAATTTCATTTCTAAACTAATCTAATGCATTTAGTTTTTTTACAACAAATCATTTAAAATCTAAATGATAAGGTCTGAATTTAAAATCAAAAATTCCCGTAAGAAACAAGCAACATCCTTCCTTCATACGCATTTTCTTTCCTTTGTAAATAAACAGAGATTCAAATCACAATTTTATATTAAAACTCAACACAATAATGTAAAAGAGAGATGAACTTACAATTCTAAATTAATTCAAAAATAGGTACATCTTTACATTCCTTCCATGTTCGAATGTAATAATACAATATCTATTTCTTTCCAATGTACGAGAGAAGAATGCAAATGTCTTTTACCATTCAAATATCCACTTTCATAATCAATTACATACATCTTTCTTCACAAAATAAATATTACAATTTCATCCACAACAAGTGGGAAAGGATTACAAATAAATATGTTTTCACAAGGGACTATCAAACTACATTTTTCCTTTGCTCCAAGACAGCAACATGCACATTTTCTTTTTCTCCAAGTTGATCATAACAAAAGATGGGGAAAGGCAACGCTCTCCACCCAACCAAGACATCCAATGAAAGGAGAAGCCTTCCTTCATCTTTGGCCACCGATCCCCAACCAAAGTACAATAATAGATGCAATTCAACCCATGGAAACAACTGGCTTTGAAAACACACAACATTCTTTCAAACATGCATATTCCAATTAAAACATAGTTCAACACAAAATAGCACTTCACAACTACAATTGAAAACATTCCAATCAAAACTCAGGCTTGATCATACAAGCCAAAGTAACTATATCTATGGGGAAGCTATTTATGCCTACCATTTGGGAATTGGGGATCCACCAAGAATCAAACCACCAAGATAATTCGTCCCACACATTTCCTTATGCCCCCACAAATCTCTCCTTATGCCCCCACAAAGTAAGAAATGCAAGCTATTTCTTTTCCATGGTGGATCCCAATCCCAAACTCCCTCCACAAAATTTGATTCCAATGGAATTCCTTTGTGCCCCCAACAAGGATTCCCTATAGTCTTCTCCTACACCTTCCCTAAGGCAAGTCTACCCACCCAACCAACTAATAAATCAAAGCATGCACCATTCACACAACACAACAAGAAAACGATAGCAATAATGAAGGAATAAATGCCTACCTTTCCATGGTAGCTTTTTTTTCCAACAACAAGCTCTCAAATTCGAAAAACATAGTCCAAAATAGTAATTCCAAGTATGAAGTTATCTCCAAACTCCTCCACAATCCAAAAGAGCTCCAAACAGAAAAAATGCACCCCCATGGAAGAATGCAAAAAGGTTCAACAACCCCAAAACAAGAAAGGAGTTTGAATTATATATAAGAAGGAGAGAAGAGGATGATGTGGATCCATGTAGGATGCCAGATCACACATCCTCCAATTCAAACACAAAATACAAAATCCATTCTCCCAAGCACAATAAAGAGGTGGGTGAAAAATGACAAGTTACTTGCACACTCTGAAACGTCCACACCTCAAGGGAGAGAAAATTAAATAAAATGTAAGAAAATGCAATCCAAAACAAGCAACATGATGAATAAAATTCATTATAAAAGTCACAAATCACTTCTCCAACCATAAGTATGGTTGGTAAAGTAAATTTAGAGGCATGGGACAAGTTTTACTTGTCCCACAAGCCTCCAAAAACTTTCCCCAAGGAAAAATTTGAATTTTTCATTGAGGTGGAGTATTTCATACTCCAAAACTAACTTACACAAGCTCTTACAAAACTTACACATCACTTACAAATTTAATACAAACAACCAACAACTCTTATAATTACTTTCCCATATCCCAACTTAATTTATTTAAACTTTAATCATATGATTCTCACATCAATTCGATCACAATTTTAATTAATTAAAATAAAGGAACACATTACTAATAAAATACATACAACAATAATAAAAAGTATCCACATTAATAAAATACACAAACCCATGGTTACATATAAAGGTGATCCCCCCATGGGAATCCCTAACAAACCAACACACAACACAAAAAATGAGTTGTCATGGTGACCGTGTCGAATTCACCTAGAATTAAATTGTGGTTAGTCTCCAATCCCACATGATGTTTCTTGTGATGTTTTTAACCTACAAAATACAAATACATCCTTCGGCCTCATGGCCATATTATAACATTCAATATGATATAAATAAAATCACAAAAATATCTAAGTGAATCACAAAGAACATCAAGTAACAACTACATCATTTGCATTTTTAATCAACTATATCATCATCAATATAATATCCATTTTTAGATCAACTCATAATATATAAATCACATGTCGAACAACATCCATAAAACATCCATTTCAAATAATATATCATTATCCACATATAAGGTGTCTCTAATAATCATCATGCATCATAATCAAATCAAGATCAACAATAATCCATGATCAAGTGTCTAACAACATACTAAATCAAAACATAATAATGTCCATAATGTGATCAATCGTATCGGACTAAGTTTCGGTAGGTGTCAAAGGGAAGTGGGCACTACAATTTCAAGTATATGATATATAATTCCCAACACTGTTCCTTTAGACATCATCATGTAGAATTTTTCATTACTTAAGGACATGTTATGCTCCTTACATCTCTTAAGAATTTTTTCCATATTCTTCATTGCTTCATCAAAAGTACTACCATGTACTATAAAATCATCCATATATACCTCCATGCAATCATTGGTTAGATCTGAGAAAATTCTCAACACTGCTCTCTAAAATGTAGTAGGTGCATTGCACAAACCAAAAGGAAGAACAAAATATGCAAATTTTCCCCATGGGAATGTGAATGTGGTCTTGTCCTGGTCCTCTGGTGCAATCTAAATTTGGTTGTAGCCACTATAGCCATGAAGAAAATAAAATTATTTCTTATCAGCAAGAGTGTCAAGAACCCGATCAATGAAAGGAAGTAGAAAATGATCTCTTTTTGTTGCTGCATTCATCTCTCTTAGTCTACATAGATCCTCAATTTTCCATTATTTTGTAGGTATAATGAAAATGGGTGAAACCTATTGACTATCTGAAATTGGATAAATGAATATAGCGTCCAATAATTTTATAATTCTTCTTTCACCATATCCCTCACTGATGGGTTCATTCTTCTTTTTGGCTATCTTATTAGCTTATAGTTGTCTTTGATTTATATCTTATGTATATAGATATTAGGATGGATTACATGCATGTAATCATAATACCATGCAAATGCTATCTTGTGTTTCTATAGAAGAGAAATTAACAGTTTCTCTTTCTACATGTGCAGAGTTTTGTTCATGTTAAGTGGATTTCTCAGAATAATTTCCCCTTACTTAGAGAGATCAGTCATGGAGCATATACTAATACTTAAAGAATTAAATATACAACCATGTGGAAGAATTTTTTGGAGAATTAAATTCTTACCTAGAACATTCATAGTGATTTTTTCGATAGAATTTGATTCTCATTTGAACTTATACATCGTAGTTTCCATATACTTCTTCATTTTTCCAATAATTATTTTGCAGGACGTTAGAAAGAACAACATCCTCTTCTTTCCCTTCAATTATGCATGAATTCTCTAACATCATGAGTTGTTGAACTGAGCATTGATCTTCTTCTCACTCTTCAACACAAACATTTTGGTATTCTTCATTGAACGGTTGTGTAGGGGTAAAGCATGAGCTTCTTGGTGCCACTTCCATTAGAGATAATCATATTACCATATCGCATCCTATGAATGCATCAATAATTTCCAACCATGGTCTTCCCAGGATGATAGGATATCCTCCCAAGATTTATTTTGGCTAAAGAACAATAAAATTAGCAGGGTACTCCAAAGAGTCTACCACTACTACTACGTCCTCCAGAACTCCTTCAGGATTAACTATTGATCTTTCTACAATTTGTAAGACTGTGGTTGTTGGTCTTAGTCCCTCTAACTTAAAATCATCCATAATTTTTTTTTCATTACATTTATTGTTGCCCCCAAGTCAATTAGAGTGTTCTTGATCACTATGCCATTGATTGTGACATTTACTAAAGGACTGCCTAGATCTATGTATTTGGATTGAATTGAGTTCCCAAGCATAATATTAGCTAATTTTCCAATGGCCTATACATTATTTGGATCTTTCCTCTTTCTTCCCAGTTTCTTTGTACATAGGTATTTAACCAATTTATTGTAGATGGGGACATCCTTAATATCTTGAAGCAATGGAATTTTAACACAAATGTCTTTCAGCTGGTTGAAAAAATCAAAATCGTATACGGTTTGAGATCAATAATATTTTCTTGTAATCTTTAAGGAAATTTTGGCTCATTACCTTGTGTTTTACCCTTGCTAGAATTTTTCTCAGATTGTTTTGATCAACATGCAGCATTTTCTAGTTTTGTTGTGGATCGGTATACAACAACCGTGATTCTTCGTAGTTTTAATAATGGTGGGTCCAACTAGTGGAGGAAGTAATATTCATGATTGAAGATGAATATTTTTGACATGAAGAGAATAGGCAAGGTATTGAGATGGTTCATTATAATAGGTTGGGTGAGCATCTTTTTGTTAGGGTTAGGCGTTAAGCTGCACTTTGGTAGTTGTGTAGCTTTTAGTTGAGATTCGCTTGGGGTATGGCATCAAAACTTGTTGTTGTGGATAATGAGGTTAGTTATAAGATTGCTGGTAATTTGGAGGTGGGTTATTCCACAATTTTCTCCTCTTCAAGGCTGATTCCATGATTGAGGATTTTTTTTCCATTTTTGTTGTGGTTTGCCTTGGAATTAAGGTTACCACTTTTTTTGATATTGGTTAGGATATGGGGCCCAACCTTGAGGGTTAGCCCAAGGTGGGGGCTGCATATATGGATTATTAGACCAATTTTTAAATGAATGCATAGTCTCTTGTGTCATACCTCCTTACCTCAATGGCCATGGTTTTCTTTGAGAAATATAGAAAACTTACCCATCCATTGTCTCAAAAATATTGAACTTCTGTGAATCCTCCCTTTCTTGAGAAATGTTTGTCAATTTTCTAAAACTACAATGAGATTTATTCCTTTAGAATGCATGGTAGTACTATGTGATTTTTCTTCTGCATCTTCCTTTTTTATCATGTAGAGAATCTAATTGATTATCCATATCATTGACAATCTCTTACTTCATGTTTTAAACATTTTGAAAATCTTTAGCTTGGATATGTATCCAATTTTTTTGGTATTTGATCCACCTCTTGATCGTACACTTCTTACCCTCTTCATGGTATCTCTTGAGTAGTTTTTGCAAGCTTCATAGATTTATGCAAAAGTAGCTTTTGAAATTTCCCCTACTCCTATCAGATCTAGAGCATCCATGTTATCCTCACCGAGTCCCTTAAAATTAATTGATTTGAGAGATTCAAGTGGTATTCCGGTGTGCCTTAACTTCTGAACATAGAACATGAACCTTTCCAAATAGTCTTCTAATGGTTCATTCTCTTTTTGTGTTATTCTATAGATTTCATCACCTCCGTTGTTGTTTGGTCTGCAATAATCCTATTAATTATTGAGGAATTTCTCCTACTACATTGTGGTTACAACATTTCTTCCCAATCCCGTGAACCATCTCAAGGCTACATCCTTGAGTATAGCAGGAAATAGATTTAATTTATGTGCATCAATAGTATAATCATAAATTTTACACAGAACGTCAAACTCAAATAGAAAGGTATCTAGGTCCTCTATCATTGATCCATGAAAATTAGGTAAGGATGAGGGAGAAATAGTCTTTATAGTAAGAATCGCATTATTTTCAGTAATGAGGAACTCAAAAGTAGTTACCCCATTTCAAATATTCTGAGCTACTTCTTCTTCCATCTTTGGCTTCTTAAGAGCATATTTAAAGCTGTCACTTAGGGCATGATCCTCAAATAGTAAACCTTGTCTGAGATGAAAGGATGTCCTTTTTACAATCCTCATTGGTATATAAGGAGATATGTGTTAGTTTTGAATTAGGTAAAAATATACCATGGGAATCCTTGGGTAGTGCATGCATTAACTAACTCAAATAGTCAATATAAATTAGTGGGGGTTATTTTGGATATGATTTTCCTAAAACATAAATTTTTCTAAGAAATGAAAACATCTCAAAAACATTATAACTTGGTAGTATCTCATGCAACGATGCCAAAAATGGTGGTACAAATTAACTTGTAGAAATTAATATGTTGTTCATTAATCTATAGTCATTTAATTATCAGACCCAAGGACATAAAATTTCAATATTGCCAGTGGTGTATGTATAGTTATAAATGTTTGGGAGGGGTAAAGGTAAATTTTTGTCACTAAAAATCGGAAATAAAAGTACTAGAAATGAACTAGACTATGACTGAAAGTAAATACTAAAGATAATAAAAAACCATGTAAAAACATAGCATAGATAAAGAAATAAGTTGTTGCTAACCTAATCGTGTGAGGAATGAAAACAAAAATAGAAGGAAAGGGTTAGCAAACCACAATTTGGCCCTTCATTGGGTATTAATCCCTCCTAATACCTATGTCTCCCACCAATTAATAGAAATCAGATTCTTATTTCATCAATATGAAGATTCCAAGTGGTAAATAATGAAAACTCTCTATCTATGGATATATCTATGTATCTCCCTCTATCTATCTCCACAACATTAATATTTCCTTTTTATATCTTTCATTACAATAGAAGTGTGAAGAGATAGATCCCTAATAGGATTTCTATTTGGATTAAGTAAAATATCTTTAACCAAACAATCTGAAAAATTACATGCATGCAATAGAACTATTCAATAGATGCTATCATACAATAACATAGCTTAACTAACTGATAAGTCGATCAACCAATTATTAAATTATGATTTAAATAATATTTTTTTGAGTTCCAACTCATAATCAGGTGATGGCATTGAGTCTTCTTCTTGTTCTCATAACTTCTTCTTCTATCAACACGTGTGAGCTTAGTTGTAGTGTCCACATTGTGCAAGCTCCTCATAATCACTATTTTATGTATATGTGTGACCTCCTTTGTCTATGGATGCTTTGATGTGGATGAGTCCCTTTGTATGCATGTCAGTTGTTGCATGTGTATCCTTTTTGCATGTTAGTTGCTGCATATAACAACTTCTTTGCAAACAAGGATGGCATTTATACACAAAATCATTTAACATCATATTTCAATCAAAATAATAAATGCATACTCATAACCCACAAAATAAATTAATATTTAGTAATAATTATATTAACTAATATTTATGCCATGAGTTCAAGTTATAATGAAAATGTTTAGTAGTATCACCGAGAAATACAAGTTCAGGGGTATAATTGGCTAAATAGAATATAGTAGATGAGGTGTTTAAAAAGGAAATAAAACGAATCATCAGATATTGCTTGCCATCATCCATCATGTAAAAATTTGCATACTCCTTCATACTATGTTGATGATCCAGTTGATGACACACTTAATGACATATTAATATCCGAGTCTTTATCTAATTTTGATGAAACAGTAAATAGTCATGATTCTACCACTTTGCATACTACCGAATTTGAATCTCCTGCTCCATTATTATCTTCTTCTGAGGTTGTATCTACAACTATGCATGACTCACCTCCATCTATTAGTTCATCCTCTCATATTAATACACCTCCATTTATTAGTTCATCCTCTCTTATCACTTCATCTCCACCTATTAGTTCATCTCTTCATATTATTGCATCTCCATTAGACACTCCATCTCCTAGATATGTTTCTAATGCTATTCCTACTTCTTATATGGATATCTTGTGTCCTTCATCACCTATCGCTTCTTCAAAACCTATACCTATTATTCCTTTAGCATTGTAATCTCCGTGTCTCCTCTATACATCCCTATGATTCTCATAATGGCAAGTTACTCTTTGCTTAACACATTATTGCCATCTTCTACTATCCCTTCACAAGATATCTTGTCTCTCATGCATGTTGTAGGTCAATTACAATATCAAGTAAAATCACCCACATTAGAAAGAAAGGCCTAGTATGCTTCCATTGATAAACATTTATTACATGGAAACCCTATTCCTAAGAAGATTCATAACTCATCACTTCCTAAGGATTTTATCATGCCTACATTTTCATGTTTTGATGGTACTATAAACCTCTAAAATCTTAAAAAATTGTATGGCTATGGATTCATATTCTAATGATCGATTATTTCTTAAATCCTTTCGAAATAGTCTTACCGACGATGCGTTAATGGTATACTCACCTAGTATTTGGATCTATTAGCACTTATCATGAGATGAATGAAGTTTTTCACCTTCGCTTTATCATCAAAAATAGCCCTAGAGGTACTTATCATCATCTCCTACTTTACATCGGGAAAAGTAGAACCTATCATAAACTACATCTTATGATTCAATGCTTGTATGCACCAATTAGTATTTTAACCTATTAATATAGATAAGAAATTTATATTTTTCATGGTTTGATTCATACCCTAAAAATAGGTTGTAATATGAAACATGTGAGTCATTCCCACTTCTATGTTATAGAGTTATTGATATAGAAAAAGACCTCATTTTCAAACATGTTGCACATCCTCCACCTATAGTTTCCACTGCTACATCATCTATTTCACCTCCATTACCATCATTTCAGTATCCTACACGATCTCCATCTCCTCCTCACAAGTAATCTCAATCTACTATATCACAAAATCATATTTCTTCTCCTACTCCACAGTGAGGCCACACCTCAATCTCCTACACCTATGTCGCATGAGACATTAGATTTCTCTCATCACACTAGACCATATGATGTGCTACGTGTTTTAATTAATGAATGGTTAATTCACTTACCTTTTAACTAGAATAATCCATAACATCATTTACAATTTCAGCGTGATTAACCATATTGTAATCATCACTGTATCAATGACCATAGGGATAATGATTGCTTCATCCTTCATGATTTCTTGCAACAATTAGAGGATAAGGGCATCATTTCCTTTGGATATTGCTCACATGAGCAGTCTATATCTCCTTCTCCTTGTCAAGTAACCTATTACACTAGTAAATTTGTCTCCTTCATCTATTGCTAAGGTCATTGTTCATCCTTCAACATAGGTCATCACTCATGTGTGGTCTCCACTATATCCACCCATCATTGCACCATCTCATCCACCTCATCCATCTCTTCCATCTCATCCATCGCATCATGCTACCACTTCACATTGGCTTCTATAGCCCTTGGCATTTACACATCCCACCGATATTCCATATAACATTTCGTTTGTCTCGTACACTCACATTTATTCCATCCCATATGCTTCCACCGATACGCGTCACCTCGGTCTTTGGTAGGTGATTATTATAACCTAACCCCTGAATGAAACACTCATGTTCTTACAGTTCTTATATGAGAGTTGAGGATTTATTGTAATACAAACCTCTTTTCATGTGCACTATTGATTCATCTAGCGCACCTATCAAATCATTTCTCGATGATGCACTCTTGCATTACATAGTTCATTCTTGATTGCTGACAGATCTTATTTAAATTAACCTCATCATCTATACACCTTTGGGGGAATCACTATATTCCTCTACCCTCTTCATCTTACTAACATACGTTTCATTCCATTATACCAAATATATCACACTCTATATCATTCCTCACAATTTCATTTGCACACTCATATTATATACACAATCTATTATCATCTATATTATATCATTATCACTATTAACACCAAATTTGGGTCACACTCCACTTATTACCCTTTCGAGCAGTTAACATAGCATGTTCATATAACCATGACCCCTTTACCCCACATTCATATTAATTTAATTACTTACAATTGAATTAATGCTCATCCTCACTTTATCTATTAATTTAATTACTTTAATTAAATTAATTTACACCTCGCCTAGATACATCATCATGGACCTATTCTTAGCATGTTTCTTTTAACTAAGACTCAATTTCTAATTACCTTAACCAACCGAGACTTAATCTAACCCTAACATTATACCTATTCTTTCTTCAACAACATGCCACGCTTATTTAAGCATTAAATACCATTTTAGATCCGGACAATGGACATGAATCGCCAAAAGATAACAAAGATCTATTATTTTGAAAAACCTATGATTTCCCTCCTTAACCAATGCCAGTTAATCAAACTAAGGTCAATCACCCTAATCGTCATCAATTACCATATATTCATTTTGGAAAGCTTGTTCGAGCGGTTGGCAATTTTTGAGTTTGGAGAGAGAGAGATTTGCATGCAAGCATGAACCAGAGCCCTCTCATGTATCTAGACACCACTAGTTAGCACCAAGACTGATTTGAAGTTATTGACATTCGCGGTAACATTCCGAGAAGAACTATCATGGTCATCGAACACCAATTTCACATATCAACCATTGCTATCTTCCACCAACCAGGCCTGCAAATACAAGTATGTTTTGATTTGCATCATTCTATGTTTACTTATATTGTAGTTTCTTTACCTCTGTTTATTATATCATATTCTCCCTTGCATTCTACCATCCCCACCTTCCTATTAATCCACCCATCTAACCACCCACAACCCTTTTAGCTCCCCATACCCGACTCTTAGACATTCCTGAGCCTTCCTAGCATTTTTATAAACCCAACCATCCTTCCTCCATTCTCTGTGCAATCATAGAGAAGCCCTCAAAACCAATTTTATTTTATTTCCACCATTCTGCCTCTACCAACACCTGTCACCCTAAGCTGTCATCATTTTCTCCTTCACAGGCATCGGTCACCGTAATCGACACTCGATTACTCATTCTTCTAACAAACTTTCACTAAGTTGACCTTATCACCCCAAAATACTCATAGAACCTTGCCCGAGACTTGTAACCCACCTACAATACCACCACAGGGCATTCCCAACTCTCTATACTACACAAAGAGATTCTAGGAACTTATTTTGACCTTCTACCATTATCCATCCTAAACCATCATCGGTCACATATAAACCATCATCGGTCATACCCTGACCGAAATCAGTCTCTATGTCTGATAAACCATCTTAGGAAAACAAGCTAATACCCACTCCCAAACTACCTAGAATTATTTGTATCCTTTACTATATCTCACGGATAAGGTGTACTCAAACCTACAACCCAACACCGGTCCATCACTCTGACCCATTTTGACCTAAATGAAATTTATACTTGACCCTTCTTATTCATTTTGTATGAGGTACCTAAATCATTTCAATTCAAATAAGATTGTTATTTCATGTTTATTTCGAATAACATTAATATTGATATATGAAAGTGAACTGACAATCTGTTCAAGAAGCATGGTGCTTCCCAGATCTAGCATCCACTAGGAAGTCCACTAATTTTTGTGTTTAACTCTATTTGGTGGTATTGTTTTGCACTTTATAGGTAGTTCCTTCTATCCAAAAGGAAGTATTCGCAATCATCATTAGATCAGGAAGTCAAGACACACGCACAACCTTCAACCGAAATCATAAACAGGTATTCCTCCTTGGCCTATCACCCTCTATCTATTTCATTAAATTTGTTAATAACTGGTGAAACATTTTGGCATGCTCGGTGGGACCCTCTCTTGGGTTCATTACATTTTCTTCATATAGGGAAATCTTGTGTGTCTCTTTCTTTTTGAAAAATACACATTTAATATTCTCCTTGGTAACATTCTTTTCTTCTAATTATCTAAATGACATTTGTGATTTGGTGTTTAAAATGAATCATTTATTTCTTCCTGCATTTACATAGTAGTGAAAGAGCACGTTTTTGACCTATTCATCATTTTCTACATTGAATCTAATTGTCGATTTGGGTTCTAAAATCTATTGCATTTCATCCTTGTATGTTGCATTTTAGCTCACATTAAAAACTGAGGGAAACCTATATGTTGGAAGTCATGCCCACTGATGGTTGACATAATTGAATCGTAGAAGCACTTTCTTTTCTCTCTCTCTTTTCCAAACTACACAAATATAAATTTACACATCTTCTTAAACAACACCTTACCTGGAAGAGACTGTCAATGATCACACGATCAGAGGATTGACAGTGGGCTACCAATTGCTTTCTATGACTAGTCATAATCGAGAAAGGACCACCCCTACCAAAACATAACCTAAAAGCACCCTTTATAATTTTCCTCTTCATAGGATGCCTTTCCAACCAAAAAAATTGTTCTGAATTCACAAGTCAGTCATAAATAGCATAAACTATAAACATGAAATCCTATAAATTCACTTATAGGATTTCATGTTTTTCTTAGCTTTTTCCTGAGTTGTGAGGTTACATTATCCACTTTCCTCTTCCTTTCACACTCCACCATCATAGTTGGAGTATTATGATTGTTTCTGAGTGTGTCAGGGTCTAATACTATCATCCTCAGACTTCTGGGTTGATACTCCATCTGACTTAATTCACAAAACCAATTTTTCTTCACTTCTTCAAATTTCACAATAATCGGCGTTGGTCTAGTGACCATCATTGGTTTCCATCTGACCATCATTGATTTACCTAACCGGTGTCGGTTTCTAGCTCTTTTGGTCATTTTACCCAAAAAATCATTCATCACCTCTTCTGTTCTATTTGAAGTTCTCAGGACATCATCATATCCCTAGAATTCTAATATCACAAGTCAAGTATAGTTTCCTTATTTCATTTTCATCGTTTTTGCTTCATTTGCTAAAACTGTTGATTTCCTCACAATAACAAGTATCGCTTATTGAAGTCATCGGTTATTCTAGCTGGGTCAATCACTCTGTTTTGATTTTTAATTAAAACACCAACTAAGTTCACCTCCTAAAATCTATCCTTCTCCATTTATACTATTTTCTTGTGTTATTTACAGAGTATAGTTTACCAAGTATACACTAATTCACATGGTGTTGACTCACAACCAAGCCAATGCCCTTATGTTTCACGCCATCCTTCAACCACTTCCACCTATCCCATCACTTCCTTCTATCTTGTCACATATGGATCCAACTTAGCCCATCACCATTACTATCGGTGATGAGGAGTTCACAAGACTCCTTGATCGTAACCATGTTTCCTCTACAATACTACCTTGCCTAATCCTCCATGCGAGACTCCTCGGGACATTTGGTATACAACATGCCCGTATCTATCCCTCCTTCCCTCACCCCCACTTCAGCATTAGCTACCACTAGCTCAGCATTACCTTCATCCATCAGACCACCCTTGGTGTCTCATCTAGACACCACCTCCTTTATAAATGTTACACCGATGACATATATCACAACCGTAGTTTTGACCATTCCTTCACCAACCACCTTAAGCATGGCCCCATCTACACCCTTTTCCTCGTATGTACCAATTGCATCACAACCACCCATGGTGTCGGCAACCCACACCCCATTCCAAAACCTCATCCTTTCCATCCCATAGTCTCTACCCATCTCTACCCATAATTACCACAGAGTCGTTATGACTACCCCAAGTATTTACACACATCACCAACAACCCCCAATCTCGTCTATCGCTTATTTAGGATATCTTTCACCCACATCTATTCCCCCTTCACAGTTCTCATACTTGGTACCCCCATATACTGGGATGCCATCCACATCATACATTCATCCTCAACCCCTTATACTACAGGGGGCACCCATTCATCACAACCCACCAATGACCTCATTAAGATGATGATAGAAAAGATGCAAACATTAGAAGCATCAGTCTCAGGCTCTCGCAATTCCTTAACTTATGACAAAATATAGAAAGTTCCTATTCATCCATCTATCCCTATTCACCCATACCATGTACATTGGGAAATGCCCAATTTCAACCGTTTCAATAGTAAAGAAAACCCAAAAAACACTTTCGATCATTCAAACATGGGTGTTATCTAATTTCCCATGATGATGCTTTACTCCTATGGACATTCCCCATGTCCTTAACAAGACCCACCTTAGATTGGTATAGTGGTTTACCTAGACATTCCATTTACTCTTTTAACCAAGTAGCTCAGCATTCTTGGACCATTTCTCAATCAATTTCATCAAAAAGTCACTTGTGACTAACCTATACTCAACACGACAAGACAACAATGAATCTATCATAGATTTTGTTTCTTGTTGGTGTGACCTCATCACCAAATGAAATTCTAGTTACCCTAAACTGAGCTTATAAATTTGTTCACTAGAGCTTATGTCAGGCACATCTCACCAACTCTGCAAGTGTAAACCTTTTATACCTTTGACAAAGCATTTACGATGGCACAAAAGCTGGAAATTCGTGTAATCAAAGAAAAGAAAATTTAGCTACGTAACAAAAACACCTTATTAAAATAAAATGACACCTCTTCGTATTCAAGCCCTAAAACAATTATTCAAAATATAAGGGATCTTCCAATGCGTAGTTCTCAAATTTGTCCCATCTCACCCATCTAACCAAGAAAAATGTCCTCTAATCTTTCTCCCATTCAAAATTTTCAGTTTCGATGGGAACAACAAAAGTACACTCTAATTAGAGAGCCCTATTCTTCAATCTTAGAAAAGATTCTTAAGTCTAGAGCCATTGTACTTACCCCAATAAAACCTCATAATGGTTTCAACCCCACTCATCCTATGCCTACATGGTATAAGGAGAATGATTATTATAACTATCATCGTGTCAAAGGCCATATTGATGGTAACTACATAACCTTCAAAAACATCATCCAAGAAATGTTAGATAGTAGAGATCTAGTCTTGGACAGCCCAAACACACCGGCCAACCAGAACTTACATATCTTCAAAAAATTATTCCCTAATCACACCCCATCCTCTAATTCAACTAGAAAAAATTCAACCAATAACATTAATGTCCGTGAATTCCATGCCATTTTTGATAACATACCAACCATTCCCCAATTTCCTCTTATCCCCTCCATCAAGGAAATTCTAGCACAAGCTCCTCTACCTATAGAGGAGCCTACCTCATCTACTCCTTCACCCACAAAGGAGTCCTCTTCATCTCCTCCCTCACCTATGGAGGAGTCCACCATTTATGCCAATGCCATTTCACCACTCACCTCTAAACCCAATGAAAAATCAATGGTATTAACTCTCCTACCCATGGGAGAGTCATGCTCGCCTTCCTCCACAGAAAGAGGATCCTACCATTCCCCATTATCCTTCTTGGATCTTGATGATCTTCTCTTGGCTCTCTTACCCACAAAGTCCAAAGCCAACAAATTCCCTATCTCATAGACATACTTTACAGGGATTTCTACTAAATCAACATTGACTCCTCTTACATTAGTGTCATTTTCACACTTGACTGACCATTTGGATTATGTTGATAATTCCATGTATTGGGATGCCTTTAGCTCCCCTTTTAAAACCAAATGCAAATGTCCCTTACTGATACCTCCACGATCTATCCGAAAGTGTTTCAAGTGACCAAATCAACCATGACTATACCTATTAAAACATAATCTTCTTTGTCACCCTTTCCTACATCCGAACCTTTACCCATGACTAAAACCATTCATATGCCTAAGAACCTACCCACACCTACATCTTCGCCCATATCTAGACCCATCACTACCTTGGGTGTCATGCCGATGTCAAGCCTTACCCATCCACCCATCAAATTAGATTTAGCCACGTCTTCCCAAACCCGCACCAAAATTATTCCTCCACCTAAAAGGAAGACCTAACCTTCTAGGCCACATACACTAGTCTCACCCACCATGCCTTTGTCACCTTTTCCCCTTCCATCCATCCTAGGACCTCACCCATCAACCTTGGCCAAACAACCCCCTACCCAAGGAAAATCAAAAGTGAAGCAACTTGCTTCTTCATCACAATATTTTGTTATACCCAAGTTACCTACACAACAAACACCCCCACCATCACTCATATATTTCTTACCACCTATACCCCCACCAACTACCATAACTTCATCACTACCTATGAAACTTTCTTCTCTTCAGCCCATACCTTCCACCCAGCCTCTACCAACCACTTTCACCGCACCTCCATTATCCCCATGGATAACCCATCCTCTTCCACCATATTATTTCCCTTCTACATCACGTACTCCCACCTCACCTTTACCCAAGAAGGTGCAATCTAAGGAAAAGAACCCACTACTCTCAAACAGGTAGTTAAACCAACAACACCTTCTATTGCTAGTTCATCTACCACACCTTTACCCAAGTAGGTACCATCAAAACCTAAGATAGTACCACCTACCAAACTGGTGGTGAAATATATTCCAACTCCTATAATACCTCTTCTATTACAATCATCTCCACCCTTACCCAAACACACACTCACTTCTCACCGTGATCCATCGACGTGGTCCTATGCCAAAAATTTAGCCAACCTCTTAAAGACCTCTATCATCACATTACCGCCACTTAGACCCTACGACCCACTCAAACCCAAACCAAAATGGTTTTGACGAAACCAAAATTTGTGCCTACCATCATGTGTCAGGGCATGATGTAGAGAATTATAAGGCTCTTAAAACCATTCTTCTCCAACTATGTCCTCCTGAAGAAAATTTTGACAATGATGACCTTCTTGATGAGGACCCTATTCCACCTTCACCAATCTCCCCACATCCTATGTCACTACTTATTCAATGGCCCACATCACTACCTCCACAACCCTTTTATCCACCTCCAAAATTTGAGATCAACATCATCCATCCAAGAAAACATCTATCTAACTAGAAAAGTTTGTGTATCCATACATATGTACAAAGATACAAAATCAATATGACTATCTCAGATACAACCTATCTATCTTCGAGAGGCCAAAGTATAATCATCAAAATCATAAAAAATCTCATGTACATCCTCACTCTTATCAACACGCAGCCGATATATACTAAAAACCTAATACACGATCATATATGGTGACTAATCATCACTCCATCTGCTATCCATCCCTATCTCATTTGTCTCCTCTATAATTTTTGGTGCCCCGCCAACATCTTTCCACCTTCCATGGGTCTCAATCTAGTCTCTACCTAGCCCCGCAGCTGGGTATGGCCTCCGTGAACTCATAGCCACACCCTAACCCTGTCTCTAGGATTTTTGGCTCCCTGTTCTCTCTAAGCTATGAGTGCAAGATCTATTCCACTCACTCACTACCTAATGTTCCATGTACTCAAGCATATGAGGGTAGTCTATCCTCGTGGTCATAAGATTATCCTGGTAATATCGAACGTGGTTCGGGGAATCCATGAACCTCGCCATCGACACCCTCGAGGTGGGGCCGTAGGTCTCACAACAACATGTGAGCTCTGTCTGTTAGGGTTAGCCTTCGACATTGTGTCTATGTACCCTATCCTCCTCCCTGTATTTATGGGATGATGTCTCATTATTGCCTTTAATATTGGACATTGTCCCCGAGCCTCGTGGTGCTTTCTACCATGTAACTTAGGCTGTAGGGTCACAACTCCGAGCTTGTCTAATTACCAACCGGCCCTGTAAATCTGCTACATGTGCCTCGTAAGGTGGCAACTTGTCCCCCATCTCTATCTCCACCCTATGTAGGTGCTTGTCCATATGTAACCTAGGCTCGTAGGGACACCACCTGTGTAAAGTGTTAATCTGTAACTCACCAGTAAGTCACCCCTATAACACTGAAATATGTGCCTAAAGGGAAGCCACTAGACTATGATGGTGGTTAAGCTAGGTTACCCGGCCTTGGTTGTGTCGCCCATAGCCGTGCTTCTAACAACTACCTATATCTATCAATGACCCCAACATCATCAATTTGCTTGTCCACCACCTACTCCTCCTGCCCTTTCGGCACAATTGGTCATGGTGGAGACATAGGTATCTCCACATCATCTCTCCAAAACTGTGGGAATGGTGGAGGCACATCTTGTGGCATCCCAAACTATCATCTAACCCTATCTATAGGTATCATCTCGTGCTCACCGAAATGATGCTTGTTTATCCACTTGAGGATATTTAACTCCTCCAACTCCACTTCTATTTTCCCTGTATAAAGGAAATCCAACATACGGCCTCCAAATAATACCGACCCCTGCATAACCCCTCACCTGTAATGTGAAAAATCATGTGTGGCCCTCATCACCATGTGTTTTCCACCAAGTGGTACCCATCATCTATACCCAACCCTGAGTAAGTTAGCTCCGAACCAATCATCTCGTGGCAAACCAACTCGACAAAAACATACAATGTGCTCATAGACCCAACAATGTAAAAGGAATGTGCAGAAAAAACTAAACCTTCGTAGCCTCCCATAGGCCCACAACTCTCTATACATCTGCATCAAGAATGTCGGTGCCTAGGAAAAATGGACACCCATCGGTGCTTGTTGGAATCTCCCACCTCTACATCTAGAAGGGAAATATAGCATACCGCCTCCATCATTAGATCAACCAACCTCATCTCCTAAGGATGGGCCACATACATATCTCCATAACTATGGCTCGTGTTATGGTACCTAAGCTTGATCATTGCCTCTCCAAAAATAGCCACTATCGGCTCCTCTGATGCCTCTGAAGTAATTGAATAAACTAGCTCCCTAACTATCGGTAGCCATAGGATCATGTATACATCCTCCAAGGTGACAATAATCTCACCCGTCGGTAAGTGGAAATTATTGGTCGTTGAATCCCATCTATCAATGAGCATGACCATCAAACTCGGATCTCAAGCTACACACCTATAACATCATATCCCAATCAATTCAGCATCCATCATGTGTTTCCACTCCTCCATAGTCAAACTTGACGGTATCACTAGTAACAGAGGTGGTACTATGTCCCGCATCCGGAGTTGGTCCCCGTCCTACATCTAACAAACCACAACATTATTATAACTTGAAAACCTTCACTTACCTCTTAACCTCCCCAAACCATACCCAACCACATCAATCCTACTCACCTCACTTACTTAATTCACCTACCAACCTACTACCCCTTTATAATCATGACTCATCATTTTAAACAACATTTCACCTACTTACCTATCTTTTACACCAATGCTAACATTTACCCCCATCTCTCTACATATACCCTACATTTACCCCTTTCCACCTATTTTTCTTGCCAACTTAATCTTTCTTACCCCTATTTCTCATTCACCATAATCGGCGTAAGTCGCCCGACCATCACCAGCTTTTCTTAATCGACATCGGTTTAATTTAACTAGTGTCGGTAACCTAACATCAAATCGATGCAAGCCAAAGCCAATCGACGTCGTCCAAACTTAGAACAATGTCATTATTTTTCACTAAATCTAAATCAAAACCCACTTCAACCTACTGAAAATTCCTAAAATTGACCTAAATCCTTACTCAAACCTATCCTAGCTTCATTCCCAATCCTATTTACCCTACATTTGACCTTCCCACCCATCATTTCCTTCATTTTCACTCACATTTTCAAAATTAAATCCCACCCAATTTTAAACCAAACAATTTCAATCTTTTCAACCAAAGGACAAAATCGGATTGAATCCTACCTCATCTCGGTGTCATCTACGTGGTGGTACATCTAGCTATTGCGTCGATGGCCCACCCAACCCCTCTCCTACCTCTTCCATGACCAAATCAACTCCTCACCCCCAAATGAATGAAATCACTCAAACCAATCCTATGGACCCATCAATCAACTTCTAATCACCCACTACGAGGCTCGTCAACTCAACTCACTACCTCGTCCTGTCAGTTTCCAACCCTCACATTCTCCTCTGTCATTTTCTACAAATAGAAAATGACAAATGATTCCGTAAAAAGTGACCTTTTCCTTTTTTAACCCCAAATCAACATGATTGATGGTGGTCATGTCATGCCCTACTAAACCGACATCGATCAGATCTTAATCATCATCACCACTGTCATTATCATTTAAACCCCATTTTACCCATTTTGATCAAAATCATCATTTCCAGATACCCTTTGACCTTACCCACCCCTTATTATTGAACCTACCCACAAACCCACACTACCCATACATTTCCTTAATTGTGTTTAGGGACTTGTCATTTTACCTACACCTTTTCCTTACCCATGCTCTGACCTATATACCCGACTTAAACCTACATTTTCAGGATGTTGAAATGGTGTACTCACTAGAGCTTGCGATGTTTCTACCCATGTTGTTTTAGTCTAACAACCATACCTTGCCTATTGTCATGCCATTTATCCCGATCAAACCTTTGGTGTATCGGAACATACCTAAATGTTCCCGCACTCCGACCTACGTTTTTTTTCCAGACCATATCCTATACCCTAGATACCTAACTCACTTCAACCTTATTTAGATAAACCTATCAACCTTGGATGATGTAGATTTTGTACACTCTTCAACCTGGTATTGTGTCACAGTCTATACATGTGTGTGCATTTGATTACCATTACCCATTACCTGATTTGACCCTTACCCACTACCTATTACCCAATTTTACCTTTACCCTTTACCCACTATGCCCGTATCCATACACATACCTCACCGATTCCTTCTAATACCTCATCAGGTTCCTAGTTTAAGGGGGATCACCTCCACCCACATTTAGCGAAATCTCACCCTATTTGGAGAAACTCCACTCTCACTTATATTTAGGGTAACCACATCCTATTTTTTTCTACATCACTTATCAATTCAAGCTACGCAACAAAAAGGGGTAAATGTTGACACCAAATTTGGGTCACTCTCCCCTTGTTTCCCTTTAAAGTAGTTAACATAACATGTTCATATAACCATGAACCCTTTACCCCACATTCATATTAATTTAATTACTTACAATTGAATTAATGTTCATCCTCACTTTATCTATTAATTTAATTACTTTAATTAAATTAATTTACACCTCACCTAACCACATCACCTAGACACCTCATCATGAACCTATTCTTAGCATGTTTCTTTTAACTAAGACTCAATTTCTACTTACCTTAACCAACTGAGACTTAGTATAACCCTAACATTAGATGCCTATTCTTTCTCCAACAACATGCCCACTTATCTAAGTGTTAAATACCATTTTAGATCTGGACCAATGGGAAGAACTAGCTAAAAGATAGCAAATATCTGATATTTTGGAGAACCTAGGATTTCCCACCTTACTTAATGCCGGTTAACCCGAAACCGACACTAGTCACCCTAACCATCATTAGTTACCATATATTCATTTTGGCAACCTTATTCAAGAGGTTAGAATTTTTGAGTTTGGTTAGAGAGAGATAGAGATCTACATGCAAGTACAAACTAGAGCCCTCTTACGCATCCAGACACCCCTAGCCAAAGCACCAAGACTGATATGAAGGCATTGGCATTCGCAGTAACATTTTAGGAAGAATTACCTGTGATACTAACCACCAGTTTCACAAATCAACCATTGTTATCTTCTACCAACCAGGCCTGCAAATAGAAGTAATTATGTTTTGATCTGCATCATTCTATGTTTATTTAGATTGTAGTTTCTTTACCTATGTTTATTAGATCATATTCTCCCTTGCATTCTACCATCCCCACCTTCCTATTAATCCACCCATCCAACCACCCACAACCATTTTAGCTCCCCATACCCAACTCTTAGACATTCCTGAGCCTTCCTAACATTTTTATAAACCTAACCATCCTTCCCCCATTCTCTGTGAAATCACGGAGAAGCCCTCAAAACCAATTTTATTTGATTTCACCATTCCACCCCTACCAATTTCGGTCACACTAACCATTTTCAGTTTCCCTTCATTGGAATCGGTACCAAACCGATGTTAGTTATTGTATCTTCTCGATGGACTTTCACTAAGTTAACCTTTTCACCCCAAAACCTCACATAACCTTACCCAAGATTCATACCCCACCTACAATCCCAGATTATGCCTTCCCAACTCTCTATGTAGACACAGAGAGATTCTAGACACTTATTTTTACCTTCTACCATTATCCATCCCAAACCGTCATTGGTCACATCTAAAGCGTCATCGGTCATACCATGACTAGCATCTGTCTCTGTGGTTGATAACCCATCTCAAGAAATAAATCTAATACCCAATCTCAAACTACCTAGAATCATTTGTAGCCTTTACCAAATCTCACCAGAAGCCTTTACTAGACCTACAACCCAACACTAGTCCATCACCTGACCCATTTTGACCTCAATCACCTTTTTACTTGACCCTTCTTATTATTTTTCACGAGGTACCTAAATCATTTCAATTCAAATAAGATTGTTATTTCATGTTTATTTCGAATAACATTAATATTGTTATATAAAAGTGGACTGACAACCTGTTTAGGAAGCACCATGCTTCCCGGATCTAGCATCCTAGGCAGTCCACTCATTGTTGTGTTTAACTCTATATGGTGGTATTGTTTTGCACTTTACAGGTAGTTCCTCCTAGCCAAAAGGAAGTATTCACAATCAACATTGGATCAGGAAGTTAGGATGTGTGCACAACCTTCAACCTGACATCACAAACATGTATTCCTCCTTGGCCTATCACCTCTATCTGTTTCATTAAATTTGTTAAGAATCCAGTGAAACAATCACATTACTTATTACTCATTGCAAGTCAATCCAACAAATAAAAAGATATCCAAACACATCAAGATTCATATATAAGTAACATAAATCACATAAATCATACATATTCATCACATTCTAACATCAATACATAGAAAAACAATTATCATATGTCACTAAATCCATATGTGTGTGTGTGTGTGTGTGTGTGTGTGTGTGTGTGTGTGTGTGTGTGTGTGTGTGTGTGTTTGTGTGTGTGTGTGTATGTATGTATCTTGACCACAATCAAAGTTACAAAACATCTCATAACTAGGGGAAACTCCCCTACATTGAATACATCAATATGACTCATATCTCATCATCAATGTCACTATTCATTTTTACAAGTGCTCTCAAACTCAATGCCTCACCACTAACTATGTGCCATTGATCGTGACCTTGATACCTCTCCACCTGTCTCTGTAATAGTGTATTATCCATAGAATTCTCTACAAAACGAATATGTAGTGTGAAAAATTGTGCAAAAACATCCTACACTAATGGACCACCACCTTCTATCTCTCTAGATCATCGTGTCTCTTCGCATGCCTCTTCCTTCTCACTTAGTAGTATGGTACACATCACTACCGTATATAGCTACAGATCGAACAAATGGGCATGCTCACCTGTAATTTCATCCACACGCTCTAGCATCCCTCCACCCACAAGTATGTTGGCTAGCATATTCCACGTCAGTGTGTAGACAGATGTGTCCACAATCAATCTCCAATAAAATTCAACTACAACCAATATCACAACACATTAAATAACCATAACCATCGCATAAGCAATTAGAAAATCATACGACATAGCTATATAAATACTCACACTCTGTTATCATCGCCACTACATTGTTGAGGGAATGCGTTTTCCCCTCTAATCCTCATCCCCGTGGTAATCCTTCCATATCTACAAACAATGGAAAAAAACACATGTTGATGAATCGTCCACCATGTACAATATGCTTCGTACATCCCACATCATCTACATTAATAGGCTCTATGGTCACATCTACCATGTCGGGGCCAAGAAGTACAAACTACTTTCCCATAGGCCATGGTTTAGCTCTAGCCCTCTTAGGTGCTTGAATGGCTCATACCCACACATATGGCTCTAGGGGAACATCTTGGCCATACCAAGTCGTTGAGATATCTTCTCGGCTTGAAACAACGCATTTACACCTTGAAATCGGTCCTCTAACCACATATTCCTCGATATGCATCGTAACTCTATTGCATCCTCCAACCATCCTCCATAATCTCAGTATGGCCTCCATATCACTACATCTAGCCCCATCCAATCTAGAAAGGATATATAAGTATCGTATTCATCTTCCTCCCATGAAATCCAACCCATATCTCAAAAATATGTTTGGACTAGCCCACTCTGCTCGTGGACCACCAACTAACCTCAATATCTTGTTATATGCCCATAAGACCATACATAAAATAAAGTAGTGGCTCTTATCTCACCTCCATCCTCCTCCTATGAAAATCAGAGAGATATCTATATAGGTGGGCCAACACACATCATGCCCAGGCATACCTAGTACCCTCCTCCCATATCTACTAGAAAATATCATGCATCTTATATAAGATGTCCACACCTCCTTCGTCCACTTTGTAATAGATGACGTAATAGCCATAGCTATAAAATTCCACAAGCATAAAACCTCGACCTAAAATTGCATCCAATATAATACAGCCTCAACAGCATTCAAGTCCCAATAAAATACTACCTAGCAACCTGCATCTATCTCTCTTGGTTCTCCATGCCCATGACATATAACCTCTCCTCGACAATTGGTAATCATAGTATGTTGTGTACACCATCTATTGTGAATTTCATCTCACTAGTAGGTAGTTAAAATGTATAAGTATCTACACACCATCTCTCACACAAAGTTGTCAACATAGGAATATTATGGGGCACATACCCTATCCTAGTTGTGTGTCGCAGGTTGGCATAGTCCATAACCTCCCAATCATCATTTGATAAACCCAACCCAAGAAAAGTACACAAATGCTTTGCAGAACTCCCTCGAATGGATATTCCTCTAAAAAACACCAAAAACAACAAACATCACGTTATAACACTATATATAGGAAAACATAAACATTTATGACATTACTACATAGTAAAAATCACATTTCCACCACTCTAGATTGAATTCAAACTTTATGGACTAGTGTGCCTAGCATCGTGGCTAGGGCACCTAGGACCAGGACGTTAGCACCCATGTCTAGGCACTCTTGTCTTGAAGGTCACTAGCACCTTCACTACTCTTTTCTAGATCTAAAACATAAAAAAATTAACAATTTTTCATAAATACACCAAAAATACTACTACACATGAATTTTTCAAAAAAATCACACTTACCAACTTCATCGTCATATGTGATGCCATGACAGTCATTACAATCTCAAAATGGGTAGGTCATGTTGCTCTAACTTGTGGCATCCTTACACAATCAGAGCTCACTCTCACACTCGCACAAAGAACAAATGAGTTACCTAATCACTTGTTCACTTTACTATGGTCATACTTCACATTTACTACCCAACTAATACATGTCACATGATTTTACCAATATATTGAGCATTGTTACTTTGATTACTCTCTCATTTGTGGAATTCTCTTCATAATTTTTCCTGCCATCGTATCATACACATGACGTAAATGTTATTTCTCCTCGATGTTGTCTTTCACTCAATCTACACATATATTCACAAAGATCTATTATACATTATCTATTAGTAGGATTACTTATGACTCACTGTTCGCGTCTGTTATCACTTCCCCTTTCATTTAAAAGGGGGCATATAATTGGGGCCATCCAATAATTCCCATTACACTACTACATGTTCATTCAACACCTCTAATTTGTAATTTTTTGAACATTTATTAATACACCTAGGGAAATAAGTGATATTTCATCATTTTCTAATGATTCCGCCTAATCACCTAACCTAGGGAAACAAGCGTAAAGTCTCTCTATAAATCAATCAAATATGTTTAAATATCTAACAATCAAAATCATACCATTCAATTGATATAATACGACACATTTGGCCTCCTAGATGACCTAACTTAGGAGTTACATTTCACCTCCCAGATGACATAACTTGGGAGTTACATTGTTATTTTACCATATGACCTAACAAGGGAAGTTATTCTACATTTTTGTTTTCTTCCAAATGACCTAACTTGGAATCCATCACATATTTCAGTGAAACCCTTGGAGTAGGGGAAATGAGATATCATTTCCTTTCCTATACTGCTCCTATATGGGTCAACACGTTTGATCAAAATCTTTGGATCCAAAATCACTAAAAATTGGATCTAATTCTATCTACAATTACTAGATTTATAGGATATAGTTAAAGGTTATAGAATAGCATACCTTTCTCCCTACACTCTTCCTCTAGCAAGAGTAGGATGCCCAAATCCTTTGGTTTTTCATACACATACAATCGGGTTGGAAATTGATCACTCCTTATCCCATCATAATCTTGACACAATCATCAATGATTCAACATTACAATCATCACTTTCATCTAGTGCACTTCATCATGGTTTTTCATCTCTCGCTACACTTGTATGGATCAACATGTTGATCCATGGTTAAATCACGCTATATGTTTTCATTCAACATGCTCTTCTACCACATATGTGGTTTCTTCTATAACATGGGCTTCTCCAAATTTATGTCACGTATGCATCTCTAGATAATTTATATTACTTGATCTTTCTCTCAACAACATAACGTGGGGTAAATGTAGTCATAAAATCACACACTTACTACTATTATTATACCACCAAGTATGTTGTTTTATGTATGGATATTGTGTAAGAAAATTATTCACTAATGACCCATCCCATTGTCTAGTCATCATTCTTGTTGGTCTTTTTTTATTTTTCTTACACATTCGTCACTTACTCACACATTTCTAGTTAGGTTTTAGGGGCTCATATCAGTCATAGTTCACTTAGTTGTCGTCTTTAGTCTTTTACTAGGGCTTCTAGATAGGGATTAGGTACATGTGATCCTGGTCCCCACCAAAATTGGTTTTAATTTATACATCCAAGGTCATTATTTATAGTTTTTCCTCTCATATCCCTAGGTACTAGTCTGAATATTAGGTCATTAGTGTCAAAATTTGAACAAGAGATCCCTATATAAACACAACATACACACTATTTTAAGGGCAAACTATTTCTACTAAGGGCTAGCTATCTACATAGAGCAAGGGACTACATTTAGGAACTATTCTTCATCACACACTACATAAGAAGGGGATTCTATTCTATTTCATCCACCATTTTACATTTTATCTAGTTATTTCCCATTACTTTGGTGTCATTGGCGCTAGGGCACCCTAGGCACATTATTACACACATAAGCACATAAAACTACATCAAGTCTAATATTTAATGCATCACCCAATCATAAGTCCACTCATTTGGAAATTGAGGCCATCGACCCATTCATTTACATATTTCTTATTTTTAGGGTTTGATGTGTTGTGTGGGGTGTTATAGGTAATTATTCATTGGAGGTTGATAGCAACACCAAGGAACTAAGTGTGATACTCACCTGACAAAAGGTGAAGTATTTTTTAATATTTAGTGACCATATCGGGATCATATTCCAAGTTGTTACGTAAATGAGGACACCGAGATTTTAGACAAGGGCACCTACAAGTTCTCATATTCATCTACAAGTGCCCCATTCTCGCCGATCTCCTCTACTTCTAATTTTAGAGGTTCATTGTGACACTCGCTCAACCATTTCATCCCTCTATTCAGTCCCGATCACTATGAGGTAATTCTAAATAAAGTAAGTACCTTACCCTTTGATTTAATTCCATTTCATTTCATTTAAAATACCAAATAAATTACTTATCATTTACATTTCAATATATTTCATTTATTACATTGTCGTACTCTAAAATTCTTGGTAAAATTCCAATTTTATAGAATCACCCACACCCAAATCTAGTCATTTTTTCACCCCGCCATCTTATATCCATTCTCAGTTAGCCCTCAAGCTAACAACCTAGTCCATATTTTCAGCATTTACCCTTAGATCTCTAATTTTCTTGCACCTTTTCTATTTTCTCCTATTTTAGACCTTTTACAAGTTCCTCTTTATCATTCTATTATAGAACCAGCTCCAAATATTCCATCGATCCTTCATATATACATTTTACATCATTGTTTCGATTCACTCGCCTTTTATTTCATCAAATAGCTCTATGCATTCTCCGGTCTCCATAAAACCCTCGCTAGGTTTGATTTATTTTATCATATTTAGATTAGATTTAGTTTTATATTATTGGAACCATCTTTTAGTTTTTGTTTTTCTTCATCTTCTACATAGATGCTACATCCAATTTATCAAATATTTACTTTATGTATCTTTATTAAACACGAGGGTTGACATCCATCCTAGGAATTTTTTTCTTCTCGGGATTGACTTTGTCAAGAAACCCTTTCATCCTATCTACTAATCCAATCTATTTCTATTTAGTTATCTTTATTCTCTAGTCACTTAGCTCATAGTGGAGAAGGATCCATCATTTGTGCACATCTACATCATTATTTCATCGTAAGGTCCATAAATCCTTCATCTACTTGAGTTGCTTTATTTTATTTTAGTACGAGTTCACTAATCTGAAAAGGAAATAAGAAATTTGGTCAATAAGAAGGATTCTCGGTGTAAGTAATAGTAATAGGAGTTGATCAAGTATATTTTTTATGAGAATGAGGTCATAGAGAGGGATGTAATTATGAAATAATGGCATCGGGAACATCAGATGTATTGATTCTATAGTTGATTTCATATGGTTCATCATCATTCAAGTCAATAAGGTTGGGAAGATTATGGCCCATTACCTTGGGATGACCACTATAGCCATGAAGGGAGTCCATAGGATATTTAAATCATTGATATATGTTGGTGGTAAAACTTACACCTATGTCTCATATCTAGATAAACCTAGTCATTTGATTCAACAATGGGACTGTTTCCAAGTTTTGGGACCTTGTGTGCTTGAGACAAACCTATGAAGAAGGGCACTTCCTTTACTTTTCTCTAACTCTAACACTACTCCTAATGTAAAATAAAATCCTAAACTAAACAAGCCAAGGGACCGGGGATATAAGGATGATAGAAACATAAAATCCTAGGCTAAAAGGAAGGTGATATTTCCAGGGAAAGCGTCGATATCTCTCCATGAGGGTAAAGGAAATAGAGAGGGCAGGAGAGAAGAGGGAAGACGAAATGCACCACATATCAATACACAAAGCTCGAGCTTCCATCATGTGCAACACTTGAACATGGAACTTGTAAGAAAAATAGATGCACAACATGCCAAGAGATGCAAATAGAGAGGCTAAGTGAAAATAAAATGGGAAAAAGAAGACAAGAGTTCCACAAAACACGATTTTATTTCTCAAGGGACACACATTCATTTACATTCATGGTAGCAGGCGAGAACACATTCGGAGACCAATTCAAGGTTTAAAGCTCATGATAATTCAGCCACCATTTTGGCATGGTGTCTTTACAATAGAGAGGATCTATTTTACAATGCAAAACTTTTCTATTTATAGAAATAATTAAGATAAGAGGAGGAGAAGAAAAGGGAACCCCAAATTCAAATCTTCAATAACCAAAAATCAGCAATGAATACCTATAAATCTGCTCGTAAGGTTTTGGATGTGCCTCCCCATGTCTCTGTTTGGTGTTTTGAAGAAGGAAGAGGGAAGGATCAAGAAATATGGTGATTGTGTCGATTAGATGTATGCATTGATGAGATGAGAGATGTTTCCCTTTTTCTACCTACAAAATCCTACCTAAATTTTATTTTGAAAATTCCAACATGTAACCTACGCGGTAGCTTTCAAAAAAATTTATATGCATGGGAATATGAGCTCTGAGCAGAAGTTACGTTTTTAAGATCTACAATGCTAACCGGCACTCAAGATACATGGCGTATGTTTATTTCCTAAAGGAATCAGCCAATCTGTTCATTTTTTTGTCACTTTTCATGCATTGGTTGGTTGTCAAGATTTGTTTCCCTATTGGCACACTTGATAGCTTATGTGTATCATACTCAATTCGATGGGTGATGACCTAACACCGTGACTAGCATGGAAGAAGGTGTAGGGTGTGAAAGGAAGAGGTCTAAGATCAGAGAAAATTGGCATGCAAAGGTGACATGCGTGGAGAAAATGGAATAAGACATACAGGAGCCAAGTTTATGAGCAAGGCACAAACACTTAATCGAGGAAGGTGCATGCAAGGAAGAAAGGGACGTGCGAGGAAAGGAAGGAAAAGTAGCATGAGGAACATAAACGTGAAGGCATGCAAGGGACTTAGACAAATTTTAAGGCAAGTTAAGGGATGCGGGTATAAGGAGTGTGTGATAACTGGAATGAAAGTGAGTGCACAAAAGGAAGGCATATAGGAGAAATGGAAGGAGGTATAAGAATGTAAGGGGAAGTAGGAAATGCATGTAGAGGCACATGAAAGGAAGGGGTCTAATTAAAAATTCTAAGGGAACAAACTTGAGTGTGTGTAATATGAAGTGCGAAACATCAAAGTCAGAATAAAATATAAGTTATCCAAATAACTTGGGGAGTTATTTGGGACAATACTATACATGAAATGGGATAGTATAGAGCTCTTCTAAAGTGGGAATATTGAATTTCCAATGTTTTTGAAAGATTTTTAAGTTCTAATGATTAGTGTCACCTTATAACTTATAAATATCCCACAGTACATGTGAACTTATTGAACTTGCATGTGGATGACAAAATTACATGTATTTGATTATCCGATACATACCTTGCATTATCTCAATATTTGGATTTACATGTAGGATGAAGGAGGTGTAACTACCACCTAGATCAAGTGGTGAGAACTCCCACTAACCGATAATTATAGTTAAGATAAATCCATAAGACTAATAAAATAAATCTACAAGACTAGAAAGCTAACTATACAACACTAGGAAAGCTAACTCCACACAACTAGTACATCTAAGAAAGCTAACTCAACAAGTGTAGGGATAACCCAAGTGAAAGAATTATCCTAATAAAAAATTTAAAGATAAAAATAACCTACACTAACACCCATTGTAATCATAGATTAGGTGGCATAAAATAAGGTGGGTATTGGAATCAATGCTTGAAGAGATAATCACGTACAATAACTTAGAAAAATAGTTACCATGGATGAAAAAATAACTAAAAAGTACCCAAAAATAAATAAAAAAGTAGAGAGAGGAGAATCCCACTGTAAGGAATCCCAAGAAGCTTGCCTCAAAAAACTTATACTTTGTTGAAGAATTTTGGTCGACATTATGGTCTAGATCGACTGCTCAATCACAAAACTTAAAATCAACTGACACTAAGATACAACATAATATATCCATAATATGAGGTTTTCAATGGATTCTCTGACACTATAATTCAATAGAATATCTACCCTTTAGAAAGAGAACAAGCTCAAAATATAACTGAATGAGACTTTTAAAGATGATGTAAAAATTACAAGAAAACACCAAACATAGTTCAATCTACTGCTAGAAAAAGGTGTGCCACAAACCAATAACAACCAAGGCAAGGACATGATAACCGAAGAAGTAGGATCAACACCACACCCTCCCATACTATTGAGTGGGTGGAAAGATGCTAAAAATCTATATGAGTGGCCATACCACTACATAAAGACTTACAAGATAAAACTAGGATCCATCAAAATAGATTTATAATAAAAGAGATCAATATGCCTAAAAAGAGTAAAAATATAAATATAAAATATAAAAATGGACGGGAATTAGAACATAGAATGAACCGAGTGGGAATTATTTTTGAAAATAAGAGCACAGGATGGGGAGGGTCCTAGTTTTGGCATGGCTCCTACTACTAGTGGGTCATGGGCTAGCTTACTAGGTGTCTCTAGAGTTGCATGAGACACTGGTGATGTTGGAGATTTAAATATTCCTTCTTTATCTCATGTATGGAATCCTGATGGTCCCTCCTGGATGTGCCTATAGCATGGATGGAAAAGGAAACAAAAGGCATTATTTTTTTCTCATAGGTAGATTTGTTAGGATTAGACCCAATATTGACCTGTTTAGAGCTTAGGCTTATAGGAAATGGAAACCTCTGGGATTTCTAGAGGTAATAACTACTTCCTTTGATTCCTTACTTTTCATATTTATGTTGGAAGATGATCTCCTTAATGTCATCAACAGAGATCCTCCGGCTATTTGAAAAATTATCGTACACATCTCTAGATGGCACCATGAGCTTGACTTTGGGAACGTGGTTCCTTTGTCCTTCCCTACTCTGGTCAGGTTACCTGCTTTGGCTTTAGATTTTTAGGACAAGACAATTCTATAGGGGATAGCCAAATCATTAGGATATTTGTCAGTGGTTGATTCTAACACTCTAGTTCAAACCCGAATGGTCTATGTGAGGATGTTTGTTAATGTCTTTGTAGGAAAGATTTTACCTAGCTCTGTCAAGCTCACCTCGAGTTTGGGGTATCAAACCAAGCACTAGTTTATGAGGTAATCCTTGTCATTTGTTCCAAATGAAGGTTGGTTGGACATAGTGCTAGGGGGTTCCATTTTTTCCAAGAATGGAAGAAAAACCACCCTGTCTCTTGTCCTATTAGGAAAAATTTATAGTCTGAGGTTCATAAATCATCAGAGAAGGTTACAAGGGATTTTTCTCATTAGGTGTTTTATGTAGTGGCGACGAGATCTCGAGGATGTTTTCATGGTTTTGGAGGTGTCGGAGGATCCGGAGAATCACAAAAACAATAAATATTCATATGGGAATGACATAGATGGAATCAATGAAGACTCCCCTAACCTCGTGTGGATTATTACCATGTTACCCATGTACCATTTGACTACACTAGACTTATTTTCAAGGAAGAATTCCCACCTTTGGTTGAATCCAATGAATTAATTTATGGTAGTGGTTGTAAGTCCTTAGAGCTAAAGGAAGACACATTCAACGAAATGATTATTGATGTTCCTACTATGAATCATCTCTCTACATCGGTTGAGACAGAAGGAAACGAGGAGGATATTGATGGAGATAGGGAAGAAGAAAAATATGAAGACCTTAGCATTGAATATCACAAGGAGGAATGCTATTATGAATAACATGAGGAAGATTCATTAGATTAACCATAGGGGCTACATCCTATTAAAATTTTTGTTGTGGTGGCCCTTATATTGGATAAAATAACAAAGAGGGCTGAGAAATATGCGATTTATGAAGTTTTGTCCCCTATTTTATTTACAATCCAATTTGAGGTCTTGAATCATTTAAAGATGAATGTTGGATTTTTCTTTACAAAAAATAGGGCGTTGGAAGTCCATAGTATAGACACCTAAAATCCACTTACGTAGTTTTAATACTAAAATTGCACTAATTATCCTCTTTCCCATAATTTCCATAATAATTAGTACTTTTCCACTAATTATCTAACATTACCCTTCTTATTTGTTAATTAATTAACCCTTGCCCCATTCTCGGATACTAATTAATGACCTTTCGTTAGTTATAATCCACTTCTAAGTGATTAATTACACACTATTAGTTAGTTACACCTTATATTTTAATCAATAAACCCATTTTATTGGTTAAATTACCCTCTTATATCCTCCGAATCACGTTAATTTTCCTCTAAATCCCCCTAAATAGATTCTACAAGCTTATCCCTACCTATTAATTAATCATGTTTTATTAATTAAACCCCTCTCAACTCCCATAAAGTTCACACCATTTATTAAACATGCATATCCTTTACATTTCTTCTTTGGGATTTATCCCATATCCACCAAATTGCTAGCCTATCCCAAGCACACAAGCTATATAAGGAATGCTCCTTCTTCCCTTTCTTCTTACACCTCATTTGCACTAGTGAAAACTATAGGCATTTTAGTTTTGGACCATTCTCCATTTATAGAAATAGCTTCTTCATCTTGCATTCTTTCTCTAAAATTGAGGAGCATGAGAAGATCCAAAGATTGCCTTGCGAGACATTTCTTAGTGAGATCTCATCCTCAATTCTTGAGGTAAACAACACCAATTTGATTTCTAGGTGATCTAATTAGGATCATACTTTGAGTATCAATCACAAAGAGTAGGAATGGATTAACATTTATTGGCTTTATCATGTTTATGCATTGAAGAAGTTATTTTCCTTAATCTCTTATCATGATGTTCTTATTTGATTAACTTTTATTTAAAGTTACTAGGTATTAGTTTCATTTCATTTAGCATGCTTAGTTTTACATGTACACACATAGAATGGAAAACATGACATCTAAGATAGTTGTGGCTAAAATTTGATCCTCTGTGGGCAGCTTGGAGGTGGTTTTAAGGAATATCGCCTAGAAAGTCAAAACAAAGGCCTTTGCTAGAGAATTTCACACCCATTTTGATTTAGAATCCCTTAAGGTTCTAGACTTTTGGGAGGGTGATAATTATAGATATTATATCAAACCGAAATTTGGGGGAGGAATTGTCGATGATTCTAAGGATGGGTGGAACATAGTACAATCAAGACAGGAAAAATGTAAGCATTCAGTCCTATGGTGTGATAGAATCAAAATAATTGGGGCCAAAAGTGGGTAGATCTAACCCCCTTTTTGGTCCTTTTGGTATCTCAGCTATGAAGATGATGACTTAATGTTTTGAAGTTGATTTTGTGTTATTTGTTATTCAATTTTTTCTTCCATACTTGTTTTACTTTTGTTCTTTCATTGTATATCTAGGTGTTTGCCTCTTTGTTCTTGGGTAGGATATTAGTAAAAACCCTTTACCCTTAATAAAAATATATCTCAAAAATGAAATACACTTTACACATGCTAAAGAAAATAGATAAAAATAAAGAGTATTACAATACATGAGGAGAAGAAAGTGAAGCAAGAATCGATTGGTGAAGGATCCATGTATGTATATTCCTCTCACCAAATTATTACATCATCGCCACAAGTGATCATAAATCCATCCCAAATTAATACGAATGGCTGAATAAGATGCTTGCATATTATTTGGTGCAAAGTGCACAACTAGAGAATGTAAACGAACATCAAAATGTGTATTAGGTTAATCAAGTATGATATATAAAATATCAAGTTTCTCAATCCTAAGTGAAGGTGTAGTACAAATCACGTGTAGCTCATGATCTTTGGAAAGAGTTTAGTGAACAAAAACATGAGCTCTATCAATGAGTGATCCCAATGAATTACCTTGTTGAAAACCCATGACTTGGAGATAATGCCACTTAACATGATGAAACGGTGAGGTAATACCCCGTGAATTTTTCCTATACCTCTTCTAGAAAACCCCATCTTATAACACAAATGATAACTAAATGGAGTGGTATTCTTATTAAAAGAGCCAAACATGTCATGAAGCAAATGAAGTGGGATACACATTACGTGTTACTAAAATAGGCACATGTGTAGTAGAACATGCATTAACAAGCACAATAGTCTTAGGAGTATCATGAGTGATATTTTCATATGCAAGTGGACTAGGAGAAGGGGTATGATATTCCACAATGTGAGGATGATGTGGCAGGCTAGCAAGTTCTTATTGCAAGGAGTGTATGAGTTCATCTTTATCATAAATGAGGTTATGAAGAGAGTTTTATTTTTTAACCGATCTATTTTATTCCAAATATTTGACCATGTCCTCCTAAATTCCAGAAAATTCATATAAAAACATATTTTTCTTAGAATCCATGATAAATTCAATAATGCAATGCTTAAAAATTTAGGACATTGATCTCAGATAAAAATGCATCCACATGCAATTATAAAACCCCCTATATTTTATAACTTTATAATTAGTTCATGTAATTATTAAAAGGACTAAAAATACCTTTTATTAGTGAAATATGTGTATAAAAGGGTCACTAATGTGGATATATTTAAAAAATACACAATTTAAAAGAAAACGATCACCATAATCGAGCTATAGATCAAAAGTTATGACCTCTAAAATGTTACATTATTAAAAATAATATTTTAATGTTGGTTTTTTAAGAACAGGGTACACATGATGCCAAAATGTCTTGGGGGTAAATAAGTGCATCCATAGGGTACAAACCTATGACCAAAGGATAAAATAATGCACCCAAAATATATACATTTAGAGGCTATATGTCTTTGACCAAAGGATAAAATAACATACTCATAATGTACGGATATACGTCCAATAGATAAAATAATCCATATAAAAGGTACACGTATAAAGGGGACACATTTGTGACCGAAGGATAAAATACTTACCTATAAGGTATAGATCTATCTCCTATGGATAAAATACTAAAACCATAAGGTTTTGGAAGCACAATGGACTGAGGGGTAGTGAATCAGTCCTAATAATTAATTTTCAATTCATTTACCATCACATACATTCATTGATTCATTCATCCATTAATCATCCATAACCATATGTAAGCATTAGATATGTAACATCAATCACAAGAGTATGAAACAAAGTACACAACATAAAAACACCATATGTAAGTTTAAAACCCTCATGGAGAAGAAAACCCATTAAAACTCTGCTTATATTATATAAAGCAAAGAGATTTAGTGAAGCACCAAATTCACAAGGAGCACTAACCTATGATTTAGTGAGACACCAACCCCAAAAGGAGTTGTGATGTCAAAATGACATCACCCTTGATTGCTAGAGATTTGTGTATGATGTAATCATTGAACCTACATATAGCATGGGATTATCCTACAAAGATGGTACCTTGCAAGTAGGATAATCCTCCCTAGAAAGTCAGCTTTTTCTCCTATACTAGTGCCAACTTCTCTAAAGTGCAGAGAATGGAAAACTATTCTAATGATACCCTAATGTTTTCTAAGGAGACAGAGATAGAAAAATACATAAAAAGTAAACCTACTATGAGGGAAGGTGATGCAAAAAGAAGGGGTGAGAAAATATAAGTGATTAAAAAATAGGGAGTGAACAAGGTAAGAGAGGGTAGGTGGAGGCGCCATAGTCCGAAACAGAAAGATTCAATTACCTATATTCATAAATCACAAAAATTATAGATCTTACAAAGAGATAGATATATGCAAAACATATACCGCAAATATAATGGAAGGAAAAGATGCAATGTCATACAAGCTAGGGAAAAAATAGCCACAAAACATGAATTTTATTTCTAAAAACATGCACAATCCATTACAATATAGGCACAAGGAAAATCCTTTACAAAATGCCAAAATTTGAGGCCTTTAGCTCATCATAACTTTGAAACAATTTTGATAGAGTTCCTTTTCATTACAGTAAGTCTCCCTAAAAATGAGGTGAATTTTACAATATATAGAAGAAGATCCTTGAAATTTCCTCACCAACCGATAAATTTCATTAAAGAGGTATGGGAGGCCATAAAAATTGGTTCTTTTCTTGCATGGGAAGTCATGGGAACCATACCTCATTAAACTAGTAGTTGAACAACCTTGTACCACTCCTATTAATGCCTAGTTCACTCCTACAAGGGCTGATTACATAATTTCTCTAATGTCTGCTGGTTGCATAAATGCAACTAGTTGGTAACATGTTTTCCCTAAAAACATCTCGGTAGCTTAAAATCATTGTTAGCCAAGATTATCATTCGTATAATGACTACCAATGCTTCTATTTTCCCGGACTGCATTCTACCATTGCTTTGTGCAAACCGTCAGTAGCACCAAAAATGCTACCTCTTTGGTAGAATTTAGAGCTGATGTCGGTATCACCAATGCCCAACTAGTAATTGACATCATTCGTATATGCTACCAGCCGGTAGCATCTAAATATGTTATGGCGCGCCCTACGCCATTTTCCCCTACAGGGTTCAAGCAACCCCACTACCATCCAGGTAGCATATAAAATGCTACCGGCTAGTAGCATACATTACTAATATCTTGGCTAGTAGCATCTATTCCTACTACTAGTCGATAGCATCTGTTCCTACCATGTCGGTAGCATATATAAAATTTTACTAGCTAAAGAAAGATCTAAAAGTGCTACTGACGGATTTTTTACCGTAATTATTTTTTCCTTCCGGCTCAGACCTTCACGCAGCTCGCCATATCACCATGAAAAGAGACTAAATCATGAACTATCATGTAAATCACAAGGGTTTCACCCATCGACCACCAATGCTCAGTCCTATTCAATTGTCTATTTTATAGGGGTGTAAAATATGGATAACAATTGGTGACTTGTGGGGTGATCTGCCTGCTAGATTTGAAAGACTAGTGATTCGGAGGATCCATTGGGCATGGAGTTGTTTTGATTGTTGAAATTGATCTCGCAACTTGAGAATTCCATCCCTTTAACCTCTAAAACACTCTTTGTTGGGATATACTTCTATCAAATACCTTTCTGAAACTAGAAAGTGCAATAGCATCAAGGCACAACTATATACAAACAACAAATTCATACACATCCCAAATGGAATATGCAAAGAGTGCACCAACACTTATTACAAAAGAAAAAACTATACTACAATAAGGAAATGTGCTATAAGCACTTGGAGGAATTAAAACTCTAAACTAATATGTACAAGAAAGATACTCCCATTAGTAATAATTCTTGAGATAGATTCCATTGACTGGAATCTACAATTATTCTTTGTCCAACTTTGATAGCCGGGAAGCATTTTTTTCTTTTGCAGCCTAAAATCATATAAGGTGTACTCCATATTGAATCAAACTTGGAGTACCTTCCCGGATTTTCCTTTTCTACATCTCATTTAAGGACTCGGGTCTTCTTCTTGCAATGTTCTATTCTTGACCTTCTGTCAAAGCTCATCTTGATCTGAGCTTGGTCCTTCACCATTGTCTTCATGGCTTGGTTTATCAACTCTTCTAGCACCATAAGCTTTGCATACCTCACTTCCATGGGTTCAAATTATGATAGTTCCAATTTCTTTAGGAGTTCTAGTGTGAGAAACTCAAGGTATATAGGAAGCCTTGACTCTCTCCCATAAACTAACCTGTAAGGGGAATTCCTTGTTGACTTCTTGGGAGTAATCCTATCATCCTACAAGGTTGATTTCAAAATGGTGTGCCATGTTCTCTAATTCTCATCTAGAGTCATCTTTATAATTTTCTAAAGTTTTTGTTCGTGGACACATGATCCGAAAATAATCAAGTTATTACCACCTGATCTCGGACCTTTATAGGCTTTAATTATTTGCCAATAATTTACTCCTTTTAAGTAATCAATTTAAAATAAAATGCAAGACATTTAAGACAATTTCACAAAGATTGATTACGGAGTTCGAAATTGCCTATGTCTCGGGTTCGTGGTCGAACCATTCCACTAGTCAAAACTTGTAAGTTACAATAGTACTTTCACAAGAAAACCTAATGGAATTTTACTTGCCTATTAGTAGAATAACCAGACCTTCGGATGACAAGGATGAAAAATAGCTCTTGACTTCCACCTTCCTGGAATATTGGACAAGCTTGATGGCTCCAACTCCATTGTTCGAGAAACCTCCATTCTCGATCGGCCTTCCAGATGCTAATACAACGCCCTATGGCTCTCCGGTCGATATACCAGGCTTCACAATAATTTACTGTGGTGCTATAGGCCGACTAGGTAGTTTGAATAACTCATAGCCACAAATATTTAATTTATTATTACCTAACAAATAATAGGTCAATAATAATCAAAATAATAATGCCTAAAATAATTTAGGTCTTCACACAACAACAATTTCTCATTCGCTTTCCAAGCTCTGAGCTTGTCTTTGTATTTTGTGTGTGTGTTCCCACAATAAGCTTAACAAATAATAAGCTTAGGTTGTCCCATTACAATGAAATAGGTACCCTATTTATACATTTTTAGGTTCCTTGAAAAATGCATTTCATATAATCCTTAGGCTAAAAATACCATAGCCCGTAGCATAGTTGATGGGATTACATATAATCCTAAGGCTATTTTTAAACCTTAGCCGTGCATGAAAAATGGGATCAAATAACCATATTGGCGGATGCATTTTTAATGGGATAAAATCCCAATTGGATCGGTGGGATAATAGTTTAGGCTTTATTAAGCCTTTCCACGTGCATGTATAGTGGTCAATGGACATTAGAGGCATAACCACCCCCATCTCCACATGGATTAATACCACACATCGCTTAGCCCCTACACCGCTTCACCTCCTTCTCTCCTCCACGTGGAAGATTCCACTACAACCGCTTCACAAATGAACTTAGCATAATGTATAGTTAAGTGGGTAAGTGGTTAGGAGAATTATGTGGGTAAGGTGTGTAAATGGACTTACCAAATAAATAAAAATTCGACCCATACCATGGGGTATCAAAATTAATTAACTCGGTCATCATGTAGTCCACTTGTCATCTCCCGATAGGAAAATCAAGTGAATTTGATGAGTGGTGGCAAGCCACGTGTCACAGTGTGATTGGTCCAATATTGACCAGTTGACTAGAGTTGACTTTCCCATTGTATGAACTTTGACCGAACATATCTAGAGCTCCCGATGTCCTGTTTGTCGCATTCTTATAGTCGTTGGAAAGCTCTCGAGATGATCTTCTATAGTGACACCATTTAGGGATGTTTAGGAACTTTCAAAAATGATCCCCTAATCACACCTCCCCACTGAGAAAGGCTTTTTGTCCCAAAAAGCTTCCATACTGTCCTAAATCTGAAAAACTTCTGCTGCCACCTCAGAAGTGCTATTGTAGTAGACCCTTGGGTCTTCTCCTCCAACCTTCTCACTTTGATAACTCTTCTCCGATCTTGGAACTTATGGGTTATGGGCCCACGATGCTTCCGTTACGCCACTCTGATATCTGAACAAGACCTCCATGCCTCTGCTTTATGGTGCTAAGTTTTTGAATGAAACCTCAACGCTCCTTCTATGTGGTGCTAAGCTTCTTGATATCTGACAACAAGGATCTTCTTTGACTCTATAACACAACTCCTGGCTCTAAGTTGATTCCGCAGAATCTAAATTGGTTTGAAGGAACTCCATGTTACGTAGAGCTTTGATTGATCCGATGTCGGTGATGGACAATGCCTTGTCCCTTTACAGACCTCAACGCCTCCAATGCATGATGCTAAGCCTCTTTCAAGACCTTGAGCCTCCGATGCATGATGCTAAGTCTCTATAGACCTCAACACCTTTGATGCATGATGCTAAGCCTCTTTCAAGACCTCAAGCCTCCAATGCATGATGCTAAGCCTCTTTCAAGACCTCAAGCCTCCAATGCATGATGCTAAGTCTGTTACAGACCTCAATGCCTTTGATGCATGATGCTAAGCCTCTTGTAGACCTTGAGCCTCCAATGCATGATGCTAAGTCTGTTGATCAACTACCATTTATATGTGTGGTCGCAATGCCTTGACACCAAATGACATTCCGAGCTAATCCTTTGAGATCTCCTCTTGTTGACATACTAATATTAGGTACCATTCTACTGCACGGTCGCAATGCCTCTACACAGAATGAAGTTTCGACCGACGTCAATGCCAACGGTGATTCAGCTACCATTCTACTGCATGGTCACAATGCCTCTACACATAATGAAGTTTTGAGTTGATCTCTGTGAACTCTACTGTCTGCACAAATGACAGATCAATCTCCAAGCTTTATATGAGTTAATTCCTATGTCCAAGCTGTAACAGGTACTCACACATTGATTAGGAGATATATTTAGAGCATTAATCAAATTTTCTAAGTAAGAAAATCCACTGAGTATTGTAAACCTTTCTCTCAGCATTTTCTCACAAAATCTGATCTCCAAACTTAATACTACATACGATTCATCAATCTGAATTATGAAATATATAATTGAAAAATTGTTGACTTACCCATTTTAAAGGACTTTCACTTTCAGGTATTACCTGGTCCTGGGTTGACTTGTCAACTAGTGGTTGAGTAGAAACTAATTTTGCCTTTGCAATAGACCTTCATTCCATCTTTGGCTTCCCATTACTCTGATGGCGAGATGGATGTAGTTTCCAGCAATTTTCCACCCGATGCCCATTCCTCTGGTAATGAGCACAAAATTCCTCTTAATCTCCTTCTTCTGGGATGAGGAACTCTTTCTACCATTTCTCGACTCTGCAAGACGAGATTGGTCTTTCTGATTTGCCTTGTTCTTGATGAACGGCATCAACTTCTTCATCAGTTTCCTTCTCTTCCAGCATTTGGCCACTGAATGATTATGCAATCCACAAAAATTACATGGAAAATAATTCCACATCTTTTGAAAATCATAACCATACTTATTAAGCTGAAAAAGTGGATCGGAAGTTTTACTGTGCTTCTGATTATGGTAAGAATCTGGAGGTGGAATCTCATTACCTCCTCGCTGATTTCCCTTACCACATCTTGCCTGTGATGAAGAAGCACAACTTTCCTGCTCAGAATCTTCTCACATGACTAGTGGGGTAATCACTTTGCTTTTGGAAGCTTGTCTCCCATCAAAGCATTCTTGGAGCATTCTCTAATTTCCATTCCCACACTAGGATAACCCAAACCTACAAAACAAGGATGATCCTTGACCTATATTGGGTTAGCAATACCTTGGCCATTTTTACCAAGGCCTCTTCCATCAAATCCCATTTTATCTAGTAACTTGGATCCAATGCCTCTAGTATGCTTTTCAAATAAACCAAAGACTTCATTACCTAAATCCAAAACTAAATGGGAGGAAGAAGAAGATTCCCGTGGTGAACAACTTATAGAGTAGTCATCTGCCATGGCCTCTGCATCTGAATTTGAAGGTATTTCCTTCCTCTAATCACCACACTGCAACCTTGCCAAGAGCTCATCTTTGGTTTACAATTCGATTTCAAACGAGCATTCTCCTCTTCCAAGGAGTAATACATTGATCATAGGAGAGAGTTCTCTTCCTGGATTTGGTGATTATAAGCTTCAATTTCCTTGAGCTTTTCCTGTTTAGACATCTTGCCCATGGTGCACTTGTACCTGTTCACACAAATTGAACCAACTGCACCAATCTTGAAGCAATCACTCTGTTAATCAGATTTACTAAAAAACAAATATGGAGCTAAACCAGCTCTGATACCAAACTTGCTTCGGAGATTAGTAAGTTTGCAGGTGTCGATTACCAGCTCTGATACCAAACATGATCCGAAAATAATCAAATTATTACTACCTGATCTCGGACCCTTATAGGCTTTAATTATTTGCCAATAATTTACTCCTTTTAAGTAATCAATTTAAAATAAAATGCAAGACATTTAAGACAATTACACAAAGATTGATTACGGAGTTCGGCAATTGCCTACGTCTCCGGGTTCATGGTCGAACCGTTCCACTAGTCAAAACTTGTAAGTTACAATAGTACTTTCACAAGAAAACCTAATGGAATTTTACTTGCCTATTAGTAGAATAACCAGACCTTCAGATGACAAGGGTGAAAAATAGCACCCGACTTCCACCTTCCTGGCGTATTGGACAAGCTTGATGGCTCCAGCTCCACTGTTTAGAAACCTCCATTCTTGATCGGCCTTCCAGACGCTAATACAACGCCCTATGGCTCTCCGGTCGATATACCAGGCTTCACAATAATTTACTGTGGTGCTATGGGCCGACTAGGTAGTTTGAATAACTCCTAGCCACAAATATTTAATTTATTATTGCCTAACAAATAATAGGTCAATAATAATCAAAATAATAATGCCTAAAATAATTTAGGTCTTCACACAACAACAATTTCTCATTTGCCTTCCAAGCTCTGAGCTTGTCTTCGTATTTTGTGTGTGTGTTCCCACAATAAGCTTAACAAATAATAAGCTTAGGTTGTCACATTACGATGAAATAAGTAACCTATTTATACATTTTTAGGGTCCTTGAAAATGCATTTCATATAATCCTTAGGCTAAAAATACCATAGCCCGTAGCATAGTTGATGGGATTACATATAATCCTAAGGCTATTTTTAAACCTTAGCCGTACATGAAAAATGGGATCAAATACCCATATTGGCGGATGCATTTTTAATGGGATAAAATCCCAATTGGAGTAGTGGGATAATAGTTTAGGCTTTATTAAGCCTTTCCACGCGCATGTATAGTGGTCAATGGACCATTAGAGGCATAACCGCCCCCATCTCCACGTGGATTAATACCACGCATGGCTTAGCCCCTACACCGCTTCACCTCCTTCTCTCCTCCACGTGGAAGATTCCACTACAACCACTTCACAAATGAACTTAGCATAATGTATAGTTAAGTGGGTAAGTGGTTAGGAGAATTATGTGGGTAAGGTGTGTAAATGGACTTACCAAATAAATAAAAATTCGACCCATACCATGGGGTATCAAAATTAATTAACTCGGTCATCATGTAGTCCACTTTTTGTCTCCTGATAGGAAAATCAATTGAATTCGATGAGTGGTGGCAAGCCACGTGTCACCGATCGATTGGTCCAATATTGACCAATTGACTAGAGTTGACTTTCTCGTTGTATGAACTTTGACCGAACATAACTAGAGCTCCCGATGTCCATTTGTCACATTCTTATAGTCGTTGGAAATCTCTCGAGATGATATTTTGCACTGACACCATTTAGGGCTGTTTTAGGGAACTTTAAAAAATGATCCCTTGATCAACACAACTTTCCCATTACCCTGAGGGTAATAGTTTTAGGCAGTGCTCAAATAGATGCCATTTTTTACTACCCATCTAGACATTTTTGTCATGAGAAAATACAAGGCATTATCTGATATTATATTTGATGGGACTCCAAATCTAGTTACAATTCCTTCATAAAAATCCAATATGTTGGCCTCATTTTCTTCCTTGAGTGTAACCACCTCCGTCCACTTGGTGAAGTCATCTATGGCTATTAGGATCCACTTGTGGCCTTGGATTGAATTCTAATTGATGACCCCAATGAATTCCAATCCCTAGTGCATGAAAAGTTGATCAAATAATATTGGATGTAATGGAAGTTTTTCTATCTTTTCTTTTCCGGTGAAAATGCACACTTTTACACTGTTAATCCATGCATAGCAATCACTAACATATAATAACAAACTTTCATGATTTTGATATTTATTACCCTTAGGTTGAAATATCCACCTTTTTCTCCATCATAGAACTCGTGTAGCATCTTCTCTATCTGATCTATCTTGATGCACCTTAGGAGGACACCATTGACATATTTCTTGAACAAGCTACAATTAATCAATGCAAAGGGAATGCGATGAAACCTGAAATACCTCCTTTTTTCCTTGTTCATCTCTTAAGGACATTGACTGTTTGGAGGAAATGGACTATATCCTGATTCCAACAGGATTGGGTGAAACATCAAATGATTTCTCTTGATCATCATGCGACACCAAAACAACTTCTTCTCTATCGCCTAACTCATCATGTTTTCTGGAAGATAGCTGTTCACATAATCCCTTACCCCTAATCAACTTGGTCACCTTAATATCAATGTCATATTCCATGACCTTGGTTACCCAACCAATTCTTTTTTCATTGAGGTCATTGTTTAAAATAAATTCTTTAATACCAACATGTGTGACTAGTAGATGAATCCTATTATTTGACACTAAGTTCTTGAATTTCTTAAAATTTCTAATTACAGTAAGGACATGTTACTCAATGAATGACAATCTTACCTCATAGTCCACAAGGCATTGGTTTAAGAATGAAATAGGTTTCTCCAAATCCTTCTCTATTCTATCGCACCGGGATTACGGAGATGGTATCTAAACTACCAAAGGCATAGAGGATGAATTCTTTGGAGAATTCAAGATTAATGAGAGTTAGAGCTTGAGATATGGATTGTTTGATAGCTTTGAAACTTTCTTTTCTTTCTGCTGTCTATTTCAATGCTAAATTATTCTTTAGTATCATGGTTAATGACTTCACGAGAGTGGAGGAATTCGGCATGAATTTTTGTATAAAGTTAATCCTCCCTAAGAAGATTTGGAGAGCCTTCTTATGGCTTGGAAATGGTAGAGAATAGATGGCTTCTACCCTCTCCAGATCAATTGTCAGTCCTTTCTTCAACACAATGTGGCCTAGGAGCCTACCTTCGTGAGCCAGGAATATGCATTTTTTGGGATTCAAAGATACCCCAAATCTCCTACACCTCTAGAAGACCTTCCTAAGATGAAAGAGGTGGCTTTCTACATTTTTGGAAAACACAGTGATGTCATCCAGATAGACAAGCACTATTTTGTTTATTAACCCCTTGAATGTTGTATCCATGGCCCTCTAGAATGTGGCTCCAACATTTGATAACCCAAACAACATGTTCTTGTAGACATAGGTTCCCCATTTTGTGGTGAAGGTATTTTTGAAATGGTGCTCCTCCTTCACCATGATATGGTTGTAGCCCAAATATCCATCCAAGAGAGATAATCTTTCCGATCCGGTTACTATGTGTAATATTTTATCCATGGAGTGCATAGTGATCCTCAAGAGATTCCCTGTTAAGATCCTTGAAATCCACGCACAACCTGATTTCCTCCATTTCTCTTCCTCACCATTACAAGATTTTCAACCCATCTTGAATGTTTGATTAGAAATATGATGCACGCTCTATCATCTTATTCATCCTTTTCTTCATAAGAGGCTCAATATGGGGGTTGACTGACATTTTCTTTTGCCTAACGGGTTTGGCTTCCCAATCCAATTCAATTGTGTTTTGTGCCAAGTTTGGATTAAATCCCCTCAAGTCCTCATAGCTCCAAGAAAATACATTCCAGAATTTTTGGAAAATCTACACTAAATAAAACTTCTCGTGTTCGGTACTCACCCTACTAATTTAGATCACATTACCTTCTCTAACCGAAATATGCTTTGTGTCCTCCCTTTTGACATAAATGTTGGTCTTCTCTTTTCATAATTTCAGCCGCACCACTTGATCCCCATACTATTGCTCCAAACTTTCCTTATTTTCAGCTTAGAATTTAGCTTCTTCCTTAAGGAAGTTGATGATATGTTGGTCATTCTCAAAAAATTTCTATCTTGTGTTATTGTTTGGTACATTTGGCCTCACAACCACCTTGATATGGGGCCAAGCTTGATCTCTCTTGATACTCTCAACAACATGAAATGCTTCTCTAATTGTCACAAGCATGTCCGTAGCCTCATTCTTATTCCTCAATATGGCCTGAATGTTGAATGCTTCAAGGTATTCAATTTGATCCCATACCCAATGCTTGTAGGCTTTAAGCAAGATCATTTTTGGTTGCATGGGATCCTCTAACTTGGTTGACAATCAAATCACTATCCCCAAACACTTACAAGTTTTTATACCCCTCTTTCTTTCCCAATGCAATCCATGGATCAAAGCTTCATACTCATCTGTGTTATTTGAACAAGCAAACTAAAAATAGAAGGTTGAGTAGTACTTCATACCTTGTAGTGAAAAGAGCATTGCACCTCCTCCAACACCTTGCCTAATACTTGAACCCTAGTCATTAAGTGTTAAATTTTGAATTCTTCTAACCTTGTTGTCTTCCTCATGAGCCTCCAAGCACTCTTCTTGATCAAATATGGTAAAATTGGCATTGATTAGGCTTGGCACATGAGGATCAATGTGGAATTTGGTGATTATCTCTCGATATGATTGTGTATTTGGATCCATATCCTTTCTTAAATAGCATGTGCAACCAATCACTGATAGTTATGCATCAATTTTTGTCATGAAGTCCCTTGACAAGCATAAGGTGAAGAGTGGTGGAAAATAAATAACCGACACACCCCGTAAGACTCGTGACATTAAGACACACATGTAGCATTAGACTCAAGTATTTGATGACTCCAACCATTCCCACTTTTTCCTATCTAATTGCACTACTCCTTTGGAGACCATTTCGTACTTTAAACCCATCTTATCTCGTAATTTGTTTTGGTATTATGGAGCTGCTTGCTCCTTAATCGATCATGTAATTGTGCACCAAGCTATCCCCGATAATCAAGGACACATAAAATGGTGGAGGATTCAAATTTTTACTTGGTTGGCCTCCCTCCTACTACCCCGCATTAGTAAGGACCTTCTCCTTGTGAATGGGTGTCTCTTTTGAGGTGCGACAGTTGGTCATTGAATCTTGTAACAAATCCCATTATCTTGGGATTGTCGGTGATTCACACATGGAAATGCTGACATGGTTTTTATTCATTTGATCTATGATATTGAAAAGGGATGGGTCCTCCATTTTCTTCCCATTTCTGGGCACAACACTTTATGGCACTGTGTTGGCCAATGATATGCTACAACTGATACCCTAGACCGATTCTACTCATTTGGGGGTGCTACAACAGCTACCTTATGTTGGATTTGTGCATTAGGAGCTGCATTTGGTGTACATGACTCCTTTTTGTGTGAGACTAGGCTAAGAAACACCTTCATTTGTTGACTTTCCTTCCTCTATGTTCCTTTTCTTTGACCTTGTATTTACAGCTACACCCTAGAAAGGAGATTGATTAATTCCATAAAAAAAATTCATTTTCCAATCGACAAGTGTGGTTTCGGTTAGAGGAGTCTTTTCCTAATTTTCTAATTGATTCTCTTCCTCGCTTGGTGTTGGGCCACCCCAACAAGTATGAACCATCAAATCCTAATTCAATGCACCATTGAAACATGTTAATTGATTATGAGGTAGATTACAAGGGTAACACCATTCATACTCTTGAGTGATGTTGTTTTGAGCTAGAACCAAGGCCCTTGATGTTGAGACTACATTTGGATTATAAGGTTGAAAAGGCCTAGCAATTTAAGACTTCCCTTGACTTGGATTTTTCTTTGTTTCCTAAGAAGGAGGCCTGTTAGGCTGATATGGAGGCCTATTTACTTGAGCCTGAGGTTGGTATGGTCCAGAGCTCTAAGCTTACTACCTTTTGATAGTCATCAACTCATTCCCCAAATTTTGTAGTTGTTTCATGAGTTCCTGGAGTTTCTTGGAAGTAATGGAAGAAGTTGAGGCCTCACTATTGCTATGATTTCTAGGATCTAGAATGGGGGATATTTTAGGTTCTTGACTAGTAGAGGGGGTCCCCACCTGGATATAACAGAATAGGTGGCCTAGGTGCTGATTTTCCTTGTCAAATTAAGTTATTCTCTTCTCTTATAGTTATATCATATGCCCCGGTAGTGTTGTTCCTCCCATCAAATGTATCATCATAGCTATGTCATAATTTAGAGTCCTCAAAAAGTAAAGGAACACACCTTCTATTACTGGCCTCATGGAAATCAAAATATGATCCCATTTCTCGCTGGAATCAAAAGTTAAAATCAGCCATTTTCTCATTGGGATCCCTCTTGATTGTTTTCAATCGATCTAATAAAGACGGGTTGTATGCCCTTTCTTTGAACAAGTTACAGAGAGCTGAACATAACTCGATTCCAATTTTTAATATATCCTATTACCAAGCTCCTAAACCATTACAAGCATTTACCCTTGAAAAAGGAAACCAACAACTTGATGCGACATCCATTTCATTAATTTTGTGAATCGAACAAACATTTGCAATGTCTTGGATGTGGTAAATATGATTTGTATAGTTTTCTTCTATGAAGTAGGGATATTTTTCAATACTTAAACTAGGATTTTACTATGGGAATTTAGGGCAAGTGGACTACTACCTGTGAAGTTGACAAAGGGATTCGGTGTCCCTTGTGGTAGTTTCTGATGTGTCATTATGATTGGCCTGAGAAACATAGTGGACTGGAGGAAGGGTCTACCTTGTGGGGGTGTTAATAAGGTTATGTTTGGTGGAGATGGAGACCTCTGAACCTTCTTTCCCCTTCTTCCTCTTCCTAGAGATAATTTTAGATACTAAAATATTCCTTCTTCTCTTTCTCTATATCGATTTTGAATCGTTCTCATGAACTTGATCGACTAGTTTGTTGAAACCAATTGATCTTAGATTAGATTCGCTGATGTGTTTTTTTAAAGCTTCCAAAGGCTAAAAATTCACCAAGACACACACCCAATCTTGATAAAATGGAATTATTTACTTCTTTTGGTCCCACCTGTGTGTGCCAAAATTGTTATGTTAAAATTTAAGCACCCCTTATTGCTAGTGATTTATGTGTGATGAAATCAGTGTAACCTACATAACATGGGATTATTTTATAGTGTGGGACATTATAAGTAGGATAATCCTCTAGAGAAAGTTGGCTTCTTCTCCTATATTATTTCCAACTTTTTTAAAGTGAAGAGAATGGAAAACTATTCCAATCCTACACTAATGCTTTCCAAGGAGACAGAGATAGAAGAATGCATAAAAAGTAAACCTACTTTAAGGGAAGGTGATTCACCAAGAAGGGGTGAGACAATCGAAGAGAGTGAAAATAGGCATTAAACAAGGTAAGAGAGTACAAAGTTGAGGTTCCATAGTCCTAAACAATATTCAATTCCCTATATTCATAAAGCACACAAAATAATAGACCTTGTAAAGAGATAGTTATATGTACAATATACCTGTAAATATAATCAAAAGGTAAAAGAAGTAATGTCATACAAGATAGGGTGAAAATAGCCACAAAACATAAATTTAATTGCTAAAAACATGCATAATCCATTACAACATAGGCACAAGGAAAAAATCCTTTACAAAATGCCAAAATTTGAGGCCTTTAACTCACAAAAGCTCTGGAACAATTTTGACAAAGTTCCTTTACATTACAGAAAGTCTCTCCTCAAAATGAGGTGAATTTTACAATATATAGAAGAAGATCCTCAAAATTGCCTCACCAACCAATAGATTTCATTAAAGAGGTATGGGAGGCCATACAAATTGGTCCTTTTCTTACACGGGAAGTCATGGGCACCATACCTCATTAAACTGGTAGTTAAACAACCTTGTACCACTCCCATTAATGTCTAGTTCATTCCTACACTTGGCTAGTTGCATAATTTTCTTTGATGTCAGCCAATTGTATAAATACAACCGGTCAAGGTAACATGTTTTCCCTACTACTTGAATGGTAACTTAAAATCCATTCTCAGTTGGTAGCATCCACACAACTACTACCGATGCTTCGTTGTCCCCCGATTGTATTCTACCATTCCTTGAGTAACAGGATGGTAGCACCATAAATTCTAATATCCACTAGCATTTAGAGTTGTTTCGCGCTCATCACAATGTCTTCTACGATCGGTAGCATCTATACATGCTACCATCCGGTAGAATTTTGAGTGCTACCATTCGGTAGCATCTAAAGATACTATTAGCACCTCGTGCCATTTTCCCATTACTGCTCACTAGCCCCGCTACCATTCGGTAGCATATAAAATGCTACTAGTCGGTAACATCTATTCCTCGCTACCTAGTAAGTAGCATATAAAATACTACCGGTCCCCTTCTCGCTCGGAATTTCACCGCAGATGAGCTTGGCCACCATGAAAATGGACCAACTCATGATTTATCATGTAAATCACAAGGATTTCACCCATGAACCTCCAATGCTTAGTCCTGTTCAGCTTGTCCATTTTGCGGTGGTGCAAAATGTGGATAACATAGGCACCAACCCTTAATTTAGTAAAGCACCAACCCCTAATTTAGTGAAGTACCCACTCCACAAGGAGGCTACCACCCCCTAGGATGACCAAGAAACAACTCACCACTGTAGATGTTTGATCTTTGATATTTCTTCCGCCACAACTAATGGATATCACATATTCAGCCCACAAACCCTAGGTCTTCAATATTTTTTCTTATTCTTCTTAAACTTTTCATGCCTTTAAAAAAATTCACACACTCTCTCTAATATTCATTAACCTATCATTCTCTTCCTCAAAATTCAAATTATGCACACATACCTACAATTCACTCACTTATGGGTCATATTTTTCACCCATGATTGACTAGCTCCAAAAAGCACCCAAAACAATGCTTTTATAAGCTCTTCTTCATTTCAAATTCAAAATCAAACCTTTTCCCTTATTTGTCTCAACCCATGCATCATAAAAACATCCCAAATTTAAAATATAATAGTCACAAGTGACCCAAGTAGGTCGACTATCCAAAAACATCATTTCATGTTTCAAAAATGATCAAATCCTCTAGGCACAAAAGAAAAATTCCCTAACATGAAAACTATACTTATTCATGACCCAAAAATCGCTAGAAAATATTTAAATTAACACTTAAAAACATAAATGGTCACAATTTAGCTCAAACAATCAAATTATTTCATTTAATGGGCCCAATACTCTTTGTTCATCTCAAAATTGTTGTTTATTACACCCTTCAAGACCCTGAAAACTTCATTATACAACCAAATAAATTAACATCCCCAACACCATACAAGTGTAACCACTTGATGTAAATTCTATAACTTGTATAAAAATTATAATCAAGTTATAATCCTTAAAACACTCACATGCTCAAACCATAGTCATTTTTTTCTTCACCAAATCAACCTACCCAAAAATTTATTTTCAAACATCGCTTGATAAAAAGATTTCTAGGAATATTAAAGACCTCTAATTAGATTAACTGGATGAAAAATTCATCCCTCTTCACATTCTAGGTGATATAAAGCATCACCTAATCCATCTCATTCTTCAAACAACTCAAAACTTTCAAAGAAAGCATATCCTGTCATGTACTAGAAAAGACCTTCATGTCCAAAAACTAGCCTGGAAACCATAAAAATTTCATCATCATGAGATAATCCATATAAAACTATAAGTATTCTTTCCAATATAGCTTGAATCACCTTCAAAATCCAAATTGCAAGCTGCAGTTATGCTCACTTTATTGAACACTACTTTTTATGGCCTCAAAATTGCCCTTTGACCAATCAACCTGAATGGAGCTCATTTGACCATGTACCTACATAAAAATTTCCTAAAACATCTTTCTACATAAATATCAACTCACATACATTCCATAATGTCAATTTAGTCTTTACCTCATTTGGACAAGATATCCTTAAACTATAATTCTTCATAAACAAGCCTTTTTAGGTGGGGCCCATATACTGTCACAAGCACTTACATACATTTCTGGAAAAATGGAAGATCCTCTACAAAATCCAATCATTCATTTTTAGTAACCCATCAAAATTGTGGTGATATACTCACTTTTCTACAAACTTATCCTAGCTAGGGTTTAGCTAGGGTTTCAAACAACTTTATTATGAAAATGATCATTCATAAAAATGTGACAATCAAATGACCTCATTATTTTTGTGAAAGTTGCATAGCTGACCTAAGAAGCTACCCTAAAGAGCTCATGTACCCATGTAAAGTACACATCTCACAACAAGCATCAAAAGGTTCACTTTTTCTATAAAAACACACTGAAACTTACCCAGTTTCACCAAAACTTACATAACTTCAAATTTATTAAGAAATCTGACCTAAAACTTTACATAAAACACCATGAGAACATCCTATAACTTCTTAAGCTCACCATAAATCCAAAATTCCTCTCAAAATCTCTAGCCACAATGGCTTACCTTTTCTTACCTTCATGTTTCTCACTATTTTCTTCCTAAGGACCTCATAGAAGCATCAAACCATTGAATGCAGACCTAAAACTCCCCATGAATGCCTTGTATACCATCACCATGCTTCTACCATGATTTTAAAATATTCATCATATCCAAATCTCATAACTTCATACCATTCTCCATGCTCCATGACTAAAAACAAGCCTGGAATGACATTACTCAACCATGAAATGACCATGTTGACCATATGTATACCCATAAAAAAATCATGACACATCATAACAACCATTTTTGACATCATGAAAACCACCAATAACCTCAAGAAGACTCATACCATGACTCACCTCACTAGACCATGCACCAAAACACCCTAGAACATCACGAAACTTGGCAACCTTCATGTTTGACCATTAACTAACACCACATGGAGATAAATACAGCACTATGACACCCTTTTCCATTAATGGCGGTTGACATCAATGACAAAACAATCACACAATGGCCAAAAATCTCTCCCTTTTTCATTGATGGCAACCATCTTAAAAAACATTGATGGAAACCAACAAGAAAAACACCTACATGACCTCAACTCCATGTTTTTGATGTTTCTCTCCCTCTTTTCCATCTATTATAAAGGATACACTGATTTCGAGGCATTATAAATGAAAACACATGAAAAAAAAATGACCAAACCCACTTACTTACTCAATAAGCTCCTGTGGGAGTGATTTGTCTTCACTTTGACTCCAATAGTAGCATATGAAGATATGTTGGACCTATAAAAAAACTCCCTCTTGAGCTTATACTCCTCTCATTTTTCCTTCATTCATGTTTTATAACTCTTTCTAGGCCAAAAGCATGCTCAAATTGGCAAATATGCCTCCAATACTAGTGTATCTACTTTTAATACTATTATCCCCGAACACCATTTCAAAGTGTAAAATGAGTCAAAATATACATGCTCTAGAATCTCATACTCAGTAAGATACTCCTTATGGCTCCCCTTAGATTTGTACCATCTCCTTATAACTGAAAAACATAAATTTTTAGTTCTTTCCTTGCTTGATTGCCATGAAAAGGACTCCATTATAATAACTGATCCTGAAGTTTTGTCTCGAGATTTCTAACCTTCTTAGCATGTATTATGTGGTTTGCTTCATCCTACAACTTCTTATTTTATAATCTCCTTCAAACATGGCTAGTTCCCCCTTTTAGCATAGTTGGCAATGGTAGATGACCAAGACTTCATTCTTCATGATTAGAGAAAAATCTCATTGTCTTTGATCCGGGGATCATTTCAGGGAAAAATTTTTCTTGAATATCCCTAAACTATTATAGTATGGAAAATCATTCCAAGAGCTTTGTCTTGACTATTTTCATGTGCAAAAACAGACTCCATTTGAGTCGAGATATTATCGCAAAAGGTCACATTTGAATAGGAGCATAGTACGGGTCAATGGTTAGTGTGGACATGACATGTGGCAAATGAAATTTGGTCAAAATGGAAAATTTTGATTTTAGAACGTCAGTCTTCAATGAATGAGATAAAAATGGTGTACCCCACTATGGCCCAACCCTCGGCCAGATCGACACAATATTTTGATGTAGGGGTGTCGTTTCCATCGTTCTTCATATTTTCCTTTCCACAATTTATTATTTTGTTTTATATCATCATTGTAATGTCAATGTGGGATTTTATATTACATTGCACCGTATTTTCCATCGAGCCAACTCGATTGGTTTGTGCTAACTTGATTAGACAAGTTTACATGGCTAGTTTGTATTTTTTTTTCGAGACCGAGCTATCAAACCTTACTCAAAAATTTAACATATTATTCTATGCAAGGATTGAGAAGCTCACCTAAGATATTACCTAACTCGGCAAGGTCGTTCCTTCAAATATATGTGGCAACCAAACCACATTTCTTTCGCCCTATTGTGGAAATTTTTATTCACCACTGACATATTCATGGACCACTATGATAAAGTCATTGGGTGTTATTCAACAAAAGATGGTATTACATGACCAAGCTCCGGATGAATATAGTCGGATGAGCCTTTAAAAAGGCTTTATTGTTTTACATACCCACGCATGTGGGATATGCAATACCACCAACAAGGAGGCCCACATGGAGAGATGGGTGGTTGGGCCTTTATAAAGACTAGCACATATTTTTAAACTAGAAGAATCTTTATTCTAATCATGGATAAAGTGGAATCACACGTGGAGGTCTTGGGAAATAGACCAGTTAAAAGGGGATGCCACGTAAAAGGAAATGCAGGACATGTATCAATTTGGAGTGGCATTCAAAATATGTGACCACTTATACTCTAAAGAAAGCCTTACTAAATAAGGATTAAGGGAGATTCGAACCCTATACATGTTGTATTCCAAAATTTATTACAACCATTATACTACATGAGCTCAGCCAATTGGAATATGAGCTCATAGCTATTTAAAGAAGCTTGATGTAGGTTTATACATAAGGCACTTTAGACCTACTTGGAGAAATCCTAATTTTTTGAGCGATTAGGCTCAGAATCAACTTTTGGAGTAAAAGGAGAAATGTTCAAAACTCCATCATGCTCTTAATAGCATAATAATTTTTTTCATTTTATAGATTTTTTGATGTCATTATATATAGTGAAAATAAGTAATTGTTGAATTTCCGTAGTGTGTTATCCATTTCTACCAATGGGTAAAATGAACCACGGGAGAGAACGAACCTAACCATTGGCTAGGGCCTTCACAGAGGCGGGGTTTATAGGAAAAATTTCAAGAAGCTTTTGTAGTGTCTCGGAAAGGTGTGAAATCATTCAAAGAATTTTTCCTCCTCTAGGTTTTGAGAGGATCCAGCTCAATTAGCATCGAAAAACATGCCCCGGGGTCCCACTTTTGGTCCAAAACAAGAAAAAAGTCGCAAAATGGATAATCGATACAAATTCATCTCATTTTATCTTCCATGGATCTATAGAATCTAGAAAATTTAAAATAAAATCCAAAATTTTAGGGAAAATTTGAGAAAAATAGCCAAATGGTCCATTGAGCAAAATATCTCAAATGAGCTAGAAGGTTGCAGGTCGAAATGAGCTAGGCATAACTTGTCAAGATATGGATTAAGGATGACTTGACCGAGGTAAGGGCAAGGTGTTATCCAAATTCACATGGTGCACATGTATGCATCTCGGATCAAGCTCATCAGAGCTATGACAAAAGGTAGTGTGGCGAGAAGCTCAAGGGAACTTAGCAAAGTGCTCATGGGTTTTATGGCAATGTAGGGGTAGGGATATCGGAGGACCAAGCTGTAGGTGAGGTATTTTGGGTTGACAAGATGCACAGAGGATGATGTAATGGGTGTAGGGGGATGAATGAATGATGAGATATTTTGGGAGGTTAGCTCATGGAGTGATTGGGTGAGTGATGTTGGGCTCACACCACCAAGTTGGCACATAAAAAGGGAAAATCAAGAGATTGATATTGAAAAGGCATGGTGATCAGAGATTCATCACACAAAAAGATAGACACAAGGTAGGACCTTGGTCCACATGCTTGATCAACACAAGGAGGTAGGATCGAGAAAGTTTGGCATAGCTCGGATTTCGGGTTCGAAGTTCACTTTCGAGAGGTTGGCACGTTTTGTGCATTATATTTTTGGGGAGGAGATGGATGAATGGAGTTGTGAGAGGTCCAATGTCCCCACCTGAAATATGACTCAGTGAGGTGAGTGGGGATTTCATAAGTCAACTTGATTTCATGGTCAATGAGCTCGTTGCATTAGAGTTTTGGAGTTCTAAGGGTGAGTTAGTGAAGTGCATCATGTAATCCCTAAAATCTGATGTCGAAGTCTCGATGGGTGAGGTGATTTCAGATTTTGGAGGGAGGCTCTTTTAGAGTTCAGTAACTTGCATGCATTGGCATTTTTGGGGTCGTCGAGGTGCGCCCGGTCAATGCAGTCGGTGTGGTTTCGAGCCGTGCATCGAGTCATCAATCGAGTCATTAGGGGTTGGAGCAATTAATGTAAAGATCCCACCAAATGAAAACAAGGTAGAATGTCATTGGGAATCCCAAAGTAGAAAACAAGGCACCCAATTGATGTTGACCATAACGTGGGGAGATGAAATTGAAGCTGTTGAGGTATTTTTGGGGTTACTCAACTAAATCAAGTGGCAAAGTATTTTTGGAGCTGCTAAGCTTTACAAAGGAGCTCTCTCGAACTATAAAGTGAGGAGTTGAAGGGAGGTCATATCGCCAAGATGACAGTGAGCTTGATTCGAGTTGGCCATCTAAACATCCCAAAATCCCTTTGATGTAAATTTAACCCCAGGAGGTCCCACCAATTATGCAAGATCAATTCATGAAAACTATTAAATACTATTTTAATGAAAATTAAAGGAAAAATATTAATGTAAGCATGGTGGAGGTTTCTTCAAGTGCAAGTAATGATGTAATCAAGCATGGCATGTTGTAGGAGAGTATGGGAAGTGGCATGGCTCACCTAATCTGCACTGATTATGCCAAATGTTTAGATAATTATCCCTCTCTCTCTCTCTCTATGAATCTGATTTTCTATCAAATGTAAAGGGATGCATATTACAAAGGGTTATTTCCCTTTGCTCCCTCTTTCTCTTAACTACCTTATTGTGAATTTGGGGCTTCAAGCCTTGTTTTTGAGCATCAGTAATGACAATTATTTCCTCTTCTTGCTGTAATGATGTATTTTGCATATACTTGGAGCAATAAAAATGATGTTTTGTGATTAATTTTCTATCCTTGCATTATTTTTGTTGCTTTCCTTTTCCTCTCTTCATGTTTGCAAGTATATTGTGCAACCTTTTTCGTTCCTTACATTTATTGAATTTTTTGTGCTTGATTGGAATGGTGTACTATGTGTAATATGGTTTGTGATACTTGTATATCCGTTCCATGTTCATATCTCTCCATTTGTAGCTTGGAATTTTCTAAAAACCCTTTTTCTTAGTGTTATCACCACTTCTATTATAGGATTTACCTTGTCTCATATAATTTCTCTCTCTCTCTCTCTCTCTCTCTCTCTCTCTCTCTCTCTCTCTCTCTCCTTGGAAGTGTTAGGATAGGTTTAGTTAGGCTTTTTTATTGCATTAGGAGTAGTTATAGCATACGAGTAGGAAGAATAATCCAACCTTCTCTTAAGGTCCATCTCAAGCCCGCAGTCCCACATCTTGAGAGATGGTACCCATGTTACCCAATCACACCGAATACCCCAGTCACAAAATCTAGAAATTCAGGAGTGCTATGATTTGGTAATAATAGTTCTAGTATTCCGACGGAATTACAAAATAAAAAATTTCATAGGTGTGTTTGTATTTCTATTCACTTTATTTGATTAATTAGTTGTGCTCTTAATGAAATTGAAGATTTTGGAGGCACATGCAAAACACAACTAGTGACTCCATTGATCCAAGTAACCCACTCTTTGAGTTGCAGACTTTCTCTTTCCACCCATTTCCATCCATTTTTCCTTCCATATCTTTCCATTTTCTCCCATTCATAAAGTTGTGCAATCATGACATCATTTCCATTGTGGAATTCCCACTTGCAGTCGTTTCACTAGATTCTTAGCAAATTAATGAAATAGATAAGGGGTGATAGGACAAAGAGGAATACATGTTGTGATATTGGTTAAAGTTTGAGCACACATTCTGATTTCTTGATCTAAGTTGACTACGAGAGCTTCCTTTTGTCTAGGAGTAACTACCTAGACAAAACAATACCACCGAGAAAAAATTAAAAAAAAAATGAGTGGACTCGCTTAGCGGGAGTTAGATCGAGGAAGCATGATGCTTCCTGAACAGGTTTTCAATCCACTTTTATATAATAGTATTAATTTTATTCAAAAGATACATGAAATAAATATCCTATTGTAATTGAAACGATTTGGGTATCTCATACAAAATAATAAGAAAGGTTGTTCAAAAGATTTTTTGAGGTCAAAATGGGTCAGGTGATGGGCTAGTATGGGTTGCAGGTTGTGTGTAGGATCTGGGTAAGGTCTAATAAAATGTTACAAGTGATTATGGGATATTAGGAAATAGGTATTACTTTTATTGGCCTCATGCAACTTGTCAAACACAGAGACCAATGTCGGTCAGGGTGTGACTAACGATGGTTTATCTATGATTGATACCGATTATGGATAACTGATCTCATTTTCTGTAGGAATGGTAAAAAATTACAAACAATATTCTAGGTTCTCTTTGTGTCTACACAGAGAGATGGGGAGGTCTATGGAGAGGTTTCGAGTAGAGTATTTGAATTAGGTGAGGCTTTTGTGAGGTTTTTTGGGGTGTTAAGGTCAATTTAGTAAAATCCTAACAAGAGATACCAAAGTCGAGTAGGGCCAATTTGGAGAAATATTATTAACGTGGGCTTTTGGGATTCTTTTATATTACACAGAGAATGAAGGGGGATTGGTTGGGTTTGTGATAATGTGATAAAAAATTAGAAATGTGTAAAAGGATAGGAATAAAGATCCGAATGTTGTGGTAATTTGGATAGAGATATGGGATGGAAAGTGGGGATGACGAAATACAGCGAATAACAACTTATAATAACAAGAGGATAAAGAACCTAATGATTAAGTATAGAAATGATACAGAATCAAATGCACTTACTTGTTCCTACAAGATTAGTGGGTGAAGGAAGGTGATGGTCGATCTGTGAACCTGGTGGTCAATGTCATGGAAGTGCTTCCTAGAGTGTCACACGGTGAAGTAAAATGCCTTCATATCAGCCCTGGTACTTGTTTGGGCCTTTGATTGGATGTATTTTTTTGTCTTGATGTTAATAAAACTACGGTTCGTGATTGAATTCAGATAGCTCTCCCAAAACTCAAATAAACAAACCTAGGAAAAAGGTTTCAAAATTGTATATATGGTAACTAATGATGGTCAAGGTGACCGATGTTGGTTGAGGGTTAACAGTCTTTGGTTAAGGTGGGATATCCTATGTTTACCAAAAATAGTAGATCTTGGCTATTTTTGGCGAGCTCTAACTGTTGTTCTGGGTATAAAGTGGTGCTTAATGCTTAGATAAGCGGACATACTGCTGGAGAAAGAATAGGAATTTAATGTTAGGGTTAGACTAAGTATCAAGTGGTTAGGATAAGTGGATAATTACTCTTAGTTAACTAATAGGCTAAGAACAAGTCCATGGTGAGGTTTCTAGGTGATGAGGCTAGGTGATGTGGCTAGGTGAGGTGTAAATTAATTTAATTAAAGTAATTAAATTAATAAATTATGTGAGGATGGGTATTAATTTAATTGTAAGTAAATAAATTAATATGAATATGTGGTAAAGAGGTCATGGTTAAGTTAACACGTCAGGATGACTACTCAAACAGACACAAGGGAGTGTGACCCAAATTTAGTGTCTACATTTGCCCCTTTTTTGTCACGTAGTTTGTATTGATAAGCAATATTGACAAAAACAAGAAGTGGTTTCCCCAAATATAAGTGGGAGTGGGATTACCCCAAGTAAGAACTAAAGGCGAGGTTGTCCCAAGTGTGGGTGAAGGTGATCCCCCTCAAACTAGGAATTGATAAGGTGTTATACGGATTCACTGAGTGGATTTATAAATGTGTAGTTGGTGAAAGTTAAGGTAGGTGGGGAAGTGTATAGGTACTTTGAGTAAAGGGTAATATTCAAATTGGGTAATAGGTAATGTTTCAGTGGTCAAATTGGGTAACGGTAGTGGTAATCAAACACACACGCATGTATAGACTACAACATGGTACTAAGTTAAAGAGCTTACAAAATCTAAATCATATAAGGTCAATAGGTTTATCCAAACAAGGTTGAAGTGATTTAGGTATCGAGGGTATATGATATGGTATGTTAACACAACATAGGTTAGGTGCATGAATGTTTAGGTATGATTCAATACACCACGGGTTTACTCGGGATAAATGGCATAGAAATAAGCAAGGTATGGTTGTTAGGCTAAAACAACATAGGTAACAACATGGAAAGGTATATCGAGTACACAATTTCATTGGTCACAACAAGTAGTTCAAGTCAAGGTAAATAGGTCATGACATGGGTAAGGCCGAGGTATAGGTAAAATAACAAGTCCCTAAATGTAATTAAGGAAATGTATGGGAAGTTTAGGCGTGTAGGTAGGGTGCAATGGGTGTTGGTACTATCAAAAGGTATTTGGTAGGAATTAATTTTGGTAAAAATGGGAAAAATGGGATTTTAATGGTAATGGCAGGTAATCGATGTTAGTTAAGGTCTGACCAATGTCAGTTTAGTAGGGAACGACATGACCGACATCCTGTCAAGGTCAATTTGGGTTTATAAGGTAGAAATTCCATATTTTACGGAATCATTATTGTCTTATAACGTGGAAAAAATGAAAGAGATCCTTGAATTTCACTTTGTTTGTGGCTAAAGTGGAGGTTTCTAAGTGGTGAGAGGTACATAAGATCATTTGCAGACATGTTATTGGTGGAGAGATTCAAGGTAGATTTTCATCATGGAAGAGGTAGGAAAGGGTTCAAGTGGACCATCGGTGAAGCGGCTAGATGTGCCATCGAGGAGACAACATTGAGATGAGGTAGGTGGCATTCTCCTTATTTGTGTTTTGATCCAATTATGTTTTAAAATGAAGAAAATTTGGTGGAAATGTTGATTTTGAAATGGGGGTGAAAATTTTGATGAAATCTAGGGGAAAAGGTCAAATATAGGTTAAGTAGGGATAGAAATAACTCTAGGGTAAAGGTGGTTGGGATTAACTAGGTTTGTAGGATGTTTTTTTCAAATTTCAAGAAATATGGTAGGTGGTTTTTGGTTTTGGTTATCGCGATAGAGACTAACATTGGTCTAGGATTGGCTAACATCTATCATATTTTTCAAACATCGGTCGGGACTAAGGTGACCGACATCGGTTAATTGGAACCGATATCGGTCAAGGAAAACCGGTGATGGTCAAGGAGACCAATGCCAATTAGGGTGAAGGAGGGACAAGTTGAAGAAGGGATATGTATGAAATTAAAATTGGTTAAGAAAAGGAAACTAAATATTGGTTGTAGAGAGATAAGGGTAAAATATTATCTTTGGTGATATGGGATAGGTGAGTAAGTGAAATAATGTTAAGGTGATGAGTCATGATTGTAAAGGGTAGGAGGTTTATATGTGAAGTAGGTAAAGGGGGTAATCATGATTGGTGTAATTGGGTATGGTGTTGGGGTTAATAAGTAATTGGAGGTAGTTAGGTCTTAATAATGTTGTGTTTTTTTGGATGCAGGCTAGGGACTAGCTACGTATGCGGGACAGAGTACCACCTCTATTGGTAGAGATGCGGTCGAGTGTGACTACGGAGGAGTGGGAACATATGACTGATGTTGGATTGATTGGGATCCAACGCTATAGGCATGTAGCTTGAGATCCTAGTTTGATGGTTGCACTCATCGATAGATGGGATCAAAGCAACCAACACTTTTCATTTACTGACGAGTGAGATTACTATCACACTCGGAGGATGTATACATGATCTTATGGCTACCAATTTTGGTGAGAGATTATATTCTATTTATTCGAGAGGCCTTAGTGGACCCTATAGTTGTTTTTTTTTCGGATGCGATGGGTGAGTTGAGGTACCATAGTGTAAGCCTTAGCTATGGAGACATGTATGCAACCCATCCTCAGGAGATAAGGTTGGTTATTTTGATGATGGAGGCGAAGTATGTTGTTTCACCTTACCAAATGCTAAGGGTGGGAGATTCCCACGAGAATTGATGGGAGTGCTCCAGGATATGGTGGAGAAGTGGATCTATTTTACATGAGTACCAAGATTCTTGGTGCGGTGTGTATAGGAGTTGTGGTCCTATGGGAGATTGTGGCGGTTTAGTTTGTGTTGCACTTTTCTTCTACATTATTGGGCATATGAGCACATTGTATGTGTATGTCTAGTTGGTTTTCCTTGACTTGATTGGTTCGGGGTGGCTTGGTCAGAGTCGGATATAGATGGTGGGTACTAGTTGGTGGGCAGCATAGAGTGGCTAAGGCCACACATGATGTTTCATATTACAGGTGATTGCTGGAGGGATTTTCTAGTGTGGATATTGTTTGGAGGCCATATGTTAGTTATCCCTCATATAGGGACATGGCGGAGGAGTTAGAGGAGTTACAGATGCTGAGGTGGATTTAGGGGTGGCATGCCGGAGAGCACGAGATGATACCTGTAGACAGTTTTAGATGACAATTTGGGCTGCCACATGACGTGCCTCCACCCTCACCATAGTATATGAGAGATGAAGTGGAGAGACCTATGTCTCCACCATGACCAAGTGTTCCTATATGTGAGGAGGAGAAGGTAGTGGATAGGAACTTTTATGATGTTGGGGTCACCGATAGATATAGGTAGTGGTGGGTGGCACAACTATGAGCGACACCACTAAGGCAAGGATAGCCTAGACTTAGCTACCATCACAATATAGAGGGATACCTTAAAGGGTCGGTGACTACCCTTGGGCATAGATTACAAATTTACAAGGGCATCTTATCTTGGGATAGAGGCACATGTTTTCATTTTACAGGTGTAGGAAGTGGCCTTATAGGTCCAGTAAAGCATAGGGACATGCACCCACATAAGGTGGAGATGGGGATGGGGGACATGTAGTCACTTTACGAGGTGCAGGTAGAAGGTTTGCAGAGGTAATTTGGCCACTACATGTGCTCGGGTTGTGTCCTTATAGGCCCAAGTTATAGCACATGCACCTCCATAGACTCAGGAATAGGATCCCACACTACATGAAGCTACAGAGGACATGGTCCCATCGGATAGGAGGACACGGCTCACAGTGCACGGGGTCCAAGGCCACCGTTAATAGGTTAGAACTTAGAGGTTGTTGTAAGACCTATGGAACCACCTAAAATGGTGTTGATGGCAAGGTTCAGGGATTCCCTAAACTAGGCATGGTATTACTAGGATCATCTGACTACCACCGGGATAGATGTTCCTTCCTTTGCTAAGTACAGGGCACAACAAGTAGCAAATGAGAGGACTAGATCCCATGCTCATAGTTATGAGAGCATAGGGGGACGTCGATCCAAGAGGTAGGGTCAAGGAAAGGCTACAAGTTCATAGATGATAGTCCCAAGTGAGGGGCAGGTAGATATTATTCTAAGACCCATGCTAGGTGGAAAGTCAGTAGGCGGTTCGTCGGGTGGGGTTAGGAGGAGGAGATAAATTAGACCTACATGTACATCAGGTGGAGTGACGATTAATCATCTGATATGATTGGTGTATCAATTTTTGGTATATATTGGCCTACGTGTTGATAATAGTGAGGATGTACATGAGAGTTTTGTGATTTTGATTATTATACTAGCCTGTTTGCCGAAGATTGTGAGACTATATCTGATCATCTTAAGATACTTGTATTTATTTGTAGTTGTGTACATGTATTGATACACAGAACTTTTCATTTATATATATGGTGATGTGTATGTATTAATGATGTATTTCGTTTTAATTTCCATTGTTTTTTTGTATGTGATGGAAACTAGGTGAATTAGGCATGTTTGAGTCAAGGTCATGTAGGCATGGTTGAGTTAGGTTGGTTAGGCATGGTGGAGTTTAGGTTGTTAGGCATGGTTGAGTTTAGGTTAATTAGGCATGGTTGAGTTAGGTATAGGCATGATTGAGTCTAGGTGAGTTAGGCATGGTGGATTCAAGTCAGTTAGGCATGGTGGAGTTAAGGTTTGTTGGTTTTGATTTAATTTCCAAGTTATTGGTAATATGGGAAATAAATGATGATGTATATGTATGTTATGGTGTAGATTTCCAAAATATTTGATATCATGGAAATGTGAAATGATGGATGTATGATATGATGTTGTAAGAAAATGGTAGGTATTTATGTTTGTTGATTGTTTAATTTCCAAGTGTTGTGAAAAATGGAAACTAAGTAAGGTGAAATGTTAATTGAAAACATGGGGGAAATTGGTTAGGGTAAAGAGTGGCTGACCTAACCTTCAAGGGCCCCATACCCTCAGAGTGTTACCTACATAGCCTTGGTGAAAAGGGGCCCTGTGCCAATGTAGTTCTCTCATAAGCTAGGGAAGAATATGATGAGGTAGAGAAATGGGTTAGCAAGTTTTAGGCACAATTGATTCTAGGTTATTTGGGTATGATTGAGTTTAGGTCACTTAGGCATGATTGATTCTAGGTCATGAAGGTAGGAGTGAATTGAGGTCATTTAGGTGTGGTTAAATTGAGGTGTTGAAGGCTTGGTACTGTATAGAATAATCAACAAGTAATGAAGAAGGTGAGTGGTAAGAGGAGACAAAAGAGCCACATATTTGATAAAAACCATAACATGTCTTCCAAACTGAAGATGGGCTTATGAACGTAAGACCCTAAAGGTGTTACATGATTGAATATTCTAAGGGTGAAGAAATTCACATGATCAAAATGTCACATTTATGGCACATCCCTTGAGCGGGTGGGAAATTAGGGTGAAAAGGTGATAAGGTGAAAGTAGGTTGGTTTTAGTGTAACCTAGTGTGAGATAGTATGCCAACTTGGCAAGAGACCCAAGATCACAATAGGCAAGTCCATGATGAAAAAGTTAATCTTTTTCTTTTTTCTTTTTTTTGATAGACTGATCAATGTGGAACATCTATGTGGGATGATTATATTATCTCCTCCGGTATTTGTGAAGTGATCGATGCGGGAAGATTCGAATATGTTGATTTTAGTTTTTGCAAGAATAGTCTTCTTTTGATGATAGACTAAGTACAATACAGTTGGCTTTGTATAGTTGTCCTTCAAGGGAGTAGTCTATTTATAGCCATGCAAGATAGAAAGTGTAGATGTCCTTTTTAGGGAGTCATATTTTTGCTAGAAGTTTAACTCAAAGAGTTAAATCCCATTTTACTTTTGAAATTGTTTTGCTTTTGGACTTTTAAGTCATGGACAAGACTATAGAGGAAAATAGGCTCTTGTTTTTAAGACAAAACTATAGCACATAGAGGTTAACTATGATAGAGAGGTTTTAAGTGATGAACAACCATGGGATTCCATCTTGAAAAATATGAAAAGTATCCATGAGAATCATGCCATGATTAGTGTAACACCCTGAATTATTGTTACTTCCTCCTGAGTATTCAAGTGTTGATATATGATTTCTTCTGTATAAGGACGTGTTCCTTTGATTGTGAAGTCATGCTTGATATGGATTGTATCTTCTTTTCTCTTGAAGATCTTTGACTGAGTCAGAATATGCTTGGACTCTTTTATTTCTTTCATTTTTAGCACCTGAGTTCAATTTGATTTCGGGATGAATTGTGGATTTATCCATCCTTATGACTCAGCCTTGGATCAGTTGCATTGATCCAAGAGATGTTTTAAGTTTATTCAGGATGAACAAAAATTATTGACCTTACGAAAGTTGCAAGGTCTGAATGAGTTGAATGAGAAATTCCAGAGTTTAACTCAGGCTGATCATGTTAAATGAATTTGGTTCCAGATATCGTAATATCAGGAAGGCCTAGACCTTAAGCCAGGTAAGAAATTCTGGTGTATACTGCAAGCTTAATTTGCAATGCCGGATAGAATCCATTACAGGAATGTTATACCCTGTTTGGTTCTAATACTGATCGGTCCTACTTGGGAGACCTAGACTAGATTCGTTAAGGTTAATAACCTTAACCTAAACTATAACCTATTGGTTGAATTATTTCTAATCTAACCTAGCCCTAAAACTATAAGCTTAATGCTCCTAAGGTTAGCTACACCTAGCACTATGGAAGTAAGACTAATGTCTTACCTTATGATCTAACCTATGTTTCTAACCTATCTTAACTAATGATAATGGATGGAGGGGGACCTATGAAGGGGCGCGAGTCATGGGCGGTGGTTTCCATGGAATTTATGAGGTGGATAAGGATGAAGGACTTGGGATTTGGTGGAGGTTGCTAACGGCTATTGTGACCTGACGTGGCAGCATTACCAAATTTGGGAATGGTTGTTTGTTTTCATTTGGTAATCACCAACTTTGGCGGTCGGTGGCAATGGAAAATAGGAAGTAATTTAGGAGTTAATGCAATTGATGAACTTCGGTTCCTAAGCACGGATTGCTTGGGAAGGCATGCAAATGGAAAATTGGTTGGTTGTTTGGTTTTCCATGCGTTCCATTTTTCTCTCTGCTTGATCACTGGTTCTTCAAACTAGTCTACTCTGTGTTGCATGGCAACTTTGAGAATATCTAGCTCCTTTCTTTGTCGGGGGAAGTTTATAAGGCATGAAGGTAACAATTTATTGTTGTTTAATCTATTGTGGAAGAAGAAGAGAAGGTGCAAGCACATTCAGAGGTCTTCTTCAGATTTTTAAGTGACACTATCATGCATGATAGGCCCTAAACTTTAAAAATATTGCTTTCCTTCAAATGCTTTCATTAAAACAATTCTGTTCAGATGATTTTAGGTTCAGTTGGTTTATATGGTAGCAATGTTTTGTTTCTTGATGATTGAGGAATCCATGGTTTTACGTAGACTCTGTTGAAGAGTTTGCTGTGTTTATTTTAAGGATTCAACTTCTATCGAAGTGTTTTCCGTGATTTTCTTGTGAATTCAACTTCTGTTGGAACCCTTGTTGTGTTAGCACGTTGGTTCACTTCTATTGAAATGTTTGCTGAGTATACATAAGGACTCAATTTCTGTTGAAATGTTTGCTGTGTATACTACCTGGATTCGACTCTGTCAAAGTGTTTGCCATGATTTCAATGTGAATATGACTTCTTTTAGGTCCTTGCAATGTCTCTTATGAATTCAACTTCTGTTGTAGACCTTACTGTGTTAGCATGTTGGTTAAACTGTTGTTGGATTGGTTGTTGTGTATACATATGGTTCGACTGCTGTTGGAATCTTTGTTGTGTTTACTCATTTGGTTCGATTCTGTTGAAAGGTGTGCTGGGTTTACTTGAGAATACAACTTCTGTTGAAGTCCTTACTGTGTTTTCATTTTGGTTAAACTCCATTGAAATGTTTGCAAGGTTGGTATATGAAAACGACTCTGTTAGAGTCCCTACTGTGTTTTCGTATTGGTTTGACTTCTGCTGTTTAATCTTTCTTGAGCATATGTTATGAAGGTGACTTCTGTGATGTCCTTGTTGTGAGTATTTTTCTTATGATTTCGAATTCTGTCGAGCTTTGTTGTGAATACTTGTTGGAGTCCTTGCAGTTTCTCAGGTGAATCCGACTTCTGTGATGTCCTTGATGTGTATTGCATGTCGGCTCGACTTCTGATAAAAGCCCTCACTGTATATTCGTTTGAATCGACCCAGTTGAAATGTTGATGTGTTTGTATGTGGTTTGACATAGTTAAAATGTTGTTGTGTTTGTATATGGAAATGACTTCTGTTATGATGTGAACTAGTCTCTGGGTCGACTGAGATATTGAGTTCTTAACTGTGCCATAACAGGCGATGGCGTTGGATAATATCATGTTTGAGGAATGACATGGAAAGAATTGTTGGGTTTAATTTGATTGTTTTATAGATTATTACTTGGTCGCAAGAACTCTTGTATTGCTTAATAGCTACAGGTGATTTTTATAATTGAATTTTGATGAAACTGTAGTTTCTTCTTTTGATCTCGACTGATTTTGATCTATAAATATAGATTCTGTATATGATGAAATATTAATGTGATTATTGTTTTCTTTACGACCTTGCTTGGTTAATGGGAACACATCCTGACCAAGAGAAATCTTGCTTGAGGAACTCGTTTTTTTTAAAAACGTATGTGTAATCCTAGACCTGCATGGATGGAAATCAGGTTTGTATTTGGAAGGAATGGGTGTTGATTTTCTTGCCTTCTCTTTTCCCTTATTGTATTCAAGCTTGAATGTATAAGCATTATTCTTGAGAAGTCGGTACAGTCCTGAACATGATTGGAATGGAAATCTGAATGTCTCTGTTTCTTTCTCCTCAGCTGTAAAGTATATGTTGATATATATAACTGTAGGAATAATAAAATATTCTCTCCTTGTCTAGAAACTTTGAGTGCTTTCTTCTTTTGTATTCCTTATGTGAACTCTACGGTACGGGCTTAAGAAGAAAAGACTGTTAAACTGTAGGGAGAAACTGGTAAAAATGTATTGCAGTAAAGTTGGTGTATTTGTCAATACCATTGAAATAATGTAATGTTTTTAAAGGAATCTCGTCAGTTGAACTTGATGAAAGTTATAATCTGCCTTTGAGGAATTGTTAAAAACATACCTATTGGATACACGAATTGATAGGATATTCATTTTTGAATGGAATAATTTGTTGGATTATTACTGTCCTTGGGATTCAGATGGATGGATGTCTTGGATTCATTTTGTTCTTCTTAGTCTCTAATATATATGATGAATCATCTGAAGGGTATTTAGGATTAATTGGTAACTATAATATGAGTCATGCGTTAAAATTCATGTTAGAATTATAGAAAGATGATTAGTCTAATTTATGTTAAGTATTTGAAGAAATGATTTCATTTAAACAGGTTGTTTAATGAGAACAATTGGTGGAATGCAATTGTTTTAAGAATTAGTGCTTATCATGCTCAATTCACCGAACTGACCTGTCTTGGCAATTTTTGTAGATGGTTGTCGTAAGTGGTAAAGGCATGTAGATCTGATATGATACTCAGATTGTTTAATTTGGTTTTATGATGAATTCCAACTTGATTTCTCTAATTGTACTATATGAAGAAAGTTGTTCTTTTGTTGTTGAGTATTGTATCAAATATGCTGAATGCATAAATTGTAATTGTTTGGCTTAGAAATAAATGAAATGAGGGGATTGTTACTATGTGGCTGCATTTGTATTGTGATGGATTGATCCTCTTTGGTTCGATTGTTTTTAAGTGCATTTTTATTATTGTATACCTTGGAGATATTTGGATTCTCTAAGTAGGCCTTGTAAAGATTATGTGACTGAATACTTGTAAATGATTAGTAGTTCTGTTATGTTCTATATAAGGCTAAATTGGAAATTAGTCCACTGTCTTTCAAGAAGCTAAGGTTCAAATAAACCTTAATAGGTAGCTGAACGGGAAGAGTAATCTATTACTCCCTAACCTTGATCTAAGACAAGACAACGTAAATAATGATTTTAAATCACTATATCTTAATTGTAACATCCTCATTTTAGACAATAGAACAAGTCAAAAATTTTTTTTTTTGATAATTGCATCCTGGTTCTAAATACATAATTTAGAACTCACAAATCAAATAACCATTCTTATAACAGACAACCATATGCAAGCTGTAATGACTCGGAGTACCTCCGATCTATTCATTCCATGACTCGGTAATCTACCGATCTATTCATGAGTAATAAGAGTTGGCGTTTTTATTTAACACTTCACTCTTGTGGTTCTCTTCCCTATTCTGGGATTCAGAATGCTCTATCCAAGGAACCTAGCGAATAATTGTTACCATTATTCATCAAAGCATCTCATCCCTTAGACTAGGTGAATTACGACAACGCAATCAAGAAACTTGCGATACTTTGGCCAAATATTTGAAACATATCTGTTTATGTCTCGTATTCCTTAACGGCATACTCATCAATGCGGAATACGCCTTCACCCCATTCTTATGTTATGTAGAATGTCTTATACCAACTTCACGTCGGTCCCTCCTATCTCAACTTATTCACTCGGAAGCAGTTAACAAGGTGATAACGTTATATGGATGCCCACGAGGATTAGGGATACGATGACGTATTGGTTCAACCCTAGTTAAACCAGTGTGTCAAGATACCCCGATTCTCCTAGGCAGCCTTGTAACGTGATCACATTCCTAATCGGTCCCTGAGTAACTCGTTCAAGATCAAAGTGTAAATCTTAGCGATCAATGCAAAGGGTGTCATCATAAGTCACCTGCATTGTTGTAACTTCGAAAAGATCCTAATCTTCTCGGAGGTACAACCCTGCAGTTGACTTGTGCCGTCAACCTTTAAATCCACCTCGAAAAGATCTACTTATTAATATGCGTTACGCACATTGAGTTTAAATTACATTAAAGACGTTCCCCTAAGGTTATCCTTTCCCAATCCCTGGATTATTCATCTTAGGATGACCTTCCTCAATAAAACCCATTCACGGTGGAGATATTAAGGCCAAGGTCTCATCAAGGAGTTCTTAGAATATACATAATTCTAAAACAACGAAATCGGTCAATATCTCATAGACTTCACATGAGATTGCCATCTGAACCCCATTAGGTTTATATCAGTTCTCATAACTGAATTTATATCATACTTATTAGTATCAAATATAAATGATTCAGAATCCAATTAAATGTTGTCCTGTCATAATCAGGACTAGGGATTAATAATTTAATTCAGTTTGTTTAGCGTTCTGCTTAGGTATATTTTAACCCTATCTTCCAAAAAGACAGTTACCTAAATTTCAATTTAGCTTTCGATAGAACATACAAGAACTACTAAACACTCATAAGAATTCAATCACATATTCTTGTAAGATTTCATTGGTATTCACAAAAGTCACCAATTATACAATGATAACAATACTCTCACGACATAAGAACCGGAGAAATACTAACTATCAAGATAGAAATACAATCACATAAGTATCAAATATCCATTTCCATTCCTTTCGGTACTAATCAAATACATTTTATGCATTCAACATACTTGATACAATACTCAACGGAAGAAGAACATCTTTCCTCTTATAGTACATTTAAAGAAATTCAAACTGAAATTCTACTTAAAATCAAATCTAAACAATCTGATCATCCTATCAGATCTGCATGCTTTTACCACTTACGGCAACCATCTGCAAAAATAGTCAACATGGGTCAGTTCGATGAACTGAGCATGATAAGCACTAACTCTTAAAACAATTGCAATCCACCAACTGTTTTCATTAAACACCCTGTTTAAATGAGATCAAATCATTAAAACGTTAGTGACCAAGAAGACAAATGCATCTAACCAACTATCCATCTGAATCCCAAGGACAGCAACATCAGACGGATTATATATTCAACATAATAAATAAATAACCTTTCATGATTCCATCAGCATGATAGAACAATTCCAAAAGTTAGATAAACAATTATATCAACCTATACTTTATAACAGAAGAGAAATAAACGAATAATACTTATTTCCTTCAGATCTAGCTCATGACTGTACCGTCTTTTCAAGAGCAAGGCATTCACTTAATACACAAGCAAATAAATCAGTCGAGACCATCAACAACACCACTGTTTTGTTAAAGCTTACAAGAAAGCAACTACAATACAGTAGCCCTCATGCCAAACAACGGTGTCTATCAACAAGCAGACTCAGTATGTCCTCACGCAAGAAGTGACAGACAAGAAGATATTAAATGCCGTTACCTGTTAAGGTGAAATCGACTACTCCTAAACTCAATCAAGCTCAGAAATGGATATCTATGCACAGAAGACGTAACACGCCAACAATACCTTATGACAACCTTCAACTCATTCAAGTCCTTTCTACACTGTAAGGCTTTTAGACCCAAGGTCGAATTCAAAGGATCTCTTCTGTTATCGCAGTCAACAAGAGACTCGAAATCATTTTAGCAATGACAATTCCCTATGACTATGCAGAGAGATTTTTAAACGAAATCCACGCAACATGCACAGCCACATCTATCTGGAATGTAATCAGAAAGAAAACATAACATAACATAACATAGTCACTTCTGAACGCATCCAGAGTTGAAAGTATGTTATTCACGACCTACTTTATAAAAGCCATAATACATAATGTCAAGTTATTTTAAGAAATCCAACAAAGCCAAAAACATTACATGTTCATACTCAGGCTTATACAGATACAGTGACACAGATTACCAATCAAGGATTTAAAACTAAATCCGTATATCAGTATTCACAATATAGCTTTTACAGAAGCCGATATACAAGATATCTTTCCAAACTCAAGGAACCCAACAGTGTCGAAACAATAGTAACTAAGCAAGCTTAATTTGAGACAGGTACTGTAGTTACCTAGAAAGGATTCCACTGAACCCGAGTAACAGTATATCAAATAAATAATAAACAATGATTCCCAACTGTGCCAACAATGATAAACATTAAAAATCAGGCTTAAACAAATCACTGATTTCGTAACAAGAATTCCAACTGAATCTCTCCAATATTCTCGAACAAGCTTACACAGAAGGAAACGTAACAGTACAACCAGGGAGTCTGTACCAAAATTTATTACAAATAACAGAGGTCGTATGACCTGTTACTTCTTCTAGACTCCAACGAAACTCAAATTACCAATATTCAAAGATATATAAAGCTTCCACAGTGGTCCATAGTGCACGAATCATTCAATGGACTCTACAGAGTCGTTTCAATATAATAAACATATATATATATATATATAAACAAAGTTGAATCCCCTTAACCTTCACGAAAGGGAAAAACAACTCCAGTGAGGTCGTAATGAATACTGTAACACAATATGTTACCTCTTCACAATAACTATAAAATTCATAACGAAACCCAACAAAAATCCATAACCACCACTAAATAATAACCACGACATAGCTTACAAAAAGTTCAATTTTAACTGAACAATCAAACAAATGTCCATCAGTATCCCTTCCGACAAGTACCCACAACAAGCAACAACGGCAAGTATCAACAACAAGCATCGACTTCGAGTATAAATCAACAAGCATCACAGTGGCCTGTACCCATCACAAGAACAATTTATGGGCTCTCGCAGAGCAGGCCGAGCATACCTTCTTTTCATATATTTCGCATATAAAAGCCGGAATGCAAAACACAAAGAAATATAGCAACAGTTCGAATATAATAAACACCCATCAAGGGTTAAATTGAAAAGCCAAACCAACATGAAGATACAGTGTCGAAAATCACACAAGGATACCATAGAAACCATCTATTTCCATAAATCATTTGAACAGAGTTGTTCTAATGAAATCATTTGAAGAAGAGCAAGATTTTTAAAAGTTAGGGCCTAACATGCCTGGATATTTGCTCAAAATTCCGAAGCAGACCACTAAAAGAGCTCGGACTTTCTTTTCCTTTTCCAAGTTAGAGCCACCAACAAAAATTTTCTATTTCCATGACATATATATTTTCCTTGCAGAGGAAAGAGCTAGATACGCTCATACTCGCCATGCAACACCAAGAAGACTGGTGCGAAGAACCAGTGAATAGACGGAAGGAAAACCAGAGCACATGCAAAACCAAAAAAACAATCAACTTTCCATTTTGCATGCTTCCCCAAGAAATCCTAGCTCGAAGCCCGAGTGCATTGATTGCATTAATTCTTAGTTTCCCGCTCAAACTCCACTACCACCGACCACCATAGTTGGCGATAGACAAATGAAATTCCAAGACCATTTCCAATTTTGGCGACCTGCCACGTCGGCTCAAGATAGCCGTTATAAAACCTCCACCAAATTACCTGTCTTTCATACTTATCCACGCATTTAATAGCATAGAAACTGCTGCCCATGGTTCGCACCCCTCCATAGGTCCCCTTATTATTTGCTCAATAGTTAGGTTAGTAACTTAGGTTAGGATTTAGGATAACACCTAGTCTAACCACTTAGCACATAGATACTAACTTAGAACATTAGCTCTTAGCCTAGGTCTAGGTTAGATTAACACTAATCTAACCCCTAGGTTAAGTTTAGTTTTAGGTTACTAACATTAATAATTCCAGTTAGGTCTAACATTTCATATACTCAGAAAAAGACCTACAACATGCATTCTCGAACAGGGTTCACTCCTGTACTGCCATTAGGCTACAGAATTATATGCAACAGAATTATTACCTGGTCCACGACCAAGACCTTCCAGATATACTTCGATATCGGGAACCATTCCATTTCACACGATCAACCTGAGTTAGACTCGGGATTGGCTTTATTCAACGAATTCAGACCTTGCAACCTGTGAAAGGTTTATAATTTTTAATTCATCACGAAAAACTTAAAGCACCACTTGGATCAATACCACTGATCCAAGGCTAGGTCTTATAGATGAATAACTTCATAATTCATTCCGAGATCGATTAAACTCGGATGTAAAATGAAATAAAAAAAGAGTCTAATCATATTCTCGACTCGGTCAAAGATCGCAATCTGCGCAAAGAAGATACAAGTACATATCAAACATGACTTCTCAATCAAAGGAACACATCCTTTTTACTAAAGAAATCACATATCAACACTTGTATGCTTAGGAGGAAGAAACAACAATTCGGGTGTTACATGCTTCCCTCCTAAAAAGATTCATCGTCCGATGATTACATATTCAATTAACCTTGTGTCAACTAATTTATTAGTTCAAAATCAATGCGACTATTTTCCAACTTGAATAGTTCCGTAAATCAATGTCACAAAGCATTTTATTCAACCTGAATAATGTTTGCCTTCATCTGGCTTTCATAAATACTTAAAAAAATAAGTTCATAAAAGAATGTTTTGTCAACAGATTTCATTCTGTTGAAAAAGAGAAGGAAAAGCAATTTTCATCTCTTCCAGATTTTCCCAAGTTGCACTTTCTTCGTTAAACTGGTCCCACTGGACCTTACATTGCTGTATTTCATGATTTCTTAAATGCAATTGGCGAGTTTCCAGCACTCATGTGGGTTTAACCACGATTATTCCTAGGTCTTGGACCTGCAAGGAATTCAATTTAAAACATGTGACAGATCAAACGTTTTCTTAAGCAAAGAAATATGGAAAACATCATGCATGTGAGATAAAGCAGGTGGCAATGCTAAACGATAAGCTACAGGATTGATTATTTCAACAATTTTGAAAGGTCCCACGAATCGAGGTGACAACTTGGCAGCCTTGCCAAAAGTTATAGAACTCTTTCTGGGTTTAACACGAAGAAAAACCTTCTCACCAAGCTCAAACCTTCGATCAACCCGCTTAAGGTCAGCATAGCTCTTCTGCCTATCTGCTGCTTCCTTTAATCATTCACGAATCAGCTTAACTTGCTGTTCCATTTCAGTGAGAATCTCTGGTCCAATTACCACTCTATCCTCAACACTATCCCAACTAACAGGAGTTCTGCACTTTCTTCCATAAAGTGCTTCAAATGGTGCCATTTTAAGAGATGAGTGATAAGTATTGTTGTATGCAAACTCAACTAATGGAAGATACTCTTCCCATTTATACTGTTGATCCATGCAATACATACACAACATGTCCTCCAACACTTGATTTACCCTCTCAGTTTGTCCATCCGTTTCGGATGATATGCAGAACTGAAGTTTAGTTTCGTCCCAAGAGCTGCGTTAAGCGTTTGCCAAAACCTTGACGTCATTCTAGGATCCCTGTCAGATATAATCAATTCTGGTACACCATGCAACCTAAAAATTTCATGTATGAATCTTTTGGCCAGCACTGGAGAATCATCCTTTAGATTTCCAGCGATGAAATGAGCTACCTTAGTCAGTTTATCTACAACTACCAGGATAACATCATGTTTATTCCTGGACATGGGTAATCCTTGTACAAAATCCATGGTTATTACTTGCCATTTATCTTTGCGGTATGCTATGAGGATATACTTGATCCGGCGAGGTGCATATGTTCTGCCTTCACCTGCTGACATTCCAAACAATGAGTCACAAATTCAATGACATCCTTTTTCATACCTTTCCAAAAGTATTGCTGTTTCAAATCAACAAGCATCTTTGTGATACCCGGGTGTCCAGAGAAAGGTGAATTATGAAATTCCACTAACAACTTCTTCCTCAAGTCGTTCAACATAGGTACATATACCCTGTTTTCATAACGCAAGATTCCTTCATTATCAAAATGAAAACCTTCATACCTTATATCCTTAGGTTCTGCAGCAGCTTTGCTTTTACCTGCAGAAAGTAATTATCAGATTCTGAGGCACTCTTTACTTCATCTTTAAACTGAGTTCTTAATGTTATAAGAGCAGAAATGTGCCTCCTACGACTTAGAGCATCAGCTACTCTATTCTCCTTCCCTTTGATATAGCTAATATCAAAGTCATATTGTGATAAAAATTCTAACCACCTTCTCTGTCTGGCATTCAGATTAGGCTGAGTGAAAATATATTTCAGTCCTAAGTGATCAGTTTTCAACTCAAAAGGTTTCCCAAGTAAGTAGTGTCTCCAGACTTGAAGTGCATGAACAATAGCAGCAAGTTCCAAATCATGAGGGGCATAATTCAGCTCATGTAACTTAAGTTTTCTACTTTCATATGCTATGACCTAATCATTTTGTAGCAAAAAACCTCCAAGGCCTTCCCCAGAAGCATCCATTACAACCGTAAAACTCCCATTAAGTCTCGGGTATAGCTAATATAGGTGCGAAGTCAAGCTGGTCTTTCAGGAGTTTTGAAAGCCGCCGCACTTGTCATTCCACATGAATTTCTTATCCTTCTTTTGCAATGAAGTTATTGGTGCAGCTACTTTAGAAAAATCCTTTACAAATTTTCTATAGTAACCAGCAAGACCCATGAAGCTTCTTACTTCATGCACATTCTTTGGTACAGGCCACTCAGTTATTGCCACTATTTTTGAAGGATCTACAGCAATTCCTTCTTTACTTATGACATGACCCAAATAGTGAACTTCTGAATCAAAGAAAGAACATTTGGATAACTTACCATACAACTTTCTTTTTCTCAGAATTTCCAAAACTATCTTCAAATGCTCATTGTGCTCCTCAACGCTTTTAGAATAAATGAGAATATCGTCCAAGAATACAAGTACAAACTTGTCCAGATATTCTTGAAAAATATTATTCATTAAGTTCATAAAGGCTGCGGGTGCATTAGTTAATCCAAAGGGTAGAACCGTGAATTCATAATGTCCGTACCTTGTTTGAAAAGCTGTTTTATGAATATCTTCTTCTCTAATCCTTAATTGATGATAGCCAGATTGAAGATCTATCTTGGAATAAACCGCTGCTCCACGCATCTGATCAAATAGATCGTTGATTCTAGGAAGTGGATATCTGTTCTTGATTGTTGCTTTATTCAACATCCTATAATCAATACACAGCCTTAGTGTTCCATCCTTCTTTTCACAAATATCACAGCGCACCCAAGGTGAAACACTTGGTCTGATCAAACCTTTAGAAAAAATCTCTTGCAACTGTGCCTTGAGCTCAATTAACTCTATAGTAGTCATCCAATAAGGTGCTTTGGAAATAGGTTCTGTTCCTGGCTTGATTTCAATGGTGAAGTCAAATTCTCTCTTGGGTGGTAACCCTGGTAATTCCTCAGGAAAAACATCCCTGAAACTTTGTAACAGAGGGAACCGTTTCATGAAATCATCATCTTCTTCCGAAGATTCAGATATCTTTACTGCATAAAGGGTGCATCCTTTATTTTTAGCCTTTTTAAGCTGCATAGCTGACAGTTTTCTAACTGAAATTTCCCGTTTCACCCCTTGAATCTCTGCTGATTCCAGCTGATCATCTAAACATTTTATGTTATTTTCATAGCAATCTACCTTTGCCTTATGGTCAGCTAACCAATTGACACCGATGACAATGTCATACGATCCCAAAGTTGTAACATAGAGATCAACTTCCGTGGATAAGTTAGGTAAGTCAAGGACTCGCCCCAAAAAGACACATACTCACCTTTGTATGAATAGAGTTATTACCATATTGCATGCCCAAGATTTATCCATTTTTCCATCTTTTCTTTTAAGTTTAGAAGCAAGTTTATTAGAAATAAAACATTCAAGAGCTCTGTATCAAAAATAATAGTGACGGTATGCCAAATAACTTACAGGAACTTCTATAGGTGTCACTTGCTTTTCGACTTGCTTTATGCCGCTCATCGGCATGTATCTTATCTTATGCTTGCCGACGATCATCCTTCTTCAAAGGGCGATTTGTGTAGTGATCTTTGCCATAATTGTAGCAGCCTCCTACAGGTCCCTTTTTAGGCTCAAAGTTGCCTCCAGTTTTGTAATTGTCACATTGTCCTCCATAGGGCTTCTGCCCATTGTTATAATTTTTAGCAAAATTATCCCTTATGTTTCCAGCAGGCTTATTTACTACTGCTTTCTTACTGTTATCTCCTGGAAACTTACTCTTGTTTCCAAACTTTTCCATGGTCCTTTTAAGGTGCAAGAGAGGTTGAAGAAGGGTTTGCAGTCTTCTTCCACACTTCCTCTTTATGAGCAGAAATAGCCTTTAATTTCTATTCTTGCCTTATGGCCTTTTCAACAACTCCTTCCATAGTGGTTGGACTGTGAACATCGACCTCTCCCCCTATCACGGGATTCAATCCCATGATGAATTTCCGTATTCTAAACTTCTCATCAGTTTGATACTGCGGTACATACTTGAGGAGTTTTGTAAACCTCTCCTGAATTCAATTACCGTTAGCTTCCCTTGAGCTAAGTTCTAAAATTCTGTCATTTTTCGATCATAGAAAACTTTTGGTAGCCAAATTTTCCTAAAATAGCCTTTAAATTGATCCCACGTAATATTGGTCTCATCAATGTTTAGTTCAGCTTTAAGGCTATCCCACCACGAAGATGCTTCGTGGGAAAGCTGATAGGCTCCCCAAATAGCTTTGGTTTCCTCTGAGAAGTTCCTTATTGCAAAGTACTTCTCCATTTCATCGACCGAGTTCTCGCTCCATCTCCTAATGTGGTGCCATCGTACTTAGGTGGACTTATCCTTTTTATATCATTAGTGAGTTCTGCTGCCAACCTGGCCTTTTTGTTTTCTGGTTGGACAGGTGCATTCCCAGCATTAACATCAACTCCCATGTTAGGGTTGTCCTCAAGAGGTTGCTGATTATTATTATCAGCTTCTTCATCCTCCTCATTTCCCATCACCTGTTGTTCAAGTACAGCTAAGTGATCTCTTGTGTCCAACAAGGCAGCAAGGATCTCATCAAGTTTCTAGGTTGTTGCCGCTCCTCCTTCAGGTGGAGCATTATTCGCAACGTTCCCCCTTGTTCTAACCATTTTTTGTTACAAGAAAATTCAGGTTTTATCAGATTATGGACACAATAGGTCCAAGAGCTGCAACCTTCAGCTCTGATACCAAGATGTAACATCCTCATTTTAGACAATAGAACAAGTCAATTTTTTTTTTTTTTGATAATTGCATCCTGGTTCTAAATACATAATTTAGAACTCACAAATCAAATAACCATTCTTATAACAGATAACCATATGCAGCTGTAATGACTCGGAGTACCTCCGATCTATTCATTCCATGACTCGGTAATCTACCGATCTATTCATGAGTAATAAGAGTTGGCGTTTTTATTTAACACTTCACTCTTGCGGTTCTCTTCCCTATTCGGGATTAGAATGCTCTGTCAAGGAACCTAATCGAATAATTGTTACCATTATTCATCGACATCTCATCCCTTAGACTAGGTGAATTAGGACAACGCAATCAAAGCATCTTGTGATACTTTGGCCAAATATTTGAAACATATTGTTTATGTCTCGTATTCCTTAATGGCATACTCGTCAATCTGGAATATGCCCTTCACCCCATTCTTATGTTATGTAGAATGTCTTATACCGACTTCTATCAGTCCCTCCTATCTCAACTTATTCACTCGGAAATGGATTAACAAGGTGATAACGTTATATGGATGCCCACGAGGATTAGGGATACGATGACGTACTGGTTCAACCCTAGTTAAACCAGTGTGTCAAGATACCCCGATTCTCCTAGGTAGCCTTGTAACGTGATCACATTCCTAATCGGTCCCTGAGTAACTTGTTCGAGATCAAAGTGTAAATCTTAGCGATCAATGCAAAGGGTGTCGTCATAAGTCACTTGCATCGTTGTAACTTTGAAAAGATCCTAATCTTCTCGAAGGTACAACCCTGCAGTTGACTTGTGCCGTCAACCTTATGAGAAGACTTTGACTCTTTGCTCAATTTCGTTGATTAAGATTATTGTGATTCAATGAACTCCTTGACGAGATCTCAAATCTTATTAAACTTCTCTCTATAAAATGGATCTTAAATAAGTAAGGCAACTCAAAGATGAGGAATTCCAGGAGTTGGGATAAGACTACCCAGAAAGGAGTGTCTTAAAGTATAATTTCAACTCAATGTAAGTAACACCTTAAAGTTAAGTAGATCTTTCCGAGGTGGTTTGTAGGGTGCCGGCACATGTCAACTGCAAGGTTGTACCTTCGAGAAGATTAGGATCTTCTCGAGGATACAACAATGCAGGTGACTTATGGCGACACCCTTTGCATTGATCTTTAAGATTTACACCATAAGCTCGAACAAGTTTTTACTCTAGGACTGGTTAGGAACATGGTCATGTTATGAGGCTGCCCTTGGAGACTCGGGGTACCTTGACACACAGGGTTAACTAGGGTTGACCCAGTATGTCAGCTTATCCCTAGTCCTCGAGAGCATCCTTATAACGTTGTCATGTTATTAATCCGTTCCTGAGTGAATGACTTGGGATGGAGGAGGCTGACAGAAGTCAGTATAAGACATTCTATATAACATCGGAGTGGGGTGAAGGACGTATTCCAGATTGACGAGTATGCCATCAAGGAATACGAGACATGAACAGTATGTTTCAAATCTTTGGCCAAAGTATCGCAAGCTGCTGATTGCATTGTCCTATGTCACCTAGTCTGAGGGACGTGATGCCGATGAATAATGGTAACAATTATTCAGATAGGTTCCTTGGACAGAGCATTCTGAAATCCCAGATTAGGGAAGAAAACCGCAAGAGTGAAGTGTTAAAATAAAAACACCAACTCTATGATACTCATGAATAGATCGGTAGATCACCGAGTCATGGAATGAATAGATCGGTGGTACACCGAGTCATTACAGCTGCATATGGTTATCTGTTATAAGAATGATTGTTTTGATCTATGAGTTCTAAATTATGTATTTAGAACTAGGAAGCACTTATCAAAAAAAAAAAAATTGTTCTAAATGTACTAAATTGGGGAATGTTACATCTTGGTATCAGAGCTGAAGGTTGCAGCTCTTGGACCTATTATGTCCATAATCTGATAAAAACCTAAATTTTCTTGTAACATAAAATGGTTAGAACAAGGGGGACGTTGCGAATAATGCTCCACCGAAGGAGAGGCAAAGAACAACCCAAAAACTTGATGAGATCCTTGCTGCCCTATTAGACACAAGAGATCGTTTGGCTGTACTTGAACAACAAGTAATGGGAAATGAGGAGGATGATGAAGCTGGTAACAACAATCAGCAACCTCCTGAGGACAACCCCAATATGGGTGTTGATAATAACGCTGGAAATGCACCTGTCCAACCAGAAAACAAAAAGGCCAGGTTGGCAGTGGAACTCACTAATGGTATAAAAAGGATAAGCCCACCTAAATATGATGGCACCACATTAGGAGATGGATCTGAGAACTGGCTTAGCAAAATGGAGAAGTAATTTGCAATAAGAAACTTCTCAAAGGAAACCAAAGCTATTTGGGGAGCCTATCAGCTTTCCCACAAAGCATCTTCATGGTGGGACAACCGTAAAGCTGAGCTAAATATTGATGAGACCAATATCACTTGGGATCAATTTAAGGGCTATTTTAGGCAATGTTGGCTGCCACAACTTTTCTATGATCAGAAAATGACAAAATTCTAGAACTTAGCTCAAGGAAAGCTAACTGTAACTGAATACTAGGAGCGGTTTATGAAACTCCTCAAGTACGTACCGCAATATCAAACTGACGAGAAGTTTAGAATACGAAAATTCATCATGGGACTAAATCCCATGATAGGAGGAGAGGTCAATGTTCACATCCCAACCACTATGGAAGGGGTTGTTGAAAAGGCCATAAGGCAAGAACAAAAATTAAAGGCTATTTCTGCTCATAAAGAGGAAGTGCGGAAGAAGATTGCAAACCCTTCTTCAACTTCACTTGCACCCAAGAAGGGGCCATGGAAAAAGTTTGGAAATAGAAGTAAGTTTCTAGGGGATAATAGTAAGAAAACGATAGCGAATAAGCCTGCTGGAAATGTAAGGGATAGTTTTGCCAAAAATTATAACAATGGGCAGAAGCCCTATGGAGGACAACGTGATAATTTTAAGGCTGGAAGTAATTTTGAGCCTAAAAAGGGACCTGTAGGAGGCTTCTATAATTGTGGCAAAGACCACTACACAAATCAAAGTGCCCTTTGAAGAAGGATGATCACAATTAGCAAAGCATAAGATACATGTCAAAAGAGTGCAAGCAAGCTAAAAAGCAAGTGACACCTATAGAAGTTCTCGGGTAAGTTATTTGGCATACCTGTCACTATTCTTTTTGATACAGGAGCTACTGAATGTTTCATTTCTAGTAAACTTGCTTCTAAACTTAAAAGAAAAGCTGGAAAAATGGATAAATCTTGGACTGTACAGTATGGTAATAACTCTGTTCATACAGTGAGTATGTGTCTTTTTGGGGCAGTCCTTGACTTACCTAACTTTTCCATTGAAGTTGACCTCTATGTTGCACCTTTGGGATCCTATGACATTGTCATCAGTGTTAATTGGTTAGCTGACCATAAAGAAAAAGTAGACTGTTTTGAAAAGAATATAAGATGTTTAGATGATCGGCTGAAAACAACAGAGATACAAGGAGTGAAACGGGAAATTTGATTAGGAAAGCTGTCAGCTATGCAACTTAAAAAGGCTAAAAACAAAGGATGTACTTTATATGCAGTAAAGATATCTGAATTTTCAGAAGAAGATGGTGATTCCATGAAATGATTCCCTCTGTTGCAAATTTTCAAGGATGTATTTCCGGAGGAATTACTAGGTTTACCACCCAAAAGGGAATTTGACTTCACTATTGAAATCAAACCAGGAACGGAACCTATTTCCAAGGCACCTTATCGGATGACTACTACAGAGTTAGTTGAGCTTAAGGCACAATTGCAAGAACTTTTGTCTAAGGGCTTGATTAGACCAAGTGTTTCACCTTGGGGAGTGCCAATAATATTTGTAAAAAAGAAAGATGGAACACTTAGGCTGTGTATTGACTATCGGATGTTAAACAAAGCAACAATTAAGAACAGATACCCACTTCCAAGGATTGACAATCTATTTGATCAGATGCGTGGGGCAACGGTTTATTCCAAGATAGATCTTCGATCTGGTTATCATCAATTAAGGATTAGAGAAGAAGATATTCATAAAACAACTTTCCAAACCAGGTACGGACATTATGAATTCACGGTTCTACCCTTTGGATTAACTAATGCACCCACAAATTTTATGAACTTAATGAATAATATCTTTCAAGAATATTTGGACAAGTTTGTACTTGTATTCTTGGACGATATTCTCATATATTCTAAAAGTGTCGAAGAGCACAATGAGCATTTGAAGATAGTTTTGGAAATTTTGAGAAAAATAAAGTTATACAGTAAGTTATCCAAATGTTCTTTCTTTGATACTGAAGTTCACTATTTGGGTCATGTCATTAGCAAGGAAGGAATTACAAAGTGGATCCTTCAAAAATAGTGGCAATAACCGAGTGGCTCGCACCCAAGAATGTACATGAAGTAAGAAGCTTCATGGGTCTTGTTGGATATTATAGAAAAATTGTTAAGGATTTTCTAAAATGGTGAACCGATAACTTCATTGCAGAAGAAGGATAGGAAATTTATTTGGAATGATAAGTGTGAAACTGCTTTCAAATGTCCGAAAAGCGTTGACTTCCGCACCTATATTAGCTGTACTGCACCTAATGGGAGCTTTTGTTGTAATGCATTCTTCTCGGGAAGGCCTTGGTGGTGTTTTGTTACAAAATGATCAAGTCATAACATATGAAAGTAGAAAACTTAAGTCACATGTGCTGAATTATGCCCCTCATGATTTCGAGCTTCTTTGCCATTGTTCATGTGCTTCAAGTCCGGAGACACTATTTACTTGGGAAACCTTTTGAGTTGAAAAAAACCGATCACTTAGGGCTGAAATATATTTTCACTCAAACCTAATCTAAATGCCAGATAGAGAAGGTGGTTAGAGTTTTTATCTCAATATGATTTTGATATTAGCTACATCAAAGGGAAAGAGAATAGAGTAGCAGATGCTCTAAGTCGTAGGAAGCACATTTCTACTCTTATAACATTAAGAACTCAGTTTAAAGATGAGGTAAAAAGTGCCTCAGAATCTGATATATACTTTCAGCAAGTAAAAGCACTTCTTGCTGCAGAACCTAAAGATGAAAGGTATAAAGGTTTTCATTTTGATAAGGAAGGAATCTTACGTTATGAAAATAGAGTATACGTACCTTTGCTAAATGATTTGAGAAAGAAGTTGTTAGTTGAATTTCATAATTCACCCTTCTCTGGACACCCGGGTATCACAAAAATGCTTGCTAATCTAAAATAACAATACTTTTGGAAAGGTATGAAAAAGGATGTTATTGATTTTGTGACTCATTGTTTGGAATGTCAGCGGGTTAAGGCAGAACACATGCACCCTATTGGACTATTATATCCCCATAGGATATCGCTGCGTACAAATGGCAAGTAATAAGCATGGACTTTGTACAAGGGTTACCTATGTCTAGGAATAAACATGATGTTATCTTGGTAGTTGTAGACAAACTAACAAAGGTAGCTCATTTCATCGCTGGAAATCTGAAGGATGATTCTCCAGTGTTAGCAAAAAGGTTTGTACACGAAATTTTCAGGTTACATGGAGTACCAGAATTGATTATATCTGACAGGGATCCTAGAATGACCTCAAGATTTTGGCAAACACTTAATACAACTCTTGGAACGAAACTAAACTTCAGTTCTGCATATCATCCGGAAACGGATGGACAAACCAAGAGAGTAAATCAAGTGTTGGAAGATATGTTGCGAATGTATTGCATGGATCAACAGTATAAATGGGAAGAGTATCTTCCATTAGTTGAGTTCACATACAACAACACTTATCACTCATCTCTTAAAATGGCACCTTTTGAAGCACTTTATGGAAGAAAGTGCAGAACCCCTATTAGTTGGGATAGTATTGAGGATAGAGTGGTAATTGGGCGTAAATCCTCACCGAAATGGAATAGCAAGTAAAGATGATTTGTGAATGATTAAAAGAAGCAGTAGATAGGCGAAGAGCTATGCTGACCTTAAGCGGGTTGATCAAAGGTTTGAACTTGGTGAAAAGGTTTTTCTTCGTGTTAAACCCAGAAAGAGTTCTATAACTTTTGGCAAGGCTGCCAAGTTGTCACCTCGTTACATGGGACCTTTCGAAATTGTCAAAATAATCAATCCTGTAGCTTATCGATTAGCATTACCACCGCTTTGCTCTGTTTTCCATATTTCGTTGCTTAAGAAATACATTTTAGACTTGTCACATGTTTTAAATTGGAATTCCTTGCAGGTCCAAGACCCAGGAATAATCGTGGTTAAACCCACACGAGTGCTAGAAACTCACCAATTGCATTTGAGAAATCATGAAATACAGCAATGTAAGGTCCAGTGGGACCAGTTTAACGAAGAAAGTGCAACTTGGGAAAATCTGGAAGAGATGAAAATTGATTTTCCATTTCTTTTTTAACAGAATGAAATCTGTTGAAAAAAAAATTATGAACTTATCTTTTTCATGTCTTTATGAAAGCCAGATTGAGGCAAACATTATTCAGGTTGAATAAAATGTATCATGACATTGATTTCTGGAATTATTCAAGTTGGAAATAGTCTTTTGTATTGTGAACTAATAAATTGGTTGACCTAAAGGTAAATCAAAAGATGTAATCATTGGGATGATGAATCTTTTAGGAGGGAAGCATGTAACACCCTGAATTATTGTTACTTCCTCCTGAGTATTCAAGTGTTGATATATGATTTCTTTTGTATAAGGACGTGTTCCTTTGATTGTGAAGTCATGCTTGATATGGATTGTATCTTCTTTGCTCTTGAAGATCCTTGACTGAGTCAGAATATGCTTGGACTCTTTTATTTCTTTCATTTTTAGCACCTGAGTTCAATTTGATTTTGGGATGAATTGTGGATTTATCCATCCTTATGACTCAGCCTTGGATCAGTTGCATTGATCTAAGAGATGTTTTAAGTTTATTCAAGATGAACAAAATTATTGACCTTACGAAAGTTGCAAGGTCTGAATGAGTTGAATGAGCAATTCCGGAGTTTAACTCAGGCTGATCGTGTTAAATGAATTTGGTTCCAAATATCGTAATATCAGGAAGGCCTAGACCTTAAGCCAGGTAAAAATTCTGGTGTATACTGCAAGCTTAATTTGCAATGCCGGATAGAATCCATAACAGGAATGTTATACCCTGTTTGGTTATAATCTTTACGATCGGTCCTACTTGGGAGACCTAGACTGGATTCGTTAAGGTTAATAACCTTAACCTAAACTATAACCTATTGGTTGAATTATTTCTAATCTAACCTAGCCATAAAACTATAAGCTTAATGCTCCTAAGGTTAGCTACACCTAGCACTATGGAAGTAAGACTAATGTCTTACCTTATGATCTAACCTATGTTTCTAACCTATCTTAACTAATGATAATGGATGGAGGGGAACCTATGAAGGGGCGCGAGTCATGAGCGATGGTTTCCATGGCATTTATGAGGTGGATAAGGATGAAGGACTTGGGATTTGGCGAGAGGTTGCAAATGGCTATTGTGACCTGACGTGGCAGTATCACCAAATTTGGGAATGGTTGTTTGTTTTCATTTGGTAATCACCAACTTTGGCGGTCGGTGGCAATGGAGAATAGGTGGGAATTTAGGAGTTAATGCAATTGATGAACTTCGGTTCCCGAGCGTGGATTGCTTGGGAAGGCATGCAAATGGAAAATTGGTTGGTTGTTTGGTTTTCCATGCGTTCCGTTTTTCTCTCTGCTTGATCACTGGTTCTTCGAACCAGTCTACTCTGTGTTGCATGGCAACTTTGAGAATATCTAGCTCCTTTCTCTGTCGGGGAAAGTTTATAAGGCATGAAGGTAACAATTTATTGTTGTTTAATCTATCGTGGAAGAAGAAGAGAAGGTGCGAGCACATTCAGAGGTCTTCTTCAGATTTTTAAGCGACACTATCAGGCATGATAGGCCCTAACTTTTAAAAATCTTGCTTTCCTTCAAATGCTTTCATTAAAACAACTCTGTTCAGATGATTTTAGGTTCAGTTGGTTTATATGGTAGCAATGTTTTGTTTCTTGATGATTGAGGAATCCATGGTTTTACGTAGACTCTGTTGAAGAGTTTGCTGTGTTTATTTTAAGGATTTGACTTCTGTCGAAGTGTTTGCCATGATTTTCTTGTGAATTCAACTTCTGTTGGAACCCTTGCTATGTTAGCACGTTGGTTCACTTCTGTTGAAATGTTTGCTGAGTATACATAAGGACTCAATTTCTGTTGAAATGTTTGTTGTGTATACTACCTGGATTCGACTCTGTCAAAGTGTTTGGCATGATTTTAATGTGAATACGACTTCTTTTAGGTCCTTGAAATGTCTCTTATGAATTCAACTTCTGTTGTAGACCTTACTGTGTTAGCATGTTGGTTAAACCGCTGTTGTATTGCTTGTTGTGTATACATATGGTTTAACTGCTGTTGGAATCTTTGTTGTGTTTACTCATTTGGTTCGATTCGGTTGAAAGGTGTGCTAGGTTTACTTGAGAATACGACTTGTTGAAGTCCTTACCGTGTTTTCATTTTGGTTAAACTCGTTGAAATTTTTACAAGGTTGGTATATGAAAACGACTGTTAGAGTCCCTACTATGTTTTGGTATTGGCTCGACTTTGGTTGAATCTTTCTTTGAGCATATGTTATGAAGGTGACTTCGTGATGTCCTTCTTTGTGAGTATTTTTCTTATGATTTCGAATTCTATCAAGCTTTGTTGTGAATACTTGTTGGAGTCCTTGCGATTTCGAGTGAATCGACTTACGTAATGTCCTTGATGTGTTTGTGTGTTGGCTCAACTTCTGATAAAAGCCCTCACTTTATATTCATTTGAATCCGACCCGGTTGAAATGTTGATGTGTTTATATGTGGTTCGACACAGTTAAAATGTTCTTTGTGTTTGCTTATGGAAACGATCGTTATGATGTGAACTAGTCTCGGGTCGACCGAGATATTGAGAGGTAACAGTACTCATGGTACTCATATTGAAGACAAGGTTGAGAGGTAATGAGGTAATCACATAATCCTAGTTTAGTTAATACTTAAAATAGGGAGAATGGAAGGTGAACGTTGCTCAAAGGACGGGAATTGAATAGACAAGAGGTGATATAGGACTTAATTCAATAGTAGAATGGTCAAAGATTTAAGGCATTAAGGGGTTTAGGTTTGGGTTTACCTTAGATTGAAGACAAACAATAAGCACCTGATCTAAAGGTATGAGTATCGATAAAGGTCCGAGCCAATTAGGAGCAAATTTTTCCCCTTTACTTTTTTCCTCTTTTGTTACATTTTGATTTTATTTTCGTGGATGCATTTTTCATAGGTACATTTGATACATTTTCGATATATTTTAAGGTGTTCAAGAGCATTAAGACGAAATTAGTCTTATAAATCGAGTTCACATACAAATGGTCTTGGCGAAATTCATCACCATTGAGAATATCTTTGAGTGGGATACAAAGAGATGGAATATGGACATCAAGAGGTAGGAAGGCTTCTATACCATACACCGTAGAGAAAGGCATAGCTACAGTGTAGGCACGAATACTAGTACGGTAAGCCCATAAGGAAAAAGAATGTATGTGTACCAATCCTTTCCAGTATCATCCAAAAATTTCATAATAATTTTTTTAAGGTTTTTTTGGTGGATTCAGCTTGGCCATTTGTTTGAGGGTAGTAGGGTGAAGAAAAAAATATTTGAATGCCAAAGGCATCACAAAGCTTCCATAGATTTTTATTTTTGAACTGTTTCCCATTATCAGTGATGAGACGATGGGGAACACCAAAGTGACAAATGATGTGATGATTGATGAATTCACATATTTTCTCCACTTTTTAGAAATAAGAGGTATGGCTTCTACCCATTTAGTGTAGTATTCAATAGTGGTAATAATCCATTCATGACATTGGGAAGAATGAGGATTGATCTCTTCGACAATATCCAAACCACATTGAGACAAATTCCAAAGGTCTCGTGCAACCTATAAGATGTGACTAGGTATGTGATGAACATTAGCATGTTGCTAGCACTTCACACAATGTTTGACATAATCACAATAGTCACGGTTTAAGGTTGGCCAATAATAGTCTAGGTGGAGAATGCGTTTAGCGGCAGATAAACCATTGAAGTGAGCTCCACAAATTTTGTCATGAACTTCCTTGATGGTGTAGGGAATTTCATAATTTGTAAGGCATCGCAAGAGGATACCATCAAAGCCATGTTTATAAAGAAGGCCTCCCATGATGACATACCAAGAGACACTTTTGAGAAAGGAACGTTGTCCATTATGAGTAAGGTCTAGAGGTAGAACTGAAAGGGAAAGGTAGTCAAAAACTTCTTATACCAAAGGTCATGTGGGTCAGGTTGAACAGTTCTAACGAGGTTGACATCTCAAAATAGATAGGAAGGTGATTACAGCCTTTGTATTGTGACAAATATTTTTGAGTCGAAGAAGTAGAGACAGTTATCTAAGAAGAAAGGTAGGCCATGGTATCCGCAAATTTTTAGTGGAACATAGAGTGGTTTGAAGTTCATAATGGTAAAATATAGTCAAAATTATGTATATATGAAGCTTATACTTTTGAAGTATTTCATTACGACACTGGTATATACCATTGACCTGATTTACAACCAGTTGAGAGTCTCCAAAGATATTAATTGATTTGACATCTAAGGTGATGGCAGTTTGAAGGCCTAATATGAGTGTCTCATATTTGGCATATATTGTCGATACATTCAAAATCTAGTTTGAAATATAATTACATAGGCTCACCATTGAGAGGAATGGGGATAGCTCCAGCACCTCCTCCACATTGACATTTGAAACCATCAAATAATAAGGTCATTGGGTAAATGGTATTGTCCAATGAGAGGGTAGTAATGGATTTGTCTAAGAAATCAAAGTTAGAGGGCCGATCTCCAAAGAGAGGTTCATCTATGATTTGGTCAGCAATAGTTTGGCCTTTGATATATTTTTGATGACTGAATTTGAGGTCTAGGTCTGTAAGTAGCATGAGCTAACATATAGCATGTTAATGTTGGTAGGACTTAGTGTACATGTAATGTAAGGGGTCCGTATTAGTGATAAAAAAATGTTTGTGGTTAAGTAGGTAATGGAGAAGTTTAGTAGTGAAAAAAATAAGGTTAAGTAGATTTTTTCGGCATGGGTGTATCAGGTTTCATAATCCAAAAGCATACGAATTATATAATAACATACTTGTTCCCTATGTATCTCATCACAATGAGAGAGCATGGCTCCCAAGGAATGATCCATAATAGAAATGTAAAGGTAAAATGGTTGGTAATCCTTAGGAGGAATGAGTACATGTGGTTAGAGGAGGTAATGTTTTAAGGCCTCAAATGATTTATGAAATTCATCATCCCATTTGAAGGAGACATCCTTTTTGAGGAGATGATGAAAGGGGTGGCAATGGTTGGAAATCTATGAAATAAAAGGACAAATAGACTGCAAATTTCCTTGCAAACTACGTAGTTGGTGAAGGTTAGTAGGTGGATGAATTTAGAGAATAACCTTGATTTTAGTATAATGAACTTCTATGCCACGTAAAGAAATGATAAAAACAAGGATATTTCCTAAGAGGATAGCAAAGACACACTTCTTAGGTTGAAGGTGAACACAATACTTGATGAGATAGTCAAAAATGACCTTAAGGACTGTAAGGTGTTCGGCTCGATGTTTGGATTTGGCAAGAAGGTCATCTACATAATATTCTAATATGCGATGCATGATGTCATGAAATATATAATTCATAGCCCACTAATATGTAGCACCAACATTTTTAAGGCCAAAGGGAATGACTCGATAGTAGAAGGTCCCCCAAGGAGTGATGAAGGAGGTTTTGTGTTAATCTTCCGGGGTGAGTAATATTTGGTTATAACCTAAGAATCCATCCATGATTAATAACATCTCATGGTCAGAAGTGAGATCAAATAGTTTGTCTATACTAGGTAGAGGGAAGTCCTTTTTAGGGTAGGATAAATTAAGATTATGGAAATATTTGCATATGCGGAGTCCTACTATCTCTTTTGTGATAGGAATGATGTTAGAGATCCATTGGGGATAATCAATGGGTAGGATGAATGAAATGGCGAGAGAATTGAAGTTATTCTTTGAAAAGAAGGAAAATGCAAGGATGCACTTTTCACACTTCTCGTTTGATGGGTTTGGCATCAAGAATAGTTACGATATTGTGGAATACAATGTTTGGGTCAATACCGGGCATATCAATGTAGGACCAAGAAAAATCATTCTTATGATCTCTCGAGGAATGAGGTAAAACCTTCTGTTTGGAAGCATCTAAAGATTGACCTTTCTTTATAATGTGCGGGTAATCCTAACTATTAATATTGATTTCGATAGTCGATTCATTTAATGTGGTTTCCATCTCGAAGGAAATGACCAATGAATATAAGAATCTTCTTCACCAAGGTAGGTGAGAATAAACTCATCTTCCTAACATTGAATGACGTTAATAGAAATTGTATCATCATTGATCATATCAAGATATAGGAAGGGAAGAGAAGATGGATCCTCGACATCGTGTTGATAATTCGAGAGGTCCCAAGGAAATGGTTTTTACTAAAAAAGTTAGGAGGAATGGATTTGGATCCATAAACTTTGTGGGTGAAGGTGGTGAAGTTAGTAGATGGGGTGAATAAGGTTTATTATCCTCAATGAGTTTGACATAGGTTTTCTTGAAATATGGTTTGGAAAAGCCAATACCAATGTGGTTGTTGTGTTTATGTGTGGTACATAGGATGAGAGTATGGCAGCCCTATTCGTAGAGCCCAAAGCCAAAGCCTTTCTGCATGGATGTGGAGGAAAGTGCGGGCAAAGCGAAAGTTCATGAGGGATTTAAGGTTAGAATAAAATGGTTGCATTTGGGAAGGTGGCTCAGAAAGTAGGTAGAAGTATCAAGTCCCTCATAGGTTAAGTTTGTATGAAGGTGAGCAGGACCATAAGAGAAAACCTCGCCTACGTGGTGATCATAGTTAGGATTTTGGTGAAGGTTACCATAATATTGAGGAGTAAGGAATGTGTTCATGTTGTATAGATGGTACTCCCCGAGTGAGATGTTGAAAAACACCTTCTAAGGGATTGGTAGTTGATATATGGGTGGCGGGAATATACAAATCATGAGGCGATTAGGAATAAGAAGCATTGGTTGATTAAGAAGTGGAAGGATTAGTGGATGGGTCAGCTTCAAAAGATATGGCAGCAAAGTGGGAATGGAGGAGGTAGGTGTAGAAAAGGTAGCAGCAACATCGTTGGATGGGGTTGTGGGTGAAGAAGAAGTGATGATAGTGGTATATTTATTAAGCGGTATAAGGACATCATTAGGTCGGTATAACATGTTACGGGTTTTGAATGTCGAAGGGTCAATGGCGATGGCATATTTATGTCCTTCATGTTCAAATTTTACATAGTGATGTAAGGCTTAAGGAACACAACCCATGAAGTGGATCCAAGGTCGGCCAAGCAACATGTTGTACTTAAAATCCCCTTCTAAGACAGAATATTTTCGGAATAGTATGGGGGCCCACATGAACATGGAGGATGATGGTACAAAGATTAGAAGTGATGGCATCATTGAATGACCATGGCATAACTGGGTTATTATGCATGTAATTTGAAGGGATGTACATTTGATTGTACGCGTGGGAGGAGATGATGTTGATGTTGGAACCACCATTGATCATAATGCAACGAACGTAAATATTATCAATATAAATGGAAATAAAAAGGATGGGATCAGGATCATCTGACTGGAGAGGTATAATCTCATCATAAGAGAAACTGAGGGTAGCTACTTGGTGAGTAGTGACAGTTATAGAGGAAAGGGATGAATTGGTGAGAGAATATACATAGTGAGGGGTGAGACTTAACAGACTAAACTTGTGTTTGTTGTAAATTCTTTATCATTTTGAAAATAGTTCTTGCATTTTGTTTTGTGTTGAGCTTGACTCTTCTTGATCGACCCTTGCAGGGCACTTATTGGCATTAAGGGAAATAGAAACCCATCTGGATTCTTGAGAAAAAGAAATTATTATGTACCTTTTTACCTATACGGTCTACCCTAATAGATATGGGACTTAGGTAATTTACCTAACTATTACTACACCACTTTACATGGGATGAAATTCTAACCTAAGTTGTTAGCTTGAAAGGAAATAACCTAGGGGATGCTAAGTTATTTCTAAACCTTTTTTTTTTGGTTAAATCTACATCCTATCCTAAAGTGGCAATTTATTGTTGGGGGTTATATCCTAAGGTTATATATTTAAACTAACCTAAGATCTAACCTAAGCTAAATTCTATCTATCCTAAACTAATGGGATATGAAAGGGGACCTAAGGGTCATTGGCAAGTGGGGAACTAAGTGGTGGTTCCTAATATTTTTATTGGGATTTGATTTTGATTTGGTTTTAAATGCATGAAAGTACTGCCAGTGTGGTAGGGGTTAGTGAAAGTTTAGAGGAACCTATGTGGAGGCATCTCTAAGTTTGGAAATGCATTATGAAGTGTAATTAGGTCTCGCCAACTATGAATGGCGGTGGCAAGGAAAGATAAGTGGGAAAATTGGATTTAATGGCATTAATGTGCCTCGGGTTTGGTGAGCAAGCCATCTTGGAAGGCATGCTGGTGGATTTGTTGGGGTTTTTTTTTCTTTGCATGCTTCATGATTTTTTCTCTACATGGAGCTAGCTGGTTTTTGAACCAGCGGTTTGATCTGTGGCTATTTCTGAATTCTTTGATCTATTTTTGGTTTGAGGAATGTATAAGAGGCCTTTGTGAAAAAGATTACTATTGTTTTATCTTACTTGGAAAAGAAAAGGTGTTGGAAAATCGGTTGGAATTCTTCTTTGAATCAGCGAGAGGTAGTATCAAGCATGATAGGCTCTACCCATTAAGATTTCTTGCTTTCTTCTAAATGATTCATTAAAACAATTCTGCTCACTGGAAATTTTATATTTGCATGATGTATGTGGTTATTCACTTGCATGTATTCTTAGAAATTATGTGGGTTTTGGAATGCAAATCCTTTGTTGTTATTGACAGTTTTTGGAAACTTTCTTTGTTTTGGTTGTTAGAGGTTTGCATGTGATTGTTTTGGAACTCTACAACCTGTACTTGAAGCTCTTTTGAACTCTGTAACTTGAACTAGTAGTTTTGTTAATTGTATTTAAAGCTTGTAGCTTGTATTCAAAGCTTGTTTTCTTGCATTTGAAAATAATGTGGAAAGAGTTGGCTTATTACTTGTTGGGTTTTGAATTCATTGTTGAGTTGTTGCGTTTTGACCTGTACTTAAGCTTGTTGAGTTTGAAGTAGAAGCTCCTTGGCCATTTTGAACTGACAGTGTTGTTTGGATGGCTTTGTATCTCTGTTTAAGTTTGTGTTCGGGTAGTTGTAATAGAACTCCATGAATGTACTAAGCTTGTGTGAGGCTTTGTGTCTGGTTTGAGCTTTTGTTGGGGCCTTGTGAACATTTTGGACTGAATGGAACTTGGTAAGATCTGTACTTTAGGATGAACCTTCATATTTGACATTGTACCTACATACGGTTCTTATGATGAACTCATAGTTGAGTTGTGAGTTTGTTCGTAATTTTACTTCGAGATAGGGTTTTATTCTTTTATGGAATTATTATCTCTTGAATCACTTTGGATTTTCTTTTGTTTATCTAAACTGGTAATGGAATTTTGTGGGAAACAGAATTTAGGTTTGATGCTCGTATTTGTCTCTGAGAAAGTAATTCCATTTTTGTAATCTTTATTCTCTACCTATTTGCGAGTTGGGTTCTATTGTTCTATCTAGTTTTGGAGACTTCATCTCATTTTTGAACTATCTGCTTGAGGGTGGCTTGAGAGTTTGCTTCGGTTGGATGCCGAACTAGTAATCTCCTCACAAAATTCCTTCATGTCGCTCCTTGGGTGCGAATGATCTTATGGCTTATGCCTTTGGACTATATAGTTTTCCTTGAACCCGACAGAGTAGGAGATATCAAAGAAAAATATTTCCCTCTCTGCCCTGAGTGAATCCTATGTCTTGTGGGAAAACTTGACTGCTTTGTTCTTAGAAATGATTGGAACTAGAACTGTGTTCCATTATGGGACAGTCGTATCAGTTGTAGAGGTTCATGGAATGAATTACTTACTTCCTTTTTGTCTTTGATGTTGAACAAACCCTACCTGTCTTATGATTTTAAAAGGAACTAGAGAGGTTTGTGGTTATTTTGTTCAGTCGAGTTGGAAGAAGGTAGGACAAAACTTGTCTTATCGAATTACTTAACTACTTACTTCCATCTGAGTCGTGGGTTTTTGTAGAATGCTAATTTTAAACCTGTTATTTTGTATGTGGTTCAAAAATTTATAGTATCACTTATCTGGATGTTGGTAATGTGGCTCTTACTTGGGATTTCAAACTACCTTCTCTTTTGTAGTTTTTTGTTAATGTTGTAATGGGAATTCAGTCTTCAAGTTGAGAGTTGTTGTGAATTTTCAATCTTTTTTAATTGGAGGACTTTTACTCCACTATTATCCTTGATTGAACCACCATGTATTAAAGAGGAAGAGTTATACTCTCTTGGGGTAATTCTATAGTTAGGAATTTACTATGAATTTCTTCGAGATTTGATATTGAATTTGAGCTAGGTGAATGAGAATAGGTCTTCCTAGGAAGGTTGTATGGAAATTGGAAGTATGCGGACTTTGACTGTGCATTCGGATTTGAGTTCTCTTTTGGAAACTAGCTTAAGAATTTCTAAGTTTGTAATGGATGATGGATTTCATTTCATAGTATAAATGAAATGAAATATGGTTTGGGGTCCTTGTTGGTTTGAGATCCTTTTTCTGTTGACTGATAAGTTTATTGATTGAACTTCTCGTTATTCGATTCTCTTCTTACAGATTGGAAAAAGTTAAATGTGACCTTCTATCCTTATGAAATTATGAAATAATTTAATGATAAGACTTGTTGACTATTTAATAGTTATTGATAGGATCAATTAAGTCTTGTGGTATAATTATGATGTTGCAGATTATAATATGATCCTTTCTTAAAAGTAAATTCAGATTCTTAATTGTACTTCTTCCTTGATGTTATTACTTATGATTATCTTGCATGATGTTTTTCTATTGTTTCATGAAAGAAAAGTTGTTTAATGAAGCAATTAGTGGAATGCACTTTACTTTAATGCTTAGTGCTTATCATGCTTAGTTCATTGAACTTACTCGTGCTAGCAATTTTGCAGATGGACATCGTAAGTGATTAAAGAAGATATGAACTTTCATGTTGTATTGGGTTATTTAATTTTGAACCTTATGTAAAGAGTTTCGATTCATTCTTATATTATATTGAAAAAGAAAAGTTGTATTTTTTTTTAATGAAGGTTGTTTGTTATTCAACATGTCTAAAATACATAGTCTTGTAAAATGAATAAGTTTTAATGAGGAATTTGAATGTTGAAGTTGGAATTGGAGATGGGATATGTTTGACCGGTGATTTGGTGGGTGGTGTTGTTTTAGGATTGGGTTGTACCTTCCTAGGTAAAGGAATGGTAGATGAACTAGTGATGGAAGGCATTGTAGGCTTGACTACCTCTTTAGAGGGTAGTGGGTTTTTCAATTTCTGTTGCACCTTCTTGGGTAAAGGTGAAGGAGGAGTACATGATGCAAAAGGGAAAGTGGATGGAGGAAGAGGACGAGTTAGCCATGGTGATAATGGAGGTGTGGTAAAGGTTGTTGGTAGAGGCAAGGTGGAAGGTACAAATTTCAGAGAAAGAAGTCTCATAGGTAGTGATGATTTTATTATAGTTGGTGGGCGTATATGTTGTAAGAAAGATGTGGGTAACAACGAAGGTGTACACTGCACTGATAGGTTGGCTATAATAAATGATTGTGATGAGGAGGTGGGTTGTGGAAATTTTTATTTTCCTTGAATAGGTAGTTTCTTGTCCAAGGTTGACAAGTGATGCCCTAGGATAGATGGAAGGGGTTAAGGTGAAAAGGCGTGGTGGGTGGCTGGTTTGTGCGGCCTAAAAATAAGGGTCTTCTTTTCATGTGAAGGATTTTTTTTTATGCGAGCTTGGGAAGATTTGGATAATTTCAATTTGATGGGTGGATGGAAAAGGATTGATGTCATCATGACACCCAGGGTAGTGATAGGTCTAGATATGGGAGAAGATGTAGGTGCAGGTAGGTTCTTAGGAATATGAATGGGTTTGGTTGTGGGTAAAGGTTTAAATGTAGGCAAGGGTGACGAAGAAGAATTTTTTCAATAGGCATGGTCATGGTTGATTTGGTCACTTGAAATACCTTCAGATAGATCATGGAGGTATCAGTAAGTGACATTTACATTTGGGTTGAAAAGGGTAACCAAAGGCATCCCCAAAGCATGGAATTATCAACATAATCCAAGTGGTCGGCAGGTAGAAAAATGGCACTGCTCTAAGAGGATATGTCATTGGTTTAGTGGCAATCCCTGTAAAATATTTCTATGAGACAGGGAACTGGTTAGCCTCAACCTCTGTGGGTAAAATATTTGAAAGCAGATCAATGGTATCTTGGAATACTAATGGGGAATTATCACCAATAGGAAGTGACATGTCTAAAGGATCCCTCATGGGTAAGAGAGATGGCAGGTGGGGTGAGGTAGATTATTTTTTTGGTGGAGAAGAAAGTGAAGACAATTCTCCCATGGGTATCAAATTGATACCATTGATTTTTCGTTAGGTTGCGAGGTAGATGGTGAAATGGCATCAACAAAAATTGTGGAATCCTTCATGGGTGAAGGGGGAGATGAAGGGGACTCCTCCGTGGGTGAAGGGGGAGATGAAGGGGACTCCTCTATGGGTGAAGGAGTAGATGAGGTAGGCTCCTCCATGGGTAGAGGATCTCGTGCTAGAATCTCCTTGATAGAGGGGATAGGAGGAAATTGAGGAATGGTTGGTACGACTTCAAAAACAACATGAACTTCATAGACATTATTGTCGTTGGTTGAAGGTTCACCATTTTGATTAGATGATGGTGTATGGTTAGGGAACGAATTCTTAAATATATGTAAGTTTTGATTTTCTAGTGCATTCGGGTTGTCTAAGATGAGATCTCCATTATCTAACATTTCTTGGATAATGTTTTTAAAGGTTATGCAATTACCATTGTTATGGCCTTTGACATGATGATAGTTACAATAATCATGTTCCTTATACCATGCAAGCATAGGATGAGTGGGGTCGAAACCAATATGTGGTTTTATAGGTGGAAGTGCCTATTATCCAAATAGCTCTCCTAGCAATTTACGTAACTTGCATACACATTATGGTTCTAAGTTATTCATTTCAATATTGCGTCGCTCAAGATCACTTGGCACATTCCCTTGGTCGAGTTTCCCTGTGCGCCCATTTCCTTTCTCTCCTTCTACCTATCCCTTGTGCCCATCTTCCGTGCATTGCCTTCCTTCTCAATTTCCCCATGTGCATCATGCACCCCCTTTACGTGCCTTTCTTCGCCCTCTCCTTGCACCCATTACTTTTTAATATTTTCCCTTTCACCATGCATTCTCTGCTCACCAATTTGCTTCATTTTCCCTCGTGCGCCCTTACAAACCTTCCTTCTAAATTTTCCCACATACATCGTACACGCCCCCTTTGTTCCTTCCTCTGTTTTCTCCATGCACCCTTCCCTCATGCCCTTCTATGCCATATAATATTTTGACATGCTTAAGTGTGTCATGTACAACCAGTCAAAGCATGTCAATAGGGCACAAAATCTTTGTAAAAAATCAATGATTGACAAGTGGTAGAAATGATAAGTATTCACAAAGTTGGCCATCATTTCAGCCAATCCACATGTGCCACATGTTTTGTGTGTGCCAATTAATCTAACATCTTCTAACGACCATATATTTTGCTACAAATCTCATATTTTCACGTGTTTGGACTTGTCAGAGATCTGTTGACATCAGCTATAGTGACAGAAGTTCAAATTCAAATTTTGGTGGATCTGGTAGGTGAGAAATGGGAAAACATCTTTCTGAACATTGATGAGCATATATGATTGCTCCAACCACCTGATTTGATATGACCCCCTTTCTCTTCAACATAGCATGGGGAAGCTTTCAGGAGGATTTGTAGGCATTAAATGCTTCTTATTGGTGGTTGTGTTTCAAATTTAGATTTTCCCTCCTTCTTCCCTTCTTCCTCCATGGATTCATCTATAAATGTAAGAGCAAGGCTCATTTGTTATGTTGGACACTCTAGATCCTTACGCATTTTGCTAAGGACTCCATATTTTTGTATTTTGAGTTGCAGACCTCTATGTTTGGCTCTTGCATGTGGATATCGGCCTCCTTCATCATTGTAATAACTCTTTGTGCATTTTCTGGAAGTAATAGAAGCATCATTTTGTGACTATTCTCTATCCTAACATGTTTGCATTCCTTCTTCTTTCCTTTTCTTTTTGCGTTGTGTGTTGGTTGTGTTATTTCAGGTCCCTTGTAGTTCCATATTTAGTTGTGTTCCATGAGAAAATGATCTGGTGAATACGTGTTTTGTTGTGCTACTCATGCCTAGCCTCTCTTTCATGCATTTCCCTTCATTCTCACTCGAAAAGATAGTGTTCATCCCTCTTTTCTAGTGCTATCACCTTTTAGTGTAGTTTCCTTTCATGTTATCCTTCTATCCTGGTCCCTTGGCATTATTAGCTTAGTTTTCCCTTTAGCACTAGGAGTAGTAGTAGCAGTAGAAATAGATAGAGGAACCGGCCTTCTCAGAGATCCATCCCAAGCTTGCAAGGTCCCACAACTTGGGGATGGTTCCATTGTGGTCTCAAACACCTCGGCCCTTCCAAGATCCGAGAGACGTGGGTGCATGTTTGAGCAACCAACAGTTTTTGGCATGCCTAGTGGGACCAACATTGAAAGCTCAAATTTCATATCTCTAAGTTCTGGTGTGTGGACTTAGTGTTTCAGCCTTTGGAGGCTCATTTCAACACATCTGGTGACTCCTAATATTTTAAGATCTCTGTTTTAACAATCTGAGTGCCTTTCATGAGAAGAGTGCACACAAGAAGAAGTGCAAGTAGCTGAAGATTCTTTTGAATACCTCCAACTATCCCCAAGAAGAGTTCATTCCAAAAGCTCATGCCACACATCTCTATCTCCAGTGTGCCACTGCCCACTCAACTCCTCAAAATAGAAAACCTACGTGCCCCTGCAATGGCGCATCAACAACCTCCTCCATTAAGAAACTTTGCAAACTTTTTTTGGAGGGAGTCCCTTACTCTAGTTGTGTGTAACATGATATGCCAAATGGCATGCTCAAGAGTATTCCTTACTTTACTGGTGAGAATCAAGTCACCCCTCAAGAGCATATCCAAGATATAGAAAATGTGTGTTCACTCTATCTGATCACACATGATGATGTATAGTAGTTAGGTTTCTTGCAGACCTCTTTCAAAGGTAAATCACTTCAATGGTACCGAGGCTTGAGACTTGGATCTATCACCACCTAGGATGAGTTGGGAACAACTCTTTATAATTACTTTGAAGATAAGTTAGATCACCTATCATTGGTGGAGAAACTAACAACAACAAGGAGGGCACCCAATGAGTAGATGATTGATTTCAACATCAGATTTTAGAAGACTTGGGACAGAATCCCTCTTGTGGTAAGACCTATAGCCCAACATGCTTTCCTTTATTATCTGAAGGTGCTCAACAATGATATTTAGTTATGATCCAATCTATGGGAGGTAGGACTTTACCAACTTACTTATAACATTGTAGTAAGGGTAGAAAATAGTCTTATTCAAGTGGGAAAGTTGGCTCCTAGACCACCCATGCCCTTGTTCCCAGAGATGTCACAAGCACCCCACCTTTTGTGGCCCCTATTCCTATCCTGAGAAAAGCACACAACCAGTTTGCCTCAACATCCTATTCTCCATCACAGCAAAAGGAAGATGAAGAATTGAAGGCCTTGATTAGAAATTTATCAAACAAGGTCATATCATTAGAAAAAAACAACAGTGCAAGCCTATAGAGGCAATTCCAATTAGGCACATGGCCAAAGCAATCAGCCTTGGTGGAATCAATATGGAAATCAAAGATACACGCCCAACTAATAGAATGATAGATGGTAGCCTAATGCACATCTTCCCTTGCAAGTTTTCCTCCCGCGCCTTCTCTCCAAAGCACCAGTGTGAGTCGGTGCTTGTTCCAGTTTAGAACAACTTGGCACAAGATTTAGAATGGTGCTTCCCTTGCAACATGCCTCATAGTCAATATCATTGTGCTAATGTTGCACACACCCAAGCCTTCATGATCTAGAATGCTTCATCCTGTGAGCCCTCAACAAGCACCCATGAAGTAGATAATCCCAAAAAGACAAGAAGTTCCTCCAGAGAAAATTTGATGTTCTTTGGCATGGAGGACTTTTTATGCAATCAACCAAGCTATAGAAGATACAAACAGACCACACCCAAGTTATGGACAACACAAGATATAAGAAAAGAATGTTAGAGTCAGGTGCGTAGGTTTAAGAACACAAAGTAGATCCTCAGAAGAAGAAAGAAGCAGACAAGGCATCTTGTAGTAAAAGTGCTCAAATCCCTATGTAGGAGGCCCGTGTAAAGCTCCTAAAGCAACATGTGCCCCTCCTTTGGTAGGTCAAGCCTCTGCTCTAGCTAAAATTTAGGCTTCCACTGCCGAATAGTCAAGAAGGGATGTTGTTCCCCAAATGCACAAGATGGGGGCCTTCCATTTAGCATTGTTGACTAGATGAAGAGAACAAACATAAATGTCACAATGTGGGATGCCCTGACCATTCCATCTCAGCGGGATCTATTGCATGAAGCTCTGGCAGTGCAACTCCCGCGCATTGATCAGTTATGCAGAAGCCACATGCTTCTATCAAAATCTACCAAGAAGAGGAGAAACAAGTAAGTAAAGTTTTTTAAAACCCCACCCTTCTATATGTCCTTGATTATAGGTAAACACCTAGTGCATAATTGCATGATTGACTCAAGTGCTAGTACTTTTGTTATGCCTAAGAAGATAGTTGATGTCTTAGGTCTGAAATATAGCCCTTTGTCTAAAGGAGTCCTACAACTTGATGGCTCAATTGTTACCACCTTAGGAGTCATCAAGGATCTTGAGTTAACCCTCCATGCATGTCCAAGCCTAACAATTACTCAAGATGTGTCAATCATTGACCTACCTCCTTTGTTTTCCCTATGTTTATCAAGAGAATTTACTACTAAAGTGGGTGGTTACTTGTCTTCTGATTGGTCTCATATGTTACTCAAGACAAGGTATGGTACCGGTTTACCATACAAGTTGAGCCTATATTTTCCTATCATGTAGAGTCATATGTCCCATCCCCTCTCCAAGCCAACTATTTAATCCAAGAAGAACAAGCTTTCAGTTCCTGAAGAGAAATCTCTTCCACCCTCTATTCCTGACCTAGTGCTTGATGAATGGGTGGAAAGACATCACAAATTTGATCCCTATGCTGAAGAACTGGAAGCCTATGAAACTGGGCTTGGTACTTATTGCATTCTAGAAGAAGATGTTATGCTTCCATGTGCATGCTCATGAAAGACAAAGTTCAAACTAGTCTATGGAAGTTGTACTTTGATGGATCTAGAAGTAGAAATGGCATGGGAGTAGGAGTGGTTCTCATTTCCCCTAAGGATGAGAAATTATTCTTCATGCATAGGCTACAGTTTACATGCTCTAATAATGTGGCAAGAGTATGAAGTGCTAGTGCATGGCTTGCTCATTGCTGAGAAGAAGAAAATTAAGGCACTACAGATCTTTGGGGACACAAATTGATCATCCACCAGGTTACCAACAAGTTCCAGAACAAAGAATAAGCTTCTCAAAGCTTATAAATATAGAGTATGGGACCTCCTTGAGAGCTTTGATGCCCTTAATCTATAGGTGGTTCCATGTAGAATGAACAAGGAAGCTGACCAGATGGCCGCACTAGGTTCACAATTCTCTCTTGAGGACTTTGTCAAAGGAAACACTCAACACATCAAGATGGTGATCAGACCATCCATTCTAGATAATAACACAGCTGGAAAGTGTTTGATAGTGATGCACAGATCATCCAGTTTATCTAGAATGAAGCTGAATTTTCATCAAGTATGCAAGTGACTTGCATACATGAAGCTATGGTGACCAAGTGATACAATAGCTGAAGAAAATAAGTTTCCTAAAGGGCTGGTCACCTTAGAGAAAATTTTCAGCCTGATGATGAGTTCAAGGGTGAAGAAAGATACATGTGTGTCATGTAAGAGGACTGCTCCTCCATTACTATTGTGCATGTGGGAAAGAGTTTTTGCTCAAGCAGGACTTGTGTGCATGAAGAAAAACAGGCCTTCATCTCTCTCTGTCAAAAATATAGTGATATTTTCTCATGGGAGTATGAAGACCTCAAAGGTTTTGATCCAAGTGTTGCTCAACACTCCATTGACCTTGATCTGGTATAAAGCCCCATTAGAGATAGAAACAGCTGCCAGTCAATCCAAAGATAGAGCCCCTCATGAGAAAGGAATTATCAAAACTCATTGAGGAAAAAAATTATTTTTCCTATCAAATACTCTACTTGGGTCACAAATTTGGTTCCAGTGCAAGAAGAATGGTGAAATCAGACTTTGTGTTGATTTAGAGATTTGAATAAGGCATCTCTAAAGGATCATTATCCTTTCCTTCAATGGAGAAGATTTTGCAGACCATGGCTGGTGTGTAGACATTCTCCATGCTAGATGGGTACTCAGGTTTCAACCAGATCTGGTCAAGGAAGAGGATCAATTCAAAACAACATTTACAACCAAATGGGGAACATATGCATATCAAAAATCCCTTTGGTCTATCAAATGTGGGTGCCACATTTCAGCATGCTATGGATATTTCCTTCAAAGGATACATTAATGAGTTCATCTTGGTTTACCTTGATGATATAACTATCTTCTCAAAGTAGAGCGTGGATCATATGGTGCACACCTAGAAAAAAGTCTTTGAGAGATGTAGAGAATTTGGGGTATCTCTTAACCCCAAGAAGTGTAATTTTGTGGTGGCACAGGGAAAGCTCTTGGGCCATGTGGTTTCAAAGGATGGCATCACAATTGATCTGAGTGCATTTCAGCCATCCTAGCTCTTTTCCCTTCCAAGTGCACACAAAAAGGCCCTACAGTCCTTCCTTGGAAAGATCAATTTTGTTAGGCATTTTATCCCTAACTTTGTAGGACTGGTTCGGCCCATCACCTTGATGCTCAAGAAGGACAAAGCCTTCAGATGGACAAATAGAAGGAAGAGAAAGCTTCAACAAGATCAAGCAAGAGATTTCTTGTGTGCCAACACTCATCAATCTAGATTATTCAAAGGATTTCATCCTTTATGCTTATGGCGTTGATGCAAGTATTGTTGTTGTCCTAACACAAGAAAATGAACAAGGGATGGAACAACCAGTGGCTTTCTTTAGCTAGACATTGAAGGATTATGAATTAAAATATAGTCACATGGAGAAACAAGTCTTTCCATCATGCATGCACTCAAGAAATTCAAAAGTATGCTCACCACCAATCATATCAAGGTGTTAGTCTCCCACTCTTTATTAGAGACTTCATCATGGGAGTAGAAATCAGTGAGAAAAGAGCATGATGGGTGACCAAAATCATGGAATATGATGTGACTATTAAGGCCACAAAGCTGGTAAGAGGTAGTGCACTCTACAAGAAGATTGTTGAGGATGCAAGATGAACTGAAGCTTCATTATTTTTGGATGAAGACCTTCCACATGTAGAACTTGAACAAATAATATAGACCCTAGCGTGCATGACTAGATGAAGGACATGATCACATTCCTTTTCGAGGGTGCATACCCTCCTGGTTTAAATAAAGCAAAGAGAAGACATCGAGGTTACAATCTATCCCTTATGTGTTGATTGATGGACTTCTCTTCAAAAGGAATCTTGATGGCATGTTGTTAAGATGTATCAATGGCATGTACAGACTGAAAAAGTGTTAGCAGAATTTCATGATGGATTCTCTGGTGGACACTTCTCTGCCAAAACTACAACAATGAAGATCATAATGGCATAGGTATCTTTTGGCCTACCCTATTTGTAGATGCACACAAGTGGGTCACAAAATGCAAGGAATGCACTTTCTTTGTAGGAAAGAAAATGATTGCAAAGTGCTTCCCCTCGACCAATCCAAGTGGATCAACCTTTTGTGTAATGGGGTCTTGACTTCATAGGCATGATCAATCCACCTTCAAGCACTAGACATAAATGGGTGTTGATAGCTACAAATTACTTCACCAGATGGACAGAAGTTTTCACGCTCAAGGAATCAACCGAGGCAGTCATCCTTGACTTTCTCGAAGGTATAGTCACAAGGTTTGGCATTCCTCAAACCATTATCTCTGATAATGCAAAGGCCTTCCTTGGTACTAAAATCACTGATTGGGCTCTAATCTGGGCATTTACCTAAAAACTTCTTCCAACTATTACCCTCAGGGAAATGGTCTAGTAGAATCAACAAACAAGAACCTGATCAAAATCATGAAGTGCATAATGAACATCAGCCAAAGACAGTGGCATACAAAGGTCTTGCATGTGCTGCTCTGGGAAGATAGAATCATAGTTAAAAAGGCAATAGGAACTTCACCTTACAAGCTTGTCTATGGAAAGGAGGCCCTTCCTTCCTTTGACACTAGAACTAAATTCATTGGCACTTGCCCAATAGCTAGAATTTGAAGGTGTGAGAAAGAGAAATCAGAATGGTAGAGCTGGTTAATCTTGAAGAACTCAAGGAACTCTGCCATGATTAAGCTAGAACAACATCAACAAGCAACAAAGAAATGGTTTGACAGAAAGGCTAGGCCTCAAGCTTTCAAATTTGGGGACTTGGTTCTAAAATGGGATGTTGACAAAGAGCTAAAGCCAGGGTGCCATTCAAAGTTTGATGCACTTTGGAGTGGCCCATACATCATCAGTTCCTATAAAGAAGCTAACTCTTTGAGTTAACTCATCTTGATGGAGCACACTACAAATCCCAATAAATGGGATCTATCTCAAACCCTTCCATTAAGTTTGTTACATCATGTTGTATATATTAGAGTAGTTTCAATTCCTCCAAGTGTGCTCCATGCACATTGTTTGTTTGTACATAGTTCTTTCCTCTCGTGTGCTTCTCTGCGCTCTCTTTTGTTGCTTCCAGAATGAACAATCTTCTCTCAGTAGTTGCAAGATTTAAACAGAGTCAAGAAATGATCCTCAAGTGACTACAAGGGTAGTTTCATGATTACATAAGTAGACTCCATGCCCAATGGATGCTTCAGAGCCACTGATCTTCTTTCATCTAGTAGAAGATGGCCCCAAAAGTCACCAAAACTATTATCCAAATATCTCTCCTAGTGATTTGGGTAACTTGCATACACATTCTAGCTCTAAGTTATTCATTACAATATTGCATGCACATGCTCAAGATCACTTGGCACATTCCCTTGGTCAAATTTTTCCTACACACCCCTTTTCTTTCTCTCCTTCCACCTCTCCTTGCACCCACCTTTTGTGCATTCACCTTCTTCCTATCATTCTTCTTCCCTTCCCATGTGCCTCACAACTCCCCTAAGTCCTGGCCCTTATGAATTTCCCCATGCCCATTACTTTGTAATAGTTACACCTTGACCATGTGTTCTCTGCTCACTAGTTTTCTTCATTTTTCCTGCATACCCTTACATCCTTACTTTGACTTCCCCCACATACATCGCACACGTGCCCCCTCTACACCTTCCTCTATTTTCTCCATGTGCCCTTCCCTCATGCCCTTCTATGCTAGATCATCTTTTGACATGCTTAAGTGTGTGCACACGTAAGTCAAATCAAAGCACACAACAATGGGTGTTGAATCCTTGTAACAAATCAATGATTGACACGTGGTAGAAATGACAAGTATTCACATAGTTGGCCATCATTTCAGCCAATCACATGTGCCACGTGTTTTTGTGTGTGCGATGATGAACTCTGACATCTTCTAAAAGCCATATATTTTTCTACAGAGCTTAGATCGGTGTGTGCCTGGACTTTAGAGAGATGCTTGACATCAACTATAGTGACTAGAAATTCAAATTCAAATTTTGGTGGATCTGGTAGGTGAGAAATGGGAAAACATCTTTTTGAGCATTGATGAGTAGATCTGATTGCTCCAACCACCCGATTTGATATGATCCTCCCTCCTTTTTCTTCAACATGTCAAATAGGCATGGGGAAGCATATTTCATAGATCTCCAGGATTTGTAGGCATTAAATGCTTCTTGTTGGTGGTTGTGTTTCAAATTCAGATTTTCCCCTCCTTCCCTTCTTCCTCCATGGATTCATCTATAAATGTAAGAGCAAGGCTCATTTTTATGTTGGACACTGGATCCTTACGCATTTTTCTAAGGACTCCATATTTTTTGTATTTTGAGTTTGCAAACCTCTATGTTTGGCTCTTGCATGTGGATATCGGCCTCCTTCATCATTATAATAGCTTTGTGCATTTCTGGAAGTAATAAAGCATTGTTTTGTGACTATTCTCTATCCTAACATGTTTGAATTCCTCCTTCTTTCCTTTTCTTTTGTGTTGTGTGTTGGTTGTGCTATTTTAGGTCCCTTGCAGTTCCATATCTAGTTGTGTTCCATGAAAATGATCTAGTGAATACGTGTTTTGTTATGCTACTCATGCCTAGCCTCCTTTCACACATTTCCCTTCATTCTCACTCAGAATAGATAGTGTTCATCCCTCTTTTCTAGTGCTATCACCTTTTAGTGTAGTTTCCTTTCATGTTATCCTTCTATCCCTGGTCCCTTGGCATTATTAGATTAGTTTTCCTTCCAAAGCACTAGGAGTAGTAATAGTAGTAGAAATAGATAGAGGAACCAGCCTTCTCCGAAGATCCATCCCAAGCTCGCAAGGTCCCATTCTAGTTTTCGTGCCAAGGTAAATTATTCTTCAAAGGTATGGAAGGTTTGTACTTGCAAATTTTGTGAGATTTTCTTGGTACAAACTCTAGTGAACAACTCTATAAGCTTAGTTTGAGGAAAATAGTATAACAGTCTGAACTGTTGTTACTTCCTCTTGAGCATTCAAGTGTTGATATATGATTTCTTCTGTAAAAAGGACGTGTTCCTTTGATTGTGAAGTCATGCTTGATATGGATTGTATCTTCTTTGCTCTTGAAGATCTTTGACTGAGCTAGGATATGCTTGGACTCTTTTATTTCTTTCATTTTTAGCACCTGATTTTAATCTGATTTCGGAATGAATTGTGGATTTACCCGTCTATATGACTCAGCCTTGGATTAGTGGCATTGATCCAAGAGATGTTTTAAGTTTATTCTGGATAAACAAAAATTATAGGCCTTACGAAGGTTCAGTAAGGTCTCGAATGTGTGGAATGAGCAATTCAGGAGTTAACTCAGGATGATCTTGTTAAATGAATTGGTTCCCGATATCGTAATATCAGGAAGCTCTTGATCTTGAGCCAGGTAATAAATTCAGATACATTTATACTACTAGCTTATTATCAGTGCTGGAATGAATCCTTTTCATGAATGTATATTTGTTCGTTCTTATACTGAACAATTCTAATTGTTAGACCTAGATTGGATTTATTAAGGTTAATAACCTATGGGTTGGATTAGTGTTAATCTAACCTAGCCCTAAGCTATAAGCTAAATGTTCCTAAGGTTAGCGACCTAGCACTAAGGAAGTTAGACTAAGTATCACCTTATGATCTAACCTATGTTTCTAACCTAACTAATGTTAGTGGAGGAAGGGGACCTATGAAGGGGTGCGAGCCATGGGCGGTAGTTTCTATGGCATTAAATGAGATGGATAAGTATGAAGGACAAGGATTTAGTGGAGGTTTCAAATGGCCATCGAGGCCAACGTGGCAGAGTCGCCAAATCTGGAAATGGTCTTCGGTTTGCATTTGTCCATCGCCAACTATGGCGGTCGGTGGCAATGGAGATTGAGCGGGAACTTCGGAGTTAATGCAATTAAGGAACTCAATTTCTGAGCATGGATCACTCGGGAAGGCATGCAAAATGGAAAATCGGTTATTTGTTTGGTTTTCCATGTGCTCCGCTTTTTCTCTCTGTTTGATCTTGGTTCTTCGAACCAGTCTACTTGGTGTTGCATGGCAACTATGAGAATAACTAGCTTTTTTCTCTGTCAAGGAAAGTTTATAAGGCATGGAAATAACAAATTATTGTTGTTGAATCTAACGTGGAAGAAGAGGAGAAGGCTCGAGCTCATTCAGAGGTCTTCTTCGGATTTTTAAGCGACATTACCAGGCATGATAGGCCCTGACTTTTAAAAACCTTGCTTTACTTCAAATGCTTTCATTAAAACAACTTTGTTCAAGTGATTTCAATTCAGTTGGTTGGAAGCATTGTTTTGGTTCTTTTCTGTGAAATTAGGAATCTTGGATTTTTAGAAGACCTTGAAGGAATAGTTTCTGTATTTAATCTTCCTTGTGGTTTCGCTTCGTTTGAGACCGGCTGTACTTTTATGGTTGTTGAATCTTGTTGGATCTTGCTATAATACTTTAAGTTACTTCTGGTTGGATAACTTGCTGTGTTTATACTACTTGAATGCGACTTTTGTAGAAGTCCTCCCTGTGTTGCAATTTTTGGGATATAATCCGTTGAAAGTTTGCAAGGAATATCTACGAAAATGACTCTGTGGAGTCCTTGGAATGTTTCGTATATTTTGGACTTCTGTAGAAGTCATGATTGTGAATACTTATTAGTTAGACTCAGTTGGAGTCCTTGAAAAGTAACTGGTATTACGACTTCTGTTGCTTTGTTATGAATATTGTTGCTTAGCAGTGAATATCGTTGGTACAGACTCAGTTGGAGTTCTTTTTATGTTTCGTATGTTTCATCTTCTGCTTAAGCTTAGTTTCGAATGCTGATGTTTAGTTGAGATTACTTAAGATATTGATTCAGTTGGAGTCCTTGATATGTATCTTGAATTACGACTTTTGTAGAAGTTTAGTTGTGTAGACTGTTGGTTTGATTCAGTGGAGTCCTTGAAACGTATATTATGTTTTTTTTTTTAAACTTCTGTAGAAGTTTTGCTGTGAATACTATTGGGATTCTTGAATTGTTGTCGCATGAAATCAACTTCAATCTAAGCCTTGTTTATGAGCATTAGTTGTATGTGATACTGTTGGAGATCTTGATATGTTGCGAGTTGGCTCGATTCTCGATTTAAACCCTCGTTGTGCATGCATATCGTTCAGACTCCTTCTTAACATTCTTGTGTTCCTTTCTGTTCGCTTCTGTGGAAATTAAAGGAAGGGTTTTCTTTACAAACTTTACTCGGTTTGAGACCCTGTTGTATTCTCGTAGTAGCTTGGCTTAGGATGAAACTTTGAGGAAAATACTGATATGGAATTTCAGCTTCTGTGAAGACCTTGTTGTGATTATTTTTCTTGAAAACGGCTTCCAATATAAGTCATGGCTGTATTATCATAAGGATTTGTTTCAGTTGAATGAAGCTATGCATGTTTGTGTTAGATTCAGTGTGAATGTCACTATATATGCATATGGAAACATCATTTGTTTTAATGTTATCTAGCCTCTTGTTTGACTATGATAAAGAGGTTATTCTTTTTTATTTTGGCTTTTGATTTAAGTCCTTGCTTTGTGTTATAGTAGGGATTAGATTGAGTTGTATGTTGCTGAGTGTTTCGACTCAGTGGGATTGTTGTTGTGTTTGTGCATGGTTACGTCTTCTGTTATTGTGATTATCTAGTCTTGTGCTTGACTGAGATAAAGAGTTAATAGTTGTGCCTTGACAAGCGATGGCATTGGATATTTTCTCGTTTGTTGAATAATATGGAAAGCTATGTTGAGTCTATTTGTTGGATTATTTATTACTGCCTTGCCATGAGGGCTATTGTATTGCTCAGTAAGCTACAGGTAATTTTTATATTTGAATTTTGACAAACTGTAGTTCTTCCTGTGGTCTCGACTGGCTTAGTCGCATGCGTATAATGTGAATGCATTACTCTTGAGAGGACGGTACAGTCATGAGCATGATTGGAAGGGAAATCTGAATGTCTCGGTTTCTTTCTCTTCTGCTGTAAAGTATATGTTGATATATTTATATTTAACTGTTGGAATTGTTTAAACATACTGATGGATTCATGAATTGTTAGGATATTCATTTTTTTGTTGAATGTAATGGTCTGTCGGATGTTTGTTGTCCTTGGGATTTAGATGGATAGTTGTTTTGGATACATTTGTTCTTCTTGGTCACTAATATTTATGAAGAAATATCTGAAAAGTATCTAGGACTATTTAGTAACTATAATATGAGTTACGCGTTTATAGTCATGTTTGAATTACAAAAGAGCATAGTCTGAAATATGTTTACATGTTTGGTGAAATGATTTCATTTAAACAGGTTGTTTAATGAAAACAATTGGTGGATTGCAATTGTTTTAAGAATTAGTGCTTATCATGCTCAGTTCACCGAACTGACCCATGTTGACAATTTTTGCAGATGATTGCCATATGTGGTAAAGGCACGTAGATCTGATATGATGTTCAGATTGTTTAATTTGGTTTTATGATGAAATCCAACTTGTTTCTCTGAATGTACTACTTGAAGAAAGATGTTCTTTTGCTGCCAAGTATTGTATCAAATATGTTGAAGGCATAGAATGTATTTGATTAACTTAGAAATTAATGTAATGAGGTATTTGTTACTTATGTGTTTGCCTTCGTATCTTGATGGATTGATCTTCTTCGGTTCGAATGATTTTAAGTGCATTTTTACTATAGTATACCATGGAGATATTTGGGTTTTTCTAAGTAAACATTGCAAGGATTATGTGATTGAATTCTTGTAAATATTAGTAGTTTTGTTATGTTCTATCTAAAGCTAATATGAAATTAGTTCACTGTCTTTCGAGTAGCTAAGGGTAAAATAAACCTTAACAGGAAGCTGAACGAGAAGAGTAATTTATCACTCCCTAACCTTGAACAAAGTCAAGACAGTGTATTATTTGATTTTAATTCACTATATCTTAATACTAATAAGTAAGATATATTTCAGTTTTGAGAACTGATATAAACCCTAAAGAGTATGGTTAGCAACCTTATGAGAAGACTTTGGGCTACTGCCCAATTTCGTTGATTTAAATTAATGTACATCAATGAACTCCTTAATGAAACCTCAAGCCTTATTAATTTCTCTTGTGAAATGGGTCTTAATAAGAAAGGCAATTCTAAGGTAAGGAACCCAGGGGATGGGAAAAGACTACCCAAAAAGGAGCGTTTTTAAGTATAACTTTATCTCAACGTAGGTAACACCTTAAAGTTAAGTAGATCTTTTCGAGGTGGTTTTGGAAGGTTGATGGCACAAGTCAACTACAGGGTTGTACCCACGAGAAGATTAGGATCTTCTCGAAGATACAACAATGCAGGTGACTTATGGCGACACCCTTCGCATTGATCGTTAAGATTTACACCTTAAACTTGAACAAGTTTTACTCTGGGACTGATTAGGAATGTGGTCATGTTATAAGGCTGCCCCAGGAGACTCGGGGTATCTTGACACACTGGGTTAACTAGGGTTGACCCAGTATGTCAGCATATCCCTAGTCCCCAGGAGCATCCTTATAACGTTGTCATTTTACTAATCCGTTCCTGAGTGAATAACTTGGGGCAGGAGAGACTGACAGAAGTCAGTATAAGACATTCTACATAACATAGGAATGGGGTAAAGGACGTATTCCAGATTGACGAGTATGCCGTCAAGGAGTACGAGACATAAGCAGTATGTTTCAAATCTTTGGCCAAAGTATCGCAAGTTGTTGATTGCGTTGTCCTATGTCACCTAGTCTAAGGGACGAGATGCTGATGAATAATGGTAATAATTATTCAGATAGGTTCCTTGGACAGAGCATTCTGAATCCTAGATTAGGGAAGAGAACTGCAAGAGTGATGTGTTAAAATAAAAATGCCAACTCTTGATACTCATGAATAGATCGGTAGATTACCGAGTCATGGAATGAATAGATCGGAGGTACTCCGAGTCATTACAGCTGCATATGGTTATCTGTTATAAGAATGGTTGTTTTGATTTGTGAGTTCTAAATTATGTATTTAGAACTAGGAAGCATTTATCAAAAAAAAAAAAAAATTTACTTGTTCTAATGTACTAAAATGGGGATGTTACAAATAGAATGTTAGCTTGTTGATGAGGCTCACAAAGAAGTGAACAAATCTGACTCGACTCTTCGTCGTATTGTCACATTGAGTACAAGTCAGTCATAGTGACCTTCTTGACGATATTGATTGAAAAATGATCCAGGAAGGCTTGAGCCACTTGATCAAATGATTAAATAGAATGTCAAGGAAAACCACTATAACATTCTAACGAAGGTCATGTTAAGGATATCGGGAATGTTCATAAGAGTAAAGCATCATCATGGGAAATTAGATAACACCCATGTTTGAAAGACCGCAAGTGTTGCTACTGGTATTCTTTCTTTGTTAAACCATTAAATTTGGGCATTTCCCAATGCGCAGGGTATGGGTGAATGGGAATAGATAGATGGATGGGCTCATTGCATATTTCATCATAGGTTAAGGAGTTGTGAGAGCCAAAAACTAATGCTTCTAATGTTTGCATATTTTCCATCATCATCTTAATAAGGTCGTTGGTGGGTTGTGACGATTGGGCACCCCCGTAATATAGGAGGTTGATTATGGATGTATGATAACATCCCAGTATATGGTGGTTCTGAGTATGAGAACTATGAAGGGGGAATAGATGCAGGAGAAAGGTATCCTAAATAGGAAATAGACAAGATTGGGGGTTGTTGGTGATATGTATAAGTAGGTGGGGTAGTTGTAATAACTCTTGTGGTAATTGGGGGTAGGGATCGGGATAGAAAGAATGAGGTTTTGGAATGGGGTATGGGTTTCAACACCATGGGTGGTTGCGATGTAACTGGTACATATGAGGTAAAGGGTGTAGATGGGGCTATGCTTAAGGTAGTTGACAAAGGAATAGTTGACACCGTAGGTGCGAAATATGTCGTAGGTGTAATAGTTATAGAAGATGTGGGGTCCAGTTGAGACACCATAGTTGGTAAGGTGGATGAAGGTAATGCCGAGCTAGTGGTAGCTAACATGGAAGTGGGGGTGAGGGCAGGAGGGATAGACATGGGCATGTCATATACCAACTATCTTGATGAGTCCCGGGTAGATGAGTGGGTGAGATAGTGTTGTAGGGCAGCGGGATTCTAGTCAAGGAGTCTTGTGAACTCCTCATCGCCAATACTAATAGTAATGGGCTGAGTTGGATCCATAGGTGACTTGATGGAAGTCGCAATGGGATAGGTAGAAGTGGATGAAGGCTAGCGTGAAACATAAGGGTGTTGGCTTGGCTATGAGTCAAAACCATGTGAGTTAGCATAAACCTAGTAATTTATTCTCTGTAAATGACACAGAAAAACAACATAAATGGAGAAAAAATAAATTCTGGGATGTTAAACTAGTCGTTATTTTATTTAAAAATAAATACAAAGGAACTGACAGTAGTTGGGGTAGCTGATCTTTGGTGAAAGGGTGACCAATATCGATTCTTGTGGGAAATCAACAATTTTACAAATGAGGCAAAAATCGATGAAAATGAAGTAAAGAAATTGTATTTGATTGTGATTTTAAAATTTTGGGGGTATGATGATGTCCTAAGAACTCCAAAAAGAATAGAAGATGTGATGAGTGTTGTTTTTGGTAAAATTGACCAAAAATATAGAAACCCACAAAAATTAAGTAAACTGATCATGGTCGGATATAAAGTGACGATGGTCGATGGATTGATGCTTAGTCACTTTGTGAATTTTGAAAAAAAAAAACAAAAATGAAGAAAATTTGATTTTGTGAATTAAGTCAGATGGAATATCAACCCAGAAATTTGAGTATGATAGTAATGGACCTTGACACACTCAGAAATAGTCGAATACACCAACTATGATGGTGGAGTGTGAAAGGAAGAAGAAAATGAAGAATGTGACCTCACAACTCAAGAAAAAGCTAAGAAAAACATGAAATCCTATAAGTGAAATTTTATGTTTTAGCTTATGTTATTTAAGACTGACTTGTGTACAGAATAGAGTTTTGGTTGGAAAGGTTTCCTATGAAGAGGCAAGATCTAAGGGTGGTTTCAAGTTATGTTTTGGTGGGGGTGGTCCTTTCTCTGAGTTAAAGACTGGACAAAGAAACTAGTTGGGTGCCCACTGTCAATCCTCTGATTGTGTGATCATTGACAGCTTCTTCCATGTAAGGTGTTGTTTAAGAATATGTGTAAATTTATATTTGTGCAGTTTGGAAAAGAGAGAGAAGAGAAAGTGCTCTACAATTCAATTATGTCAACCATTAGTTGGGCATGACTTCCAGTGTATAGGTTGCCCTCAGTTTTAATGTGAGCTAAAAATTCAAGCATAGAAGTATGAAATGCAAGTATTTTAGAACCCAAATTGAAATGTTATATTCAATGTAAACAAAGAGTGAATAGGAAAGAGAATTAATTTCATTAATGCAATGCAATAAGAAAAAGAATGATTCTTTTTAGTCCTAAAATACAAATGTCACTGAGACAAATAGAAGAAAGAGAAGATTTCTAGGGAGAGAATTTAATGTTAACTTCCTTTTGAAAAGAAACAAACATACAACAGTTCCCTAAGAATGAATAAATGCAAGGAAGCTCGGATGGGTCCCACTGGGTGTGCCAAAATGTTTCACCGGATTATTAATAAATTAATAAAGCAGATAAGGGGTGATAGGCCAAGGAGGAATACATGTTGTGATGTTGGTTGAAGGTTGTGTGAACGTTCTGATTTCTTGATCCAAGTTGACTATGAGAACTTCCTTTTGTCTAGGAGGAACTAATCAGTAAATGGAAAACAATACCACGAGATAGAATTAAACAAAACACTCGAGTGGAATTCCTAGCAGGAGATAGATTCGGGAAGCGTGATGCTTTCTTAATAGGCTTTCAATCCACTTTTATATAATAGTATTATATTTTTGCCCTAACGTAGCTTTCCAGACATACGAGACCAATTTCAATCAGGATGCAACCAACAACAGTTTATCTATGACTAATACCAGCTTAGGGATAACTGATCTCGATTTTCTATGGGAATGGTAAAATATCATAAAAATTATTCAGGTTCTCTCGTGTCTACACATAAAGATGGGGAGGTCTATGGAGAGGTTTCAGGTAGATTATCTGACTTAGGTGAGGCTTTTGTGAGGTTTTTTTGGGGTGTTAAGGTCAATTTAGTAAACACCGACATGATATATAAGAATCGATGTTTTTCTCGGTGGTCGATGATGTCGGTGAAGGGAGAACCAATGATGGTTACGATGAATTGGTGTCGGTAGGGAAAATTTGGAGAAAGATGATTAAATAGTGGTTTTGGGATTCTATGTGATTGTGCATACAATGGAGGGGGACCTGGTTGGGTTTGTGATAAGGTGATAAAAATCATAAATGTGTAAAATATTAGGAATAAAGATCTCGAAAGGTTGTGGTGGTTGGATAGAGATATGGGATGGAAAGTGAGGATGGTAGAATATATGGAATAATAATTTCTAATAACAAGATGATAAAGAACCTAATTTGTAAGTACAAAAATGATACATAATCGGATGCACTTACGTGTTCCTACAAGATTTGTGGGTGAAGGAAGGTGATGGTTGATCTGTGAACCTGGTGGTTAGTGCCATGCTAGTGCTTCCCGAGCATCATCGTGAATTCCAATGCCTTCAAATCAGATCTGGTACTTTCTTAGGCCTTTGGCTGGATGTATTTTGTTGTCTAGATCTTTGAGAAAACTTTTGTTCATGTTTGAATTCAGATAGCTCTCCCAAAACTCAAATTAACCAAACCGGGAAAAAGGTTTCCAAATTGTATATATGGTGACCGATGATGATCAATGTGATAGGAATTGGTTGAGGGTTAACTGAAATCGGTTAAGGAGGGATATCCTAGGTTTACAAAAATAGCAGATCTTGGCTATTTTTGGTGAGCTTTTCATGTTGGTCCAGCTTCTAAAGTGGTGGTTAATGCTTAGATAAGCGGGCATGCTTTGTTGAAGAAATAATAATAATTTAATGTTAGGGTTAGACTAAGTCTCAAGTGGTTAGGATAAGTGGAGACTGAGTCTTAGTTAATTAATAGGCTAAGAACAAGTCCATGGTGAGGTGTCTAGGTGATGTGGCTGGGTGATGTGGCTAGGTGAGGTGTAAATTAATTTAATTAAAGTAATTAAATTAATAAATTATGTGAGGATGGGTATTAATTCAATTTTAAGTAACTAAATTACTATGAATATGTGGTAAAGAGGTCATGGTTAGGTTAACATGTCAGGCTGACTACTCGAAAGAGGACACAAGGGAGTGTGACCCAAATTTTGTGTCTATAGTAGCAAAAGCAATGCTCTCTATCTTTAGGCTACTATAATCCACCCCCAGATCAATTTTATGATGAAAATCAGTTTGAGTATGCATATCTACATGAGAAATATGTAAATCAGTTTGGTCATCCACCAAACTTTGGAGCTGTTGAAGAACAAGAATATGCAGTTCTGGAGGCTATCCTACACCTGAAGAAGACTACTTGCAAAAAAGGTTCAAGAGTTGGAGTATAGCATGGTGCAAATAAGGATTAAGGAAATGACAAATACATCCCAAATTGGTTTTAGAATTCCATACCCCTAGACTAGCTCTATACTAGGTGAGTTTAATCCTCATCAAAAGCTCCATTGGATAACTACAACACTGCTTGAAATTGGAAAATGGATTAAGAAGAGAGAAGCTTATGAATATAATGATATTCAATCATGTTAATGCAAAACCCCTACATTACCACCTCACAGCCCTCTTCCCATGCCTCCATCCATGAAATCTCAACTTGAACCCCATTATCCTAACTTTCTAGTTGTTACCCCCATTGTGGAATTCACTTCTCCATCTCCTATTCTTCCATCTCATCTTGAATTTTTTCCCTTTTCCCTTCTAAAATTATTTCCCCTCAACCAATACAAGATTTTACACCTCTTCCACCACCTCCAACCATGAAGAAATCTATTCAATCCCAACCCACCCATCCTCTTACATTCCCAAATCCATTCCGGGAGGTGCAAAATCAAAAAATTAGCAAAGGGAAGGATATGATTAAGGAGCCTAACAAAGATGAGCTTGTGAGGAATTCGAAAGAACGGGATGAAAGACTCAAGATCAAGCTAATTCTAATCATGAATAAGCCATCCTTAGAGGTTGAAGTTTAATAATAGGTGGTGAAGACTAAATGTACATAAGAACAAGAACAAGTAGATGATGACCAGCAGTCTATCATGCCTCGAATGCAGTGTGCATATTGGATCTATGTTCATGGAAACTATTGAATCATTGCAATTAGAACTATCATTGGAAGAAATTAAATTAGCTCGAATCCACAAGAGGAAGAAAATGTTCAGACAAATGAAGAAAAGATTCCAAATGTGAAAAAACTTACAAATGAATTTAATGATCCTCACCTTCTTACATGTCACGAACTTGAAATACTTTTAGAGAGTTCGCATTAGTCCACTAAGGTCATCATCACATATTATAGCTAGTCACCAAGAGCTTCATGCTATGGAGGAAACCATGTAAATTCAGAGGTCTTAAATATAGAATAGGCTATACAAGAGTTTTCAAATCCTTCTCCCGCTCCACTCTCTCAAAATTATGGTTTCGAGGATGAGTTTGAGTTTTCAAGTTTTATCTTCAAGGATGAATATAATCATGGTGAGCAAAATGCCAATCCATAGGATACCATAAAGGAGGAAGAACCCTTCTCAAAATTGTAAAATGAAGAGGCAAGTTAGTTATCGACTTGGAGGAATGCTTTAATGGGGAGGAGCCCTTACAAATTGTCGGCTTTTCTACCCCGCCACCTACCTTCCAACATGAGAATTCTCTTGCCATGGAAGGAAACATTCAAGAACAACCTACAATTTCAAACAACCCTCTTGAATCAAGATTGGAGGAATTGAATCTTCCATGTCTCTCATTGAATGAAGAAGAAGAGGAGCACATGGGAGAAACTAAGTCAAATTAAAAAAACTTGAATGGAGATGACATCATTGAGATTTTCTTTCTCTCAATGATGGAACATGATTTAGTTGATGAACCTGTGATGGAGAAGAATATACTTGAAGATTTATTTGTCCATAACAGTCCTCAAGAGTAGAAAATGAAAACGTTTACCTTTCAAATTTCATGTTGGATGAGGAGATTAAATATGCAGGTCAATTTTTTCTTCAAAAAAAAGAGGGGAAACTCATAGGTGACGATAAAACTTCAAACACTTAGAGGATCCAAATAATCCCAAGTTGTTATAGGTTGAGGAGGAGATTCTTATTTCCAAGGAAGGATAAGAGGATGAGGATGACATTAATTCCATACCATTCATCAAAGTAGAACATCAGTTGTTTGTAGATGAGAAACAAGAGGAAAATCATCTCATGTAAAGTTGCCTTTTCTAGGAATTTCTGTAGGTAGACTTCCTTATTGAAGTTGAGGCTCAAAGTAGTGGGAAAATTCAATAGATCTGACCATGTCCCATCAAATACCTTGCTTCATTGAAAAAAAAGGAGGATATATCACTTGGTAATGATTATCTCTTAACATGAGGGAGAATCTCAATGCACCAAGGGTTAGCACCAAATCATCTATAACCCAAAAGGTGATCATTTTGGGGAGGTACTTTATTTGTTTGTTTTTATTCTTTGGCTAGTTGGGTGGAAAATTTCTTATGTGTTAGTATTTCTCATGAACATGATCATTTCCATTGTCAAATCAGTTGCATGGTCCCAAATTTTAAGGAAAGCGAGTTACTTTTCCTTACAAAGTGTCGGGTTTCATTTGAAGTTTTCCTTTCTTTTGGTTAGTGTAGGGTAGGAGTAGGTTTGCTTTCCGTAGAAAAAAATTTGTATGTGCACTCTACATGTCCCACTTGGGGCATGTATGATCTTGTCCTTGTACATAGTTTTTGTTCATGTTTGCTCCAGATATTGCACCATATTTTTAGGTAAGGAAGAATATTGTAATAGAAGGCTCAAAGTTGTAGGGAATAGTTAAAATATTCAAGAAATTTCAAATATAGAGCATATAAATCAGATTAGGGATGAGTTTCAATTATTTCCATTCTCATGTTCCTTTAGGTCAATTAAATTTGAGCTTCAGGTGCCACATGTAAATCAGCTGAATTAGAGAAAATGAGCGTCCATCCTCAATTTACGTAATGTTCCCTAGATTTGAAGTAGAACATCAACCTCAAATCCTTATTCAATTCCTTTCAATTGTAGATATTATGGATTTTTAGGGAGAACCAACCTTCAACAAGCGAAGGTCAGAGCATATAAAAAAGCTAAAAAAATTCAGTTTTAACATGTAGTCCCAATTTTCTTCCCAGAATAACATAGTTCCTAATCTCTGCAGTTTCCATAATCTCTAGGAAATAATCCATCATTGATTTTTGTCAATAATCCAATTTTGGGATAGTTTTACGTTTTCAATATCAGTCCCAATAGATAATCCGCAGAGAGGGAGGATGAAAATTCTAAATTTAAGACAATTTTCCACTCTCACAAAAATCTTGTAAGTGAGATGGTCAATCCAGACAGTCCACATTCACTAGTGTTTAAGCAGTTTCAGAGGAAAACTCGAAGGTTTGGGTAAGTTTTATACTATTAGTTATGACTCCATTTACAATAGAGGCTTCGGGATACTGGTCAACCACATCTAGCAGACAGATGTCCCCATGAGTCACCAAAATTGTTATCCATTTCTACCCCAGGAAAAATGGACCATAGGGAAAGAACAGATCCAAGCACTTTGGACATGGCCTTCATAGGATAATCTAGGGTTTACAGGAAATTTTCATGTTCAAGAAGCATCTATAGTGTTCCGAGAAGGTATGAAAGCATTCAAATCATTTATCCTCTTCTAGGTTTTGAGAGGATCTAGAGCTTAACTAGCATCATAAATTAGGCCCCAAGGCCCCACTTTCGGTCCAAAATGATAAAAAAAAGTCACAAAATGAATAGTGGATCCAAATTCATCTCATTTTATCTTCTATGGATCTCTAGAATATAGAAAATTTAAAATAAAATCCAAAATTTTAGGACAAAATTGAGAAAAATAGCCAAATGGGCCATTAAGCAAAATATCTCATCTAGTAGCTCAAAGATGCATGCATGAAGGATGTTGGTTGAAATGAGATAGGCATAGCTCATCGAGTATAAAGTAGGGATGAATCAGTTGAGGTAAGGGTGAGGTGCTCACCAAAGTTGTAGGGTGCACATGTATGTAGCTTAGATCGAGCTCATTGGGAGCCATGACAAAAGCTAGCACAGAGAGAAGCCCGGGGAACTCATAAAAGTGCTCTGGGTTGCATGGCAATGTAGAGGCAGAGATCTCAAGGGACCAATCTAGAGAATATGTGTTTAGGGTTGACCCAACGTGTAGAGGATGATGTAGTGGGTGTAGGGGGATGAATGAATGGCAAGCCATTTTTGGAGGTTGGCTTGGGAGTAATTTGGTTATTGATGTTGGGCTCACACCACCTGTGTCCATGTAAAAATGGAAAATCTCGGGATCAAGCTCAAATAGGCATGGTGATTAGAGATTTGTCATAAAATAATATGGATACGAGGAAAGTGCTTGGTCCATGTGCTCGATTGGCATGAGGAGGTAGGCTTGAGCTATTTTAGTGTAGCTCGAGTTCACTTTTTGAGGTCAGCATGTTTCATACATCATAGTTTTTGGGAAGCTAGATAAATGACATCACGAGAGGTCTAATGTACACACCTAAAGTTTGACTTAGTGAGGTGAGTCATTATTTTGGAATTCAACCCAAGTTTGGAGTCAAGAATCTCACCGCATTGGATTTTCGTAGTTTCGTGTTTTAGAGTTCTAAGGGTAAGTTGGTGAAGTGCATCATGTAATCCAAAAATTTGATGCCGAAGTGTGATGGGAAATTTGTTTTCAGATTTTATAAGGAGGATCTTTCAGATTTTGGAACTCGTATGTGTCGGAATTTTCGTGAGGTCATCAAGGTGGCGCTACCAATGCGGGTCAAGGTGGTTTCAAAGGTGTGTGTCGAGTCATTGGAAAAGTCACTAGGGGGTTGGTGGTATTAATGCAATGATCCCGCCCAATGTAAGAAAGGAAGAATGTCACCTGGGAATCCCAACATGGTGTCCGAGCAAGTGGTCAATGTGATAAATGAGGTACCCAAATGATGTTGAGCATAACATGGGGAGATGAACCCGAAGCTCACCGAGGTATTTCCGGTGTGTTCAACTAAATCAAGTGGCAGGGTATTTTCGGATCCAAGTAATATTTTCAAAGGAGCTCGTTTCAACTATGAAGTGAAGATTTGGAGAGAAGGCCAACTCGCCAAGTGGTAGGAAAGCTAGCTAGCAAGTTTGCCACCCAATTAACTCAAAATCCCTCGGATACAAATTTCACCCAAGGAGGTCCCACCAATGATGCAAGATCCATCATGAACAATATTAAATATTATTTTAATGAAAATTTAAGGAAAAATATAAATGGAAGCATGGTGAAGGTTTCTTTAGGTGCAAGTAATGATGAAAGTAAGCATGGGGTGTAGTAGGAGAGTATGGGCAAAGTGGCATGGCTCACTTGATATGCTATAATCATGCCTAATATTTAAGGAAATTATCCCTCCTCTCTCTTTATGACTCTTATTTTCTATAAAATGTAAAGGGATGCATATTATAAAGGGTTATAAATTTTTATCCCCTTTCTCCCTCTTTCTCTCAGCTAATTTGTTATGAATTTGGGGCTTCAAGTCTTCTTTCTGAGCATTGTAATAGCAATTCTTTCCTCTCATTGTTGTAATGATGTATTGTGCATATTCTTGGAGCAATAAAAATGAGGTTTTGTGGTTAATTTTCTATCCTTGCATTATTATTTTTTTCTTTCCTTTGCCTCTCTTCATGTTTCTAGGTATATTGTGTAACCTTTTGTTGTTCCTTACAGGCTTGGAAGTTATTGTGCTTAATTGGAATGGTGTATTGTGTGTAATATGGTTTTTATACTTGTCTATCCTCTCCTTTTTCATCTTTCTCCATTTGTAGGTTGGAACTGTCTAACAACCCCTTTTCTTGGTGTTATCACCACTTCTAGTGTAGGATTTCCTTGTTTCATGTAATCTCTCTCTTTATGTCTCCTTGGAAGTGTTAAGATAGGTTTAGTTAGGTGTTTTTATTTCATTAGGAGTATTTGAAGCATAGGATTAGGAATAGGAATCCATCCTTCTCTAGAGGTCCATCTCAATCCTATAAGTACCACAACTTGAGATATGGTACCCATGTTACCCAATCACATTGAATGCCTCAATCACAAAATCTAACAATTTAGGGGGTGTTGTGATTTGGTGATAAGAGAGTGATCTCGCCAAAGTAATTTAGGAAGGTGAAATATGTTTTTCTATGTTTATCATATTATTTTGAAGGTTTAGTACTATTTCAGGTGTTGATCTATTTTTGGTGTAAGGGTGATTGTACTTATAATTTTAGCAATTTTTAATAAATCCATTCATATGAACCCAGAGACGTAAGCTTGCATGCCGAACTCCGTTATCAAGTTTTTGGCATCATTTTTACACTAATTACTTTCTTATTTATGATTTCATTTCCACATTTTAATCAGTAATTTTAAATCAAAATTTACATATTAAAAATCAATAACAACATCTTGGATAAATTGGTAAATTTTTAGTATTATGTTGGATGGATCTGATCAAACAGTGAATGAAAAATCAGTTTCGAACGAGTTATAAAATCAGATTTGTGTCCATTTTTAATGGATCAATTAGAGTCCTAAAATTAATTAATTTTAATCTGGGTAAAAATTATTTTAGTGGAGGTAAGTTCTGTTATGTTTATAGATCAGTCTTACCAGAATTTAACATACTTGAACCTTGTTATTTTATTTTCTTCTCTTAATTATCAGTAAAGGAAATCATGACATTTGTCAAAAATCAAACCATTTTCACTTTTCTTCATGAAGTATAGGCACCACTTGACCCCTTAATCTATACTTTAGAGAACCCAACTTACTCTCCCAATGAAAAAATTCTTTACAGACCATGCTCCCGAGGATCTCAAAGATTACAATCGACAAAGTTCACAAACACCATTGACTAGCCCATAGATTACACATTAGGAATAAAATGTGACAAACCACACTCAGAACCATGACAATTATTTGAGGGTTATCATGGGCATTTCTTGTTTCAAAAGGCATCCAAATAACTTCTTACTCACTACTACTTTTCTTTTCTTCACATTTTATCTTATCAAGAAGCAATGACACATCTCAAACCCTTATTTAAAACATCATCTTCACTTTATACTTATAGGTCTTTATATCACAATTTATTAACCTGATGAAAGTATTACTTATAATTTTCTAATGTATTCTATATATGAGCATTTAACTTAACCACTTTCTAGTTCTCAACCCTTTGTATATTGTATAATCTAAACTCATACTTTTAAGGCTCCTAAGGGCTTCATGAGCACTTTTACCTTCTTTGTATCTTGAGATATCTTTGTACATACCTACAAAGATAACTATAGATGCTCAATACACAAGTTTGATTTATCAACTAGTAGCATCTTAATCCTCTAACATGCTTTCACTTGAACTTTCCATACGCATTCACATTGTTTCCTTGCTCACTCACTATACATCACATCGTATCATTCTTCATATCATACACAACATGGATTTTGACATAAAACCCGATCTTAACAACACATACCTCATAATTTTATGGTTTTCCTGAATCAAACTAGATTATTTGACTCAACCCTAGGGACCAACTTTGGTAGCTTGGAAAGCATCATTTCTTTATTTCTTAGAATTAAGTGTGACATTCCACGGTTTACAAGAATCGTTAGGTTTTCAAATTAGAAGGAAGAATGTATGGTCATACCTTCATGCCTTGTGTACCATGATACTGAAACATTCCATACTACTATCTTGACTTGCATGATCTACCTAGGTCTTCTTGTTTTGAATGCTCACCGATAAGACTTCACCACCTCTATAAAGATATTTTTGCACCTAAAGATTTGTATTTCACAATCTTAGCACTTGCATCACTAATATAATCATGAGGACATTAGCTTTGAGGATTCAAATTAAGTTATACATACCTTAAAAATACTCATTCCAGACATATATCCTTAAGCCATGATTCTATAGACCAAAATGTGCCCATAATTTATTCAATAACATGCATGTATGGATCATACAATCACTGTTTCACCTTGATACATAAATTGTAGCATAAAATTTTGTACTTCTTGATATGGATTGTACAACTCCTAAATTTTTTTCTTTGTTTCTTAGACCAATCTCGAGAGTGTATCACCTAAATGAAACCTTGTACCACTGATTTCATAACGTAGTCACTTGATAAATTTATACCCTCTCATGGTTGTGGACATCTTCAAGGCTTTGGATGTTTAATGTACTAGTAATGACTTCCTCTTACACCTTTAATGCTCTACAACAAACAATGAAACCTTTTACTTGCTCCTAAGACATCCCTTTAAATAATTTCTCTTGTGTTCAAACTTGAGACACATGTCTCTACGTCAAAACCACATATTACCATTCTAAAGACTTAGAGAACCCTTAATATCATGACTAAGAAAAATTTATGAACTTCACAACTTTGTTCAACCTAAAGAGACTTTGAAGACAATTTAAATACTTGAATGTATCAAATACCTTGTCATTATGCATGACTTTTCAACTTGTAAAAACTCTCTTAGACACATCTCTGTCTAGATCTCAAACATACTTTAACTCATTTGATCTATGGCTTTATTACTCTTTGCATATTTTCAACATTTTGTTGACTGATAGTCAGAAAATGTATATAATCCTGAGAAATGATTTATTTTCCACTCTTAAAACATCCTTTGTGCATTTTTAAGACTTAACCTTCCACCTACCTATAAATTTATCACATACGACTCAATTCATCTTCTCATAACTTCATACCATGTAGCTATCCTTTGTGTTCTCTCATATGCCTCCAAAACTTGATGTCCTACCCGGGATGACTATACATCCTTTAAAACACACACTAAGTAACACCATGACTTGTCATGACCTTTATTATAAACTGAATGACTTGCACCCTTGAGTTTGATGGATATTTCTTGACTTATTTACCTTTAGAAATCATGTAGCTATCATTTATGACTCTTATTGTCACATCATAGACTCTGTCACAACCTAGTAGGAATCAAATGCACTTTCATAGAATCATATCACCACTTGTAGGTCCTCAAGAAGGCCAATACCATATTCACTATAAGATAACTACAATATACCTCTTAAACCCTATATTTTTCCATTGATGTCCTTCACAAAACTTCATTCTACTCTCTCGTAGTATCTTATGTCCTCTTAGAAACATATTTATACCTCCTTTAATGTCAAATGGACATGATTGATCAAGTATCATTTCAATTTATGGATCTTCTTGATATTTTCATTGATCAACACATGAAGAAATCATCTTTGCAGCATCTAGACCTTATACACATATGACTGATACTTATATTGACAGGCATGACACCTTTTGACTAAAGACCTACCGATACATGACCTAGAATTCACCAATATAAACCCATGCACATTGGCACATCACTCATCCTAGACTGAGAGCTCACCCAAAGTGCAAAAAGGTACTAGGACCCTCTTTAGGGTTTCTATTGTATTATGTTAGCATGATGAAGACTTAAGGCATTTGGATCTATGACTAATATATCATTCTATAGTGCATATTCAGATCTAGATCTAGAAAATAACAGACTTAAAAGAGAACCATGATGAAATCAATCGTGTAACACTAAACTATAACCATGATAACACCTTGATTCATTCCATAATCTCCATTATATTAAATTTAGTAATACACAGAAGCTTCCTTACAATAATAAAGTAGTATATGCTCATGCGCGTATCATATTTGGCAACATAATCTTACTATAACACAGTTCTCACACACACTCTCTATGCTTACACAGTTCAATACATATTTATAAGGGTGGGGACTTTCCCTTCACAGCTTATCTAATCCCAAAATAGGTCGCATGTTATTATTAGCCACACGCCATTATAAAAATAGACACTTATGCAAGTGCGCTAACAATAGACTAGTTTTAGTTAAATGACAGTAGTAGATCTATTCTCGGCCTGTATCCATGTAAAGTTCTTCATAGCTGATCCTCAAAAGTCTCCAACTAATTTGTGTACTCCGCGTGCTATTTCAAAAATATATCATCATCGTGAAAATGGCTAAGTCTTGAACATGTTTCTATTCCTCGCACACAATCCTTTATGATACTCTCACACCTTTGAATGTGCTCTACTCTCTTGTGTAAACCTTCTATATTTCCTTCGCTAAGTGCTAGATTCTGACTAACCAACATTACCCCACACTCGTTACATTACCACCCGGAAATGGTTGTATCCAAAATGAATCAAAGAATGTGAATAAATAATAGAAAATTGGTTATGACTAAAATAATATCTTTACCCTACAAGATCTTCTACATCAACCTGAAGAATCAATTCTAGATATTCTTCTTTTATTTCTACCTCTAGAGTCTCGCAATCATTTATCGTGGCCTCTTCCTTCTCTAGGATATCCACTACAATTGATTCTAACTCATCCTTTGCAATCTCTCCTTTCTCATTCTGCAAGACCAACACAATGTTAGACATGGCATTCATTCTTCCTTCTATCAAGTCTATCTTTTGTGCGATGATTTTTTAAGCTCATCTAACCTTTCCTTGTCTTATTCTTGAGCTGATATAAGGGCCTCATGCTTCTTCTTTACAAGTGACAATAATTCTACGCGGCCCAATGTTTCATCTTTCATGGCCTTTAGGACTTCATTGTCTTCTAAAATGGTCCTAGTTCTTATAACGGCTTTAGGCATTATACAAATATTCAGCGCTTGATCTACCTTCTTTAGTTCCTCTTGCAAGCTCTGAAGAAACCCCTCATATGATGCAATTTTTCACATCACTAAAGCCTTTTCCCACTCTGCTTCCTATGTTGGATCCTTTAGCACTAGTATGCGCAGTAAAGGTTCATCCGAAAGCACTAATTCCACCAAGGTACTTACATAATGTATTGTCGAAGGAAATGTTTTGGGTACCTTTGGCTCTAATTATGGCCTATCCTTCATGACATTGTCCCCAATATCCTCTTCCATGCTGATAAAAACAATGTTCTTCTTTTGTGCCAAGTATTTTTCCTTTCGCTGTGCATGCTATTTCCTCATCTTTAGTCTTTATCTCCTCTCTCAAAGACCGTAATTGTTGCAGCTTTATCCATATTCCATCATGCCACTTCTGCTCGAGACTTTCACTAAAGCATTTCTCACTTTTTCATCCGACATAAAAGTAGGCTTGACTATTATGTGTCCGGCTTGAGGTGTCTTCTTCAATCTCCTTGAAACACGCGACTCTTCATGTACATAAAAATTTAGTTCATCCATGTTCGTGTGCATCGACCATGACAATTACTTCCTTATGCACACGTTACCATATCTTCATCCATCAACTCTAGCCATATAACTCCTTTTATTTCATTGTGCTTTGGAAATAGGCGCAAAATTTTTACTGTGTCCTTGGTGTAGCCATGACCTGGTGGAAGATGTTCTCCTCTTGTTATTTTTATCTAGGCTTCTTAGTAACTTGGGCTTCAAGATTTGGAACGTGTGTTGTTGTTTCCCAAGCAATCTCGGTTGTTGTCCAATCTGCCTCCTTTCCTCCTTCCTCTCCATCCTTCATATCTTTGTCTTCTGGTTCATCATTTTTCTCTAGAGATGTAGGGGAATTGGGCACATTTTTCTCTAACTCTTCTGCTTCCTCATTCATCTTCAATTTCATTCTTCTTTTCTTAGTTGCCTCCTTCTTCGGAGAGAGTCGAGGCAATCTATGCATTGATTATAGAGTAGCATCTAGGTTCTTTGTTCTCTTGAATACTCTTTTGAAACAGTGCTCTCCTTGGACTACATCCAAGTCTTCATCATCTCCTTCTTGTGGCTGAGGTGGTGTAGTCACGCACTTAGCTTCTTCCTTATTTAGAGGTTTTCTTCTACCTCGGTGCTCAAAACCACCACTATCTTCATACTCTTCTTCTTCATCGTCTACTTGAATTGTTTATGTGGTCTTAAGCATTGGAATTTTTTCCATTGTATGCTTACCTTTTGGTATCCCCGGGAGTGCAAACTCATTCTACACATACTTAGTGTTCCCAGACTTGGGTTTGAGTTATAGGTACACAAGTGTTGCTCTAGTGTCCCAAACTACCAAGCTTAAAGCCGCATGCTTATAATATTTGAGATAATCCTCTTAATGTAGGAATTCCATTTTGGATATACATATTTCTTTCTCGAGAGTGTGGTAGTCGCAATCTACCTTGTCTGCATTGAAGGTTAGGTGGTGCACATCTAAAAACTGGTGAACTAATGCTTGGAAATACCTTTCTATTAAGGCATACAGTATTTTGCACCATGGGATCCAAGCCCCGTCCTTCATCATGAACTAAACTTCCTTACCCACCACTGAAGGAAACTCCTTGGGTATGCACCACTCTTCTTTAAATGTCACGTGGAGTCTATCATACCACATCTCCACCCTCTACTTGAATGGTCCTCTCATTGATCCATCACACAAGTACTTGCCAAATCTTTTCAGCAGTGACTTTTGTTTCATGAGGTACTCCCAAATCTTCTCCTTTGGCCCATCAGGCACCCCAATCTCCATAAACACTAAAGACAATAACACAGTGCCAAAACTTATTATGTCACCTATCTATGCTTCTTCAATGATTGTCTTTGTTATGTGATCTGTAATATTGTAGACCACTCCTTTAGACATCTTCTTTGCGACATGAAGGCACATGGTGTTTACTCGTGACCATCTTTCTTTGTCATTCGGTTTTTACAAGATGTGTAGCTACCTACACTACTGGATACTTCTTCAATTTATCAATCTCTATGTCTCACAAACCTTTGGTATACCCCATCTCCTTTATTTTCTCTAGGATTGTGGCCATATCGGTTAAATTGCTATCCACATCCACTCCCGAAGCCCTTAGTCGTGTCACGTTGAAATCAAAGTAGCTATGATTCTAACCCTTTGTCCTACAAAGTATAATAAGTCCTCATGGACTCTGCTCATCAAGCTCCAATAAAATGGTTCATACTTTCAAAAGTATGGAAGCTCATATAACTAGTAGACTCCATTTTACTTGAGTAACTTCTCACCAACATCATCGTACACCGACATATCTTCTTTGTGGGCTTTTTTTTTTTTGCTCAACAACACATCGAGTTCCTTATTATTATATTATGTTCGATGCTTGTAATCATTGATTTTACAGTTGAGGGATGTGGGAATTTCATTCTTGCCTAACAATCATGCCTTCTGGATACCGCATTTCGAGAATATACTCTCGTGAGAAATTTATTTTTCCACTTTAACCTTCTTCTTCTCTTTTCCTCCTATTGTGGGTGCTTTCTTCGGTGCCATTTGAAAAATATCTCTTTTCTTCCCTCTGTAATCAAGAAATTTGAAACCCTAGTTTAAATATTTGTGCCCTAGTGGAAATCATGCACCCTAGGTCATGTGTAACATGTTTACTTTTCTCAAAACCTTCACCTATGGGAACGCAATCTTATCCTATGCATAACCCTTCTCTCCACATCTGGTTTCACACTCTTCACACCTCAACATGATTTCTCAACTTGTTCGCACTTATCCATTTTCAAATTCTCTTAATTGTAATGGTAAAAATGAACTCGCATCATGTCCTTATATATAATTTCAAAATTTAGTGCATAAATTGCTCCTCCACCTATCAATAATCCTCTCATTAATCGGCCATTTTTCATTCTTTCTACCTGGTACATCTTCACACCCAATCTATAACCTTCTAGTGCACCCTCCTACCTTTTTTTGCTACAGACTTCTCTTCAAGTGCACTTCCATGCACTGAGTACCTCATCACCGCGCCTTCCATGGGTATTCTTCACGTCCTCTCGCTTCTCTCATGTTATACTTGTTTCTTCATTCATCTCTATCTGTGTTCCTTGTGTCCAGATGAAATCTCTTTTTCTTTTAATTTTCCAACCTTGAATAGCACCGTAGATAGTTTCTTTCATGTGTACTTGTTTTCATCACAGTCATGTACCTAGATATCAACAACCTACCCCGCACTAAGGGTATGTGCAGTCCTCTACACATAAAAATTCTTCAAATAGTAATTAGCTTCTGGTGTGTAAACGCGCTTATTACACAAACACACCAACTAAATTGATAAAGCATAGCGACAAAGAAGGAAAACATTAAGGGAATGCAGAATTGGAAACCTAATCTAAATGGAAACACTACCTTATTATAAACACCAAGAAGACTTATTTATAGTAGGGCTTCAACCTACTCCTGTTGAAGTAACCAGGTAACTGTACTCCATCAAGTGCCTCTAATTGACAAGCACTGATTTGATTATGTGAATAATAACATATGGCCCCAACTAATGTACCTTAATTTTTCCTAGATGGCATAAAAATTTAGAATCATAAAGGATCACCTTCTATCCTACCTCAAGATTTGTTTTCATGATTTTCCTATCATGCCATGCTTTCTACCTGGCCTTCTCTTGTTTTTGACTCCAACGTGCTATGGCTCATTGCTCATCTAGCTTAAGTAACTTTTCAATTCGTTCTTCTAATGCTTTCTCATTAGCTAGACCTCTAGCATGCACAATACACAAATAAGGTAACATAAATTTGATAGGAAGAACTCGATTCGTGCCAAAACTCACTAAAATGGTGTGGCTTTGTTCAACCTTTTATATGTTGATTGATATGCCCAAAGTACTGCAAACACTTTATCATCCCAATCCTTTCTTCTAACATCATAGATTTTTTCAATGTCTAGCTCAATTTTTTTTTGAAAGCCTCAAGTCAGGTTCCATTTTCCGAGGATGATAGAGTGTAGTCTTATGGTGTTCAATCATGAATTCATCCAAGAAAATTCTGATTTTCACATTAATAAAATGTGTGCCCCTATCACTTTTCAAACTTAAAGGACATCCATACCTTGTAATAATATTTTCCCATAAAAACCTTGCATCGTAGCCATTATATAATCCTTTATAGGTGCTACTCCTGCCAACCTTGTCAAATAATTTATGCAAGTTATGATGTAGCGTGAGCCATTATGCACACAAATCTGGTGAAATAGGACCCACAAAATCTATAGCCCATTTCTCAAACGGTTATGCACTAGTAATAGGCCTTAGAGGCATTTCATCTCATTGACCTAGTTTTCCAAGACATTAACAATGATCACAAGCCTTACGAAGTTCCTTGCAATATTTATACATGGTCTCCCACCATAATCTAGCAAGTAGAATCTTGCGCGTGATGGCATCACCGCATTGTGGTCACCTATAATACCACCATGAGCATTTTCAATAATATATGTGTGCTCATGTTCCAGTACACAACGGTGTAATACTTCATCCTAGCCTAAATTGTACATGTCACCTCTAATCAATATGTAGGGGGCTACGCATATAGCAAGTTATTTCTTCTCTAAGGATTTCATTCCTTTGGTGTCATACTTGTTCATAGAAAGACAACAATGTCCTCTAGTTCTAATGGTGCTCATTGTAACCTCTATAACTATGCATCTAGAATGGTATCTTCAATTGTCTCGTGCTTCTTCTCCTAATAGTATTTTGGATAAATGATCTCGGGTCCAGAATTACTTTTCTTGGGTTTTACCACAATGTGAAATCAAATTCTTGAAATAAGATTACCTACTACATATGTGCCCTTGATGAACGGGCTTGTTTTCCAAATACTTCAAGTCAATGTCATCTCGTATAAAATATGAATGGTGTAGCTAGCAGGTACTATCATAATTTATGTAGTGCATATATCATTGAAAAATCTTCACACTCTGTATTTGTGTATTTATGTTCTACAGAGTCAAATTTCTACTATAAAAATAGATAGGATGATCCATAATACCTTCTCTAGGTTGATCTAACACTGCGCCAATGGTCATGCCAGAGGCATCCACATGTACTTGAAATGGTTGGTCCCATGAAGGAAAATGTAGAATAGGCACGGTAGTAAGTTTCTCCTTTAATGTATCAAATGCGCGTTGCTGCGGTTTTCCTCAGTAGAACGTACCTTTCCCTTTCAGTAACTCCTCCAACGGTGTGGAAAATTTGGTATATCCTTTGGTAAACTTTCTATAATATCCTATATGACCTAAAATCCACACACCTCACTTTGACTGGTAGGCTCTCGTAGGCCTATAATAACTAAAACCTTGGCTAGATCAACCAACAAACCTTCCTTGTAGATTATGTGTCCTAACAGTATTCCAAATGGTGTTGCAAATATGCACTTCTTGATGTTCAAAGAGATACTCAACTTTTTTACATATTTCAAACATTAAACATTGATTGTCACAATTATCCTTAAGTAATCCATCCATCATCCAATCATCCAAATAAACTGCATAAATTTGTGAATAAATTCCTTGAACACTTGAATAATTATGCATGAAAATATAGCATGCACATTTTTGGACCAAAAGGCATTACAAGTATAGGAAAATCTACCCCATTCGGTTGTAAAATTAGTCTTTTACAGATCCTCTTGGGCAATCCTAACTGATGATACCCATTGAACCCATCTATAAATGAATAGATTTCGCGCCTCGTAACACCTTCTAGTATTTCCTCATTGAATGTCGTATGAAAGGGATCATTCATACATGCAACTTTCAAGTCCCTATATTCCACGTAGATCTTAATCCATCCATCCTTCTTGATACTGATCACCATCAGAATAACCCATTCCGACTCATCAAGGGGCTTGATAATCCAAGACTTCAACATTTTATCAATATATTCATTGACCTTTTTACACAATTTGGGGTTCATCCTGTAGCGTCTCTTTCTAACGGGCATGTACCCTCTTTAATATTTATCTTCATCTCCCTAATTATTCATGCACACCTTTAAGTTCATGGTACCCACTAGGGAATAAGTCCACGATAATCCATTAGCAACAATATGATTTTTGCTACTTGAGTCTGAAAAATAGTCTCCAATTATGGCTTCCTTAGGCTCAGCATCGACCCAATATTCACCTTCGTTATCTTCATAGGTTCATGATAGGCGTGTATGGTCTTATCTACACTATCCAACACCTCACGCCTACCGTTGAATGGTTTACATCTAGATTTTATACTTCTTCATCATCCACTAAGTAGACCATTTTTCTTTTTTATTTCTCAAGGCAAGCGCATTGAAGTAGTGTGGCATCAGCATCTGTCTCTTAAACAAGACACACTCCCGAGTTTTTTTCATCCAATAAATCTGAAGGATTTCTTCATCCTCGCACTATCCCCCATAGTTAAGCACTTTATGGCTCTTAATGTTTCTTTCACCGGAGGTTTAGTAGAGAAGAAGTCAAATGTCTAGGCCATTCCTATAATTAAATCCGCCAATTGCCGGTCTCTCTATGGAGCTTTGCATATACATACCAAGCATGCGTGCAACCTTGTAAAGTGGAATAAAACTTGTGCACCCATAGCTAAGGTGGTAAAACTTCCTACCTCTCTATCTAGAGTCTCTCACACTTCGAAAGTGGTCTTTGAACAATTTAATTACCATAATAAGTGTAGATTTGAGTAGGTGCGTTGCTCCCGAAGAACCCATAGCAAGAGCAATCCTAATTTCATTCCAACCTATAAGATTATCCTTCCGGGCAACCCACCAACATGATGTTGTCCCACGTAGTGTATATGCTAGTATATTTTTATTTCCGATTGGGTTTATCCATTGTTCATTAATGGAGTGCAAGAATACCATAGGATCTCCTCCTCTAAAACAAGGTTCTGAGTTGTTACTTATCCTCCCGACATAACACGGTTTTCTTCCCTAAGGAAATATGCTCTTTACTTTGTGCCCTACCAACTCATAAATGTTATGAGCCCAATTATCAAAAGAAACTTTTGTAGTATCGTTAATAGATCGTGCATATCTCGGATCTCATATGGTGCATACATAAATCCTATTAAAATCTTCTTCACTTAAGGGCTCAACATAGGTGCAGATTTTCCATCTATTAAAGGGATAATTACTCTTTTCTCCTTATTTTCAAAACTGATATTACCCTTGTTGAACCAAAGATAAAAATTATTTGCATAGCACCAAGGATTCCCCAATAGAGCTGGGAATATATCCGACTCTTCGAGTGCTAAAACCTCAAAATCTCCAGTGAACTTGTCTCCTTGTATGGTAATGGAAACATCTTTCACAACTCCGATGGGAGTGTCCTTTGTCCAATTAGCCATGAACAATACATTAGAGGATGGATGCAATGGGGTCTCCCCATTTTACCCATGTATCTAAGGTAATAAAATTGACTTCCGAGTGTGTATCAATTAATATATTACTCAATAGCCACCCATCCACAATAACATTCAAACTTATTTCCTTATCATAATCTAGGCTATGAGGGGAAGATTTACATGCAGGATCAATCTTCCAGTCTCAACACTTATGCACGTGAGTGTTTCCTTTTAACCAATTCCCCAACAGTGGAATGATATTCTCCGCGTAACAATTTGAAAACTTCTCTCAAGTCATCTATATCATTCTGGACCATCTCTAATGCTTTATTCTACTCCATCTTCCGTGATTGATCCTTTAAATATTGTATTTCACCCTGAATATTCCTGAGTACCTCCATGGTTTCCTGATAAACCTCCTTCTGATGGGAAGTGTTGGGGTACCATGCATGAAGAACTACCTCCTCAGTGATGGTAGGATTCTACTGCGATGCTTCTCTGGCATGTGCCACCTCAGTACGGATTGTGATATTTACTTGTAATGCCTTGGACTCTACTTCCAAGTTAGGAATCCACTAATTTTCCATAGCGCGTTGTATCCTAACCATCCTTGCACATTTGTTTTCTTGTTTATGCTACTTTCTAAGATGCTCATACAAATTTGGGCACTCCTCATAGCTATGACTATTTCCATAGAAAGAACATGTAATATTCTAGGGACATTCATGCCTGTAGTGGTTAGGAGATCCGCAAGTATAAAATTTTCCACAAGGGAACTCACTTATTCCACCACCATGGCCTCATCCTCCAAATCCACCACGGTATCCTCGACTCTCCGCCATGATCTCCTTCAAAACACCCTTTCTTATGATCATAGCGCGCTTGATTGTGATCCCGGTCCTGATGCTCATTATTTCCTTTAGATTTATCTTAGACTCGTGTTTTTCATACACCAATATCTATAGCATCATGAATCTAACTAATCATCTAGTAGTCTTCCGTGTCATGAGTTGTGGACCTGCATATTTTAGAGTAGCTTGAAATGTTCTTCCTTATCACACGTTGTAGTAAGGGGAAGTGGCTAGAATCATGGTTTAAATGGCATATCTCACAATCCAAAAACAATGAGCGCACTGATCTGTGGGGAAAACTATCCTTTGTGTGACCTTCCACTTTGCAATCTATGCACCAAATCCCTATGCACATCTCATGTGTTGAATTTTTCAATACTTTCTCCAACTTATTTTCCATAGCTATAATTTTTGCTTCTAAAAAGGGCTCACCCCAGCTTTCTATGCTTCTAACTTCCTCAACGCATAAGGCTACTTCAAGTGCTTCGTGAGTATCAATGTATGTTTTATGTGATAATTCCCTCCTAAAAGGGGTAATCAGGCCCCAAAAAACCATTGTGCATGTTGTCTTGCGTGTATATTATAAGAAAGCTTAGATAACAATGTTTTAAAATGGGCATCACACTCTCTAACACTTTCAAAGTAGTTCCTTGTTTAATAAACTTGAGTGTACTTATACTCTTCTTCTCAAATTTAGGGATGTGAAACTCTTTAAGGAATGCATATTTTACGGCTTGTATAGTCTACACAAGTATGATCAGGGTCAAACTTTATGTACCAGCTATGTGCATGCCCTTGTAATGTAGTAGAAAATTGGCTTGCCCTATGCTCAAAAGTCGTGATTCCTTTTGCGTGCCATAGTATTTCACACATATGCACATGTTCAGCAACATCTTCTATGCCCTATACTCTATAAGATGAAGAGCCATCTCCATGTAAATATTCTGGGGTTGGTGCAGACCTTTCGCACTGATCCGTAACCTCGTGTGTTTTTATCTCCATCTAGATACACTAGATCCACCAGAGATAGAGCCACCTATACCTCCTGATCCCAAACTTGTAGTTGGGGTCGGACAGAAAGATGTAATTCCCTATGTCCCAATAGTAGAATTGAGTTATACCTGACGACAATCTATGAAGCATTACTACTCCCTGAAGATAGTCCAAAAATGTACGCACTTGAATTCTATGAGATGATACCCTTGAAAAGGTACTCCCATATAACAACGAATCCATTTGCACTGCCATTTTTTTGCCTCTTATAAGACTCACTCTTACTCTCCCATTGCTTTGAATTAGCTTGCTTGACTTTTTGTTCAGATCTTGGATCTTTGGAAAACCAAGGGAAAGGGAAAGGTTGCCATGTGGATTCAAATGCACGCCCACATCACAGTTCATCTCTATTGGTGTGCTTCTACGTTAGGCCGAGGAGGGTTCCCTTTCATGTTTTCCCAAATGGGGGAGTTCCTGAGGGTCGGGTTCCACATCTTCTGCATGAACTTCCACTCCTTCCGAACTATATTTCTCCACAATGCCATTTTTTTGCAACCTCCCACTAATTATCTACCTCCCTCTCGTGCATCTCATTATACTTTGAGCCACATTTCCTCTCTCTTTCTTTCTCTGTTAGGTCTGTCATCTTTCACCAAACCTACTCCTGCCCCCATGTGTGGTGAGGTTTAGTTAGCCATCGGTTTACTCTCCAAATTCAATGGAATCAGGATCTTGATCTCCAATGGAATGCCTTGGAAGTAAGTTCCCCTGGGATATCATAAAAATTGGAATTCAATTACCTCTAGGCATGAATAAGTGGAAATTGAGTACTCCAAGATATAGCTGTTTCAAAACAAAGCATGGAACTACGTATCCACAAACATGAGTCAAAATCAAATCAAGCATCATAAAGGGCTTGAAATTCTTCCTGCATCTAGACAAGTTTGCGATACCTCCAATTCCACTTAGATGCATAAGAAATCATCCACTCATACAATTATACTAGAAAGATAGTGAAAAATCTCTTATATAAACTATCATACAAATTTTGTTCCACCCATAAGTGTGCGTTAAACTTAGATCTAGTGCTGAACTGCCATGCGTATTCTTCTTCCAGATTGTGTATCTACTCCTCAACACTTTCTAAGGTCAACCAATATGTCTTCATCATGAACCATCCTGAAAACAACTGAAAAGAGGTCCTAGCAATGGAACCAATGATGCAACCTAGAATTCACCAATACAATCCAAGATGTGATGGCACATCACTCAGCCTATACTGAGTGCTCACCCAAAGCAGCACAAAGGTACCAAGCCCCTCTTTAGGGTTGTTTTTGTAGGATGTTAGCATGATGAATACTTAAGGCATTCAGATCTATGACTAATATATCATTCTACATTACATGTTTAGATCTAGATCTAGAAAATAACAGACTTAAAAGATAACCATGATGAAATAAAGCATGCAACACTAAACTATAACCATGATAACACCTTGATTCAGTCCATAATCTCCATTATATTAAATTTAGTAATACATAGAAGCTTCCTTACAATAATAGTAGTATACGCTCATGCGTGTATCAAATTTGGCAACATAATCTCACTATAACACAATTCTCACACACACTTCTCTCTATGCTACATAGTTCAATACATATTTATAAGGGTGGGGACTTTCCCTTCACCACTTATCTAATCCCAAAATATTTCACATTCTATTATTAGCCGCGTAGTTACAAAAATAGCCACACATGCAAGTGCGCTAACAATAGACTAATTTTAGTTAATCGACACTAGTATATATGTTCTTGGCATGTATCCATGCAAAGTGTTTCATAGCTGATCCTCAAAAAATAGCCAATGTGTGTCGCGTAAGTCTCCAACTTATTTGTGTGCTCTGCATACTATCTCCAAAAATAGATCCTCATCATGAAAATGGCTAAGTCCAAACTTGTTTCGTTCCTCACACGTGATCCTTTTCGATACTCTCGTGCCTTTGAATGTGCTCTTCTCTCCTACACAAACCTTCTGTATTTCCTTTGCTAAGTGCCAAATTTGATGAACAACACCTACTTCATAAAGTAGACACCATACTTTTACACACTATCTCTCACACAATGTGAATCATCTTCAAGAACTTGGGGTATGATATAAATATGTATGACTCAAACTAGCCTAAAACCTCTAAGATGATAACAAGATTCTTTAATGCATAATATCCCAACTAAAACACACAGACTATATTGATTATGACTAAAAGCACTTGACAAAGAACCTTGGAGAAACCCAAACAACACATAGTATGACAAGATGACAAAATCATATAGCTACAAGAGAACAAACCCAACACCACATGGAAATATCTACTTGACATACCTTACAAATTTTTGGTGTCCCAAAATCCTAGCTTCATATGATCTAACTTCATGCTAATATCCTCTTATTTTAGAGCATCCTTATTGGCTTGACCACCATGATTAGGTTTTTTGAATGATTCTTTAGAATCATACCTTTGAATGAACCTCATTTTTCTTGGACATAGGTGTGTAATGTGACCTTATTGTTAGTGATTGAAGAAAATAAAACTTCTCTTTCTTTTAGGCTCAAACACACAAAAATTCCATCTACAATCATTTTCTCTATGCCCATACTCACAACATGAGTAGAATTCACCCTTGAAAACACCTATAACATTCACCAAAAGACCTTCTCTTACAATCTCTAGCTCTATGACCAAAATCATGACAAAAAAAGAAATATCCATGAAATGATGATCCATACCTCATAGCATTAGGTTGTCTAACTGAGTTAGACCTTCTCAAATAATCCTTCTTGGTCACTTTCTCATCTTATTTTGAACTTGTTCTAGCTTCTTGATCATTCTTTCCTTTAAACCCTAGGCATGTTTTTTCATTTATGGAGCTTTTATCCTCTAATACATTATCAATATATTTAGATCTATTATATATCTTGCCATACATTTTCAACCTATTATAATCATCCTCTAAATTTGATTCAAGAGATTTCAATTTTTCTTCATGTTGGTACCCAAATCTGCACCACCTTGTGATCCAAGAAACATTTACAATCTGAGTTGGATGCTTAGAGAAACCGAATATTTAGTCATTTTGTAGTTGGGGATATATCTGACAGATTATTTGAGACTTGACTTGGGAGAGATTGGATTGCACTCACAAAGGGGATGACCTTCCCTCCTACTTTAGGTTCTTCCTTTAACTAGGGTGAGAGGACCCATTTTGTAACCTATAATTGTGAGAAAGGTGGATGAAATTACAGTCTCTAAGCTTTCTCTTGGAAATATGAAGGATAGTCCTAAATAGACATGGTCAATGCAAACATCATTTAACTCTCATGATTTTTCACACTAAATAATGCAGATGTCTTTCAAAAATAGGACTCAAGTCACTCTAGATAGTGTAAATCTTATCTTTCTTCTACATATTTATGGAAAGGGAGGGTAGAAATGGAAAATTCCCTTTACAAATGGTTATAAGTAGGGAAAACATGGGTAATTCAGAAGGATTTAATAGTTGTAGGTTGTAATTTTTGTGTATGAATGGGAGATTAAAGCAGGATAAAGTTGATTATACAAGTTTCTCAAGAAAACCTTACAAATGTTTGGAAATTTCCTCAAGGAAAGAGGAACACCTCACACAACCAGTAGCATCCCTTTAACCAGAAGGTATGCACTCATGGAATCCCAAGAGTACAATATTTCACACAACCTTTGATAATTTAAACACAAAAGCTCATACTAAACTCTCAATAAAATATTAACAATTCTTGTTCAACTACGCTCAAGATACACTCAAAATCTTACTAAGATCTTTTCAACCAAATAGAGGCAATATGAATTTAAAACTATTTATCACACCATAGAAAGAAAGCTCTATCTACAGTGTAATTGCAGTTTCCAAAATGCCACTAATTAAGATAAGATATAGTGTAGTTCAAAGAAACTATCAACATAAGATTGCAACAAGGAAGGCAAATAGTTGATTCAAAGTATTTTACCTTAAGAACAAAGACAACATTTCTCAGAGAAAACACACAATTAATTTCAAGAAATTCAAATTTCTCAGCAAGGGGCCATAAATCCTATGGCCTCAATGATTCCAATGACTATACACTTGTAATCATCTTGGCATGAGAAGGTTTGGACAAAATAAAATAACTCACAGGTCTCTCAATTTGATTCGGGTTCTTCAAGAAGATTACAATTGGTTTTGCTTTGTTTTCTCTAAGAATTTAGAAAATTTAACCCCCTCGATACAAGAACATTCCTCTCGTATATATACTCTCTCTCTCTCTCTCTCTCTCTCTCTCTCTTACCTTTTCCTTTTTCCCCCAAAAATGTGAATCTTCAAAAGAATATTCCTCTTTTCGGCACAATTTGATCTACTATCATTCCTTTGAAAATATTCTAATTTTGTGATGCCATGTGGAGGAATTACAAATGATTTGTATTTTTTCATTATCTTAGAATGACTGGGATGTCATGTCACCCTTTGGTATCATTTGTTTAATTATTTATTTTTAGGTAGGTCGAGAGACTTTTTAATTATTTTTGAGTGCCTCCAAATGGATTTATTTGATATTTAATCATTCCCACCTTTTGGGAATCCACCTTGAGACACATAATCATTGTCATATATTTTTGAGATGAATGTTTTCGCATGTGTTGTATCATATCAAGCCAACTTCCTCCTTTTTGTATGATATTATTTTGTTTCACACTTATCTCCTTCATGTGGGTATCACAGACAATCTCAATAATCAGCTCATCATGATTGTGCTTAGCTTAACTCACCAAATTTATTTTTGCTATAAATTCCCATCACTTCTCTTACAAATTTTCATCCTTTCTTCTAAGTGTGAAAAATCTTGGTGGATTTATCTATCTGCAACATGGTGGGAATGACATTAGCATCCATCTTGAAGGAGGTCTCCTCTAAATATTTGAATCAAATATTTGACTTGACAGGCCCCGATGAGGCATTTGTGAGGATGTTATTTGATATTGCAGACCCAAAGGATTATAATGGGCCATTGACCACCCAAGATGTTCATGTAGCATTGATTTGAAGGCTCATTAGAATCATTCTATCTTTTCTGCCTTCCAAATGATGTACTTTCACCTTTTCAGGTGGGAGCATCAAAAAACTCTTGAGGTACTAAAGTAATTCTAGCTCAAGAGCAGGCCATCTGTGAAAGGTGCAATTGACAACATATTCCCTTTCATTTGCAATGAAGAGTTCACTACGAAGGATATTCCTTCAAAATCTTATGAGCTTGGTGAAGGGGTTTGTATAGACATTATTCCTACTCTTTTTTGCAAGGTGAATGAGTTGGAACAACGTGTTTCTTCTTTGGAGAAAAGGCCCATAGAATCTCCACCTTCTCAACCTCCTGAAGTGTCACCATTTATTATGCAGAAGTGTAAAGGTGAATCCAAATCCAAATTTCCTAATCAACCAACTCCAAGGACCACTGTACTTGCACTTCCAGCCACGTTAATTATTCCTGCTCAACCCTTGGTCTATAAAACAAAAGGGAGGAAATAATTTCCCACATGTGGCCTAGATCTCCTAAATTGGGTCTCTTCTTACTAGAAGAAGATGGAATTGATGAGTATCTTGGATGGCCCTAGGATGAATATTGAGGAGCTCATGGCTATGGGGATGTCTCGCACCTTGGCAGGGGAATTTTTGTTTACACATATGGTTGTTGGGTCAAAGGAGTTTGTTCCAAGGAAAAATAGGCTTCTGGAAAAAATTCCTCCTTTTAGTGAGGATTTTGTGGTAGTGGAAGATAATTAGGTGTTATTTTCTCTAGTTTCCTTTTTATGTAGTTCACAAGAATGTATGTAACTTTTTCCATGGGTTGGGCCCCTATAGAACCCCATTTTTTTCATCAATACAAAAAATTCAAACTATTACATTAATCCACATGCTTCATAATAGATTTATAATTATATTAAAGAAACATAAAAGTCTATTGTATTGTATCATATTACATTCATGCTTGAAATTAACAATTACAAATAGTGTTTAACTATTATAAAACAAGAGTATCAATTATGAAAAGAATAAATCTATTAAGAAATAACAAGCCTAAGCTTGCTCATTGCTTAGCATTGTTATCATCTTCATCTCTATCATATTCTTCTTTGTCTCGGTTGTCTCTCCCGTATGCATCGTATCTCTAGAATATTTGGATAATATCATTTTCATCAATCCTGACCTGGAACATAAATATCAATGCTTTCTCTTTGATTATTCCTTCAAATTTTGGCCTTACAACATTACTTTTTCTTATTTTCTTTGACAACTTGGTCATGTGTTGCTCCAAACAAAAAAACTTCTGGACAATATCATAAATAAACATTGGATTCACTGCATTAGGTTTTCCATTAACATTTTGATCAAAGGATTATAACAGATTCTCAATGCCCCAATCACCATAAGTGATTATGTTCTCTATCACAAGTTTTCCTAACCACACATCAAGTCTATATATGTGTTATGTTATCTTTTCCCTTTCAGAAATAATAACTTCATCAATCTTCTTGAGAGTTTCTTAACTAGATTCACTCAATAACAAGACTCTTCTTTGTTTTATCATTCATAATTCATCATTTCTCTTAAGTTTCAAACAAGGAGTAATTACACATGACATTAATTTTTTAGGAGGATATTATTCTCAAGGGTTACTAGGCTAGAGTCATTATGATTTCCTTTAGACTAACATTCTAACAATGTGGATCCATTTATAGTTCATATAAGGTGGTTTAATATCTTTTGAGGTTAAACCTGCATGTTCATGTGGTAACCTAAATATGTGATAATTTATTTTCTTCAAGCTAAGAGGTATTTTCAAGTATAAATGTAACTAGGATCATCCTCGAAGTTTAAGTTCACCAACTCGTAATTAAATAAAAACACTAGAATTCATCAAAATCAACAACATACACTTCTCCAATGTAATTTAACTATAGAGTAAAACACAAAAATATTTCAATTCCTTAAATTATCCACACATACAAAATAAGTGAATCTTTCTTCCATCAATCATGTGACAATAACAAAATTTGAGAATGAATTTACAAATTCATCATTTTATAAAGGTTCTCATACTAACTATAGATTTCTCATATTGCAGTGTTTCATTACAAATACAATTATGACCACTCTTTCATTATAAAAATACACAAGAGAATAAATAAATAGGAAAATCAATGCTATTTTTTTCACCTTTTAAGGATAAACATGTTAGAAATACATACATTCTTAACACTCAATTCTAATAATTATTCTATGCCACTAGGGTACCTGCAACTGTCAATTTTTTTAAAGTAGGGTTAGCAATATACGCTAGCATGGAATTATCTTATGATCTAGCAAAAATAAAGATTACTAATATTCCATTTACAATGAAATAAAAAAAATTGTATAAACAAGAGAGGTAAGAAAAGATTTTTAATTTCATTTCATTTTCAAAACTAGAGAAACAATAGAAAAATAACATCATTTTTCCCACAATAAATTTTCTAAAAACAAGAAACCAAATGGAGATCCATACAATCATAATTGAGTGTCTATATTTGTTTCTTTTCCAGCTATTTGACTTGATAAAAGTTTGTAATGATTTTTCTCATTTTACTACAAGTTCACAAAAACGTCCAAAATAGCCTGTGACTCTAAAACTACTTTTGAAATACAATTTTTGATGGTCAAATGCATCATGCAGAAAATAATATACACTCTACTATATACATGGAAATCATTAGAGTTAATGGAAAGTAGAAATGGAAAACAATATTTGAAAGTAAATTACTTTTCCTTAGTATCTTATCGTAATTGCACTAGTTTTTTCTTTTCACCTAACGAATGGAGGCCTAAAAACCCCTTGAATAACTAACTAACAAGGTGTTTTTATTAGGACTAAGGTTTATAAGAAATTTTTGTGGATAACTAATAGAGGTATGTGAAAACCAAAATTCATTTCTCCACCCAGGGCCTTAACGGAAATCCCAAACCAAATTGAACTTCTAACTTTCAACAACGATCTAAGGCTACAAAAAAGTTTGTAAGGCTCATAGAGGGGTGAAGAAAATGCACAAAAAACATGCAAAGTCATTCCAAGGTTTGATATAGCACTCCACATGACAAGAAACATGTTCGAACTTGAATTTCCCATTTTGGGGTCGGAGAGTTGTTTTAGACGTTGTTGAAAATCATGTTTATTAACTTTTGTAAGGTAAACAACAAAGTAGTTTTAAACTAGAAAACAAGTTTGATTTTTCATTCATGTGGTTTCAAGTTATCTAGTATAGTTAACTAAGCTGTCCAATATCTAAAAGAGGTACTAAAAAAATGGTTTCACACTTAAATGTTTTTAGTTGCGTTGAGAGAAGGGAGATTTCATTGTTTTGTGTCACCATTCATTTTCATTACCTACTAGCATTTTCTTCCTTTGTTTTTTTCTGATTTTGATATCATTATAAAAAGGAAAACTAAATATGAAAATCATGTAATATAGGGAAGATAAAATCATGTTTGGGGAAAAATTGACTTGGGTAACATGGCTACAAGTAGTCCGCACACTTTCCAATCACACTTTCTTCAAAAATATGATTTTTTTGCATACTTATTTTGTGCAGCCCCTACGCAGATTTTTCACAAACCTTCCCATTATGATCATAAAGAATGATGTCATATTTTTTTCCACATAAATAAAACTTAGAAGATACCTTGAGGAGATAACACATTTTCATTACTTATTAGCAGATTTCAAATCTGAGCTCATAAGAACAAATATACAATTCACCAATCGTTAAACAAGGAAGGAGAGTTGCGCACATCTTGTCACCAAGTTGCAAGGATATTTTCAAGTTGTGGCTTTCTCATCAACATTTCTATCGAAAGGATAAACAAATATATCATACTTTGTGTATGCCATGAAGCCATGTCTTCCATGACAACACATCACTTTTAAGAATTTTGTCAAATAGTTTGCATGCCTTATGCTTTCTTCCACTTGCATACATATCTGCAAAGACATTTACAACTCCATTATCTCTAACGAGAAAAACTCCATCCTTTTGTATCGATGAATGCCCATACACATCTCAAAGTTCCTATTTAGGCACATCTTGGGAGGATGTTTCCAAAATTTGTGGATTCAAGCTTTACAACCATTAATTACCTTTTCTTGGAAGATTCTCGATGTCATTTCAACTAAACCACCTTGTGTGTAGTTTTTACTCATCAGAGCCCATGGGAAGATGTTTCATAAAACACTTTACATGTCACTCGCATGATTCCACATTAAAATCTTTAAAAATAAAATAAAACATACAATGTCAATTCCATCCACTTCTAAACTCGGTCCCATAGCCTTATAATTACGTGGATAGCTAGGGAAAGGGCTAACAAAGGTTATGGAGCTCATCTTAACACTTTTTAAGCGTATTTTTCTTGAGAATTTCTAAATCATTTTTAATAAATCCAACAAATATGGCATTTCATGTGATCTCATCTAGTTTTTTCATTTATACAAGTAGTCCACATGTCTTTCTCGTGATTCCCACATTTAGCATTCAAATGTGACAATCCATCGTAATCTAAAACATTAGATAATATTCCTTTAGGCAGATGATGTGGCCATAATATATCTTTTATTTTATTTTATTTGTGGCTTTGATTCATATTTCTATCCACCATTACAGAGTTGACTACACACAAACTCCTAGCATCCATGTTGCTAAATAAAAATAAAACAAAATCAAATATTATGTGGTCAAGGTTGTCCCAATACCAAAACCCCAACAATAAGCTACAGGGAATGCCAATAATCTATTCTAAAGCTCCTAATTCACATAATCAAGTGAAATGATGACACATACGGCTAAGAACACATCTAGTAGGCCACTTACAATTATAACATCTCACACAATCTATATCTTTTCCTTGTGTGAATATTTCAACCTTTTACCATGGACTTGTCTTCCCATTCTCTTGGTGGATGCCATGCCCCTCCACCTTTTCGCCATCAAGACTTCCACTAATCACCTTAAATTTCTCTACTTCCAAGTGCCACCACCATGCCTACTCACTCAAACACCAACACATTGACCCATTTTAAAATATTTTTAGTCTTTATTTGATTTTATTATTTATTTTAATATATCTTCTTATTATTAGTATATTTATATATACTATATACATTTATATAATTTGATGAATTGAATGCACTCAGAAATGTCATTGAGGCCCCAAAAATTAGACTTGATTAGATAGGACATGACATTACATTTCCTTACATTTATAAGAGCATCGTCCTTGATGCAAAACAACACCAAGGTTAGAAGGATAAATAGGCTAGGAAAAATCAACAATGACAAGTTATGTCTAGGGAAAAGAATTTTTTCGCTAAAGTGTGACCACAAGGAAGTAAGGAAATATTTGACAATTTCTTAAAGTTCTGTGAAGATTGGTAGTTCTCTTAATTTATTACTCAATTATTCCTTCCTTAATATTATTTATTTGTCTCAATTCTCATATTATTTCATTGTTCTTAATTCTTACTTCTAAACCCTAAATTTCATGCTAATATAGGTGTGTACGAACATAGGGCACTTAGCCATTTAGTTACAATCAATATATTTGCTTTAATAATAAAAATAGATCTCATTCCCATGATTTATTTAAAACACCCACACACAAGTAACCGACAAGGTTAGCCCTAACCGATGTCGATTATAGGTGATCGATGTTGGTCCCTCCATAACCGATGTCGATTACTTATTTTTTCCATCTAGCAAGTTTCATATTGCATGCTAATCTGAGGTAATTGAGCTCCAAAACTCAAAAATATCCAACTTGGAGATTAATTACTACACTATACATGTACATCGTCATTCTTGGATCCTTCCTTATATTTTTTTCTTTGTCTTCAAGTCTCAAACTCAAAGACCAATAGAAGTGGAGTGTAGCTCCAACTTCTCCTTTGTTAAGGGATTTGTTAGCTTATTAGCTTATCCGCGAGGTTTTCACTCGTATAAATATTTTCCAAATTCAACTACCCATCCTCTAATACCTTTCATATGAAGTGATACCTCAACTGAATTTGTTTCATTCTTGAATGAAACGATGAGTTCTTTTCCAAATGAATTGCACTCTAACTATCACTAAACAATTTGCAATCATCTTGCTCCTTTCCCAACTCTTTCATGAACCTACTCATCCATATCATCTCCTTACTAGCCTCTGTAGCTGTAACATACTCTACCTCTGTAGTAGACAAAGACACAACCTTCTACAATCTTGAAATTCAACTAACTACCATTCCACCTACTGTGAAAATATATCTAGTAGTGCTCCTCCTACCATCCAAATCTCTTGTCATATCTCAATAAACATAGCCACATAATGAAATATTTAAACTCCATAGCATAACTACATGTTAGATGTCCCTTTCAAATACCCGAGTATCCATTAGATTGTTTTCTAATTCTCTTTACTGGATTAGCCATATATATACTCATAACTCCCATTGCTATGCAATGTCCGGTCTAGTAAAAACCATACCATACATGAGACTCCCAACTACTAAAGCATATGACTTTCATGTCATGTATTTGACAATCATGTCATGTATTTGACCTCATGTGATGATGGACATTTATCTTTTCTCAATTTGAAGTGTCCATCCATAGGTGTGCTAACAAGTTTTGCATTCTGCATCTTGAACCTTTCTAACACCCTGTAGATATAATCCTCCTAAGATAACTATAATTTATTGTTCTTCCTATCTCTATGTATTTGCATGCCAAGGATTCTTTTTACAACTCCTAAATCCTTCATAGTAAATGTGTGAGCTAACTTTCCCTTAAGCTCACCAATGTCCTACATACTAGATCTTGTAATAAGCATATCATCCACATATAGTAATAAAATATAATTCCCACTTTCAAGATTCTTGAAATAAACACAATGGTTAGATTCACATCTCAAATAACCATTCTCATGCATAAATCTATCAAACCTCATGTATCATTTCCTTGGATCTTGATTGAGCCCATATAGGCTTTTTTCAACTCGCACACTAATTTCTCCTTACCCTTGACTTCATACCAAGCCAACTTTGCTACATATAAATCTCTTCATCCAAATAGAAATGAAGGAAATCCATATTCACATCTAGTTTCTTTAAATATAAATCCTCTCTATGCAACTAAACTCAATACAAGTACTAATAGAATTCATCTTTAAAATAGGAGAAAATATTTCACCAAAATCAATACCTACTTTGTGTGCAAATCCATTAACTAAAAACCTTTCCATGTACCTTTTATGTCCACCCTCTTCTTCCTTGATCCTTTAAACCCACTTGTTTGTAATGTCCTCTTACTGCTTTGGTGACTTAACCAAATCTCAAGTCTAGTTTTGTTCCAAGGAGTCCATCTCCTCATCCATGTCATGCTCCCACTAGACATGGGTCTCATCCTACATTGCTTCTTGAGAACTCTCGGTTTACCATTATCAATTAATAATAAATATAATATAGAAGGTATAAATATTTCTAGAGGTTTACTTACCCTTTGTGAACTTCTCACTAGTGTTTGGGGTACCAGAGGCTCATTCTAGACCTCCTGGACATTTGTATCCAAATCTATCAATGAATGACGTCGATCACCTGTGAATCGACATCGGTTCGATAAGCGATGTCGGTTTGAATATTTTGTAGTTGATACGATTCTGGCCGACCGATGTCAGTTAGGGGTCAAGCCCGACATTGGTTACTTGGTAACCTTTTCGGTATTATTTTTAAATTCTAGAGTTCATTTTCATTCACAAAATTCTCAACCGGTTCATCCTTGGGTACCAAACTTTGATCCCTGTATATTTTATTTTCATTCCATTCAATATCACGACTCCTAATAATTTTAGAATTCTCTAAATCCCAAAAATAGGATCCGAAATCACCAAATCCATAACCAATGAAAGTGCATCAATTGGATTTTGTATCAAACTTTTTCCTATTTTCCTTATCAATATGCACAAAAGCTTCTAAACCAAAAACTTTAAAAAAAGATAGATCTACCTCTTTTATGTTCCAAGTTTCCTTTGGTATTCATCCTTCTAGTGAACTTGAAGGCCCATGGTTAATCAAATAAACTTTTGTATCAACTGCTTCTTCCCAAAGCTACAAAGGAAATCCAGAATGTATCCTCATACTTCTAGCACATTCCATGATTGTCCTGTTCATTCTTTCTACAAAACCATTCTCATGTGGTGTTCTTAGAACCATTATTTCTCTATGTATCTTGTTTACTAAACAATAATCATTGAAATCCTTGCTATATTATTCACCACCATTGTCATATCTAAGGCACTTTAACTTTATCTAAGGGATTTCCATGTTTTAAAAGTCTCAAAAACATCATATTTACGTTTAATACAATAAACATGTACCTTTCTTGTAGCATCATCAATGAAAGTAACATAATACGGGATCCTCCATGAAAATCTACCGAGCTGGTCCCCACACATCTAAGTGTACAATCTCCAATTTCTGGTCCTTATAGTTTCCCCAACTTTTAGAAATCTCACTCTCTTTTTCTTTCCAAAGACACAATGCTCACACAAATCAATATCTAAATCTTTCAAATCTGATAACTTACCCTTAACCTTTAAGATCTGCATTCATTTTTGAATAATATGTCCCAATCGATAATGCCAAATGCATGCATCTAAATCTGAAGTAGATAATGCAGAAAAAGAATCAGCAACATAGGTAGATAAATATAAAGTTCCTACCTTCTTACCTCTTGCCACAACAAAAGCACCCTTCATGACTTTCCAAGATTTTGCTTTGAATGTAACCATGCAACCAGCTTCACCTATTTTCCCTACTGAAGTAATATTCCTCTTGAGGCTTGGCACGTGCCTCACATCTTTCAATACCCATGTATTTCCATTCGTAATTTTAGATAAACTTCCTTTTTACTAGTAATACCGCAAGGTTCATCATCACTCAAATAAACATGTCCAAAATTTCTGAAATAACCCTTATTAGGGGTTCAGCATGGAAAGAAGCTCCTCAATCTAAAACCCATGACTCAATTCTAATATCTAAAGAAAGAATAAGAGCACCTTTCATTACCTCTGCTTCTGACAAGATTTGTTTCTTTACCTTTATCTAGTTGTTGGTTCTCTTTATCCTTTGACCAACAATATTTCTTTACATGTCCTTTCTTTCCACATTTCCAATAGGGAATTCCCTTACCTCTGGATTTAGATATGCTATCCCTTGACTTTGATTCCCCATTATTCTTACTCTTGGATCACTCCTACTTTCCCATGCTTTCTACATTCAAAGCATTCCCGGAAGATTCCTTTGTACTTTTTCCTGTGAATTTCTTCATTCAATATTATACTAACCACATCATCAAACTTCAAAATATTATTAGCAGATGTTGTATTACTAATAACCATTACCAAATTATCCCAACTATCAGGTAAAGAACATAAGAATAAAATTGCTTTCACTTCATCATGAAATGGAATATCAACCAATTTTAACTGATTTACAATAGATCGGAAATCATTCAAATGACAAGATGTAAAACCACCTTCATGCATCTTAGAATGAAATAGTTTCTTCATCAAATAAAATTTATTTGAAGCACTAGGTTTTTCATATAAATTAGCAAGAGACTTCATTAACCTTACCGTAGAAGTTACTTCTATAATATTGGAAGCCACGGATGCTTCCAGGCTCAATCTTATAGATCCTAAAGCCTTTTTGTCAAGAATCTTCCATTTTTCATTAGTCATCTTCATAGGTATAGACTTATCCTCCAATGGTAAATACAAATATCTTTGATACAGATAATCCTCAATCTGAATCTTCCATAATTGATGATTTCAGATGTCAAACTTATCTACCTTGTATTTTTTTTCTTCTTCCATTGTTGTAGTGCCCACTCAATCTAAAAACCCTCTGTGAGTAAATTTTTCAACACATAAAACCCTCAAAACTCAATTTGATACCAGTTGTTGGGGTTAGCACACTGGTTGTACATATAATACATCATATCTAAGCATACATGCAAATAAAAGTGGATATTCTACCAGAAGAAATATACATAACAAGAGATATAAATCAAAACCAGATTTAATGTGGTTTACTCGGTGTGGGCTAATTCCACCAAGAAACAAGTCAATATATTATCCAAAGCTTTATCAAGATATACAATGAAAATTACAATCTTCCACACCTCTCAGATGTACAGTATTGTCTTACTCTCAAGCTTTTGTTTCTTCACCAAGAATTTTCTCTCTCATAATTATTTTCACAATAATCATCAACTTTTGCAATTTCTTCTTAATTATTACTTCTAAACCCTATCTTTCATGCTTATATAGGTGTATACAAACTTAGGGCACTTAGCCATGCAATTACAATCAATAGATCTTCTTTAATACTAAAAATAGATCTAATTCTCGTGAGTTAATTAAAACATCCACACACAGGTAACCAATGTCAATTATCCCTAACCAATGTCGGTTCCTCCTTTCCTGACCGATGTCGGTCATAGGTGACTGATGCTAGTCCCTCCATAACTGATGTTGGTTACTATGTTTTCCAGAAAGTTTCATATTGCATGCTAATCCGAAGTAATTGAGCTCCACAACTCAACACAAAAACACAATATAAATTTTTATTTTTTTGTCCAACCAAAAATAACTAAATTTCCCTTTCTCTCCAACAAATTAGGCTCATAACTAGCTCAAGAAGACTCATATACTTATCAAAATAGTTGTCTCCAGGAACTAGTCTTCACCTTTGGGCCTCAACATCATCGAAGAACACCTTAACTATGGCATGTAACCACTCCTTGGAAACATCCATACATGAAAACCACACCAACGTTCTTCTTCACCAAACTAAGCTACCCAAAAATTAGTTGAAGGAACTCAACAAGTTTGCACCCTTGATTCCACTTTCAAGACCTCTAAAGGCATTCAGCAGGAAAAACTTCACCCCTCTTCACTCTCCAACTTATATAAATCATCAACTAATTTATCTCATACATCATCTACCTCAATATTTCAATAAAAGCAATCATGTCCTAAAAAACAACCAACCCTCTTCTTTACAAATTTATTTGGATGACCTATCAACTATATTTATCATGATATAAACCATACAAAAATGGAAATCCATCTAAAACCTCTTACTATAACATATTACATTTCCTTCCAACTCTGATTGGAATGCCTTCAACCAGGTCCATCTTTGAAACTTCCCCAAAACTTCCTTAAGACCAGTCTTCATAAATAGGGAAAACTTTTTCATTTATAATCTCAACCATGATCTAAAAATATCACGGACATCAATTACAACTCCCAAGATAAAAATTATGTCAATTTATTTCATACCTCATTTGGATAAATTTTTCCCAAACTAAATATCTTCAGAAACTATCATGTTTGAGTGGGGTCCACAAATTTCCACATGTTATATCTTACCTTTCAGAAAATTTGGAGGTTTCCTCTAAAACATAAAATCATAATACTATAAATGCCAATCAATTTTGGGCACTTACCAATAAAATCTCTCCTACCACTTTGGAGCTAAGGTTTTGAACTCATAAAAGGTTGTTTACCTTCTTAACATTCATTCATAAAAACATGCTAATAAACTAAAATCATTATTTTTGTAAATATTCGTAGTTCCATTTAAAAACATCCCCAAAAATATTTGGGTCCCATGTAAAGCACACAATTCACAGTGAGCATCAGAAGGTCAACTTTTACCTCAAAAACACACTCTAAAAACCTAGTTTTGCCAAAGCGATGTATCTTGCAATTCCTTTAGCACTTTTACCTAAAAAATTTCATGAAGCATCATGAAAACATCCTATAACTTTACATGGTCACCATATTTCTCAATTATTCTTGTAAATATCTTACCAATCTCACTTACATGTTCTTCACTTGTTTACTTCCTAAGGACCTCATACATGCATTATACCTCTGATAACTGACCTAAAACTCACCATACATGTCATATACACTGACTCAATGATTCTAATATTCTCTAACAATAATTATCATCTCTAAATAACATTCTTCCATGCCATTTTGCATGCTCTAGGACTAGGAATAGGCCTAAAATGACCTGACTCAACCATGCCAACCCATGAACTGGCCAATATGACTCAATGAAAACATGTTTACACCTCTAACATATCTCATGTACCATGATGTAACTCATACCAACCATTAGGAATCATAAAATACCATCCATGCTTTCACCATTCTTGAAACCATACGTAGACACCATGACAACTTGACCAAATCTTGACACTACCAATCAACCTTCATACTGGACCTATATTAACACCTCATAGAGCTTCATATGAACTCATGACACCATTTTCCATCGATGGTTTTAACATCAATGAAAATAATAAAACACAATGGCCAATAATCTCCTCCTTTGTCATTAATGAAAACCATCTTCAAAAACATTGATGGCAACCATAGACAAACACACACTACATGACCTCATTTCCTTGTTTTTGATAATTCTCTCCCCCTTTCACATATATGATAAAGGATACAATGACAAATAGATATGAAAATGAAAATTCATAAGAGAAAAATGCTCAAAATACACTTACTTACTTGACTTAGTGACTCCACTTGGATTATACTCATTCTTATTTATTTTCAAACAACAATATTAGGATCCATGAACCTATAATGAGCTTTCAAATAACTCCCCCTGAGTGTATACTCTCCACAATTTGTCTTCAACATTATCATACTTTTTTCTATATATATCTCATGTTAAAAGAATAAAAACTACCTTCAATGATGTCAAAACACATTTTATGACCACGGTCCCTAAAGCATATCTTCAAGATTACTTTTTGAACAACTTCTCTAAGCTCTAGAATCCCCATACTCATCATACAACAACTTCTTATAACTCCCCAAGAATCATTCCATATATATCTAACTGGAAAGACCAAAATTTGAACATTTAACTTGTGACATGGAGAAGCCTCAACCAATTCATCATTTTCCTGAAGAAGCATTTCAGTCTTCTTTACCTTCTTTGTAATAAAATGAGGTCACTTAGGTCACTTGAACTACTTTCCTTGCAACACTCACTAATTTTTATTCCTTCTTAACATCTTACGTTCCTTATTCATGATCAAGATGGACTCCCCTACTTTTATAACCTTTCTCATACTTGTAGAATACATTTTGTACCATCTTGGATCACATAGACTTAGCTTCACACCATTCACCACCATCACCTTGCAGATAAGACCTAGTAAAAACATTTAAGCCTTCTTTATTTTGGCTTGTCTAAGACAACAATTCAACAAAGTAAAATAGAGATATATTTGGAATTATGCCATATTATTCATTCACATAACTCTTTGATCTCTGCATACTTGTAATCAAGTCTCTAATTCTCAATAATTCCTTGAAATATACTCTTATAATTTTGACTTAGGTGTTAGGACCCACCATGTAGATTCATACAAACCTTTCAAAAGATTTCACAGATCATATTTTTCATCTTTCAACTTGTGCTCTACCTCTAAAGGTATTAACAAACATGTATCTCCTCCTTTTAGTGAAAACACAACTTCCTAAAGTCTATACCTTCTTGTTTTCAAATTTTACACCTTACGGGTTTAAACACCTTCTCATGCATAGATTGAGACACTAGATGACCTGTTAATACTCCTTATGAATGAAACAAACTTTTTTACCAACTCAAGCAGTCCTATGTAACAAGATTCAACTCATAATCCTTAGTAGATAGACCTTTCATTGAAAAGAATTCTTGATCATCAACTTTTGACACCTTTAAACAACCTTAATTATTGGAATTCACTCATCTAGGTGCATCTCTCTAAAACATCTTGTGACAAACTTATGGATATATAAATCTCACTCAAGAAGCTAAAACATAGTTGTCTCATAGTCTTAGTTACATTATATTTTAACTAGCATAGATACCTCTTGCTCTGCTAAGATTTTATCTTACTTGAAGAAAACATACTTCCTTATAGAGTTGAGGGACTTCTTTAACCAAGTATAGAACCATTCTTGTCTTATTAAACTCAACACAGACCATTATGCAACCTATAACATCGTCAAATGATTCAAATTATGCACAACCTTCCTTTTGAGGAAACATGGAGATAGATACAAACTCATAAGACTCAACCATACCAGGTCATTAACACGGTTTCACATTTTCCAAGTCATTATAGACAATTCATCAAGTTGAGAAAGTACACTACCCATATTTATACATACAAGCATGTTTATACCTCTTCAAACCTTTGTGATATTTGTACATTTATTCATGCAATCTTCAAACAACCTCTATAATGCCCATCCATCCTTAGATCAGTCATACACACCTTTTTCAAATAATATTCTTCAACTTGAAAGATGATAACAAGGTTAAGCATACATTTTCTTCTTGATGCACCAACTCATAGTACCTTTATATTATTTTCATAGACCAAGAATGACTAACCTTCATGAAGATATTTCAAACCTTGCATTGCATTTCATCTAGATACCAAGGCACTTTGTTACTTTCTTAGCTTCTTTTCAATATTTTTCAGACTTGTAGTAATCTTTTAACTAAATACTATAAAGTACATTGTATCATAACTCCATAACCTACTTTGAGACATGTACATGTTGTAGTAGGGTATAATGATATTTTTCATATCACATGCAACTTTTGGAACATCAATACTCTAGCATGCCTTTATTCTCCACTTAAAATTTCTCATGAAAAACATATTTCCAATACTTGAGTCAATTTAAAACTATTAAAAGGACTACAAGACATCATGTACATATTCTTTTTAACATATTCAGTCCTTTCTATGGGTTTTAGGAACTTCCTTCAACCATTATAGATCAATCATGGATGAAGGCTCAATAATACTTATTTACTATGCATGAATCCCCATGAGTTGGGACACCCTTCTCTTCTTTTGATTTTGGAGCAACAAAATCAGAACTTATGTGATGCAACATGAAATACCAATCACCCTAAAAACATTCATACCTTAAATTCCATTATGGAACAATATTCTAGATGTATCCACAATCACACACTTGACATGAATTTAACTACTTAAAGAGATTCAACAACATCTACACCTCAAATATGCAATATGAGGATCATTAACAATACTTAAAAGGGATTACAAGATCAATTTTTTGATTAAGTTCCCCTAAAATGGCTTCACCATTCACCATACTATGTTCTCAGTTTCCTCATACCCTTCTTTAAAATTCATTTCAACATCTATGATGATCATGATTCATGAAACTTCACTTTTCACTTACCTTTCACCAACTTGTGCTTCATCCTTTCCCATTAGTTCTTCATTAAAGAAGTAAACTTTGGATTTTCAGCATTATTTAACCTTATTCAACCTTTAAACCTATTCACACACTGCAAGAAATATTTATTCAACAATAAAACTGATGTTAAAAGGATCAACTCTCAATATTACACCTATCTCCCACAAATTTACAATTTTGTGTTCTTAAGACAAGTAGCACTTTGGTCAATCCATGTCTGGAAGATTCTAGAGACACCCACATTAATATGAAAAATCCTTTAGGCACCCTTTAAGTCTAATAAGATTTGGTTCATATTTTAGGATCTAACTCACTAGCGCTTCCTTGAAATCCACTTTCTTCTCTCTTGGCTAACATTTTTCCTTCTAGTCTGTCCTAGGTCATTGTTAAGCATATCTCTATATTCACGTGGTTTCAAAGGACAACCCAAATATTTTTAAACACTCATTTTCTCAATATATCTATGTGTCAAATTTTATGACAATATTATACCATCCAAACCTACTTCCTTTGTATTTTGACCTCCACAATTAGGTGCGGGATTGAGATAATTGTCCTCCCTATAGAATGTCTTAAGAATCTCAAAACTCCTCCAATGAAATCTAAAAATTACTTTTAAACCCATTTGAGGGAATGGTATATGTCATTATTTTCAAAATTTTAGACTTGGATTCAAGTTTTTGTGCTTCCAAATGAAATTCTTCTTATAAAACCTAACTTGTAACTTTGTCACAATTTTATCTTTTGACAAACCGGCTGAGTTCTTGATCTTTTGGAGACTTATTTATCCAAATTTCCTTTCAAATCCTTCTTAAAATTTCCCTTAGAATACCTCTAATGAATTTTCAGATCTTTATACACAATCTAAATATTTTAAATTCTTGACTTTGGTTAAACCCTTAGGAGGGTTTTCTACGATCCCAAAAACACAAGTTTACTCACCTTTTACATTGTCTTCCCTTTCATGGATTCAAATCACCTTCATCTAACCTAGGAACGTATTGTGTAACCTATCACCTTAACAGAAAGGCTCTCCCTTTATCAAAACTATGAAATCAATTGTAGATTCATCTACTCTACCTCTTAATACTGAGTACTCTCATTTCTCAAGGAAAATATAATGAAAATGTAGTTTCCTTAACACTTTGTGCAAATATTATAGGTTCTCAAAGGTGATATTACATAGACTTAATTATTTTAAACCTTTTTCACTCTAACCTTATTCATATAACTCACTTTACTTGTCTCTTGGTTCACCTTTATAACTGCAAATTCTTGTTTTAAGAAGTAGTTTATCAAATATTGATCTTAACTTGTGCGTGAAAATGCATCTAATTCCTTACTTGTAACATCTTTTCTCAACCCAAATTCTTCACTTATTTGAGTCCACTCAAAATTTTGAGCCCTTAAGGAGTCTTTGCACCTGATGCACTCAAGGTCTTTTCATGCTCCAGCAAGGCACAAAGGCTCATACGGAAGTAGCTACAAGGAGAGCACGGAGGTTCCCGCCGGAGTAGGGACAGGACTCAGGACTTAGCCATATTTTGGACCATGGTAGAGGTTACAATAGGTAACATGAGGAGATGCATCCAAGATTATTTAAGGATAAGGTTGAAGCATGAATACTTACAACCCAAGGAAATAATATTCTAGGATATGATTATCATGATAGGATTAAGGGCTATAAAGTGGAGTTAGTTATGGATTAGCTGGTGATTGCATGCTAGGGATACTTGAGTATGGTGGGGCATGATGAAATTTGGCATGTAGTTCACACCTGAATGATGGATAGGTAGTGGAGAGAGGATTCCCAAGAACCCCTTAATATGTATTGATTTGCACGGCAAAAGAGAAGAGATAGGAGGAGAAAGTGAGAGAGAAGGTGGTGTGTGCAAAAGAGAGAATGAGAGTAGGTTGAAAATAAAATGATGAATATAAGATAGAGAAAAGAGTGGTGTGTGTGATCACTACTTTAACTTTTATAATGGATCCATTTTAGGAGAATATTGAAAATCCGATGATGTATCTGGTCCATTTATGGGTTTCTTGATGTATTTGGCTACTATAATGTTGATGAATTAATATAATGATGTTGTTCTAAATATATGTGTGGATGGATCTCAACATCTATGTTATTTATTATGTTTTTGGATAGTTTTAAATCTTATGGCTTATTTCTAATATTAATAGCCATAGATTAGGTTGTCTATGTATGGATTCAGTTTCTTTATCTTTGTTATAAGATTTATGCATCTACCATTACACATTATCATGTTGTTTATGATGACATTATTGACAAATATCACATAGCAGAGTGGCCCAAAGTGCCCTCGCACACCTTAGGTGAGCACCCAATTTATATTGGGTGATATTCCGATGTTCTGGGAGTTAAAGGGTTGGGAAAAGTGACTACACACACTTCCAATTTTGAGCATATGTTGATCACATAGCCACACATATTTGAAACTGTATTATATAATAAATTCAAACTTGTTTCCACATAAAAGGTTATACATTCTCATGAATATCAATGCAAATACACAGTTCTCAATTATATTATCATTCAAAGGTGCACATAAATCTTATGCGTGCATTCAAATATCACTAAGAAATGTACAAAACTTATCACAAAATCATCATGCAAGATAAATTAAAATTTCACCATGTTTGTATACACCACAAAATTGTTCCTCCTTTTCTTGAATCTTCTCCAACTTTGATCATTCGAATGATAAGGCATAAATGTTACATTATAACTTTTATATCCACTCTAATCAGTTTTTCACTCAAATAGGAGCATTTACTCCATCATGGTCATATGGTTACTTTACATACATCATTGGGATTTGGTGGACTCCAAGACTTTAACCCCTAACACACTTATTATGACACTTTAACCACCTATTACATCTTGACACACTAATAATGTCCTCTAAAGTGCTTAGGACTCTTAAGCAAGCCAAACGTAGTCTTATAATTTGAATCTTTCCTTTTGGAGGGAAATAAAAATTTCTAATTTTTGGAAGGCCAAAGTCCTTCTAACACCCAAAGTGACTCACAAACACTTATTAAACCTAAAAATTCACCTTCAAGAAAAATTTTAATGATCACATGTGTTATTTACAAGGTGGAGATGATGCTCCTATATCATACTCCAGGGGTAAGAAATTTTGAGGCCACTATTTTTTTTTCTTTTTCTTTTTCCAATTCCTTTGTGCCTTCATCCTTTCTCTAAAATGATCTTTATCTTCATTTTTCTCTTTTTGCATTTCTTTTGTCTTGTGTTTTACCTGATCTTCATGGTTCTATTCATCTTCATGAATGAGTTCTTGTACCTCATCGGTTTCTTCTTCTTATTTCTTCATCACATATTCCTCTTACTCTTGTTAATTTTTCTCCTCTCTGAGTTCATCTTCTTCATCATGAACTCTTTCTCTTCCACTACACTTTTGGTTTTTGTCTCTTTTATCTTTATCTCTTCAATATCTTCTCCCATCCTCTTGCCTATTTTCTTTCCCTATATCCTTGAATCGGTTTCAATCATTTATTCACATGATTTCCTTCCATTTATAACATGATCCAAAGTTTTTATCTCCATATATAGTTGTTCAATACTCTCATAAACAAAGGCATTCTCTTTTTTACTTTTCACACTGGAAAACACACACTAACACATTAGTTTCACAATTTTGAAGCTCACCTGCCCCTTTAGGCTCCTCTTTACTTTACATTGCTTCCTTTTGTTCTCTCTTAAAATTTTCTTCATACTAGCTACTTTAATCATATTCATTTCTCTCAAGAGAATCTAAAAATGCTTCTATCACTTATTCTTCTTCACTCTTATCCTCTATCAACACCATCTCTTTAAAAACCTCTCTTTCTTGCTTAGTCGTCCTCTTTTTCATCTTTTTTTGTCTTCTTTACTCTTGTCTTATCTTTTTCTTCAACTATTTTCTTTGGATTTTCTCTACAATCACTTTAACTTGCCACTTGGATCTCTTTCTTATAATCATCCTTGTTTCTTGTCCTTTTTCTTCTTTTTCTCCTTCTATGAGCACCATTAGTTGTGCTACATCTTGTTTTAATGTCGTGATCTCCTGCTAAAACCACATTTCACTTTTCTTCCTTCTTTATTTTTCTATTTCCTCTCTCTCCTATTATTCTCTCTTATTTTACCTTATTATCTCTATCAATCCATGTATTACCTCTGTTGTTGATTCTTCTTCATCTTCACCATCTCACAAATCTAATTCATAAGGCCTAATTTCCTTGCTAAAACCACATTTCACTTTTCTTCCTTCTTTATTTTTTCTATTTCCTCTCTCTCCTATTATTCTCTCTTATTTTACCTTATTATCTCTATCAATCCATGTATTACCTCTCTGTTGTTGATTCTTCTTCATCTTCACCATCTCACAAATCTAATTCATAAGGCCTAAGCTAAAACCACATTTACTTTTCTTCCTTCTTTATTTTTCTATTTCCTCTCTCTCCTATTATTCTCTCTTATTTTACCTTATTATCTCTATCAATCCATGTATTACCTCTGTTGTTGATTCTTCTTCATCTTCACCCAAATCTAATTCATAAGGCCTAATTTTTCACTCTCTTACTCTACATGTTTTCTTGTTTCATCATCTTTCCTATTCTTCTCATCAAATCTTGTTCCATTATCCTCTCTTGCACTTGTTTTATCCTAGCCTCTTCTCTCTCTTCTACTAACTTCTTCATTCACTATGGAATTTTGTAACCATGGCCTATGATTTATTTCACATTCCTATCTTTACTCATATCCCTATCAATCCATTTTCTTTCTTCCGTGGCATTAGATCAAACCTCTTCTTAATTTCTTCAACTCATATGCCCACTCTGATACCAAAAATGATGCATCCACAACCACATATTTGACATGCATTTAAATACTTTAAGAAATTCAATGACATCTACACCGAAATATGCAATATGAGGATCATTAACAATACTTCAGAGGGCTTACAAATTCAAATTTTTTATTAAGCTCCCCTAAAATGGATTCACCATTAACCATACTATGTTCTCAGTTTCCTCATACCCTACTTTAAATTTCATTTCAACATCCATGATGATCACAATCCATGAGACTTCACTTTCCACTTACCTTGCACGAACTTGTCCTTCATCCTTTCCCATTAGTTCTCCATTCAAGCAGTCAAATATGGATTTTCATCCTCCTTTAACCTCATTCAACCTCAAAACCTATTCACACACTTAATTAAATCTTAGTTCAACAATGAATCTAGTGCAAAAAGGATCAACACTCAATCTTACACCTATTTCTCACAAATTTGCATTTTTGTGTTCTTAAGACCAAGTAGCCTGGTCAATCCATGTCTGAAAGGTTCTAGAGACACCTAAATTAATGTGAAAAATGATTTAGGAACCCTTTAATTCTAATAATATGTGGTTCAAATTTTAGGATCTAACTCACTAGCCTCTTCGTTGAAATCCACTTTCTTCTCTCTTAGCCGACAACTTTCCTTCTAGTCATGTCCTAGGTCATTGTTAAGCATATCTCTATATTCATGCAGTTTCAAAGGACAACCAAAATATTTTCAAACACCCATTTACTCAATATATCTATGTGTCAAATTTTATGACAATATTCTACCATCCAAACTTATTTCCTTTATATTTGGACCTCCACAATTAGGTTTGAGACTAAGATAAGTGTCCTCCCTATAGACTATCTTAAGAATCCCAAAATTCCTCCAATGAAATCTAAAAATTAATTTTTAATCTATTTGAGGGAATGGTATAGGTTGTTAGTTCCAAATTTTAGACTTGTAGTCAAGGTTTTGTGCTTCCAAATCAAATTCTTCTTATAACCCCTAACGTGTAACTCTCTGTCACAGCTATATCTAATGACAAATTGACTGATTTCTTGATCTTTTAGAGACTTATTTATCCTAATTTCCTTTCAAAACCTTCTTAAAATTTCCCTCAGAATAGCTCTCATGAATTTTCGAGCTTGATACACAATCTAAATATTTCAAATGCTTGACTTTCGTTAAACCCTCACTAGGGTTTTCTACGATCCCAAGAACACAATTTTACTCACCTTTTACATTGTCTTCCTTTAATGGATACAAATCACCTTCATATGTCCTGCGAACATATTTTGTAACATATCACCTTAATATAAAATATCTCCCTTTGTCAAAACTATGAAATCAATTGTAGATTCACCTACCCTACCTCTTAATACTTGAATACTCGGTTCTCAAGGAAAATATAATGAAAAATGTAGTTTCCTTAACACTATACAAATATTATAGGTTCTCAAAGGTGATATTACCTATACTAACTCATTTTAAACCTTTTGCACTCTAACCCTCTTCATACAACTCACTGTCTGTGTTTATTGGTTCACTTTTATAATCGCATACTTTGATCTTGTTTTAAGAAGTAGTTTACCAAATTCTTAGTCATAACTTGTGGATGAAAATGCATCTAATTACTTACCTTTAACATCTCTTCTCAACCCAACTTCTTCAATTCTCCCATTCCACTCACACTTCCAATTTTAATAATATGTTGATCACACAGCCATACTGATTTGAAACAGGGTTATACAACAAATTCAAACTTGTTTCCACGTATAAGGTTATACATTCTCATTAAAAATCAATGAAAATACACAGTTCTCAAACATATTACCATTCAAAGGTGCACATAAATCTCATGCATGTATTCAAATATCACTAAGAAATGTACAAAAATTATCACATAATCATCATGCAAGACAAATTCCACTTTCACCATGTATATACACCACAAAATTGTTCCTCCTTTTCTTGAAGCTTCTCCCACTTTGATCATTCAAATGATAGGGCATAAACAATTACATTATAGCTTTTATATCCTCTCTAATTAGTTTGTCACTTGAATAGGAGAATTTAAGCCCTCATGGTCATATTGATACTTTACATACATCATTGGGATTTGGCTAGACTCCAAGACTTTAACCCCTAACATACTTATTATAACTCTCTAACCACCTATTACATCTTGACACACTAAGAATGTCCTCTAAAGTTCATCGAATCCTAAGTAACCCAAAAATAGTCATAAATTTTGAAAATTTCCTTTTGGAGGGAAATAAAAATTTCAAATTTTTGGAAGGCCAAAGTCCTAATAACACCCTAAGTGACTCAAAAACACTTATTAAACCTAAAAATGACCTTCAATCCAAAATTTTATGATCACATGCCCTATTTACAAGGTGGATATGATGCTCCTGCATCACTTTCATTCTCTAACATGGGTCCATTCACATACTTATATCAACTTGAAGTAGCATACCACCTCCAAGAGACATGGGAACACATGTACAGTCCTTCTTTGCATTCTATTAAGCTCAAGTCTTCATTCACTAGGAAAATATACATCTCTTTGATCCTTCAAGAAACCTGACCTTGAAAAACCATATCTCTAGGGACACCTTCCATAATTTTTATCTACTTACATAAACTCATGACACTCACTTCTTCAATCTTAGCCAATTTCATATCTCTATCACTTAACTTAACATGGTTCTTAAGAATCATTTGAATCCTCTTCATTCCTCAAATGACACTTTGATGAACAACACAGATTATACTCTCTTAGATTGATGTAAAATAGAACCTAATATATTCTATCAACACTTTATTATACCCCAATACCTTGAAAGACTTATAAAAACTCGTGGACTCAAAACCATTTTTAATACACTCTTATAGACCAAATACCCTTATTACTAAGACCATGATTGTAGACATAAATATACTTTTGAAAATATCTATTGACTCCTTGACAAAAATTTTCTTACGTTGACTCAAATCAGACCTTTCACAATTTTAAAAACTCTTAGAAAAACCCTTCCCAAGAACATGAACTTGAGATACTGTTACCTAGCTTGAAACTAGATAACTCAATACCAAACTCATTATCGACATTATTAGACATCTATCAAGGCTTCTATAGGATATAAATGGTTATTTTTACTTATTCAAGAGCACATGCCACTAATAATTTCACATTACTTTTAAATACTAGGCCAAGACATTTTGACACAACATCGAGACTTTGATCAACATGAAAGATACACCTAAAGATACCCTACAAACTCTTAAACCTATCAACAACAATTCCCACTAAATACAAATTTCATAAATATCACATCTCATACCTTATTACTTTTCATGTTTCCCAAAACCTATCTTCTTCAACTTCTCATGTACATGAGAATGAATGGTAGATAGACACATATGATGTTCCTTATATATTTCTTCTTCAACCAAAGAAAACATGCTTCCTTGATTTGATTTGGGCTTGATGACTTTGTCTTTCATCTTGATTCCACTAGAACCCTCTTTGACATGCTTTATTTGATTAGTCTTGAGCACCTTTGATTTCTTTGCATCCTTCTTAGCTTGACCTTCATGATTAGGTCCTTTGACTATCATGACTTTACCTTTAGGATCAAACCTTTTGATGAACATCTTCTTACTTTGGCATAGTCTTTCTATATGACCTGGTCTTTGATAGTTGGAAAAATAGCACTCCTCTTTCCTCTTGGCTCATATAAACTTATATTCTAGCCACAATCCTTGGCCTTATGACCATACTCACAACATGAATGGCATTCACCTTTGAAAAGGATTTCATCATTCCTAAAAGACATTCTTTTGCAATCTCTAGCTCTATGACCAAAATCATGACAAATATAGCAATAACCATTAAATGAAGAATCATACCTCATAGCATTAGGTTTTATTATAGGGTTAGACCTTATTATATAAGACTTATTTCTCTCTTTCATATCTGATTGAGTGCTTGGTCCATCTCCTTCATCATTCTCTTTTTGTTTTCCCTTGTAACATAGGCTTGTCTTATCATTTTCAGCTCTTTGTCTCTCTAATATCTCATCAAGACCTTCAGTACACTTTTCTAACTTCTCATACATCCTCAATCTACAAGATGAACTTTCCAAATAATATTTTAATGATTTCAACTTTTCTTCATACCTAAAACATGTTTCTTATTTGACCTTTAGGGCTTTAGAAACTTTATCAACCTGTGATTCCAAACCCTTTATGGATTGACCATACTCCATCTCCATGCAACTAATCTGATCTTATAGACTATGAATCAGAGACTCTGCAACTTCATACTTCATCCTTAATGCAACCTCAACATCTGAAGACTTACTCATTTCTTGTGCTCCAAGAGGATATCCTTCAAGTTGTAAAATCACTTGAAGGGTCTGCTCTAAAACCAATTATTGGAAGCACAATGAACTAAAAGGGGGTGTGAATTATTTCTTTAAACCCTTAAAAAAATTATATTAACACACATGCATCATTAACATTTATCCATCCATTAATTTTAGATTAACATCAGGAAACAATCAACCGCATAAGCATAACCGAGAGAGAGTACACATGAACACAATATATAAGTGGGAAACCCTAAAGGGGAAGAAAACCCACTAAAAATTTTCTTATATTACACAAATCAAATATATTTAATGAAGCACCAACTTCACAAGGAGCACCAACCCCTAGTTTAGTAGAGCACACACCCTACAAGGAACATTAACCCCTAATTTAGTGAAGAACCCACTTTGTAAGGAGGCTATAACTCCCTAAGATGATCAATCACCAACTCAACCATCTGAAGATTAATATCTCTAATTTTTGTTGTTACAACAACTAATGGAGATCACTAATTCATCTCACATTTCTTAAAACACTCTTCATTCCCTCATTCACCTATCTCGATCTTTCTTCTCTTTTCATGACCTGATTTTTCTTCAATACTTTGCACACATACTCCTCATCACACTTCATATTTTAAAACTCACCCTAAAATCTGATTCATTCCTTGAACATCTCTCACACTTTTATCTAGGTCACACTTTTTCCCTCTCTCACAACTCGCTCAAATTTAAACTTAAACTTCACTTTTATATGCATTTCAACTTAAAAACATAAAATAAGTCAGTCTTAATATTTTATCTCAACCAATGAATCTTAAAAACGTCCCAATACATTAAAAAAGCATTCATAATGTACCCATATAGGTCATCCATTCTCAAATGACCAAACCAACTCAAAACCCCGTCACCGAGATGACTAAAACACCACAAACATCATCACCATGATTATTCAAGCTCCTAAATTTCTTAGGTTTTGGTCAAATAGAGATCCGAAGATATATATCTGAGCATGAACTATAGAGAGGGGAGGAAACTAGGAATAGATAGGAGTTCCATATCTGTCTACATTTCATTCTAGTTATGCCTGGGAGGATCTTTGTCAATCCACCTCCATATAGATATATAGTGGAGCAAACCGATTACCAATGTTCTCACCAACCACCAAATGGATCGAAGTGAACCAATATATTACAAATCTAATGTGTAAAATATGACATAAAAACACCATCCATGGTCATACATTATCTTGCACCAATAAAATTTATCATAACTTACTCAAGAAGGCTCATATCCTTCTCAAAACAGCTTGTCTCCAGAACCAGTATTCACCTTTGGGCCTCAAGATCACCCAATAAAACATAAAATATGGCATGTAACAAATAATTGGAATCCCCTTTACTTTTATATCACATCCATGTTTTCTAGAGATCATGAAACATCCATACATGCAAACCACACCAACTTTCCTCTTCACTAAATTGAACTTCCGAATGTAGTTTTAAGAACTCAATTGGTTTTCACCCTTTATTTTCAAGATCTCCAAAGGAATTTAATAGCAATTAAATTCATACCTCTTCACTCTCCAACTTATATCAAGCATCAAATAATTCATCTCATGCAACATCTACCTCAATATTTCAAAAAAGTAATATTCTTCTCGAAACACAACCAACCTTCTTCTTCACAAATTAAGATGTATGACCTATAAAATATCATAATCATTATAAAAACCATATACCAATGGAAATCCCTCTTAATCCTCTTTCCATAACATCTTACATTTCCTTCTAACTCTAATTGGAATGCCTTCAACCAGGCCCATCTTTGAAATTTCTCCAGAACTACCCGAAAACTGCCTTAAGAACAGCTTCTTCATAATTAGGGAACACTTTTTCATTTATAATATCAACCATGATCTAAAAATATCATGCACATAAATTAAAACTCCCACGCTAAAAAAATTTAATTTATTCCATACCTCCTTTGGATAATTTTTTCTCAAACCGAAATTCTTGTAAAACTATCGTGTTTCAAAGTGGGGTCCAAAATCACCACATGCTCTATCTTACCTTTCAAGAAATTTTGAGGCATCCTATAAAACATCCAATCATCATACTATAAATACCAATCAATTTTTGGCACTTACAAAGAAAATCTACCCTCGCTTTGGAGCTAGGGTTTTGAACTCATAAAAAGTTGTTTACCTTATTAACAATGCTCATAAAAACGTGACTATCATACCACCTCATTATTTTTTTATAAACCTTCTTAATTTCATGTAAAAAACATTCCCCAAATCTATGGGTCCCATGCAAAGCACACAATTCACAGAAAACATCAGAAGGTCAACTTTTACCTCAAAAACACACTCTAGAAAACTTGGTTTTGCCAAAACTTATGTATTTTACAATTACTTTAGTAAATTGACTTGAAAATTGTCTTGAAGCATCATGAAAACATCCTCTAACTGTACATGGTCACCATATATCTCAATTATTCCTGGAACTCTCTTAAAAATCTCACTTACATCGATATCTTGTTTGTTTTTCACCTTCTTTCTTCCCAAGTACCTCATAAATACACTATACCTATGAGAACTAACTTAAAACTCACCATGAATTTCATATATAATTCCACAATGATTATACCATACTCTAAAAAGACTAATCAGCTCCAAATCACATACCTCCATATCACTCTTGATGCTCTAGGACTAGAAATAGGCCTATAATGACCTGACTCAACCATGGTAACCCATGAACTAACCAAGATAACTCAATACAGACACATTTAAAGCTCTAACACATCTCATGTACCATGATGGAACTCATACTAACCATTTGGACTCATACAAATACCATCCATGCTTTCACCATTCCTAAAACCGTACCTAGACACCATGGCAACTTGACCAAATCTTGACACTACCAATCAATATTGATACTTGACTTTTATTAACACCTCATAGAGGCTCATATGACCTCAGGACACCCTTTCCTATCAATGGTTTTGACATCAATGAAAACACTAACACACAATGACCAACACGAAACTCTAACACCTATTTTCTTGAATTGTTCCTTCGGTGATGAACTTCCACACTTCTTGCTCAATCCTTGTCCTCGTCCACTTCAACTTAATGACCTATCTCAATTTGAAAATTTTTCCCTACCTCAATCCAAAAATACCATCCCTATCTCTTCTTCTTTCCTTCAAACCCTTCCCCTAGATTCCACTTCTAACAAGGAGCTCACTTTGTTGTCAAGGTTTTGTGCTTGTTCTCAATCAACTCTAGTTCATGCTCCATTCAGCTCTCTAGTTCATTCTTAATACTTCATAATTTTTCACAATTAAGATCTTATATTGCACAAGTTATTAAATAGAAAGGTATGAATGATTTTATTAATTTCCTTTTATAGATTTTCTAATTTCCATCTACATTAATTATAATCACCTACCCCCATTTCCTAACTTTAAAACAAATTTTCTACTTTTCCCACATTTTTATAGCTCAAAAACATCTTTCACATGTGAAAATCCATAACCTTCTAGTGTGTTACTACTTCCTAGCATGTAAACCATCTTACATGCACCTTCATGTGCCACACACATTCTTTTTCTATGCCACTTGCCAAGTAGTTTATCTTTTTGTTGTTTTCCTCGCATTACACCGCACAACTCTCCATTTAAGAGGTTTCATGTGATAACTTCTACAAAAATTTTACACAACCATTTTTAAGCACCTTCAAACCTTATATTGTCTTCATGTTCATTCAATTTTATCACATGCACTGATCCTTCTTCCAATGCACACTTTAATCTTCTCTCGTGCACCTTTATCTCATCCCATCATGTGCATTTATGAGTTTTTCAACAAGTACCATCTTCCCATTTTTATCATTGTATAAATTTACCTTTTCACCCCACACTAAAATTATGTGTGGTCCTATCCATGATAGTATAAATAGAGTAATCATATCATGTGTGTGAACATACTTATTACAAAAAAATAAAACAAAACAAAACATAAAGGGAAATCTAACCCAAGTTAAAATATTGTCTTATTAAAAACATACAAGAATCTTATTTATAATAGGGCTTTAGCCTACTCCCATTAAAGTAACTAGGTAGCATAGTGCCATCCAATATCTCAGAATCGACATGCACCTGATTCCAGTATCTTGGTTACTATAAATGGTCCCAACCAATGCATCTTAAGTTTCCCAGGATGGCACACAAACTTTGAGTCATACAAGAGCACCATCTATCTCGAGCATGAAATATGTATTACTAATGTTCTTATCATTTTAGGCCTTATATCTATCTTTTGACTCTATCTTACAATCACGCATTGCTCATCCAACTACATTAGTTTATCAGTGTGCTCATCTACTACTTTTTCATTAGCAAGTCCTTGTGTGCATGTAATACATAGGGATGGTAACATGAACTCTATGGGAAAAAATTCTTCCGTGTCAAACACAAATTGAAAATGTGAGGCTTTATTCAATCTCTTGTATGTATTTCTCTATTCCCATAACATAGTTGATGCCTTGTCATTCCAATTCTTCCTTCCTAAATCATATATCTTTTCAATGTGTGTCCCAAAATTTTATTGAAGGCATCGTAGTTCCATTGGATTGTGGGTGATAGGGGTTAGCCTTATGGTGTACTACCATAAATTCTTCCAATATTATTCATATTTTCTCATTCGAGAAATGAGTTTCCCTATCACTAGTAAGTCTTAAGGTGTAGTCACTAAATCATACACTTTGAGTCAATATTTAGTCTCGGTCTCATACTACTATTCATATGGTTCTTGAGTGAAAAGAGTAATAATTAACCCATGTCCTTGGCCATTTTTACATTGCTTACTATCATATTTCTGATCTTACACCTGCACTTTCCCAGTCTATTTTTTCATTTTGCATTCATTCTATTTATGACCAAGGTTCCCTAGGCTCCCTAGTCCCCTCTGGGTGCCCTGATCCTCTTTGTACTTTTCTTTCATCTTTTGTACAGCTTTATAGCCATTTGATATTTCCATATTTTTAGTGGTTGGTCATTTTGGGGTTAATTAAAAATTAGAACAAGAGAACCATAGAAATATAAATTTATGAGACCATAGTGAGAGACCAAGCACTAATCATCTACTATCACCATATAGAGTTGTATCCATCAAAACCACCTAAAACTACATTTTCATACATCCAGCTCCATCACAAGGCACACAATTTCGGTTCATCTACATCACACTTTATAGGATGGGAATCCTTTGTTTCCATGCACACATTTACTACATTCTACATCTATTTATTTATCACTACTTCAAAAATGTGACTGGCACAAGAGCAACCTAGGGCACAATTTACACACACATACCTAGAACTACATTGGGTCTGAGATGTAGTGTAGCACTTAATTAGTAAGTCCACTATTTTAGCCAATGAGGATAGTCCAACCCCTTCATATGCATATTTATTTTTAGAGTTTTGATGCTTTGTCTTGGGTTTTTTAGGTGATTCCTTATTGTAGGTACTACGGTGACATCGACACAATCCAACAACTTTAGTGTGTTAAGAATAAAACACAAGATAACTTCTAACTACACTCTAGAGGAGGTTTTATGGTCATTTATGTAGACCAAGGGTCCTAGATCTCAAACCAAGGCACCCACGAGTGCCCTTTTCCCTTTTCGGGTGTCTCGGTCTAGTCGGAAAACTCATATCTAAATTCTCTTGGGATTCTTTGTAGTCATTTTCTCCTCATGTTCATTTGGTTTTCTCTACAACACAATCCCGTACCTTCATCGAATCAGCTAATGACTTCTTAACCCTCTTTTCATATTAGGGTTTCACTTTTCTATTTACTTAGTTGCTTGAGTCATTTCCTTTATTTATAGCATTAGATTACACTAGATTACTACATTTTAGTTTAATGATTTTGGTGAACCCAGTGATCCAACATTTTCTTTTGATTATGACTTCACCCTATCACATCATGACTCCATCATCTTACCCCTACATTACACCTACTAATATTTCTACTACGGTCATTAGTATTGCTGACTTTATGTAAGTGCATAGTCAACACCCCATTACTTTTTCATGCCTCGTGTTGACCCTTCCATAAATGTAGTTACTAATCACCACACTCGTCCTCCTACGACTCCACCTATTTCAATTCCTCCACCTATCAATTCCTCGGCTCCTCCTACTACCTCTAAGGGTTAAGACATCATTGAACACCTTATAAATACACCCGCTAAGGTTTCTATTTATTACTTATTACATAATGCATCGACTATCACAATACGCTAGAAACATCCCTTTGTGTTATCCATATAGAAAGTGATAACTCTGTGGTAGCCTTTACACATCTCATACAATCTCTCAAAAATCTGCCACATGTTATATCTTTCACGATGAAGGTTTATCACCTTTGGCTAAAAGCAATCCATGTGCACCCTTTCATGTCATTAGTACCACTTGCATCAAGTGAGTACTTATTGATAATGGGTCAGCCATCAATCTATGTGCTCATTCTCTTTTAAAACAATTGGGTATTAACGATAATCTGATTTTTAAGAATTCTACTCTCATTCAAGGTTATGATTCTACCACTCGCACATGTCTAGGGACTATTTCATTACATATTCGAGTTAGGCCTAAGACCATTCTCACTGACTTCTATGTTATAGATGCTTCATTTCAATTTAATATATTATTAGGAAGACCTTGGATTCATGCAATGTAAGCGGTCCCATCTATCGTCCACCAATGTGTCAAGTTCTTACATGATGGTTATGAACACACTATTACTGCAGATCCTGAGCCATTCAAATACTGTCACATAGACCCCATTCTTTGTTATGCATATTCCACCTTCATAACGTATCCCATATAATATTCTCGACACATATGATATTAGTCACCTAGTGCTTCATAGCCTTCTTCAACCTCTTTAAGTACTCTGGCTATTTCTACTCACACTACAACAATTATCTCACCTACCATAGCCACTCTAGTAAGCATAACTTCCCCACCTATCAAGACACTTTCCATTCCTCGACCTAGTGTAACTCCTAGCAATATACTCAATAAATCCATACAACATGATAATGCTCACACAGATGATTCTAAGGACTTTGATGATGAATTCGATGTTGTCAAACTCACTGATGAAGCATTATGCCAACTAAACATCACTCCTACTTACATAAATGATCTTACTCAAGACACATTTTTGGCCAACAACCCAAGTGAATATAAGTTCAATACCCTTCCTTCTACTAATGTTATGATACTTTATACGGGATCTATTAACTTTGTAGAGGTTGTTCCATCTCCTACCATGTAGTCTTGCATCTCCGCCAACTCCTTTCACATGCACATTACTCATCAACAATTCCTTTTGGCCTAACATTCTGATCGATCGTACTTTCTCGGATATACTATTTGCACACTTTAAGGCATAAAAACTTGGTTTGATGCTTAATAACATTGTACCACCGATTCACTCACCTCATCTATATCATGGTTAGTTTCACATTACGACCGCCTATGGCCTTTATGTGTTTTACTTGATGATATTTATTTCCCGCACTCCTTGCACTTCTCCATTAACACTAGGGAAATTTTTCTTGACTATATTTATGGTACCTTAGATCACGTCAAAACTTCTCTCACATTTCCTATGCCATTTGGCAACATCTCCATTGGTAACAAATTATATCCTACTTATTCTCATAATCTTTCTTACTTCTACACACATGATTATCCACATGTACCCTTCACCAATAAATAATATGTGATGAGCATCTATATCTTACGTCGTAATGGTTCTTTGTATGACCCACCTCATTTTATTGCTTATCACATCTCTAATGTTGCACCAATAGGATTTGATCATGACAATGCCAATTTTTTAGCCAATGCTACATGATTATAATCAACTCTAAACATTCGGGGCATAGCATCCACACATCCCCCATCCTAGCATCAACACTCATCTCATACTCGTATTTACACACATCCACAATCTATCATTCGCTTAGTCATGTACATTAAATACATCATCATTACCCTATGATGCACTCTTGTGCTTTGGTTCACACTTGAATTTTGAGGGCATTTTTCACACATGGATCCCACACGCGCACGATATCCACTACACATTATTCATCACATGATCCTACATCATCTACATATCACGCACTACATCATAAGCTATAGGAATTGTGATTCTTCATACATTCTACACTTTACATCCTACATCTTGTCATGCATACATCATACACATATTGCACATTTTTCACACATAATCTTACATTCCCTTTTACATATACTATGATATACATCTTAGGGCATGGACACATCATACATTGCATCATATTATATCACATACATTCCACATTTTGCATATTCACTTCTACGTGTTGCACTCATTACTTGATGACGCACTCTAGTCTCACATTCCATACTAGACTATTGAGGGTATACATCACAAATGGACCTCATCACAATTACATGTTCATCATTAAATCTCTCTCTCTCTCTCTCTCTCTCTCTCTCTCTCTCTCTCATGCAACATTTCTAGGATGGGTGATATGTGCTTTAAGATATAGGGTCACTTCTCCTAGCATCATCTTGTGATAGGATATATCATCACTTTCACTTACATTGTTTAATGGTATATGCTTTAGGATAAATCACCACCTCTTTTCTATTCATTTAGTCATGATATATTCTTAGGCTATAGATTCACACACATTTCATCTCCATGTTGTATGTAATCACCACACACTCATCACAGCACGCTACACATAACACATAGTTCGACCATTTACCAATGAAACACTCTTGTTTTTTGTTCATTATTGATTGCTAAGGGGGAAAACTAAATGAACCTCACTACATACAACTTCATTCACTCAGGAGGCATGCATCTCCTATCATCCACACTTCATTCCATTCCATCCATCCATAGCATACTACATTTTATGGTTACATTTACTCTTTCTTGCACTTTTCTTTACATGATAACTTTACTACATGTTGGTACCCAAATTTGTTCTCCTTTTCAGTCTGAGCAGCATCAAAGATATGGCATGAAGCTTGAAGACAGATAGATCATGATGTATGTCATTTTGTAGCCAGGGATATGATCTAACTGGCACTCAAATTTGTGGAGAGATGGATAGCACTCAAATAGGACTTGATCTTGTCCTAACTGTTTTAGGTTGTGCCTTTCAACCAAGGTAAGAGAACCTATTTTGTAACCCTCAAATGGTGAAGGAGATGAATATATCCCTCAATTTGTGTAAATAGTATGAAAAGGGCCTTGGGAAAATATGATCAACACTCCAAATTTGACTTTCACAAGTTGTCACTTCCAGATTATGGAGATACTTTCAATGCAAGGCAAGGGTTACTAAAGACATTTTGAAATCTTGATTTGTTTTGCATACTTTAGCAAATGGATTTTGATCTTCTGTGGGTATACAGGTCAAAACAGGGGTAAAACAGGTAGGATTAGTTGTTTTGAATGATTTTTGGGTGGGATTTTAGATAAGACAAACCAAGATCCGCTAGACTCTTTGAGGATTTCAACAAAATATGGAGAAACTTAACAGTAGAAAGTATCAAAATGGTTAATCATCCCTTCAACTAGGATATGTGCATCAAATGGAGGCCCAGATCTATACTTTTCCACACAATCTTTGATCATATATCACAAAATATTTAGTTAGAATTAACCAATGAAGCATTTAGTAATCACTATTTAATCATGACCTAAGGTGCACCCAAAGGTTTACAAACAATCTCTGAAGTCAACAAAGGTAAATTGATTTTAAATTTGTTTATCTCTTTTCAGATGAAAGCTCTTTTGAATGTGAGATTGCAAATTCCACTAAACTATCAATAATAAATGAGACCATTTATGATCAAGAGAGATTTTAAACACAAGACTGCAACAGGAAACAAGAAACACAAATTTGAAATACATTCTGAAATGTAAGCATTCACAAATTTTTCCCAAAGACAACATAGAATAACTCAAAAATGATCAGATTTATCAGCAAGGGAATGTTTTGAAAAATAATCTCAAAGCTTGTTAATGGATATACATGTACAACCAACTTAACATGATTTGAAATATGATACAGAGAGAGTTACATGAGTTTCTCAGGTGGTCACTCAGAGAATGGGCTTCTTCCTGATTTTCCGTGAAAATTTTTAATTTTCCAGTGCTCGTTAAACTCTTCCAACCATTTGCATGACAAATTCATGCAATATATAGCTTTCAATATCCTTCGAGCCTTATTTCCCAAGAAAATAATATGCCAAAGGATCAAATTTGTTACAAAAATTTCTCATGATTCACAGACAGGGATGTTTAACAGAACAAATCCAAAAAGTTGCCAGTTGTCTCAAAAAGAGATGAATCATTGCAAAATTCACATCATTATCCATTTTCGAGGCACATTTTTCATCTTCAAAGCATGCAGACCTTATCCCTCCAAAATTTGACTCTGCAACTTTTGGATCTGATATTTCACATTTTTAGACGAGTTAGGGAAAAAATTCATTTCAAAAACATCTCTGATCTTCAAATTGATCCTCAAAACCGATTTCATTGGTCCTTACAGGAACAAACGACACGAATTTGCCAAAAATTTGGTGAAAATTGATGCAAAAATCACATCTCCAAGCTTCCTGGAGCTCAAATGGTGGCCAAACTGAAAAATGCACAGTTACCGTTGATCTTCCTTTATCCTTTAATCTGAGCCCTCCACGTGTCATAATGTGATTGGAAATGGGCTTGGGATCACTTTTGACATTTTAACACTTTTGGAAAAATGTAAAAATTTGACATTTTTCTCTGCCCTCTCGCCCTTTGAAAACGAGCTTGACACGTGTCCCAATGTGGGTCCTAGCGAGAATCGCGGCTTGATTCGTTATTTACACCTTTTTGGAAAAAGGAAAATTTTCCAAAATATCCCCGCATCTCCACCTCATGAAAATGGGCCTGAAACATGTCCCAAAGTGGACCCCGGTGCAATCACGGACCGACCGATTCTCGCACATTTCTACCTTTTTTTGGAAAAAGGAAATTTTTCAAAATCATCCCCATGGACCCGCACCTCGATTCGTCCCGAGAAACGTGTGGTCGCTGATTGGCCGGTAAGCTTGTGTTCCTCCTTTTGATTTCTTACCTTTATAGGATAAAAGCTAAATTTCCCACAAAGACCCGACGCTCCGAATCCCTTCTTTTGATCTGAGCCATACACGTGGCTCAATCGTGACCATTGATGGAGCTGCGGCCTCATTTTGCAATTTTAACCCTTTATGCCAAAATGGGAAAAAAATCTCAAGTTTCCCCAAGGCCCAAAGTTCCACCTCTGACCCTACCACGTGTCTCTCTGTGATTCAGTGCGGGGTTTCAGCTCATTCCTGTATTTTCATATTTTTTTCAAAAAGACAAAAATCTCTAAGTCTTCTGCCAATCCGCATCCCCCTCCTTTGATGCAAATGTGACACGTGTCCACCTATGATTCACCGAGGGCATGCACTCTCATTTCATACTTTAACTCCTTTTCACCAAAGGAAAATTTTCCACCATGCCTTTGCAGCTCCGCCCTTCATTGTTTTGACTTTTCTAACTACCATGTGTCACCCTCTGATTGGTTGAGGGCTCGGACTTGTGGGGATAATTTAGACCTTTTGCCAAAAACACAAAAATGCTAAGTTGCTCGAGCAGACCCATCGAACCTTGTCCAATCACAAATGACCACATAGGAGAAGATTTTTGAGCTAAAATTTGATGGGCAAAGGATGCCCGTATGACCGTAAAAAACGCAGAAATTGCAGTGACGCCCAAAATTGATTTTTCCTTCGTGGGTGAAGAAATTTTTGATCAAAGGACAAATGGAAAGTGATTCAAAGAAATTTATGACCATGGCAAGGGATTTTTGAGGGAAAATAAGTATAAAACAAACAATTTCAAGCTCCAAAGGCTAGGAAAACACGGGAAAAATGACACAGGCGTTTGAATAGGCAAAATTAGGGAAAAATGCAGGGAAAACTTAGAGATTCCTTCAAAATGGTGCAAAAATGGAGACAAAATGAACAACTCAAAGAATTCAAATGCAGATACAAGTTGTTTTTTCACCAAATGCAAAGGATGGGAGAATCCAAAGCCATTTTTCTCAGAAACAAGGCAAAAATGCACTTCTCCTTAGCAAATTAGGGCAAGGTAATGAGTTTGCAAACAATCCAATGCACAAGAATGGAGCTACAACTTCACATCATTGATTTCATGAGGAAAAAATGTTTCAGAGCACAAAGAGAAAAGGGGAAACATGGAAAAACAGCAGAGGATCAAAATGGGCACGAACACTTCACATGTTCGATAAATATCTTGTATGTCATTATCTTTACCATACACACATGCGCGCGTTCATGTCCTTTTCTAGTGGTGATCACAAATACAGAGATTATATATGTAGAACTAATGCTTGATACACTACCTACTAGGTGAATCCACAATCATACATCACATGATGCTATTGTTTCATTTTATACTTAGCACTTTTCATTATCAGGTTATACATGCTTTGACATACTTGTTATTTTTCTAACATGCTAATGAATTCTTCATGTGCACCATTTATTATGCAGGGATACTTGTTTCCATACTTGTGTTCTATTTTTTATTTCTTGTTATTTTTTGTAGGCATTGCCCTTTGTTATGTGTACACACTTGTTTTTTTGTGGACATGACATCCTTGAGTGTCTTGCGACACCGTGAGTGGTGTCCCATGTTTTCAACCCGCTTTGTGTGATCTATGATTGTCTCTTTGAGTGTTTACATTATGTGCTTATTTTCTAGCTTACACATTGTTTGTTTGGATTATACTTGTTATCTACATGCATGTTTGTTTGTACTAACACTTATTTTCCTAGCCACTTGTTTGAGTGTGCCTTGGTCTTTACCAAGAACATTCACTTCCCCCTATAGGGTACGGTTTCAGTTCACGTGGTCGGTCCTCTTTTCGAGCCGCATTCTCCTATTCGTGACGTCGAATGCACCCCAAAATGGGGCATCATTTGGGGTTTACACACAGCACCAATACAGATTCGGTCTACACTTTAGTCTATATTCTTCATCTAAGGCACAGTTCAATTTATAGTTAGTGGGTTTAGACTAGTCTACGAACCCCATACACAACGAATTTTACAAGGCATATTATCCTTAGCATTCGGAGATCGCCACGGGTTAGAGGATACAATGGACTTTCTTCCCTACACTTATTTAGTCGGTGGCATCAAATCCCCTAAAACCATACATTACGAAATATCTTCACCAATCTCAAGGAAATAGTTACAAGTTGGAGAATAACACAACTTTCTCCCTACACTTCTTTAGCCACAGTGGCGTGAGATCACCCAAAAACTTGCACTTCACCAAAAATTACAGGATATCCTTTCTACACCCTTTTTTCCCTCATCACAAATTAGGTGCACATGTTCCTTTTTCATTTTTTACTTTCATTTACAATATTTTTACTATATACATGCATTTTTACACATATACATGCATATTTGACTACTTGATTGTCTTCTCTTTTGTAGGTTTGTCTATATGGGAAGAAAGTAGTCAACAAAAACACACACATGGTGATTACATCACACATGATACTAACCATACAGGTACACTACACACATTGACATCTACACACGTGCTTTTGCCCTAGGTTCACTCTCATCACTTTTTACACTTTTGCATCTTTAGTCTCCACGCTCCATCTTTTTATCACTCCACGCTTTGTCTAGTCCTTCAAAATGTGTTTCTACATCACTCTACATGGATTATCAAGTATGCATCTCTATCTACTTTATGTTACCAATATTTCCACTCACCAACATAAAGTGGGGGAAAATGTAGTCACTAAATCATGCATTTTGAGTTAATATTTAGTCCCGGTCTCATACTACTATTCATATGGTTCTTGAGTGAAAAGAGTAATAATTAACCCATGTCTTTGGCCATTTTTACATTGCTTGTTGTCATATTTCTGATCTTACACTGCACTTTCATATTCTTATTTTTTTATTTTGCATTCATCATATTTACGGGGCATCCATCCAGATCGAGATGCCCGGTGTGCCCTAGTCCCCTCTAAGCGCCCTGATCCTCTTTGTACTTTTATTTCATCTTTTGGTCACTTTCTAGCCATTTTAAATTTCCATATTTTTAGTGTTCATCCATTTCAAGGTTAATTACGAAATTATAATAAGAGAATTTTATAAATATAAAATTATGAGACCATAGTGATGGACCAAGCACTAAGCATATACTATCACCATCTAGAGTTGCATCCATCAAAGGAATCTTACGCTAAATTTTCATCCATCTAGCTCCATCGCAAGGCATATAATTTTGGTTCATCTCGCATCACACTTCATAGGAGGTGAGTCTAGTTTTTCCATGCACACATTTACTACATTCTACATCTAGTTATTGTTTGCTACTTCATGAAGTGTGAATGACACAAGAACAACATACGTAATGATTTAAACACACACATAGAACTACTTTGGGTCCGAGATATAGTGTAGCAATCAATTAGTAAGTCCACCACTATGTCCATCGAGAACAGCCCAACCCTTCATATGCATCTTTCATTTTTAGGGTTTTGTCGGGGGTTTTGTAGGTGATTCCTTATTGCAAGTATTACAGCGACATCCGACGTGGTCTAGTGACTTTATTGTGACAAGAATAAAACATAGGAGAACATCCAACAACACTCTGGAGGAGTTTTTTGGTAATTTCTATAGACGGGGCACCCACAATCACCCTATCCCTTTTTAGGCACCCTAGTCTAGTCAGACAACTTAGATATGCATTTTCTTGGGATTTTGTGTAGATGTTCCCTCCTCTTGTTCATCTGGTTTTCTCTGTGACACAATCTTGCACCTTCGTCGGATCAGCTAAGGAATTCTTAACCCTCTTTGTATATTAGGGTTTTACTTTTCTATTTACTTAGTTACTTGATTCATTTCCATACCTACTAATGATATTTTCCCATAAAAATATTACTAGTGTAGCTTCTGATGCAATATTTTGTAGTGCACATCGCTTCGCCCACCTTTTCAAGTAATTTTTTTATGTAATGATATAATGTGCATCTATCCTTCATGCATCTGGGTGTAATTGTGCCAACAAATTCAATTTCCCACTTCTCAAATAGTTTTCTCTTGCTATAGGTCGAGCAACATCTCATCCTACTGTCTAGGTTTTCTTATCCTCTGAAAATGATCACAAGCCTTGATAATTCCTTAGTATATTTATGGAGTGTCTCCCACCATAATCCTTCTAATAATATATTGTGTGTCATAGCTTCACTCGCATAGTTTCTCTCCTCGTAATCCCACCATGTGCCTCTTCCATTATGGTCACCCACTCATGTTCCAATACACACCTTCAAAAGACTTCATCTCAACCCATTTTATAGAGTCCTCCTCTAACTAACTAGTAAGGTGTCACATAAATGGTGAGTTGATTCTTTTCCTAGTGTCTTCGTTCCTTCAAGAAAAATTATAGTGCACAAGAATACTATAATTTCCTCTAGGTCTTTGGTCATGTGGTGTAGTCTCGAATAATTGAGCATTAGGCATGGTGTACTATATGATTTATACTTCCTCACCATATTTAATCCTTGATAAGTGATCAGGTCCCAAATTACTTTTATTGAGCTTTATTATCACTAAAATGTCAAACTATCGGAATAAAAAGATCCAAAAAAATGTTCCTTGTAAAATCAAATCGGTGTAGAATATAAATGGGGTGGATAATAAGTATTACCTAAACTTGTGAATTGTTTATACCATTAATAACTCCTCACACTCCGTATTTGTTTAATTATGCTCGATCGGCGTTAGTTTCTTGCTTACAAAATACATGGGGTCATAAATATTACCTTCTTCTCTGGTTGTGCCAAAACCGCACCAATGGTTGTATCAAAAGCATCTACATGGGCATGAAATGGCTTATTCCAAGAAGGTAAGAATAATATAGTTGTGATGGTTAGCTTCTCCTTCAAAGTCAAAATTCTAGTTTTTTTGTGTCACCCCAAAATAATTTCCCCCTTACTTTTAACAATTCCTCGAGTGTTGTGGCAATATTTGAATACCCCTTTATAAAATTTTGGTAATAACCAATGTCCAAGGAATCCATGTACTTCACTATGGTTAGTTGGGTCCTCTAACCCTAAAATAACTACAAATTTGGTAGGGTCTACCAACAAGCCTTCTTTACAAATAACGTGTCCAATCAAGGTACTAAATGGTGTTGCAAAGATACACTTCTTAATATTTAAGGAGATGTTAATTTTCCTACATATTTCAAACATCAACCGCAAGCAATCACAATGGTATTTAACCAAACCATAAATAGTCCAATCATCTAAATATACCTGAAGAAACTTGTGAATAAATTTTTTAAACGCTTGAAAATAATGTGCAAGAACATCAATGGTACATTCTTTAGGCCAAAGGGCATAATCGTGTATGCAAAACATCCCCATTTAGTGGAAAAATTTTTTTCTCTTGGTTTTCGTGTGCTATCCTCGCCGATGATAGCCTAAAAATCCATTTATGAAACAATAGATCTCGTGCCCTGCAACACCTTCTAATATCTCCTCGGTGAATGGTGTAGGAAAAGGATCAATGACACATGAAGCATTCAAAACTCTATAATCAACACAAATACTTATCATGTCATCCTTTTTAATGTTGATAACCATTAGGATTATCTATTTTGACTCTTAAATGGGCTCAATAATGCCTTATTTGAGCATTTTTTCAATTTCATCTTTCACCTTGACACATAAATTAGAATTCATCTAGTATGGACTCTTACGAATTGGTAGCGCACCATCCTTGAGCATGATATTCATTCTCCTAATGATGGATTTACACCATTTAACTCATGGTATCCTCTGAGAAATAGATCTTTAAAGTCACGCAATAGCTCAATTATCTTTTTTTCCTCAGGTTCAAACCAATAGTCACTAATAATCACCTCTTTCAAGACGCGTCTTGAGTTCTTATGTTAAATGTATTGGTCTTTAATGGTACATGGTAGTCATGCGCTTTCTCATCTACATAACCCAATACCTTAGACACACCCCCTATTTTCTAAATATCAAGTTCCTCGACTTCTTCATCATCTATGAGGTAGAAAATATTTGCTTTTTCCTTCCCCTTATATACATGTCCCAACAGGTCTCCTCCGATTCTACCATGTCTTTGTGTACTTGAGTATCACCTCACCAAATAACTTAGTTATAAGCTCTTCAACCTTTACGCTATCCCCCAATGTAATGCACCTCATAATCTGAAGAGATTCATTAACTAATGGCTTAGTATAAAAGTAATCAAAATTATGGGTGATACTAGAAGTTAGCTCATGCAAATTTGTTGTTTCCTACTTTAGTTTCGTGTGTATGTACCTGGGAATGTGTACATCCATGTAATTTGGAATAAAACTTATGTACCCATAGGTATGGTGAAAAGCCATCTTTCCCCTTCATCCAATTCCTCTCACAATTGTGAACATGTACCATTAGAGAATTCTTCCCATCATAATCTTGTATTGGTAAAGGGAGATTGTTCCTTACAAACCTTTTCAAGAAGTCAGCTCCGATCTTGCACTAACTAATTAAGTTGTCCATATACATAGACCACCAGCACATTATTGTCCCTCTCAACATGTACACCATCATATTTCTTATATCCCCCTCATTATGCCATTGTTCCTCCATCACGTGCAATAATAATTTGGGATTTTTCTCTCCATTATATTTCGTAAAAATATTTCCCAAATGTTTAAGCTCGGTCATGGTTTGATTATCGTTATCACTCTTCCCATAACTTCATGACCAACCATATCATAAGTACCATGAGCCCAATTATCACAAGCCACACTGGTAGTGTCACTTATCGATTGTGTGTATTCCCACTAAAGTACTCCCTCCTTTGATGGCTCCATATTTTCTAGGTCATACACTTATGTATGTGCATAGGTATTGTTAAGGTCTTCTTCAATGATGGGATCTATGTAAGGAATAATCTTCATCTCATCCATTGGTATCACAACACGCTCCTCTTTATTCTCAAATCTTGCAAACCACTTATCAAGTACAGATCTACATTGTTGGCAAAACACAAAGGATGTCCTAGTAGCGCAAGGAAGTTATTTGCTTCAGCTATCTCTAAGACCTCAAAATCACCCTTAAAATTGGCTCCCTAAATAGTGATAAAATAATTATTAATAACCCCAATAGGAATAGCCCTTGTCTTATTAGCCATGTACAACACATTTGAGGATATTTGCACTTGTGTCCTTCCCATCTAGTTTCAAGCATCAAGTGTGAGGAAATTTACTTCCGTGCCTATATCAATGAGGATATTACTTACCAATCATCCATTAATCACTACATCCAACATGATTTCCTTTTCATACTCATGATCTTGAGGTGGTAAGTTTGCATGAAAAATCTAACACTCCTTTCTACACCGTGCGCGAAGATCTTGTCTCGTAACCATTATCCCAATAGAGGTATAATATTCTCCTTCCTAATGATTATGCACACCTCTCTAATATCATCAACATCCTTCTAAGGTAATTAATCATTTTTCACATGTTCCTTATCACACGCTTACTCCTTCAAGAATTGTATCTCTACTTGGACCTCCCGAATGAAATCCATTGTCTCTTGATATACTTCTTTCATTTAACCCGCATCTAAATATTTTTTATGAGAAACCTCTTCTCTTCTAATGAGTTTTCTTGATTTTCCTCATTAGCGAGATGTGTGTTACCTCTCCATACGTAGTGACCAATAATGGTTGATGTTCTGCTACATCTAATTTCTTGGGCTTCCACTATCCTTGTTTGGCACATTCAACCTAGATCATGGCTACACCCTTATCCTTATTGTTATTCTTGCACATGTGGGCATATAAATCTAGGTAATCCTTGATCTTATGGGCCTTGCCACAATATCTCGCATGTCTAATTCTTCAGCACTCATGCTAATAGTGATTAGGTGACCCATAAGTATAACATGTTCCCCATGTAAAGCTTCCTCAGCCACCATGACCTATACCTCGGTATCTACCTTTAAAGCCTCTATTACTATTGTTGTTCCCTTCATTATTTTCTCCCTCTTGTGCCTATGGGATACTTTCTACACTAGTCCTGGGTGCAACCTTATTTCACAAGGCTCATGAATATTATCAATAAGATGAAAATTGGTTGTTTCATGAGTATGCACATCATAGATTTTGTAATACAAATAAACTTTCTTCGTATAGCATGTTTCAGAATAAAGTGGAAAATTACAGACATCATTGTTCTTGTGAAAAAATTACAATCTGTTGATAGTATGACACATTCTGTGTGACAGATATCCTTTGAATTCCCTTCCACTTTGTAATTGGTGTACAAAATTCCATTACGTGTCTCATGAGCTGAATTGGAAGATAATTTTCCAATTGAGTGGCCATTATTGTGATGTAAGATTTAATAAACATGTGTACCCATGTGTCTACACTACCAACTACTTATGTGTGGAGTTATACTTACAAATCCTCGTGCGGGTCAGTGAATGTATTATGTGACAAATCCCTTTAGAATGTCACAAGAAACCTCTTACAAAAATGTTGGCTCTGATGGATATCATAGGAGATATTAGATAACAAATTCTTAAAACATACATCATATTCCCTAACACTCTCAGCTAAACCATGTTTAATGTCTTTCAACACACAATACTCTGCTACTCAAATTTAGGTATTTGGAATTTAGCCAAGAAATCGGCACACGGCACATCATACTCTACTAAGATCTCGATGCAAACCATACTTCATATACCAGCTATGCACATGGCCTTGAAGTGATGTAGAAAATTGACTAGACTTTCAATATGAGGTTTTTACTCCCTTATCCCTCCATAATAACTCCCACATGTGCACATACTCTATTGCATACAAATCTAGGTAATCCTCAACCTTGTGGGACTTGCCACAATATATGTATGTCCGATTCTTTGGGAGCGTGTGCTAATAGTGATCAAATGACCCATAAGTATAACATGTTCTCCATGTGAACCTTCCTCATCCACCATGGCCTCTCGCCTCAATATCTCGCCTTTAAAGCCTCTATTACTATTATTAACCCCTTCATTATTTTGTCCCTCTTATGCCTCGTGGGCTACTTTCTCACGCTAGTCTAGCGCTACCGTGTTTCACAAGCCTCATGAATCTAATAAATAAGATGAAAATTTGCTATGGCATGAGTATGCACATCATAGATTTTGTAATACAAAGAAACTTTATTTTGTATAACACATTGTAATAAAGGCAAAATTACGGATATCATGGTTCTTGTGAAAAAATTTACAACTGTTAATAGCATGAGACACATTCATGCGTGGATAGATATCCTTTGAATTCCCTTCCACTTTGTAATTGGTGCACCAAATTCCATTACATGTCTCATGAGCTGAATTGGAAGATAATTTTCTAACTGAGTGGCCATTGTTGTGATCGAGCTTTAAGAAATGGGTGTACCTTGTGTCTACACCGCCAACTACTTTTACATGTAGTTTTTCTTCCAAATCCTCGCGGTCGTGAATGTCTTATGTGACAAACTCCTTTATAATGGTGTTAGCAAGCCTCTTACAAACCATTGCACATGTTGTCTCTAATGGATATCATAGGAGATATTAGATAACAAAGTCTTAAAACATACATCATATTCCCTAACACTCTTAGCTAAACCATGATTTATGTCTTTCAGCGCACCAATACTCGCTGCTCAAACTTAGGTATGTGGAATTTATCTTGGAAAGTAGTGCACAACACATCATACTCTACTACTGTCTCTGGTGTAGATCATACTTCTTATACCGATTATGCACGCGACCTTGAAGTGTTGTATAAAATTGACTATCCTTTCAATAGATGTTTTTATTCCCTATCTCTCCATAATAACTCACACTTGTGCACATACTCTACTACATCTTCAACTACCCTATACTCGCGGATGAAGTGACATCTTGTAGTATATATGTGGCTATTTTAGGTATTGTTGAGGTTGTGGTCCTTTTCCCGGAGTGGAGCCATATCCCGATCTTGAGCCTCCACTAGGATTTCCTCCATGCGGTGGAGGACTTGAGCCTCCTAAACCACCTACCATGACCTAGGGACATGTAGACATACTAACTTGTGTACCCATAGTAGTGTTGAACAACACACCAACTATTTGTCCTCTAATTCCCGTAACATGATTACTTCCAATGGGTAAAGACGTCATTGTTATGTCTTGAATTCATGCCTTATAAATTACTTCTAAAAAAACTATTCAAATGTGGGATCCGGTTGCGCTTCCCTAATCTATTGGCCTCTTGAGATGATACTAATGCGTTCCTACTAGTGTATCCAACCCAACGTGGTGAATTTTGGTTACCTTTTTTTTCTCCATCACTATGATGATCTTCTATAACAACTTCTGAATTCTGAATACCAAGTTCAAAGGCTAGGGGTCCAAGTTGGGTTAGATGCTTTCCAATGGTTCTCATCCTTTCCTTATACTTGTTTTCATCTGATGTCAAAGGGGTCCTTTCGTTACATTTACCCAATATCCGAGGGACATGCTCATGTAGTCCCTTGAATTTTGTAGGGTTATCATCACTTCTACTTGGTCTCATTCCTCTCATTATTAGTGTTTCTTCAACTTCCCTCTCTTTTGCATCATTTTACATGCACATTCTCTCTTCGTGTCTCATTCTTCCACTTGAACCAATGTCATCCTTCCAAAACCTACTTCCTACCCCTACATGTGGTATTTTTATTTATCCATAAGTAAATTCTCCATTCCCATATCAATCATCAAGATCTTCGTTACTAAAGGTAGTGTCTGTAAGTATGATACCCTTGGCTCATGTAGAAACTAAAACTTTGGTTCCTCCGGGTAAAAATATGTCAAAAATGCGTACTCTAAGGAATAATTGGGTAAAGACACCTTCCCACTAATGATCTATATCTTGAGTCCATGGTTCATCCAAATCATAGAGTTCTTAGTACTTACCCTAAATCCAAACTTACATCTTTCCCATCCAGACAGACACCCCTATTCTATGCATAAGCTTCTAACCATTCATATAACTCTATTGGGAAGAAACAGAAGAATTTTTGCATACAATGAATCATATATATTATATTCCACCCTTTTGTGTGCATTAAAATCTTGTCCAAAGTGTTGTATATCTAATCAAATTTTTCTTGGTCATCATGCACCTAGCGCTCAATATTCTCTAGTGATAGTTGAAATGCCATATGCATGCCACATCTTGATGAGTAGAATGAAAAGAGGTCCCAGAAATGGAAACAAAATGTATTGTTTTTGTTTAACAATACCTAGTTGGGCACACGGGCACTTCATTTAGACAAAGGTATAAACACTCACCTGAAGCATGCACAGCCACCAGGTCCCTCTTTAGTTGCTTATCAAGATGTGTGTTGATGCATTTAGTCATTTATCTCATGTGAAAGGATAACATTGCATTAAAAATAACAAAGATAACATGAAGGAACATAGTTTGATCAATCATTCATGAGTACAATCAACCAACAATAGAATCTATATTAACGTATCCATCACATGATCAATATTTACATATACTCAATGCTTTGAATAAATCTATGTGCACATCACTTAGTGCTAAACAATTATATATCTCTATCTATCTTTACATACTAGATCTCATATACCTCTGTCACACAACATCCTTACATATTATTATTCATTACATGGAATGTGACACATATTTATACACAAAGTGGGAATTTTTCCTTTACCACTTACATGTTTTAATTCTAACAATAGATGTCCTAAATATACCATGCATGCCTTTAAACTCCTACTTTAACTCTAGATCAAGCTAAAAATAGCCCGAAATCATCCATATTTTTTTCATATAATTAGATGTCCTCCTTTTTATGTTCTTTAGCTAAGGTCAGCTCTTTGTCTATTTATGGTCGCTCTTGCATGCTACACCAACTCTATTTTTCCTATTTTTATCCTTTACTAGGAATTTGGATAACTCATGAATCTTGTGTGCATGTGTGAAACCTTTACACATTGATATACTTTCCTCCTTGTGCACATACCTTTCACACACCGACCTATATTTTTCTCTATTTGCACGTGTGGTTTTACACGGTCCTTCTAATCGCTTGATGCTTCTTATGGTTCCCGCACGCACTCTTGTTTGTGGTCTCCAAATTCCGCGCATGGCTAGTATTTAGCGATTTTCTATGCTCAACAAGACTAACATTTTAAAAAATGTGCATCCATTTTCAATTCATATAAGGTGATTTAGTGTCTTTTAACGTTAAACCTACATGTTCATGTGGTAACCTAAGTCTGTGATATTTTATTTTCTTCAAAATATGAGGTATCATCAAGTATAAATGTAACTAGGTTCATCCTTTAAGTTTAAGTTCACCAACTCGCAATTAAGTAATAACACTAGAATTCATCGAAATCAACAACATACACTTCTCCAATGTAATTGACCCATAGAGTAAAACACAAATATATTTCAATTCCTTAAATTACTTGCACATAAAAATAAGTGAATATTTCTTCCATCAATCATGCGATAATAACAAAATTTGAGAATGAATTTACAAATGCATCATTTTATAAAGGTTCACATACTAACTATAGAGTTCTCATATTTTGGTGCTTCATTGCAAATACAATTACGACCACTCTTTCATTATAAAAACTATACAAGAGCATAAATAAATAGGAAAAATAGTGCTTTCTTTTTCACCTTTGAAGGACAAACATGTTAGAAAGACATACATTTTTAACACTCAATTCTAATAATTATTCTATGCCACCACACTAGTTGCAACCTATCAAAATTTTGTAAGGTGGTCGTGAAATACGTTGGCATGGAATTCTCCTACGATCTATCACAAATACATATTACTAATCTTCCAGCTTATAATGAAATAAAAAAACTTTTTATAAACAAGAGAGGCAAGAAAATCTTTTTATATTCATTTCATTTTTAAAACTAGAGAGAGGAGAGAGAAATAACATCATTTTTCCCACAATTGATTTTATCAAAACAAGTGACCAAATGTAGATCCATACAATCATAAGTTAGTGTCTACAAGTTTTTTTCGCCAATTATGTGACTTGATAAGGGTCTACATGACAGTGTTTTCTCATTTTACTACACGTTGGAAAAAAACGTTTAAAATATCCCATGTGGCTATAAAACTACGTTCAATATCCGATTTCCGATGGTCAAACGCATTATGAGGAAAATCCTATACACTCTACTATATACGATATAAATCATTGGAGTTGATGGAATGTATAATCTGAAAAACAAGATTCGAAAGCCGACTAATTTTCCTAAGCATCTAGTCGTAATTGCATTAGTTTGTCCTTTTCACCCAACGACTGAGGCCTACAAAACCCCTTTGAAAAAATTGGTGAGGTTTTTTTCTTTGGAATAAGGTTTGTAAGAAATTTTGATGGATGCATTTTAGAGGTATGTGAAGACCAAACTTCATTTCCCCACCCAGGGCCTAAACAGAAAGCCCGGTCCAAATTCAACTTCTAAATTTTTGTTGATCTAAGGTTGTAAAAAGGTCTGCATGGCTCCAGAGGGTGACGAAAAATGCATAAACGACATGTGGGGTCATTCCAAGGTTTGATATAGCACTCCACATGATAGGGAACACATCAAAACTTGACTTTCCCATTTTGGGGTCTAGAGGGGTTTTTTAGACATCATTGAAAATCATGTTTATTAACTTTAGTAAGGTAAACATCAAAGTAGTTTTAAACTATAAAAAAGTTCAATTTTTCATTTAGGTGGTTTATGTTATCCAAGATATCCGATCAAGATATCCAACCTCTACAGAGGTATAATTAGAAAATGGGTTCACACTTAAACATTTTTCGATTGCATTGAGAGAAGGGAGATTTAATTGTTTTGTCTCACGTTCATTTTCATTACTTACTAGCAGCTTTCTTCCTTTTTTATAATTTTGATATCATTGTGAAAAGGAAAACTAGAATATGAAACTTGTGTAAGATAGGTAAGATCAAACCATGCATGGGGGAGATCAAATCGGTAACATGGCTACATGAGTCCACATGCTCTTCAATCACATTTTCTTCAAAACTCTAATATTTTTTTGTTTTTATAGACTCATTTTGTGTAGCCTCTATGACTCACTCATGAACAATCCCATTGTGAGGATAAACCAATATGTCATCATTTTTTACACACAAAGAAAACTTAGAAGAGACCTTGAGGAGACAACACAATTTCATAACTTATCAACAGATTCCAAATCTAAGCTCATAAACACAAATCTACAATTCACCAATCTTTAAGCAAGGACGAAGAGTTATGTAGAACTTGTCTCCAAGCTGTAAGGAGAGTTTCTAGTTGTGGCTTTCTCATCATCATTTCCACCAGAAATACAAACAAATATATCAACCTTTTTGTATGCCCTGCAGCCACGCGTTCCGTGAGAACATAACTCTTTTAAGAATTTTGTCAAACAGTTTACATGCCTTGTTCTTGACTCCACTTCCATACATATCTACAACTCCATCATCTAAAAATAAACTGTGTCGATGAATGCCCATACACATCTCAAATTTCCTATTTAAGCTCATCTTGGGAGGATGTTATCAATGGTTGTGGATTCAATTAACTTTTCTTGGAAGTTTATGATGTCATTTCAACTAAACCACCTTGTCTGTAGTTTTTTCTCATTGTATCCATGGGAAGACGTTTTGTCAAAAACTGTGCATGTCATTCACATGATTCCAAATTCAAAGATTAAAAAATAACATATAACATACAATGTCGATGGCGTCCACTTCCAAACTCGATATAATTACACGGATAACTGGGGAAGGGACTGGCGAAGGTTATGGATCCCGGTTTAACACCTGTTAACTATATTTTTCTTGAGAGTTTCTGAATCCTTTTTAATAGATACAACAACCATGGTATTTCATGCGATCCTTACATTCCTTTTTATGCATTCATATCTGACAGGCCATTGCAACTAAAACATTAGACAATATTTCTCTAGACATCGGACGCGGCCATAATTTATTTATTGATTTTATTTTATTTTTTTCCTGATTCATATTTCCATGCACCATTGCAGAGCTGACTTCCCACAAACTCCTAGCCTGCATGTTACATCTAAAGAAACACAAAACAAAATAATGGATTATGTGGTCAGGGTGCGCCCAACACCAAAAAGCTCCTAATTTTCACAATTATGTGGAATGTTGACATCTGCCAAGTCACTTGCAATTACAACATCTGACATAATTTATATCTTTTCCTTGCATGAAGGTTTCAACCTTTTACCATTCTCTTTTGGTGGATGTCATGCCCTCCTCATCAAGAATTCAACCAACCACCTTAAATTTCTCTATTTCTGAGTGCCACCACCATGCCTATTCACTCCAACACCAACGCATTGACCCATTTTCTATATTTTTGAGTATTTGTTTTATTTTATATTTTATTTTAATATATCTTATTATTATTATATGTATACATATATTATATACATATTTATATGTTTAATTTCACAAAAATTATAATGGTAGTTTGAGTTAATAAATTGAATGCACCCACAAACATTACCGAGGAGCTTATAGAAGCCTCAAAAATTAGACCTTGATTAGATAATATATGACATTACATGTTCAAGAAAATATACATAAGGACCGATGATGTTTATCTAGACTGTGGAATCATGGATTGAGGTTTTTTCATGGGATTTTAGTTTGGATAACATGGATAGATAGTTTTGTAAGCTCTTCTTTAAGCGAAACAAGATATTTTGGCTTGATACAAGTAATAATATGTTTATAACCTCGCATATTGACTATGTTCTTTGTATTTGTACTAGTGGATGGGTATCAATTATCAAGAGAGTTAGAGGTTGTGTTAGTGTTCTATGTAGGACCAGTATTAGGTTGGTGAGCCTTAGAGTGATCGGAGAGTGGATTATTATAGACTTTCATACATTCATTTTTTTATGAATCACCTAATTCGATCACATTTTTGGTCTTTATCACATGCCTTATTAGACTCATCTAACCTCTCCCAAATAATGGATGTATGCTCAAATTTATTTCTAAGGAGGAAGGTGTAGGTGAAGGATCAAAGGGCATGGTATTTTTCATAAGAATGGCCCTAGTTAGCATGCCACCAACAATTTTTCTTTTATCATGTCAATGAGAAAGAGGGTGAGATGGATCTACAACTATAGTGAATAGTTGAGGTAGATGATGTCTCAATTCATCCTTAGATAAAGGTTGGTGACAATAAGTATGAGAAGAAGAAGAATGTGTTTTAGATTTTCCTTATTGTTTGGGAGTGAAATGATCAATACTATGGATTTTCATATTAGAACAAGTGCCTTGAGGATAAGTGTTTGTGGATCTATCATTAGTGGCATTCTTATTTCTAAGACACATGAGAACTTGGATACTCTTAGGTTGTTGTTTGGGGATAGGTTTTTCAAATTCATTCATGAGATAAAATTAGGAATTCATTTTCTCAAACACATCCCAATGTGGTAGGAGAGAATGATATCACCTTGTATCAAGATGAGGTTTGAGGGCTCTAAGGAATAGTTTAAATATACGTGCATCAAGCATATTGTGTTCAGCCCTATTGGATAAGGTTTTCTAATGCTTGATGAAAGATTGGGAAGATTTGTTGTCATCTTGTTTACAATTGATAAATTATTTGATGTTGTTTTTAGAGATATCATGATATTGGAATTCATTAACTAAGGAATTCACTTAGCTTTCAATTACAATAAGAGAATTGGGTGAAAGAGCATGGTTCTAATTTAAAGCATCTCTTGTAAGTGTCTTGTCTATAAGATTGGTAACAATGTAAGATTTGACTTTGAACCTATCATTGTAAATTTTTTGAAAGAGTTTAATGTGAAGATATGTTTCAATAGAGACATCATAAGAAATGGAAGGTGTGATCTGTCTAAGATCCATGGAAGCGATGTATGGAGCAAGAGTCTCAAATGGACTAAATGACATTGTTATGAATGGGAGATTGGGAAATGGGTGCCCCATTGATAACAACCATAAGGGGATGGAGTTGACCTTGGTTTTCATGCCCCAAGAGACCCATTTTTGGTCAATGGTAAGTAGAGACAAGTTGTTTTGTATTTATAACAACCGATTGGATGTTACATTTGTTTTTGACTTGAAGGATTAATAATTTATATAATGAGTTGGGAGGGAACATTAGTTGGAGGGGCAGTAGTATTGGTTATATCATCATTTTTTCTACTTATGAGAGGCTCAATATGATTAATATATATTAGCATAGGTCCTTGGATCATGGCTTCAAGACATGAAACATTTTGTAGTCTTGGCTAATTCATATTGTCTCATAATTAAGTTGATTTCTTCACCGTGCGCAATAGCTAAAATTATCATAAATAAAAAATGTAAAGAATGGGAAAACATAAGACAAATATAGCTACTTAAATCTCAATTTGAACACATAAAATGAAAGGAACCTAAGATATTTTTTTAGTGGGATCTAAGATCAACCTTCAATGCAATGTGTTTACATGGTTTTATACAAAACAACATGACTGTTGAATTACCAGTCATTTTCACTTCTTCTCGTACATTAAGAGGCTTATCTTATTCTCTATTTATCCTTAGAAGGTGTTATACATGGTATAATTTGCCTTATCTTAAATATTTTTATACAAGTTGTTTGTGCAAGTATAAAATTTGTATCCATTTTAGATTTCTAATTCATTTTACACTCCAACAATATCTAAATCCAAATTGATAGAAAGATAATATTCGATGCATTTTTGTAATATGTCAAGTGAATCTCCTATGAATTCAGGGAATTGTTGAATAATTTTTTTATGGCAAGAGGATAATCAAACTCAGTAATATCTTCATGTTTTCCTTGGATTTATGAATCAAATATAGGATTATGAATGTTATATCTAGTATGAATGTTGTGAGTTGGTGGTTCTAACCTCTTAGTGTGTAGTAACTCTTATGCCTAAAAAGTTAGCATAAGCGAAGGAATAGCTAATGTAAAGCATTAGTTTCTAGGTTATTTCCATTGAAAATATATTGTGTGGAGAATATGTTGGCATTGTGTTGTCATTTATGTCAAAATTTCATGATGAGAGTAGTGTTATCATTATTTTCTAAAGTATCATTGATGTCAAAAGGATTATGATGTCATGAAGGTTAATTGGTTGTCATATGTTGAGTTGATTTTCTTATTCTTGTTGATGTTTCATGGTGTCTTGAGGTGTATTGAGTAAGTGTGATGGATTGTAGGAATGATGCAGAGTTATTACAGTGTTGTGGTGATGTTTTAGTGATGTCATGAAGTGTTTTAAAGGCTCTTATAGGTCAGAAAGAGTGGAAAATTCATGAGGAGGTTAGCATTAATGGTGAAAGTGTGTTCAAAATGCTTGGTTAAGAGGGCTAGTCAAGAGTAGGATGAGGTATGTCATGCTAGTTCTATGGTATGTAGCAGATGTTTGAGAATGGTAAGAGCATAGAGAGTATAATGATGAGGTGTAGATACTCTCTCAAGTGTCTCAAAGTATTATTTATCGCCTTGAGTCTCATACGAGAATGCTTCGGATTTTGTTTTAAGTTTGTTGGAATGCTTTAAAAAAATTGAAGTTTTTGGATTTTCTTATTAATGGACCATAAGTGTTGGTGACTAATGTAAAACATCCTTCTGAGTCTACCATGAGTAATTAGAAGTTTTTCTAAAGTCTATTCTATTTGCTTCCAAGTTTGAACTAAATACTTCAAAGTCTGTCTAAAGACTATGGTTTTATTTGATCCGGGACCATCGGTTTGGTCCAACTCGTTGCAATGCATTTCTAAGTTTTCTTGTTCAGTTTTTATGATCATGTTTGGTCAACCTTCAAAGGATTTGAAAGAAGATTTGTGATTTTCTTGTTGTTGAGTGACAATATCTATTTTTACACTAAAATGTTCCATATGTTATTTGGTCGACCATAGTGATGTTGTCTCGAAGAAATTTTCGATGACCCAGAGGTCATGAAATTTCCATTCATGTGTCAAACATGCATGGTTGAAGTGATTTGATGATGTTTTTGTTTTATCTTTGAAGATTGTTTTTGTAGGTCAAGACCTAGTGAGAACATTTAATCCTAAAGGTTGTGACATTGCATAAGATGATGGTGGATAGGTTTAGAATATTGTCTAATGCATGAATTGAACTTGGAAAAATTTTCTAATTGGTTTAAAATGTTTGGAGAAGGTCATTTTAGCTCAAGAGGTATTGGTTTTTGGCGAGAGGTTTTTTTGGTGTATTAGGCCTAGTTAGGTCCTAATGGAGGATTTGAAGGTTATAGATGTTATTTTCGACCTAATTGGTCTTATTTATGATTTTATTATGATGTTGTTAAGTTATATTTACGATAATTTCCTATAATGGCTTATAGATGAGCTATATGTTTAAGTTAGGTATTTAAGCATGTTCTTGGTGTCTTATTTTGTAGTTGAGTGGGTATGAGAAACTTCAAGCTATAAGGTCAATTGAAGAAATGAAGGAGTTATTTGGGACCATTAAAAGAGGTAAGAGAATATTTTATGATGTTCTCGAGTGTGATCCAGATTGGAAAGATGGGGGTTGAGAAGTACTTGAACGTGATAGCAAGAAGGGAATATTTTTAGAAGATAGAGAGAAAGAGGGCTTCATATGTGTCATCATTAGTTGTTGGTGCAAAATTTCAAAGGTGAAAAAGAAATCAAGTGGCTTTAGTTAGTGTTGAGTCATCTAGGGTTTGGTGCCTCCTTGTAGGGTTGGTGTTCCTGTGGGGTTGGTGTCTTACTAAACATAGGGGTTGTTTCTCCTTGTTGGGTTGTTGCTCAGCTTTCAACTAAATTTGATTTATTTTTGTAATAAATCTTTGTTTCATTGGTTTTTCTTCCCCTTAAGGGTTTCCCACTTAAATCTGGTGTAATTTTGTAATTTTATTCTCATGGTGCATGCTCATATGGCTAATTAATCTTTGTTTAGTCTATATGTTGATGAATGTTTGTTAATTGCATTAAATTATTGATGGATATGAATGTTTAAGTGAATGAAAGTTTTCTTTCTCAATGATTCACCTCCAAAGTGGTTATGCTTCCAAAAATTTGTATCGAAAGCAGTCCTCTCAAGAAATCTTAACAAGATTGAGGTGATCCTTTGAAGCTACGAGACATGGTAAGTCGAAAAATGGTTCTTCTCCTAGTAAAGATCTTATGTTTGATGTGACAAATTATGATTTTGGAATATCAGGATTATCATGATTTATAAGGAATGAGTAATAGACTGATTATAAATCCATAATATAAGTTTCCGAAGATTATAGATTATGATGTGCAAAATACATAATGTAATAACAAGAGCTAAAGAAAATAGTAGGAAATAAAAGAGATAGAAGACACTAGATTTAAGTGGGGAAACCCAAAGGAAAAAAACCCCACTATAATAAAGCACTGTCTGTATTAAGAATCTCGAATATAAGTTTTACCCAACACTTCCACTTCACTCCTTGGTCTCTCTTGGAACAAAAATTCTAAGCGATTTCTTTCTATACAATGCAATAATAATCATAGTTACCAACCAACTGATATTTTGTATCAATACCAATGTATATGTTAGTTTATTATCAATCTCGAGATGGATTTCCATGATCTAGTAAAGTAGCTATGTTAGTCAGTCACTATGTTCCCCACATAAATTTGGAAGACCATCATAATAAATTTTAATATATAAAATTTAAGATAATTTGGGGCGTATAACAGTGGTAGATATCCCACTTGACATTATCACCTCAAAACTTCCCCTTAATGTTAAGTGGTAAACATGCAAAAGAACATGTTAACATTTGTTCCTTATTCTAAGTCACTTTTTGACACAAAAGGAATTACAATCCATAAATCAACTCATGATTTAGGATGGAAACCAAAAAACACTTGTTACGGGGTTTGTATTTATGTGGTGCTTTGAAGAAGAGTGCTATGGGTTTTTCAACTCTACAACACACTATAGCAGTTGTCTCATGACTTATAGAAGCCACGAATAATTGTTTTGTGGTTTTCAGCTCATCGCGCGGTGCACTACAAAATATTTCCACGGGGTTTTTTTCAACTCCGCAGTCCATTGTTGTTGTATCTCATGGACTTATACAAACCACAAACAATGCATTACAAATTTTAGCAAGACCATGAGACAATATTTTACCATTGTTCAAAACAATGTTCCAAATATCCTATAAAAGTTGCAATACAAAGGAACATATACAAAAGAAATTCTAAGGACATGTGCTTTATATGTGAAGACTTATATCAGATTATGGAGCCTTTTATAAAACAAGGAATTCTCATAACTAATGTTTTCTGGGATTTACAAGTAACTTCACATAGTGTGACACATTTACTTATTACATAATGGAAGAAGTATTGGAAGTTTACAAAATTCATTAAGAGGAGGCATTGTCATGCACACTCCCCCTCAATGGCAACTCTGATAGGCCTAATAAGTTATGAAATTTTCAAAACTTGATAGAAGACAACAGCTTTGTGAATATATCTACAACTTTATCTTCGGCCAAATATAATTTGAGATCAATATCACCATTCAATACTCTCTCTAATAATGTGCATATGAACTTCAATATCTTTGGTCCTTTTATGTTGAACTAAATTTTTAGCAAGAGAAATGCAAATATGGTTGTCACATAGAAGAGTGGTGTTCCCTTTGACACCCATATACATGTCATCTAACAATATTTTCAGCCATATTGCTTCCTTTATAGCTTCCATTGCACTTCTATACTATGCTTTAGTAGAATAGATAGAAAATGTTGGTTGCCTCTTGTTACTTCAAGTGATGGAGTCTACACCCACCTTGAAAACCTATCCAGAAGTAGACTTTCTATCTGCAACATCACCAACATGATCATAGTCACAATAGCCAAATAATTGTGCATTATTAGAAGAAGAATAAAACAGACCATAATTAAATGTTCCTTTAATATATTTCAAAATTATTTTTTCCATTTTCCAATGATCCTCATAAGGATCATGCATAAATATTGAAACTACTCCTACTACATAAGAAATATCAGGTCTATTAATCATCAAATAAATTAGACTAACAAATGTTTTTCTATATAGAGTGGGATTAAATTTAACACACACTTTGGTTTGGGATATAATTTGACACCAACTTCAATAGGAATGGCAACAAGCTTACAATAAATCATGTTAAATATTCTAAGTAAATTATCATCATACTGATATTGAGATGCAATAATAGACTTATGATCTTGAAATATAACCATGCCAAGAAAATGATTAATCAAACCTAAATCGATCGTATAAAACGCTATTTTAACCTTTCTTTGATTCTAACAATTAAATTTCTATCACTTCTAGTAATCAAAAGATCATCAACATACAAGAAAATAATGATAATATGATTGTTTTCAAACTTAAAAAATAAATCATTATCAGAATAGTAGTTAGAAAATCCAAGATCTTGAAAGAAACTATTAATTTTAGCATACTAAGATCTAGGAGCTTGTTTAAGACGATACAAAGACTTTTAAGCTTACAAACATAAATTTCCTTACCAAGTTCTTCAAAACCTTTAGGTTGCTTCATGTAGATTTCTTCTTTTAAATCACCATTAAGAAATGCATTTTTAACATCCATTTGGTGAATCTCCCAACCGTATTGGGCATCCAATGCAAGAATAACTCTAACAGTGCTCATTTTAGCTACATGAGAAAAAATATCAACATAGTCAAGACCAGGTTTCTAATTGAAACCACGAGCTACCAAGCCTAGCCTTAAATTTTCAATTTCTCAAGCATATTTATACTTGATCTTGTACAACCACCTAGATCCTACAATGCTTCTCTTAGAAGGAGGAGGGACAAGTTCCCAAGTATTGTTTTTAACTAAAGCATTGTATTCATCTTTCATATCCTGAATCCATCTATCATCTTGACAGGATTCTTCAAAATATTGTGGTTCTACCTCATAGAGGGTCATCAAACCATGATAAGAATGTTGACTACGAGTTACCTTTCTAAGACTAACAAGATTAGAATCCTTAACCATATTTTGAGCCCATTTAGGAATCTTAGGATGCAAGATATTTTGAGATGACTCCCCCTCAATCTCCATCATATCTAGATTAGGATAATCATCCTCTTGAACTTTTGTTTCCATAATTCTAGGAGAAATATTATCAAGCTCTATCTCAGGAGTAGCAGAGGAGGGTTCATGAGAAACATTACATAATGTATTTTCTAAGACTTCAATGTTAGTGCAGATTCACAAAGACCCCGTATGTTTATCGATTTCTAGTTTGATAGTGGAACATCCGGTGTGATTACACAACATTGAATCTTTTCCCCAAGTGTGGAACTTGTAAAAATGGGAGAAGAATCTCCAAATTAGAGGTTGGTTCTTCAACTCCTCTGATCAGATGTATTACTTAAAGGTTGCAGAGGTTTAAACTCAAAATCCCACTCTAAATTCCAAGGGGATAGAGGTAGAGGATGCAAAATAAATAAAACTAAGACTAATAAGGTGATACACCAAAGGAGTGGTGAACATTTACTTCTGCAAATTGACACGAGATAAAGAGAATACAACAAAACATCATGCACAAACTGATAAAAATGTAATGAAGATCATAAATGAAGCAAACAACACAAGAAGAGGACTGAAACTCATTCATAGAGCTTGCATTGTCATTTTCAATATAAAAAATGCATGCATTACAATAGCGAGAGAGGTAGAAAACATGTTGTTAATCTGAAAGAGGTCGGATATTCCATAAATTCACTTTTTAGGGTGAAGAAGGGAGCTTGCAATTCATAAAAAAATGTTCAACCCTTACAAAATGAGCCAAATTTGGCTTTTAACAATGAAAATTTGAGCCCAGGAAGGAGAAAACGTGGGAAATCATGAAGGGATGTCTCAACCACCAACCAAATTGTAGTAAAACAACATGGGTTCCCTCAAAAATCCATTTCCCGATGTTTTTGACCATGCTAGGAGAGCATGTGAACCATAACTCATTAAAAATGGTGGTTGAAATGTCAGTTCTATTCTCCTCCCTATGCCAGAGGTGTTTTTATTTTCTCTCTCCAAACCCCACCAAAACACAAAATTGAGCCCTGCATCGTGTAGAGAATTTTACCAGATTTCCAATGACACCAATAACATGAAAATATGAGCTCTAGATCAAACGTTATGCCCTTCCGAAGATTTATGGCAAAACTAGGGCAATTTTGAATTTACGGGCCCGAAATTTAAAATTTTCCCTCTTTTTGACCTTTGGAAAAATTTCCCCAAAAGGCTCCGCCTCCTACCCGATCTAATGCCACGTGGCACCTTTTGATTGGTCGCGGGCCTCCCTTACCTTTTTATGCCTTTTGGTCTTCGGAAAATTTTCCAAAAATTCTCCGTCGGTCTGAAACTCCGATGATACGTGGCGTGTTCTTATTGGCCCTCGGGGATATGCTTCCAAATTTTCCTTTGACTCTGACCATTTCCCGAATGGGACACATGGTACTTTGTCATTTCTCGGGCCTAAACAAGATCTTTTCCTCTACGGACCTACCTTGAAATTTTTTCCAGCCACATGGACACATGGCAGCTTTTAATTGGTGCGCACGAGCCATCGCGGGTGGGCTTTCATTCCATACTTTTCCCTATTTTGGCTTAAAGGAAAATTTTCCCCATGCCTCGCCTCCCGATGCTCTGAGGACATGTGGTAGGCTGTGATTCATTGGTGGGCCTTTGGGCCGAGATATTCCTTTTGCGCCAACCTTGGAAAATTTTCCAACCTCCTCCCCGTCGCTCCGATCTCCGACGGTCCTGAGGACACATGGCACATTCCTATTGGCTGGCGGGCCTTTGGGCCAAAAATCTCTTTGTACACCCCACCAATATTTGATGAAAATTTTCTAAGTTACCTCCACCCCCACCATTCCGCTGATGATGTGGCATGTCCTGATTGGACGGCGGACCTCCCATGGGAAAATTTCCCTCCAAAACTCTACCGAGCCATAACTTGAAAAATGCAAGGAGTTAGAAGGAAAACTTTACCATTATGGAAATCTGAGAAGATGTTCTATTTAATAAAACCATTTCTAGAAGGTTTTTAGTGCCTAAAAGATAAAAAAATTTGACTGAGACATAAGAAAGGAAGGAATAAAGGGAGTTAGCCAAAAAAAATAAGAAAGGAGCTTATTTTGGATAACAATTTTGGCAACTCAGAGGGGTCATCTACTGCCAGATGAAGTTACCGGTTCTTGAAGCAATCCATTGGGCATGGAATCATAAAATTCTCTGCTTGGTACCCCAACTGATTAGAAAATACTAGGAGGAAGATTGTGAGGGTAGAACATCACTTGATCTAGAACATGGCCTGCAAAACTGCATGTTTGGGATAGCAAGCTTGTGCCAAAGCACTTAGGAAATGGAAAACTAGGCTACAATAGGACAATGTGCACAAGCACTTGGAGAAAATAAAATCTAAGGTAATATATACAAGGTGGAGAGCTTCATTTCTATTAGTAATGCTTTAGATGGATTCCATTAACTAGAATATGTAGTTCGTCACCATCCAATGTAGACAATTGGAAGGCATTGTTGTTCTTACACTTTGTGACCATGTAGGGGCCACTCTAAATGGCATCAAACTTTGAATGCCTTCCTGACTTTACTTGGTCTGCATCCCATTTCAACACTAGATCTCCAACTTGGAAGGTTCTAGGCTTGGCTTTTCTATCAAAAGTTCTCTTGATCAAGGCTTGATCCTTCTCCATTGCTTGGGCTGCATGTTCTCTGATCTCTTGGAGCTCCATCAATTCTACATATCTAATCTCCATGGGTTCAAACTCCAACAATTCCAATTGTTTCATGAGTTCCAACGTTGGCAACTCAAGTGACATGGGCAAAATTTCCTCTCTTCCATAAACAAGCTTGAATGGAGAATTACTTGTGGATCCTTTTGGGAGTTATCCTATCATCCCATAAGGCTGATTTCAATTTAGTATGCCAAGTCCTCTGATTTTCATCAAGAGTCCTCTTGATGATCCTTAACAAGTTATTGTTTGTAGACTCAACTTGGCCATTACCTTGAGGGTAATAATTTGATGAAGTGCTTAGATAAATCCCATTTTTGACAGCCCATTCAGTCACCTTTGATCCTATGAATGCCAATGCATTATCTGATATTATAGTGGCAGGTATACCAAATATGGTTACTATCCCTTCATAGAAGTCTAGAATGCTAGATTCATTTGCTTCCTTAAGTGCCACTGCCTCAATCCATTTGGTGAAGTAATATGTGGCTGTTAGAATCCACTTGTGCCCTTAGCTTGAGTTTGGGTTAATGAATCCAATGAAGTCCAAACCCCATTGCATGAATGGCTGGTCAACTGAGATTGGGTGCAATGGAAGGGCAGCTAATCTCTCCTTGCCTATGAAAAAAGCACAACTCTTGCACCTCTTGATCCATGCATAACAATCACTGAATACCTTGGGCCAATAATAGCTAACCTTTATGATCTTGAGGGCTATCACTCTTGGGGAAAAATGACCTCCAGATGTCCCACCATGGAACTCTTCCAATGTTCTATCAATCTGATTTGTTCCAATGCATCTCAGCAGCACTCCATTTGCATCCCTTTTGAACAAAACACCATCAACAAGTGCATATGGGACAGCCTACAATCTAAAGTGTCTTCTCTTAGTTTTGTTCATTTCTGGAGGGCATAGGCCTATGTGTAGGAAGTGCATTATGTCTTGGGTCCAACAAGGAGTGAGGACACCATCATTCTCTTCTTGAACATTACCTTGTTCTTGGTTGTTTTGCAGCACCAAAACAACATCCTTTTCATTGCATGCTTCCATTGATTTGCTTAAGACCAGCTGTTCACATAATCCTTTTCCTGGACCAGCTTGGTGAATTTGATCTCAATGTCATACTCCATGACATGAGTAATCCACCCTACACATTTTTCATTTAAATCTTTGTTGAGGAGGAAGTCTTTAACTCCCACATGAGAAACCAATAGTTGAACCTTGTTGTTTGAAACTAGATGCTTAAATTTCTTCAAGCTCCTAATCATTGCAAGAACATGCTTCTCAATGAAATAATATCTCACCTCATAGTCTTCCAGGCTTTGGCTAAAGAAAGTAATTGGCTGCTCTGCATTTTCTTTGTTCTGTTGTACTAAAATTGCAGAGATTGTATCATCACCTCCAAATGCATAAAGGATAAAATCCTTAGAGAAATTTGGGTTAATGAGGGTTGGAGCTTGTGAGATAGCCTCTTTGATTTCCTCAAAACTAGCCTTACCTTCTGCTATCCATTTGAAAGCCATGCTTTTCTTCAACATCATAGTTATTGGCTTGACAAGGGCTGCAAAATCTGGCACAAACCTCCGAACAAAATTGATCCTTCCCAAGAAACTTTGGAGGGATTTCTTATGACTTGGTAATGGCAGTGATTTTATGGCTTCAACCCTCTCTAGATCAATTGCTAGTCCTCTTTTGGAAACAATGTGGCCAAGGAGCTTTCCTTCATGAGCTAGAAAAATACATTTTTTGGGATTCAAGGATACCCCAAATCTTCTACATCTTTGGAACACTTGTCTCAAATGAAAGAGATGATCTGTTGTATTTTTAGAAAAAATAGTGATATCATCTAAATATACCAGCACCATTTTGTTGATTAATCCCTTGAACGCCATATCCATTGCCCTTTGGAAGGTAGCTCCAGCATTGGACAACCCAAATGGCATTTTTCTATATGCATAAGTCCCCCATTTGGTGGTGAAGGTTGTTTTGAACTGATCATCTTCCTTGACCATGATCTGATTATACCCTAAATAACCATCTAGCAATGAAAATCTCTCAGAGCCAGCAACAACTTGCAAAATCTGCTCCATAGAAGGAAGTGGGTAATGATCCTTGAGAGATGCTCTATTCAAATCTCTGAAGTCTACACACAATCTGATTTCTCCACTCTTCTTTCTAACTGGAACCAAGTTTGCAACCTAGTTAGAATGCTTGATATGAAATATGATACTTGCCTCTATTAACTTATTCAATTCCTTCTTCATGAGAGGCTCCATGTGTGGATTGACTGGCCTTTTCTTTTTCCTGATGGGCTTAGCACTTGGATCCAATTCAATTGTATGTTGAGCTAACTTGGGATTGAAACCTCTCAAATCTTCATAGCTCCAAGAAAATATATTAGGGAACTCTTGACAAAGTTGCATAAACTCATACCTTTCTTGCTCGGTTGCCACTTTGCCAATTTGAAGTGATTTTCCTTCTCCCACCAAGATGGGCACCGAATCTTCTCCCTTGACTTGGATGTTTGCTTTCTATTTCCTAAATTGATCATTAGGATTAAAAATGGACTCCAAAGTGACAAGTCCCTTTGGTAGTTTTTTTTTTCTCAGTTGTACCACCTGATCACCATACTATTGTTCTAATTTTTCTTGATTTTTGGCTGAGAACTCAGCTTCTTCTTGTAAGAAATTGATGATTTGTTGATCATTTTCAAACACTTGCCAACTTACATTATTGTTTGGCACTGATGGCCTTATAATCATGTGAATTATTGGCTATACTTTATCTTCTTTGATGCTCTCAACAATATCAAAGGCTGCCCTAATGCTGTAAGCCTGCAAGCCAGCTTGGTTTTCTTTCCTAGGGATGGAATTCATGTTAAAGCCCTTAAAATCTTCAATGAGGTCCCACACCCTATTTTTTTAACACTTGAGTAGATCATTCTTGGTAGCATGTTGTCCTCTAACTTGATTAACAATCAGATCACTGTCACCAAAGACTTGTAAGTTTTTTATACCCTTTTGATTGGCCAATGCAATCCTTGTATCAAAGCTTCATATTCAGCAATGTTATTAGAACATGCAAACTGAAATATAAAAGTTGAATAATACTTAATTCCTTGAGGTGAAACAAGCATAGCTTCCCCTCCTGCACCTTTTCTACTTCTTGATCCATCAAAGAATAGCTGTCATACCTCATTGTCATCCTTATGGTCTGATTTGGTGATACTAGGAATAGGCTGATTTTCTTCATGTATGCAATAAACTCCTAGCTCATATTCTTCTATTTCTTGGTAGGGATAAAAAGTATGTACCTTGATTTCCCATTCATCAAGATTCAAATTTGGGATGTTTCCAAATTTGGTGTCAACTTCATCCGTGCTTGGATAATCCTCTTGATCAAATGTTGAGCAGGTTGGTGTTGATTGGGCTTGGAATATGAGGTTCAATGTGAAAGTTTGCAATAGGTTCAGACCTGATTGTGGTCTTAGTACCATATCTAGTTCTAAACAACATGTGTGACCAATCAACAGATAAGTAGCCCCCAATTTTAGCTGTGAAGTCCCTTGACAAGCATAAGGCAAAGAGTGGTGGCAAATCTATCACTGACACATCTTGCAACATAGTAACATTGGGGCATGCATGCAAAGTAAGATTCAAATCTCTAATCACTCCCACTATTGTTATTGTTGTCCCATCTAATTGCACCACCCCTTTGGATATGACTTCATATTGGAGACCTAGCTGATCAACTATTTGCTTGGGCATTATAGAACTACTTGCCCCAGAATCAATCATGCAATTGTGTACTAATTTATCTCCAATGATCAATGAAACATAGAATGGAGGGGGCTTCAAAATTTTACCTTGTTGTCCTCCATGATTCCTTTTAGGCTGAGAAGCATTTATGAGTACCTTCTCTTGCACATGAACCTGTTGATTTTAAGTTGACCAATTATTTATGGCAACTTGTAGGAGATCTCTTTGGCTGGAATGGATAATGATTCCCACATAGATATATTCACATTTGTCTTCTTCATTTGATCAATGATGCTAAATGGGGATGAAACATCTCTTTGCTGCCCCTTGGTCTACACATTCTTTTCTTGCACATGGGCAGCAACAACTGGCATTTGAGTTGGTCTAAGAGGATGGCTTGGGTTGTCCTTGCATGTTTGGAACTACATTTTTCTTGCTAACACCTTGGGGGGTGGAATGTTGTGGATCACCTGGAGCCAATGAATTCCCTTCACCAATATTTCTCTTTTTGACCTTGTGTTTGCAGCCACATTCTAAGACATTACTTGATTCATACCACAAAATTCCTCAGCTTGCCAATTCACAAGTGTAGTCTCATTTGAAGTTGCATTTTTTGAGGTGTTCCTTGTTGGTTTGTTTCCTGGCTCAATTCACTCTCTACGCTAGTTGTTGCCACCATCAACGTATGGTTCAAGGCACCATTGAAGCACATAGATTGGTTGTGAGGTTCATTACATGGGAAACACCAATCATACTCTTGTCCTACATTATTTTATATTGGCACTAAGGCTTTAGAGGCAGATGCATCATTGGGATTATAGGACTGAAATGGTCTATTGGCATGAGGCCTTACTTGATTTTTATTTGCAGCTGGATTGGGTGGCCTATTAGGCTGATATGGCTACCTATTACGGTGAGCTTGAGGCTGATAAGAAGGTCTAAAATTTTGGGCTTGCTACCTCTTAAGTGTAACTAGCTCATTGCCTAAATTTTTCAATTGTTTCATGACTTCTTGGAGTTCATTTGAAGCACTAGAGGATGAAGTAGAAGTTTCATTTAAACTCTAATTTCTAGGAGTGGGAATGGGGGTTATAGTAGGTGCTTGACTAGTACTTGGGCTTTCTAAGTTTGGATACAAGGGCATGGGAGGCCTAGAGCTAGCTTACCAGCTTGAATTAAACAATTTTCAGCCCTAATGGCAATGCTATAAGCTGTAGGTATAGTGGTACCTCCCATGGATTGAATTAACATAGAAATATTAGAATTTAAAGCTTTGAGATAGTATAGAAAAGCACCTTTAGCTATTGGTCTCACTGCCACTGGAATTCTATCCCAAGTCCTTTGAAATCTGAAGTTGAAGTCTGTTAGCTACTCATTTGGAGCTCTCTTGATAGTAGTCAGTTGTTCTAATAGAGATAAGTTATCTCCCTTTTCTCCAAACTACTCATGGAGAGCTATGCATAACTGATTCCAATTTTGGATAGAGATAGCCCCAAGGGTTCTAAACCATTGCAAGGCTTTCCCTTTGAATGAATATGTCGGTAATTTGATAGCAATTTACATCTCAACAATCTCATGGATTACACAAATGTTAGCAATGTCTTTGACATGATCACCAGGGGTGGTATGATTTTCTCCAGTGAAATATGGAATGTTCTTCAATGCTGCAACTGGAACTAGATTTTGTGCATTGAGAGCAAGTGGGCTGCTACAAGTAAAGTTGACATAAGGGTTTTGTTGTGCCATTCTGATTGGCCTGAGAACCCTTGTTGATTGAGTGAAAGGTCTAGAAGGTGGAGGAGTTGATAGAGTTCTATGTTTGGTGGAGATGGAGACCTTTGAATCCTCCTTCCTCTATGCCTTCTTCTAGGAGATAGCTGTAGATAATCAGACAACCCTTCTTCTCTGGCTTTTGATCTTGTATTGATTCTTCTCATGAATCTTTAGACTTGGACTGCTAAAACCAGTTGATTTTTTCACTTTGGAGTCGTTAGATGTGCATATAAGGGCTCTTTTCAAGCAAGAAACTTGCAAAAATGCACATCAACTTGTTGAAATGAAGATGAAGACCTCTAAGGGTCCCACCGGTGTGCCAAAACTATTAGTGTAGATTCACAACACCCTTATATGTTTATTAGATTTCTATTTTGATATTGGAACATCCAGTGTGATTGCACAACATTGAATCTTTTCCCCAAGTGTGGGACTTGTAAAAATGGGAAAAGAATCTCCATATTAGAGGTTGGTTCCTCAACTCCTCTAATCAGATGTATTACTTGAAGGTTGCAAAGGTTTAAACTCAAAATCCTACTCTAAATTCCAAGGGGACAGAGGTAGAGGATGCAAAAGAAATAAAACTAAGACTAATAAGGTGATACACCAAAGGAGTGGTGAACATTTACTTCTGAAAATTGACATAGATTAAGAGAATACAACAAAACATCATGCACAAACTGAAAAATGTAATGAAGATCAGAAATGAAGCAAACAACACAAGAAGAGGACTAAAACTCATTCACAGAGCTTGCATTATCATTTTCAATATCAAAAATACATGCATTACAATAGCAGAGAGGTAGAAAACATGTTGCAGTCCTAAAAGAGGTATGATATTCCACAAAATCACTTTTTAGGGTGAAGAAGGGAGCCTGCAGTTCATAAAAAATGTTCAACCCTTACAAAATGAGCCAAATCTGGCTTTTAACAATGAAAATTTGAGCCCAGGAAGGAGAAAACGTAGGAAAGCATGAAGGGATGTCTCAACCACCAACCAAATTGTAGTAAAACAGCATGGGTTCCCTCAAAAATCCATTTCTCGATGTTTTTGACCATGCTGGGAGAGAATGCAAGCCATAACTCATTAAAAATGGTGGTGAAATGTCGGTTTTCAATTCTCCTTCCGTATCAAAGGTGTTTTTTTATTTTCTCTCTCCAAACCCCACCAAAACACAAAATTGAGCCCTCCATCGTGTAGAAAATTTTACCATCTTTCCAATGACACCAAGAACACAAAAATCTGAGCTCTGGATCAAATGTTATGCCCTTCTGAAGATTTATGGCAAAACTAGGGCAATTTTGAATTGGGGGCCCAACATTTAAAATTTTCCCTCTTTTTGACCTTTGGAAAAATTCCCCAAAAGGCTCTACCTCCTACCGATCTGATGCCACATGGCACCTTTTGATTGGTCACGGGCCTCCCCTTACCTTTTTATGCCTTTTGGTCTTCGGAAAATTTTCCAAAAATTCTCCGCTGGTCTGAAACTCTGATAATACGTGGCGTGTTCTTATTGGATCTTGGGGATATGCTTCCAAATTTTCCTTTGACTCTGACCATTTCCCTGAATGGGACATGTGGTGCTTTGTCATTGGCTCGGGCCTGAACAAGCTCTTTCTCCTCTACGGACTGCCTTAAAAATTTCACCTGCCACATGGACACGTGGAAGCTTTTAATTGGCACGAACCATCATCGGGTGAGCTTTCATTCCATACTTTTCCCTATTTTAGCTTAAAGGAAAATTTTCCCCCGTGCCTCCACCCCCAATGCTCAAATGACACATGGAAGGCTATGATTCCTTGGTGAGCATTCAGGCCAAGATATTCCTTTTGCACCAACCTGGAAAATTTTCCAACCTCCTCCCACCTGCTCCGATCTCCGACGGTCCCGAGGACACATGGCACATTCTTATTGGTCGGGCAAGCTGTTGTTGTTGCAAATTCACAACACCCCGGATGCAGATCGGGCTTCTAGGTTGATCACTCTAGAATCCGGTGTGATTGCACAACATGGAAACCTCTCTCCAAGTGTGGGACTTGTGAAACTGAGAGAGGAATCTCTAGATTAGAGGCTAGTTCCTCAAACTCCTCTCGATTAGATCTAATGCTTGCACAACTACAGAGGTTCGATCCTAATCCTACTCTAAACTACAAGGAGACAGGATAGAAATGCAAAAATTGAAACTAACTAAAGGTTGTGATGCACGAAAAGGAGTGGTGGATATTTTGTCAAGAAAATAGACACAAACCATAGATTGCAACATAAAACATACACGGAGCTTATAAGATATAATTTAGGATCTGAAATGAAGAAAATAATACAAACAGAGGGTCGAGACTCATTCACAAAGCTTGCATTATTATTTCCAATGTCAAAACACTGCATTACAATCCTCGAGAGAGGTAAAAACTATTAGTCTTTGAAGAGGTCCGATTCTCACCTACAATCACTTACTGGAGGTGAAATAAGAAGATGCTATGCCCAAAAAACGTCCACCCTTTGAAAGTGAGCCAAAATTGGCTTTTACACTACATGGGTCGAGCCCAAGAGACAGAAACGTACAAAAATGTGAGAGCCCATTCCTCCTTGACTACAGATGCATTAAAACGGCATGGGATACCTTACAAACCCATACCCTATCAATTTTGACCGAATTACAGGAGAATGCGACCCATTCTGCGTTAAATTTGGTCGCTAAAATGTCACTTCTGGCCATGAACACACGTCAGAGCTGTTTCTTAACTTTCTCTCTCCAGAATGCACCAAAATTCAAGATTAACCCTAGAATCATGTAGAGAATTTTATAATCTTTCCGTTGATATAAAGAACATGCAAATCTGAGATTTGGATCAAAAGATATGGAGATCTGAAGATTTAGGGCACAAAACAGGTGAAAATGTGTTTTATAAATTTTTCTGTGCTCGCCACCTGGATGACACGTGGCAAGTGCTGATTGGATGCGTAATTCTCTCTCCTTCCCTGTCCCGCTTGTTTTCCTTGAAATTTTTTCCCCTTTTGTGATTTTGGAACATTTTCCACTTTTTCTTTGCGCCCCCGCCACTGGGACACATGGCATGCATTGATTAGAGGACAGGGGCACAGGGCAGACCTTTGCTTTTAGCTTTTCGGCCAAAGCTTTCACCAAATTCTCTAACTCCTCCCGAGCTCCATGCTTCCCTGTTCCATTGGACACATGTCCTCTTCTAATTGGCTCGGGCTGACCCTTCAAACCTCGCCCTTTGAAATTTTGGACGTTTCCCCTTGTGACACGTGTCATGATTTGGTTGGTCTCCGGGTCTGCCGGCTTTTCACGTCCCTCGCGTCCTCACATGCCCATCTGTCCCAAATCGCTTGGGAGAAATTCCTCCGATCTCTGCTGAAATGGGCTTCCTTGTCCCTCTTCTACCGATGACACGTGGCGTAATGTGATTGGTCTCCGGTCTTTCGACTATCCGCGTCCCACACGTCCCTTTGTCCCAACCGTCCCCGGTGTGAAAGTTATCCTTTTCGGCCGATCTGGGTGGTTCGCATCCTTCACGTCCTCATGGCCCAAATGTCCCAACTTTTCTGCTCAGCAGTTAGTCGATTTTCTTTTCTCCTTCGGCCGAACCGGCTTTCCGCGTCCGCGTGTCCTTACGGCCCGGATGTCCCTTTTCTCTGCAGATTACCTAGTGGTCTTTCGGCCGATTCGTGCCCAGATGTCCCGACTGTTGCGAGGACTAGGACTTAGCCATTTTTCATGATTTTTCCTGGCCCAAGCTTGTTTTTTGTAACTTTTTCACCTTTTCTCAGAACTTTCTCTTTTCAACCTGGACAGGAGTTAGAAAAAATTTGAGGGGACCCTAGAAACATGATTTTTTCCCTGAATCAATCTATTTTCCTGGGACTTGAGAATTTAATGCATGTTATCAAAATTACCCTGGGGGTGAATTTTGGATAACAATTTGGTGACTTCAGCGGGGTTACCTACCTACTAGGTAGAAGATACCAGTTGTTTGAAGTAGTCCATTGGGCATGGAGTCATCAAATATTCAGTTTAGAACCCCAACTGACTCAGAATGTGTAAGGAGGAAGATGGAATATCACCTGATGAAAGCAAGGACTGCAAAACATCTCCATGGACAGCAAGCTGTGCCAAAGCACTTAGGGAAAACAAAACTAACCTACAACAAAACAATGTGCACAACACTTGGAGGAATGAAAATCTAATCTAATATTTACAAAGTAGTGAACTTCCCTCTAGAAGCAATGCTTGAGATAGATTCCATTGACTGGAATCTGCAGTTCTTCACCATCCAATGAGGCCAATTGAAAAGCATTGTTGTTCTTGCACTTCATGACCATGTATGGGCCACTCCAAATGGCATCAAATTTTGAATGCCTTCCCAGTTTTTCTCTATCCACATCCCATTTCAACACTAGATCTCCAACTTGAAAAGATCTATCCTTGGCCTTTCTATCAAAGGTCTTCTTGATCAATGCTTGATCCTTTTCCATTGCTTGGGATGCCTGATTCGATCTCTTGCAGCTCCATCAACTCTGCATACCTCACCTCCATGGGCTCAAACTCTAGCAACTCCAGCTGCTTCATGAGTTCCAATGTTGGAAACTCAAGTGACATGGGCAAGATTGCCTCTCTTCCATAGACAAGCCTAAATGGAGAGTTACCTGTGGATCTTTTGGGAGTTATCCTATCAGCCCATAAGGCTGATTTTAGTTTGGTATGCCAAGACCTCGATTCTCTTCAAGAGTCCTCCTAATGACCCTCAACAAGTTCTTGTTTGTAGACTCGTCCTGGCCATTACCTTGGGGGTAATAGTTTGATGAAGTGCTTAGGTAAATACCGTTCTTGACAGCCCACTCAGTCACCTTAGATCCAATGAATGCCAATGCATTATCAGATATTATTGTGGTAGGTACACCAAATCTGGTTGTTATCCCCTCATAAAAGTCTAAGATGCTAGACTCATTTGCCTCTTTGAGTGCTACTGCTTCTGTCCATTTGGTGAAGTAGTCTATGGCTGTCAAAATCCATTTGTGCCCTTGGCTTGAATTGGGATTGATGACTCCAATGAAGTCCAAACCCCATTGCATGAATGGCTGGTCAACTGAGATTGAATGTAATGGAAGGGCAGCAAGTCTCTCTTTTCCTGTGAAGAATGCACAATTCTTACACCTCTTGATCCATGCATAGCAATCATCGAAGATTTTAGGACAATAATAACTAGCCTTCATGATTTTTAGAACTATCACTCTTGGTGCAAAATGACCACTAGCTGGTCCACCATGAAACTCTTCCAACACTCTTTGAATCTGATTTGTGCTAATGCATCTCAGCAGCACTCCATTCACGTCCTTTTTGAATAGAACTCCATCAACAATGGCATACGGGACAGCCTGCAATCTGAAGTGTCTCCTTTGGGTCTTGTTCATCTCTAGAGGGCATAGGCCTGTGCCTAGGAAGTGCATAATACCTTGGGTCCAGCAAGAAGTGGGGGCAGCATTGTCTTCTTCTTTCTCACCACTTGGCTCATGGCTGTCTGGGATCAGCCAAACAGCCTCTTCTTCATTGCATACTTCTTTTGCTTCCCCAAAACCAGCTGCTCACACAATCCTTTCCCTCTTACCATCTTGGTGATTTTGATCTCAATGTCATACTCCATGACACGGGTGATCCAACCTGCCATTTTCTCATTCAAATCCTTGTTGAGGAGGAAGTCCTTAACCCCGCATGTGAGACCAGCAATCTGGACCTTGTTGTTGGTTGTTTCCTAGACCGCCTCACCCTCCACACCAAGTAGTTTTCACCATTAGTGCTTGATTCAAAGCACCATTAAAGCACATGGATTACTTATGAGGCTCATTGCATGGAAAACACCAATCATACTTTGAGTAATGTTGTTTTGTGTTGGCACCAATGCCTTAGAGGCAGATATGGCATTTGGATTATAGGGCTGAAATGGTCTATTGGTAGGAGGCCTTGTTAGATTTATATTTGCAGATGGGTTAGGTGGTCTTTGTGGTTTGTAAGGCTACCTATTACGCTGAGCTTAGGGTTGATAAGAAGGTCTAAAACCTTGGGCTTGTTTCCTTTTGAGAGTAACCAGCTCATTGCCTAGGTTTTGCAATTGCTTCATGACCTCTTGAAGCTCATTTGGGGTACTTGGAGATGAAGTGGATGCTTTGTTTGAACTCTGATTTCTAGGAGTGGGAGAAGGAGCCAAATTAGGTGCTTGGTTGGTGTTTGGGCTCTCTAAACTTGGAAACAATGGCATGGGAGGTCTAGGGGCAAGTTTTCCATCTTGGATCAAACAATTTTCAGCCGTAATGGCGATGCTATAAACCATAGGGATAGTTATGCCTCCCATGGACTGAATCAACATAGAAATATAAGAATTTAGAGCTTTGAGATAGTAAAGAAAAGCACCTTCTTCATTGGCTTTGGCCCGACCGCCACCGGAATTCTCTCCCAAGTCCTTTGAAATATGAAGTTGAAATCAGTCAACTGCTCATTGGGAGCTCTCTTGATAGTTTTTAGCTGCTCCAAAAGAGACAAGTTGTCTACCTTCTCTCCAAACTACTCATGAAGTGCAATACACGGCCGATTCCAGTTTGTGATAGAACCAGCTCCAAGGCTTCTAAAACATTGCAATGCTTTACCCTTGAATGAAGATGCCAACAACTTGGAGCCACTTGCATTTCATTGATCTCATGGATTGCACAAAGGTTAGCAATATCTTTAACGTGATCACCTGTAGTAGTCTGATTTTCTCCAGTGAAGTAGGGAATGTTCTTCAAGGCTACAATAGGAATTGGATGTTGCACATTGAGGGCAAGTGGGCTGCTGCCTGTGAAGTTGACGTAGGGATTGTTTTGAGCCATTCTGATTGGTCTTAAAACCCTGGTTGACTGAATGAAAGGCCTACTAGGTGGAGGAGTTGAGAGAGTTCTGTTTGGTGGAGATGGAGACCTTTGGATCCTTCTTCCTCTTTTCCTTCTTCTTGGAGATAATTGCAGGTATTCAAATAGCACTTCTTCTTCTCCAACTCTTGACCTTGTGGTGATTCTTCTCATGAGTTTTTAGGCCTATACTTGAAACCAATCAATTCTTCCCCTTGGAGTCGCCAAATATGCAAATAATAGCTCTTTTCAAGCAAGAAAATTGCAGCAGATGCACATCAACTTTGCTGCAATAAAAATGAGACCTCTAGTGTCCCACCCGGTGTGCCAAAACTGTTGTTGCAAATTCATAGCACCCCTGGATGCAGATTAGGCTTCTAGGTTGATCACTCTAGCATCCAGTGTGATTGCACAACATGGAAACCTCTCTCCAAGTGTGGGACTTGTGAAATTGAGAGAGGAATCTCTAGATTAGAGGTTGGTTCCTCAAACTCCTCTAATTAGATTTAATTCTTACACAACTATAGAGGTTCAGATCCTAATCCTACTCTAAACTGCAAGGAGACAGGGATAGAAATGCAAAAATTGAAACTAACTAAAGGTGGTGATGCACCAAAAGGAGTGGTGGATATTTTGTCAAGCAAATAGACACAAACCAGAGATTGCAACATAAAACATACACAGGCTTATAAGATATAATTTAGGATCTGAAATGAAGAAAATAATACAAATAGAGGACTAAGACTCATTCACAAAGCTTGCATTATTATTTCCAATGTCAAAACACTGCATTACAATCCTCGAGAGGTAAAAACTATTACGAGTCTTTGAAGAGGTCTGATTCTCACCTACAATAACTTACTTGAGGTGAAAGAAGAAGATGCTATGCCCAAAAATGTCCACCCTTGAAAATGAGCCAAAACTGGCTTTTACTCGCATGGGTCGAGCCCAGGAGACAGAAACATACAAAAACATGAGAGCCCATTCCTCCTTGATCATGCAGATGCATTAAAATGGCATGGGATACCTTACAAACCCATACCCTATCAATTTTGACTGAATTGCAGGAGAATGCGACCCATTCTGCGTTAAATTTGGTCGCTGAAATGTCACTTCTGGCCATGAACACGCGTCAGATCTGTTTCTTAACTTTCTCTCTCTAGACTACACCAAAATTCAATATTAACCCTAGAATCATGTAGAGAATTTCATAAGCTTTCCGTTGATATAAAGAACGTGCAAATCCGAGCTCTGGATCAAAAGATATGGAGATCTGAAGATTTAGGGCACAAAACAGGCGAAAATGTGTTTTGAAAATTTTTCCCACGCTCTGCCACCTGGATGACACGTGGCAAGTGCTGATTGGATGCGTAATTCTCTCTCCTTCCCTGTCCCATGGGTTTTCCTTGAAATTTTTTTCCCTTTTTGTGATTTTGGAACATTTTCCACTTTTTCTCCATGCCCCGCCACTGGGACACGTGGCATGCATTGATTGGAGGACAGGGCGTGGGGTAGACCTTTTTTTAGCTTTACGGCCAAAGCTTTCACCAAATTCTCTAACTCCTCCCCGAGCTCCGTGCTTCCCTGTTCCATTAGACACGTGTCCTCTTCTGATTGGCTCGGGCTGACCCTTCAAACCTCGCCCTTTGAACTTTTGGACATTTCCCCTTGTGACACGTGTCATGATTTGGTTGGTCTCCGGGTCTGCCGGCTTTTCACGTCCCTCGCATCCTTACGGCCTGGCTATCCCAAACTGCTTGGGAAAAATTCCTCCGATCCACCCAAAATGGGCTTCCTTGTCCCTTTTCTACCGATGACACGTGGCGTAATGTGATTGGCTCTCGGCTCCTTCGGCTATCCGCGTCCCACGCGTCCCTTTGTCCCAACTGTCCCAGTGTGAAAGTTCTCCTTTTCGGCCGATCCGGGTGGTTCGCGTCCTTCACGTCCTCACGGCCCAAATGTCCCAACTGTGCCGCTCAGCAGTTAGTCGATTTTGTTTTCTCCTTCGGCCAAACTGGCTTTCCGCGTCCCGCGCGTCCTTATAGCCCAAATGTCCCTTTTCTCTGCAGACTGCCTAGCGGTCTTTCGGCCGATTCATGCCCAGATGTCCCTCATGTCCCGACTGTTGCGAGGACTAGGACTTAGCCATTTTTCATTATTTTTCCTGGCCCAAGCTTGTTTTCTGCAAATTTTTCACCTTTTCTCAGAACTTGTTCTTTTCAACCTGGACAGGGGAGTTAGAAAAAATCTGAGGGGACCCTAGAAATATGATTTTTTCCCTGAATCAATCTATTTGCCTAGGACTTGAGAATTTAATGCATGTTATCAAAATTACCCTGGGGGTGAATTTTGGATAACAAGGCCTTTGGACCAAAAATATCTTTATGTGCCCCACCAATATTTGATGAAAAATTTCTAAGTTACCTCTACCCCCACCATTCCGCTGATGACGTGGCACGTCCTGATTGGATGGCGGACCTCCCATGGGAAAATTTCCCTCCAAAACTCCACCGAGCCATAACTTGAAAAATACAAGGAGTTAGAAGGAAAAATTTACCATTCTGGAAAGATGAGAAGATTTTCTATCCAATGAAACCATTTCTAGAAGGTTTTGAGTGCTTGAAAGATAAAAAAATTCTGACTGAGACACAAGGAAGGAAGGAATGAAGGGAGTTAGCCAAAAAAATAAGCAAGGAGCTTATTTTGGATAACATTCAACATTTCTATTTTCAAAAATTTCATGCTTAAAAGGATCATAAACTCTTAATCCTTTATTTTTACAACCATATCCAACAAAAATATGAGAGTAAGAGGATGGATCAAGCTTATTCCTTTTAACTTTTGGAATGAAGATAGAGACAAGACTAGTGAATATCTTTAGGTCGGAAATGTCTGGTTTTTAATTTTTCAATACTTCATGAGGTGTAGTTTAATGAAGGTATTTCATAAGAACTCTATTAATAATATATATTGTATTATTCATATCTTTTTCCCATAAAAACTTAGGCAAATTAGATGCATGAATCGTAGTCCTAGCCATTTCTAAGACAACTTTATTTTTACTTTCTGCAATTCCACTTTGTTGAGGGGGATAGGTAGTAGTCGACTCTCTTTGAATCCCATATGACACACATAACTTATCAAACTCTTTGTTGACATATTCACCTCCATTATCAGTCCTAATTCTCTTAATTTTTATATTAGAAGCATTTTCAACTAAGGCTTTGAATTCGAAACTTAGATAAGATATCGACTTCTTCTTAATAAAATAAGACCAATTCATTAGAGAATTCATCAATAAAAAAATAGCACACAAATTTCCACCGAGAGAATGGACTTCAAGTGGACCTCTCACATCACCGTGAATCATCTTTAATAGTAGAGAAGAATTGGGATGATGATGCTTGTGAAATGGTTCAACATATTGCTTACCACACAAGCAACTTTCATGTGTCTCATGATAATATTTTAATGTATGGAGACCAATAACAAGATTAATTCTAGACATTTCATACAGACTTTTGAAATTTACATGACCAAGTCTTTCATGCCAAAGCTGAATATCATTCCTAGAAGAGGAATAAAAACAAGAATCATACACAAAACCATCAAAGATATACAAGACATTTTTTTGATTACGAAGTCATAATATTACTAAACTTATATTTTACATACCATTTATCTTTCAAAAAATAACTTTACATTTTTCTTTAGTTAGATGGGAGAAAGAAAAAAATCTTTTTAGTTGAGGAACATACGGGACATTCCTAATTGTACTATTTGACAATTTAACATTGCCACAAGATTCAGATCTAATGATGGAGTTATCTCTTAGATAGATATTCTCCTCACATTTAACTACATCTAAGAGGATACCAAGATTTCCAAGTCATATGCCATGAGGCACCACTATCAAAAATCCATTCATTGTCATTCGAAGTTGAGAGGGTAATATACAGAGCAATAGACTACTCAACTTTGTTTGCATGATTTTGCTTCTAATCTTTCTTTTGACTATTAGGCTTGTTGTTTCTAGAAATTTTAGGTGATTTGTTAGTTTTTTACTCTACAATTAGACTCTTTATGCCCAAATTTGCCACACTTGTTGCAATTTCCATTAAATTTGACTTTAAAGTTCTTATCTGTTTTTAGTAGAAATAGACTTAGGATTAGCTTTAAATCTAGATCGATATTAGATTTCTGATTAGGATTACTATTTTTCTTATAATGAGTAACCTTATGATTATAAGAGAATAATTTTTGAGAAGCGATCTATTTTGAATCAAAATTCTCCATTACATGCTCTTCTTGAATTAATAAAGAACTCGAGTGTCTAAATCAAATCGGCGATTAGTCTCATTCTAATATTTAGAATTAATAATAGAGATATAATTTCTGAAATTTTCATGAATGTTAATCTAAATTATAAAGTACAAAATCTTATCTTGAAACAATTCACAGTTATAGCCATTGAATTGAGCTTTAATGTTCTTAATTTCAGCTAATTAATTAATTATTTTCTCATCCCCTTTCATAGGAGATGTAAACAATTCCATAATTAGCTTAATTATCTTTGACATGCGATTGCCTTCATGCATGGTTTCTTACTATTTCCATACATATTCAGGTGAGTCCATATGACATATATGCATTAAAAAATCATCTTTTATGCTTGACAAAAGGATAGACAGAGATTCATGTGATCTCTGAGAGAATGGGCTAAATTTTTTAGGGGTTGTTTGTCTTCCAGTGGGCCGTGTCTCAACACTAGTTACAAGATCCCATAACTTCCTATCCATAAAACAATATTTTAATCGAATTCTCCAAATGCTATAATTCATTCCATTTAATAGCTAAGACTTGTCCAACAAAAACTAGAGAGATAGCCATTTTTAATGCCCAGATGACACTAGAAATGAATTTAGATAAAACTTCAAATCAAATAAGCCAAACAGAGACAAGAAACCAATTAAAAAAAAATTATTACATATATTCTTGCAAGTAGATTAGCAAGAAATAGACAAGCGAAGCTGCCACGAGAAGGATGCAAAGAAAAAAATCTAAGCTACTCAAATTTGGAATCTATGAGACAAAGAACCTATTATCTATGAATCAACACCCTATGGTTTGCACAAGTGTGTGTGCTTGAGCTCACGGTGTGATTGGATAACATGGGTATTATCTCCAAGTTGTGGGACTTGCTACTTGAGATAGACCTCTAGAGAAAGTTGGTTCTTACTCCTAAACTACCTGCCACAATCTACTCTAATGTAGGAAAAACTATCTAATCCTAATCTAACTTTCCAAGGGACCAGGGAGAGAGAGTGCATGAAAACAAAGCCTACACTAAAACGGTGATACATCGAAAAGGAGGGAATGAGGATAACTTTCCAATGTGTGAAAATAAGAGAAAATTACTTACTAGAAGTGGTGATAACATTTCTCCATAGTCTAACAAATGTATTCATAGCAATATTCCATACATGCACAATGATAATGAATCCCTGCAAGAGTATAAATAGACACAATATATTTGTAATGAGATTTAAGGGGCAAGAGGAATGCAAACAAACACAATAGGGGAAGATACATCTAAAAACTTGCATCTATTGCTCATAAATATGCACAATCCAAACTATTACAAGATAAGGTCCTGACCACCATGCAAGGAGTATACTACAAGGGCCTCGCATCACATTGGCTTCACAAAACAATTTTTACATATTTTTCCTACTCAAAACTATCTCCTCCAATTTATAGATTTCTAAGAGGAGAGAGAGAGAGAGGGAAAATGAAAATCCCAAAATCTATCCTTCAAAGACTTGTAAAAGGTAATAAATGGAGTGGAATGATGGTATGTTGCTTGCAAAATTCCTCCCATACTATCCCATAACTTGCAGCAGTTGAAATATGTCACTCATGATTCATTAATGCGGTGAAATATGTCGAAGCCACGTTTTCAGCAAAATATTCATCTATGCTTCACCAAATTAAATATTTCTTGATTTTTGTGCACTGGACTCGGAGCCATGATTCTAATAGTACCAATTTTGTGTGTTTTCATTGAGAAATGCAAAATTTATGGCCTTCTGAGTGCAAGCAGTTATTTTGGGTCTGCCACACATTTCTGTCATTTAACGAGAATGAGCACTTGATTGACTGGAGATGAATGTTTTTCCTTCATTATCATATATTTACCTTCATCAAGTTAAATCTATAAAGTAAAATTTTGTGAAAATCGGAGCTCGGGGTCAAAAGTTATGGCCGTTTGAAGTTTGGGAGGGTCAGGCATTGAATTTTCCTTTTTATGTGGCTATTTCGGTGAAATTGGGTCCTTGTGTCCTGGATGTCTCAAAAAAAAATCTCCAATCCACCCGCAAGCCTCCTTCCTGTTCGGGCCTACTTCAACTTTTGGTGTCTCGCTTGTCCTGACATTGATCGGGTCGTGAGGGTCTGTTGACTTCCACCTTACTTGATTTTCACTATTATCGATGATTTCAAATTTTCGGAGAACTCATGTCCCAACGCCCTACGGACAACCCGCAATGCAATTATCCAAATTTTCTCGCAATATACTAGCACATGCCAAAAATTTTGGATTTTTTGCAATTTTTTCTATCTCCTTGAATTTTTCTTAGACAAGGAAGATAGAGAAGAGCCAAAGGGACCCCCAAAATCCAATTTTTCCTTCCATCATTTCTTCTTGTTTGATCATGAGGAAATTATGCAAGTTATCCAAATTACCTCGAGGGGTGGATTTGGGATAACATAACCCGTGAAAACCCATGGTACACAGAGACTTGAGAAAAAAACACGAAATGAAGAAAATTAGAAAACCCATGGTACAACGGAGATTTGAAACCCAAATTATAAAGAAACTTTAAAAATTCATGGCATGAAGAAAATATTAGACCCACGCTATAAGAAGATTGTGAAATCCACAATATAAAGAAATTTTTAAACTGTGGATCAAGTAGGATATAAAACGTGTTGGAGATAAAAATAAATACAACAAAGCACGTGTTGTCTTCTGTAAAAATCTAATACAGATCCCCCTAGTAGACGTCAAGTTCCCAAAATTAAATAAAAATAATGAATTATCGGGTCCGAACGGTGGTTTAAAAAAGACAAGAAACAATGACACACACACAAGTAATATAAACCGAAACCACAAAAATTTAATATACGTGTTGAATTTTAATTAGCTCTCACTTTGCAGTGCAACAAACTAGTCGAAGTCAAATAATTAAAGAAACAAACATCAAAATTGTATACACGTGTTGTTTTTATATTAGGTCACACTTCACAATCGACACAATTAAAACAAAGGACAAACAAAATGTGAATAAATGTGGACATGTTCTATTAGTTTCAGAATCGATAGGACCTGAAAAGGTCTTAGTCAAACAATTCCACTTATCAACTATTGGGGGATTGACAAAACACACTTGGCATATTTCCGTAAAACTTTAAATAGATTGCTTTAGGTGGATTTAAAGTCCCGAAATAAGGTAAAAATTTAAAATAAATTTCAATTCCAAAATCTGAAGACATGTGTCACAATTTAAGAGGATAATCAAATTGAAGACCACACAAAGACAAACACCCTAACACTTGTGAAGACCGATACAAAGAGAAGATTAAAATACATGCCAAGATTCACTTGGTTCACACTTGCAGATTCTACCCAAAATACTAAGGTAAAAACTTGGACACATGTGGAGCCTTTTAAATGGCTCACTTTTTGCAAGTTGGACAAAGTATGAAATGTGAAAAGGGTGGAAAAATCTAATTGGATAATCCACTACCACAATTAGTAGGACTGAAAAATATGAAATGCGAAGATACTTGGAGTAATTCTATTGGCTCAACCTTTTCATATGTCGAAGAAAGAAAACAAAATACCGAAAATGTGAAATACGGAGCTACATGGAGAAAAATTATTGTCACAAATTTTGTAAAGACAGAAAAAGCTAACAAAGGACCAAAGAATGTGAAAAATGGAGTAATCATATTAATCTATATTTCACAAAGATAGAAACAAGCAAACAAAATACTAAAGCATGAAATATAAAGTGACTTAGAGCTTTCTTATTAGATCATATTTCACAAATGGCAGGGGAAATCTTAACCCAAGATTGACAACACAAAGAAACATTTAAATCCCTTACTAGCTCACTTTTCTCTACTAACAAACAGATAAATAATAAAACTTACAATGTAAAGCAAGGGGAGCCTTCTAATTGACTCGGATTTGCAAAAAAAGGAGATCAAAAGACTTATAATATGAATCCATATAGACCAAAGTGATTGGCTCGAGCTTCAGAAAATATAAATCTATCGAAATAGAGATTTCTAAAGTCAAGGTGGATTCAAAAACTCCAAACTAATTGGATCTAAGGATATACTTGCTCATCCATAGACAAAAATATCCCTAACGTCTATAAACAAGTGTGAAAAACATTAAACAAACTCACCGATGACGGATTTAAATCGAAAATGAATTTAACTAGATGCGAAACACATATCAAAGTAAGAAAATATTAAAACATGATTGAAATATCCATTTAACCAATATTTTCAGAAAATTTTTGGGCGGGAATCAGAATTTTAAACATGGGTAACTTGAATATGACTATGGAACTATTAGGGCTTCGCATATGCATGAATAAAATTAAATCTTCTTCACCTCTTCAAATCAAAAGATTCCAAATTGATCCCACCACATGCATAATCACCTGCTCAGATACCATGTTAGGATTTATAAGGAATGAGTAATGCACTTGTTATAAATCCATAATATAAGTTGCCTAAGATTATAGATTATGATGTGCAGAATAAAGAATGTAATAACAAGAGATAAAGCAAATAAGTAGGAGGTTCTTCAAGAGAAGGTTATGGTTGAAATGAAGAACCATATGAGATCATAAGACTATTTTTTCTAAGGTATTGACATATATAGAAGATTGTCCCATTTGGAAAAAAAAATGAAGGGAAACAGGAAGGTATAATGTAAATTTTGACTATGTTGTTATTTTTGCATAAATGTCCACACCTTATGAGGAATAAGTCTCCAAGTTATTTGTTACATAGGTATGCTATAGTTTATTGCTTGATGATGAATGATCTGAGGTGGCATGATGAGATTTTAGCCATGACATGACATGTTTTGAGAAGCATGATCTAGTTAACATAGTGGTGCTTGTTATGCTTAAGAGAAGAAAGTTTAGCCTCAGGGGTAGTTAGATATCTCTAAACAAAAAATGTATGTTTCAGTGAAATATTTGTGGCTTTATGATTTAAAGGATAAGGTAAGCATGTTGTCTCTTGATTTGATAGCACTTGAGCACTTTCAATGAGTTATGTTGAATAATTTGGTATCTATCAATCATGATACTTTTTTATAGAAGTTAGGGGGAGAAGGGTAGCTCTATTCATGTTGTATCATGTCATGTTAGTGATTTCAAAGTATGGTTTTGTATGATATCTCACTTAGAATCAGTCATAAGTAGTCCAAGTCTTAGGGGGAGCTGAGAAGAGATCCACGAGTAGGTGTTTTGTTCCAAGTTGGCACATAGAGGTAAGAGATCATGAGGATAGTTGAAATATAGTACTATTGGTAAGATGAGTAGTTGATTTTGAGCTCCATAAATAGGTAAGTTGGTACATAGGTCATGAAACATGAATAGATTGGTGAAAGAGTTGAGAAGTGTTGTTTGTTCCTTGAAAGGTAAGAGGTTGTTCATTGATTTTTGTAATTTATATGTTGAGGTTAGTTTATTAACATAAATTGTGTTTTGAGAAGTTCCTAGTCAAGGTCTTAGTTAGATTTAGAAGGTATACATTTTCTAGGGGGAGTATTGATGAGTCAAAACAAGAAATAAAGAGGTCAAATGGACCTTGTTTTTTTGTTGATGTTTCCAACCAAATGGAGATCCCTAAAGTGATGTTAGAAGAAGAGGATTAATTTATTATAGTTATGATACTTTTTCATTTATTTCAAAGGGGGGAGAATGAGCTAATGGCACATGTGAGTACCTTAGGAGGAGAATCAGCTATTTTTGTTTACCATCAATGGGTTTTCTATCAATGAAAAAGGGGGAGATTGTTGGCATTGCATTGTCATTGATGTTAACATGTGATGATGAGAGTAGTTTTGTCATTATTTTCTGAAGTATCATTAATTTCAAAATGATTATGATGTCAAGAAGGTTGATTGGTAGTGTCATGTTTTGAGTTGTGGTTATTGGTCTTGGTGATGTGTCATGGTGTCTTGAGGTGTCTTGAGTAAGTGTGATGGCTTCTAGGAGTGGTGTAGACGTATTTTAGTGTTGTGGTGATTTCATGAACTTTGTTGAAGGGTATTGTAGCTGGGAAAGAGTGAAAATTTCATGAGGTGGTCAACATTGATAGTGTAAGCCTATTCAATGCTTGGCTAAGAGGCTTGAAGTTAGCAGGATGAGGTATGGCATGGTGGTTCTTTGGTATGTACCATATGGTTGAGCATGGTAAGAGCATGAGGATGAGGTGTAGAGGCACTCTCAAGTGTCTCCATTATTAAATTTTCACTTCAAAGTCTCATACAAAATACTTTAGAGTTTGTCTGAATTTTTTTCGAATGCTTCATATTTTTGATGTACCACATCCTTTAGAGTCTAACCTTAGTCCTTCAAATTTTTCTAAAATATATTCTATTTACTTCAAATTTTGAACTAAATGCTTTAGATTCTTTCCAAAGACTATGGTTTTCTTTAATCTTTTACCAATGGTTTGGGTCGTATGTTTTAATGAATTTCTGATTTTTTGGTTGATTATTGTGATCATGTTTTTCCAAGCGTTAAAGGATTTGAAAGTAGATATGTGATTTTATTGTTTATGAATGAACCTCTCCATTTTTGGCACTAAAATGTTCCATATGTTCTTTGGACGACTTGAGTGATGGTGTCTGAAGAAATTGGTGATGACCCTAAGATCATGAATTTTTCATTCATGTGTCAAACTTGCATGGTTGAAGTGATTTGATGATATTTTTGCTACATCTTTGAGGATGTCGTGCTCTTTCTAGAAAGTCAAATTGTGAAATCAAAGCTCGGGGTCAAAAGTTATGGCCGTTTGAAGTTCGGGAGGGTCGGGCATTGAATTTTCTTTAGGATGCGGCTATTTCGGTGAAATCAGTCCTTGTGTCCCGGATGTCTAAAACAAAATCTCCAATCCACCCGCAAGCCTCCTTCTTGTTTGGCTACTTCAACTTTTGGTGTCCCACTTGTGCCGACATTCGACCGGGTCATGAGGTACATTGACTTCCACCTTACTTGATTTGCAGACCGTTATCGAGATTTCATATTTTCAAAGAACTCGTGTTCCAACGTCCGCGGAATGCTCGAAATAGAAATATCTAAATTTTCCACAATATACAAGCACAGGCCAAATTTTTTGGATTTTTTCAATTTTTTCTATCTCCTTTAATTTTTCTTGGATAGGGAAGATAGAGAAGAGCCAAAGGGAAAACTAAAAATCTAATTTTGTCCTTCCATCATTTCTTCTTGCTTGAACATGAGGAAATTATGCAAGTTATCCAAATTACCTCGAGGGGTGGATTTGGGATAACGGAACCTTAGAAACCCCATGGTACACAGACTTGAGAAAAAAATATGAAATGAAGAAAATTAGAAAACCCGTGGTATAAAGTAGATTTGAAATCCAAATTATAAAGAAACTTTAAAAATGCATGGCACGAAGAAAATATTAGACCCGCACTATAAAGAAGATTGTGAAATCTGTGGAACACAAAGTTGAAATCCATGAAAGATAAAGAAATTGTTTAACCTACAAATGAAATAGGATATGAAACGTGTTAGAGATAAAAATAAATACAACAAGGAACATGTTGTCTTCCTATAAAATATATAATAGATCCCCTAGTAGACGTCAAGTCCCCAAAATTAAATAAAAATAATCACCTATTGGGTCGGAACAAGTTTTAAAAAGACAAGAAACAATGACACACATGGTAATATAAAATTAAACCGCAAAAATTTAATATACATGTTGAATTTTAATTATCTCGCATTTCGTAGTGCAACAAACTAGACAAAAGTTAAATAATTAAAGAAATAGACATCAAAATTGTATACAAGTGTTGTTTATATATTAGGTCACACTTCACAACGACACAATTAAAACAAAGGACAAACAAATTATGAATAAATGTGGACATGTTCTATTAGTTTGTAACTAATAATAGGACTGAAAAGGTCTTAGTCAAACAATTCCACTTATCAACAATTGGTGGATTGACAAAACACACTTGGCATATTTCCGCCAAACTTTAAATAGATTTCTTTAGGTGGATTTAAAGTCCCGGGATAAGATAAACATTTAAAATAAATTTCAATTCCAAAATCTAAAGACGTGTCACAATTTAAGAGGATAAGCTAAAGTGAAGACCACGTGAAGACTAACACCCTGACACTTGTGAAGATCGATACGATAGAATATTAAAATACATTTTAAGATTCACTTGGTTCACACTTCAGCAGTTCTACCAAAAGTACTAAGGAAAAAACTTAGACACATGTGGAGCCTTTTAAATGGCTCGCTTTTTGCAGTAAGTCTGGCAAAGAATGAAATGTCAAAAGGGTAGAAAAATCTAATTGGATAATCCACTACCACAATTAGGACTGAAAAATATGAAATGCGAAGATACTTGGAGTAATTCTCGCGTTGGCTCAACCTTTTCATATGTCGAAGAAAGTAAACAAAATACTGAAAATGTGAAATACGGAGCTACATGGAGAAATCTTATTTGCTCAAATTTTGCAAATTCAGAAAAAGCTAACAAAGGAGCAACAATGTGAAATATGGAGTCATCATATTGATCTATATTTCACAAAGATAGAAACAAAATACTAACGACATGAAATATAAATTGACTTTGAGATTTCTTATTAGATCGAATTTCACAAATGATAGGGGAAAGCTTAACCCAAGATTGACAATGCAAAGAAACATTTAAATCCCTTACTAGCTCATGTTTCGTGATTGACAAACGAGATAAACAATAAGACTTACAATGTAAAGCAAGGGGATCCTTCTTATTGGCTGGGATTTGCAAAAAAAGGATATCAAAAGACTTATAATATGAATCCATATAGACCAAAGTGATTAGCTTGAGCTTCAGAAACATAAATCTATCAAAAATAGAGATTTCTAAAGTCGGGTGGATTCAAAACAAATGACATGATTTAAACTCGAAAATGACTTTAACTAGATATATAAACACATATCAAAGTAAGAAAATGCTAAAACGCGAATAAAATATCCATTTAACTAATATTTTCACAAAATATTTGGGTGGGAATCAGAATTTTAAACCTGGTTAACTTGAAGATGACTATGGAACTATTAGGGCTTCACATATGCGTGAATAAACTTAAATCTTCTTCACCTCTTAAAATAAAAAGCTTCCAAATTGATCCCACCACATGCATAATCACCTGTTATGATACCATGTTAGGATTTATAACGAACGAGCAATACGGTGGTTATAAATCCATAATATAAGTTGCCTAGGATTATAGATTATGATGTGTAGAATAAAGAATGTAATAACAAGAGATAAATCAAATAAGTAGGAGGTTCTTCAAGAGAAGGTTATGGTTGAAATGAAGAACCATATGAGATCATAAGACTATTTTTTCTAAGGTATTGACATATATAGAAGATTGTCCCATTTGGAAAAAAATGAAGGGAAACAGGAAGGTATAATGTAAATTTTGACTATGTTGTTATTTTTTCATAAATGTCCACACCTTATGAGGAATAATCCTCCAAGTTATTTGTTACATAGGTATGTTATAGTTTATTGCTTTATTATGAATGATCTAAGGTGGCATGATTATATTTGAGCCATGACATGGCATGTTTTAAGAAGCATGATCTAGTTGACAAAGTGGTGCTTGTTATGCTTAAGAGAAGAATGTTTAGCCTCAAGGTTAGTTAGATATCTCTAAACAAAGAATGCATGTTTCAAGTGAAATATTTGTGGCTTTATGATTTAAAGGATAAGGTAAGCATGTTGTCTCTTGATTTGATAGCACTTGAGCACTTTCATTGAGTTATGTTGAATAATTTGGTATCTATCAATCATGATACTTTTTCTAGAAGTCGTGGGGAGAAGGGTAGCTCTATTCATGTTGTATCATGTCATGTTAGTGATTTCAAAGTATGGTTTTTATGATATCTCACTTAGAATCAGTCATAAGGAGTCCACATCTTAGAGGGAGTTTAGAAGAGATCCACGAGTAGGTGTTTTTGCAAGTGGCACATAGAGTCAAGATTTCATGAGGATAGTGGAAATATAGTACTATTGGTAAGATGAGTAGTTGATTTTGAGATCCATAAGTAGGTAATTTGGTACACAGGTCACGAAACATGAATAGATTGATGAAAGAGTTGAGAAGTGTTGATTGTTCCTTAAAAGGTAAGAGTTTTTTCATTGATTTTTTGTAATTTATATGTTGAGGTTTGTCTATTAACATAAATTGTGTTTTGAGAAGTTCTGGTCAAGGTCTAAGTAAGATTTGGAAGGTATACATTTTCTAAGGGGGTTTTGATGAGTCAAAACAAGAAATAAAGAGGTCAAATGGACCTTGTTTTTTAGTTGATATTTCCAACCAAATGGAGATCCCTAAAGTGATGTTAGAAGAAGAGGATTAATTTATTATAGTTATGATACTTTGTCATTTATTTCAAAGGGGGAAAATGAGCTAATGGCACATGTGAGTACCTTAGGAGGTTAATTAGCTTCTTTTTTACCATCAATGGGTTTTCCATCATTTAAAAAGGGGGAGATTGTTGGCATTGTATTGTCATTGATGTTAACATGTGATGATGAGAGTATTTTTGTCATTGTTGTCTGAAGTACCATTAATTTCAAAATGATTATTATATCAAGAAGGTCGATTGGTAGTGCCATGTTTTTAGTTGGGTTGATTGGTAGTGTCATGTTTTGAGTTGTGTTGATTGGTCTTAGTGATGTTTCATGGTGTCTTAAGGTATCTTGAGTAAGTGTGATGGGTTCTAGGATTGGTGTAGAGGTATTTCAGTGTTGTGGTGATTTCATGAACTTTTTTGAAGGGTATTGTAGTTGGGAAAGAGTGAAAAAATCATGAGGTGGTCAACATTAATGGTGCAAGCATGTTCAATGCTTGGTTAGGAGGCCTAGTCAGCAGGATGAGATATGGAATGGTTATTCTTTGGTATGTAGCATATGGTTGAGCATGGTATGATCATGAGGATGAGGTGTAAGACACTCTCAAGTGTCTCAGATTATTAAATTTTCACTTGATTCTCATACAGAATACCTTAGAGTTTGTCTGAATTTTTTTAATGCTTCATATTTTTACGATGTACCACATCCTTTAGAGTCTAACCTTAGTGCTTCAAAGTTTTTTAGAAATCTATTCTATTTACTTTGAATTCTAAACTAAATGCTTGATTCTTTCCAAAGACTATGGTTTACTTTAATCTTGGACCAATAGTTTGGGTCATTTATTGCAATGAATTTCGAGTATTTTGGTTCGGTTATTGTGATCGTGTTTTTCCGACCTTTAAAGGATTTGAAAGTAGATATGTGATTTTATTGTTTTCGAGGAAACTCTCTATTTTGGAACTAAAATGTTCCATATGTTCTTTGGATGACTTGAGTGATGGTGTCTGAAGAAATTGGTGATGACCCCAAGGTCATGAATTTTCCATTCATTTGTCAAACTTGCATGGTTGAAGTGATTTGATGATATTTTTGCTTCATCTTTGGGGACATCGTGCTCATTCCAGAAAGTCATTTTTAAAAAAATGGAGCTCGGGGTCAAAATTTATGGTCATTTGAAGTTCGGGAGGGTCGGTATTGAATTTTCCTTTGTATGCAGGCTATTTCGATGAAATCGGGTCATTGTGTCCGAGATGTCTCGAACAAAAATTGCCGATCCACCCACAAGCCTCCTTCCTATTCGGCTACTTCAGCTTTTTGTGTCTCGCTTCTCCCGATGTTGACTGGGTCTTGAGGGCCGTTGACTTCCACCTTACTTGATTTTCAATGTTATCAACTTATTCATATTTTCTAAGAACTCGTGTCCCAACGTCCTACAGACGACCTGGGACAAAAATATCCAAATTTTCTGCAATCTACTAGCACATGCCAAATTTTTGGATTTAAAAAAAAAAATTCTATCTCCTTGAATTTTTCTTAGACAGGAAGATAGAGAAGAGCCAAAGGACCCCCAAAAATCCAATTTTTTCCTTCCATCATTTCTTCTTGCTCGATCATGAGGAAATTATGCAAGTTATCCAAATTACCTCAAGGGGTGGATTTGAGATAATAGAACCTAAGAAAACACACGGTACACACGACTTGAGAAAAAACACAAAATGAAAAAAATTAGAAAACCCGTGGTACAAATGAGATTTGAAACCCAAATTATAAAGAAACTTTAAAAATCCATGGCATGAAAAAAATTTAGACCCACGCTATAAAGAAGATTGTGAAATCTGCAGATAAAGAAATTTTTAAACCTGCGAACGAAGTAGGATATGAAACGTGTTGGAGAAAAAAAAAAATACAATAAGGCACATGTTGTCTTCCTATAAAAATCTAATGCAGATCCTCTGGCGGATGTCAAGTCCCAAAAATTAAATAAAAAATAATGACTTATCGGGTCGGAAACAGAGTTTAAAAATACAAGAAACAACAACACACACGGTAATATAAACCGACACCGCTAAAAATTAATATACATTTTGAATTTTAATTAGCTCGCACTTCGCAGTTGTAAAAACTAGACAAGTCAAATAATTAAAGAAATAGACATCAAAATTGTATACACGTGTTATTTTTATATTAGGTCACACTTCACAATCGACACAATTAAAACAAAGGACAAAAAATGAGAATAAACTTGGACATGTTCTATTATTTTGTAATCGATAAGGACCGAAAAGGTCTTAGTCAAACAATTCCACTTATCAACAATTAGGGGATTGACAAAACACACTTGGCATATTTCTACGAAACTTTAAATAGATTGCTTTAAGTGGATTTAAAGTCCCCAAAATAAGATAAACATTTAAAATAAATTTTGATTCAAAAATCTAAAAACATGTGTCATACTTTAAGAGGATAAGCCAAAGCGAAGACCACAGGGGGTCACTTAGTATAAGTAGATATGTGACTTGAGTGATGGTGTCGAAGAAATTGGGATGACCCCGAGGTCATGAATTTTCCATTCATGTGTCAAACTTACATGGTTGAAGTGATTTGATGATATTTTTTCTTCATCTTTGAGGTCGTCGTACTCGCTCGAGAAAGTCAAATTTTGTGAAAATCAGAGCTCGGGGTCAAAAGTTATGGCCATTTAAAGTTCGGGAGGGTCAGGCATTGAATTTTCCTTTATATGCGGCTACTTCAATGAAATCAGGTCCTTGTGTCCCGGATGTCCCAAACAAAAATATTTGATCCACCTGCAAGCCTCCTTCCTGTTCAAGTACTTCAACTTTTGGTGTCTCGCTTTTCCGACGTTGAATGGGTCGTGAGGGCCATTTATTTCCACCTTACATGATTTGTATTGTTATCGAAGATTTCATATTTTTGGAGAACTCATGTCCCAACATCCCGTGGACCGCACAGACAGAAATATCTGAATTTTTGCAATATACTAGCACATGCCGAATTTTTAGCTTTTTGCAATTTTTGCTATCTCCTTGAATTTTTCTTAGACAGGAAGATAGAGAGGAGCCAAAGGGACCCCAAAAAAGTCTAATTTTTTCCTTCCATCATTTCTTCTTTCTCCATCATTAGGAAATTATGAAAGTTATCCAAATTACCTCGACGGGTGGATTTGGGATAACAAAACCCGAGAAAACCCACAGTATACGATGACTTGAGATAAAAAAACATGAAACGAAGAAAATTAGAAAACATGTGGTACAAATGAGATTTGAAACCCAAATTATAAAGAAACTTTAAAAATCCATGGCACAAAGAAAATATTAGACTCGTCTTATAAAGAAGATTGTGAAATCCATGGAACACAAGAAATTTCAAATCCGCATGAGTATAAAGAAAATTTTAAACCTGCGAACGAAGTAGGATATGAAACATGTTGGAGATAAAAACAAATACAACAAGGCACGTGTCTTCCTGTAAAAATCTAATGCAGATCCCCTTAGTGGATGTCAAGTCCCCAAAATTAAATAAAAAATAATGACTTATCAGGTCCGCAACGAGGGTAAAAAAGACATGAAACAACGACACACGCGGTAATATAAAAATTTAATATACGTGTTGAATTTTAATTAGCTCACACTTCACAAAGGCAACAAACTAGACAGAAGTCAAATAATTAAAGAAATGAGACATCCAAATTGTATACACATGTTGTTTTTATATTATGTTACACTTCACAATCGACATAATTAAAACAAAGGACAAACAAAATTTGAATAAACGTGGACACGTTCTATTAGTTCAGAATCGATAGGGACTAAAAATGTCTTAGTCAAACAATTCCACTTATCAACAATTGGGGCATTGATAAAACAAACTTGGCATATTTCCACCAAACTTTAAATAGATTGCTTTAGGTGGATTTAAAGTCCCCGGAATAAGATAAAGATTTCAAATAAATTTTGATTCCAAAATCTAAAGACATGTGTCACAATTTAAGAGGATAAGCCAAAGCAAAGACCACGGGGGTCACTTAGTAAAAGTATGGTATAGCACATGCGTCAAGGGTATTAAAGAATACCCATAATTCTAGTCTTTACTTCTAATTATTCAAATGACAACACCCCCTCTTGTTATATTATTAGAATGAAAATACCCCCTATTTTTTCCATGTACCTTACTTACCCATTTTTCAATTATAATTTCATTTACCCCTTTTGATTTCTACCCTAATGTATTAAACAAGAAATATATCATATTTCTCACTCAACTATTTTTAATAAACATTTCCTCTCGAAATATAGTTTGAAGCCATTGAAGACCTATTACAAATCACCTTATAAATGTTAAGCTTTAATCATTTATCAATAGTTCTTCAAATAATTAAGATGGTGAAATAATATCACTTTTGTTAAGAAGCATACTCAATCCTAGTTTTCTACCATCTTATTATTTCTTGGTTAAGAATCTCTTAATTGATATTTATTTATTCAAAAAGAGATTATAATTTAACTTTATGAACACACTTATTTTACAATTTTAAGGTATTTACTTTTAAAAATTAAACCTCCATTTCTCTCGGCCCACCTCTCTAACCTAACCCCAATACTTGATTCAAAATATTAATAAACTAAACTCTTTCACCCCTTCGTGTCTACCGGTATATTGACTTTAATTTTATTAATTTTAATTACCTCAATATGAACCCATGTGCTAGGATATTTCCTAGGTAATGAACCCACTATGGTGAAGACTAACACCCCGACACTTGTGAAGACTAATAAAGTATAATATTAAAATACCTGTCAAGATTCACACTTGGTTCACACTTCGTAGTTCTACCAAAAATACTAAGGAAAAACTTGGACACATGTGGAGCCTTTTAAATGGCTCGCCATGCAAGTCTAACAAAGTATGAAATGCGAAAAGGGTGGCAAAATCTAATTGGATAATCGAATACCGAATTAGTAGGACTGAAAATTATGAAATGCAAAGATACTTGGAGTAATTCTATTGGCTCAACATTTTCATATGTCAGAAGAAAGCAAACAAAATATCGAAAATGTGAAATATGGAGCTACATGGAGAAATCTTATTGGCTCAAATTTTGCAAAGATAGAAAAAGCTAACAAAGGACTAACAATGCAAAATATGGAGTAATCCTATTGGTCTATATTTCACAAAGATAGAAACAGCAAAGAAAATCCTAACAACATTAAATATAAAGTGACTTAGAGCTTTCTTATTAGATCAGATTTCAAAAATACTAGGGGAAGATTAACTCAAGATTGACAATGCAAAGAAACATTTAAATCCCTTACTAGCTCATGTTTCACGATTGAAAATCGATAAACAATAAAAATTAAAATGTAAAGCAAGGGGAGCCTTCGATGGGCTCGGGCTTTGCAAAAACATGGAGATCAAAAGAATTACAATATGAATCTAGATAGACCATAGTGATTAGCTCGAGCTTCCTAAAACATAAATCTATCAAAAATAGATATTTCTAAAGTTAGGGTGGATTTAAAAGCTCTGAACTAACTAGATCTAAGGATATCCTTTCACATCCATAGAAAAAATTATCCCTAACAGCTATAAAAATCTTGAAAAACTTAAAACAAACTCGCATATGACAAATTTAAACCAAAATGACTTTAAGTAGATGCGAAACACATATCAAAGTAAACTAGCGATGGAGAAAACTATGGCAACGGTTTCTGCAGTTCTGGCTGCAGAATGTCTGCGCACTAAGCTTAAAATTGCTGAGGAGAGGCTGATCTGTGGCCAGAATCAGATGATTGTGAGCACGAGTACGAGTGAAGGAGAAAGCACTGGAGGTACTGTCAGTGTTGTTTCTGTAGTTCTGGCCGCAGAAAGTCTGCGCACTAAACCTAAGAATGCTGAGGAAAGGCAGATCTCCGGCCATAATCGGACGGTTATAAATGAAAATGGGGAAATGCTGGGATCCACACCTATGGCCTGGAATAAGTTGCTTCAAAGCCCTAACATCAAGGTGGGTCTGAAAATTACTGGTCAGTTCACGTGGGAAAAGGACAACGAGGGTGCCACCTGCCTGAGGGTCCCAGATGGATGTGTTGATAGAGCCTTAAGCAAAGTGAATCTCTCCCTCATTGGTAAGTTTCTTGGCTCTAGACCTAATATTGATTTCATTAGAAAATGGGCTTTGAGAAAGTGGAAACCTAAGGGAGCCCTGAGCATTACCATCATGCCAAAAGGATTTTTTCTGGCAAAATTTAATCAGCAAGAGGATTTGGAATCGGTGCTTCTGGGAGGTCCCTGGTGGCTGGGTAACATGGGCCTTTTTTTGAAAAAATGGTATCCTGGATTTGACCCTAATACTGAAAATATAAACACCATCCCAATCTGGTGTAGGTTACCTGGACTACCATTGCATTTTTGGGATGATGAAATTCTGCTAAATATTGCAAAATCCTTAGGTGCCCCTATCGGGCTGGATGGGCCCATGAGAAACAGATCCAGGCTTGCTTTTGCTCGTTTCTACATTTTCTCTGCTATGGAACAGGAATTTCCGGAGCACATAATCTTGAAATCTAGATATGGGATATGGACCCAAAAAATTGAGGTTGAAACTTTGAGATGTAAACATTGTCATAGCATTGGACACTCTGACAAAAGTTGTTCCAAGAAGAAGACCCCTACTTTGGATGCTGAACAGCCTGGGGAGGGCTCAGTTCTGAACAAGGATAGTAGGGTTCCAAGCACGGATAGCTGGAATGAAGACAAAGCCCCTAGTCAGAAGGATTTGGAGTTAAATAGAAAAGGAAAAAAAAGGGGTTTTAGAACTCAAATAAGGAAACATCTCGTCTGGCGTCCCAAAGTCTCAGCAGCAGCTTTGCCTGAAGCACCTAACAAAGAAGACTTGGAAAATCCTGTGAAGGTATCCATGGTGGTGAACGAGCAAGATGGCTCTGTGAAGATTAATATAGTCCCTATTGAGCAATTTCAGAGCAGTATGATAGTCGAGAAAGATAATCAGCTGTGCATCACTGAGGAAACTTTGAACAAGGACTGTATGGCTCTTAAAGAACCTTTGAAGAAAAACTCTCCTAGGGGAGATGGTAATGCAGATTTACCTCCTTGTTCCAAAGCAACATATCAGTGGTTTCGCCACTTGTTTCAGCACCAGAACAGCTGATACACGCACACCTGACAGGATTCAGAAAGAACGTGAAGAGGGAGAAGTTACGCCTATCATGGATAAGGAGGATCCAGATTCTGGATTCACAAAGGTCATTTCAAAAAAGAAAAAAAGAATGAAAGGTTTTGAAATGATCCCAGAATCACTTTACAGTGATAAGAAAAAGAAAAAAGACAATTGGGACACCTCTACATCCAGAACAACTAGATCTTCTGCTAGATGAATAGTTGACTTTGGAGGAAGTACAAAAAGAGGAAGACCCTCTAAAAAGGCTCTTAGATCTAAAAGAACGGAGAGGGACATTGCAGATGGAGTTCATCGTCAGTTGAACCATCAGGAAATTCCAACCACCAATCATTCCAAATGAAGATTATTTCTTGGAACATCCGAGGCCTAAATGGAAACTCCAAGCAGAGAACCATCAAGGAGTTACGGGATTCCAGTAATCCTAGTATTTTGATTCTGCAAGAAACTAAGATGAAAGCTAAGACCCTAGAAACTATTAAAAAGAGTTTTTGGGATAACTCTGAAATGGCGGCTGTTGACTCCTAGGGAGCTTCTGGAGGACTGGCTACTCTTTGGGATAAAAGACACTATACTGGTATGGTTCTCAATGCTAGTATTAATCATCTTGTAATCAAATTTTTGCTATTGAGAATGATGGTGAATGGATCCTGTTATCCAAAATTCACCCCTGTGGTAATTTTGATAACATGCATTAAATACTCAAGTCCCAGGAAAATAGATTGATTTAGGGCAAAAAAATCATGTTTCTAGGGTCCCCTCTGCTTTTTTTCTAACTCCCTATCCAAGAAGAAAAGAGCAAGTCCTGAGAAAAGGTGAAAAAGTCACAAAAACAAGCTTGGGCTAGGAAAAATCATGAAAAATGGCTAAGTCCTAGTCCTCGCAGCAGTTGGGATGTGAGGGACATCTGGGCGCGAACCGGCCGAAAAGCCTCCAGGCGGCCCAGGCAGCACTTGGAACAGTTGAACCGTGGGGACGCGTAGGACGCGGAAAGCCGGTTCGGCTGAAGGAGAAGAAAATTGACTAACTGCTAAGTGGCACAGTTGGGACATTTGGGCCATAAGGACGTGAAGGATGCGAACCGCCCAGATCGGCCGAAGAGCGTAACTTTCGCACTGGGATAGTTGGGACAAAGGGACGCGTGGGACACGGATAGCCAAAGGAGCCGAGAGCCAATCACATTACGCCACGTGTCATAAGCCAAATGAGGGACAAGGAAGCCCATTTTAGGTGGATCGGAAGTTTTTATCCCAGACAGCACTGGGACATCCGGGACAAATGGACGCGGAAAGCCGGCAGACCCGCGGACCAACCAAATCATGACACGTGTCACAAGGGGAAACGTCCAAATGAGAAAAGGGCGAGGTTTGAAGGGTCAGCCTGAGCCAATCAGAAGAGGACACGTGTCCAATGGAACAGATAAGTGTGGAGCTCGGGGAGGAGTTAGAAAATTTGGCCAAGTTTCGGCCAAAAGCTAAAAGTAAAGGAAGCCCCACGCCCCTGTCCTCCAATCAATGCATGCCACGTGTCCCAGTGGCGGGAGCGCGGGAGGAAAGTGAAAAATGTTCCAAAATCAAAAAAAGACAAAAATTTCAATGAAAACCCACAGACAGGGAAGGAGAGAGAATTATGCGTCCAATCAGCGCTTGACACGTGTCATCCAGGTGGCAAAACGCAGGAAAAAGGTTTCAAAACACATTTTCACCTGTTTTGTGCCCTAAATCTTCGGATCGACATATCTTTCGATCCAGAGCTCAGATTTACACCTTCTTTATATCAACGGAAATCTTATGAAATTCTCTACATGATTCCATGGTTAATCTTGAATTTTGGTGTAGTTTGGAGAGAGAAAGTTGAGAAACGGCTCGACGTGTGTTCATGACGTAGTGACATTTCAACGACCAAATTTAACATAGAATGGGTTGCATTCTCCGTAATTTGGTCAAAATTGATAGGGTATGGGTTTGTAAGGTATTCCATGCCATTTTAATGCATCTGTAGTTGAGGAGGAATGGGCTCTCACGTTTTTTGTACATTTCTGTCTCCTGGGCTCGACCCATGCAATGTAAAAGCCAGTTTTGGCTCATTTTCAAGGGGGAACATTTTTTGGACATAGCAGCCTTCTTCTTTCACCTCCAACAAGTGATTGTTTAAAGAATCGAGACCTCTTCAAGGACTGTAATATTTTTACCTCTCGAGGTCAGTAATGCATGGTTTTGACACTCGAAATGGTAATGCAAGCTTTGTGAATGGTTTCAGTCCTTTGTTTTTGTTATTTGCTTCATTTCAGATCCTAAATTATATCTTATCAACCTATGTATGTTTTATGTTGCAATCTTTGGTCTCATGTGTCTATTTGCTTGACAAAAATTATTCACCACTCTTTTGGTGCATCACCATCTTTAGTTAGTTTCAATTTTTGCATTTTTATCCCTGTTTCCTTGCAGTTTAGAGTAGGATTAGGATCGAACCTTTGTAGTTGTGTAAATATAGATCTAAATCGAGGATTTTGAGGAACCAGCCTCTAACTGGAGATTCCTCCCTCGATTTCACAAGTCCCCACACTTGGAGAGAGGTTTCCATGTTGTGCAATCACACTAGATGCTAGAGTTATCAACCTAGAAGCCCGGTCCGCATCAAGGGGTGCTTTGTGAGTCTGCAACAACAGATCCTTTCTAACATTTATGCCCCTAATTCGGTTAGTGGTAGAAGGAAGCTTTGGGCTGACCTTAAAACATTTAGAAACCAGTATTGTTCTGCTAACTGGCTTATTATGGGGGATTTCAACTCCCCACTAAACCCAGGTGAAAAGTATGGAGGTACCTCCAGCTTTTCTACTGGTATGGAGGATTTTGCTGATTTTATTACTGAACATAACCTCTTAGATGTGGATCTTCATGGGAATAAATACACTTGGAATAATAGAAGGTTGGGAAAGGAGTTTATTCAGGTGAGATTGGATAGGGCACTAATTTCAGCGAGCTGGATTCTCAGTCAAGACTTCCACCTCTCTTCCTTACCCAGAGTTGGATCGGATCACAATCCGATTGCTTTAAATTTTCTCAATTGGACTAAACCCACCAGAAGCTCATTTAAATTTGAAAATATGTGGATGGAGCATGACAATATCTATGACAAGATAAAATAATGGTGGGGATGGAATGGCAAAGGCCTTCGCTCAATTTAGATTGGTTCAAAAGCTCAAAAATGTCAAAAAGCAAGTCAAAATATGGAATAAAAGTGTTTTTGGTAATGTATTTGACAAAAAAAAAAGTTAAAACAAAAGCTTCAAGATCTGGAATTAAAAATGGATACTATGGGGAGATCGGCTGAAGATGAAGTTAATGAAAAGAATATTCTTTCAGAGTTGCATACGATCTACAGCAGAGAGGAATCTTTATGGAGACTTAAATCTAGAGCTATTTGGCTCAAAGAGGGAGACAGGAATATGAAGTTCTTTCATATGACCACTTTGAAGCACAGAGCCTGTAATAGGATCTTAGAAGTTTCTAAAAACAACGGAAATATCATAAAAGATCCCAATAGCATCAAGAAAGAAGTGCTTGATTTTTATAAAAAACTTCTTGAGGAGAGGAATATCATCAACTCTGAAGCTATTTCTTTTATGTTGGAGGCCATTCCCCAAAATAAAATTGAGGATCAGAAATTTAGAAGTATCACCAAAGCGGTCACGCTTGAAGAGCTGCAAAAAGTTGTTTTTGCTTTAGAGGGTGACAAGGCTCCTGGTCCGGATGGGTTCTCTATAAATTTTTTCCAGAAATTTTGGGAAATCTGTTCGGAGGATCTTCTCAGAGCGGTGAATGAATTCTATAGAATGGGAAATCTTTTAAAAGAGCTTAATAACACTCACATTGTGTTGGCTCCTAAAAAAATGGATGCTAAAGATTTCAAGGACTTCAGACCTATCAGCCTTGTGAATGCCATCTATAGAATTTTTACCAAAATTATTACTACTAGACTTCAGCTCATTATGAATGAACTTATCTCAAGGCAGCAGAGTGGCTTCATCAAAGGCAGGATTATACAAGACGGAGTGATTATGGTTCACGAGACCATACATTCTATGGAAAATAATAAAAAGGCAAATATGGTCCTCAAGCTTGATATGAATAAAGCTTTTGACAAGGTCTCTTGGGTTTTCCTTGACAAAGTCTTAACAAAATTTGGGTTTCCGGAAAAATTTAGAAGAATTATTAAGGCTTGTATCTCTACGGCCAGATTCTCTGTGGTAGTTAATGGTGAGCCTGTGGGTTTTTTCACTAGCAGCAGAGGACTTAGACAAGGGGACCCTATCTCCCCCTTACTCTTCATTCTTTTGGCTGACAGCCTTAGTAGAACAATTGGAAAAGTGGTTAATGACGGGCACCATTTCTGCAAGATGAGCACCTCCCCTATGGTTCCATTTTTTGGAATAATCTGGTCAAGAGTAGAAATTTCATCAAGCAGGGCAGTAAATGGAAAGTGGGGGATGGTAGGGACATTAACTTTTGGGAGGATAATTGGTTTAATGGAAATCTCATGGATAGATTTGGGGCGGTTAAGGACAGTCTTATAAGCAAGTATGGCATTAAAATCAAGGACTATATTGAAGGAAATGGTACCAGCAAGAATTGGAAAAAACTTACTGTGGAGAGAATTGATCTGAAGCAAATTACTTCCTCCCTTCAAGATCAATTAGATCTTATTCCATTAAGTCAGCTGGATTCCAAGGATGAGCTGGTATGGAATAATTCCAATGATGGGAATTACTCTGTCAAAACTGGATATAATAATTTCTTCCACAGATTCAAACAAAAGTTCAATTGGAACAAGATTTGGATGTCTGAATTAACTCCCAAAATAAATTTTTTCCTTTGGCTGGCTATCAGAGGCAAGATTCTTACCACTGACAACCTGATGAGAAGAGGATTTATAATTCCTAATAGGTGCCATCTTTGTAAGAATGATTTTGAGGATATCAGCCACCTGTTCATACATTGTGAATATGCCACCAGAATATGGAGTTTTGCCCTCTCTAAATTTGAAGCTCTCTGGGTGTTTCCGAAGGATCTTAATCAACTATGGACTCAATGGAACCCACCCTTTAGGCATTGTGTTGTTAAAAGGATCTGGAAGCTGGTTATCCCTCATTTAATCTGGAGGATATGGAAGGATAGAAATGATATTATCTTCAGAAATAAGAAGCAAAACTATAAACTTAGTATTGGTAAAATTTCTAATGGTATCAAAGAGAATATTGCTAGATTTAAACCCCCCAAGAACAAGAGATATCTAGAGAATGAAGAATACATCTTATCCAATTGGCAGATAGGAACTATCAATAGTCAGAGAAATCCGGGAATAGCATTGATAGATCTTTGATTAAATGGCATCCTCCTGATTTTAATTGGTATAAGTTGAACTTTGATGGGGCCTCTAAGGGAAACCCTAGGATTACGGCAGAGAGGAGGAGTGATACGGGATCATAAAGGTAATCCATCAGTTGCGTATGCTGGGAAAATGGGAATTCAAACTAATCATTTTGCTGAAGCATTATCTACTCTATGGGGCCTGAGAATTTCCCAGACTCAAAATATTCAGAACCTCATTATTGAAGGGGACTCCCTGAATATCATTAATCTTCTTAAACAGTGCTCATCTCCAAGTTGGAGCATCAAGGATTTTATCTCAGAGTCCATAAGTATTAGTCATACTTTCAATAACATCAGGATCATGCATACTTACCGGGAGGGTAATAAATTGGTGGATGCGCTGGCTAATTATGGCATTAATGTTAACCTCACTGTTTGGGATAATAATAGCATCCCTAAGTAGCTTCAAAACAACATTCATGCGGATTTCTATATGCAAGCAATATCTAGAGCTGAGTTATGATTTTTGGGTGTGGATCAGCATCAATAATACTCCCACACGTGTTGACTTAAATAATATGATGATGCAAATCATGTCAAATAAACAAGATAGTGTGAAATATATGGGGAATTCCAAGTGGAGTTACATTGATTTGAAAATCACGCATGCGGGCTGCACTGTGACTGCTAAAAGCTGGATACAAAGCTCCACGGAAACCGAAGATAGTAGTAATGTGATTGATGACAGGGAGCAGGCTATTCCCACATGTGATTTTCCGCAGACTCAGATCAGCAGACACGCAGCCGTTCATGGGAAAAGCAACGGCTCTCATTTCCAATATTGTGTGGATTACAATAGCAAGAAGCGGATGGGTTTCAACGCTCACAAGAATTTGGGAATTTGTTGCAAACAGTTAAGCACAGAGAAGATGGGGGGACCCCCTTGCCAAATTGAGCCTAGTGTGGACCCGGATTGAATATTGAGCTATGGAGCATACTCAGCAAGGGTGGCATCACCAACTTCATGGAGAAGGTTCAGGGGCATGATCAAAGCATTTCTGTGTGTTTTGTGAAGGAATGGAAGGAGCGGACTGTTGAATATGGGGGGCAGAAGATCTTGGTCAATGAAGAACTTATTGCTGAAGCGACCGGCCTTAGTTTGGAGGGCTACCGTTTCTTTAACAAAAGGGTCGACAAAGATGTTGAAGAGAGGAGATTTGTGGAGGGATCTGAGAAGCTGATCTATGTTACAGCGGGCCTACTTGTTAGCTCGATCCCTCCACCTTATGATGAGGTTACTCACATGATGATACGGTTCATCTCCTTGGAAGGAAGGTTTGTCACTGTTCCTACTAAGCATCTTATCTTTCTTAACCACTTCCGTAGGAATCGCTTGGTTTGTTTTCCCCATTACTTGCTGAACTCTCTTGAGCGCTCCATTTTGGAGTTTCAGAAGCATACCCGGTGGTTCCTTTACACCAAGGGCTTATTTTTATGCTTCATAAATGTTGTCTTCTTAAGTATCCTAGTCTCCCATCCTCTCCTAGCTCGTTTCCCCTCTATCGGGTTCTGTTGTTGCCAGCCCTGTTTCTCCATTCTTTGCCCCCCGCCACCGCTACTTTGTCACCCCCTACCGGCCATCCAAGCTTCTTCTTCCATTCCCCCTACTGCTGCTCCCACCCCCACTTTGCCTCCACCTCAAACAGACCGGTTACCAGGGCTTCTAGAAAGCTTAACCTTGAGACTCTTGCTGTGGAGAAGGGGCCTCATGAAATTGAAATTGCACATGACCTTCTGAATATTAGCAGTGCCAGTCCCCGGGATGTGCATATGGAAAGCTCTTCAAAAAGGTTGGATGCCTTAGAGGCTGATATGAAACTGCTGAAGGATGAGGTTAAGAACTTGGCTAAATAGAAAGGCAAGAGGAAAAAGGAGGAGGAGGGGATATTGATAGCAGCCAGATTGATGATATCTACAAGAAGCTGAACTCCTTAGACTCCCATTTAGGGAAGGCCAAAACTCGACATGATTACAACATGGCCATCTTTAGGGCGATTGAGGAGTTCATTGAGCAACATGTCAAAAGTGTCTCCAACCTCAGCGGTGTTCCGGCAACACTTTGGGGTAACGATAAGGAAAGCAAAAGGACCATTGAGCAGCTGGATAATACTGACGCTGCCCACATGACAACTTTGGGTATGTTCCACTCCTGGAAGAATATCAAGACCAGCATTGACAAAGCTACCAAAAAGTAGTTGTAGATGCTTTAGTTGTTCTTGTATGTTTTTATGCTATTTTTTTGCGGTCTCTCTACTACTTTTTTGCAGTATTTTTGTTGTTTTGTCTCGTTTGGGTAGCTATTTTTGGCTACTTTGAGCTTCATTGTCACATTTGGATTCTGATCCTTTTCTCTCTGGTTCTCATTCCTATTCTGGCTCCTAGGCCATCTTTTGTACTCAAGGGTATAGTCCCTTTCAAAAAACTATTTGCCAATAATTAAAAAAAACACATATCAAAGTAAGAAAATGCTAAAACATGATTGAAATATCCATTTAACCAATATTTTCACAAAATATTTGGGCGGGAATCATAATTTTAAACATGGTTAACTTGAAGATGACTATGGAACTATTAGGGCTTCACATATGCATGAATAAACTTAAATATTCTTCACCTCTTAAAATAAAAATCTTCTAAATTGATCCCACCACATGCACAATCACTTGTTTTGATACAATGTTAGGATTTATAAGGAATGAGCAATATAGTGGTTCTAAATCCATAATATAAGTTTCCTAAAATTATAGATTATGATGTGTAGAATACATAATGTAATAACAAGGATAAAACAAATAAGTAGGAGGTTCTTCAAGAGAAGGTTATGATTGAAATGAAGAACCGTATGAGATCATAATAGTGTTTTTTTCGGGGTATTGACATATATGGAAGATTGTCCCATTTGGGAAGAAATGAAGGGAAACAGGAAGGTATAATGTAAATTTTGGCTATATTGTTATTTTTGCATAAATGTCCACACCTTATGAGGAATAAGTCTCTAAGTTATTTGTTACATAGGTATGTTATAGTTTATTACTTGATGATGAATGATCCGAGGTGGCATGATGAGATTTGAGCCATGACATGGCATGTTTTTAGAAGTATAATCTAGTTTACAGAGTGGTGCTTGTTATGCTTAGAGAAGAAAGTTTAGTCTCTGGGGTAGTTAGATATCTCTAAACAAGGAATGTATGTTTCAAAGTAAAATATTTGTGGCTTTATGATTTAAAGGATAAGGTATGCATGTTGTCTCTTGATTTGATAGCACTTGAGCACTTTCATTGAGTTATGTTGAATAATTTGGTATCTATCAATCATGATGATTTTTTCTAGAAGTCGGGGGTAGGGTAGCTCTATTCATGTTGTACCACTTCATGTTAGTTATTTAAAAGTATGCTTTTGTATGATATCTCACTTAGAATCAGTCATAAGGAGTCCAAGTCTTAGGGGGCACCGAGAAGAGGTCCACGAGTAGGTTTTGGTGTCAAGATGGCACATAGAGTCAAGAGGTCATGAGGATAGTGGAAATATAGTACTATTAGTAAGATTAGTAGTTGAATTTTGAGCTCCATAAGTAGGTAATTTGGTACACATTTTATGAAACATGAATAGATTGGTGAAAGAGTTGAGAAGTGTTGTTTGTTCCTTGAAAGGTAAGAGGTTGTTCATTAATTTTTGTAATTTATATATTGAGGTTAGTCTATTAACATAAATTGTTTTTGAGAAGTGCATGGTCAAGGTCCGAGTCGATTTAGAAGGTGTATATTTTCTAAGGGGGAGTTTTTATGAGTCAAAACAAGAATTAAAGAGGTCAAATGGACATTGTTTTTTTATTGATGTTTCAAACCAAATGGAGATCCCTAAAGTGATGTTAGAAGAAGAGAATTAATTTATTATAGTTATGATACTTTGTCATTTATTTCAAAGGGGGAGAATGAGCTAATGGTACATGTGAGTACCTTAGAGGAGAATGTGCTATTTTTGTTTACCATCAATGGGGTTTCGATCAATTAAAAATGGGGATATTATTTGCATTTTATTGTCATTGATGTTAACATGTGATGATGAGAGTAATTTTTCATTGTTGTCCAAGTATCATTAATTTCAAAATTATTATGATGTCAAGAAGTTTGATTGGCAAAGTGTCATGTTTTTAGTTGTGTTGATTGGTCTTGGTGATGTTTCATGGTGTCTTGAGGTGTCTTGAGTAAGTTTGATGGGTTCTAGGAGTTGTGTGGAGGTATTTTAGTGTTGTGGTGATTTCATGAACTTTTGTTCAAGGGTATTCAGAGCCGGGAAAGAGTGAAAAATTCATGAGGTGGTCAACATTGATGGTGCAAGAATGTTCAATGCTTGGTTTGGAGGCCTAGTCAGCAGGATGAGGTATGGCATGGTGGTTATTTGGTATGTAGCATATGGTTGAGCATGGTAAGATCATGAGGATGAGGTGTAGAGAAACTCTCAAGTGTCTCAGATTATTAAATTTTCACTTCAGAGTCTTATACGAATATTTCAAAGTTTTTCCGATTTTTTTTTTAATGCTTCATATTTTTCTCGATGTACCACATCCTTTAGAGTCTAACCTTAGTGCATCAATGTTTTTCTGAAATATGTTCTATTTAATTCAAATTCTTAACTAAATGCTTTAGATTATTTCCAAAGACTATGGTTTTTTTAATCTTGGAGCAATGGTTTGGATCATCTATCAGTAATGAATTTATGATTTTTTTGGTTCGATTATTGTGATCGTGTTTTGCCAACCTTTAAAGGATTTGAAAGTAGATATGTGATTTTATTGTTTTTGAGTGAAAATCTCTATTTTTGGCACTAAAATGTTCCCTTGTCAAAAGAAATTGGTGATGACCCCGAGGACATGAATTTTCCATTCATGTGTCAAACTTGCATGGTTGAATTGATTTGATGATATTTTTACTTCATCTTTAAGGACGGCGTGCCCGTTTGAGAAAGTCAATTTTTTTGAAAATCGAGTTCGGGGTCAAACGTTATGGTCGCTTATAGTTTTTGAGGGTCATGCATTGAATTTTGCTTTGTATGCGGCTATTTCAATGAAATCAAAGTCCTTGTGTCCTGGATGTCTCGAAAAAATCTCGATCCATCCCTGCAAGAGTCCTTCCTATTCAGCTACTTCATCTTTTAGTGTCTCAATTGTATCGGAAGTTGATAGGTCGTGATGGCCGTTGATTTCCACCTTACTTGATTTACACTTTTATCGATGATTTCGGATTTTGAAGAAATCGTGTTCCAACATGCCAAATTTTTGGATTTTTTGCAATTTTTTCTATCTCCTTGAATTTTTCTTAGATAGGGAAGATAGAGAAGAGCCAAAGGGACCCCCAAAAATCCAATTTTGTCCTTCCATCATTTATTCTTGCTTGATCATGAGGAAATTATGCAAGTTATCCAAATTACCTCAAGGGGTGAATTTGGGATAACAGAACCCGAGAAACCCCATGGTACATAGACTTGAGAAAAAAACAAGAAATGAAGATAATTAGAAAACCTGTGGTACAAAGGAGATTTGAAACCCAAATTCTAAAGAAACTTTAAAAATCCATGGCACGAAGAAAATATTAGACTGCGCTATAAAGAAGATTATGAAATCCATGGAACATAGGAAATTTGAAATCATGGTATAAAGAAAATTTTAAACCCGCGAAAAAAATAGAATATGAAACATGTATGAGATAAAAATAAATACAACAAGGCACATGTTGTCTTCCCTGTAAAAATATCTGATCCCCGACAAATGTCAAGTCCCCACAATTAAATAAAAAAATAATGACTTATCGGGTTCGCAATGAGTTAAAAAAGACAAGAAACAATGACACACACAAGAATATAAAATGACACCGTAAAAATTTAAGATACTTTTGAATTTTAATTAGCTCACACTTCACATTCAACAAACTAGACAGAAGTCAAATAATTAAAGAAACAGACATCAAAATTGTATACATGTGTTGTTTTTATATTAGGTTACACTTCACAATCGACATAATTAAAACAAAGGAAAAAAATGTGAATAAACGTGGACACATTCTATTAGTTTGTAACTAATAGGGACTAAAAATGTCTTAGTCAAACAATTCCACTTATCAACAATTAGGGATTGACAAAACACACTTGGCATATTTCCGCCAAACTTTAAATAGATTGCTTTAGGTGGATTTAAAGTCCCTTAATAAGATAAACATTTAAAATATAAATTTTGATTCCAAAATCTAAAGACATGTGTCACAATTTAAGAGGATAAGCCAAAGCAAATACCACGGGGGTCACTTAGTAAAAGTATGGTATAGCACGTGCATTCGAACGGTATTAAAGAATACCCATAATTCTAGTTTTTACTTATAATTATTCAATTGATAATACCCCCTCCTGTTATATTATTAGAATGAAAATACCCCTACTTTTTCCATGTACCTTACTTACCCATTTTTCAATTATAATTTCATTTACCCCTTTTGATTTCTACCCTAATGTATTAAACAAAAATATATCATATTTCTTACTCAATTATTTTTAATATGCATTTCCTCTCGAAAGATAGTTTGAAGCCATGAAGACCTATTACGAATCACCTTATAAATGTTAAGCTTTAATCATTTATCAATAGTTCTAAAAATGTGAAATGCAAAGATACTTGGAGAAATTCTATTGGCTCAACCTTTGCATATGTCGAAGAAAGAAAAAAATACTTAAAATGTGAAATACAAAGCTACATGGAGAAATCTTATTGGCTCAAATTTTACAAAGACAGTAAAAATCTAACAAAGGATCAAGTAATGTGAAATATGGGGTGATCATATTGATCTATATTTCACAAAGATAGAAAAAGAAAACAAAATCCTAACATCATGAAATATAAAGTGACTTGGATCTTTCTTATTAGATCAGATTTTACAAATGACAGGGGAAAGCTTAACCCAATATGGCAATGCAAAGAAACATTTAAATCCCTTACTAGCTCACTTTTCATGACTAAAATTCAGATAAACAATAAAATTTACAATGTAAAGCAAGGGAGCCTTCTGGTTGGCTCAAAGCTTTGCAAAACAAGGAGATCAACAGACTTACAATTTGAATCTAGATAGACCAAAGTGATTAGATCAAGCTTTGTAAAACATAAATCTATCAAAAATAGAGATTTCTAAATTCGGGGTGGATTCAAACGCTCCGAACTAACTGGACCTAATGATATCTTTTCGCATCCATAGACAAAAATATCCCGATGGCTATAAACAATGTGAAAAACATAAAACAAACTCACATATAATGATTTAAACCGGAAAAAATGACTTTGACTAGATCCAGAAACACATATCAAAGTAATAAAATACTAAAACATGAATAAAATATCCATTTAACCAATATTTTCACAAAATATTTGGGGCAAGGAATCATAATTTTAAACCTGGTTAACTTGATGATGACTATGGAACTATTAGGGCTTCGCATATGCGTGAATAAACTTAAATCTTCTTCACCTCTTCAAATAAAAAGCTTCCAAATTGATCCCACCACATTCATAATCACTTGTTCTAATACCATGTTAGGATTTATAAGGAACGAGCAATATACTAGTTATAAATCCATAATATAAGTTCCCTAAGATTATAGATTATGATGTGCATAATACAGAATGTAATAACAAGAGATAAAGCAAATAAGTAGGAAGTTATTCAAGAGAAGGTTATGGTTGAAATGAATAACCATATGAGATCATAAGAGTGTTTTTCTCGGGGTATTGACATTTATGGAAGATTGTCCCATTTGGAAAAAAAATGAAGGGAAACAGGAAGGTATAATGTAAATTTTGACTATGTTGTTATTTTTTCATAAATGTCCACACCTTATGAGGAATAAGTCTCCAAGTTATTTGTTACATAGATATGCTATAGTTTATCGCTTGATGATGAATGATCCGAGGTGGCATGATGAGATTTGAGCCATGACATGGCATGTTTTGAGAAGCATGATCTAGTTGACAGAATCATGCTTGTTATGCTTAAGAGAAGAAATTTTAGCCTCAGGGGTAGTTAGATATCTCTAAACAAGGAATGTATGTTTCAGTGAAATATTTGTGGCTTTAATATTTTTAGGATAAGGTAAGCATGTTGTCTCTTGATTTGATAGCACTTGAGCACTTTCATTGAGTTATGTTGAATAATTTGGTATCTATCAATCATGATACTTTTTTCCGAAGTCAAGGGGAGTAGGTTAGCTCTATTCATCTTGTATCATGTCATGTTAGTTATTTCAAAGTATGGTTTTGTATGATATCTCACTTAGAATCAATCATAAGGAGTCCAAGTCTTAGGGGAGTTGAGAAGAGATCCACGAGTAGGTGTTTTGTTCCAAGTTGGCACATAGAGGTAAGAGATCATGAGGATAGTTGAAATATAGTACTATTGGTAAGATGAGTAGTTTATTTTTGAGCTCCATAAATAGGTAAGTTGGTACACATGGTCATGAAACTTGAATAGATGGGTGAAAGAGTTGAGAAGTGTTGTTTTTCCTTGAAAGGTAAGAGGTTGTTCATTTATTTTTTGTAATTTATATGTTGAGGTTAGTCTATTAACATAAATTGTGTTTTGAGAAGTGCATGGTCAAGGTCCGAGTAAGATTTAGAAGGTATAAATTTTCTAAGGGGGAGTTTTAATGTGTCAAAACAAGGAATAAAGAGGTCAAATGGACCTTGTTTTTTTGTTGATGTTTCCAACCAAATGGAGATCCCTAAAGTGATGTTAGAAGAAGAGGATTAATTTATTATAGTTATGATACTTTGTCATTTATTTCAAAGGCAAAGTAGAATGAGCTAATGGCATATTTGAGTACCTTAGGAGGAGAATCAGCTATTTTTGTTTACCATCAATGGGTTTTCTATAAATTAAAAAGGGGAGATTGTTGGAATTGTAATTTCATTCATGTTAACATATGATGATGAGAGTAGTTTTGTCATTGTTGTCTAAAGTATCATTAATTTCAAAAGGATTACGTTGTCATGAAGTTTGATTGGTAGTATTATGTTTTGAGTTGTGTTGATTGGTCTTGGTGATGTTTCATGGTGTGTTAAGGTGCCTTGAGTAAGTGTGATGGATTATAGGAGTGGTGTAGAGGTATTTTAGTGTTGTGGTGATTTCATGAACTTTTTTTGAAGGGTATTGTATCCGGGAAAGAGTGAAAATTTCATGAGGTGGTCAAATTGATGGTGCAAGCATGTTCAATGCTTGGTTTGAGGCCTGGTCACCTTGATGAGATATGTCATGGTGGTTCTTGGTATGGTATGTAGCATATGGTTGAGCATGGTAAGATCATGAAGATGAGGTGTAGAGACAATCTCAAGTGTCTCAGGTTATTAAATTTTCACTTCAAAGTCTCATCTTGAATATTTGAGTTTATCTAATTTTTTTTTGAATGCTTCATATTTTTTTGATGTACCACATCCTTTAGAGTCTAACCTTAGTGCTTCAAAGTTTATCTAAAATATGTTCTATTTACTTTGAAGTCGAACTAAATCCTTCAGATTATTTCCCAAAACTATGGTTTTCTTTCATCTTGGACCAATTGTTTTGGTCGTCTCTGTTGAAATGAATTTAGAGTTTTTGGTTCGATTATTGTGATCGTGTTTTGTTGACATTTAAAGGATTTGAAAGTAGATATGTGATTTTATTTTTTTGAAGTGAAACTCTCTATTTTGGCACTAAAATGTTCCATATGTTCTTTGGATGACTTTAGTGATGGTGTCGAAGAAATTGGTGATGACCCGAGGTCATGAATTTTCCATTCATGTGTCAAACTTGCATGGTTGAAGTGATTTGATGATATTTTTGCTTCATCTTTCAAGACGTTGTGCTTGTTCCATTTAGTCAAATTTTTTGAAATCAGAGCTTGGGGTCGAAATTTATGGCCGTTTAAAGTTCGGGAGGGTCATGCATTGAATTTTCCTTTGTATGCGGCTATTTTGGTGAAATCGGGTCCTCGTGTCTCTGATGTCCCGAAAAAATCTCCGATCCACCCACAAGCCTCCATCTTGTTCGGCTACTTCAGCTTTTGGTGTCCTGATGTTGATCGGGTCAAGAGGTCTGTTGACTTCCACCTTACTTTATTTGCACTATTATCAACAATTTCAGATTTTCAAAGAACTAGTGTCCCAACATCCCACGCACCACCCGGGACAAAAATATCTCGAATTTTCCGCAATATACTAGGACATGCCGAATTTTTTTGATTTTTACAATTTTTTCTATCTCCTTGAATTTTTCTTAGACAGGGAAGATAGAGAAGAGCCAAAAGGACCCCCAAAAATCCAATTTTTCCTTCCATCATTTCTTCTTGCTCGATCATGAGGAAATTATGCAAGTTATCCAAATTACATCAAGAGGTGGATTTGGGATAATGTAACCTTAGAAACCCCATGGTAGACAGACTTGAGAAAAAAACACGAAATGAAAAAATTAGAAAACCCATGGTACAAAGGAGATTTTAAACCCAAATTATAAATAAACTTTAAAAATCCATGGTACGAAGAAAATATTAGACTGTCTTTATAAAGAAGATTGTGAAATCTGTGGAACACGGGAAATTTGAAATCTGTGGTATAAAGAAATTTTTTAACTTGCGAACAAAGTAGGATATGAAACGTGTTGGAGATAAAAATAAATACAACAAGGCACATGTTGTCTTCTGTAAAAATCTAATGTAGATCCCCCGGAGAACGTCAAGTTCCCAAAATCAAATAAAAATAATGACTTATCAGTCCACAACAGGTTAAAAAAGACAAGAAACAATGACACACATGGTAATAACAACCGGCACTTTGCAAAAATTTAATATGAGTGTTGAATTTTAATTAGCTCACACTTCGTAGTGCAAAAAACTAGACAGTAAGTCAAATAATTAAAGAAACAGACATCAAAATTATATACACATGTTGTTTTTATATTAGGTCACACTTCACAATCGACACAATTAAAACAAAGGACAAACAAAATGTGAATAAATGTGGACATGTTCTATTAGTTTGTAACTTATAGGTGAAAAGGTCTTAGTCAAATAATTCCACTTATCAACAATTAGGAATTGACAAAACACACTTGGCATATTTCCGCCAAACTTTAAATAGATTTCTTTAGGTGGATTTAAAGTCCCCAGAATAAGATAAACATTTAAAATAAATTTCGATTCCAAAATCTAAAGACATGTGTCACAATTTAAGAGGATAAGCCAAAGTGAAGACCACGAGGGGGTCACTTAGTAAAAGTATGGTATAGCACATGCGTTCGAAGGGTATTAAAGAATAACCATAATTCTAGTTTTTCCCTCTAATTATTCAATTGATAATACCCCTCCTATTATATTATTAGAATGAAAATACCCCTATTTTTTCCATGTACCTTACTTACCCATTTTTCAATTATAATTTCATTTACCCCTTTTGATTTCTACCCTAATGTATTAAACAAAAATATATCATATTTTTCACTCAATTATTTTTAATATACATTTTCTCTCGAAATATAGTTTGAAGCCATCAAGACCTATTACAAATCACCTTATAAATGTTAAGCTTTAATCATTTATCAATAGTTCTTCAAATAATTAAGATGGTGAAATAATATCATTTTTGTTAAGAAGCATACGCAATCCTAGTTTTCTACCATCTTATTATTTCTTGGTTAAGAATCTCTTAATTGATATTTATTTATTCAAAAAGAGATTATAATTTAACTTTATGAACACACTTATTTTACAATTTTAAGGTATTTACTTTTAAAAATTAAACCTCCATTTCCTCCGGCCCACCTCTCTAACCTAACCCCAATACCGATTCAAAATATTAATAAACTAAACTCTTTCACCCCCTCATGTCTACCAAGATATTGACTTTAATTTTATTAATTTTAATTACCTCAATATGAACCCACGTGCTAGGATATTTCCTAAGTAATGAGCCCCCGTGGCAAAGACTAACACCCGACACTTGTGAAGACCGATACTGAGAAGATTAAAATACATGTCAAGATTCACTTGGTTCACACTTTGCAGTTCTACCAAAAATACTAAGGTAAAAACTTAGACACATGTGGAGCCTTTTAAATGGCTCACTTTTCACAAGTTTTGACAAAGTATGAAATGCGAAAATGGTGGCAAAATCTAATTATATAATCCACTACCACAATTAGTAGACTGAAAAATATGAATTGTGAAGATACTTAGAGTAATTCTATTGGCTCAACCTTTTCATATTTCAGAAGAAAGCAAACAAAATACTGAAAATGTGAAATATGGAGCTACATGGAGAAATCTTATTGGCTCAAATTTTGTAAAGACAAAAAAAGCTAACAAAGGACCAACAATGTGAAATATGGAGTAATCATATTGATCTATATTTCACAAAGATAGAACCAACAAACAAAATCCTAAAAGCATGAAATATAAAGTGACTTGGAGCTTCCTTATTAGATCAGATTTCAAAAATGACATGGGAAAGCTTAACCCAAGATTGACAATACAAAGAAACATTTAAATCCCTTACCACTCACGTTTCACGATCGACAATCGATAAATAATAAAACTTACAATGTAAATCAAGGTGAGCCTTCTGATTGGCTTGGGCTTTGCAAAAACAAGGAGATCAAAAGACTTACAATATGAATCTAGATAGACCAAAGTTATTGGCTCAAGCTTCATAAAACATAAATATATCAAAAATAGATATTTCTACAATTAGGGTGGATTTAAACACTTTGAACTAACTGGATCTAAGGATATCCTTTCACATCCATAGAAAAAATATCCCTAACGGCTATAAACAACATGAAAAACTTAAAACAAACTCACAAATGAAGGATTTAAACCGAAAATGACTTTAACTAGATGCAAAAACACATATCAAAGTAAGAAAATGCTAAAACATGATTGAAATATCCATTTAACCAATATTTTCACAAAATATTTGGGTGGGAATCAGAATTTTAAACCTAGTTAACTTGAAGACGACTATGGAACTATTAGGGCTTCGCATATGCATGAATAAACTTAAATATTCTTCACCTCTTCACATCAAAAGCTTCCAAATTGATCCCACCACATGCATAATCACTTGTTCGATACCATGTTAGGATTTATAAGGAATGAAAAATATATCTGGTTATAAATCCATAATATAAGTTCCCTAAGATTATAGATTATGATGTGCGAATACGAGTAATGTAATAACAAGATATAAAGAAAAAATAGGAAATAAAATAGATAGAAAACACTGATTTAATTGGGAAAACCCAAAGGAAAAATTGCCACTATAATAAAGCATTGTCTGTATTAAGAATCTCTAATACAAGTTTTACCCATCACTTCCACTTCACTCCTTTAACTCTCTTGAAACATAACTTCTAAGATATTTCTTTCTATACAATGTAATAACAATCACCATTACCTAAACTAACTAAGCGCATGTATCAATACTAATACATACATTGGTTTCTTCCTAGTTTAGTAGATCTATTAGTCGGTCACTCTGCTCCCCACATAAATTTGGAATACCATCATAATAAATTTTAATACATAAACTTTAAGATAATGTGGTGCATACAACAATGGTAGATATCCTACTTGACATTATCACCCCAACAAGGATGAAAACTCATATTATGTCCTTGGGATGTGATATATGGCAGTCATTTATATATGGGTACACCATTCCTCAAAATCCTCCAATTGATGTAGCAGGTAAGAAGGCTAGTAATGATAATTCTAAAGCTATGAATGTTATTTTGTGTGGATTGGAAGAATCATAGTTTGTCAAGGTAATGTAATGTGCTACTGCTAAGGATATGTGGGATAAGCTACAAGTTATTTATGAAGGTGACTCCAAGGTGAAGTTGGCAAAGCTACATACCTATAGAAATCAATTTGAAAGTTTGAAGATGAAGGAAGAAGAAACCATTGTTACATACCTTCTCAAAGTAGATCAATTTTTCAATAACATTAGAGGTTTAGGAGAAGTGAAAAAAGATTTGGTAGTGCAAAAGGTGATGAGATATCTCACTCCCAAATTTGATCCCAAATCCTCAATTATAGAAGAAGCCAAGGATCTAAGTATGTTATTGATGGATGAACTCCATGGCATCTTGACCGCTTATGAGATGATGACATGTATCAATAAACCTCCCAAGAAGGAAGTAGCCTTAAAAGATGAAAATAAGTCAAGAGGGAATAAGATCTTGGTGTATGGAAGGAAAAAAATTTTTAGACAACATGCACTCTTATCATCCATTCAACTACGGTATCGAGGTAATTAGTGATAGATATACCAAGATCACCACACAACAGATAGAATTAAAAGGGGGTACAGGAACCGCTAATATTGCATACCCAAAGGGAATTAACCCTTACACTAGGACAACCTAAGGTTTCCAAGGCCCTAGGTCAAAGAAGAGGAAGGGATCCTATTAAGGTATCGGCACTATGGGGGTGATGATGAAAAAAATAAGCATGAAAATCCTATTCTAACTAAATTAAATAATGTAACACAAAATAAAGAACTGAATACAATATGATAACCTAACATGTGCATAAAATACTAAGCTAACATAAAGTAACAAACAAATATAGGAGACTACTCTATACAAAATGAAAAGTTGGGTTAGAGAACTTACCTATTGGGGGTGGTTGTTGATGCATATATTTCCCAAAGGACCATACACCAAGAGATAATAGATTTTGGGTGGAGAAGGGGAAACAATCCAGTCCTAGCTCACTATAGGTGACCCAAAAGTGTAAGAAAACCAATCCAATCAAGAAGAATCTCCAATCCAAGAGTCAAGATGTAAGAAATCCAAGAGCTAAGCGATCAAATGCAAGTTGACACAAAAGAGCAGAGCTAATGGTGAGTTCTTGTGATATTTGTGTTTTCCGTTATGTGGCGAAGGTGTATTTTTGGCATTTATACTGATTCCATCACACGCGGTTGAAGGCGCCACCAGGATTTTGAAATAGCACCAATGCAATCACCCATAGGCGATGGCATCAACTAAGGAAGGGGAATGAGAAATGGGACTGCACAATGTGTCGTGATGGATGAAAATGAATGCAATGAAAAATAATATAGTCATGGTCATGTAAGGTGTCGGAAGAATACAAAGAAAATTAAGAAGACGATATAAAAAGAGGTGGATAAATAGGACCAAAATCTATTCTCTCTCCATGTATCATCCCTAACCCAATGGTTACGTGAATAACCATACCCCTATCCTAGAATGAGCCCCTTAAGGCACTTGTTCCTAGAAATAGATGCATTAGCGACCTCTAACTTGGAAGAGACGTTGTTGGTAACAAGTATGAAAATAAAAGCATGGAAAATTATGTGTATACATATGCCCCAACCATTGATTACCACATATCATAATAGTGAAACGTGTGGTAGTAAAATGTAAAGAATGATTCATAACGGTGAATCGAAAGTAGATGCTGAAAATAAATAAAGGACTAGCTAAAATGAAATATACCCACTAATGTGTACCTAATAGTGTTATTCATCCTACCATATACGGGTTCAATCCATACTACTAGAACCCTAGAGAATAAAAATGAAAGGAAACAATAGAGTTTCATCAGTAAAATAATACATAAATCACCTAGCTAGGGGCACATGGGATGGATTTCATGTCATATGATAATCAAGAGAAGGTTTCATAGTTTCAAATTCAAGTAGCAGGGAAAGAGGCCAAGACCTCCAATAATAGGGTGTCAAGGCTTTGTCAAAGAAAACTAAATCCAAGAGAGGTCAAGAACCTAAGTGAGGATGCACAAGACCATAGTGATCCACTAGGAAAGGCCATGGTGAATTAAAGCTGAAATAGAAAGATTCAAGACTCGTGACAATCCAATAATAGGATATTTCAAGTGAAAAGAGAGGTCATGATGAACCCAAGCGGCTCGAGATCCCAAACAATGATAATATATTTGTATATGTGTGTAAAATCCAAGGGGGGTGAGAGCCCAAGTGAACATAAGGGAGTAGGACAAAATAGGAAAGTAAGATGTAATCATGGTGATTGTAAGTAACTAGTTATCGGGGAAAAAGATCACAATGTATCGGTGATAATATCTTCAACATGATTCAAGATATGGCTTTGGGCACGAGGCATGAGGTCCTCTATCGTGTGATTTGTGATAGAAACTTGTCATTACACCTCGACTATCTGGAAAATATTTTATTATTAATCCGACTCTCTAGCCGAGAAAGGATGCTGCAACATATGTTCTCTAGAGTGTGAGGATATTTAGAACATGGTGGTGGTTCATATGTAGGTTGAGTTTGAGGAGGTCGAGGAAAAGGTGGGATTTTTCTGAAAGGAATCATCCCTATGCTTCCTAAAGCATGAATATGTTTTAGGAATGGGATGATTGTTACACATAACCCGATAGTCTACGCCGCATGTGTGTAATACCAATTATGAGAGTATAAGAAAGGAGCCAATGTGGAAGGTTGTGTAGCCTTTTTGGTTTAGTCACATTTGACCTCAACTTCAAGCTTCTTCATATGGCATTGATAGGATCTACAATCAAAGACATCATGCCCCGAGATCCTTGTGTCATATACAATATGGCTAGGCCCTAAAGGGCCGAGGAGCCATACAGGAAAGAGGTAGGGGAGATGTCTCATAGGTTCTAGAGGGATAGTGGGTGTGTCTGATAAAGGTAAGATGTAATGGGTGAGGATGGTGTCAATGGAGTAGTGTGTCATTCATTCATTGAGGAATGATAAATAGGATCATCACCCATGATATCATCAACTTCATAGTAGAATTCAACAACTTGATCTTTGTTAAGGATAAAGGGTCGGCTAAGTTGATGTTGGTATGTGAGAGTTTGACCGATGGAGCAATTTGAGGCTCATGCACCATTGGGGAGGAAGTTTCAATAACATTCAGAGATTCTTTTATGCAATCAGCCCTATAATTTTTGTTTTAACAAGGGCCAATATAGTATGTAGATGTATTATCATCTCTATAAACCATCATCCCCGCAGAATATATTCCACAGGGGCTAATGGTATTTGGAAAAGGAGGATTTTGTATTGGGAAGCCTGTTGTTGAGGCACATAAAGGTACTAAGTTGTTATTATAACTATGTTGTAATATATATCAATGGTATTGGTTTCAAGTCTAGAAGACATCATTTATGCCAAGGAACGTTGATAGTGTGAAGGTTCTATGGTGCCCCACGATATTTTTCATGGGGCTTGTATGATGTTGACTCTGACAATCAAAACGAGGTCTTTCTAAGGACTCGATAACGCGTTCATTTTAGACCTTTTTGATATCTCACTCCAGATTGGTGGGGAGGAATATGATTCCCATGCACACCTACTAGTGGGGGAGGTGTATGAGAAGGCATACTAGGCACCACATTTTGAGATATTAACTATAACATTTTATTATGTATCTGAATCATGCCTAGCTATGGTGGTATCCCTGAAATAAGTTCATATGTTCTAGGAGTTTGATTATTACTATGTTAAGGTCCATAGAAGAGGAGTGACCTTTAGAGGTGGGTGATTTTTTTATTATTATGCTCATTAGTGGGAGTTTTAGTGGACTCACTTTGATCAATTCTATAGGGAGAAGCCTGATCATGACTGAGTGCTTCTTGATTAGAATGAGGCCTAGTTATTTCCATGGTGTTGGTAGGTATCCTTCAGAAACCTCCATATTTTTCAGAGTAAAATTTTATATGTTTGTTAAGGTCCTTAATAATGTATCTAGGGTCTATCTATTGAACCCCAACCATGTTACATTCTACTTGAGTGACCTGCTCTAACCGATCATAGGGACGGGGTTGGGACGAAAGAGTTTCACAAATTAGATTGGGTCACATGGGAATATTGGTGCTTGTAGGATGGGAATTAGAGTATGTTTTAGCATGAAGAGGAGACGTAGGAATATAGGAATATCCCCTAGAGAAGTTCAAACGGTTTAACTATGTCAAAAAGATCCTTAGAGATGACATTTTTGTTGTTTGGAAGCTAAAAATAAGATTCTGGAAAAATATAATTTAGATGCAATCAACCCAATAGGAATTTATCTTGAATAACCTCTTTATTATGCTTCTCAACTAGGAATTTATTTTTACATTAACTTCACACTTCACTCGATTTAAATACCTTAATTTAAATCTATAAATATCTGAAATTGAATTCATCCTATAATGATCAAAAACCATGTGCAACGCATGAGTCGATTAAGTAACCTATCCCTCATAGATTAATCTTTACAAGTGTGTATACAAGGTATATTTTTGGTTTCCTTTTCCATAAATTTATGATAAAATAATGATTTCTAAGTGTATATATGGGTATCCATCAATTGAAACCCATCCGGTATCCTACACATTAGATCTTGGTGAAATCATGATAGTGTAATCAACAGCTTACACTACTTTGATCAAAGTTTCAAAGACATGTTTTCCATGCTCAGTTCCATGATGACACACTCATCATTAGGAACTTGTCTTTCACCTAATTCATTTATCTAGATTCTTTTCCATTTCTTAAGTTATTAAGTTCATAGTTAACAACTTAAGCATTCATTAATGTCCATTCCTATTTACTAGGTTGATTTAGTTTATTAAGACAGATAAATACATTTGTACCCTATCCCAGTGATCTAAAAGTACCTGTGTACCTCATTCCATACCATAGTTTTTTGTACATATGACGAATGATACTTAATCCATGTGATTTCATGTTGTTGCTATTAAAATACAACATCATGTTTGTATCATATAACTAATTATGGAATCCTAGAGATCTAGGTCTATAGATAGATCTTATGTTATCTATCAGCACTAAGTACGTCATTAATAGTTATTTCCTTAAGTGCACTTAATTTATTACGTGTCATTATTAATGATCAAGTTACTGTCAGTGAGATATCATTTGTCATGATGATCCCTTTCACATTGATGCGATAATAGGTTTCCTTTCTTTACGAATAATCATTACACATGTGGTTAATAAGTGTTCATATAACTTTAAGGTATAGTTAAACATGTTGTTATATTCATGTAAGTTGCAAATGTAGATTAAAGTTATACTCTTACATTCTTTTTACATCCTGAATGTAAATTTCAATTAGCTTACTGCATTAATTTTATAGTCCTAATTTTGTCTATTTACACTAGTAGTGTATCATGCCTTAATAGATCTAATATCAAAATTATTAAGCAACAGTCCATAATGCACTTAATCCATTCATATTTAAAAATAATTATTCATATACCATCCATTTAATATTTAATATTTAATTACTCAACATAATAATATATTAACCAACATAAGTTCCCAACATTCAACTTAATTAAATGGAGTAATCCTTCCCTTAAATTTTGATTCTTAATAAGATATAGTTAAATAATGATTACAACAATATTTATTTTCTTTCCAAAACATTACAAAATAGAATAGGCTAGTTTATCCCCTTTAATTGATCAAAAGCGAACAATGATCTTTCACTAGTTACAATTTCAATATTTAATGCATTGCAAAGATTTAATCAATCAATTCAAAATAAATAATTTCTTTCAACCACATTCACCATGCAGACTTAAATTACGCCATTTTCAAAATGTTAGCAAATTTTTGTTTAAATGAACTTGCATGATAAGTCCTAATTCCCACTTAACATTTTATGCCATTTAGTATTTGTATAAATGAAATGTTGTAATAATTAAAATCATGTAAACAACCTAATAACCGCAAGATCAATCAACATTTACTCAAAATAATTTAATTACATTCAAAATATCTATTCACATTATTCTATTCTAATTCCTTAATGAAAAATTCATAGTGATAGAATAATGGTAATAAAATAGAACAATATCATCCTCATTTTTAAACAAGTCATCCTTTATTAGAATAAGCCCATAGTAATTCTAATAATAATTATTCACTATATACCCTTCCCGTAGGTAATCATATTTATTTTAATATCTGGATCATTTTCATTAAATTTGGTTGTTGTTTTCATTAAGTAAATTCTTATTTTCCCTTAACTAAAACAAGTACCAAAATTAAAACAAGTATATAATTATCTTCATCCCAAATCATTACCATGTCATGGTTAAAGCAGTAGGCATACGTATTTTATTCAATGCATTTGAGTGCTTTAGCCTCGAATTGGTCTATCTACAAAGCATAGTCTACTTGATAATATTGATAGCCAATAATATGAAAATATATAAGTCATGATTACTAGTACATGTTTGAAAATTTTAAGGTTAATTGACATTTTCCTTAAATTAATGAAGACCCAAAATTCATCACTATACTATAGTCAATCTAACGTGCATCTACCAAACAGATAACCCAATTCTAATAAAAGTTATTTTTCAATGATTTCAAGGTAAATAATTGTTACCTTAATACTATCAAAATCCCAAGGTATAACATAATAACCAAGTCAATGACACCACATCTTTCCATATAAATCGCAATGTTTACGAAAAATTAGGGAACAAAATGATACAATCAAACAGAAATCTTAAGAAATTTTAGTGATATAGATAATACTAAATACCATACGATGTACTAACTATACAGGTATGGATTAATCATAACTAGGTCGAATCGACCTTCATAAATAAAAATCATGATAGTTGGACATCCATAAGATTAAACCCGAGTTATCTTAATCGATTCAAGGTTTATGAATACCTACATACACCAAAATGAAAACATAGCATCAATAATGCAAATACGTTAACCCCTAAATGGAGTACCCATTATCTTTGTAGATATTTAGGCCCATACCAAAATGCCATCATTCTCCATTACAATAAACTACAATAATGAAACCACTCAAATGATAACCACCGAATTACACACGAAAAGTACTAAGTAGGATATCATTGGTTTACTAAATGTATCCAAGACACAAGAGACAACGACTCTAAGAACTAACAGAGTTTCCCTAGGATAAACGATGATACAACTGGAGCATGTTCTTTAAACAAGAATGGGTGATAATAGAACCCAAAAAAATGTTACGTCAACCCAACAATAAATCGCATAAGATCCGTTCTCAAATCTAAAGATTCAATGTATAAATATATATCAATAGACACCCAAAGTTACTTTGGGTTTTTCATAAAATACGGGCCATAGATTCAATAGAGAGTTTATATATGCACATATCTACAAAATCACTACTCTCACGATTACATTGAATATTGTAACCTTTTGGATATTATATAGTCAACCCATATTCAAATATTGATTCAATCGACATTACACCGAATAGAAAAATCCCTTAAAACCTATTACAACACAATCAACCAAAAGATCTATTGTAATATTTTATTCATGCAAATAATAAATATAATAAGCCATTAGGAGAGAAATAGAAAAAATCATACCTAATAATGAAAACCCTCTTCTTCTCATTCTTTTCCAATCTTTCCTTAGCAAAAATTGTCCCTGAGTAATCATTTCCACGGCAAAGAAAAAAACCTCTAATATCCTCCATGATTATTTATAGAACCCATATATTAATGCTTCCCATAAATATCTCCACGTTCAGTTGAAAAAACACATGAAATATCAAACCAGACAGAGAACCCCAAAATAGGGATAGCTTTGAGCATTCAGAGATCAAGTAAACCCCATATCAATGAAAAACAACTCAACCCCCTTTTCCCAAAACCACCTCAAACACTTCCTGAGGTCATGAGGAGAGTTTCAAGGATTTCAATGCATGGCAAGGTGAGTGTCGTTTCCCCCAATTATCTACCTTTCAAAATTTAGTAGTGCCTCTTAACTTCACAAATCAATTTCATGTCAAAAATTAACAACATCGATTTATCCAAGACTTCTTAAACTTAGTTAGTTCTCTTTTGATTAGTTGGAAGTGTTCACTAAATTCCCCATAAATATTTATAGTTTATACAAGCCATGTAGGGAGGGCTTTCCCTATTCCTATCAACATTATCTTGGACCCTAATAAATTCGAATAACATCAGCCTTAGTTGAGTATTAGATTTGGCCCCTTTAATATCTATGCCAAATCTTTATAAAGCTAAATTCAAAATTGATCACATTGGACCCTTCAACATAGCTTAGGAAATTGAGGATTCAAATACCAACAACTTATCTTAGCCTTGTATAGGATTCAAATATTAGTGCCCAATATTTTATAAAGTTTTCATTAAGGGTGGTCAAATATTAGAATTTTAATTATAGATCACAATCAACACATTATAGCTTAGTTCATGCATTTTGATACAAGATCATATTACCAATGCACATATAGTCCAATCTGCATTTTGTAATATTATCATCAAGACCCAAGGTAAGCAATAGTAAGAATATAATCATGGTCCACATACCTCATCATATGAAGCTTGATATCATACATGTTCACAGTCACCCAATAAATCTGGTATAGCAACATATTGCGACACTTATACAGGTAGGAGTTAGAATAAATGAACTTTCTAGGTTGAGTCCATTAACGTGGTTGGAAAGTATAGAAATGGAATCAAGGTAATATTTATACACAACCATGTTTAATTGTTAGTATTCTAATCCCATTGTTTCAAGCACGCTACAGCAATGCAAATAAATTAAGATCAAGAACTGTAACAATGGGTAGAATATAGGCACAAAGCATAAGTAAGTCGTCAGTCCATTAATCCATTGCAACAAGGTAATATCTCATAACATACCACATAGCATGGTGCACAATCATATTTACTACTGATACAACGACCAAACAAAATATGAACACGTCATAAATGTTGAGTACACCTCGTGTGCCGAATGATAATCATTGCTACAGGGTTGCACATGTAACTACAAGTATGTGTGCATATCCTTTACAGGTTATGCACACACACATGTGGCTGCATATATGACTCCACAACATATTTTATCCCTTGATTCACATGACCCACCCATCTTTTATGACCTATATATTTCAACGAGGTAGACAGAAATTGTGGGGTGTGACATTTACATATGGGCCAAAGAGCATTAGGAAGGAAAATTATCAAAGACAAAAATAATCGGCCCTGGACATATTTTACACATGGGTCAATGGTGTTGGGAATGAAAATGAACTAAGACGGAATCAATCGGTCTGGCACAAATTTTTCACAAGGGCCGAAGTGTCGGAAAAAATGATTTTTAGGGTTTTTCTAGATTTTTAAGGGCTGAAATGAGATAAAAATGAAAAAGTATTATTTTAACGATTTGTGATTGATTAGAAGGTACAAAAATAAGTTCACATCAGGTTCACCAAGGATGTATGGTGGGAAAAAATGTGTCTATATAATGTACACTCTTATCATCCGTTCAACTAGGGTATCGAGGCAACGAGTAAGAGACACACCAAGACCGGAACACAACAGATAGAATTAAAAGGGGGTACAGGGACCACTAATATCACATACCCAAATGGAATTAACCTTTACACTAGAAAAACCTAAGGTTTCCAAGGCCCTAGGTTAAAGAAGAGGAAGGAACCCTATTGAGGTATCATCACCTGTGGGGTGATGATGAACAAAATAAGCATGCAAAGTCTATGCTAATCGAAGTAAAGCATGTAACATGAAATGAAGAACTTAATACAATATTCTAACCTATCATGTGCATAAAATTCTAAGATAGTATAAAGTAACAAGAAAATATAGGAGACTACTCTTTATAAAATGACAAGTTGAGCTAGAGCACTTAACTGTTAGGGGGTTTTCGTTGATGCTTCTATTTCTCAAAGGACCATGCACCAAGAGAGAAAAGCTTTTGGGTGGAGAATGTGAAATAATCCAATCGTATCTCACTATAGGTGACCCAAAAGTGTAAGCAAAATAATCTAATCAAGAATAATCTCCAAGCCAAGAGTCAAGATACAAGAAATCCAAGAGTTAAGTGAGAAAATGTAAGTTAGTGCAAAAGATTAGAGCTAATGGCAAGTTCCTATGAGATTTTTTCTATATGTTATGTGGCAAAGGTGTATTTTTGGCATTTATATCGATATCATCTCCGTGGGAAAATGTATCGGCTAGGATTTTGAAATAGTGTTAACGCAATCCCCTATGGGTGATGGTGTTGGCTAGGGAATGGGAATGACCAATGGGTGTGTGCAATGTGCCATGATGGATGAAAAGGAATGTAATTAATAATAGTATATTCATGGTCATGTAAGGTTTCATAAGAATGTACAAAAAGTAAGAAGACAATAGTAAAAGAGGTGGATAAATAAGACCAAAATCTATTCTCTCTCCATGTATCATCCCTAACCAAATGGTTACATGAATAACCATACCCTTATCCTATAATAATCCCCTAAGGAACCTTTTCCAAAAATAGATGCATTAGCAACCTCTAACGTGGAAGAGAAATTGTTAATAACGGGTTTGAAAATAGAAATCATGAAAAAATAGGTGTATACACTTGGATGATGATGAATTGATTGTTATGTTTGTTAGGAATTTGAAGACAGAGTTCGAGGCAAGTGTAAGGATAAATTTCCCTTCAAGTGTTTCAACTATGGTGAGATTGGACATTTTACAAACAATTGTCCTCACAAGAATAAGACTGAAGAGCATAATGAATACCATGATGATGATAAGAAATCCCGTAGGTCCGATAAGAGTAAGAAGAAGTTTAGAAATTTTGAGAACAAGAATAATTCCAAGAGAATATTTCATTCCAAAGAGGATTTCAACTCATTTGAGGTAAGTAATCAAGCTAGTGATTTTTATTTTGATAATGATGATGTTGGAAATGAAGTCATGTTCAAGGTGAATGAGGTAGGAGTTCTAAAAATTAAGGTTCAATATATGGAGATTCATGTATGGATTCAGATGAAGAAGAGGTTGAAGATAATCTTGAAACTAAGTTTATGTGTATCCAATAATATTTGAAGCATGTAGAAAAGAAGAATAAGAAAATGAAGGTACAAGTCAAGGATTATGAAGAAAAGATTCATCTTCTTGAATAAAGACATTAGATTGACATCCATAAGTTATAAACTCAAGTGGAGACTATATTTGAAAACCTAAAGTCTAAGGAGGAAGATTGCATCAGATATGAGAGGTAAATTGAATCCCTAAAGGTATAAGTAACTAAAGAACATAGCAATGTAAGATCTTTTCAGAAATTTGAGAAGAGATCTAAAGATATAGATGATCTCTTGCATAGTAAAAATACTACAGGTGATAGAACTAGTCTAGGATTCAAGGAAGACCTAAAGAATGGAAAAGTGACTCAAGAAGATGTCGTTCAGAGAAATGAGGATGATGAAAATGCTAGTCCAAGTTTCACCGAAGATTAGAAGAAGAAGAATTTCATGGGAAACAGGATATCTAATCCTATCAGGCAACCTAATATATTGAGGTATGAAAGATCCTTTAATGGATATTGTTATGATTGTAATGAGTTTGGAAATAGGGAAAAATCATGTAGAAGGTCCTCTAAGTATGATTATTCAAGAAATCGTGGAAGGAGTTATTGTTCATACCGGACAAGAGTTAAGAGTGAAGTTGTTTTATATAATTGTAATCATGTTGGTCATATTGCTAAATTTTGTTTTCATGGACCTTCAAGGAAAAGTAAGAAGTTTTAGACTCCTGGAGGACATGAGAGAAATAAAAACATGGCATGGGAACCAAGAGTAAAACAATATAATGTAGCCAAGTCATATTTTGGAGTAAGCCAAGGGTGCTCACAAAGTTGTTGATCGAAGAAGGTTGAAGAGGTCAACCCACAAGTGCCAATGAGGTCTTGGAAACTCCTTAATTTTTTTTTCTAGATCCCTATTGTTTGGGATGTATATACTAATCTTCTTATATGCATTCATGAATCAGAATAAACATTAATTTAGGGTAACTTAAATAGATTCAATGAAGATGTGTCTCAAGATTTCATGTATGAAGAATTGAGATATGTTCCAAGGTATGTGTTTAGATTTTCTACTTAGTTTCTATAAAAGATTTATGTGCTAGCATGATTGCCTTGATCTATTCGACATGTTGAAAGAAAAGAAGTTTCTCAAAAATGTGTATGAAGACATGTCATGTTTGGTGACTTTATATGGTGGTGTGATTCAATAAATGGGCATCATGTGCTCTTAGAAGATGTTTGAAGGTCTACAAGCTACATGGATCTCGAGGAGGTTTTGTGAGTATTTTAAGAGTGTGAATAGATTTAGACTGTGTCTTAAGATCTAATATGCTTTTGATACCTTGAAGTGAAATTAATTTTTCTATAATAATAATATATATTTTGTGGATTTGAATATTTCCCTAAATTCATCTTTGAGGGTATAAACTTGAATAAAAATGTTAGATTTCTTATAAATTTGGGTGTGCATGAGCTTTTTTTCTTTGAAAGTATTCTTTCATAGTTGATTGTCTTAGGACCAAGGCGGATGTATTTAACATGAAATTTTGATTATTGGTTCATGGTACACGGTTGATGATTCATAGAGATAGGGGATTTTATCAGATTCCTTGTTGACATTGAATAGGATTGGGTTGAGTTTTTATGAGGTACAGTCATGAATCATGAAGATTTGGAAAGACTCAAGAAATTTGTGTGTGTGTCAAGAATGTTGTGTCATAACTCAATGGAGACTTAACGGGTATATAGTCAACTTGACTATGTGAGGTAATTATGTAATTGCTTAAGATTGTGTTTAGAGATAAAATTGTGGCCTGTGACCTTGTGAGCTGGTGATTGGTCTATAATACCAAAGAGGTTTTTGATCCAAGTGGACTGATATAATAAAATCTAGTTGAAAGTTTTATGAAATGAAGTGAATAATATTTTTGTTAGGTCAATTAGTAAAATTATGCAAGATAGGTTGTGATTTGATGTGTTGAGTCTTCTATATACGTAAAGAGTGTTTTGAGGTATTGATCGGAGGTTATTCAAGAGAAGGTTATGGTTGAAATGAAGAACCATATGAGATCATAAGAGTGTTTCTTCCGAGGTATTGACATATACGAGAATATTGTCCCATTTGGAAAAAAATGAAGGGAAACAGAAGGTATAATGTAAATTTTGACTATGTTGTTATTTTTACATAAATGTCCACACCTTATGAGGAATAAGTCTCCAAGTTATTTGTTACATAGGTATGTTATAGTTTATTGATTGATGATGAAGGATATGAGATGGCATGATGAGATTTGAGCCATGACACAAAGCATGTTTTGAGAAGCATGATCTAGTTGACAGAGTGGTGCTTATTATGCTTAAGAGAAGAAAGTTTAGCCTTAGGGGTAGTTAGATATCTCTAAACAAGGAATGTATGTTTTAGTGAAATATTTGTGGCTTTATGATTTAAAGGATAAGGTAAGCATGTTGTCTCTTGATTTGATAGCACTTGAGCACTTTCAATGAGTTATGTTGAATAATTTGGTATCTATCAATCATGATACTTTTTCTAGAATTCAAGCGGGAGTATGGTAGCTCTATTCATGTTATATCATGTCATGTTATTGATTTCAATGTATGGTTTTGTATTATATCTCACTTAGAATAAGTAATAAGGAGTCCAAGTCTTAGGGGAGCTGAGAAGAGATCCATGAGTAGGTGTTTTGTGCCAAGATGGCACATAGATTCAAGAGGTCATGAGGATAGTGGAAATATAGTACTATTGGTAAGATGAGTAGTTGATTTTTGAGCTCCATAAGTAGGTAAGTTGGTACACAGGTCATGAAACATGAATAGATTGGTGAAAGAGTTGAGAAGTGTTGTTTGTTCCTTAAAAGGTAAGAGGTTGTTCATTTATTTTTGTAATTTATATGTTGAGGTTAGTCTATTAACATAAATTGTGTTTTGAGAAGTGCATGGTCAAGGTTTGAGTCAGATTTAGAAGGTATATATTTTCTAAGGGGAGTTTGGATGATTCAAAACAAGAAATAAAGAGTTCAAATGGACCTTGTTTTTTTGTTGATGTTTCCAACCAAATTGAGATCCCTAAAGTGATGTTAGAAGAAGATGATTAATTTATTATAGCTATGATACTTTGTCATTTATTTCAAAGGGGGATTGAGCTAATGACACATGTGAGTACCTTAGGAGGAGAATGAGCTATTTTTGTTTACCATCAATGGGTTTTCCATTAATTAAAAATGGGGAGATTGTTGGCATTGTATTGTCATTGATGTTAACATGTGATGATGAGAGTAGTTTTGTCATTGTTTTCTCAAGGATCATTAATTTCAAAATGATTATGATGTCAAGAAGGTTGATTGGTAGTGTCATGTTTTTAGTTGTGTTGATTGGTCTTGGTGATGTTTCATGGTGTTTTGAGGTGTCTTGAGTAAGTGTGATGGTTTCTACGAGTGGTGTAGAGGTATTTCAAAGTGTTGTGGTGATTTCATGAACTTTGTCAAGGGTATCAGAGCTTTGGGAAAGAGTGAAAAATTCATGAGGTGGTCAACATTGATGGTACAATCATGTTCAATGCTTGGTTAGGAGGCCTAGTTAGTAGGATGAGGTATGGCATGGTGGTTCTTTGGTATGTAGCATATGGTCGAGCATGGTAAGAGCATGAGGATGAGGTGTAGAGACACTCTCAAGTGTCTTAGATTATTAAATTTTCACTTGAGTCTCATATGTAATACTTTAGATTCTCATACAAAATACTTTAGAGTTTGTCTAAAAAAAATTCGAATGCTTCATATTTTTCTTATGCACCACATCTTTTAGAGTTTAACCTTAGTGCTTCAAATTTTTCAAATCTGTTTCTATTTACTTTGAAGTCCGAACTAAATGCTTCAAATTCTTTCTAAAGACTACGGTTTTATTTAATCTTGGACCGATGGCTTGGGTCATCTGTTGTAATTAATTTTCCAAGTTTTTTGGTTCAATTATTGTGATCGTGTTTTGCCGACCTTTAAAGGATTTGAAAGTAGATATGTGATTTTATTGTTTTTGAGCGAAACTCTCTATTTTTGGCACTAAAATGTTCCATATGTTCTTTGGATGACTTGAGTGATGATGTCTCGAAGAAATTAGTGATGACCTTGAGGTCATGAATTTTCAATTCATGTTTCAAACTTGCATGGTTGAAGTGATTTGATGATATTTTTCTTCATCTTTGAAGACTATTTTTATAGGTCATAGACCTAGTGAGAACAATTGATCCTAAAGGTGGTTTCATTACACAAGATGATGGTGCAGAGGTGTAGAATATTTTAGAAGGCATTAATTGCACTTAGAAAACATTTCTAAATGGTTTTAGATGTTTGGATAATGTCATATTAGCCATTTTTGGCAATAGGGTTGTTTTAGTGTATTAGGCCTCGTTAGGTCTTGATGAAGAATTTGAAGGTTCTATATGTTATTACCGACCTAAGTGGTTGTATGTATGGCATTCTTATGATTTTTTTAAGTTTTATTTATGATATTTTCCCTATTATGTCTGACATAAATGAGTTATATTCTTAAGTCATGTATTTAATCATGTTTTTGGTGTATTATTTTGTAATTGAGTGGGTATGAGAAAGTTTGAGCTAAAGGGATGATTCAAGAAATGAAGGAGGTGTTTTTACCATAAAGAGAGGGGATATAGTATTTTATGATGTTATATAGTGTTATCTTCTATTTGAAAGATAGGTCATTACACCCGATCAACTTGGTGGAGAATTTCTTGAGCAAGATAGTAAAAAGGGCATATTTGGAGAAGATAGAGATAAAGAGAGCTTTATAGGTGTCATCATTATGTTTTGGTGCAACATTTCAAAGGTTAAAAAATAAAGGTGAATTTAGTTGTTGTTGAGTCATCTAGAGGTTCGGTGCCTCCTTGTAGGGTCGGTGCTCTACTAAATCTAGGAGTTGGTGCTCTGTGTCGGGTTGGTGCCTCACTAAACCTATGGATCGTGCTCTTTGTTGGGTTGGTTCTCAGCTAAATTTGATTCATTTATGTAATAAATATTTGTTTCAATGGTTTTTCTTCCCTTGAGGATTTTCCACTTAAATTTAGTTTATTTTTTTATTGTAATCTCATGGTGCATGCTCATATGGTTGATTAATCATTGTTTAATCAACCAAGTAAATATTCCATTGTGATGCTTTTGAGTTTAATGTGACTATAAGAGAGGTTCTAGAAAGGATTTTATCATGAGATATTTCATGTAGAGATATTTCAAAGGGTTTGATGGTGTCAAGGAAGGGAAAATGTGAAAAATTAAAGATAACCATACATGATCATCCATGTAAGTTTTTACATAGGGGATATTGGTGTTATGTCAAGGAGAATTATGTGCATGTAAGATCGGTCATGGGGGGAATTCATAGAGTGCTTGATCACATAAGGAAAGTAAGAAAAAAAAATTAAAAAGAGTGAATATGACCTAATATATGGTTCACTAGAATGTATGATGGGATAAGATGAATCATCACCTAGGTTTTCAAATGTTGCGGATGAAATTTAGGCCTTGCTGAATATGTAGATTCCAAAGTTCTCAAGGAGAAATAATTCCATAATTCTAGTAATTTATACCTAGGATAAATAAATGTATCCTACTAGATTTCAGGATAAATGTAGGTAAAGAGATGGATAATTGCAATGGGCATAACATAATAAGACAAAGAAATAAAAAAAACCATACATCTACCTTAATCTATATAAATGAATGACCAACCATCTATTTAACAAGAAGAGATGAACAAAGGATAAATAAGGATAAGAGATAATTACATGTAGTGTGGTTTTCATGCATGATCCTCCCTGGGGCAAAAACACCAAGAGCTAATCACTATGTGTGGATAAGGGGAAAGCTTAATGTGAATACCTCAAATTGAAGCTCACTATAGTGACCTAAATATAAAAATGAAATATCCAAAACCTCAAGTCTAATAAATAGGTGCAAAAATATGTTCAAGTTTCCAATTTGAGGGCAAGTGCAATGTCTTGGAATGATATAATGATTTATTGTTACAAAACAACAAGTGCGGTCAAGCATATAAACCTGACATGATGTACTATGGGAAATGGCTTCAACCATGGAATAAATGAAAATTGACACCATTTCCCATGGGTGATGGCATTTCCCTTTAGGGAAACCTAAGGTCATGAGGTATAAAAAAGGGAGGTGGAATCCAAAAGAATACATGTAGAGAATGATGAAGGTCTAGGATGACCGAACGTAGAGATAAGAGTGTACAAGAGTTTAAACAAGTGGACATTATGAGATAAGTAGACATGATGGATACAATGTGTGAAAAAAAGGAGGAAATAAGGAAAGGTTAAGGAAATTATGGAAAAATAGTGACATCCCTCCAATGTTGTGGTCTAGCCCATGTGAACAAGTTTGATCACACCCCAATCCTAGAAAACCTCTTAAGGAACCCACTCGGGAGGAAAATTCATCAAAGAACCCATATATAATAGAAATTTTTAGCGAGTATAAAAATAAGGTGTATATATTATCTCTTGATCTATGCATCTACTATTTATTACATATTTTTATTATTACATGTTGGATTACTTATCTTATTGTCTGTGTGTGTGACCCTTAGCCTTTTATGTGTATGTGTGTGTGATACTATCATGTCCCTTGTTTTTGGCCTCATTTTCCTTTGTTTTTGTAGTCATTCGGCACTTTTTTGGCTTTGCAACACTATTGTGCCCCTTGTATGTGGCCATTGGCCTTGTTTATAAAAGTATGTGTGACATTGATTATTGTACTTGTGTGTTTATGTGTTTTTATACTTACATGTATTTTTGGGTGTTATCTCCTTATTCCATGATTTATATCATGCACATTCTTTCAAGGCCAGGTTCTACATAGTGGCCACCTAAAATTATATTTTATGCGTTCCAATGATGATTATATGTTATATCTCACATGGATAAACTTTAAATATTTTTAGCTAAGAAATCTACATTCTACCTCCCGTACCTTAAAATATGGGGCATTCATTAGGATTATCAATTAAATTTAGAAAAAGACAAATTACATAGTATAGATCATATAATACAATAGAACATGCTATAGGGACATAATTATAGGAAAAAATAAAAAACATTCATAGAACTTCAAGCTGGAAAAAAAAATCGAACAGAGGATGAAACCATCAAACATTACCATCCCAATGGAAGGTACTGTGCTCAGCAACATTTGACATCTAATTTTTATTTTTCTGTAAAATACAAGTTTGCAAAGGTTTTTATAGGTTCATGTAGATATACATATTATAAAATCCATTGCTTTTCAATGTAGAATGTAGGGGCACATTGGAGCTTTTGTATACACCTCATTTTTCATTGTTCATCTTCCATACATGTTAATAAAAATTTCCTTTGTGCAGATAAGGGTCATTAATGCATCTATTTCTTGAGCGGGTTCTTTAAGGGGCCTGCCAAGAATGGGGAATGATTATTCATGTAATCATTATGGGTTAGAGACAGTACACAAAGAGAGTGTCGTTATTTGGTCTTGGCCTTAGTTGTCCTTGCACTAGTTATCCTTGTCCCCTTAGGTCTCATACACATTGCATTCCTAACTTCTTGCTTGTTTCTCACCATTTGACACCTTTCTTTCACTTTCCATGACACATTATCTAATTTATCACCCTTTTATGATGCCATCTCCTGTGGGTGATGATGTTGGTGTTATGTTTCTCTTGGTCGATGCCATCTCCTATGGGCGATGATTTCAGTTTTATGTTTGTCTTGGCTGATGCAATCTCCTACAGTGATGGCTTCCTATATATACATACATCCCTTTGAAATTCATAAGGAAGGAAGCCCAAATCTTAGAAACTACCACTTTTTCTTCTCTTTTGCACCATATTTGCACTTTCTCACTTAGCTCTTGGTTCATCTTGCACTTGGCTTGGAAACTGTTAGTATTATTTGGATTACTTTCACTATTATTAAAATTTATAGTTAGTATAGGATAGAACGGCATTCCCTTAGCCACATAAAATCAATTCTCTCTTGATGTGCTACTTATCCGGAGAGATAGATGCATCGGTGATCACCTTACATGTGTAAGGTTAGTGCTCTAACTATCTTTTTCATTTTTCATAGATTAGTTCATCTCCTTCCCTCATTGTGCTATGTTAGCTTAGTGTTACATGTGTTTTGATACTAGTTAGCATAGTACTCTTATTCATGATCATCTCCTTAGCTTTACATTACTTTCATTTCAGTTGCATTATGCATGATTACCTTCTTTATCATTGATCCATGCATCTCCTCACCGATCACCGATATCTTAGTATTTTCTCTCCTCTATCTTGATTGTGGGCCATGGAAACCCTAGGTTTACTTAGAGAAGGGATTATTGGCCTCTAGATATGTAACCCTAGTGCTCATTTTATCCCCTTTAAACTTGTCCATTTTATTTTGGTTCATGTTTGTTCTTTACTCATAGCCTCGATACCCTAATAGAACAGATGATTTTGGAGTGCAAGCTATTGAGACACATTCTTTTCCCGCCATATTGTTTCAATCCAATGTTATTTACACAATTTCTATTTGGCATGCATTTGCATTATCAAATTTGGCACAACAAGAGTATGAGAATCATTATTTTTGAATTTTCATAGTTTCAAAAGTACTAATACAATACACATTGGGGGCATGAGTGTACTTCATTCCCTTTTGAACTTGCAATACTTTACACATTTAGAATCTAGATCCATTTGTAGTAGTGTGGTTCTATTGTTGGATGGTTTTTCTTTGGGTCTAATGATACCCAAGGGCACCAATTCTCTCACTCTATTTTTAATCCAATGGGATATGAGACACCTATTTTTCTTCTACTATTTGATGCATTGGGTAACGCTCAATATATTTTAATTACTTTAGTATTGGGACACCCAAACCTCTTTTGGTTCATGTCACTTTTGTAAATTGGGGACAGATCACCATCCTTTGTTGGCACAATTGCATCCCCTCTCTCTAATTATTTCAATAGGAATATCTTATATTCGCAAGGTAGCATGTGTAATTATTCCATGCTTTGTTCAAATTATATTTCCAAGTTTCATGTTTAATTTAAATTTAAGTTAAAGTTAAATTTCAATTTTCTTTGAACATTGACTACACTTCAAATTTTAGGTTTCGCTTTGAGGATCTTACAAACACTCAAGCAACCAAGCATTTCAAGAAAATACAAAGTGTGTTTACATACTAAGGTATATTGTTTATTAAGAAAGAAAAATTCATTTCCTAACATAAAGGAGGGGCAAATGTAGACACTTGAATTTAGATAATTATCACTTGAATTACTTAATCCCTTAAATTATCACTTGTTTTCCTATTTGAATTTTAATATTTATATCCTAATTTATCCTTAATTGCATTACAAGACTTTTTTCCTAATTACACTTCTCAATTATTTAATGAAATGTTCACATCAGTCACATGCAGATCACTTATCTTAAATGGCATGCACATGATTACTGTATTTTTATCCTCAACCAAACCCTCGATGGTTTAGTCATGTGCATAATATTCTCATCCAAGGCCACCTAACAGATCAATTTCTCAATTCAGTACCTTTTATAGTTCAATAATTTCACTATGGTTTGGAGTTAATGAGAAATTATATCCACAAAACCCTATATAAGCAAGTTCAATGCACTCATTTACTTACTTGGCATTCACCTAGCACCCTTAAGTACAAATCACTCAAAAGTCATAGATAACACTCCCAAATTTTTCTAAAGCAACAAAAACATTAAGAGTAGAACCCATATAGGTTTAAAGCACTCCAACACTCCAAATTAGGTTCAAGATTCAATATTCTCATATCAAAATCCCTCAAATACAAGTCAAGCACAAGCAAGACAAGTCATTACAAAGCATTATCAAGTGATCAAGTTATCAAATATAGTTACATCCATGCAATATTATGTCACATATCTAGGTGGATATTTACATAGGAGTTCTAACAAAGGAAGTGTATGGATTACACTTCAATGAATAATCTAATCTTTTTATAAGGATTTTACCCTATGTTAGGGTTTTAGATCAATTTGGTTGATTACATAGGGTTTTACATATTGTCAAGACTTAATATTTCAATTTTCATCGCAAAGCATACACCAATCACTTGTTGGGGTTCAAAACTTATAGATCATCATATACTTCCCAAACCATACCATACAATAGAATGAAACCACCAAATAGTTTGATCCAAAGTGAATGGTTTCATCCTTTTGTATAATACATTTCTAAAATTATAGAAAAAACATCTATAGGAGATTTTGAGCCAATTAATTGCTCTATTACATCCATATCAGCTTCCAAACTATTCAAAAACTAGGTACAATCATCTTCTTATGTTTTACTATTTTTGGCATGTGCCCTAATTGATCTATCTTTCAATTCTCTATATGTATACTCATAGCTCAATATTAATTATTAATCCATAATCTAAATATACATATTTTTCTAACCTTAACTTGGAAATAAATAAGTAAAAGGATCCATCTTCCTCCGCCTTCCTTTGCATGCATCTTGTTTATTTTTCTAAGTAAAATCATATGGTGAACTTTCTCATTAATCGGATCCTTAACTTAGCTTGGCTTAGGTTCCCTATCCTAAATTAAGTACAAAATTCTTTTTTAAATGTCTTCAATAAATGATCTTTTCAAGTTTTATAAAATGCATTTTATATAAGAGGTTTGAATCCTCTCGGGCCAATCAAACAATGTAAATTGTAAAACATAATGTGTTTCAAAGTGTTTTTTGTTGAAATATGTGAGAATAGATTTACATTATTTATAATACATAACAAGTGATATAGATTTGAATATATAGAATCTTCAATACCCACTATTCAAAATAGTCTTGAACAACTATTTGGATTATGTCTTATTCAAACAGATAAATATTTTAGTATTACCGATTTAATAAAAACTTAATTAAATATAATTTCAGAGTAACTAATATGATAAAATATAGTAACGCAAAAATGCTAATAACTTTAACGATGTAATCTTGTAAGCAAATAAGAGAGATAGAAGACTTAGATGATTTACACTTAATCTGGAACAAGACTGGACTCGTAAAACTAATGAACATGTTGGGTAGAGTGTCGTAAAGGCTTAGTATTAATTTCACTTCACAGATAAAATTGAACATTGGAACTGGGATAGGCCAGGGAACTTAGTACCAGATACCACTTCTAGGAATTGGTTTCTGGGTAAATGCTCAGAATCTACTTTCTTCTATGTCATTAGGTTTTTACAACTACTCTTTATTAATCATCCGATATTCACACTTTGATCACCAGGGGTACCTGTAACCTACAACACAAACCCTATCTACTTTTACAAGCTCAAAAAAACATCAAATTGGAATTAAATGTGTAATATGTGAAGTTGGAATGATCCCGGTACTCACCCAAAGAGTGAACTTATGACTGAGCGTTGCACTACATCTCATACTCCATACAGTTCTTTGTGCTTGTGTGTGAAATTGTTTCCTTAGGTTTACCTCACGCCAATGACGCCAAGATAGCAAACTATAGCTAGCTTTGATGTAAATGTGTGAGATGGAATTTAACACTTCCCCTTCCTATGTAGTGTATGCAGAGTATGCAACCCAAAAATTTAGTCCCCTTTGATAATAATGATAGTATGTAGGTGTGATTGCCCCTTAGAATTTCCAGCTAAAATAATAGAGTGTATGTTGTGTATATATATGGATCTCTTGTTTGAATTTTGACACTAGTGACATGACATGCCGACTATGACCTCGGGATAAGGATAAGAAAACTAAAAAGGCCGACCATAAATGTCAAAAATGTAAACAAGAATAAAGAGGACAAGAGCACCTAGAATGGATAGGAGCATCGGGTGCTAGTGTCCAGAGTGGGCATTGGTGTCCTAGGATAAATGACAATGATGTGAAAAGACAGACAGACATGGATCCTTATGACCTAACCAGAACTAGGTATAGAAATGACAGATGTGAGAGAGAAAGACAATAGAAACAATAAAAGTAAGTGGATGGACAAGGGATTATGTCACCAGTGAATACTTTTCTCACTTAAGATCCATGCATATAACAACATACTTGATGGCATAATATAATAGTAGTATGTGCATGATTTTGTGTCTACATTTCCCCCTTTATGTTATTTGAATGAAATTCAAGTAGTGTAAAGGAAGTAAGGAACATACCTACAAAAAAATTTGGGAATCAATGTTGTAAAGTGCACGTAGAGTGTAGAAACTTACAAAGCATGGCAAACCATGGATCATCATTTTGATACATGTGGCATAAGTGGAGATAGCCAACCATTATAAGGAGAACTTGGAGAAATACTGAAATGATTTGTATAATTTTGAATATTTTGAATTGTTATAAGTGAATATTGAAGAGGTAGGAGTGACCAATTCCAAACCCAATTTTTCTTGTTTGAAAATGGGATAATTTGGGTGTCCTACCACCGAAGGAAGAGTGTTAGGGAGATAGGTCTAGTTTTTCTCTCCATCGATGACTGCATCCCCAAAAGGTTTCACCAATGCAAATAGATAGAGACCAAATTTAGTTCCAAACTTGTTTTGATCGAAATAGTATTTTATGTCTTCCAAGTTAGGTCATTTGGAAGTAATTTTAATGTGATGTAGCTCCCAATTTAGGTCATCCGGAGAAGTAGTAATGTATTGTAGCTCCTAAGTTAGGTCATCTAGGAGAGATAATAAGATGTTCCTACCGTTTGTACCAATTGATTGATTTAATTTGATTGATAGAATATTGATTTGAAATAAGATGTATTTAGGAGATTACTCACTAAGAGATTTTTACTTTTTGCCCCCATATTAGGTCATTAGGGGGAATAGATTTGAAATAGTAGAAAGTATTTGAATGTTGAATATAATTATTTATACCTTTGTTTGAATAGAATCAGAGAAAAAATTTAATGGTGATGTGTTAAGAGTATCGATTGATCATATTGTAACCTGAGAGGGATTGTAAGGTTATCCTGATTATATTCCCCCTTTTGTCAAAAGGGAAAGGAGTGATAGAAGAGCACCGAAATGAAAGGAAGTCAGTAAAAGGTGTGATAATGGTTTATAATAGATAGTATAGGAAAGATAGTAATATTGCCAAAGTATGCGTATATATTGATTTGTACATGTGTCATATTTGAATATAGCATTGTGCAATGTGTATGGTAAGGTGCTTATGAGAACTTTCGATCCAAATTACATAAACGGGGAGGAAAATGGAGTAATGAGGATCAAGATATGAGTAAAACCAGTGTTGTGTATTAGTTTGGAAAATATTTGTAAATAGTAACTATAGTATATGGAAAATTTAGAATTGTTATATATAGTAATAGTGAAAAGTGAATAAAATTGGAGCTACGAGTTGTGAGGATGTCACGTGTAAAAGTAGCCAATTTGATGAGATTCGAGACAGTAATAGAATTCATGGATTCACAGACGACCAAGAGAGTTGATATGTATGAATATTTGTGAAATGTTTTTGAATATGCCTATTTTTGCCGATTTTAGAAAAAAGAAATATTTTTGCATTTTTGGAATTTTTAACTTGGTGGGAGTGGTTAGGGAATTTTCATCTTGTGGGACACCAATGCCCTATTCCAGTGCTCATGACTTGTTTATGGGTGCCCGTGACCTACTCACGGGTGTTGGCATCCCATGATAGGGTTTTGGTAGTATAGTGTGAAATATAGATGATTTTATACTATGATGAGTTGTGTCTCAAAGTATGTAAATTGCATAAATGTAAGAAATTTGTTGGTTGGTTGTGTTTCTCATAGGTATATACACTCTATAGAGTTCCATGTGGGCTTTCATTTGAGTGCATTTCTTACACTCAAAGGGTTAGTAGATGTAGATTGGGATACATTGGATTGTGTCATCATGCGGCACATTGCTATATTGGGGGAGATTCCTCATAATATTCCTATCTTGACTACATTATGTGAGAGATGGTTTAATGATACATGTACATGTTGGCTACCGAATGGTGAGAAGATGGTGACTTTAGAGGATTTGTATCGGATATCATGATTTTCGATTGTAGAAGCAGAGAAGATATCGTGAGTATAGTGGATTCCTAGAGGTAGATGAGGGTAGAGAGGCAGTACTTTATAGGTACACAAGTATATGAAGAGACGCATATCAGTTTGGATGTTATATTGAGATCTATTGTTTTGTGGTTGCGTAAGATTATTGTAGTTATTTTAGCTTTGTTTATGGTAGTAGAGGGTGGAGGAGTTGGTATATTGTATAAGATGCATGATATTTGATTCCAGATAGAGGAGCAAGGAATGAGATATGCATGGGTGTGGTGTGTATTGGCTCACTTATATAGAGACTTGTATAGATTCACATAGGAGGATCATGGGGGTGGACTAGGAGCCACCACTTTGTTACATGTATGGGCATATGAGCATATTATGATATTAAGGCCACTTAGCGAGCCACAGGCCGATAAGGATCGACCCGATATTTTTGGAGTGAGGTGGATAGGGACCCGTAGCAAGAGGATGGACATGACCACATATAGGTCAATGATTGAACAAATGGGTTCAAGGGCCATATAGAGACTATAGTGGTTGGGTGGAGGATGGTGTAAATTTGCGGTGTATTTAGCACACCATGTGGTTGGAGGACCGATTTTGAGGAGTGACTAAGTTGTTCCAGAAGAGAATTTATCTAGAGAGTTTGGTATGGCACACGATGTTCCCTGAGAGCCATATGTATGGTTGAGAGCTACTAGAGTAGTAAGGTAGCCAATAGCGAGGTCAGGTCCTATAGGAGAACAACTAGTGCACCCTAGTCTAGATGAGGCAAATTCATCCATATAGTAGATATAAGTTCATGATGATGGGTGTACCGTGCATATAGTGAGTGGTGGGAAGCACATTGATGGGTGTTACTATTTACAGTTATTCTAGATGTGATAGATGGGTCGGAAGTAGGAGGAGTAGAGGGGTAGGCCCTTTCCCCAATAGATATGGCCTAAAGCAGCAGAATAATAGCAGAGCGTAAGTATTATTTATTGTGATATGTTATTTGTTGTGCAATGGTTAGATATTATCAATGTGTGTAGTAATTAATGTGGTGTTTTATGGTTATGGGTGATGCTTATTGTTCATTGATTATAGATTTGTCAATCCACTGCATCGTGGAATGTGCCTCCAGATGTGATCATGAGAGAAGGTATGCTAGAGCGAGTGGATCTGATTGCGAGTGAGCATGCCCATTTATTTGATCTAGTGGTGATAGCAGAAGCCACGTGTTGGGAATTTGGGACTACATAATAGTGTTATGATTTAATAACAAACAAAATCATGTGCATAGGATCTAAACAATTCCCCAAAATATACAGCAATGGAAGTATAAACTAGAATAATCCAAATCAAAGTAAATTACACACACATAACATAGCATGTACCATGGTTCACCCAATGTGGGCTACATCCACCAAAGATAGAGATCTCATATATATAATACAACAAGAGTACAAACCAACTCTTCAATACAAGAGTACAATGCATCTCTCCAAGAGTATCTCCTCTCCTCTAGATCTCTAAACAGTATCCATGAGTGCATTACAATTGTGCCTCCAAACACCACCAGCAAATCTCACATAACCCAAACTACTACATCTTTGAACTGCTACCAAGTTCTTTGTGGATCTGTGACAAGACCTCTTGCATGGGTCTACCAATGTGCAACCATGACTGTGCACCAAGAAGTAAGTTTGTCTCTCCATCATTGCATAACCTGTGCAAACATGAAGACAACCTCCTCTACAATATCTTGATCTACATGGATCAATAATACAATATCATCTCATGGATCTACAATACAATACTAGATCTACATGGATCTATAATACAATATCTCACCAATATGTGGATCTACAAGAAGAAACTTTATGTGCTTTGCATACTATGCAAGCCATTACAATGAGAAAATAATTATACAAAGGAAATATAGTAGAAGATGTTACCCTCTTCTCACCATTCAGATGTACCTGTTATTTCCTTCTATCTAGCTCCTCTCCATGGAGACTTTGTCTTCATGTAACATGTTCTTTCTTTCTCTTCTTCTTCATCTTCTCAATCTAGGAGAATCAAGGATCTAATTCAATCCTTCTCTTAATTCACCTTCTAACCCTAGCTTTCATGCTTATATAGGCATATACAAACTTAGGGCACAATAGCCATGCATTTACATCCTTTGAATGAGTTAAATATAAACTTTCACACATAGGTAATAGGTAATGGTTACCCCTAACCGGTGATGGTTTCTGACGGACGACGGTTACCCTTACAAAGATGTCATCGTGTAAACCAGCAAGATGTAAAAGCAGGCTATCTCGTGAAGTAATTCATCTCCACAACCTAATAATCTCCCACTTGGAGATAAATTGTTGAACCTCTGTACTTGTACATGTACACCGTACATCACCATCCTCTACACACCATAAATATCGTTTATTCTTTCCTTCAATAATTCTCTCAAAAATAAAACCAAGAAGATCAAACCATCTTCTCAAACCAAGAAGATAAAAACATGACTTACCAAACCTACATGAAGCTACAACTGATTCGTGATAACTAAGCTATCCATACATCAAGCTCCCACTGAATCATAACACCAAGCCTCTCATGCAACCAAGCCATCATGACTAACACACCTGCAAGAGCTCCCACTCAAACCTGAAATACGATCTTCAACTATAACCATAGCCATACTTATAAAACCAACCATATTCTCCATCCATTTATCCATGTCTCCATGCAACCACCAATGCAACTGTCCAAAGAAAAGTCAAACTGGAATATGTGAAAGTAAAACAAAATCTCGAGTAAAAACAGCCATGAATGAGTTCTACATGCAACAGTGGGTGATCAATCCACAAACACATGCATAACTCAAAGAAATCAAAACACCGCTTTGCAAATCCAACCCTACGTAAACAACTAGCATGTCTAAAACATTCATCCGTAGATAACATACCTATCAAGGAGTAACATAGTAACAAGAGGAAATACAAACATCCCCTACTCATGCTCAAGGCATCTAAACCATGCTCATAGGCATCCATGTGCAAATCAAATAGCTTCATCATCATAGACTCATAAAACTAAATCTATCCACATGTATAAACTCACCTATACATCCATCCATATCTCCAGGCTTTCCAGAAGCTCCAAGTCTACCACCAACTAACTCCAAAGTTGAATATGAATCCTATGCTCATCAATGTCAATAAAAACAACCATGTTAAACCATGCTACTAATAAATAGTGCAAATACCAACAAACATTTCATCAACATACTCTGCACAATCAACCAAGATGAAAGAAAAACAAGGGCACCATCTAAAAATGGTAAATAAACATTGTTGTCAAACCTGTGACCAAACCGACCATGGTTTCCTAACTGACCCCAATCACTTCCTGACCGACCACGGTTACCAGATGACCGACCATGGTTAATCCTAACCGACACTGGTCTCTGTAACTAGCAGATTTTCTCCTTTAACCCTTAAAACTCAAAAAATTCTCTATCATCTTCACCCAAATTGAATCTAACCATCAACTGTAATCCCATAGGGATATCCAGAACCACAAAAATAAAACAAGAAGTGACATCACAAAGCAATAAACTCAATATACCTACAAATTCATGACTTCCCTCCAAAACCAACTAGTGCCTCTGCCACTTTGAATAGTAGCAATCTCCTCTCACTCTGCATGTGCATCATGTATCCAATACTACAATGCCAATAACCATGGCTTGTTCCCACCAAATCAGAAATTCCTTGCATTGCCTCTAACACCAAGCTCAAAATATAATATGTCGGTGAGAAATAAAATCAGATGAAATAAAATATAAAATGATTCCTTCTTATCAAAGAATACTCCTACATCACGAAGTTTGGACTTCTTTCTCGAAGTAGGTGAATCATCTTCTTTTCATCATTTGTACTCAACATCTTTTGTTACCTGCAACTATGTCTAACCATGAATTTTCATTGAGGATCTCATCCTTAAACTATATATCCTTGTCTTCAAGATTCCACACAACCAAAAATAAAAGTCAAATAATACCAAAAACATGGTGTAAATCATGCACACTATCCAAACATAATATCATTTGCTCCAAATGAAATAAATAAAACATGAATCATATAGAGATACCGACTCAAAGTCTCACTATACTAACCGAGCCAACTCTGTCCTCTTTCTGATCCAAACATTGAAGTGATCTGCACTATTTCTTCCTGTACACACTGTGCTAGAAACTAGGTCCTCCAAAATAGGACACTGAACCAACCATGCCCTCTTTTACTGTAAGAAAACATGTGCAAACTCATTGTCACAAAGACCAACCACGCTTTTCTTTGACCAAAGAATGGTTACACTCTATGACCGATGTCGGTGTTATTAGAACTAACACAATGCCACAAATTGGCATAGGTCACCAAACCAGGTTCCTACTTTGACAAAATCCGATAGTTATGTTGAGCCAGTCATTTCAAGAAGCACCCAAATCTTGCACAAAAACTTAACAGCAATAATACATGCAATAAAACTACACCAAGATGAAACACATCACCATACTAGCACCAAGATACTCAACCACATCTTCAATTGAATAACATGCTTCTCTGATGGAAACCCCTTCTTCCTTATGTGCTACTATATTCAACTTCTCTAATTAAGCCCATGCATCTAATTGCACCAAAGGATGCATAATTTCTCCTCTATCTCATTCTAAGATCTAGATGAAATCCCAAACCTGCATGTGTAACCAAAATAATATAAGCACTACGATGCCAAGATGAAACCATACCTCAATAACCATATCTGCAATCTGACCAACATGTTTATGCCTCCAACAACCAGGGACACCTCAGCAAACAAGACACATTCCATGCATCTTCTTAATTCTTCAGATCTATGATTTTTTGTTTAAAACTAGGTTGTCCAGTAACCAACCACGATCACCCTGTAACCAACCACAGTCATCTTGCCGATGTCGATTGCCACTTAACTGATGTTGGTCACTGTAATTTCCAGTAACCTTACTCTTTCAACTCCCACTTGAGATTGAGTCTCTTCCTGTGATCTTCAAATTAGGAAAAAAACCCTGCTCTCATCCATGTCAGTAATAACCACTAACAAAACCATGAAGCAAACCCTTGCTCTAAAAACTAAAGCCATCAATGTATCAAACAACACTCTAATACTAGTTATTGGGAATTGGGCCTGAGAATAGTGCTATGATTTAATAACAAACAAAATCATGCACACATGATCTAAACAATTCCCAAAATCTACAAAGAGTGGAATTATAAACTAGAATAATTCAAATCAAAACAAATTACACACACATATCACAACGTGTACCATGGTTCACCCAATGTGGGCTACGTCCACCAAAGATAGAGATCTCATATATATAACACAACAAGATTACAAACTAACTCTTCAATACAAGAGTACAATGCATCTCTCCAAGAGTATCTCCTCTCCTCTAGATCTCTAAACGGATCTCCATGAGTGCACTACAACTGTGCCTCTAAACACCACTAGAAAATCTCACATAACCCGGAACTATTACATCTTTGAACTGCTACCAAGTTCTCTGTGGATCTATGACAAGACCTCTTGCATGGGTCTACCAATGTGCAACCATGACTGTGCACCAAGAAGTAAGTTTGTCTCTCCATCACTACATAACCTATGCAAACATGAAGACAACCTCCTCTACAATATCTATATCTACATGGATCAACAATACAATATGATCTCATGGATCTACAATACAATACTAGATCTACATGGATCTATAATACAAGATCTCACCAATATGTGGATCTACAAGAAGAAACTCTATGTGCTTTGCATATTATGCAAGCCATTACAATGAGACAATAACTATACAAAGGAAATACAGTAGATGTTACCCTCTTCTCACCATTCAAATGTACCGTAATTTACTTCTATCCAAGCTCCTCTTTATGGATACTTTGTCTTCATGTAACTTGTTCTTTCTTTCTCTTCTTCTTCATCCTCTCAATCTAGGAGAATCAAGTATCTAATTCAATCCTTCTCTTAATTCACTTTCTAACCCTATATTTCATGCTTATATAGGCATATACAAACTTAGGGCACAATATCCATGCAATTACATCCTTTAAATCATCTTTAAAACAAAAGCTAGATTAAATTCCCATGAGTTAAATATAAAATTTCATGCACATGTAATCAAGTGACGGTTACCTTGACTGGAGATGGTTTCTGATCGCGATGGTTACCCCGATTAGCGATGGTTACCTTGACCTAAATGATTTGTTACCCTATAAACCAGCAAGGTGTAAAATAGGCTATCTGTGAAGCAATTCAGCTCCGTAACTTAACACCACATGTACTATGTTATTGAATGAGCGTGGTGAGGCTCGTGTAGAGATTGAGAGAGATAGGAAGAATGTGGGAGGAGGGGCCCTAGTTCAAGATGTATTCAAGAGATATGTGGAGCTACATGGTTGATTCACGAAGCGGGTGACCGAGGTGGTTATACTACGGAGACAACTAGAGAAATATAGAGGTCGTGACTGAGGCATAGAGTGAGTGGTGAGGCATATATTTTTAGAGCTCCATGCAATTATATTTAGTGATAGCAAGTATGATATATGATGTATATGGTTGTAGTGATGTATGGGGCTCACCCCCAACAATTGTAATTTTGTAACTATGATTTTTGATGAGATATATAGAGACGTATATTGATATCATATGTGTGGTTGACTTGCATTGGTATATGATATGACAGTTGTCATTTGTAGTTTGAGTTGCTAGATGTTGTGTGAATTTGAAATGGTTGTCTTGATTATTGCATATTGAAATATATCATGATGTGGAAATAATAGCTTAAGTAGTGAATTGAATAGGATTTGTATGTGAATGAATGAGAGTAAATAGTATAGTGATATGATGATAATAATGTATGATGTAATGTGATAGAGTAGTAAAAATGGCAATGTGATGTAGATAGTATAAAAGATGAGACGTTGATAGGTGTATAATGAGAATATGTGAAACAATGTTCGTAATCATGTGTGATAGAGAATAAGGATGGGAGAAAAATATTGATGCCCCCAGTGTGAGAATGAGGTTCAATTTTGTAATAAATCCCTCAACAGTCATGTAATAACCTTAGAAAACACGAGTGCATCATCGGGTAATGAGATGATCATATGGAGATCACCTACCAAAGATGGAGAGGCCTGCGAGGGATGGTGGAAGTATGTGAATCAGTAGTAGCGTGAGAGTAAGATCCAAATTGAATTTCAAATGAAATGGTTCCAATGATGGGGGTGTAGAGAAGGAAGCATTGATGTCAACATCTTAGGAAGCCAATGGGATGTAGTAGCAATGCGAGGAGGATGGGATGATGTAACAATAGGTGAGCTAGATGGAGTCCGTGGATGGATGATCACCTTGGGAGGTGGGTGAATGAGAACCTTAAGGTGGAAAAGAAGAAAAATGAACACTAGTGTAAGCTCGCTTATGTGGAATGGGAAAAGAGAATGCTCACAAGAGTGAGAACTGAAAACAATGACACCCTTGTCTTATAATTATTTTAATTTTTCATGTAGAGCACAACATTCATTATCTCGGTGGTCATTGATGTAATGGAAATTTTAGAAAGGGAGATCATGCTAGTGATGCAAGTTATGAGGAGGATGTTGATTAGAAGGAAAGCATATTAAGCACTTATCAAGAAAAGTACGCAAGACATCATGAGGCTTAACAACATATGGAAAGTGCAATGGTTCATGAGGAGGAGGTGGAGAAGACTTAGGTGTAGACCAATGTGATGGAGGTGAAGGAAGACACTTACATAGAGGAGGAGATGGGGACTATGGAGGATGCTCAATGGATGGAAGAGGGGAAGAAGTAGTGGGAAATGGAGTAGTAGAAGAAGTAGAAGGAGATGGAATAACATGTTCTGCAATTAAATCTTGTTCTAGATCAATGACTTTATAGCACAAAAGCGTAAAAGATTCACATGTATCATATAATAAATTTTCTTTTAATGCAGGAATCAAACCATGACAAAAGATAAATTGCATTTCTAAATCAATGGGCTGAAATAATAACTAATGCATGCAAGAATTGAAGCGTAAAATGTAATCTATAATTGGTTATTTCTTTCCTTGATGCAAAGTAGGAAAGCGATCATATGTAACTCTAGGACCATTGTTAATGATAAAATGCCTAAGAAAAGCATCCTCCATATCATAATAAGTACTAATATATCCATAAGGAAAATGAGTATACCATTGAAGAGCATGATCAACAAGACTATGATGAAAATCTTTGAGGAGCAAGCAATCATTAGAATAAGAATCCATTGCTAAACGATAATGTTTGAGATGTAAATAAGGGTTTCTAGTGCCATCAAAACATGTAAAGGTAGGCATGATGAAGTCCTTAGGGAAATTTGAATTGTGAATTTTTTTAGGGATTAGATTTCTGGAAGAGAATTATGATCAATGGAATCATAATAGGCTTTGCTTTCGAGAGTGAGAGAATGAACTTGGGCTTGCAAATTACCAACAACATGCATGAGGGATAAAATATCATGTGAAGGGATGGTAGAATAAGTGAGAGGCACATTGAGAGGTTGAAGCTTGCCATTATGAGTGATCATGGGGACTTAAGAAGGAGGAGTGGATTTGGAAGGAGGAGAATGACATGGAGGCTCTACGGGAATGCTAGATGTAGACTTAGGAGTCACAATGAGAGGTGCACTAATGGAAGGAGGAGAATCATCATGAATAATATTAGAAATAACCTCAGAAGTAGAAGAAAGAGGAGTGGTAAATTCACATTCAGCAAAAGTATTAAGAGAAGTAACATCCTCACTAACATGTTCATGATCAAAAGTATAATCAACATCACTATCAGTCATATTTTCACAAGCAAGTAGTTCATCAAGAGAATCATCAACATATAAAGAAGTAGTAGGAGTACTAACATGAGATTTATCATTGCAATCATTGGAAACATTTTCAGAAATAGGAGTAAGAGATATAGCTTTACATTCATTTTGACTATTAATGGAAACATCATCATGCACATGTACATTTGTAACCTTATGAGTAGATTTATTGACATCTATACAAGAAAAAATGTCACCAAGCAAAGGATCTACATTAACATTATCATGTGTTACAATAGGAGGAGAAGAAGGTACAACAACATGGGTGGCTATGGAAGATGATGGAGAACATGCAACATAGATTTGGTCATTAGAGAGCATGTAAATATGAGGGGTGTCAAGGCCAAGAGGAATGGTGTCTTGGAAAGAAATAATCTTTTAGAGGGTTTTGGAATCACATTTAGCATTGTGATAAAGATCATGAAGTTTAGATTCTACGGAAACGTCAAGGATAGATTACACACGACATGATTCATAGCCTACTTGGGAAAAGAGGAGCTCTTTTTAGCCATTAGGGTTTTTGGGATCCTAGGGCAAGAGGTTCAAAAAGAGAGGGGTTCACCAAATGATTTAATAAAAACTTAATTAAATCTGATTTCAGAGTAACTAATATGATAAAATACAATAAAGTACAAATGTTAAGCACTCTAATGATGCAATCTTGTAAGAAAATATGAGAGATAGAAGACTTAGTTGATTTAAGCTTAATATGGAACAAGATGAACTAGGAAAACTAATGAATAGGTTGGGTAGAGTGTCGTAAATGCTCAATATTAATTTGCACTTCACAGACAGAGTCGGATAATGGCACAGGCTATAGCAGAGGCGCCGGGTGCCAAAGACCACTTCTGGGTGTCAGTGACTACACAAATGCTCAGAATATACTTTCTTCTGTGTCGTTACGGTTTCACAATTACTCTTTTTTTAGCATCTAATATTCACACTTTAATCATTGGGGGTACTTGTAACCTGCAACACAAACCCTAGATACATGCACAAGCTCACAAACATGTCAAATTAGACTGAAATATGTAATATGTGAAGTCATACTGACCCCCGAGATATCCTGAAGAGTGAACTTATGACCGAGCATTGCACTACATTCCAGACTTTGTGTAGTTATTTGTGCTTGTGTGTGAAATTGTGTCCTTAAGTTTCCCTCATGTCAATGATGCCAAGATAGCGGGCTATAGCTAGCTTTGATGCAAATGTGTGAGATGGAATTCAGCACTTCCCCTTCCTATACAGTGTATGCAGCCCAAAAAATGTGGTCCCTTTAATAGTATGTAGGTGTGATCTCCCCTTAGAATTGTCATCCATAATAATAGAGTGTATGTTGTGTATATATGGATCTCTTGTTTTAATTTCGACACTAGTGACATGACATGTCGACTATGACCTCGGGATAAGGATAAGAAAACTAAAAAGGTTGACCAAAAATGTCAAAAATGTAAACAAGAACAAAGAGGACAGAAGCATCTAAAATGGACAAGAGCGTCAGGCACTTGTGTCCTGGGGATAAATGATGACATATATGAAAATACAAATAGACATGGATCCTTGTGACCTAACCAGAACTAGGTATAGAAATGACAGATGTGAGAGAGAAAGACAATAGAAACAATCAAAGCAAGTGGATGGACAAGGGATTGTGTCACAACAACATATTTGATGGAATAATATAATAGTAGTATGTGCTTGATTTTGTGTCTACAATTAAAATTAAATAGATTAAACATTAAAAAATTATAATATATAATTTAACTATGTTAATTCCAATTAACTCCTCTCCCTATTATTATCATATACCAAAAAATCAAATAAAAATCCTTATACAAATACTACTATGTAAAATGATACATCTAACATAAAACAAACAATTTCAATATTCAAATCAGCGAAACAAAAATAAAAAGTGCTAGTTAAACGTAACTAAAAACTTTTATTCACATTAATATTAATTAAATGCAATACAATTGAAATACATACAAAAATTATTATTTATCTAGTAATATGACTATAAAAATACATATGCCAACACAAAACTATTATCTTCAACTTACAACTACACTTTCATTTATCGATATATAGCATTAAATGTTGTAGGATTATCACACTTAGCTAGTAAAATCGTGAAATTGTAAAATACAATAATTCTATATTACTATCAATGAAGTTAGAAGTCATTTACATGCTCGTCTCTAGAAAATGTAATGATGTTGGTAGGATAATCATAGGAGTGATTATAAGCTTTAGGACAAACATTGTTATACGGTGAAGAGAAATTAGGAATTTGCATATCTAACGTTTTTATAACATGTGCAATAATAATTTGGCATGTTAAAAGTGAAGAACCGATCTTATAATTGAAATTAATAGAAGACATGTTTTTGACTTAACCTCTATAGGAATGTATGGTTATTGAAAGATTATAGCCATACACAAAGATGAATATGTAGAAATTTTAGTTGTTAAAGGTGAACTAAGAAAGTATTGTTGATGGCACGCCTTTCACACCATTGAGGAGAGTTAACCTCCGCACTCGTCTATGACCCTAAATTTTATCTAACCATATATAAGAGACAACTAACAATAAGCAACAATGAAGACCACATGATGGTAATGACATTTCTAAGGGAGCTATGATTGAAACAACCTGGTAGAGTCATTATATAGAATCTTCTTTTGATGAGTAGTGACTTGTCAATGTTGAGGTAAACATTGAACCATAGTGAATTTATACATTTTCAGCAGAATCATTATAGTATAAACACCACTTCCTCCTTTACAATCTCAAACTTTCTTTAAATAAAGGAGAAGAAGAGGATGTAAACAATATTAACAAATATGTTCATATTTAAAATAATTCCAAAAAAGAGAAATATAAGTAAAATAATTTTACAATGTAAAATTAAATTATTATGAATACACAATTAACAACAAATATAAACATACATAATATTATTAATGTAGTTTTCAAGCTAAGTCTCTAAACATAGACATGATATTATTAGTGTAGTTAATGTAGTTGTCAAGACAAGTCTCAAGAGATTCACAAAAGGATCTATTGGATAGTAACATTTTTTTGAAATTTTATATCAAATAATACCCTTCTTAAATAATAAGTGAAATTTTAAAAAATTATAAACAGAAATTGTCGGTGAATTTTAAGTTGCACTTGTAGGATCGACAAGGTGTATCCGATATGAATAACAACTCTTATTAGAAAAAGGTCCAAAATATTTCCCAAAGTCTTCCAATCAAACATAATAAAAGAAATGCAAAAACAAAACTTTCCCAAAGTGAAATTACATCCTCGTGAGCTTTGTGTATATAATTTACAAAATATATACATATTTCAATTTTTTATGTCAAGGCATTCATGATTGGCTTGAGGCTTCCCCCTCCGATAGTGGATAAGGACGTGAATGCGTAGATTTACATATGTGCATCAACGACATAATATTACTTTAATTTGATCTAATAGTTTCAAAAAAAGTGTTGAAAGGTACATGTGATAGTTGTATTCTTTTGCTTTGGGAAATAAAAAAATATTTAACTTTTGCAAAAATGGCACTCAATATCGAGCTATCAATCAAAAGTTTTACAATAACTATTTCCGTAAATAAGCCCTATTTTAAATGAATTTGCACTAAACTTGAAATGCACTTTTGTTTTACTAAAATACAATTTTAGCAAAAGAAGGAGGGTTTTGATGAACCCAAGCCTAATCCCTTCTATTTGTATGCATCGAGCAGGCGAAGGCCAAAATATGCTAGAGGTCATAGGAGGGTTGGCATTAGCCACCTCGCATGCCCGAATGTTGTTCCGGCGAGATCGCCAGGCCGAGACAGTAAATTTCTTTTTACCGTATACAAGCTATAGCCACGTTTTTGCACTGCGGATCTTGAATTTCCACATATCTGAGTGTAGCAACAACACTGACGTGAGACCCAAAAAATGACTCAATCTAGATCTTCAATGCGTGTATGGGTTGTTGGAAAATTTGTTGCAAGTCTGAAAATGTCTCTTGATCAGGAAAACTATCATTTGCAAGTCTGAACAAGCATGCAAAGCACTACCACAAGTGAAAACACCCTTCATGGGTCCGAAATCACTAGATCCTGGATAAATATTTCAAGGATCATGTAATAATCATTGGCCTGCAAAAAGTAATCTCCAAAATTGTGTATGCACTATACAGCCTATAAACCTCATAAGCCTGCAAATAGGCTATATATACCCAGAAACAAGGCAAAACCAACACCAAATAACACCCAAATACTTGTAAATATTGATCTCAAATGAAAATAAATTTGCATAATATTTACCAAACAAGCTCTATATCGATCATCTCTAATACCATATGGAGAAGCACTCTAGATCTACTGGTTTGAATATTGCAGGGGAATGATGCGAGACATGCATTGTTCCAAGACACAACAATGCAAGCATACAAGACCGCAAAAATACGAAATGTAAGAGAGATAACTATAATAACACGTAAATAGCTCCAACTCAATACGATCAAATAGAATAATGCAAGATATGTACATATAGGAGGTGAATGTGTAACCTCCTCCTAGAATCATGGCAATCTCCACCTAGAATAGTGGTAACCAATAGCTAGAATGGTGTAGTCAAGTGGTGACTCATACCTAGAATAGTGTAATCAAGTGGTAACCAACACTTAGAATAGTGTAGTCAAGTGTACACCTAAGCAAGCATATCTCATAAGTGTAGGGAAACTCCAAGTGAGGTGGAATATCTCGAGTAGGATAATACAAATAAAGCAAGGAAAATGAATCCTACACTAACAAAAGGTACATGTGATAGTTGTATTCTTAAGCCATAACATTACAATGCTTACCTCGTTGGACATGTTAACAACTACCCAGATGGTTTGTCTTTTACGAGATTGTTGAACCTACATCATAGGGACCCGCACTTTTGCTTTCTGCAAAGAATAACAAGGAAAAGCTTTGTTGGGGTGGGCCACATAGTAGTGGCCATTAAGAGATTTGAAACCGAGACCAGATATAACCTCCGACACTCCAATTGTCATCGTCATTTTATAGGACGTTAATAATAGAATTATCTAATTTTAAGTAGGAAGAGTTGAAGAATCTGTTGCGAAAATAAACAATGGAATGGACTTGGGTCGTCTTCATCTATCAAATGGAAATGGCACACGATCGTTAAACTATGCTTCGCATTCTGCATCAGAGCGCCTAAGACGGCTGTGGTTCCACATGACGACAAACATGCATTGTTGGTATTCTTGTTGTTGTGTGCAAGACTACCAGTCAATTATGTTGCTAAATGTAAGCGTCGTCAATTCAGTAAAAAAAGGAGTTGTGATCTTTAAAAACCCGCTACTTAATTACACCAAAGGCATTCACAAATGGGTTGAGGCTTCCCGCTCCGACATCAAATAAGGACAAGAACAACGAGATTTACATTCGTGCATCGACAACATAATATTAATTTAATTTGATCCGATGGAAGGGCTTTACCTTAAGGTATCAAGTTATCCAAAATTCACCCCCAGGGTAAATTTTGATAACATGCATCAGAATATTCAAGTCCCAGGAAAATTGATTGATTCAGAGCAAAAATCAGGTTTCTAGGGTCCCTTCAGGAATTTTTCTAACTTTCCTGTCCAGGTTGAAAAGAGCAAGCTCTGAGAAAACACAAAAAAAAAAAAGCAGAAAGCAAGTAGGTTGATCCAGAAAAAATTGTGAAAATCAGCTAAGTCCTAGTCCTAGGAGCAATAGGGACATTTGGGACAAAAGGGCGCGGATCGGCCGAAAAGCCTCCAGGCGGCCCGCTAAGCATTTGGGACATCTGGGACAAAAAGACCCGAACCGGCCGGATCGGCCGAAATGGGAACAAACAGTCCGGAAACTGCTTTGGGACATCTGGGCCGCGAGGACGCGAACCGGCCGAATCGGGCGAACCGGAAGAATTTGTCCCACGAAGAATAGGGACATTTGGGACAAATGGACGCGACGGACGCGGAAAGCCCGGATCGGCCGAAAAGGAGAACTTTCGCACTAACTGCTTTGGGACATTTGGGACAAATGGACGCGAACCGGCCGGTTCGGCTGAAATCAGCACAAGGAGCACTGTGCCAAATGGGACAAAAAGACGCGAAGGGCGCGAGAGAGCCGGCAGGTCCGAGGACCAATCAACGCATGACACGTGTCTCAAGGGGAAAGGTCCAGAAAAGTCAAAGGGGCGAGTTTTCGAGCACTGATCCGAACCAATAAAATAGCGCCACGTGTCCCAGCAGGGGCCCACAAGGAAATTTCAAAAGGAAAGCCCACGAAAGGTAGAGGAGAGAGAATTGCTCGTCCAATCAGCACGTGCCACGTGTCATCCAGGTGGCAGAGCGTGGGAAGGTTTTCAAAACACGTTTTCACTGTTTTGTGCCCTAAATCTTCAGATCGCCATAACTTTCGATCCAAAGCTCGGATTTGCACGTTCTTTATATCAACGGAAAGCTGGTGAAATTCTCTACACGATTCCGGGGTCAATCTTGCGTTTTGGAGTAGTCTGGAGGGAGAAAATCGAGAAACGGCTCTGACGCGTGTTCATGGCGTAAATGACATTCCAAATGACGGCATTTAATGCGTAATGGATCGCATTCTCCGTAATCCGGTCAAAGTGACAGGTATGGGTTTGTAAGGTCCCCATGCCGTTTTAATGCACCTGCAGTCAAGAAAGAATGGGCTCCCATGCCTTTGTACGTTTTCATCTCTCCTGGGTTCGACCCATGCAATGTAAAAAGCCAGATTTGGCTCATTCAGGGGGGAACATTTTTGGGCATAGCAGACTTCTTCTTTCACCTCCAAAGCAAGTGATTGATGAAGGATCGAGACTTCCAAGGATCAGAATAGTTTTCTTTTACCTCTCTGAGGGTGTAATGCGTGTTTTTGACATTGAAATGATAATGCAAGCTCTGTGAATGGGTTTCAATCCTCTGTTTGTATTATTTGCTTGATTTCAGATACTAAATTATACATTATCAGTCTGTGTATGTTTTATGTTGTGAACTTTGGTCTGTGTCTATTTGCATGACAAATATGTTTCACCACTCCTTTTGGTGCATCACCATCTTTAGTTAGTTTCAATTTTTACACTTCTACCCCCGTCTCCTCGCAAGTTAGAGTAGGATTAGGATCTAAACCTCTCGTAGTTTTTGCAAAATATAGATCTAAATCGAGGAGTTTGAGGAACCAGCCTCTAACTGGAGATTCCTCTCTCGGTTTCCACAAGTCCCCACGCTTGAGAGAGGTTTCCATGTTGTGCAATCACACCTGGATGCTAGAGTGATCAACCTAGAAGCCCGATCTCGCATCCGGAAGCTTTGTGAGTCCTGCAACAACAACAGTACTATGTGGCAATATTATTCACCTTCATCGTTTCCATCATCTCTAGACTACAAACTAAAGAAGCAACACTTAGCAATGTATCACAATCAATTGACAAATATTTTTTGTGTACCGCAACCCTGACGATATAAAGAAACATTATTGTAAGCTAGGAAAAATACACTACTAACAAGGAAGTAAAATACCAATAATCATACCTCCTCCTTCGCGTTAAAGAAGCAAACCTCAAAATGGGCTAGAAAACTTGGATTGAGCCCTGATTGTGTGATATGTAGGTGTTTTTCTTCAAAACAAAACAAGGCCTTCCTGCAACAACGATCCTCTTACTTTGCACCAGATGGGAAAAAGGATTTTGAGGCTATTTGGGCATTAGGACGAGGCAAAATGATGTTCTTTGCTCAAATGATGCAAGAAGTTAGATATGGCATTCAAGTTTATTCTCCGTGTGTTTAAAGGGGAGGGGTAAGGTTGTATTTATAGCCTAAGGGAGTGATTAGCTTAGATTAATTTAAGTAATCATGGTTTGAAAATGTGGACAAGATTAAGTGAGTGGTTTGAAAATGTGGGCAAGATTAGGTGAGTGGTTTGAAAATGTGGGCAAGATTAGGTGAGTGGGGGCCATGAAGAATGGGTGAGGATTTGAATTATATTTTTAATTCATAAGTGGATATTTTAGGTGAGTGGGGACCACGAAGGGTGGGTGAGGATTTGAATTTAAATTTTTAATTCAATAGTAGAAAAACATGGAGAATAATGACATGTGGTGAGGATTGGGTTATTTTTTTGGATTTTGAAATGGATAATTAATCAAATTATATTTAATTAATTCGAAGTGTATTTTTGTGGGAAATGAGGAAGGGGAATTAATTGATTTAGGACAGATGTGAAATTGGGGTGTCTACATTTGCCCCTCTTTGGAAGGGTACTATGAAAGTAGTGTCCTTTCAAAGAAAGTAGATGGTATGGGGGAAGAATTCAATCTACTTTTAAAAGGTAGAGCGAATGTTTATTGGGGAGAATAGAAAGTGGTGAGTGACAGATGTCATAGTATCCTCCAAGACAAAAATGTCATGAGAAGATGTGATTATGGATAGATGTGGTGATGCCCCCTCGAAAGGACTGACGATAATGGAATATACGATAGAACTCTCGAAAAGAAGGGAAATGGATTCTCCGGAGAAGAGGACGATAATGGAGTGGAAGAGACTGAAATGACCACACGACGCAAATGGAGAAAGGATTCAATCGACCTTGAATGTTAGGTGTGAGGGTGTGTGGGAAATAGAAAAGGGAATAGATAGGATTTGGGGTTGATTACGAGAAGAGTAAGGGAGATAGGGGAGGGGAAAAAATGGAATGAGAGAGATAGAAATAAGAGAGAGGGATGATAGGGGAAGAAGGGAATGATGAAGGACAAACAAGGTAAAATAGGAAAATGACAGAGTAGAGGGTGAAGGGATGAAATAGAGAGATGTGTAAAATGAAGGAAGCAACAAAGATAGTAAAGAGGGATGCGTGGAAGTGAAATAAATGATAGAGCTGAGAAAATTAGGAAACGGGAAAGGATAAATAAGAAGGAGAAAACGAGGTGGGAGTAGGGGGTGAAATGGAGGAAAATGGAAAGAGGACGAAAGAAGAAGTAGAACGGAGAAAAAAAAGAAACTATGAGGGGCGAGGAAAGTGTGAAAAAGAGGAGAGAAAGGAAGAGAAACAGATATAGAATGAACGAAAAGGTAGGGGTGGTAGAGAAAAGGAGAAGTGGTCAGAAGAAACATGAAAATTAGGGGAGAGGAAAGGAAGATAGAATGAATACAAGGAGAAGATTGAAGGAATCGTGTCATTGCGAGGAAGACCAAGGCAAAGAATATGGAACAGACCGTATGGAGATGCATGTAGAGGGTGGTATGATAAAAAGACGAGACAATGCTAAAAAACCAAAGTTATCGATGGGGAAGTAAGGAGGAAAGGGGAAGAAGACAATACAGAGGAAGGGAAAGAAGACGAGGGGTGGGAGAGAGAAGAGGATAACAAATAAAATGATGTAGAAGGAAGGGAATACGTAAAGGGGTAATAAGTGGAAAGGAACAGTATAAGGAATTTTCAAAGAAGAAAGAGGGGAGGAATGACATCGATTGGAAAAGATGTAGAGATGCATGAAATGAGGATACTATGATGACGAGAAAATAGGAAAAGGGTGTATGATGAAGACAAGAAAGATATTGAAGAGGGCAAAGAGGAGATGGAGAGATGGGTAAGAAGCGACAAGAAAGGGTGGGAGTGAGGGAAAAGAATAGAGAGAAAAGAGAATGGGGATAGAATAGGCAATGCCAATGAACGGATGTTAGGAAAATCTCTTTACAATGAGTGGTGGGGAAGGGTGAGAGAAAAAATGAAGAAAAGGATGAAGCTAATGAGGATTGGAAAGGGTAACACCAAAAAGGGACGTTAAGGAAAACCCTTTACAATGAGTGGTGGGCTTAGAGGAGGGAAGGAATGAAGGGAAACTTGAGAAGGTCCAAGGGAGTGAATGAGGTCGTGTGGAATGAGGATTGATGATTTTTAAAGAAAACCCATTTACAATTATTAGCGCGGGAAGAGAAGATGATGATGAAAGAATGATATAGGAGTGTTAACAGTAATGGTGAATGCGTGTGTGGGTAGAAATGTGGGGGGAATGTGAGAAGATGAAGTGGATGAGTTAGGACTAGGTGAAAGTGAGGAGAGGATGTGGGTGATGAGGATGAACGAAGTGAGGATGAAGAACCAAGACATGAAAAGAATGGGAAGAAATGGTATGAAGGATGATGGATCAAGAAGGGGAAAATGGGGGGAAAGAACATGATTGTAGGCGGAAGAGATTAGATGTATGTTGTAAGAGGATATGTGGAGAAAGGATAATAGTAGGAGGAAAAAGTGGGTAGTAGGAGATACCAGGTGGAAGAAGCGATCAACAAAGTGAACGAAGAATGAGGCGGGGGAGAAGTTCACGATGACAAGTTAAGTGTAGGGAGGACCCTGACATAAGATTGTCATGTGATGGAAGTGGTTAAGTAAGATTGCCATGTGAGAAAAACTAAAGATGACAAATCGTCAAGCGAGAAGTGGTGTTTCAGAATCAAAAAGGAGGTGAAAAGATGTGATAATGGGGAATGCCGAGAAAAATGAAGGGTGAAGGGTGTGTAGTGATGGGGAAAGGCAAGGAGACTGATCATCCTTAAGAGGGACTCTTAAGTGAGATCACCATACTGGGTGAGTGGTTAAGTAAGATTGCCAAGCAGAGGAGGGTGATAGTGGTGGTGAAAAGATGTGATGATGGGGAATGAAGAGGAAAGATGGATGGTGAGATTGTAGAGTGATGGGTGAGTGTAAGATGACATGTCATGCTTAAGAGAATCTCTTAAGTAAGATCATCATGCTTCTTGGAGAGGTTTCAGGATCACCCAACCGGGGATGATATACAAGGATAAAGACTATGATATTGGGGATAGGGGTAGAATGGTAGGTTGAAGAATATCACGACAAGAGGCGGGAGAAATAAGATGGGAGAAATATGATGGGATGGGGAAGGCCATAGGGCACATCAACCTTAAGTGGAATGGTTAAGTAAGATCACCAAGTGAGGAAGAAGAAGGATGATGTTAGAGTTAGTGGGAATAGGGTATGACAAAATTGACTCGAAGGGGAACCCTCAAGCGAATTTGCCATACTACGAGAGCGTGTAAGTAGGATGACCAGGGCATAAGACAGATTTGGGGAAGGATGAGAAAAAAGAGTGAGGTATGCCCGAGTGGTATATGATATGAGATGAGGTGATAATAAGAAAGAAAGGAAACAAAGGGGTGTAACATGAATGAATGAAGTAATATATGCAAAGTGGAGGGCGGAGAGTGTGAGGGAAATCCTTAATTGGGATGCCCGTGTGGTGAGAGTAATGATGTGGGAATGGGAAGCAGAAGAGGTGGAATGGGAAGATGTGTTTGGTGGTGATTGTTGTTTGATGAGAGGGGAGGTGGTGAAGAAGCTTCTACAAAGTGGGAAGATCTTAGGGAGAGAGTAAACCTCCACCGAGGATCCCATATAGAAGGGGTTATTAAGTAAGATTGTCAAGCGGGAAGCAGAAGGGGGAAAGGAAAGAATACAAATGGGTGAGAGGGGACAGGAATGGTGAGAAGGGTAATATGGGTATAAGTGGCAGAGGAGTAAAAATGAGGAGTGAGGATGAATGGATCAAATACATGGTGATCATGGTGGGGGAGAAGGAGCTGCTGGATAGTGAATGCTACTTGAGAAAGATCGTCAAGTAGGATTCGCAAACTGCAACGGTGATCAAGTAGGATTCCCAAACTAGAGAATGCATTAGTATGGGTGAATGGATGGGGTGCAAAGTAAGATGTTGATCATGCAGGAAGATACTCACGTGACGAAAAGTATCTTAATTTTAATATAGCACATAACAGGATGCATCGTGATATAAAAGATCAAAGATGACTATATTGTAATATGCATGATAGTATATAGACAGGGGCCATCAAAAAGTTTGATGCCCCAAAGACGATATGTAAATGGAAGAGAGCATAGACAGAGGCCACCAAGAAAGTATGATGCCCCAAAGACGACATGCAATCGATAACATAAGAATATTAGAGAGAACACTAGGATACATAAAATCAAGATGCCCCCTGTAATATATCAAGATGTAAGAAGTAATTAATAATTTATAACTAATAATGTAACACAAGAACCAATAAACATGTCCCTAACGTGTTCCACGGTGAGGATTGATTGGATGTGCCCCTGCCAGAGGACATAGTAAAGTATTGGGTCATTGTCCTCAAACAAGGAAGCAATGAGAGACGGATTTGCCCTGCGAGGATTCACGCAAGGAAAAGTGGTTTGAATTTGGGTAGTCATAAGGTGATTGGATCATTCGTTGGGGATAATAGTTCAAAGGTTGAATTGTGTTGGTTATTTTAGATTTTTTTGCGATTTTGTGGAGTTTATAATATTTTTATTTTTATTATATATATATATATATATATATAAATTTTCTAATGTTTTTAGATTTTTGACAAATTTTTTAGATGTTTTTGAATTTTTTGACGATTTTCAAATGTTTTTGGATTTTTAGATTTTCACATTGTTTTTAGATTTTTGACGATTTTCAAATGTTTTTAGATTTTTACATTGTGATTGGCAATTTATGGACCAGAGTGCAGACTTATTTTTGAGAGGCGATAAACATAGATATTATCCATATGTACCATGTTCCGTGTTGTAACTTATGCTCAAAATAATACAAATTCTTTCCATGGCAGGATATGGTGGTGATGATATGATGAAAAGAATTTCAGCTTCATTCTTGACTCCACACAACTAGTAAGATGTGTGAGCTTATCACCGAGAATCAAGAAGGACGCAAGAGGTAGATAATGAATATAGAGACAAATGCTAACAACAATCCCTTTGGGAAATTGTGACTCCATTCTTCATAATAAAGATTGAACAGTTTCAAAAATGGCTTTCACCTTATGAGTCACGTGCTAGACTTAGACAGTTATGTGGTCTACTGATTGGTAAGATATGAGGTTAAGGGATAGTTCTCTCTTCACTTAGGCATCTAAATTACTTGTTTGGGGATTCTATAATTTATAAGCAATGTAAGATTTTATATTTTGAAATGACTCCATATGCCTTGCCCCATGCTACTAGTGAGAAGCAAGGGCTCATCACCAAAGGCAAAATATAGGTGAGTGAATTCCTTTTTTTTGTGTTTTTTTGAATATTTTACAATATTTTAATGCTTGTATGAGAATGACCCTCTACACTTTGCCCCATGCCACTTGTAAGAAGCAAGGGTTTATCACCGAAGACAAGACGTAGATGAGTAAGGGCACCTTCCTCCATTCCCAGTCTCACACTACCAGTAAGAAGTGTGAGCTCAACACCAAAGACTATGAAGGACGAAAGATGTGACAATGAATTATTCATAAGTTATTGAATTGATGGATTTTTGTACAATAGTGCTTTGTATTTGGGAAGAAACGTCTGCCCCCAATCTCATCCCCACACGACTAGTAGGACGCGAGGGTTCAACACCGAAGACTGAGATGGACAACCAAACGAACTAGGTAACGAAGTTTAGAGCTTTGTTATGAAAGATAGAATGTATTTGAAGGGAATATATTACCATCAGTAAGCTTCTAGGTATGACCATAGAGGAAAGCGACTGAAAATGGAAGAAGTATGACACTCACAAACTTAATAGGATTTATACTAGCACTTGTCTCATGATGATAAATATGAAGATGTGATTTTGATAAGGAAAATATCTCACAATGGAAATGAATAAATTTAAATTTAAATTATTCGGAGATAAGCAAGACAAAAGGAACAATGTACATGTTGTATCCTAGAATAGTAAACATCTCAAGGATAAAATTTCTTTAAATGAACTGCATTCATTGGTTCATCAAGATCTTGACCATCTACAATGGCCAATTTATAGGCTCCAGAGCCAAATTTATTTGTGATTACATAGGGTCATAACCAATTAGGCTCAAATTTTCCTTGTTTTTCTCATTCTTTAGTGGTATTCTTTTGATTTTCTTTTAAAACGGGGTCACCAATTTCGAATTCTCTGGGTCTTACCTTTTTATGATAACTGTGTTACAGTCGATTTTGATAGACTTGAAGATGATTGAGAGCATTAAGTCATTTTTCATCGAGAAGCTCAAGCTCTTGAAGCCGTGACTATCGGTATTCATCCTCATTAATTACATCTTTAAGGGAGATCCTTAAGGATGGGAGTTCTATCTCAATAGGTAAAATGGCTTCACAACCATAAACAAGGAAAAATGGGGTGGAGCATATTTATCTGTTGATGGACAATAGTGATCATGTCGATAACGTCCTTCAAGAAATCTACAATACTCAAAAGGTTGGGGATCTGCACGTAATGTAAATTCCTTGTCTAAATAAGAAACTTAATGCATTGGTGGAATGTTGATGGGACGGCTTTCATGGCATGAATCCATGGTCAGCCGACAAGAAAGTTATATACAACTTCTACATCTACCACATGACAGACCGTGTCTAAGGTGATGGGCCCAACTTGGAGAGGCAACGTGATTGTGCCTTCAGACTTTCTTTTCGCTATTATCATACCCACAAATGGTTATGATATTGTTTTTCAAATCATCATCAAGTGTAACCTAGACAACGTAAAAGTTTCATGGAACAAATATTTAATGTCGATTCATTGTCGATTAAGACGCGCTTGATTTTATGATAAGTTACATAACCCTCGGACGTATAAAGAATGATTATTAGCGATGTTGGGATTAAGTAGGTCAAAGCAGGACCAAAAGATAAAATAGGATTGGGGACCATAAGATGTGCAATTAAATCTTAGAATTGTTGTGGAATTGATGTCCCTCAAGGACACGAGTATTATTCAATGTTTGCATAAGGATGCGTTGTAGTGTGGGAGAAGAATTAAGTAGTTCCATGATTGAAATTTGTGTTAGTCTTCTCTAACTATTTGACAATATTAAATGACGGGCGTAGGTTGAGAGAGGAATTGGTGGCGGAATTAGTGGCGGATTAGGAAGTGATGTCGAGGACAAAGTGGCAAATTTTTTTTTGTTGTAGGGACCCACATTTTTTTCTGTCTAGTGGTGATCACACGGTCGATTCGATCTTTATAGTTGCCACTAAGTCTTGGTCATAATCTATGGTCGAGATGACTAAGTCATACTTGACATTACCGATGATTGACATTTATCTTTTGAATTGCTATCATGGTTAGGGAACAGATTTTGAACATGTGGAGTTTTTCATTAGGTGTGTTTGTCTCAAAAGTATTTTCAATTTCTATGTCTCCACGTCAATTAGGTCTTGGACGTAATGGCATGAGTTGCATGCATCTATCCGTGGAATGTCCTTTTATGCGATGGTAATCACAATATTCATTGTCTTTATACCAATTTGGTTTGGGTTGTCCTTCTTCGAAGGGTCTGACAATGGGATATGTAATCATATTAGCATTTGCCAAATGACGAAAGACACTAGATAGACTTTCTTCGAGAGGAGTGAACTCTCTTCGTCGATCCCTAGAAAGAACTTCCTTTCTAGGGATAATGATGGGTTGTTTAGATTTTAACATGTTGGTGGGATGGTTTTAGACATTTCGGACATGGCAGGAATCAGTAATGCCATCATTAACAATATTTCGATTTCGGTTAAAGAATTTAAATTTGTCCTAGTTCTGAGGAGTGTCTCGATAAGGTTGGTCTCTAAAGGGTGCTTTAAATAAGCCCTTAGAAATGAGGGCTTTTTCGATTTATGTCCCATTTTCAATGACTTCTTCGAAACTATTCGATAATTCATTTGCATGTGAAATGATAATTCGGCATTGAGATTAGGGACAAAAATGCTAACTAGTTGTCTCTCGTGCATCGAAAGGGGGAAATCGGCGCATTTGCATTACGTGCCATCGTTATAAAAAGGAGGCAAATTTTTCGTTTCACCTTTGCCTAGTGTTGCAGAAGTCAAGCATGGTTATTTCTAAGTCTAGGTTATAGGAAAAATGTTTGACAAATTTCTCCGATAAGTTCTGTAGAAATGTTGTGACCGATCCTTTGGGTAGATGGAAAACCACGGTCTAAAGCATGTCCTCCTAAACTTTGGGGAATAATCGTAAAAGGTACGTGTCTCGATAGAAACTTCGACATTGCATGTAAAATTCCTCGACATGTTCACGGGGTCGCCTTTGCTTTTGTATTTATCAAACTTAGGGATTTCAAGGATGGCGGAAATGGTAATCGTGATATCTCTCGTATCAAATGGATAAGGACACAATTCTTCAAAGTTGAATTGTTTCGATTGTTTTGCGAGTCCCCGAATGGTGTCTTTCATAAGTTTCCATTCTTGTGTAAATGGAGAAGTGGGAGACGGTTTATCAAATATATCGTGAGTATTGGAATCTAGATTGAGGTCTTTTAATCTTTCACTCTAGCCGCTTCCTCAAGTTTCTTTGTTAAGTCTTGGATTTTAGTGAATAACTCTTTGGCCGAAGAACCATTTGGATTGTTTGGTATTTCGTTGTGATAACTTGATTCATCTTTGTTGTCAATGAGTTTGTTTAAATTTTTCGTCCAAGTCGGGGTAGTTTTGCCCCCATGGCTAGGATGCGTAATGTGATATTCATTTTTGTTTTTTGTTCTATCACCCTATTGACTTATTCTTGTTCTTCATGGTGAGTTTGGTTGTGCAAATTCTTCATCGTCATTTTCATGATTGGATGCATGAGTGAATACCATGATGAAATGTGTCCGATTAAGTTGAAAAGTTGGTAGAAATTTTGAAATGATGTGAGAAAATGAGAATTCGATTACTTTAAATTTATCGCGAATAAGCTCATGATGACCGATAATGAGAGCAACTCAAACAAGTTATCTCAATATGATGATGATGTAACTCAAGACGAAAGTTATTAGAGGATTTGTTGCACATTGATAGATTTTGCTTAAACAAGTTCTCGACTATTGACGGTAGAGTAACTAGGAATAGGTTAATCGCGATATGGTTGTGATATAACTCAAAATGAGTTATGAAAGGATTTGTGTTGGTTGTGATTTGGATAAACGCGATGATGGATAGAATAATGAGTGAACTCAAACAAGTCACCCAATATTAGTTTGATATAGCTGGAAACAAGCTATGAAGGATGTTTTGACAATTGACAATATGGGGAGTGAATGCTAGTCACTCAATATCAGTTGGATATAGCCGAAGACAAGCTATGACAGATGTATTGTTGGATGAGGCAAGCTAATGAAATTGGTGTGATGTTTTGGTCTGTGTTGTTGGATTGTTTGGATGTGTTCGCTTGGTATTGAATTGGTCGAGAACTAATTTTTTTGTGGAACACAACTAGGGTCTAAACTTTTACAATGAACACATTGATATCAGCCAAGTTTTATGATAAAACAATACTAAACTATTTTGTTTTTAAACAACAAAGCAATCATGTAGATTCAATTGTTTTGGCTTATGAGGTAACTTCTTCAGGAATGATCATTGTTTCATGCAATCATACAAGTATGTTATGAAATGGTGGATGCAGGCTCTTATTACTCCAAGAAGATGTGTCCTCCAATATACCCTAGTCCTGATATACCTAATTTTGTATGGGGACAGAATTGGTACGGGGAACCCTTAGAGCACTGGAGGAGACTCACCACTTCTTAATTGCCTGTTTCGGAGTGAATCACCACGTCTGAATAGGTTTTGTGAAAAGGTGGAAGGTGATGGAGGGATGAATGTGTATGGTGTCCTTATAACTCCTCGAAGATTTATAGGGACGATGCCCAGGCTTCGTTGTTACAACTATTTAGGCGTGACTCGCATGCGCACTACACGACAACATTACCTATAAGTGAAGAGCAGGGGTGAGGTAAATACTAAATGTTGTGATGAGACTAGGTCTCAAAGTGCAATGCAGATGCAAATGTTGTTGGTGCATGGTAGTCAAGTCCATGTCACCGATGTAGCTTTGGTGGTGATGAAATCCACCTCGTCTACGTGCAAAAACAATATGATAAAGTGATTAAACACAGGGTTCTTTCCAACTTAAAATAAATCACTAACAGAAAATAATTATATACCTGAGCGTACTTTTTTTTGTTTCAGTAATTGTCTTTGAATGGTGGTATTTTTGCGGGATTTTTTGTTTTTTTTTTTTTTTTTGACAATATTCCAGTGACGTGGTTCTATAGAAAAAATTAGTAGTTATCCTGCAAACGAAATGTTAGAAAAGTGATCGTGGTTGTTTTTTATTTTCCAGATCGCTCGAAGGTGCAGGAAAAGAGCATACACAACCAACGACCAAACAAATATTAATAATATGACAAAGGAAAATAATGATTGAAATGATAGTTGGAAAACAAAGCTAGAGGATCCTGCAATGTTAGAATAAGAAACTAAAAAAATTGTGACCGTTTTTGATTTTCTAGATCGCTCGAAGGCGCAAGAAAAGAGCATACACGGATACAATTGGAATAGTTTTTTTATTTTTTAAATGTTAATAATTATTGCAATTAATCATGATTGTAAAATAGCGATAATGATTATCTTCACAAAAAAGAAAAATGATGAAAGAAGAGTGTGAAAATGTTACCTAGAAGTGTTGTCGTGAAAATTGAAATGTAAGGCAAAAAATTAAAAATTTTAAAAAATAATTTTAAAAAATAATTGTTTTCCAGAGCTCGAGTGGCCTCACGTTTCGATTTCCAAGATCATTTTGAAGTGCGAGGAAAGAGCATACGTGTGAAGTTGTTACGCACGATAAAAATAAATAAAAATAAAAAAATAAAACTATAATTTTGTTGTTTTTGTTAAAATGACAAGTGTTAGAAGAAATGAAACCAAAAATTTTCGTAAGTTTAAATCTAAAAATTATTTTTTCATTACATAGATCTTTTCGATACCTTCTGTTAAAAAATGAAGTCATTCAGAGTTCGGGAGCAAAAGTTACGGCTCCTAAGATGGGCTACGATAGCACTACGAATGAAAATTTTGAACATGAGAAAAACGTCCAGGAGAGTACATTTTTATTTTCTAACTTCGTACTTCACCCGAGAAGCTAAAATTTTAAATGTAAGGTTAAAAAGAACAATAAACGAAAGAAAGAGTTAGATCACAAAATGATTGACTAAAATAAAAGAAAAAAAAAAATGATTAACTTCCTACAAAGCAGCTTATTTTAGCGAGAAGTAAATAAATAAATGTATTTTCCTGGATTGGTTGTCCCATGACAGTAAGATGATAAACTAATGATTAGTTCATGTGTTTCTATAGATTACGAGTGAATAGCAAAATCAGAACTAGGAACTAAACACCAAGCACCGAGGAGATCAAAGACATGATGAGCTTCATAGTTTCATTGTTGTTATAACCTGCAGATACACCACAAGACACCACACAACAAAAACACTACCCAAAGCGTGAAGGTTAACCAAAGAAGGCCATAAGGAACAAAAAAGGAAATAATAACGAACAATAATAAACAAAGAATGAGATAAAACCACTAATTAGGAAATTAATGGTAACAGATCGAAAGCCACCAGGCGTGCCAGAATGTAAGCTAGGAAAAATACACTACTAACAAGGAAGTAAAATACCAATAATCATACCTCCTCCTTCACGCCCGTAAGCAAACCTTAGAATGGGCTGAAAACTTGGATTGAGCCCCGATTGTGTGATATGTAGGTGTTTGTCTTCAAGACGGAGCAAGGCCTTCCTGCAACAACGATCCTCTTACTTTTGCACTGATGGATAAAAAGATTTTGAGGCTATTTGGGCATTAGGACAAAGCAAAATGATGTTTTTGCTTAAAGGATGCAAGAACTTAGATATGGCATTCAAGCTTATTCTCCGTGTGTTTAGAGGGGAGGGGTAAGGTTGTATTTATAGCTTGAGAGAATGATTAGCTTAGATTAATTTAAGTAATCATAGTTTAAAAATGTGGGCAAGATTGAATGGTTTGAAAATGTGGGCAAGATTAGGTGAGTGGTTTGAAAATGTGGGCAAGATTAGGTGAGTGGGGGCCACAAAGAATGGGTGAGGATTTGAATTATATTTTTAATTCATAAGTGGAGGATTTTAGGTAAGTGAGGACCACGAAGGGTAGGTGAGGATTTAAATTTGAATTTTTAATTCAATAGTAGAAAAATATGGAGAATAATGATGTGGTGAGGATTGGGTTATTTTTTTAGATTTTGAAATGGATAATTAATCAAATTATATTTAATTAATTGAAGCGTATTTTTGTGGGAAATGAGGAAGGGAAATTAATTGATTTATGATAGATGTGAAATTGGGGTGTCTGATTCACGTTTTGGACAGAGGAGACGATGATTTGTGTTTTTGATTGTTGTCTAAAAATATTTGAAGAAACACTACAATGTAATCTAAGGAGATGCATTTGTCGTGTATTTTAATTGTAGTTGTCCATTATGCTATTTACATTAACAAGGGATTCATCACGGAGATAATGAGAGGTTTGTGTTTTCAAAGGATTTTCCAAGAAGAAAAAGAAAAGAATTTCGTGATCGGATAGTGAAGGCGTGTATGATTGATTATAATTTCCAATCAGAAAGGTGATATCATATGTGCATGGCTTTACATATTCATTTGAAAAAACACATATGTATGTACACGTGTAGTGAACAAACCTAGGTGTGGAATATTCTAAGCCATGTAATATTCCATAAATTACGCGTATGGTCAAATCTAAAATATTATTACACCGAAGGCGTTTACTTAGGTAGAAATTCGGAGGGTGTCGACATACGTAAATAAAGACAGTGGAAATCTTTGTCGTCCTTCCGATAGATTGTATCAATGACTTCAATTGAATCTCCACCATCCACGTTTACTTACTCTGCCTTTCTACAAGTCGTGTGTTCGAGTGACATCAACATACGCTTTTTCTCGCAAATTCTCGAACAAACTACCTCCAACGCTAGAGGCGAGATAGAATATGGTGGAATACGATGATGTTTTCAATCATGTACAACAACTTCACCACGATTTGCATGTCCAAGAAAATGATGTACTTCTTCGTGATGGTGAAATCGTGAATGCATGAAAGTTGTTGCAGTTGATCTGATCCCACGTCGGGCACCTTCTCTCGATCGGTGCCACCTTGAAGTAGTTCGAAATGGCACCATCGAATCGTAGTAGAAGGCAAACAATTCTCATGTCTTGGGATCAATTTTCGAATAAGTTGTCATCCCCATGAAAAATTTCTCGTCGAAATTGTAATGTCCGCGATCTCAATGTCATCGTCATGTGCGACCCTCACCACATATGGAAAATCGGACTCACCTAGAGCCATCAACTTGTTGTCGAAGTACAAGAGACCTGGTATTGGCGTTTCAAGCCATTGAGAGGATTAAAGAGGCCCGGAGCGATTCTAGCCGCAAAAGCACCCCTAGCCATGTCGGCAATGCCATTGAATCCAGAGAAGACATTGGGCATCACCGAGCTCCCCGCAATGTGTTCCTCAACGTATTTGTAAGTGTGAAGGAAGTGGCTGCAAAATGTAGCTCAACCGTTGTTAATCCGGAGGGAGTGCAACATTTCATCCCCATCGAAAAGATGGTAGGAACTTTGCGGAAGTTGGTTGGGGTTAGGCCCATTGCGAATGTAGACGCGTTGAGACACGCGAAGAGAGTTCCTCGAACCGACAGTGCACTTTGTCGGCACGGTTTTTCGTGACGGCGGCGAAGTTGTCGACTAAAATAAATCTCGGATCCACAAAGGGCCTCGATGATTTCTTAATAAAGTTATCAATGAGCTCGTCTACAACATTACAAAAAAGAAGAGAAAAAGGTCGATCTAAAGAATTCATGCTTCAAACGCATTTTGCACATTGATGGGTTTTCTATTGGATTTGAAGGCATAGCTTGGCGTTTCATTCTCTACATCTAAAGTAGTCCTATTGTCGGTCAAGGTATTGGCAACGGGTTTTGCATGTGTTTGCACATTCGACACAACCAGGCGACGCGGATAACGAGGGGCATGAAAAACGCTAGACAACTTAGTGGAAGAAGAGGAGGAGATTGACTCCATATTTGCTTGTCGAGCTACTTAATAAGCATAGGAATGATAAGTGTTTATATAGAGTAATGAGCTTCTTGTTTATCATAAGATTATGTTAGAAGGGATGATAACTTGGCCACAGTAAATTTAAAACACTTCTATTATTCCAACTTTCAAATCTATTTTCTGTCTTTGGTTGAAAAATATCCCATAGAAGAAATTCTCACTATTTGTCTCTGTTCAATCACTACTTTCTCGTCTTTACGAGTTGACAAGGAAAGTAAAAAAACAAACACATAAATAGATAAGGGAAGAACATTTCAAAAATTGGTGGTTGGATCCTCGGATACATAGATTGAAGCCAATGGAATACGATGATGTTTTCACCTACCCTATAATGCCGTTGAAAACATCATCATATTCCACCATATTCGAGCTCTTCACTCCCTATACTGTGGCAAAGATATCATCATCGTCATGGCACAGAGCATCGAATACAGGAGCCAGGGGTTCCGTCAAGAAGGAAAGTTGTAGAAAATGTCATTATAGCTCATGGTTATATGGTTGCTTATGGACTGCATAGGCCCCCCAAATACATCATCGTAGGCCATACTAAAATTGACACTACTACTACTGTACGTGTTTCGGCTTTGAGTTGTTGCACCGCAAAAATATCATCAACATCATTATATGAGGAAGAAGATTTTTGTTGTTAGGTTGGACTAAAATTGAAAGTTAAGAGTTTATTGCACTGACTAGTGAGCTCTCCATATGGTTTAACATAGACGTAGTACACTATTATTCTTAAGCATGCTACTATTTTTGATATAGTCAACTCGGTGACTCAATACTTATTTCATCATGCCCCACACTTGTTCCATAGATCAATAGGAATGTTGATGAGGGGAAACCCTAATCACTATCTTATTATCTAAAAAGAAAACCTAAACACAATGTTAAATTAACGACGTAAGTACCCATAATAGAATGTTTTTAAACTTGTCACCTATTAGATTTTTCCTCTTTTATATTTTGGCCCCTTTAAGCAAAAATTGCATTCACCTAAATGATGCAAACCAGAATTAAGACGATACACCTGGAACACATAACAAACATTAATTCGGTGGTATCAACTGAGTTGTGGAATAGGTGTGGGACACACAAGAATTTAATTCCCATAGTTTTTATTTCCAACTTTCCATTCATGTTTTTCATCTTATCTAACATATTAAATGTCACCCAATCAAAAAGTTAACACTTTAAAAGCTAAAATAAAATAATAGCAAAGCCCCTTTTACTATGTTTTCTTTCAAAATATTCCATTACATTCAATTGTGTAGAGACAGTCTATGGTGCCATACACAACTTATGAATGAGTTAATGAAATTGACAAAGTAACCCCTTCTTGTGGCTTAAAATTAATGCATTACATTGTTATAAGGTCGATATTGTTTTCTATTTTGTTGACTCATGATACTCAATACTTCTTTCATCATGTCCCACACCTATTCCACGACTCAATAGGAATGTTTATAAGGGGGAACCTTAATTGCATTCTTAAAAGCTACAGAGAAACCATAATCATAAATGAGCATGAAATTGACAACATAATGAACCCTCAATGCAAAATTGTAGTTTTTAACATATGTTGACTTCAAGATTAAACCAAAATATGCAAGTTTGCCTTTCAAGCTTTCATTGACAACACCTTGCTTTCTAAGATATCTCCAGACTATATTGCCAACATACCTTGCCCGACATATCGCCTTTATCTGTCGAAAAATTGACAAAAATACACATGTTACATATGTGCCTTTGTCGTAAGAAATATGGCTTCCACAAAATGGTTCCACCCAATATTATCCTCTTCCAATTGCTTCTCCTCCCTCTAACCCCTCTTTTACACCCATTTTCCTCCTTTTATGTTTTGCTCCCTCAAAATCAACCTCATCTTAAACTTGCCCCTTCAGCATTAACATCGCACACTTCACGTGCAATTGCTAGGAATACTAATTATCACAGAAAGCAGTATTTAAACTCTATGCTGGATACCCGTCTTTAAAACTACTTACACCAGCTAAAATGATATGAGTGGAACTAAGCTCATATCTTGTTCAAAGGTAAAATAACGGAAGTGATTGAATCAAACTCTTAACTGAGATCATGCATGATATAAAAGTTAAAACTGTGTTGAATTATACAACTCATGACAGATCAATGCTCGATAGAGCTTAGTTACAAATAGGACATGCAAGATGACAATATAGAAAATACGGGATGACATCTCTGCTTATCATTGTCATATGAACGTTTCTTTAAGTTTAAAACATGGATGTCACCCAAGATGGTGTTTTATGTTAAGTATCATAATATTCTCGATCGGGAGGTGCGCTAAAAACTGCAAATCTATTGCTTAAGAGGTTAGTCGACTGATTTTAGGTTCGGGACATTTATAAAGAACTTCTTTAAGGAGTAGCTATATTGGCCAATGCCATAGGAGCAATTTCATCTCCCTCTTCACCAGCTTCGCTACCTGCAACTTGCAAAGTCAGCAAAACATGCTCCCACTGCCGAGCAGGACCCTGTACCAAAGTAGGCGAGTCCACGTCAGGTAAATGATGAGAGTAATGACAGGTTAACCTGAGCATTACATTTCTGCCATCTAGCTTGCAATCATTATTAGCATAAGAGGGAAACAATCACCTTCCATGACAAATCTTGGTCCATACAGTTTTGCACCATGGTTGCAAAAGCAGGTGTTCCATACACCTTAAGAGCTCTCTTTACTGCTTTAGCAATGGCAGTCACATCAGCAGGGTCAACTTCTTCACACTGCAAAACATCAAAATTCAGTGTTTCTTTTTCCTGAAAAACAAATGATGCATAAAATATAGCAGATTTGCACATTTTATGTCAAGTTACACTAATGGGGAATTAACTTTGGCACTTACACGGACATTAAAAGAGCCCATTTGGAAACCTGTTATTCCTTCTTTCACGGTATCCATGAGTCCACCTGTTGAGGCAACTATGGGTACCTGCAGCACCAGTGCAAAAAGAATATATTTCATATAATGTTGGAGAAATTTGGTGCTCAGTACACAACAAGAGAGGAGTAAGCCAGTACAAGAAATTCATTGCCAAGATTTTCACAATGAAGTAGGGATTTACAACATCAACATGAATGAATACGACGGTAAAAAAAACCTCTGATTTCCTAGTGTGATGTTTCTTTACCATATAGGTACAGAGTCCAAACTTTGGCATATTGGGAATATCAGTGGTAGAACGACCTCTTGCATAAGTTCTTCTGTCCATAACTAAGGATTGTGTGCCAGGTTTTTTCTTTTCCTTTTTTATTGAACCACCATTGGAAAGATTCCCCCATCATGGCCATTTCATAAGGATAACAAGTAAATATAGCTGGAAGGGAAATGCTGGCACATGAACAAGGACAACAGAGGACAGGGCTCTGTTGGTGCATGCATGGATACAACATAATTCATCCAGAGATTTAGACATTTAGAACCAATTAAGATTGAAATGTTCAATTAACAGCGATAGGATGTACAATTACACAATCTTTTGAGCTTGCCTTCTAATCCAATAGGTACTTGTATTGAGGATTTCTGGAACTTAAAAATATACTCCAGATAACCTGAAGCTTATTTTGTGATTAAAACATTTTTTCTGTTATCCCACCAGCAGGCCACTCTACAACCACTGAAAGACGTTGGCTTTTTCTGCATAGGTGTTAAGACTCTAACCATCCCCTTCACCAACTATTCTATGTCTAATAGCAGTTAATCTGCAAACATTATAGCTCGTGGCTCAAATTGTATATGTAATTAGCTGCCCCATACATCCTACAGGGTTTTCCGTGGATATTAATAAAAAAATCATTTCACTTCAATTCATATATTGGGATTTCAAACTATTTTATCCAGCTACGTAGAAGATGGCGAACTAATAGAAGATGTTCTTTATAAGATGACTCCCACTACTTATCCACATGACAGAAAGTGAGGAAAATATGTGAACAGAAAGGTAGGTACTTATATTGAAGATGTTCTAGAAATTTAAAATATGCTTTTAGATAACCCTGGAGCTTATTTTTTGATTAACACATTTTTTCTGGTAACCCACCAGCAGGTCCCTCTACAACCTCCGAAAGAGTTTGGATTTTTTTGTCTAGGTGTTAGGCCTCGAACCAACCCTTACATCAACTATTCTATGTTTAATAGCAGTTAATCTGCAAACATTTTGGCTCAAATTGTGTATGTAATTTTCTATTCCATACATCCTACAGGGTCTTCCATGCATGTCAATAAAAAAATCATTTCAGTTCATTTCATATATTGTGATTTCAGTACTATTTTATCCATCTCCATAGAGGATGGGGAACAAATAGAAGATGCTCTTTATAAGATAACTCTCAATACTTGTCTACATGAAAGAAAGTGAGGAAAATATGTGAACAAGAAAAGGAGGAGAATTTTTTTTTCATACCGTTCCATAGCGCATTGCATGTAGTTGGATAAGACCACATGGTTCAAACCTGCTAGGAACAATCATGAAATCTGCTCCACCCGTTATCATATGAGCAAGTGGCACATTAAATTTTGTAACTCCCCTAAATTTATCTGTGTATTTCTCTTCTATCCCTTCCAGCTGCTTTTCCAAGTCCTTTTTCCCAGTGCCCTGCATCAGAAAAATAAAAGGGATAATAAATTTGTTTGCAAAAGGAACATTTGCAACCTCTTCAAATAGTGACATGCTCCACAGACAAATTCATTTCTCACTAAATGATAGCCAATGTGCCATCATGTATTGAATAGAAGCATCACTTGATCTGACTTTGGACGCAAGGCCAAGGGGCAAAGCTGCAAAATTATAAGAAATGGGAGGGTTCTGAACAGTACTCAATAGCATCTGTAAAAGCATATTGTACATCAGACATGGTAGTGAAGCAATCTCAGGATGGTGAGGACGATTGATATACCCCATTGTAAATGCAGGCGTAAATAGAAATATCATCTCTTCAAAGAATATGTAAAAAGACTAATAGTAGATGAATGCCCCCAACGGGCAAGCATCATTGTATATACAGATGTCATAATATGTGTGAGCAGATCCCCTTTTGTTTCTGAAAATTTTGTTACGGGAAAGCACTGAATATCCTACTTACAAGCACTACTAACTGCACATTTTCATCGGCCAATTGAGAGACGGCCTCTGTAAGAATATCTGAGCCTTTTTGTTCTTCCAATCTGCCAATAAAACCTATGACGGGAACATCTGGATCTACAGGCAGCCCAACTTCAGCCTGTAATGCCTCCTTTAGAAGAGGTTTTGCATCTAGGACCTGTAAAAGCCCATGTTGGTTTAAGTATATGACAAACAACATATTGTAAACTTCCTGTTGCAACTCGAATTACTTCACTTCTTTATCAAGCACAACTGAGTGCAGAAAAATAAAGCTAAATATGAAGAAGGAACTCATTTTCATGTTTACGTACAGTTGTGGCATCATAATTAACGTCAAGATACTTGTCTTTTGAAGGATCCCACTCTTGGATATCCATTCCATTCACAATCCCTGTAATTCCAACCTTAGAAATGATAGGATCCAACTCCACTCCCCTATCTTCTCCAGAAATAAGCTCCTTTGCATAATAAGGGCTCACAGTAAGAACTCTGTCAGATTCTAGTATTCCTGCTTTCATCCAATTAATTTTCCTTCCTTTTACTGGTTTATCATACCTGTACAAACAAAACGATTTTGAGGTATCTAATTGATAGGAAGAAATCACGCCTTTGAAAGAGATTAATGACTACATTCACCACAAAAATGGAGAAACTATTTACCCGTCCATGAAATCAAATGAGCTCTTGAACTTTTCAGGAAGGTTAAGAAGCGAAAAGTCTGAGTAAGCGAATCTTCCTTGATAGGCTATATTGTGTATGCAAAATACAGCCTGAAACCAAAAATGGCATCCAATTTCATTTTTTATTCAACTCAAAGTATCCCTCACAGTGTTGAATTCCCCATAATTATTGAATGAGATACCTTGGCATTTTGGAAATAACCAGCAGGTTTGTAGATACTTTTCAAGTAACAAGGAAGCAGAGCTGTATGCCAGTCATTGGCTATGAACACAACATCCTCCCCTATACAGTTAAAATGATTACTTCATAAGAACCATCATATGCCCAGTGTCAAGGAGATATTTAAAAGGAAAAATATTTACAATCTTTGCACAAACTTGTGCCTGACCGTCATACCCTAGAAATATCAAAGAACTTACCATAAGGTCCACTGAAATATTCATTACTTGAAAGATTGAGAACCCTCGGAGCTTCAATAGCTGCCTGTAAAATCAAAATGCAAAAAAACATATATAATCACTTGCTTCCCCTTTTCAAAAATCCCACAACTGAACATTGTACATGGTATCCACATATTTGACAATCGTTAGAAAACCTAGATTTTTTCGAACGGCAACACAAACAATACTTCAGATTCTTTGACACGTCTATTTACTTCTCTATATAAGGTACGGGTTTGAAATGAGGACCAATTTTCAAAAAACCTTTGGCTATGAAACAGCACGGAAACGTTCATGCAATGTATTATGAAAAAATATAAATATATATAAAAATGCATAATACTCATTTTTTTGTCCATAAAAGATAAAACACTAAAAATACTTTGTATTCATGAAAGTTCAAAACATTCAACATGCTTAAATTTTAATATGCACATGATTATAATCTAGATTCTAGAATATATCATCAAGATTTTCTCAAGTACCACTGAAATAGACGAATTTGGAGTTTAAAAACAGAAGCGCTGCTGAAATGGTACAGAAATGTCCCAGGTCTGGTTCAAGCACTGCTGAAACAGTAAAAAAATGTCTTGGGTATGGCCCGGGTATGGCAGACTATGGCAGAGCCATATGTGGGACTGTTTTGAAATTTCAGAAATGTTTTGTGCAAGTACCAGAACCAGTACTCAGTATGTCATTACGCTGCTACGCTGCCCCGGTTGGTGTTTCCAGGTATCCAAGCAAAATAAGAAAGAACATGACAAATCAAGATGTTGGACTAGGAACCAAATTGTTATTGTGAAAATAATAGAAATGAAACTTTTTTCTCTAAGAAGTAAAATAGTAATTGTTGATTGATTGACTGCAAATGAACATGAAAAACATTGGGAGTATTCTTATTATCTGCAAGCAATAGGTTCCTATGCAACGAAATAGTACATAATACAAGCAATTGTACACTGCCCGACTGACTTTTAGTACAAAGGCATATTCAAGGCTCAACTCCAGTTCATGTCAAAGTTTACAGACAGAAAATTTAAATGCTATGTTTATGGTAAACAATATCCATTTGTATCATGTTCACAAGCAACAAAAAAATGGTGGAAACATTTAGCGAATTTCATAGGGACGCTAAGAGATGAAACTCTAAAGTGCTAAATGAAGATTAAAGTGATGTGGAGAAAGAATTCAAAACTGATTTTCATTTTCCAGATATCCCAACGAGGGTGTGAGTGTGATGCGGGATTTGATACAAAAGGAAGGAGAAACAGTAAGGGATTTTGACCAATGGTTTAATAATGTAGTGACAACATTGGATGAGCCACTGAATAAAAAGTAAAGAATTGAACGGCTTGTTTTGAAATTATCACCATATTTGAGAGCATCAAATAGATGGGAAAGAATTTAAGACGTTTGCAGGAGCACTAGAGATGGCATCGCGGCTAGAAGCATGGCCTTGAAGGACAGAAGGATAGGTGGTAGTTAAAACTTAAAACAGAGTTGGAGAAATTGCAGAATGAGTTAGCATTGCGGCTAAGACAAGAAATTCAGATAAAATCGGATCTAAGGACAAATTCACCACCAAAGGTTGCACCAAGGTAGAAGATATGTGTTCCATAATTTGTCAAATTCTAAGTAGTGTAGCATATTAAAGAATTAATAGTTGCATAATTCAAGATTGTTTAGGACCGCCTTTTATTAGTCTTAAATTAGCATTTCCTTTTAGTTGAAATATGATGAGCTTAATTTAGTTAAAACAGAAGAGGCACATTGTTAAGAATAGCACCCCCATGGTTGAAGGAGGATGAGAATGTGATGTGAAGAGAGGGCAAGAAATGCTTTGGCTTGCCCCTATAAATACCACAAGCATGACAGAAAAGCAGTTATGAACCTACCTGACATAAGAGGCTAAAACGAAGTTGGTTATCCTGATAGTCCACTCCTGTGATTGGACCATAAATCTTTCCAGCAGTTTTTCCCCAAACCTGAAGATGCCAATTCAGTGAGAATTTTTAGTTCTAATAAATTATAATCTGTCAGGCAGACTGTCTATTGCACAAAAAGGAGTCTGCCATAATTCAACATGTATATCCAGAAAATACACCTGCACTAAAAACCTTTAAAAAAATTAATTAAAATTAAGCAATGACCTTTGCAAGGAACAATGGGTGATCTACAAAGACACGATCCACTCCCCTCTTGTAACTATGGAAGAATCGGACACTTTCGATTGTATCCCCCACTTTCAACTGCAATGGCAGACAGCCTCAGCTATATCAAAATGAATTCAACTTCATTATAAGCTAAAACTTAGTCCTCTTTCTTTGGTAGGAACAAAATCACAATAATGTTAATTTAAGCCAATCAAACATAACATGCTGATAAATGTAATTTCCATACATCAACCAATATGTCTGTATCCCATGAGTCCTTATATTGATCATAACGTGGAGACACTGTCATAACCCGGTGACCACGAGCCTACAAAAAGACCAAGTATTTTGTTTCAGAATATATTAAGTTACCGCCCTTCCAGGGCTTTACCAGTTGGCTATTCAATTTAGTGCAAGAAAACACTCACAATGTACAATAATATTAAATAATGATCCAATATACAGATAAGTTATTTGTATCACTTACCACACAAAGAAATCCTTGGGGGAATCATGCGATCATTTTGAGGAAAGAAAGAATAGAAAAAATTCTCAAATAGCCATTCAAATACCCATTTTAAAAACAAATTGTAATTGTTACAATGTGAGGCTTACCGCCAGAGCAGGGGGTAATCCTCCTAGAACGTCACCAAGACCACCAGTCTTACTCCAAGGAGCCACTTCAGATGATACAAAAACGAGATTCATCCCAGTGCCGCAAACAACAACTCCCTTTGGGCTTTTACGAACATTATTACCATGACTAAGAGCTCTCCTCAATACTTGCTTAAAATTTACTCCTGGAGGGCCCCTAAACTGTCCCAAGCTTTTGCTCTGTGTGGACCACAGGCTGTGGTATGATGCCCTAGGGCATTGTAAGCAAACCATATTTGTACTTTTTCTGTTCTTTGAGAAGAATGCAGTCCCTGAGGATCCATTTTCAGCACATTGAAGAATGCAAGGATGACATGCTACAAAGTTTGAAGTTGCAGAGATGGCCATTTAGCAGATCAACTCTCCACCAAGAAGCAATTATGGTGCTGTGCCAGAAAAAATGATATTATATGAGAATTCCTTTCGAGCTTTAATACAGGTAATTTTTCATGAAGGAAACAAACTGAATCACAAGCATCCTTTGTATGTTGCCTTTCTCATAAATCATTTCTCAGTTTGTTTTTCCACATACTACAAACTAAATTTTATTGAAAATATCTATAAACGATGTCATGACAATGGAAGATGTTGGCCTCTCTAGCTTTGAGCCTATAGAAGCCTAACAGTCAATGATTGGTCTCATGTTTTCTGGATTCCTTTGTATGTTTGCCTTTCTCATAAATCCTTTCTCAGTTTGTTTTTCCACATACTTCAAACTAAATTTTACTGAAAATATCTACAAACGATGTCATGACAATTGAAAATGTTGGCCTCTCTAACTTTGAGCCTATAGAAGCCTAAGAGTCGATGATTAGTCTTAAGTTTTCTAATTTCGAGCATAAGAACCATAACAGTCGATGATTGGTTCCAAACTATTGAAATATGAATGAGATTAACAGATACATCTTTCTAAACTTATCTGATGGTCATTCTGAGTTTCACTAAAACTCAAATATCCCGATCTCTCCATAAAAAGAACACCTCTTAGGAGATTCAGAGAGCATCAATGTTTCAATAAGATCTGGTTAAGCTTCAGAAGTTGGGAATATTTGTTGATGTAGGGACCCAATATTCATAAAACCTTACGACAACAGAAAATTTGAACTGGTATCAACACTAATTTAAAAACTAAACTGCAAGTCCATGAAATAAAAAACCAGAAACTATGATTTGATCAAAATCTGGCTAAGCCACATGCATATTCTAAACTTGTTTAGATGCTCTGCATTTCAAACTTTACAGGTTAACCGCTCATCCAAAATCTAATATGAATAAAACCTTACCAAGATAGAAAACTTGAAGTGGCTTAAACTTTAATTTGGAAAACCAAACTGTGAGTCTATGATTACAAAACCAGAAACTAGTGAGTTGATCAAAATCTGGTTTAACCACATGCATATCCTAAACTTCTTTAGATGCTCTGCATTTCAATCATTGACAGGTTAAACACTCATCTAGCATCTAACTGTTTCAAGTCCTCAGCAAAGTATGTAGAAAATTCATCAGTGGACTGCTAAGTGCATGCCCAAGCTTGAAGCTTCCAAAGGTTAAACCACTCTAGTAATATTTCATTGCTTAATTCCTCAGTAATTGAGCTTTAGCTGTCAAATATGTGTTCCTTGTAGCTAGTCTTTTCTGTTTATGATACTTGAACTTCCACACAGCTACACAAAAAGGCTGACTTTTATCATAAAATACTTTCTGGTATATTTCTTGAGTAACAGCAAGGTTAAACTTTTATTAGCGTAAGATTTTGGGGACAAACATTTGAAATGGAACTGCTTACTATAGCAGCTTGTGACCATCTGGAGTTTCAATAAAAAAATTGGATTAAAACACATAATCCTGAAAGTCATTGAAATTTTAATTTCATGCGAATTTCTAGCACATTTCCAAGTAAGTGAGCTTCCAGCCTATTATTGTTTTTATCTCGGTCTCTACGCATAAAAATCTCAATGCTATGTTGGTATCACCAATATCTTCTCCCTAGTGACTTTTTTTTTTAAAATAATTTTACAAGGCACAGAAAATTTTAAAACTGAAGATGTCAACGTCCATCAACCTAATGAATTGTTCTAGGTACCCAAGCTTCAGAGAAGTTGACTTTATTCCATTCTTGATTCTCAAAATAATCCTGATCCTCAGCCTTCAAAACAAATAGAAAGAAAAAAAGATTACAAAAATTATTTACGTCCATGAGATCAAACTGATATATGGGGCCACAATCCAGCAGCAACATCATGATGGAGATTTGAGAAAATGATGCGAGTGTACATGGATGTAGAAACCACATTGCTACTTAATTTGAAAACATGCGACCTTCTACAGGGCTAGATCCTTTTTCAGTTTACTCGTTAGCTCATATTTTCGAGCAAAGGAACCACCAAATACATGGGTTAGACCTTTGCAAAGTAAATCTCCTGAACTTCCAGAAGGCTAAGACATTATTAGTTTACAGGTTACCTCAGTTCTAGAGCTTGCAGAATATAAAATCGTTTGCCATTAATTACTCAAGACTTATTTTCGTACCATTTGAGCCGGTAGAAAATTGTTTCTTAAACATTTGAGAAGATAATCTCCTAGAAAGTCATAGGGCTTAACCTCTTCACCTTGTATAATCGAATGATGTATTCGTTCCATGCGGAAGGAACAAAGGTTGAAAAACTTAAAAGCTCGTCCTATATATGAGAGATTTGAGACCGTTAACTCCACCCTAATTTTGTTAAATCTTCTGCTATAACTACCGATCATTTATCCTTTAGAAGACTTGAGATCCTTAACAAGGTTAAATTCCAACTGCAACACTTCATTTCCTGGACGAGATTGGTTATTTAGCTAAACTTAAAATCGCAATTAACTATAGGAGAATCGACCTCCTGGAAAAGGCAGCTGTGGAGACACCAGTTTCTCACTCAACGATACTTCGTATTATCATCCTGTTTTCATCTCGTGGATATTAAAATCTTTTTATCTTATTCATCACTTAAAACCAAACCTAATGCCCCTATTTTTAAGAATGTACACTTACAGAACGTTCAATTTGGGAAAATAAGGTTTATTGCAACCGCAGGATAAGCCTGCTTACCGACCAAATAAGCTGGCGAACCCTTATTCTTCCTCCTGATTTCAAATCGGTGCCTGCAATTAGCTAGATCGTCAAAGTATTATGGTCACCGGTTCAAGCCCCGGCATACCTAGCAAATAGAAATTATTTTTTTACAGAAATCGTGAACAAGAAGTGCTACGACCCTACATCTTTCTCCTACGAAACGAGATGGTCCTTCACGTACCTGATCAAGATGCTCAGTGCCTATCCATTGAAAGCACTGCGATTCAGTGGTCGCTGATAGCCTACAGCCTACAGGCACTGGCAGTGCTGGTCGCTGCCATTTATCAACAGCGTGGCTTAAAACTGAGTCCGCAAGTGAATAGCTGGCGTAATTCCAAATGCCATGCGCGATTTGGGATCTCGTGGGAAATTGGAATAGAATATGCCTTAATGCTCCATCCGATTCCCCACACAAATTTTCGTACAGAAGGAGAAGGGCATCCCAGTCCCCACCGTCGCACGTGATCATTCGTCTTCCATGTTCCCTCGCCTCTTTTGTGCTTCCGAATTCCGATAGCGGATACCTAGCAACTTTTTGAAGGAAAAAGGCAACTTTTTAAAGGAAAACGGCACCCTTTTTTAAGCGCAGTCATGTTATACCCGGTCCCGAAGCATAACCGGGTATAACGAAACCAACATGATTTCTACCTATCCTTTGCTCAGACATAGCGATTTCTTCTAAATTATGAAATCATCTGCTGGAAACTTTCACCTCAAAATAACTCGATGCCTACTTTCCCTACAAAAACTTAATTTTTCTCCTAAAAGTGAGATCTGAGGAGTTTAACTCCCTAGAAACTATTGAGTAACGAAGCGAGAAGAACGTTCCTCTGTAAGTATCAAATCATTTGGTCGATACAACTCTTGGTTTAGATTTGTAAGCGGAATAGTTATTTCATGAGCGCCGTAGCTTGGCATGGCTAAAAGCTTCATTACCTAATACCTGTAGCCTTATTTTCTAAGAATGTAGCTTACATTTAGCTACTTAAGCGTAACCTGAAATCACCGAATAACCTACAGATCTCAACCTCCAAATCGTTACCCTAGGCCGCTCTTTCTACAAGGATACATCTCCCTTCTTGGAAACCGTATCAAGTCTTTGCTACTTTGACACAAATTTTAATCGCCTAATTTCACAAAAAAATAACTAAATCAATAATCCAAAATTACTCTGATTCCAAATACATCGCGGTCTTAGCCTCTAAAAACAGGCAAACAGCAAACAGAGACTACTTAATAACTTCTATAAAACAACACCGCTACTCTGACACTCCACCTTCAAAATAATTAAAAATTGCAGCGAAACCATAGCTACTTTGTAATTTCATAACAAATTATTTGTACCACTAACGCGTATACATTTCAGATTCCACCCTGTGATAGGCAGTGAGCACCCCAAAATGCATCCGGGGTGGAGGGTTTTATGGTTGCCCAATGCTCGGTGCCCTATACGAGAACTCATTCGGCTCAGACAAAAACAGATAATAACCTTGAAATTAAAAAACAGTAAAACAACTTAAAACTCCAAGATATTATTTCCTTGTTGTCTCCTTCAATTGTTTCTCACTTGTTCAGCGCTGCTTTCGGTTTCGATGAACCATTCGAAGTGTAATGAAAACTCTAAGTAGGCTAGGTACCTAGGTACCTATCACCCGAACATGCAATTTTATTTGGAGTCTGTGAGATAAAAAAAAAAGGGTCAAGTGTAGGTAAACTCACCTGAAGTTGGGAGAGGAGGTGAATGGATTCAGCGTGGCCTGCCCTGACCTGACCATGTACCCAAGTCTGCTATTTATGGGTGAAATGGGGACGTAACACAGGGATATCGTATCGGATTTGATGAGAGCGGAATCTCCAGATTCCTCGGCGCGGGACTGGGGCCCTCCGCCGTGGAATAGACGGTCATTAACGCGCTAGGACTAGGATGTGACAGGGCACGCTTACCAACCTCATTCTCCTTTTAACGGTTCCCACCCTCCGAACCCGTCCCGTCCCGATTTACCTTTTACAATTATTATTTTTATTTTTACTGCAGATGACAATATAAGTACTGACTAAAGACATGCGTAGCGGCCAATTCGTGCTACCTACCTATTTGTGTCCTTGGAGTTAATTGAATTTAAGGTTTTGTAATTTATTATCGTGCCCAAGACAATGATATTGTTTTCACCTTAGCAATTAGTTATTTGCATTTTCTTCAATCAGATTTTGTCATCTGTATTTAAATGGGTTGAACTAAAGTTTGATGCTTTAATTTTTGTGTTGTGGCAGGATTCTATTGGTGATCCCCTTTATTTGGCACTCTTGAGGGGATGGACTCATATTCATTTAATGCGGGTATTGCCTAGTTATTAATAAATTCATTAGAAATTATTGCTATGAAGAGATTCAGCGGCGATCTGGTCGGAGATGGTCGGTAGTCCGCCGGAGATGGGCGGCTATGTCAAGATTTTTTATATTTTTTTGGTTTGACCATCCATATAGGAAAACTCAAATCCTTAATCATCTTCGCCGATATATTTCGTCTCATCCAACTTAATATTACAAAGAGCGTGGATTATAATCATGCTCACCATCCAAATCGAAACCCATTAATTGCTTTCATTTTCTCTGTTAAAATATTTCATTTTGGTTTTTACTGTTTTATCTGGTTGCAATTTTTGGTATTCAATAATTTCCTCCTTGCTGAGATGAAATGAACCCCAACTTTTATGATAGATAAGGAAACTTTTCGGGTTGGATCAACCATTTCAAAAGCAAGCTTCACATCATATAAATTTGTAGCTTAACATCATACCTTAAAAGTATTCTTGCCATTTTCCTATATCGTTTCAATAAGCTAAGCTTAGTGAGCTTCCAAAATTATCCATTCAATCATCCATAATAGATATTTCTAGCAGAATCATGGCCAATCAACATGACCACGGTCTTTTTGGTCTATTTGGAAAGAAGCATGAAGAAGGAAGCCATGAATAGCCCGCTCCCCGTACTCAACAGGTTATAACTATGATCACCCTGCTCCGCATACATAGCAAGACTATAACAATTATGGCTATGGTGATGTAAGTGCAGTTGTAGGTGCGGGGGAGGTTTACCATGCTCCTCCACCTGCTGGGTATAATGAGGAAATGTATGGAATTTCTCAGCCCCATGGTAAACAAGGAGAAGAGAAATCCCATGGTTTTCTTGGAAAATTCCATAGAACTCACAATAAATCTTGCTCCAAGCTATGTAATTCTTGTTTACTTTGGATTATTTTTGGGCATTATGTTATGGGTGTATGTGGTACTTTCTCTTCTTTTAATATATATAAAGTATACAGGAAAAGAGGTTGTTATCAAGATCCATAAATAAAATCAATATTTGTTTAGTCTCAATGATTTTAATGGTAGACAATTTCATTCCTCTTCACATTAATTAGATACCATCATTCAAATGTTTATATTTTTTCATTATGTTTATGTCTCTATGATCTCGATCATGTTGTAGTCAAATGAGGAGGAGGACAAAGGAGGAGGAGGAAGAAAGAAGAAGGGTCTTAAAGAGAAGATCAAGAAAAAGATGTTATGACAACACAAGAATAAGAAGGAGGAGAAATACATATGGGCGAGGAGAAAAAAATATGGACTATTTTGACATTAGAGCATTTGGGTTCTGTGTAATATGTTATTAAATAATTGCTTTGCCTATATGAAATAAACGATGTTTGTTTTAGTGTTGTTGTCTCAAAGTGTATATATGTTTTTTTTTTATTATTGGTAAATAGTTTTTTGAAAGGGACTATACCCTTGTATAAAAAGGGGGCCTAGAAGCCAGAATAGGAGTGAAAAACATTATAAGAAGGATCAAGATCCAGATAAGACATAAAAATCCAAAGTGTAACCAAAGAGCAATTACCCCAAAACATCTAACCAGTTCGAAGATTGTGGAAGAGCAGCAAAAAAAAAGAACAAAACAACAAAAACCACGACAGAAGTCAACAAGAACAACGTAGATCCACAATTACTTCTTGGCGGCTTTGGCAATTTGGATTTGATAGTCCACAGAGGTGAACATAGCCAATGATGTCATGTGAGTAGGGTCAGTAATATCCAGCTGTTGAATGGTTTGTTTGCTTTCTTTTTCCATGCCCTAAAGAGTTGCTGGTAAGCTGTTAAGATTAGAGACGCAGTGGACATGCTGCTCAATAAACTCCTCGATTGCACTAAATATAGCCATATTATGATCATGGCGAGTCTTGGTTTTTCCAAGGAGTAAAGTTTTGTGTAGATATCTTCAACCTGTTTGTTGTCAATATCAGCCTCCTCCTCTTTCATTCTCTTACATTTTTGCTTAGACAAGTTTTTTACTTCTTCTTTCAAGTCAGCAACATGTCAGTTTCTAAAGCTTCTAACCTTTTAGTGGAGCTCTCAGTGTGTGTCTCTTGAGAACCCGTGCTGCTAATGTGGAGGAGATTATGAGCAATCCGAGTTCAGCCTTTTAAGATCTAGTTATAGGCCTATTCGAGGTGGAGGTGAAAGGGGTGGGAGCAGAGGTGGGGGGATGACAGGGGGAGCCGAGAAGGAAGTCAAAGGGGTAGCAACAGTAGTGATGGGGATAGAAGGAGTGGTATCGGTAGCGGTGGTGGGAAAAGAAGGAACAGAGATGGGGGAGGTTGGAATGCCGGGAAGCTTAAGAAGACATAGTTTATGCAACAAGAAAATGAGACCTTGATGTAAAGGGACCGCATGAGCATGCTTTTGGAACTCCAAAATGGAGCGCTCAAGAGAATTAAGTAAATAATGAGGGAAACATACCGTGTAATTTCTGTGGAAGTGATTGAGGAACACAAGATGTTTTAAGGGCACTGTGACAAATCTCCCTCTAAAGAGATGTATCTCACCATCATACGGGTGACCTCATCAAAAGGTGGAGGGATAGAGCTGACTTGCAAACCCGCATGACAAAAACCAATTTCTCATTGCCCTCCACAAATTTCCTCTCCTCAGCCATCCTGTCAATCCTTTTATTGAAAAATTGGTACCCATCCATTCCAAGGCTAGTAGCTTCGGTGATTAACTCTTCATTGATCAAAATTTTTGTCCTCCATATTCAACTTTGCGGTCTTTCCAGTCCTTCACAAATTACACGGAAATGCTTTGGTCGTGACCCTGTATCTTCTCAATGAAATTAGTAATGCCTCCCTGGTTGAGAAGATTCCAAAGCTCTTCATTATTCTTCCACTCTGGGTCCACGCTGGGCTCGATCTGACAAGGGGCTCCTCCCATTTTCACCAGGCTTAAGTGATTGATAGTGTAAACTTCAAAATCCCTATGAGTAATTCGACAGTAGCCATAGTTTCCAACCCGCCTTTCTCTATTTTTTTCTCACGCTATGGGAATGATGAATAGTGTAGCCGTTGTTGTCATAACACTTCCCACGAATGCCTGCGTAATTATTGCTCTGTACCTGTGAGATCCCGCATGCGCGAGCATCAGTCCCCTTTGAAATCCACTCCAGATCATCATCAACCTTACCACGGACTTGAAAATCTATAAAAAACTATTTAATAGTTGTTATAGGCATAATATTTCCTGCATGTGTGGCTTTAATCTTTAGATAAATCCACTTTAAATCATCATTATACTATATATATCCTTGATTGCCCGTCAATATCTGTTTAAGTGCTGTTTTAAACTTATATGCGCGTGTAAAAGTCTTATTCATAAAGACCCACTCCAAATGCTCATTAATCTTATTCCAAATTTGTATGCCCATAAGTATCCGCTTGTATGTTGTTTTGAATCTACTCAGGGATGTGATCACTATTATCCCAAATAATGTGATTAACATTTATGCCATAGTTAGCCAATGCATCTGCCACCTTGTTACCCTCCCGAGTAAGTATGCTTGATCTAAATATTATTGAAGGTTTGGCAAATACTTATGGACTCCAAGATGAAGTCTTTGATGTTCCAACTTGGGGGCGAACACTGATTAAGATGATTGATGATATTAAGCGAGTCTCCTTCCAGAATGAGATTTTGGATATTATGAGTTTGAGCAATTCTAAGGCCCCATAAAGCGAGATAATGCTTCAGAAAAATGATTAGTTTGTATTCCCATTTTACCGGCATAAGCAGCAACCAAACTGCCTTTATGATCCCTGATCACTCCTCCCCCACTGCTGCAATTCTGTGGTTACCCTTAGAGGTCCCATCAAAGTTCAACTTGACGGTTAAGATCGGGGAGGATGCTAGTGTATCAAAGATCTATCAATATTATTACTCGAATTATTTCGGATATTGTCAACTCCAATCTGCCATTGGGACAAGATACGCTCTTCATTTTTACGGATAACTCTTGTTCTTGGGGGGTTTAAATCTAGCAATATTCTCTTTAATAGCATTAGAAATTTTCCCAATACTGAGCTTATAATTATGTTTACTGTTTCTAAAGATGATATCATTTCTATCTTTCCATATCCTCCAAATAATATGAGGCAAAACCAAATTCCAGAGCCTTCTTCAAGTGTATATATGTTGTTGCCAAAGAAAATAATAATTCTCAGTTAATCCCGTTGTCCACCACGTGTACAATTTATCAATGTATTATAGTAATTATATATGTAATAAGATAAATATTATGAGTGACTACTAATTCATTTCATCATTATGGTATACTTTATGTAAGGAATGAAAAGAGTGGGTTATTTTACCATAGTGAACATAAAATGTTTACCATTGATTTAATGATATACAAGTATGCATATACAATCATGCAAGTCTTAAAAATTGCTTATTTAGTGTTCTTGGGTTCATTTCAAGAATCCTTAGAAGAAATTATTACTTGGCCTCAGTTGCACATTCATTAGTCTTATAAGTAAGAGGGCAAACCCCTCAAATGTTGCAGACTTCAAAGCGCTCTCTCTCTCCTCTCCCCTCCCTCCCTCTCTCCAACAAAGGGAGGGTGATCGCTATGGCTATGACATAAAAGCATATTATACCTATAATATCTCTTCAAAACAAGGTGACTTTGTGAAGGGCTAATAGATTTTGAACAGAATCATAATAACACTTTATCTCATGCACTCTTTACAAGAAACTAAAGAGAAAGTTATTGTCCTTCAAATGGATATAAGTAAAGCTTATGAGAAGCAAAATGGATCTTCCTTAGAAAAGTTTTGGCTTTTAATTTCATTTCACCTTCCCCCTCCTCTTCCAAGTAAAATAATTAAGAGAAGCCTTGAAGTTTAGAAAAATTCACCACACATCAGGACAATTAATTAATGCAAAGAAAAATAAGATTTTCTACTAAGACCCTGCAAGAAAAGGACATTCATATCTGGATGATATAGTAGTTCGTTTCATTGGGATGGTAAAAAAATGACATAAGTCAAGTACAAAACATGTTGTTGTACTTGGATCTTGAAAACCCCATTAAGTAAATGTGAAAGTTGGATATTATAGCAAAAATGAAGACATTTAACAATGTTAAGAGAACTGTATTTTTCGAGTCACACTTTACAAGGGGAAAAATTAAGACTCTGCATAGACAATAATTTGCAAATCTTAAATCTTTTCACAATTGTTATTATTTATGTCAAAACTTGGGCTTTAGAAGCTAGGAAAGGATAATCTTAGTTCCTTTTTTCCCTTTCTAGTTAAATTGCCCCCAAATTAGTAGAGTACTCAAATTTATTTTCATGTTGAAATTTATATACTTTGATTACAAGATGAACCTGCAACAAGATATTTACTAGATTTCACATAAGTGTAGTAGACCAAAACAAGGGAAAAGTTTAAGCATTACTAAGTGGCAAGACAATGTGTATAGTTGGGTGTGCAATCATTTTAACCCTATAGTTGAAATGTTTGTGTTCATTTTTGCCACTTAAAACAAGCTTTAGACTTCACAGGTAACATACCTTCAAATATTTCAACGGTCTCTAATCCTGGGTTATTTGGAGATGTCCTTCGACAATATTCAAGGAGAAATGCTAGGGGAGTTTGGTCAAATAAACAACCTCATTGATCTCATTCTTAATGGTAATAATTTAAGCAGACTTATTTCCCCTGAGAGTGCGGGTCTCAAAATCCATGGAATGCTCAATTTAGTGACAATAAATTGAGAGGAAATATTTGTTCCAAAATGATAAATCTCATTCATTTTAGGAAGATACATCTCAATTGCAACTCATTTAAAGTTTCTCTTCCTCAACATTTTGGATTCAATTTATCCTCATTGATTTAAATTTAAGCTCGAATAAATTTAGTGTAAATATCCTATTGCCTTCATTTGTTATACCAATTTCTTCAAGTTTTCATACATATATTTTGTCTATGAGTGTGATCGATCTTGTGCACAAAAAACATATATCATTTTATGCTCTTTAATCCAACTACATCTAAGAAACTTTTTAATTTATGCATCATTAATTAATCTCCTCATCATGTGAACCACCCGCCCCCTTCTCCATAGATGTTTGATACAAGAACATAAGCTGCATCATTTTGACCATCCATTTCAAAAATATTATATTATTCCTCCCATATACCACAAAGCATCATCTTCGGCAGGATTTGCCATATCATGGCCTTGTTATAACTAGCAATTGCACATCATGTGCAAGTTACACTAGATGAAAATAAAAAAAACATTTATGCCCAAACAATGTCTTTGGAATTGCGTCGCGTAAAAGAGCCTGTCGAAATCGGCGTTGTCAACAAGGTTCTCTTCAAAGGAGACACCTTTGGTGTAATTAATCTATCTAAATTATAATATATTATTTCTTTTTAAATTTTTAGATTTGAATTGTATTGCTTATAATAATGAAAGAAATATAAAAAAATTATTTCTAAATTGTATCTTTTGTTTTATATAAATATTTTAGAAAAAGTCAAAATTGAATTATAGAATTTTAATATAAAACATTAAATATGTTATAGTCCAATGATATTTATGATGGTGTAAAAGGGGATGTCTCACCACTAAAGTATAAATCTTTTGGAATACCAAATAATAAGAGATGAGGTCGAGAACCATTTCCAAGGTAAATTTGGTGGAAAGGAACCCCTCAATTCTTAGAGCTAAGCCTAAGAATTATGTGTATCTAACGCACGACCTTTGAATTTAAGTAACCCCTCATTTTTGCCAACTAAACATAAGAATTTTGTGCACCTAAAATAGTACAAAAATCCCAAAATACAAAATGGAAAAGAAAATTAAATGTGAAATGATGAAATAGTATATACTAGTTTCTCGAATTTAATCAAAGTAGAAAGAAAATTTGGCATTGTAATGTGGCGAGCATTTGAAAGAAAATAACGTATATACATCAGTGCTTTTAGGATAAAGTAAAGCATGACTTTCAAGTAAGAGTGTTAGGTAATCTATTTAAAACAATATTATTGCAAATTAGTCTCTAATATTCTAATCTAATTAGTCAACATATATTTAGGCTTAGTATTTGTGGTTTATGTCATCGAGTTCTCATTTTGTATACATATAAGTAATTGTAGTGCCCCTCACATTGTTGTTGTGTTAACCCCACTACGAGCACTTCAAACCAATGCCTTGGTATGGCCAAGTCTACTTTTCATCTAGTGTTGACCTTGGGATTTCAAATCTTACTAAGAGACGTTTTGCGTTGTTATTCAAAGTGGTGGTAGGTCGATGACTCGTTGATCATTACCAATTAACCTCGTCCCTCTTCTTAGTGAGGTCAATATATATATATAGTGATTTAAATTATAATAATAATAAAAAAATACAAAATACAAAAATATAATAAGGGAGAGGCAGATTAGAAGAAAAAGGAGTTTAATTTTTTTAGGTTTTCCTTGCCCCTTTTTTCTTGTTGAGGAGGCCAAGGAAACTTTCATGCAAATGTGTTTGGCAGAGTTTGAAGCCAGATTCCACAACCTACCTAGTGTCCTCCTTGCTTTGCGCCAAGATGGAGGCCTTAGGCGGCGGTCCCATATGGGGAAACCATAAAACTTTTGAAACTAGAGGTGGTCCCATGAATTTTTTGATTTTGTGAACTACATAAAACCGAATCTTCACCCAAAAAGGTGGAGCAGTGGATGTATATGAGGGTCGAGTTTAAGCCCCTGCAATGGGTGGGGAGTTTTAATTTTTTTTCCTGTAATCCTTTTTTCAACCACCTATCAACCGAGTAGTGGTTCAAGAATATTTTTGTAAAAAACTGCTTATCTTCAATCTGCTTCCTTCAAATCATTCCTTGCACATTTTATCTCTCGCAAAAAAATTAGGAATGCATGGGATTGCAAGGAAGCTAATTTTTCCTTAAAATTTTGTGCAACGCCTATTAAAAATCTATTGCCTTGCCCCTAGATGGAACCACGACCTTAGAAACTATCAAGCAAACACAATTGGCAAGTGTAAAGCCATTTTCCTTTGCCTTGGCCAACATCCTCTACACTGTGTCAAATAGGATCTTAGAAAAGGGGAACAAAAGCCCATCAAAGCAGAATGGAGGGATTTTGTTAGGTGTTGTATTTGTAGCACTCAATAGATCTTTATTGAAAAATGGAGGTGCCTTAAAGAGATGCAACCTTGTGGAACATACTTGACCATGTAAGATTCATTTATTTTTAATTAGCATGTTGTTGTTGCGCAGGTCATGGGAGGAGAGTTGTAAATGTTTCATGGTGTGGGTGCCCCTTTAATTAGGGCAAAATAAATAAATAATAATAATATTTTTGTGTGTGAGTGACACTCTTGGCTCTGTTGGCTATACTAAGGAAACTCTAAACCTTGCCATCAACATGCCAATAAAAATCCTAAGGCGGCTATGTGGATTTGTAGGCTTTGGTCGACCTTCTTGGTACATAAAATATAGAATCACTATTTACAACAACTCTTCTTTTGAGCCGATATTGTTGTTGCCCAATTAGACTTGTGTGCAAATGTGGAGGCATGCTTAAGGCATGATAACTGTTTAACATTATGTTAGGAAGAAATGTGGTCTCATGCGGGTTTTTTTAGTGGCAAATATTCGTAATATGATGAATGTTCCATTTTTGAAAAATTTGAAAAGGTGAATTTTAAAGCGCGCGGGTCAATGACTGTTTTTCTAAAAATTACAGTTTAATTTTTTAGGGGTCAACTTCGCCTACTCTTGGAAATGTCCCCTATATAATCCTATATTATTCGCCAGGTAGAACACTACTAGCTCACTCATACCACCTAGGGGCATATGTATTATCAAGTACAGTAAATGCATAACAGAAGGGTGGAGGCTATAGACGTGCGACAAGGAGAGTTTGTTGACGTGCGACCTGGAGGGTGGAGGTTGGAGATGTGCGCGAGAGTTTGTTGATGTGTGACCTAAAGAGTTTGATGATGGCATGACAGAGAGGCGGAGGTCTGTAGACACGCGACAACGAGTTTGTTGATGTGCGACATAGAGAGTTTATTGACGCGCGATAGAGAGGCGGAGGCGCACATGTGCCATACAAGATTTGATGTCGTACGACAACAAACTTGTCATTACCGCACGACATCAAACCTCTTGTCACGTGTCGCAAGGTTGTTGTCATGCAACAACAAGTTTGTTGTCGCACGGCAACAAATCTCTTATCGCGCATTTGAAACCTTTCTATCACACCACTTGAAAATCAAATCTTCTTTCAGGTGAAAAATTTGCATACAAACCCCAAAAAATTCACCTTTTCAACGAAACCGGTTCCGAGGATATTCGCTAGGGATTTTCCACCTCTCGATTTCCAAGAGGTCTCTTAAAATGAACCCTGGTCTCATGAATTATAGTAAATGATGGATCAAACACAAGTATGGGGAATGTGTGACAAAATGACTATAGAGTTGGGGGTAAGTGCACCAAGGGGGTAAAAGTGGACAAAAACCCAAAAATAGAAAACGCGTACGCATTATGTTTTTCTAGGTTTGGGAATTACCAAGGCTATAATGCGTACACGTTATAATGTGTATGCATTATGTCTATTATAAATAAAAAATAAACCCAAGCCTTTATCATTTTAACTCCCTCAAATGTGAGTTTCGTGAGCTTAACCATGCCCTCGCGTTTTGTCATTCAGCTGGATCTCATGCTCAAATGATTGTCTCTGAATCACCGGGAAGATTTGAATCAATGATGGCACCACGAAGAAGAGGTAGGCACAATTATTTTCTCAAAATTGCATTGAAATTTGGTAATTATAGAGTAGAATTTGAATTGAATATATTTTTTTATTGTTACAGTTTGAGGTCAAGGGAATCAACCACAACCAAACCCTGTTATTCCTGTCATCCCTCCCAGCCCTCCCATAGTTGCTCAACATCCCCCAGGCAGTCAAGAAGATTTAGCAGCCCACATAGTTGAAAACAAAATTGAAATTGAGGATTTAATCAAAAGAATGAGGGATTCACAATCTACAAACCCCCATCGTGCCTCTCTTGCAAACACATTGGAGGCATTAGTGGCTCAAGTTGACGCGACAATGAGGAAAATTGATCATTGGACATCTTACGAAAGGGTTGTAGGGTTTATTATTCCAACAAATTGTCATATGTGGATGTAAAGAAAAATAAATTACAAAATACCTCATATGCGCCTTATTCACGGACCCCGCACTAATTTGATTGTTTCGTTGTATTGCAAATGGTTTCCCATTCATTAGTGCAATAATGATTTGATTAAAAATAATTTTTGGGACCGATGGTGGATGGTGTTTGATTATCCACCTTGCAATATCAATGAGGTGCCACTATACTTTCTGAATAAACTCTATTGTGAGTTTATCCTCAACGAGATCCCAAATTATTTTTATTTTTGAGATTTCTAGGGCCGAGGAAAAGGATCTACACAGGATCGACTAGGTGCACAACGTGCACCTATTCAACAGGGTAGAGTCCTCGCACAGAAGCCCCCTCACCCTGAGATTGTCCCTCCAACAGTGAAGGAGACAGTAGAGATTGATACACTCCACGTGCTTCAGGGCCGTATGTGACCCTTGTTCGACATATGAGGGAGATTTCTTATCCAATGCTCGCATGAGGTACATAGAGTATTCCCTCAGGGAGTACTAGCATGCGGCCACATTTTTGCTTGTCATTTGGTAGCATATGTTTGGGGCCCGAGGAGGATGATACTTTCATGCATACTAGTTTTGGTGGAGTTGCCACTGGGGTGCACATGATAATGCCACTATGTCCGATGCCTTTTAAGTGATACATTTGGATTACATTCATCGGCGCCACCTTCACGGGTATTTGTTATGTTTTAATATCGAGTACTTGATTTACTTATATATGTTAAATTTCTAAAATAATTGTATTCATACATGCATGCATTGATATTAAGTGTGGGGAGGGGCGTCTTCTTCCCACCCATAGGCGGAAAACACCATGTGTACACATACATTCATATAGGTAATTTAGAATGTTAATTGTGTAAAATTTTCACGTATGCAAAATATATATATATATATATATATATATATATATATATATATATATATATATATATATATATATTGAAGTCAAAATATGTATGTTCTTGTATGTTCATCTAACTCACGTGATACATGTTTGATAAAGATGTCTTGACTTCACTAGATACCTGTCATCTCTGCGACGAGTACAAAAATGTTTTGCCACCTGCGATTTCATCTACACAACAACTCACCGAGGTATTCAAACAACATGTATTTTCGTTAATTTTCTCGTGTAATTCATATGATGTGAAATTATATATATATATATATATATATATATATTGAAGTCAAAATATGTATGTTCTTGTATGTTCATCTAACTCACGTGATACATGTTTGATAAAGATGCTGACTTCACTAGATACCCCCTGTCATCTCGCGACGAGTACAAAAATGTTTTGCCACTGCGATTTCATCTACACAACAACTCACTGAGGTATTCAAACAACATGTATTTTCGTTAAATTTCTCGTGTAATTCATATTATGTTAAATTACATGTTAATAATGTCCTTCATTGTAGAATTATTAAATTATGTTAATAATGTCATTAATTGTGTATACATAGGAGTTACTGCGACAGGTAACAACCCTGTTCATTTGATTCACAGGCGTGGCAGGGTAAAAAAAAGTTCTATATTGATAAAATTAGTTAAAATATTGTCATTACACATACATGTACTTAGTTCTATTTTGGCTAATTCTGATGTTTGATTTTGTGATCTTATGTGTATGTAGAGAACTTCACCCCTTCCATTTAGACCTTAAGGCGCGAACTCCTTAATCTCATCATTTTGATACCCACGTTCGTGTTCCAAGAGCTCCAGTGACTCATCTGAGCGTGAGATACGATTCGGTGTGACCAAGAGCTTGTGGTAAGTGTGTGTATTTATGTAAATACTTTCATTAACATGGTCTTAAATACATGTTGAAAACATATATAAATTCAGTTTTGAAAAAGAAATTGTTTGCATTTATAGGTTCAGCTACAGGCGAGTCTTCAGCAGAAGAGGACTCGTAACATGGACATGGATGATCCAAATTCATCTCATAGATCTCCATCTTCGTCTAAGGGAGGGCCTTCTTCCAAGACCAAGAGAGGGATAGATTTTGATGAGAGAGGTATAGATTTTATATATATATATATATATATATATATATATATATATATATATATATATATATATATATGCCTATGTGCATGGCATTGTATGTACGCCTATATGGCATTTGAACTTGATAGTATATGACCTATTCGGGCATTTTTATATTTATTGTGCACGTTAATACTATTTGGAACTCGAAATTTTTGTATGAGACCTTACATTTCTGAAATTATTTTTGTATGAAACTAATATGATGTGCACTTGACTATATTTAAGACATTATGGATTATTTTTTCATTTATTGGTGATGTACATGTACTAGCGTTTTAATGTATAATATGCATCAAAGTTTGGAAATCAATATTTATATATAATGTATGTACATATAAAGAGTTACCTAATCTGAGTAATTATTCTTTCAATTTATCAATGTGTATTTACCTTACCTGCACTTCTTCTTGCTCATGGTCTCTTTGTATTGGTTCCTATCTTATCATGCACCTACTTGCATTCTTTAATGCTTCTTGGACTATCTTGATTGTTGGGCTTAAGAACACAATGTTTCCAACTTGCTCTTACTTACTTACACCAAACCCTGCTTTGAATTATCAATGAATGGAAGGTCACTAAGTCATAGGCCAAGCTGACTCCCATTCAGAACTAAACAAGAAAGATTTACTAGGTGATTGATAACCCCTATGTGTTCTTAGCCAATCCCCTGTTACTATGATTGTAATTTCCATGTCGCCTGAGGCCTTGGAATATTACCAACAACAAAGTTTGTAATGGTATTATGGTGGGATGAGGATTCACTCTAGAGGATCATATTCATATTCGGTGTATCACCATCGAAGAGGGTAGCTCCCCTATCAAATCATTTATCAGTATGACGTGGAAGATGAGAAAATAAAATGAAATTTGGAGAATTATATTTCATGGGTAATTAGTACTATCAACAAGACTAATATGGCTTCCCACTTCCCTGTCAATGTAATCATTGTACCTTGAAAAAGACTAGTGAGAGTGAGATTGAGAAAGAAAACAATATCTCTTGATACTGAACATACTATGCCAACATGTTTGGGTATCCTGTTAAATGATTTTGGAGGCTCTGTTTCGGTGCGGGGACGGTGTTGTTGCTTCCAGGCTACTTCGTTCGGACGTAGTCCCTTAAGAGCCAGAGACCAAAAAATGTTATAACTTCGAGGGGTAATATCTCGGTCTCCATGGCACCTAGAGATGTCTCATTTGATCCTACACCTCCATATAGGGACCCTCTAAAAAATCCTATCCCAATTTATTCCATCTCATTTTTGTGCTCTCGTTGTCCTATTGTTTGTAAACACGCAAAAAATGTAGTTTGATTCAATGTAAGGCTGCCAAACGCTATATTTTGCAAACATTATTCATGGGACTAAACCGTCTACACCAACACATTCATATGGCATGGTGAATGCTAGTGGAGGCCTCATTTTAGTTCCCTACACTCCCCGTGCTTAGGGCGTAGTCCCTTAAAAGCCCTAAGACCAAAAAACCTTATAACTTCAATGGGTGATTACTCAGACTCTATGGAACCTAGAGATGTCTTATTAGATCCTACACCTCCATGTAGGGACCCTCTACAAAATCCTTTTTTGGTTTATTCCATATCCTTTTGGTGCTCTCATTCTCTTATTGTTTGCAAATGCGTGAAATAGTGTAGTTTGAGTCAATGTAAGGCTGTCATACGCTATATTTTACAAACGGTAGCTCATGGGACTAAACCCTCTATCTCATCACATCGGTATGCCTTGGTGAATGCTAGTGGAGGCTTATTTTTGATTCCCTATGCTCCCTATGCTTAGGGCTCCCTTATGCAGGTGTAGTTTTTGAGAGCCCTGAGACCAAAAAATTGTATAACTTTGATGGGTGATTACTCAAACTCCGTGGCACCTAGAGATGTCTCGTCAGATCCTACACCTCCATGTAGGGACCCTCTACAAAATTATATCTTAGTTTATTCCATATCCTTTTGGTGCTTTCGTTATCCTATTGTTTGCAAATACGTGAAATAGTGTAGTTTGAGTAAGTGTAAGGGTGCCAGACGCTATATTTTGCAAACAGTAGCTTGTGGGACCAAACCATCTGCACCAACACATTTGGATGGCATGTTGAACACTAGTGGAGGCTTTTTTTTGGTTCCCTATACTCCTCGTGCTTCCGGGCTACCTCGTCCGGGCGTAGTCTCTTAAGATCATGAGACCAAAAAACCGTATAACTTCGATGGGTGATTACTCGGACTCTGTGGCACCTATATATGTCTCGTCGAGATCCTAAACCTCGTGTAGGGACCCTCTACAAAATATTATCTTGGTTTTTTCCATATCCTTTTGGTTCTCTCGTTGTCCTATTGTTTGCAAACACGTGAAATAGTGTAGTTTGAGTCAGTGTAAGGTTGTTAGACGCTATATTTTGCAAACAATAGCTTGTGGTACCAAACCATCTACAGAGACACATTTGGATGGATTGGTTAATGCTATGAGGTTTCACTTCAGTTCCCTATGCTCCTTGTTCTTTCGGGATACCTCATATGGTCGTAGTCTCTTAAGAGCACCGAGGCCAAAAATTGTATAACTTCGACGAGTGATTACCGAGACTCGTGGCACTGGAGATGTATCGTCAAATCCTACACCTCCACATAAGGACCCTCTACAAAATCCTATCTTGGTTCTATCCATCTATTTTTGGTGCTTCTCGTTGTTCTATTGTTTGACAACACACAAAATAGTGTAGTTTGAGTCACCGTAGGGTTGTCGGACGATATATTTTACAAACGGTAGCTCGTGAGACCAAAACATCTCGTGAAAACATGTCCTGGATGCCTTGGTGAATTCTAGTGGAGGCTTCATTTTGGTTCCCTATACTCCTCGTGCTTCCGGGCTACCTCGTCCGGGCATAGTCTCTTAAGAGCCCTAAGACCAAAAAATCGTATAACTTCGACAAGTGATTACTCGGACTCTGTGGTACCCAGAGATGTCTCTTTAGATCCTACACCTCCATGTAGGGACCCTCTATGAAAGACTATCTTGGTTTTTCCATCTCTTTTCGTTGTTCTCGCTGTCCTATTGTTTGCAAACACACGAAATAGTGTAGTTTGAGTTAGTGTAAGGCTGCAAGACGCTATATTTTGTAAACGGTAACTCATGGGACCAAACTGTATGTGCCAACACATTTGTATGGCCTAGTGAACGCTAGTGGGGAATTCATTTTAGTTCCATACACTCCCCATGCTTCCAAGCTACCTCGTCCAGGCGTAGTCCCTTAAGAGCCATGAGACCAAAAAAGCATAACTTCAACAGGTGATTACTCAGACTCCGTGACACTTAGAGATGTATCGTCAAATCCTACACCTCCATGTAGGTACCCTCTATGAAATACTATCTTGGTTTTTTCCATATCCTTTCAAAGTGTTCTCGATGTCCTATTGTTTGTAAAATTGTGAAATATTGTAGTTTAAGTAAGTGTAACATTGTCATATGCTATATTTTGTAAATGGTAATTCGTGGGATCAAACCGTCTACACCAACACATCTGGATGGCCTAGTTAATGCTAGTGGAGGATTTTTTTCAATTCCCTATGCTCCCGTGCTTCCAAGCTATCTCGTCAGGCGTAGTCCTTTAAGAGCCTTGAGACCAAAAACCCGTTTGACTTCGATGGGTGATTTCTCAGACTCCATGCCACCTAGAGATGTCCTATCAGATCCTACACCTCCACCTAGGGAACCTATACGAAAGCCTATTCTAGTTTATTCCATCTCATTTTGGTGCTCTCATGTTGTCATATTGTTTGCAAAAGCACGAAATAGTGTAATTTAAGTCACTTTGTAAGGTCATCGACGCTATATTTTGCAAATGGTAGCTCATAGGACCAAACCATCTATGCCAACACGTCTGGATGTCCTCTTGAATGCTAGTGGAGGCTTTGTTTGAGTTCCATATGCTCCCGTGCTTAGAAAGCTATCTCATCCAGGCGTAGCCCCTTAAGAGCCTTGAGACCATTAACTCCATGGCACCTAGAGATGTCCCATCAAATCCTACACCTCCACTTAGGGAACCTCTACAAAATCCTATTCCAATTTATTCCATCTCCTTTCGGTGCTCTCACTGCTCGAAGTGAAGGAATGCATTTTGTAAGTAATTCCAAAAAAATTGTTTTTCTTTTTTTGTTAATTCCCACTAAAACTAGCCTTGTTATTGCATCCTGATAAAAACAAGTTCCTAGGAGCTGAGGGAGCTTTTAAAATTTTCACACAAGCATGGGGAGTTCTCTCCGATAATACTAGAAAGGAAATCTATGATGCCATGAGAAAAAACCAATAAGGGAACAACCCCACCTTCCGCCAACCGAATTCCATAGGCACTGCCACAACCATTGGCATTTCCAACAATCTAAAAGGGAATAATTCTTCAAGTGTGGATTCCTTTCTTGAAACTTCCATATTTGATGACCACGACTAGAACCATAACCAGAAACAAGACCAGGAACATGACCTAGACCTGGAAATTTGAGAGGATTTCGAGGTTCAATTTTATTTTCCAAGATGCATTACTCCAATGTTTGAGAATGTTTCTCCAGATGCAACGACATTCTAATTCAGACACTCGATGACCTCTAAATATGTATGCATTTCAAGTTGTTTGGAAATCACATCACACCCTTCTCTAGCCTTGATGACTACCCCTATCTTTTTGAAGGCACTTTTGAAAGCATCCATGGGAAATCACATCACACCCTTCTCTAGCCTTGATGACTACCCCTATATTTTTGAAGGCGCTTTTGAAAGCATCCATGGGCGTAGTCCCTTAAGATCCCTGAGACCAAAAATTCTATAACTTCACCGAGTAATATATCGGACTCTATGGCACCTGGAGGGGTCTCATCAGATTCTACACCTCCACGTTGGTACCCTCTATGAAAGCCCGTCTCTATTTTCTCCATCTCCATTCGCTCCTCTCATTGTCCTATTGTATGAAAAAGCGTCGAATAGTCTAGTCTGAGTCAGTGTAAGGTTGTCCATTTCCAATCACATGAATAATATAGGTGGTTCATACAATATAGGTGGTGAAATGAGAATTTTAATAAGAGATTTTTACAATATAGGTGGTGAAATGAGAATTTTTTTTTGTTGTTCCTTTCTAATATTTAATATCTCTTAGCTTCACTTGGCTTCGAGAATAATAAATTCTCTCTCTGATGCAATGCCAACCACGTGAAGGTGGAAGATTTTTGGCACCACTAACCTACATAAACATGTTAGTAAGCAATTAAATAGAATTTTAAATCATACATAATCTAAACAAAATCATTAAAGTAAATATTCAAATTAAATTCATGAAGAATATACCTTTGAAAATTCAATCCAATGAACCGCATGAGGACCAACTCTACTCTTGATAGTAGTAAGAATTTATTCATGATCTGATTCACAAACCTTCCACATATTATTATTTAATGGCCTACCTCAATATTTGATCAATTTAATTGTTATCCAAATTTCCCCTTGGGGCATAATTAGACAACAGAGACTTGTTGTGCTCTAGGACTGAAAAAGGGTCTTCATGGAGCATTCCAGGATAATGTCAAGTAAGTTTCATGTTTATGGGGTGCTCATGGTGTTTCAAGTAGTTTCAGGTCATTTTGAAGCTATTATCCCCTTTTCGGGTTTGGAAGTTTTAAGTTTTCTCAGATCGAAAATTAGCCCCAACAGCCCACATTCATTCAACACAAGCAAAGAGTCATCAGAATTGTGAAATTGTGTTTGAGGGGTCTTTTTTGTTTACATTACTCCCGGAGTTTGAGATGAAATATTGGAGAATCCAAAGTTTAATGCAGAAGGTTGAAATTTGCATAAAATGGTGGAGGTTCAAACTCAGCTCGCCGAGTAGCTCGGTGAGATGCTCGATGAGTTGATTGTTAAGTTGAACATTTCATACCTAGCAACTCGATACTTGTTATTGAGACCGAGTCAATATGAAGGACCCAACATATCCAAGCTAACATTTACACAAAGGAAAGTGATGCCTATTGAGTTGTTACATGAGCATGCACATCGAGTTTGGTGTGGCTCATCGAAAGGATTAAGGAGATTCATGATCAGGAAATCCAAGCTCGCGGATTTATAGAGAGAACTTGGGTGGCTTAGCTATGTCACCATGAGAAATAGGTCATTAGAATGACATAGCTAGTAGTTCAGGTGCCTTTGTAAGATGGATCGAAGAGTGAACTTGGTATTCAAATACTGGAGCTTAGATGGGCTCGACACAATGAGCATGAAAATCATAGTACAAACATGTTGGTCGAACTAAGGCTAAGTCATGGTGAAGTGTTGAGGTTGTAGTGTGACATTAGAGGATGGATTGAGATGTTTTTAGAGCCATGAAATAGAGAAACTTGTATTCATGAGGTTGAATGCAACCTTTTCAGGTTTAGATATGGGAATTAGGAATTTGGGATATCAAGTCTACGAAGAGAACAGGCTTGGGAGAAATTGTCGAGGCATTGATAAGGCTCTTGATATATGGTAGGAAAAGATATTTTCGCATCACCTAAGGTACATAAGGAATAGATTAGAATCCTGAGCTTGACATTTTGAGCTAACCAAGGAGGATTGAGCAGGCTAAGCCATAGTTGCATCGTGGTGGAAACTCGTTGATATGTCGAGTTGAGCTTAATGGTTTCAACTCATGAAAGGCTATGCGTTCATGAGAAGATGGCATAAATTTTGAAGTCATGCACACAAAGCATTGGACCGTAGAATCCCTAAGGTTGGATTGGCCTCAACTCGTGTAGGGTGGACATTGACTTAGATTGTCAGTGATTAAGAGAGCTCATAAAATAACACTGGGGGTGGCTTTGGAGAAGGACCAATTCAATCAGGCTCAACTAGTCGAGGCATTGTAGAGATGATCCTTGAGCTCAGAGCATGGAGAAAGTGGAGATTATCTTATATATGAGCTCAAAGTATTACCCGATAGGTTGATTGATTAAGAGGTAGCTTGAGCTAGGCGGTGAAGAAATGATGGGCTTAATGATGGAAAATCAAAGCTGAGTCAAGTCTTGAATCGATAGATGTTCATTTCAGTCCGCTAGGAGTGTTAAACATGGCTCACTCAACACAGTTAGGTGAAGAGGGTGAGCTACCTCGGCATGTTGATCCTCTAACCACAGGTGGGATCGACATGTTTAAAGAAAAGCCATATTAGCCAAGAGTTAATAGAAAGATAGCTCACCATGGAAGTAGTTTGCATAGGATCATTTGGCTCATTCGTTGCGAGCTAAGCCAAGTTATGGAGCATGAGGAGGTTAGAGCTGGTGGAGAAGAGGGAATCAAGAGCCAAGTCACCAAAATGGTATGTGGGAAAAATGGTATTAAAAACCCAAGTACCCCACTTTGGACTTGCGTGTCCTAAAATCCATGTCAAGCTTGGGACGTGGAAAGACGATGTTCGGACTACCAAGCCAAAATAGCCATGGTGAGAAAATTGTCAAGGAAAATTGGGGTTAATCTCTGATTTGGCAAAGCGTGAGCTAACACGGTTGGTGGGTACACGTAGGATGATGGTTGAGTTATCTTCTCGAGCTTCTCGGTTTGTTTAATCCTGATAATGTGGAAATAGGGAGGTGGAGTGAGACCCGATCAATATGTTAATGTGGAAAACTAACCACTCACACGGGTGAGTCATTCGGTGAATGTGAGGGACCCTAATTACTCAAGAATAGCTTGGTCAACTATAAGATGGAAATAAGGCATGTGTTTCCATGGAAGTTCGTGACGAATTAAGTGTCGTCAAGTTGTTTGGATAACACATTTGGAGGGTGATGTTCAGATTTAATGGACATGTTATAAATTCAAGTCAATGAAAGGAGCCTAGGCTAAGTGTCAGATGGCTCACTTATGCAGTCGGCAATCGACAAGACTAATATGAAGAAACCAATGCGAAGGGTTAGAGAAGCCCGAATAGAAGCTTGGTTAATGTACAATGATTAGCGATCCAGTTGTCAAGGTTGGTGGAATGGTCAATATGGATACATGGTGGCCTCACCCGAAAAATGCAATATGATAAATGCACTCAGTGACATGGCTAAAATGCAACGTTCCAAGATGATTTAGAGGATTATGCGGTCATGAGAATGTGTCAAATAACCCACCGAGTCATTTTTACCGAGCCAAGGCCAAGATGAACATGAGTGCATTGAGTTCTAGGATGGTGAGCTTGCATGGGCCACCAAGTTGGAGCGAAGGACTCGACATTAAGTTCAAGGACGCTGAAGTGATCATTGGTGAGGATTTTCTTAGAGGAGCTCGATAGTGAACCCATAAGTTAAACCATGCACGTAACTTGAGTCGGTTGGGACATGGCATGGAGCTCATGGAAAATGTGAGACAAAGATGAGTTCGGTGTCATAAAATGAGGTATACAGAGAGTGAATTTCTCGGTGATTTTGCAAAACTCACCAATCGAGGAAAGGATCTCGACCCGAGTGAGTTAAGGCCAATGTAAAGTGAGCTCATGTAAGGAGTTAGAGCTGAGCGGATCAATCGATGGAAGAGATTGGTGGAGACAGAGTTGGTGGTGAGCTTGATCTTTGTGATGGTCCGGTCGTGGTGAAGGATAGGGAGCCCGTGTGCAAATTGGTGAGTTGGCTTGGCGATCCAACCATGGAGTTGGGCTATTTTTGACTTATTCACATGGACCCCCTTTTAATGCAAACCGGTTTTTTTGGGGTCCCACTCTTACTTTTAAAATTAATATTTTTAATATTAATTTTATTAAATTAATATTTTTATTTAAATATTTTAATAATGATATTTATTATTATTATTAAAATATTCCTTTAATTAAATAGGGAGATTAAGTCAAATTGGTCATTAATGGCACATGGAAGCTTCTCAAGTGGTTCAACCAACTTTGTAGTAAATGAACCATCATGTACCTTCAATTTAGGAAGAAATTTATTACTTCTCCTCTCTTCTCTCACATCTTCTTCTATAAATGTAAGTTGGATGTTCATTCCAAGGGGGATAGAATAGAGATTGCTATGTATTGGTCAGACATTTGACATATCTTTCAAAGAGTCCTCCTTCTTCTACAAGTTGTTCTTGTATGTTGAGGGAACTTTCAAGCCTTCTTTAAAGATTGTAATGGAAACCTTTGCCTCTTCCAAATGTAATGAAACATTGTGCATGTTATTGAAGTAATAAAGTGTGTGTTTTGTGACTAATCTTAGTCCTTCTATCATTTTATATTTCTTTGTGCCTTTCTCATACATACAAGTGTATTGTGCAAGTTTAGAGTTTACATTGTAGGTTCTTGAAGTTTTGTGCTTATCAAGTGGTGGAGTTATTGCATGTGCTTGAGTTGTGGTGTCCATTCACCCTTCTCAGTTTCATTCTTCTTCACCGAAGATCAGAATATTGTTTGTGAAAACCAAGGTTGGCAAAGGGTACACTTGCTTCTTAGTCTGTGGTAGTTACTTACCCTTTCCAGGTTGCAATAGGTGAGTTGTCTGTGGTGCATAACATCCTCTTCAAACCATCCCTTTCTTAGTTTATCCACACCCTTTATTTGGTGCATCACCATCCCTAGAATAGTTTCATTTCTTGTATAATCTCTTTCCCTAAACCCCATGAATGATAACATAGGTTTAGATAATCATTTTATTACACTAGGAGTAGTATAGCACTTAGTTTAGGAAGAGGAAGCCGAACTTCTCCGGAGGTTCACCGAGCCCAAGTCCCACAAATGCTTGAGAGGTGATCCCATGCTACCCAAGCACACTGAATGTCCTATTCACATTCGGCCATTTAGAGGGTGTAGTGATTTGGTGATAACATTAATATTTGTTGCAGTAAGAACCAAATGTGAATAGTGAAGTATATTTCGATGTACTTCATAGTCTTTAAATAACCAAGTGTTTGATTTTTTTATAGGATATATTTAAAGCCAAGTTCAATGACTATCACTGACCCAATGGGATACTCAAGGTCTTCACCATCAATGACTGTGAAAGTAAAAAAAATTCCCCTCTACACAATGAGACAAGAAGTAGTTTGTTCCCTCTTCGTTAAATTCTATCGCAATAACTGTAAAAATGTGCCCTACATCACAAAGTAAAACTCAAGTCAAATTTAAAATACATTAAGAGTTGACCATTTAATAATTTATAAATCTAAAACATGGCATGCACATATATGTACCTTGTTGCACTAAATCAGAGACTTGGTCAAAGTTAGGTGAGGTTGTCATTTGATCTGAAGACATTGCAAGTTGTAATGCTTGTAGAATTTGATGTGTGTTAAGTGGAATTAGAAGTCTACAAGTCCATTCATCCACCCACTCATGTGACTCACATTCATTCCACGCAAAATCAATGCATGATATACAAAAACATGCCATGCACTAGTATAAATAGTCCAAGCATTTGCATCTAAACTATGGAATGAGTGCATATCACTTGATCCTGCAACTATCATACAATATTCAAAGGTTACCAAATATTATTCCTCTATCAACTAGAAATATCTAAGAACTGTTGATCTCTCTTGAAATTCATGGCCCATGTTCTTGACACACCAATCAACAATGTTTTTTTCATCTCTAAATTTAGCACCATCCTTGAACTTTAACTCTTTTCTTGCAAGTTCTCTTTTCACACATGCTCTGCACCATCATGCTCTCCTTTTCCATGCCTGCCTCGGTAAAACTACATATATGTTGTACATTTTTTCTTTGTGCATCCTTCTTAGCCAATAAAACATCCATGCATTCGTGAATTGTGATGTGCGGTTGTATGACTAAATGTAATGTTGATTAAAACTAATGTTCCTCTCATTCAAGTTCACATAAAACACTTTGGAAAAAACCTTGTACATATTATGTAGAATGTGTCCGATCATCACCGATGTAGAAATGATGCTCTCTAAATATTTTTGATCTTGATCGGTGATTTCTTCGAGAGTGCATGAATGCTATATGTATGAAAATAACAACTTGCACCTGAGTTATAATATTGAGACTGAACCTCCATTTGTGGCTACAATGTGTAATTCTCTACGAAGTCAAGTAATAAAAAATAGTACCAAGTGGGAATGTCCTTCTTAACTTAAATTTTTCATCCAACCATCGAGCTCTATGTATGTGCCTTGCATACTCATAAACAATTTCCTCTTTGAATTTGACCATATATTACGATACGAGGTAATTTTTTTGTAACAAGCTCACACCTCTTAGATTATTTTCCATCTTTTAATTGATATCTTGCTGATTTATATTTTCGAAACCAACCAATTCTTTTGCTATTGAATATGTACTCTCCTCATGGATACACATTTTCAGATTTAGCAAGCCACCACATATGTTGCACGTTCCATCCAAACATGCTTTTTTATAAAAAATTGTCTAGTTGATTTGTTGGACCCTAAAATATTGGCTAAGTACCAAGAGGTGCATGCACAAGATCGGTAGATAGAAGGGCACTTAGGGAAAATTGCGCATGGAAAAGGGGTTTAAGAAGGGTTTAAGTGAAACTAAGGCACGCGTGGGAGGTAGAACAAGGGTTTAAAGGACTTAGCCATATCCGACATCATGGAGTCACTTGAGGAAAAATGTGAGGACTCGACTAGGCGTGATGAGTGGATAAGGTGCTAGCTTGGAACCTTGGAGGTCAAGAAAAGGATATTCCACACAGGGAATATTCCCAGAGGCATCATTATAATTAGTGGAAGGTTTGCAAAGAGGATAAGAATTCACCAATGAAGGACCACATCAACACTTGGCAAATGATCTTCTCGTAAGAAGAAGTCATGGTGGTGGTCAATGATATTATTTAAAGAGGTTCTTAGGACACACAGATACATAGGGAGGCACAAAGAGAATACGAGAGAGAATGCATAGAGAATGCAAAGAAAGAGAAGGAGAGTAACGAAGTCTTTGCATAAATGCTAAGGATTTAGAGTTCATGAAGCTAGGGTTTAGAGTACTTAATACTAGAGGGTTGTAAGGTATATCATAAAACATATGTATGGGTACTAGGATCTATAACAAGGGAAATAAATGGGGAAAATTATAGTTATGATCTTTGATTAGATAGGCTTACAGGAGTTGAGTCTCTGTCATTGAGTGTATATGGTCCGAGACGACCCTTATTGAACGTAGTATGACTACCAGAGACTCGTTAAATCAACATACATGGATCTATTCTGCATAAAATGCTTACGATTGTAAAACCTCATGTTATATGGCTTATCATGACTCAAATATGGTTTCTTGTACTTCTTACAATGTTATTTATCTTTTGTGATGCATTAATGTGTAGATATGTTAGTTATATCTTCTACCTTTCAAAGTAGATGAATGTACTTCTATTTCTGCAAATAATCCTCCATTAATGGTAGAAATCTCTTGTAAAGCTCACATAAAGGAGGGGCTCGGTGCCCACGTGTGCCTCGGGTGAGCACTTGGTGTATGCTTTGGATGATAGGCCAATGCGCTTGGGGTTGGAAAGAAGTATTGAGGGTAAAATAATGACTACATCTTGGTTCCATTATCGGGACCTATTTTGAAGATATTATGAGAGAAATGTGTGATGATGGAATGTTTGACCTTAGATAGTATTGAAGTGTGGCTCAAAAGCATGAAGGATGAGTTTTCTCATAGGTTTAGTACTGGATTTGAGTTTGATGCACGAAAATGGGTGGAGGAGAACATATATCATGAACTCTATGAGACATTCTTCTGTTGTTTCCCAATAGAGTTATATGAATGGTTATCAACATATACATCAAGGATGAGTTGGTACTATAGACCTCATGTTTTGACCGGGAGGAATATCAATGATTGATGTGATGTCGATCGACATGGACCCATCTTTGTTGATCACTAGTGGAGTAGAGTGCTGACTAGTTATACCTTGGAATACACTATTTCTACGTATTCTTGCTTGGATTTTATTGAGTTTAAGTTCTTGAGGGAGCCTAGAGGATTGTTCTTACATGTTATTCCACTAGCTATCAAGATAATAGTCATTACTTTGAGTTTGGAAGCCTTTCCAGGTGGCTAAAATCCTTCTAGGTGTGACACACGAAGCTAGCGTGGTAGAAGGATGGTGGACCTTGTAGTAGAAATGGAGAGAGAGGAGAGGAGGCTCGAGTATAATGAATCTCGAGAGAGGGATTTGACAAGACAACACAAAGTCAGGGAGTGATGGATTTATGGAGGCAAACGTTGTGGGAAATATTTGAGGTTCATGCGCAGAGGGACGTGGAACTGAGTAGTCTATGATACCCCATCTTGGCAAGTGCGAAGAGAAGCCCCCTCAACCACGGAGAGAGCTCATTTTATGAAGAAATGAGAAGAGCAATTGACACGCATCTGAATCCACCTAGTGACTAACCCTTGGTGCTTAGTTTTCCAAATCTAGAGATAAGTATTATTAACCTAGTTGGTATTGGTGGAAGTAACCGATCAGCACCTAGGAGGTATAATTTTTCATTTGGTACATCCATGGTTGCACAATCATTTCCTGTGTTTAGAGGTATATTATCTAGTACAATGTTTAGACAAAGTATAGGTACACAAAGATTGGGCATCACATTTGGAAGTGGTGCGGGACACACATCTGGTAGAGGTTTAATATCACACACTGTTGGTGCACACTTGGTGTGACAATGGGGACATAAGGCACGAACATATCAGGACCTTTACCAACTATGGGAGGTGGATTTGGTGGGACATGTGGAGTAGGAACTAGTGGAATTGGTGGACCTAGTAGATTTGATGGGTCAAGAGGAATAGGCGTTGGTGGATCTAGTGGATTTGGTGGTAGAGGCAACACCGGGGGGAATCTAGGTTCTGGATCAGGTGGACAAGGGCCTCAACCACCTCAACAAGTTTTCTTTGAAATGTATTTTCATATGCCAGATTACAAAGGTGTTGAGGATGCTGCAGAGCATGTACACAAATGTGAGTTCTATGGCATGTGAAGGGGATCACTACCCCATAATAGAAGGTAAGTCAGTTTGCAATGACATTGTAAGGGCGCTTGCCTAGTTGGTACTAGAAGTATGACCCTCACTAGACAGTAGTAGATTATACCAGGTTGTGTAATGCCTTCTTAGATGAATTCCATATTCCGAGCTTGAAATGGAAGAGCATTAACACACTTTGAAGGAAATCCAACAAGGTATCTTAGAGAGTGTACGAGAGTATGATGTGTGCTTTAAGACCCTTGTCAAAAACATCTTATGATATTCATACTTCTCAACATGCTCAATGGTTTGTTGGAGGATTAGTAATCCCCTTCAGGAGAACATTATCACATAAGACTTTCAAAGACCCGCGTGAGGCCTTGGAGGCTACCCAACATGCTTAGGCTATGGGAAGCATGGATACCAATGTTAGTCATTTTCTTAAAGCTTAGATTGGTACCATGGAAAAGTAACTGGAGAAGCTATTTGCAAAATCGGCCCATGAGACTCGCAATGGCCTATGGTGCACAAATTGTGAGGTAGAGAGGCATAGGAAAGATAGTTGTCCTCGGAGATCGGTATATGTGCCGAGTGTTATCCATTTTTCCCGCCGGAAAAAATGGACAATAGGATAATACCTAGAGACCGAAAATTCTTTTGTAAAGATTCTATGGTTATCGGGATAATTTCAATCTTTAAGAGGTGTTTATGATCATCTTGGACTATTCTTATCTTTCCCTAGTCCTGGAAGCTCAAGTTTTGCTTAGAACAAATAAATTGCCTGTGGAGGGCCCACACTTACCCAACTCGAGCAAAACATGGTTAAAAGTGACATACAAATTTTTAGGTGTCTTATCACACTTCCATGGTCCACTTTTTCATGAAAGGTTCAAAAGTTTAAGAAGGGTCAATGCAAGACTTAAAAATTCAACACAAGCCACAGATGAAATTTGAGCTAAAAGCAACTCACCGAGATTCTTAGTGAGTGGTAGGCATGTGTTAGTGTGAGTTACATAGAGCGAGCTCTCACCAAGCTCATTTCGGTTGTTAAATCTACATATGGGAACCATGCAGAGTGGAGCTCGGTGAGTTCCTCAAGTTGGTGAATGTAAAAATTTACAAAGGAGATCGATCAACATTGGCTTGACTCGGAGCAAATCGGATGGATGCATAGTTTCTCGGGTGGAGCTCATTTTGGTTTATAGAGAATGGAACCGAGTCAAGATATTGGCTAATCATGGGAAAGATGCTTGGTAAAGCCAAGTCTATATTCTTAGCTTGGTATGAAGCTATTCGTAAGGAACAACTCAAGCTTAGTCGAGTTCATGTAGTATTTCAAAAATTCATGGTGATTTGGTGAGATCCAGGGCCATTGCGAAATGGACAATCTCTAATAGAGAGACTGTGTGAACATTTGGCAAGTCAAGGTAACTCAAAGTAGGCACAATGAGCTCGTGAGTGTTTTGAAGCCTAGGTTAAGGATGGCATCAATTTGAATGGCTCAGTCATAGAAGATGTGACTCGGTTTGTGATAGAAGAATAGCTCATAAGGAGCTCAAGCACGGTTCGGTGAAGGATTCACAGGAGGATCATTCTAAGGAATAACGTGAGGATGGCCCGAGTTGAAGGTTTTGCGGGGTGAACAACAATGACTCGGGTGAGTCATTAAAGGGCTATCTCAGAAGTGTTTTGGTTTAAGTTGTTCTCAAATCTATGACCAATTCGACTTAGTAACATGATGAATTAGACCTATGATTGATGGGTGATCTTGAATGCTAATGTAGATGGCTCGGTCTTGGTAAGATTTGAGCTCAAGGTGAGGTCGCGAAAGATTGATCTCAACGTTACTACAATGGAGGATAGTCACATGGTACATTGGGAGCTCGATAAGATGTTTAGGAGAAAGAAAAGTGGCAATCAAGAGCATAAAATGTTTGACAAAGAGCTCACTGTAGCAAGTGTAGGATGAAAGAGGCATGGAAAAATCACTTGGCTCGAGAAAATTAGGGATAACTCGAGATACATTGTTGAGCCATGACAGAGACGGACGATCAAGGAAATATACAAAGAGGAACTGAGCTCATGGTGATTAAGAAAATTGAGTCCCTAATAGCTTGAATTTGGAGCAAGGCTAGTTGACATGTGGGCAAGAGATCAAAAAATAGTATGGGATGTGTGCATTGTGAGAATGGAAAATTAGCCACAAGGAGAGCTCAACATCATTTACGGAGGATGGCTATCCGGAAGTAGCGTGTAACGAACCATTACACCAAAACCTCAAGGTGTTAGTAAATTCTGCACATGAGGATCATAACATCCCACCACATTTCCGTAGCCCGGACCCCGGGATAGATTTGCGCCCATATAGTGAGACCCCTCCCCCGCCCTATATGATCCCCGAGCAAACAACGCAATGCTAGCGTAGCTACCGTGCTAGGACTTGAACTTGGGTGGTCGCTTTAATACCACTTGTAATGAAATTACTAGTATAATTCAGATTATGAGCAGTAATATAACACCAAATAACACAATATTTTAGAATAATGATCTCAATATGCAATTGTAATAGCTTCGCCACTTCGAGGGGGCAACCTCCAAACCATATAATAAGACTCAAATGCTCAAATGATAATGAACTACTACCTACAATCCTCTATATATACTATTCATATGTTATGGCCATCACCCAGGCTGACCTATTAAGCATGAGAAAGTATAAATGATATGGTAAGCCACAAGTCGGCTACTCATATCCTAATACAAGCAATAGGTTAAGGGCGTAACATGCCCTTCCCCTTCAAACCAATGTTGTCCTCAACGTTGAATAATCTTGGATGTTGCTATGCAGAAAACCTTCATCCTCCCAGGTGGCATCTTCTATGCTCAGATTCTTCCACTTGATCAGATATTCCTTAATGTCTCTGGTTCTCAGCCTCTTAGTACATGTTTGTAGAATCTTCTCTGGCTCCAAAATGATTCTTCCTTCCTCGTCAAGTTCTAGTAACTCTGTCTAGGCTTCAAATTTCTATCCAATAACCTTCTTCAGGCATGAAACATGGAATACTGGGTGTATGTGTGAAGATGGAGGCAACTCTAGTTTATAAGCAACACTGCCAATTTTCTGTAGAACCTGATAAGGGCCATAGTATTTAGGAGCAAGTTTGTTGTCCTTTTTTTGTTACTTTAGAGACATCTGTTTGTAAGGCTGGAGATGTACAAAAACCCAATCACCAATTTCAAAATGTCTTTCACTACGATGTTGATCTACTTGTTGTTTCATCTTGTTTTGTGCTAATGCTAAATTCTCCTTCAAACTAGCCAAAACCTGTTGTTGATGTTGAATGTGTTCCTCAACATCTCTGACCTTAGTTTACACCCTCAAGGAGGAAGTGATATAAGGTGGATGGTAACCATATAATGCTAAAAATGGGGTCATTTGAGAAGAGGTATGAAAATATGTGTTATACCACCATTCTGCAAGTGGTAGCCATTTAATCCATCTTTCCTGCTTATCTGATACAAAACAACGTAGATACCCCTCTAAGCATTTGTTGACCACTTCCGTTTTCCCATTAGTTTGAGGATGATAAGATGAACTATGAGCTAGATGAGTACCCAAACATGAAAAAATTTGTCTAAAAATTACTTGTGAAAATAGGATCACAATCACTTACAATTAACTTTGGGGTTCCATGTAGCCTTTGAATTGTTTCCAAAAAAATAGCTACGACTGTACTAGCTGCAAATGGATGTGATAGGGCACAGAAATGGGCATATTTTGTGAGCCTATCCACAATCACGAAAATAATATTCTTACCCTCTGAACAAGGCAATCCGGTGATGAAATCCATGGAGACCTCCTCCCATCTCTCGGCTAGGAATTGGTAAGGGTTGCAATGCACACAGTGTCTTAATTGTTTCCCCTTTGTTTTGTTGCCACACTAAACACTCGATACAAAATTTTGTACATCCCCCTTGAGTCCTTCCCAAATTTTTTTAATTCTATGATATGTCTTCAAAAACCCAGAGTTTCCTCCAATAGGTGAGGCATGTAGCTTTGCAAGAATCTTATGCTTCAACTCAGAATATTTACTCAAGTATAACTTGTCCTTGTACCATAGGGCATTACCTTTCCACTCAATTTTTTTAGATGTCATAGATCCTTGCTTGTTATTTTGTATTAGAGATTGTGTATCCTTGTCTTGATCCCATTCCAATATTGCTTCATCCACCCAATCAGCCAATCAACATGGACATTCCACATAGTAAGGCATCTCAGTAGATGTATCCCTTCTAGATAATGCATCAACTACTACATTTTCTTTACCCTTTTTGTATATGATTTCAAAATCATAACCAACATTTTGTTACCCAATTTTGTTGTTCCTTAGATGATAACCTTTGCTCCAAAAAGTATTTGAGACTATCATGATCAGTTTTACCTTGAAGTGTCTACCCATGAGATAGGGCCTCCTGCTTGACCGCATGAAGAATAGCCATCATTTCTTCTCATAGACTGGTTTGAGCAGATATTTTACTTTGAATTGGTGACTATCAAATGCAATTGGTCTTCCTTATTGCATTAGAACTACTCCCAATACTGATCTTGAAGCATCACATTCAACAATGAAGGTTTTTGAGAAGTTGGGAGTAGCAAAGCGGGTCTTTGCACAAGGCTTCCTTGATTGCTCAAAGGATTTAGTGGCTAAGTCTGTCCAATGGAAGGCATCCTTCTTTAGTAATGCAGTGAGTGGGGTTTCTATTCTACCATATCCCCGCACAAATCTTCTATAGTACCATGTTAGTCCTAGGAACCCATGAAGATTTTTGAGAGTTTTGGGTCTTGGCCATTCCACCATAGCTTTGATCTTCTCGAGATCTGATACAATGTGACCCAAGTACTCTACCTCTTGTACACCAAAATAACTTTTAGATGGATTTGCATAGAGAGTATGTTTCTCCAAAATTCCAACACTATATTTACATGTTGTAAGTGTTCTTCCCATGTCTTCTTCAGAATCAATATGTCATCAAAGAAAACTAATACAAATTTTCTTTAAAATGGCTTGAAAATAGTGTTCATCAACCTTTGAAAGGTTGAAGGTGCATTTATAAGACAAAAAGGCATTACCAAAAACTCATAATGGCCCTCATGAGTCCTGAAAGCCATTTTATGAACATCTTCCTCTTTTATTCTAATTTGATGGTACCCTAAACGAAGATCTAATTTTGTGAAATAAATAGTACCATGCAATTCATCAAGTAAATCATCAATTACTGGAATAGGAAATTTATCTTTGATGGTATACTTGTTGAGTTCTCAGTAATCTGGACACATCCTCCATGTTTCATCCTTCTTACATACCATGACCACTGGGGAAGAATAGGCACTCTGACTAGGCCTGATGATACCTGCCTTCAACATTTCCTGAACCATTTTCTCGATCTCACTTTTATGGGAATATGGGTATCTGTATGGTCTGATGTTAGGTGTTTGGCTCCCTAGAATCAATTGAATGACATGATCATGATCCCTAACTGGTGGTAGTCCCTTTGGAATTGCATCAAAAATAGATGAGTGAGCATCAACAATCTTCTGAAGATCGGGTGGCATTGAAGACTCTGTATTTTGTACTTCTATGGAAAATAAATTTTCTATAAATCCATCTACTCCTTTTCTGAGAACCTTCTACATCTAATGAGAGCTAATAATCTGTGGAGACTTAGATACCATCCCATTTAATTATATTGTCCTTCCATCTGAATGAAATTGCATGAACAATTCTTGGAAATTCATCTCTATAGTACCTAAGGTTGTGAGCCATTGGACACCCAAAACAATATCTGCCCCTCCCATAGAAATAACAAACATAGGTGAGTCTAACATGTAGTCTCCCATGGAAATCTTGATATTATGGCATTTTCTGTGCACTTGACCATCCCTCTCCGCAATCATAACTTGCATTTCGGAGTCTGGGTAAATAAAACAATTGAGGTGGGAAGCTAACTTACTATTTATGAAGTTATGAGTACTCCCCGAGTCAATCAACACTGTCACCTTCTATTTTTTGAGATAACCAATAACCTTGAGTGTTTGAGGAGTACTAATACCTGACAATGCATGGCAAGAAATTGTAGGTTGGTGATCCTCTACTCCCTCTTCTACTAGTTCCTCAACCTCTCTTATAATTTCAGCATCCTCATCATCCTCATTACCTCTATCAATATAGAACAAATTCTTCTCAACACATTTGTGTCCCGGTCCATATTTGTTACAACAGTTAAAGCATAATCCTTTTTCTCTCTTTTCTTCCATTTGTTGAGGAGTCAGTCTAATTAGCCTAGAAAATGAAGGGGAAGAGATACTACGGTCTTTGGTGTTAATGAAAGGTGGCCTCCTACTACAAAGAACTTTTTCCTCTGCTCGACGTGCCATGATAATAGAATTAGAAAGCTTGAGTGGATTAAACATACGTACCTCATGCTCGATGTGGTTCTTAAGACCCCAAGAAATAGGTCATTCAGATTCTCTTCTGGTATATTCTCCACCCTTAAGGATAGGTTCTAGAATTGATGCACATAATCTTTGACTGATCCTATTTGTTGTAACTTTGCTAATTGACTAAAGTAGTTCTCTAAAACACTGGAACTATAGTGCAATTGCAACTCCTCGGTAAAAACTATCCAAGTGACACCGAGACCATTCTTCTGGCTTTGAGCACATAACCATTGATACCAAATGAATTGGTCTGGTTCAAGATACAGGGATGCCAAAGTCACCTTTTGTACTGATGGTGTTTGATGTAGCTCAAAGAATTTCTCCATTTGATTTATCTAACTTAGGGATCTTTACCATCAAATTTGTGCATATCCACTTTCGGCATCATGTTCGTGGTTGCGAATAAGTTGGATTCTGATTGGGCTGGAAAAGTGATCCAACATGGTTATTTTGTCCATGATTTTGAACTGAAGATCCTCCTTGGTTGATATGGGATGGATTTGGGCCATATTGTTTACCCTTTACATGTTGCATGATATCATCCAACCGATGATTGATTTGGGCTATGTCTCCTTTAGAGGCCATCTCAGATTGTACATTTCATAGCTCATACTCAAGTTGGCTCACCTTATGATCAACTAAAGTAAACCCTAGTGCTGAGGAATCTATATTTACCCCTTCTAAATCCATCTCTTCAATCACTATCTCATCTTTATTTGGGGTTTTACCTAGAGTAACCAGATTCTTTTTTGCTCTTGTGGAAGGCCCTACCATGATATCAAACCTTAGGGTTTAGGGTTTTGATACAAATTGGCTGAACAGGAAAAAACATAGAGAAGATACTAATACTATTTTTTCAGAGATTTCCGAAAATGTAAATAACTTGAAAAATTCCACAATTTGCACCCTAGGGAGCGATTTTATGAAAAACCCTAAATTTTTAATAAATTGTGAAAAATAAATTTAAAAAGTATGAAATTTTTAGAGAACCTTACTTGAAATGTTTCACAACTTTGGTAAAAATATCTCCTTCCAATTCACTCTGGTTAAAAATATATTGTGGAAACAAAAAATTAGGGTTTTTGCCCTAATTTTGGCCCGATCGCACTCTCCGATACCACTTAGAACGAACCGTTACACCAAAACCTCGAGGTGTTAGTGAAATCTTCACATGAGGATCATAACATTAGCCACAAGGAGATCTCAACATCGTTTTACAGAGGATGGCGATCCGTAAGTAGTGGTGAGCTAGTATGGCTTGACGGAACAAATGGGAGGAGCTCGGAGGAGTTGAAAGGAGCTCACCCGGGAAAGAGCCATGAAGGAAACTCACGAGCCAAAACTTGAAGAATCTTCAAGTTTTGGCTCATGATTTTCCTTCTATGGCTCTTTCCTGGGGTGAGCTCTTCCCGATAATTCTTCATAGTAAAACGGGCCACAAGGCCGTGGTTGATTGGTTGAGATTTCTTTCAAACTCCTCATATTAACTTGGCATTGGCTCAGGTTGAGCTGAGTCATAAGTATTCATGTAATGAGCTCGAGCATTGAAATGCTTGGGGTGAAGTGTCGATCTCACAAGTCATGTTGTTGAGGCTTTAGAGGAGAATGAGCCGAGGCACAGGTATATGGCGAGCGGAGTCGCTATTATATAGGATCAAGCTCTGAGTTCATTTTGACGTAAAAGCATTGGGGTTCGATGAGGCTCAAACATAGCCTTGGGATGGCTCATTGAAGAGCTCGGGCCATGCATAAAGACTGTAGATGGATGAAATCTTGGCACACAGGCCAGACATGTAGGAGGATTGAGGACGTAGAGAAGGAGCTTGTAAAGGCTCGTTTTAACATTGAAATGGCTCAGCTTAACAAGCTAGGCAAGGGGTAGAACAAAATTTGGTAAGTCATTTCAAGAGGTGAATGGGAGATGGCTCGAGAATAGTCTGATTTTGAGCTCATTCTATGCTATAGTGGGAGGAGCTAGAAGGATACTGAGCCAGGTAGATTACATAGGTCATTGAGTTTGTGTCAGGGATCAACTTGGCGTTGGAGGATTTATTTCTCTAAATGAAGTAATTACCGAAATATTGGATGGAATCCAAGTTATAGTGAATGTGGGGATACATTTTTGGAGCTTGATGTTGTTAAGGTTGAAATGGCAAGATGGGGTGGGGTCTTCACACTAGCTCATTTCAGAACTACCTACTCGTTCGGGATTTCAGAGATTTTTAATTTGGAATTCACTTGCCATTTTCACAAAAATAAGATTGAAGAGTCCAAAGCCGAAATCCCAAAACTCGAAATTCGTAGTTTTGGATTTTAGGGATTCAAAGGGTATGTGGCGCATCGAGGATTGTGAGATGGTTTTTCATGATGAAAGGTGTTCGGATTCGAATCAAGTGGTTGGCACCGAGTTAGCCATGTCAAGTTCAAAGTTCAGAAAGTCATCATGGCTTGGCACATGGATCATTGGGTGTGGAGAGTTTCCAATTAATGTGGATAATTGAGGAGAGTTGAGATAGTCGAGCCATTAGGAATTCAACGTGGATTCCCGAGACTTTCATCCTAAAAATTCGAGAGGATGGTTATCGTGTAATATTAATAGCTCACCGAAAGTGGAGGCCCAATAGGCATAACTTGTGGAAAGTAAATGGATCGATCACTAAGTCAGGTTGACATGTGGAATTAGTGTGGTCCATGTAAGTTTCAAATCAACCGTCGAGCTAACAAAGGGGGATCCAACCAAGAAGTTGGTTAACATGATGAGGAGCCAAGAACATAGATATTAATCAAACACCATGATCAATAAGATGAAAAGAATTCGTCAAAATAACTTTACATAAAATGTTATCCAAAATTCACCCCTTAGAAAATTCGGTCAACACAACCCCGCACGTAGAGAAAATATGAAGGGAAAATGTTTTGGACCTACGAGCTTGCATTCCGAGAATGAGGCAAAGGAAAAAGTCAAAGTTTGGGCCCAACTTAAATCCAAAGTGGGGAATCGGAGGAAAGGGGAAAAGATAAATTGTGGACCCGCGAGTCTGATTTTTTCTCTAAAAGGGGTGCCATGTGTCCCATCTCAAAAGGGGACCCATTTGTCAAACCGTTTTCCGTCAATTTTATACGGACCCGATACAAACTTTGAGGGGGCATATCTTTCGACTCAAGGCTTGAAATATTGCAAATCTAATGTCGTTGAAAAGATCTTAGCCTCACATACACCATGGAGGTCTGAGACTTTAATTTTTGAGGAGGTTAGGTAAAGGAAAATGAAGGAAACTTCTTCGGGCCTTCAATGCAAGATCTATCTGTCTCAACAACCAGATCAGATTCAATCTATTTCTGCCATTTCCTCTTCCTTTAAGGTGCCAAACCAAGGATCGATGCAATAAATATGGATTTGGGGCACATTTCATCGGAGGAATTAACAGAGGTGGTTGATCTTCAACTTGCTTTTCCCGCTTCTCTCTCTCTTCTTCTCTCCGATCAAATCTATAAATACAGGGGCAGGATTCATTATAAAATTTGTTGTTCATTTTTATTCTCTACCTCCCCTCTTCTTTTCTTCCCCAGGGTCAAAAATGGAGTCTGAACCTCCTTTCATGGCTATGTAATGACATTCTCTTACCTCTTGCCCAAGAATGATGTGTTGTGTGAACTTTTGGAGCAATAATTTTTTTTTTGATGCATCATCTGTCCATCCTTTGCTTATTTTATCGTCTCTCCTTGCCTCTCGTTGTTATAGGGTATAATGTGCATATTCGATGTTAGTTGCAGGTCTTGGGAGCTATGTTTAATGGGTTTTGAAGTGGTGTTTTGTGTGAAATCCATCTCTAGTCCGTGGTGCATCTTATCCACCCCGTCCTCGATCACCTCTTTCCACTTCAAGAAGCTAAGATTGTGACCAACACTTCCCTTTTCTTGGTGATATCACCTCATTAGTGTAGTATTTCCCCCTTTATGCACTTTCTCTCTCCCTATCTCCTTGGAATTGTTAGATTAGGAGTAGATAGTCGCATTTCCTTCCTTAGGAGTAGTTTAGCATTAGGATCGGGAAGAAGAAACCGACTTTCTCCGTGAGGGCCATCTCAAGTCTGCAAGTCCCATAGCTTGAGAGATTCCCATGTTATGCAAATCACACCAAATGACCCTGCCTTAGAAAAGTAGATCCATGACTTATTTGGGGGTGTTGTGATTTCGTGTTAACATAAACCTTTGCAAACAAATGAGAAACAATATCATATATTATTATGGAACTCAAAGAAATACAATGAGAATGAGTCTTGCTTATATAGGTAAGGAATAAAAATCTAAGAACCAGTCAAGGTTGTAGATCAAGCCATAAATCAAGGAAAGAACTAGTCATCAAAGAACTATTTAAGTCCATATATTTAGGAGAGAACTAGACATCAAGGATCTAGTCAATACCATAGATCAAGGAAAGAACTATACCTGAAAACTAGATAATATCCCACTAACATCTAAATAAATAAAAATAAATATCCACACACATAAGTGGGTGAGGATAAATACAATAAAGGTAAATAAAGTACCTAGGTGAACATGAGCTAAGGTAAATACCTACTCTAACACCCCCTCAAGTGAAGCTAGCGGCCAAAATAGAAGTGGCATATCCACAAGTATGAGTCCCGAAACTAGGCCTGATGAGGTACTCATGTACAATATATCCATGAAGAAATCTCGAACCAAAAGAAGGAAATAATCCTACTTTAAGGAAAGAGAAAGAAGAAGAAGAAGGAAGATGTTCTCACGAACACCCACCAAGAAAAAAATTTGAAACTCCAAGCATTCCACACAAATCAAGGTAGTGAGGTGATGCAAAAGGCTTCGTAAAGATGTCCACAACTCTTTCTTTGAGTTAGAATATACTCCGGGCAAAGAACTCCATCTTGAATGTGTTGACGAATGAAGTGGATGTGTATCTCAATATGCTTGGTCCATCTGGTGCTCAACTCACCCCACACGATGGAGCCGGATGCAACCACGTGAGTCCGAGCTCACCATGTATTCACCAAATTAGGCCCAATGACATTAGGAGGTAATGACATTGGGACCTCCGAGAGGTCACCCATCCCAAGACTACTCTAGGTCGAGAGTGCTTAATTGCACTGTATCGAGTTGCACAACTTGCCATCACACCAAGCTTGAACTAATAGTGGAGAGGATCTTATCATGTTAACCACCTACTACGCCAATGACTAACAACTTTTATTGGCATAATAGCTAGTTAACACAATGAGATCCCCTCCACAACCAGTAGTTAAGTGCACCTGACATGGAGTAGTACTAGGATGGATGACCTCCCGTAAATTCCCAAAGTGTTGTTTCCTCCTAATGTCATTGAGCCTAATTTTGTGAATACATGGTGATCTCGGTGCTCATGTGGTTGCATCTCGGATCCATTATGTTGGGGTGTGTTGGCGTAGTAGCTAGTTAACACAATAAGATCCTCTCCACTATTAGTTTGAGCTTCGGGTGTGACGAGAATGTTGTGTAACTCGATACCACGTAGTTAAGCGTGCTCAACTTGGATTAGTACTGGGATGTGTGACCTCCCGGGAAGTCCGAATGTTGTTTCCTCCTAATGTCATTGGGCCTAATTTGATGAATACATGGTGAGATCGGTGCTCACATGGTTACATCTAGCTCCATCGCGGCGGGGTTGTGTTGGTGTAGAAGATGGTTAACATGATGAGATCTCTCTCCACCATCGTTTGAGCTTCGGTGTGACGATAAGTTGTGTAACTCTAATACTTGGTAGTTAAGCACACTCAACTTGGAGTGGTACTGGGATGGGTGACCTCTCGAGAAGTCCCAGTGTTGTTGCCTCCTAATATCATTGGGCCTAATTTGGTGAATACATGGTGCACTAAAGGTTCACATGGTTGCATATGGCTCCATTATGTGGGAGTGTGTTGGTGTAGTAGCTAGTTAACATGATGAGATCCCTCTCCATTACCATTTCGAGCTTTTGGTGTGACAAAAAATCATAACAGATCCGACCAATGCGAGCATAACACGAGGCAAGTGGAGGAGTTGGTTCAAGTTGAAATGAGAGGTGCCCGACCATTGATGAAAAGAAGTGGGAGTTAGTTTAATAAAAGAACTGAGACATTTCTAGAACCACCCGAGTTGGGAAAAGAAACAACTCACTGAATCAATTTTGGAGTTCACCGAGCCATCAAAACATTAAATTCATTGAGTTAGTGTGGGGGATTTTTGTTTAAAATGCAACCTATACTAAAATCGACATAACTTTTCCGAATTGTCAGTTTTCCACAAAATTATAGTAGTTGGAATCGGAAAAACAAGAGATACATAATGGAATCACCAGAGAATGAATTTTTAGAGGTTTTGCATTCCAAATTTGGAGGTTTTCCTTGTTCCTTGAGTGGTGCCTCGAAATGTGGAGGTGTAATAAATGGGAAAACATGGCCAATAATAGTGATTAATTATTTCCTACATTCTGGCCTAGATTCTAGGGTTTCTTCCTTCTTTCTCTTAACAATTCAGATTTTTCTATAAAATGTAAAAGGGGTGCTTATTCAAAGGGGAGTTAGAAATTCTTTCAAGCTCCCCCTCTCTTCACAAGTTGAGATGCTGTGAATTTGTAGGCTCTCAAGCCTTTCCTTTTAAATTGTAATGACAGCCTATGCCTTTTCCCGATGTAATGATGCATTGTGCAAGTTCTTGAAGTAATGAAAATTATGTTTTGTGATCAGTTATATGTCCTTTCATGATTTTTCTGCTTCTATTTTCCTCTCTCATGTTTGCAGGTGAATTGTGTAACCTGGGTTTCTTTTACAAGTTTTGGAGTTCATTGTGTTGTTTATCAAGTGGCGGAGTATTTCATGCGGCCGAGTTGTGGTGCTTGTTCACCCTTCTCAAGTTCATCCTCTTCACAAGAAGACCGATAAATTATTTTTCCGATCGATTTTAACAAAGGGAACATGTGCTTCGTAGTTTGTGATATTATGTACCCTCTCTAAGTTGTAGGAGGTGAAGTTGACTTTTGGTTCACACACCCTCTTCAAATTAACCCTTCTCGAGTCTAGAAAATCCCTTTCTTGGTGCATCACCACTTCTAGTATAGGTTTTATTTCCTTGCAAATATCTTTCCCTAATCCCGGAAATGTTATCATAGATCTAACTAGCCAATTTTCCCTCACTAGGAGTAATACATCACTTAGTTTAGGAAGAGGAAGCCAACCTTCTCTGGAGGTTCACCTCGAGCCCAAGTCCCACAGCTTGAGAGGTGATCCCATGTTACCAAATCACACCAAATGTCATGTTCACCTTCAGGCCATTCGGGGTGTAGTGATTTGGTGATAACACTATGATGGTAGATCGTGATATTCACCACAAAGATAATGATGCAAGTAGGTTCCACTACTACAAAGTGCATGATATGTAATAATGTGTCTTGTTATTGCAAGATTTACACCTCTACTAGTCATGACACCAATGATTATAGATTGATTGACTAGATACACGATGTCATTAATATTGGCGTGCACCGACTAACATTGTAAATAATTCCAAGGATGATGGTCGTCACTATAAATGACAAGCGGATGGAAGAGCTCATGGAAGAGGATTTTGCGGAGGATTTAGAGGCCGTGGAAATCACGAGAGGTAGAAGAGGTGAATTCCCTCATGAAACTATTTATAATCAAGGGTCCACAGAGCATTACAAACGTGAATGTCCTAACCTCGCTATAGTTCTCTTAGTGTGGGAAGAAGCAAAAATATGAGGAGTGCCTGAAATTATTTGAACATATGAGCCATCAACAATGGAAAGACAAGGGCATTGGGATGGTAAACATAATGAAATCAGACTCGAAGTGGATGCTAAGGGTAACACGTGAGTCGAGTTAGAACCTATACTAGTGACGATGTGAGTTAAGGTTACACGCGCTAGGAAATACCAAAGTAGAGACCACTAATTACAAGAGAAGAGGTGGTATATGGGAAGTATCTAGACCCTATCCATCAGAAGGAAGTCTATCAAGAGACCATGGATGTAATCAAAAGTCTTCAAGGGGAAATTCAAGTGTCTAAAAGAGAAATCCAGGAAGTTGCAGTAGAAGAAAAGTGCTTGAAGACCCTCAATCAGATATAGATGATGTTAGAGAGGTGTGTAAGATGTTGCGCCAAGATAATATCATTCCTTTATTAGGATAATGGTTGAGGGATAAGATACCAAGTGCTTGGAGTAGAGCACGGAAGCATGCTAACCTTCTTCCCCATAACCTTGACTATGATAAGGAGATTATCTTGAATGCAGTTATTGATGGATGGCTCCTAAGTAATATTATGATTAACATAGGCACGTAAGTCAATTCTCTCACCCTGGACACTTCGAATCAAATGGGAAGGCCCCAATTACAGCCATCTCCAAATGTGTTGTATATGGTTAGTAAGACAAAGGCAATGCCCATTGGTGTTCTAATGGATGTTGCTATCACTATCCAAGGGGAAAATTCACTAGAGACTTAGAATTCTTAGCACTTGTTGAGGTGGACAACTTTCCAACATTACTTGGGTGCCCCTGTGTTATAAGAACAATGTTGACTTACGTTTCAATAAGGGGTATATAATTTTTGAGAACAAAGAGGAACGCGTTATAATTCCTTTGACGGATGGGAAGTCAACACCCTATATTGATCCTTTAGGAAAAGAAGACCTAGAAAAATTTATGTTTTCACTATCAGGGACTCTAAGGTTGTGTAACCAACAAAAGAAGGTGTTATTTAGTGGGAATACACTCAATCTATAAGTGATACAATTAGTGTGGCATGTGAAAATTGGGCGCATGGGACATATGAGTTAGTTAGAAGGCAATTAAGAGGCTCTGTGATGAGAGTAACAAAGGCATACTTAGTCAAGCACTTAGGAGGAAAGAAGTTGGCAAGTTACTCGGGGATCCGACCGGTGTTTTCCTACGAGAAATGGAGACCCAATGGAGATGTGAGATCGAAAGGAGAAGGATGCTTAGCTATACCTTTCTTGGAATCGCAGCATGTTGGTGGGTGACCCATCATGATAACCTTCTAGAGTGGCGCAAAGTGAGAATCATGTTCTCTGTTAGGTTTTTCCAGAGCAATACACCTACTTTTATACAAAATTATCATGGGAAGGAACCTGCCTCGTTTCACATCCAAGCATGTAAGAAGGCTGGATGTAAGGCATGAAAGCTTTTCCACCTTATTCATGGGTGCATAAGCTTTACTCCACTTTACAAGGCTATGTGTGCACATGGTACATTCACTCGAGATACGCCATCGATAGAAACCGGAAGGATTTGACAAATGATCTCCTTCAAGCTTTCAAATATCGGAGTACTAAGCCATTGGTGGATGAAGCGTTGTCAGGTTGTTAAGAAATTAAATATGGGAGATATGGCCATGGTGGAGGATATAATACTGGAATTATTGAGTCAAATTGGCTTAGAAGTGTAGTTTGATGAGTAAGTATAAGAGGAGATACAACTTGAGCACGCATGCATGGAAAAAGAGAAAGGAAAGTTGGTTTATGTGATCGATGGTGAAGAGGTGGAAAACTTGGATGTTAACCATACTATGGGTACACATGAGGTTATGGATAGTGTTGATGAGAAAGTGCACACCTACCATGAACCCTGAAAAACAAGAAGGTTAACATTGGTTCGGAGGTGGAACCTAAGGAGGCTACTATTGGAGATTACTAGACAGAAAAGGAGGTTTCGAAGATCATCAATCTATTGCATGAATTTCGGGTTTATTTCCATGTGGGTACCATGAGCTTAAAGGAGTTCACCATTCCTTGGGAGAAATGAATATCAAGTTAAAGGAAGGTGCACGCCCAATTCGGAAGAGACCTTATCGAATGAATCGAATCTACACGTCAAATTCAAGGAAGAGATTGACAAGATGATCACTTCAGGCATCATTGAGGTTGTTGAAGAATCAGAATGGATAAGTCTAATGGTCATTAACATTAAAAGGGATGGGAGGATAATGATTTTTGTTGATTATATGGATCTGCATGTGGTATGTGTTATCAAACCATTTCCAATCCCCTTCACCGAGGAGATCTTGGAAGGAGTAGGCGGGCGCGAGATCTATTCTTCCACAGCATGATTATAAGGATATCATCAGTTAGAATTTCAAAGGAGGACCAAGAAAAGAAAAATTTCACCACTGAATGGGGAAGCTTTGCCTAAATGGTCATGCCTTTTGGGTGAAGAACATACCTGCCGTGTTTTCAAGCATTGTGGTGCAAACATTTCAAGACTTCATCCATAAGTTTCTTCAAGTCTACCTTGAAGATTGAATGGTATATGGAATAGTGAGGGAACATTATGACAATATGAGGTTGATTTTTGAAAGATGTCGATAGTTGAGGATATCCCTCAACATTAAGAAATGTGTTTTTGCTACTCCATTTGGAACCCTGTTAGGGCATATCATATATAAGGAAGGATTACTGGTGGATCCTGCCAAAGTTTTCGTTATTATGGGATTGGGGGAACCCACCACCAGAGTGTGTGTGTGTGGATTCCTTGGGCATATGGGGTATTACTAGAAATTTATCAAGGGGTATGTCAAGATCACCTGTCTATTAGAAAATTTATTAAAACAAAAATTACATTTCAATGGGGAGAGGTGTAGAGATGGTGTTTGATACATTGAAGAATAGGCTTATCACTGCACCCATATTACACTTTTCTTCTTGGGATAAGCCATTCCATGTACATGTTGATGCTTTAAGGATGGCGATTGGAGTAATCTTAGCACAACCTGGAGAGGGAATTGTTGACCACCCCTTGTGCTTTTCTAGTAGGAAGCTAATCCCAACAAAATAAAACTATTACTACTACTCGATCGTGAGGCATTTTCAATGATCTACGCTGTTGCACAAATTTAGACAAGATCTATTCAAAACAACATTTATATTCTACACAGACCACATGGCATTGAAGTACTTGGTAAAAATCCCATTTTATAAGGGCACATATGTAGGTGGGTCTGTTGTTTCAAGAGTTTGAGTTTACGGTTGTTGTGAAACTAGGTAAGAGTAATTTGGGACCTGACCATTTATCAAGGATTGACTCAGGGGAGGATGCACATAACATTGAGGATAGGATAGATTGTGGCACGTGCCATCTGAATTGGAAGATATTGTTGTGTTTCTCAAAATGGGTGTGGCACCGGAGGGAATGAAGACTTTGGAAAGGAAGAAGTTAGCCATACGTGTCGTGCCCTACATGTTAATTAGTGGAGACTTATACAAACTAGGCCACAGTGAGGTTTTGCACTGGTGCATGTTATAACATGAGTGTGTTACAATAATGGAGGAAACACATGGTGGAATTGTAGGAGGGAACTATGCAGGGAATGCAACCTCACACACAATCCTTCTAGTGGGATTTTGGTCGGAAATGGTTTACAAAGATTGTATTGAGTATTGCAAGGCCTGTGACACCGCCAAAGAACTTGGTAAACTAGGTAAAAGAGATGAAATACCATTAAGACTAATTTCCATTGCAAAACCATTTAGAAGAAGTGGGAAATTGACTTTATAGGCCCTATTTCCCTAACCATGTGAAGGAAAGGTTCACACTATATCATTACATGCAAATACTACCTTACAAGGTGGGAAGAAGTGGTGCCTATAAGGGATTACATAGTGGTAACAATAGCTAGGTTCTTGTGGGAAAACATAATCAACAGATATGGATGCTTGTTGAGCTTAACAAGTGATAGGGTACTTATTTCTTGAATGAAATAGTTATGATCTTGTTATCGAGAATTCATGGTAGCCCACAAGAATACCCCTTATCACCCACAAGCTAATGGGACTGTTGAGGTGTTTAAAAAAATTTTGAATCACACATTAACCAAGATTTGTGATGTGGGAAGAAAGGATTGAGATGATAAATTTTCTATTGTGTTATGGTCATATGGGACTACTCACAAGAGACTGAACAAGGCCACACCTTTTCAATTGGTGTTTGGTGCATAAGCGGTGTTACCTATTGAATTCATATTACCATCACTGCGTATAACATGTACAAGATGATTATATGATGAACAAGTGCTTGAGGAGAGGATTCATAAGTTAATGTAGTTAGATGAGAGGAAGGCTATTTCTTGCTGGAGTCAAAAATAGAAAAATCCAGGCAAAAGGCATGACATGATAGACACATTAAGAACAAATAGTTTGAGGTTGGGTAGATGGTTCTATTGTATGATTCCAAGTTTTTGCATTATCCTGGGAAATTCAAAGTCCATTGGATGGGCCCATACATTATATCCTATATACTTGATTCAGGCATTTTCCGATTCTACAAGTGTTGGATGGACCACGGTTGCTCAGACCATTTCAATAGGATTAGGATGAAGCCCTACTATAAATAAGTCTTTTTGTGTTTGTAAATAAGGTAGTATTTCAATTTAGCCTAGGTTTTTCTTTGTTGTAGTAGTTTCCTTTCTTTGGGTTTCCCTTTCTCTTTACTTTGTGTCATGCACATTTTTGCATTAGTAGCCACTTATTATTTTCAAAAGTTTTTTGTGTAGAGGACCGCACATCCATTTTTGTGTGGGGTGGAGTGATGTGACAAGTATTGGAAGCTATGGTTGTGGATGGCCTGGGTTGAAAAATAAAAACATGTGGATTGGAAGATCACACGTGGAAAAGGTGAACATAAGGGAAGATTGGTGTCAAAAGGATTTGAGAAACCATGTACAAGGGTAAAAGCGTAGGAGCAACATGAGATAAGAAGTGGAAATAAATTGGTCTAAGACATAGAAGAAGAATTGAATTCAGTGTGAGAGAAATCACAAAGAACTCTATGGTCGAGGAAGTTGCACACTAGAAGGTTGTGGAATTATATGCGTAGGATTGAGCATGGAGGAAAAGCACTTGAAGGTTGGCATTGGAAAAAAAATCCACCTTTATTGTGAAAGTACATTGGTAGGTGGCATGGCATTTATCGTAGAGAAAAGAAAAATTATAAATAGAAGATCGGGGGTGCGTTATTTTCTACCTTGCATTTTAAGTTATCAAAGAGCTCTCGTGAACTAGGGCATCCTTGCAAAGAAAGTTTGAGAAGAGTTGTGAAGATTTGCGTGCATAGCTAGTTTGATCAACAAACCAGAGTGGAAAGAAGTACGGGTGTAAGTGAAGAAGGTTGTGTGGAAGAATCCCATGGGTGTTACATTGTCTTGTGGAAAAAGGGTTTTCCAGGTTAGGGTTGCATAGCTAGGGCACGAGGTTTGAAGGAATTTTCGCAAAGGAGTGGAGCCACAAAGTTGAGTAGAGCTAAGATTAGGAGAAAGGAATAAGTTTAAGGACTCAATGAAGGAATGACACCGAGGAAAGTAGCAAATTTTTCACCGAATAAGGGAAAGGGCAAGGGAAAAAAATATATCTCTACAAGTTTAAATGAAGAATGGTACTGGAAAATGGTACCTAGGCGACATATGCTTGGTAAAGAATGGCTTTCTCATGTCAAGAAGATGGTCATCAGTGATTACAACCATCGAAAAAGCACCATAGAGAATAAAATGACATTAGAACTAGTTTGCCCTATAGAGAAAAGGACACCAGATGGAATGCCCATCTATGACAATGAGGTAAAGGTAAAAATAGAGAAGGTTGGGTTGTTGCAGCTCTTTGAGTTTCCCTATTTTGGCAATCCCAAGTGACTATACCAATGGTTGATGTCGCACGTGCATGAAGACCACTTCTATTTCATAGGTTGGAGGATGTGCATAACCCCTAGCTTATTTCTAAGTTCACCGACCTTATCTGTGAAGGAGATTCATTGGATGATGACTTAGAAGACAAAGAAGCCATTAAGAAGACCGTTGAGGCTTATGACTACAAGAAGGGTTCACATTACTTTGACATTTTTGCAATTACTGACCTAGTGATGAGGATGGCCATGCACTTGGTTACAAATCTGAATGGGCAAGAGAGATGGACATATATCAACAAGGCCTGGTTGAATGTGTGCCACAAGATCTCGAGGGGAACCATCTATAACCTCTCAGATTTCATTGCAGAGGAGATCATAGATGCCACGCACAATGGAGAGAAGATCATGTTTGGTAATGTCCTCCTCACCATTGTATTTTAGAGATTAGAGTGCCTGATGGGCCGGATAAGTTTGTTTAGGAATACCCAGATGATAACCCCTCCCCCACCAAGAGGTTTGAATAGTATACTTGTGACACCATGATGAATTGCTCATAAGGCACACTTGGAAAAGTGGTATAAGTGGATGCATGATGCATTTGGGGCTGAATGGAGAATACATGAATAGTTTCCTTCACTAGTGTAAGGAGAAGCTAAGTTCTTTGTATACCAACATTTTTGCATCAAAAATTTACTTTGGTAGATGGCACCAAGAGTCCTTGGTGTAAATTTCCTTTCTCCTTAACAACGTAGTACTTCCAGGCCAAGGTCAATCATTTCAATGAGGCAAAGAAACTCATATTTGATCTGAGTGTAGTGAATCAAGACTACCGCAAGTTATGCATAGAAACTAATATACCCTAAGAAGCACACCTATGTGGAGAAGTATGTCACCCATGACATGCACATGTTAAAACCAGTAACATTACCTGTTGTAGGGAGGACAACAATGAGGGTTTATTTACACGTAAGGCCTAAGTATGAAAAAGGAAATTTTGTTGAAGATGATGTATCCATTCCTGAATACCCCACCATGGAAGAAGACATGCTAAGGAAAAGTGATAGAGGAGAAACTCCTGAGAAAAATGTGCCAAGCACATAAATAGTGTAGATAGTAGGGGCACAAGATTCAGGCATGGGCACCAATACTTACGTCCACCGGAAGAAGTCTCCCATGAGAAAAGAGTCGCACTAAAGGAGGAGTCACCGTAGAAGGAAGAGTCGTTGGTAAGGGAAGAGTCACTCGAGAAAGAAGAAAAAGATAAGTCCCTTGAATTAGAATCACTAGTAAGGAAGAAGAAGAGGGTGACAAAAGGGTCGGACTTAGGCAAGACAGAAAGCATAGAGGCTACAAGGGAGATGAAGATGATGAAGAGTGTGACGAGGCTTAGAATCATCCTGTATATGATGTACATGATTCAGAGGAAGAAGGAAATTAAGAGAAGGATGAGAATGAAGAAAGTGCTCATGACAAAGGGAAACACAAGGAAGTAAACATGAAGGATCGAAGACCCCAAACTCGACCAAGGATCAGATGGATAATACCATAGAGAGGTAAGTGGTAGGAATTATCCAATAGTTGGTAAAGCATGAAGTCAAGCAAAGCACCGAGGAAGTACCGAAGGAAACAAAGGAAAGTGCGAGTGTGGGAAAGGCGTATGAAAGTATGGGAGGAGACCCTAGCTTAGTAGTAAGATTCCCAAAGGCACCGCGCACAGGTAGAAATGACATAGTAGTAGCGTAGGAACAAGAAATGACTTACATCAATGATCCAAAAAAGGTACTATGCATGCGCTTCCAATGTTCCATGCCCATAAACCAACTCCTTTCTTGGTATTATTTTGATGAATAGGGTGTGTACCCATGCATGAAGAAAATACTATCTTGGTATTTTGAGTCCCACGTTGATGAAACTGAATTTGAGGTCAACCGAGATGCATTGATGAAGATACCAAATGCCAAGGAGTAAACCCTCTGGTAAATTCCCAACAACTATCCGATGAGAATTTTTGTAATGCACTCAACAAAGTATCGGTGGAGGTAGAGGCAAGAATCTTCGTAAAAATGAAAGAATAAGGGTCTTGGAGGAAGAGCTTGAGAAAAAAATGAGGAGATCATTGAGTGGGAAAAATAGATAAAAAAAAAGAATTGATCAGTGCATAGTTAAGGTGTGAGCTTAGGGATGAAAAGGAAAATGTGCACAAAATCCATAAGAAGATTGATGCCATTTAAGATGCCATAATCTTGAAGCACCGAAACCTGGCCCTGCTTGAGGAAAATATGAGTCAACCATGTAATTCTTGGAAGACTTGACCCGCATCCTCACCATGGAAAGGTGACCACTCATATTAGAGTTAGAAGAGGAGGTGATGGCACACCAGAAGGATGAGGAAAAGATGAAGATTGGGGAGATAGTGACTTGATACTATGAGCTCCTTACCATAGTATATACTTCCGCATAGATGGATGAAGCCGTGTATGAAAACTGTGCCAACATGGATAGGGTAGAAAGCATATTGGTTGCTACACATGAGGAAGATCTAAAAGAATTTCAGGAAAAGCACAAAGGAAATAGGGTAGAGCGTGATAATATCTTGGTTGAAGTTGAGAATAAATTGGAAGCAATCGAGACCTTGTGGGGTTTGATTAAGAATAAGCTAAAGGAACTATACCCCCAAGTCACTCGCAGGATGGATGCACTAGGCAATCTTAGCAAGCAGTTGGAAAGCATTGTTGATACATGCTGAAAGCTAAGAGTGAGGAACTTATTTTTGATGAAGTAAGTGCATTAGTGGGTGACCTACTTCAGTATGTGTAGGGAGAAGTAGACGCATGGGAGAATATTGAGGCATCCGTGAAGAAGGAATTCCCATTCCTCCTCATGCAACAAGATACACATTATTCTATTTTTCCATTTCTTTCATCCTTCCATTCTTTGATTGTTTTGATACCTCTATTATTTATTCTTTGAGGAAGCAAGAATGTTTCCGATGAGGAGAGAACATACATAGTGTGGGGTGATGTTGGACCCTAAAATATTGGCTAAGTACCAAGAGGCACACATGCAGGATTAGTAGATAGAAGGGTGCTTAGGGAAAAGTGCATAGGAAAAAGGGGTTTAAGAAGGGTTTAAGTGAAACTAGGGCACACATGGGAGGTAGAACAAGGGTTTAAAGGACTTAGCTATATCCGACATCATGGAGTCACTTGAGGAAAAATGTGAGGACTTGACTAGGCATGATGAGTGGATAAGGTGCCAACCTAGAACCTTGGAGGTCAAGAAAAGGATATTCCATGCAGGGAATATTCCTAGAGACATCATTACAGTTAGTGGAAGGTTTACAAAGAGGATAAGAATTCACCAATGGAGGATCACATCGACACTTAACAATGTGATCTACTCATAAGAGAAGTCATGGTGGTGGTCGATGATCCTATTTAAAGAGGTGCTTGGGAAACACAGATACATAGGGAGGCACAAAGAGAATGTAGAGAGAATGCAAAGAAGAGAAAGAGAAGAGAAGGAGATTAATGAAGTGCTACAAGAAAGAAATGCTAAGGGTTTAGAGTTCATGATGCTAGGGTTTATAGTACTTAGTGCTAGAGGGTTGTAAGGGATACCATTAAACATATGTATGGGTACTTGGGATCGTAACATAGGGAAATAAATGGGAAAGTTATAGTTATGATCTCGATCAAATAGGCTTATAGGAGTTGAGTCTCTGTCATTTAGTGTATATGGTCTGAGATGACCCTTTTGAATGTAGTATGGCTACCAGAGACTCTGTTAAATCAATATACATGGATATATTCTATAAAAACTACTTATGGGTGTAAACCCTCATGTTATATGGCTTATCATGACTCAGATTTGGTTTCTTGTACTTCTTACAATGTTATTTAGCTTTTGTGATGCATTAATGTGTAGATCTATTAGTTATACCTTATTCCTTTCAAAGTAGATGAATGTACTTTTGTTTCTATAAATAATCCTCCATTAATGGTAGAACTCTCTTGCAAAGCTCACATAAAGGAGGGCTCGGCACCCACGTGCGCCTTGGGTGAGCACCCAACGTATGTTGGATAATAGGCTAATGCGCTTGGGGTTAGAAATAAGTATTGAGGGTAAAATAATGACTACATGATTTTTCACAAAATATTGTCGAATAAATTCCCTTGAAGATTTTGATGGGACATTGAATCCATATTCTTGCAACATGATGTCAGTATGTAAAACATGACGTATTTGACAAAAAACATCATAATGCATTGAAAATTCAACATGATGCATGTGAAAACAAGTGGTACGTGAGTGATTGATTTTCACATAAAATGGTTTGCTCATTTCAAGAATATTTGGGTAATGTCAATTTGTGGATTTTCATTCTTAAACTTAGAGAACAATTATGTTTGATTCATATCTAAGAAATGTTTTACACACAATTCATGATTACAAGAACCTATTCTTATTTTTACTATATCTCTTCTATTCAGTGACACCCTTTTGTTCTCATTCCAAAATTTTATAATTAATTCTTGTAGAATATCAAATGTATTTTTATCTTTCTATGGGAGTCTCAACTAGAGAAATCCCAATAGTCGGTGGTATTGAATGACTTAAGACTTTTACGTATCTTTATTACTTTCATTAGTGTTTTTGTGTTTATCTTCAAAACACTGTTTGTTTTTCTAATCAAGCGTTTATTAGTTGTTTTATCACTTACTATATAATTAGTAAGTGTACTCCGTGTAGCATTATTATCTTTGGTGTGTCTTTTTCCACCTACAGTTTGGTATGCTTTATGTATGTTTTCAACAATTAACTCATTTTTATCAACAACATTAGATGTTATTAACCACATGGTCTTCATTATAGGTCTCATCTTAACTAATTTCATCAATGTAACAAATAATTGACATCTTTGTGTGTCATTTAAATTCTCAAAGTAATTATCCCAAATTCCACTAGCTTTTCTTCTCACATTTATTTCATACATTTTGTTAGGCATTGGTTTTATAATGTTTTCATGAATTTCAATTAAGTGAATTGGTTTTCTTCGCAAAGTGGAAGGAGGTGTTCTTAGAGGTGAAGATTCGTTAACAAGGTTACCTTCTTCATTCGGTGTTTATACAAATTTTGAGGTTAACATTTGGATTCTCGGGTAAAGGTTCAACAATTGGATTCATATCAATTTCTTCATCCATACCAACATTATTATTTTATTTAATATCATTATTTATTACAAAGTCATTATTCTCTACATTTTCATTATGTATTTCATCCTCATTTTCTAAAACATTAGCTACATTTGATATAGCAAATGTACCTTGCCCTGCACGAAGTTTTCACATTCTCTTCAATTTCTTTATTCTCATCTCTTCCAATTGCTCTAGTGTCTTGTTCTTGACTTTCCTCTTGTCCTTAGCTTGAATTTTATCACCCATGATTACAAAAATTCAACTAGTGGGGTAGGGGACAAAATGAACTACTAAAAATTGTGTAAGAATATACGTGAAAGTTGCGAGACTGACAAAATGGAGGAAAAAATCCTTGAAAGAGATGAAAGGGACATTGGGGGACCACAATATATAAACAAAGCATAACACGTATGCATTATGATTTTTCCCTTTTCCAACCCATGCCTCAAGGCTTGGGATCTGGTTTGGATCCCGGCCCGAGGCATGGACTCGCACAAACATAACAAACCACATATTTTTATAGGAAAATTCAAAAATCCAACTTCCGCCATGATAAATCAACATCAAATGATCAATTCGTTTTAAAAAATTATACCGCAACGTAAAGTAGAGTTTCTTCTTTGTATAAATATAATTTTCCAATTTTTCTAACAAATATAAGGTTTCCATATTATTTATTTTCTAACTATGCCTTTTATAGCTATTTTTTAAAGTTTAAACATGTCTATATTTTGTCATGTATCTTTTTTTTGACTCATTGAAATTGAATAATTTTTTTTAAGCACAAACTAGGACTAATTCTATACATATTAAAAAACAAAAAAACTAATTTTTGATATTTTTGAGGTAGGTAGGGGGCACGGTCGGAGCTCCATTATTTTTCAAAACTTAAAATTTATGTACTAGAAAAATATTTAAAAAAATACTCACTAAAAAAATCTTAAAAAATCTAGCACAAACTAGATGCTCCTAGCTATCTTTCTACCAAAGGGTTTTCAAAAATACTAAATGGTGCTCAAAAATGGCTGGGGGAACAAAAGTCACTCTATTATGTTCAGAACAAAAAAAGGAGCACCTATTGGTATTTTAGTTATTTGACCCACTAAAAGTCATATTTTTTCAATAAAATTTAGTAGCTTAGAAACTAGACTCAAAATGCTATGATTCATGTATATACAACATCTTCCAATTTTGAGTGTATCTATTTCAAAAACTTGTAAAAGTTGAATTTTTCTATTTTCAGAAAAATGCGTCCACTTAAGACCCCCTTTTGCCCCCCAACTTGGTGCACTTACCCTTGGGGTACCTTGGAGTGCGCATGATGACCCACCCCGAGAACCTTCAAACCCTAGATCATTGTTGATGGGCATGGATATTCACCACTTCTTCTAATTTCACTTTTGTAACTTGAAATTCTTATTTGAGAAGAGTTAATATATATATTTTATATAAAATCATTCACTCTACCTTGTATTATTAACTCATTTTGAAAATCACTTTAAATCGAAATTTATACCAAGTTAATAAAGCATAAAAACACCTCGTCATGGAAGGCGTGATAACCAATTCTATCATGAACCTACCAAAATTGAATTTAAAACTTATTCACCATGCATTTACACATTTTATAAGCAATCATGGAAGGTAAACGATGAGAAAATGTACTTTTGTAATGGCAAAAACAACCCCAATAAATATATTAGTTGCCTCTAAAAACTGATGTGTGAGAAGTGTCTCTTGACCTCACTCCTCGTATAAATTATTTTAACATCTCCCTTATACAGTGAATTCATTCCAACCTATAAATATATTCAAAACACTTGATGATCATGTTTGTGAAGTGGGTTTCTGTCCTACTTTAGAAAATTGGTTATTGGGAGAATTGTTTGCTATGACCGAATGCTCCCAGAATCACCTCAGGATTTTGTGCCTATGGATTCTAGATGTAAATTTTGATCTGTAAACCTCGTGTTACTATATGGAGAATAACGTAACATATTTTGTTTTACCCATTACCTTCAAAAAGTGTATTTTGTGCACCCATTTTAGAGCCCACTTGACTTAGTTTTTCGGAGATTTGATACAGAGCACTCTCCATTTTAACTCAAAACTTGCATTTCAACTAGTTAGCACAAGATTAGATTTATTGTTAATGTTATTTTCCATCTATCTCAACACAAAGTAAACTTGATTTTTTTGGAAAATATCAATGAAAAAGGCTCTCACTTTCTTGGTTAGCTGAGTTACCCTCTATCTTTTCCCTGTTCTCCTTGGGTTCCTAAGCATCTCTTTACATGCCTTGTTTCACATCTTGTCCCTTCTTCCTTATTTAAAAATTATAAGACTCCTATGATCATACCTTAGGATGTTCTTGACCTCCTTCTTGCTATGATATTATCACCCTTCATGATCCTTTGCATTCCTTTTTCTCCCTTATCTCACCTATGCACTTCTTATTAGGCTATGTCCCACAATCCTTCAATCAATCATTAGAGCTAGTCACAAGATATCAATATTGTAATTTGTATTAATTTTATATACCTGATTAGGACCTTCATCCAAATTAATGATTGTTATGCTACGATATCCAAGAGCCTCAATAACCATATATAATCATATTATTAATATCTCAACCTATCATTACAAACAAACTCCAACTCACCTCAACATTAGTTTAAGGTTCTTATGTCTAGCTCACCCAAAGATAAATTTTCTGATGAGAACTATCCCAAAGATTTTAAAGAAATTATCCTCCTTCAATTAGGTTATCTTCATGTTCATAGACCTTCTTTTAGTTTATAAACACAAGCAACTTTGATTTCCCATTATTTTATCTTCTTAGCCTTCTAATCCTCCAAACAATGACCTTCCTTGATAAAAAATCATATATAAGTTCCTCCTATAAATAAAACACTTTCCTTGTACCCATTTATTCCTTTCAAATGTTAGAAAAAACATGCAGATGGTTTGTTAAGAGAAAATGCACAATTTCACTTATAGAAAGCTTCAATTAGGTCTCTAGTAGGTTTATGACAGTCCTAAAAAACGTTGTCATCATTTATGGCATCTATATGATCCCAAAAGAACTAAAAATAAGAAAATATGACTCCTTGTCATACTCGGTCTCTCTCCACCAAATTTCATAAAATTTCATTGACTTAAACTCAAGTTATTGCTAAATCTCGTCATAAACCCCCGAACTAGGGTTTTAAGCCGACCCGAGAGGAGAAAATTTCATTTCTTGAATAAAACTAGCTCTCGGGGCCTTTTTGGTGCCCATTTTGATTCTTGTGTATCCTTGGTACCATCTTTGTTGGATTCTCCATATGATCTCTCATTTCCCCATGTTGTTCACCATTTTATCTCTAAACGCTTATTTCACTAAATCTGGACTTATTCCAGTCCGAGTAGCTAAAAATATAGGCAATATTGGAATCCAATATTACTAGTTTTGGATTCCAAAATGTTAAATATTGGAATTATATGTACTCAAAAATCACACATATTGGAATCCAAAATCACATATATTGAAATCCAAAAGCATATATATTTGAATCCAAAACCACATATATTGGAATTTCCGCACTCCAAAGTTCCATATATTGGAATCCAAAAATCAAAACATTGGAATCCAAAAAGTCAAATTTTGGAATCTATTATATGGGCTAGCGGTTGCAGTGTATTATTTATGCTTGTAGACACTAAATCACACACTTTGGGTATATTTCTAGTCTTGATCACATACTACTATTCATTAGATTCATAAGAAAGAAAAGTACTAATTGACCAAAATCTTTGGCCTCTTTTCTTTCTTTATATTTTCCTTCTTGGTCTTACACACCTTCTTGCCTAGTATGACTTTCGACACTTCAGATTTTTCGAGATAGACACCAGCACCTAAGTTCCTCCATCCCCTCTAGGCACCCTTGACCTCTTTGTATCTTGCTCAATTTTTTTGGTCCTTTATAGTTCATAGGTATCTTATTTTCTTGGTGGTCAGCCTTCTAGTGGTTTATTACAAAGTTCAAGCAAAGGAATCATATAAATACAAAGATATGGGACAATAATAAAGGACCAAATGCTAAACATATACTATCATTACCTAAGGTTGCATCTAAAAACATTATAATCGCATCAAAGCATCCATCTAACATTCATTCAAGGGACAAGAGACTACATTCTTCTGCATACACTTCATAGGATGGTAAGTTCATTTTTCCATGCACATATCTATCTATATTTTCTACATCTAGCTATTGCTCACTATTCAAGTGCGTCTGCACAAGAGCTACCTAGGGACGATTCTATACACACACACACGCATAACTACATGGAGTATGAAATGTAGTGCAATGCCCAGATCGTAAGTTCACTCATTCGGGTGACCGTCAAGGTTATTATGACTCCCATTTGCATCTTTTTATTTTAAGATTTTATGTGTTTTGGGGTTTTGCGGTGTGCTCTTTCTCTTTGTAGGTTTCAAGTGAATTTAGCGATCAAATAGTGACTAAAGGTGACATCTAGTGGATATCTAGTGACATTGCAAAACATAGTTTCTAAGGTTTTGAGCAGTCCACAGTGCCTGCAGAGGATGCCTACGGCATCCCATGCTCCCGGCCTTGTCTAGGTTCCCTAGTCCCACCAATTTAAGTGCTCACACAATTTTCTTGGCTTGGTTATGACATGAAGTCGCCTCCTTGTTTCATCAGTTTTCCAACTTGGCACATGTTCAATATTATTGCGAATCAAGTAAGTATCTTACCCTCTTTCTTGCGCTTAGGGTTTCAAATTTATTAGCTTACTTTCTTGGGTCAAATTTGCACTTTATTACATATCTATATCTACACCGTTACATATTTAGATTTAGCATTTATTTATTTTAATTTTTTCTTAATCATTTGGTGAACCCGACTCATTTCAAACACTCTTAGGGTCCTCATACTTTTATTGCTTTCATTTTCCTAGGATATTTTCATCATGAATATCTCTATTCATGATTTCTTGCTAGCCAATCTTGATTATCGCACTAAAATTATTACTCTCTTAGATAAGACTCACATCCCTTCCACTATTGATCTAGACGTACTTTATCAGATATTTGTGGATGCATTTTCTTAGCACCTTGTTTTTCCATCTACCGTAGCTGAAAACATTTTTGTTTATGCCAATGATCATCCTCCTTATATACACATATATATAAGAAAATATTGTGTTAAATGATTTTTATTTTACAATGGATCTGAGCTCAACCTTTGTTCTTTCTCATTCATTCAGGCTCTAGGCCTTTTGGTAGCTAATATTAACCCAACATATATTTCTCTCCGGGCATATGATTCCACTACGTGTCCATGTCTTAGCACTATTGAGCCCTATTACTATTGGGCCAAAAATAGTTCTTACAGTCTTCATTGTCATCAATTTACCTATTTCATATAATTTCTTACTCGGTAGGCCATGGCTTCATCGAATGCAAGTAATCCCTTCCATAATTCATCGATGTGTCAAATTATTACATGAGGGAATTGAGTATACAGTTCCCACTGATAGTACCCCATTTCAATATTGCAACCTAGATCCAAACATTGCATTTCCTATTCCAAGTTCTACTATCCATCCAACTTATGACCCGCGACCCATGGACTATCTGGAAAATTTACCTCCATTTGAAAGAACCATTTTTACATTAGATTTTATTCCACTCGCTTCAACATCCACCTCCTTATGTTAATGCTATGGTAATTTATCATGCATCTATCCATACATCAAACATCATACCACCTTCATTGTCTCCTCATGAGTAACCTGCATATGTGATACCTCCATTCACATGCACTCTTTTCATGAATAATACTTATTGGTCACACATTCCATTTGATCCCACTTGTCCTAACACCATTTTCACACATGATAGATTGAATCAGCTCATATTCATATTGGATGATATCATCCTGCATCGTACTATCCTCATTTATATCATGGATATGTTTACATTACTACTTCTTATGACCTCTGAGTATTTCATTTAACATTATTTGTTGCACGTAATTTACACCTTTCACAACTTACTCTTAGATAATCAAGGCTTGACTACATTGGTGGAACATTAGATCCTAATCATATCGACATTTCATTCCCCTTGCCCTTCAGCCGTATTTTCATTTACAATGATTCATTTCTCTACTATTCATAAAATATTACTCATTAGTATGCACACGAATGTCCATTACCACCTTTCACTAATGAGGAATATGCAATGGGCATGTACAATCTATGCCGCAATGGTTCTCTAAGGGATCAACCACATATAATTGAATACCAAGTCTTAGATGCATCACCATTATATTTTAACCATGAAAATAATGACCTCGTAGATGATGCTGCTTGATCATTCTCCTCTTCAAACACTTGGGGGCATCATGTTTATTCTTCCCCCCTTCTAGCATTGTCAGCTATCTCGCGACTCTACCATTTCACTCCTTACTTCACATCTTGATATATTTGTATCTTCATTACTCAATGACACACTCTTTTTCTATGGTTCACACTTTACTGTTGAGGGCATACTACATACATGAAACTCACATCATACACACGACATATTTCATAGTCAATGCATTTACGACACATATTTCTAGCACATTCATCATATCACACTTCCCTATGATGCACTCTAGTTCCATAGTTCATAATCGAATGCTAAGGCTCTAAATCTAAAATTAACCCCACCACATTCACTCACTCTCTACACTCTACGATTTATCGATCATATCTTTCTAACACACAATTCAAACCATTTCCTGATGACACACTCTTGTTATATGGCTCATTTTTTTATTGATGAGGGGGAATTTATAAATGAACCTCATCTCACGCATACTCATTCAAATTCACTCGAGGGCATGTGGCTCCTACCACATTCATTTTTCATTCTAATCCATTTCATTCATCCACATCATACTACATATCTTGGTTGCACATTGTTCTTGCTTATTTATTCTCGCATGTATAATTTGCTTACTATGTTAGAAAAATACTTTGTATGTCATTATCTTTATTATACATACATGCACGTTCACTTTCCTTCTATTTGTGATCACAAATTTTACATAGATTTTTACATGCAGCATGGACGCGTTTGGCATTGTACCTCTTACCAGGTTCCGTAATAGGATCCCTGAGGGCATCGACTTTCGTACACATTACAAGTGCTATTATTTTATTTTATACTACTTCCTATTCATATTAGCACACTCCACATATCAGATCATACATGTTTTGACATACTTTCTATATTTATAACATGATAACGGGTACTTCATGTGTAATATTTTTCTTAAAGGATCCTTTTGCTACCATGGTTGTCAAATATCTTGCTTGTCACTATTTGTCATTACTTTCTAGTGTATGCCATTATTTACGGGCTATGCCATTTTTCTTGTGTGCACATTATATTCTTTTGGTCATGTCAAAGATCAATTGTCTTGCAACATCATGAGTGATGTCCCATGTTTGCAACCCTATTTTTGTGGTCTACATTATCTTTTTTTTGCTTTCTAGCTTATATCTTCTATATGCATGATTATCTTATTTGCACTAACACTTGTTTCCATTCACTTTTTTTTCATGTGCCTTGGTTTCTACCAAACACATCCCCTTCCTCTTGTAGTGCATCGGTTTCAACAAAAAAATGGTCCTCCTTTGGGTCATTTCCTCCTTATGACATTACATACACACCAAACAAGGGGGATCATTAGGAGAATAAGTCACCCCATACAATAGTTCATAGTCATAATACATCATAGTCGAAGACTGTACAACACACAGTCTTTAGTCACAAAAATGACCGAGAATCTAACTTGGGTCTTCAAGACAACATAGACACCATCACCCCGACATAGATGCAGTAGCACTTGAGTACCCCCGACCCTTCCTAGGCACTTGTGACTAGGGGGTAGTTACAAATTTTTTTCTTAGATTTGCACATAGTTCATAGTAGTTTACAAAACAAATTTTACAGGATAGGCACAATCCTTTAACACTTGGCATGCATACATTATACCTTCTTCTATTTTTGTGTTAGATCAAACTGGATCAAAATGGATTAGATTTACACACACCATCTATAGTGGTGTTTACACTTTGAGAAGAAGTCAAAGGTTGGATAATAACACTAGACATTTCTCCCTATAATTCTTTCACGCTTCTTCCGCAATCGACATGAGATCACCCAAAAGACTCGCACTCGATGCAATTGGCGTGAGATTTCCCAAAACATTATTCTTCTACAACATCTTCAAGATCCTATCTATCTCTTTTACTCATCACTAATTAGGTGCAAATTTTCCTTTTCATATTTTTACATACTTTCTTACACACTTTTTACCCCTTTTGATCAAAATTTTCATATACACATATTTAAAGCAACAATTACATCATCAAGCATCAAACGACATCGACAACAGGTACAATGTGACATATTCACATACGCTTTCATCCCTAGAGTCATTTTCACTTCCTCTTCTCTAGCATCCATGCTTCATATTTTTATCACTCCGAATTTTTCTTATCTCCTTGACTTTCTTTTCGCCATCTATCTACATGGTCACCAGTACGCATCTCTTATCTACTTTATGTTATCAAGAATTCTCTCAACAACATAAAGTGGGGGAAAATGTAGATGATAAATCACCCACTTTGGTTATATTTATAGTCCTGATCACATACTACTATTCATATGATTCCTAAGTAAGAAAAATACTAATTAACCACTATCTTTGGCCTCTTTGTTTACTTTCTGTTTTCCTTCTTGGTCTTACACACCTTCTCACCTAGTATAAATTTTGACACTTCATTTTTTTATTCTAAACACTAACACCCAGCCAAGATGGCTTTGCGCCCAAGCGCCCCTATCCCCTTTGGGTGCCCCTAACCTTTTTGTATCTTAATCGCATCATTTAGATCCTTTATAGTTGTTGGGAATCTTATTTTCTTGGTGGTCAGCCTTTTAGTTGTTAATTACAAAATTCAAGTAAGAGAATCATATAAATACAAACCTATGTGACGTTAATAAAGTACCAAAATTAAGAATCTACTATCATCACCTAAGGTTGCATCCAAAGGAATTACAAGATCATCAAAACATCCATCTAGCTTCCATTCAAGGGATAAGGGAATGCATTCTTTTGCATACACTTGATAGGAGGGGAATTTCATTTTTCCATGCACACATCTAGCTATTGCTTGATATTCAAGTACGTTTGGAACAGGAGCTACCTAGGGATGTATTCTACACACATACATAGAAAAATATAGAGTCCGAAATGTAGTGTAGTGTCTTGATCGTAAGTTCACTCGATTAGGTGAATACGGGGTCATTCCGACTCCCCATTTGCATCTTTTTATTTTTAGGATTTGATGTGTTTTGGGGTTTTATAGGTGTTATTTCTCTTTGCATGTTTCAAGTGAATTCAATGATCAAGAAATGACATACATGCGACTAAATGTGACATCTAGCAGATATCTTGTGATCCTGTGAAACCGAGTTTCTAAGGTTTTGAGCAGTCACAAGCGCCAGAGGAGGTCTATAGTGCTCTAGGTGTCATTGACCCTGTCTAGGAACCCTAGTCCCAACATTTCAAGTGCTTGCACAATTTTTTTGGGCTCGGTTGTGATAGTTTACCTCCTCGTTTCATCGTTGTTCTAGCTCATCATAGCTTCAAAATTATTACAAATAAGATAAGTATCTTACCCTCTCTCTTGCACTTAGGGTTTCAAATTTATTAGCTTACTTGATTGGGTAAAATATGTACTTTATTTCATATCTATATATGCACACTTACATATTTATATTTAGCATTTATTTATTTTAATATTTGCTTAATCATCAAGAAGAAAATGTAGAACACAAAAACATGTTGCAAACATGGGACATCACTCACAATGTCACAAGAAAATCAGGTCCAAAGTGGCCAAAAGTATACAAGCAATGAACAATCAATACAAAGGGAAAGGCCCAAAACAATGGCATACAAAAGAAAATAGTGGCAAGTAAAGAGTAATAGACAACCAAGGTGGCAAATAGTTCCTGCAAAGTAAATGCTAAAAATGAAGCACTGCTAGCATGTCAAAAAGATAAAGAGTATGTTATTACATGTATATATCGATAAAGTTGTGTGCTAGTAAAAGTGAAAAGTAACATGTAATAGAATAATAACACCTGTGATGTCTACAAATGTAGATGCCCATAGGAGCCGCATGATGGGACCTGGTAAGAGGTACAATGCCAAACATCCATGTTATGTGTAAATATCTGTGTAAATTATGCATTCACAACTAGAGAATAAGTGAATGCACATGTTTATATAGAAAATATAATGACATACAAATTATTTGACTAGCATAGTAGGAAAAGTGTACATGTAAGCACAAGTAAGCAAGAGTAAATGCATCCAAGATATGCAATATGATATGATTGAGTAAGATGGAATGATATGTAATGTGAATGTGATAGGAGAAATGTGCCCCCCCTGAGTGGATTTTAATGAGCATGAGTGAAATGAGGTTCATTTATAAAAGACCCTCGATGATCGAGAATGAACAATAGAACAAGAGCGAGTCATCGAGAAATGGTTTAAAAGATGTGTATGATCGAAAGATGTGATCATGGAACATAGAGTGTGAAATGTAGAATAATGTGAGGTTCATTTTAGATTTAGACCCTCAACCTGTCAAGAATGAACCATGGAACTAGATTGTGTTATAGGGAAGTGTGTAGTGTGTGAGGTTCATGTATGTAGTATGCCATGAATAGTCAAGTGTGAATTGTAGCACAAGAGTGCGTCATTAGGTAACAATGATACAAGTTTTGTGTATCAATGTGTGTAATATGAATGAGGAAGAATAGATGTGAAACATCTTTGTGAAATAATAGAAAGGTAAGATACTTGATAGTGCTAGAAGGGGGAGAGAGTAAGCATGATGCCCCCAAGTGTATGATGTGAAGAATAATCAATTACCATCATCTAAAATATCGTCATTGTCATGGTCAAAATCAAATGAAGAAGTGTCAGAGACTTGATAAGCAATAATATTTGGTTAATCATGTAAAGAGCCATCAGTGATGAAATTGCACATGCCCATTATGTATTCTTCATTAGGGAAATGTGATAGAGGACACCCATGTGCATACCAACAAGTAAAATTTGTTTTAGCCAAAAATGAATCATTACAAATAAAAACATGGCCAAAAGGCACGGGGAATGATATATTGATGTGATTAGGATCCAGAGTTCCCCTAATGTAGTCAAGCCAAGATTACCCAAGTGTCGGTGGAGAAGTGCATGTAAGAAAGGTTAAAAGATGGAACACACAAAGACCATAAAAAATAGTGATGTGAACATATCCATGATAGAGACGAGGCAAAAGGAATAGATCGTCGAGTGTGAATCTAATACAAGTCAAGCCATCAAGTGTGTAAATCAGACGAGATTGGAGGGATCAAACATAATGTGTGTCTAATAATCATTATTAATGAAAAAATAACACGTGAAAGGAGGAAGCATCAATGATGGTTGCTCATGAGAAGATGAGGAAGTTGGAACGATGTCTAATGTATGGATAGACCCCCGATAAAGTACCATAACATTAGTAGTAGAAGGGGGTGAGTATGATGCGAATGGGAAATTGTCTAATGCACAAATAGTTCCTTCAAGTGGAGGTAAATTTTCTAGATAGTCTGCGGGTTGCGGATTAGCAACAAGGTGCATAGAGTGGAATTGGGAATAAGTAATGTAGTGATTAGATCTAGGTGGAAATATTGGAATGGGTTATGATTAGTGACAATGTATATTCAAATCCCTCACGTAAGAATTTAACACACGCTGAACTATAGAAGGCACTACTTGTATGATGTGAAGCCATGGCCTACCAAGTAAGCAATTATATTGAACTAGGATATTAACAAAAATAATTGTAAGAACCATTTTTGTCCCAATGATGATAGGAAAATTAATAGCGCCTATGCATGGACATGTACAAGAATCATATGCTCGGAGAGAAATGGATGTCATGCTAAGATAAGTGGTGGAAAGGTCAATATTTTGAATGAATGATAAAGTAAAAAGATTGAGCTCAGATCCATTATCGACTAAAGTTCACTTGATACCCATGTTATTGATGCATATTTGTATATATAGGGAGGATCATTGTCATAAATAGAAATATTGATAGCTATATCAGATGGAAAAGTAAGTTGTTGAGAAAATGTATACGAATGTTTGATATACTATGTTCGAATGAGTAGTAGAAGGAATGCGAGTATTAGCCAAGAGAGTAATGATTTTAGTGCAACAATCAGGATTGGATAGCAAGAAATCATGAATAGAGATATCCATGATGAGAGGATCCTAAGAAACTAAAAGAAGCGATGAAATAAAGACCCAAGAGTGTTCAAATGAGATGGGTTCACCAAATGATTTAACAAATATTAGATTTTGTAAAACCCTAGAGGATATTTCAAAGTCACATGCAATAGATAAAAAATTAAAGTACAAATATGACACAAGCAATAAGAAAATGATAAATTGAAACCCTGAGTGCAAGAGGGAGGAAAGAAGACTTAAGCGATTAAAAATAAATCCCAAGTGTGAAGAGCTAGAAAAATGATGAAACAGATTACAAACCATCATCACCATGCTCAAAAACTTCTATGCCTTTCGTAATAATTTGGACTAGGGTGCACGGGATGGTACCGAGGTGCCTAAGCAAAGTAGAGACCCTATCTCGGGGTGCCTTTACAGATGAAAATTGACATACAACCTTAAAACGCACTCGACCACCCGAGGTCATGTTGGAGTAGCTGATGTTGAATGTGTGTGGCTAACTATAGGAGGATCAGTGAATAAGATTTGGTAGTGTGATCTCCTGGTAGTTGAGTTGGTAAAGGGGAGATTTAGAAGCTATGAACGGCTAGCATAAATTCCCTATGGTTTGTTTGCCTAATTGAATCTCAATGTTGAACTAGTTTGAAGTGTCCAAATTAACTAGGATAAAACTAACAATCTATGCTAATGTTGAAAGGAAACTAATCTAAAAAATCACAAAACTGAAATATTATAATCACAAAAACAACTTGCTTCTATTCTAAGTAATTAAAATATTTCTACGCTAAAACTTAACAAGCAAAATAACCCGGTGTGGTTATTCCCTTGTGTTGAGTGTATTGAAACTAAACTAACTTAAAACAAGAACTTTTCCAAATGATCTATGATGTGTAGAAAACATCGAAAGATATTCTCTTCTTTAGATCCACAAGGATGGGAAGAAGAGGATCCGTCACCTGAGGAGCTGTTATTAATTATTTAAACCCTCCTCAAAATTAACTAACTACTTCGCAAATGGAAGGAAATTGATTTCTACTCTATTTGATAAGATGTAACAATGATAAATTGCGTAATGAAGGAAATCAAATAACTCCAACTTGGAATTCACTGAGAATAGAGGAAAATCCAACCTGTGTGATGACTTTTACCCTCAGTTTATCCTTTCTTTCTCTGTGTGTCCATAATGAGTCCAAGGAATTGGGAATGCAAAGGCAACAACAGGAGAAGGCACTTGAGAAATGAAAATTTGAAGGCGGTTTGGTTCTACAATGCAGGTGGAAGATGGATAACACAAGTGAACAGAGCTTGGCTATGTAATTTCTAGTAGGATTATGGTGGCAATACTATGCAAGATACACACAATAATCAACCCCCTTTTTCTTGAATACAAGCATGGAATATATAGGAATCGGCCAGGATGTGCCTTTATGCACAAGGAAGCCTTGGAGTGCCAAATCATTGGGTGAAGAGGCATTTCAAACTGATTAAATCTATTTAAAAATAGAAGAGGGAGGGAATACCATGTAATAAGGTAGTTGGGATTTGGAATCATCTAAAACGGGCAAGAAACACATTTTAAAATAGAAGTTAAGTGAAGCATCGTGTGTGAATTTGATGCATGGAAGGTTTTGGAAAAATTGCACAGACTATCAACCTACGTAGGGCGGTGGTCACGGGACCACTACCCTACCCGGGCAGCGATTTGAGAACCATTGCCCTGGCAGTAGAGGTCTTGGCACTAAAGGCCAAAACATGCACATAATAAAGCGGGAAGCTGGAAGAAAGCATGGAAAAGCTAAGTAAGGATGTCTATGCTACAAATATAAACTAGGAATGGTTTAGGAACTCGAACACCTTCTGAAAGGACATGAATCATCATTGGGGACTTTTGTATATGTTTTTTGATAATATAGCACACATGCAATTTTGGGTGCGTACATATTCCCCCCTCGGAGAAAATTCTTAGCCATGAAAAAGGTGTAAAACGTAGAGTCCGAGTATGGTGTTCCCGAAATGGGGAGTTAGAAGCTACCCCTGACACGCACATGTGTCAAAATGTCACCGTCTAAGCTCCCACTACCTACAAAATGAAGAGAAGACTCAAGTACAAATAGATAAAATATGAAAAAATAAATACTAAATTAAAACAACAAGAGGACTTACCATTTGTGTGGGGACATATAAATATACCTACACCAACGCTCTAGTCCTATGAACATATGCACTCAAACGAACTTATAAAAACATATATATATATATATATATATATATATATATATATATATATAAACAAACACATTTTCAAATTCATTTGCGCATATCAACTTGGTGATTTTTTGAGCTCTGGGCCCATAGTGACCGTTTTTCATCGAAAGAATAGTCAAAATGTTCATTATGAGATCATGATCATGCCTTTGTGAGCGGGAGATGACTAACATGGTCTCAAGTTAGTTTTCCTCACTTGTGTGTTTTTAAACCTAAAATGTCAAAATGTCAAAATATTTTCCTAGGGGGATTATTTTTGAAATTTCTTGTTTTAAATGAGTCTCTAGGGGGTGCCCTCAGGGTAGTCTTTTATTTCGTTGAAAATGGTATTTTTTTGCATTTTTGAGCGTTTTTAGGGAAAAAAAGTCAGTATGGCGGGTGGTTCAGACCCCACCCTATACCGGTGTGGGGTTCTAAATGTAATGATGAAAACTCCACGATAATTTTTTTTTGGATTTTTAATGTTTTGTTATGTTTTTGATGAGCTTGTTTCTTGAGATATGTCACTAACTTGCTCTTTTTTGTGTTTTGGTGGATGCAGAAGAAGGAAGAGTATATCCATTGGAGTTGCGAGAGGGAGTGTGACTAGCTCCCAATGATATTAGATCAATTGACTCAGGATGAGATCGATACTCTTCAAAGAGCAGGCATATGGAGGATTGCACAGGTGCCCCATGTTACTCTTGCTAGTCACATACTATGTGACCTATTCTCTTATTAGGATGCAAACCAGAATACCTTCCAGTTTCAGTGCTAGGGGTGAGTGGACAATCACCCTAGAGGATGTGTATCATATTCTTGGGGTTCCGATACTAGGTAAATGGTTGAATTTGGAGATAGTATGATCCAGAGCCATGATGACTCTATGGGCCACTTACATGGGGGATGCTACGGTTTCCTTTGGTTCGAAGAAGGGGATTAAAGTCCGCTGCACTCCCATTGCTCCCATCCCTACTATCCACAAGGCCATCATGGGTATCTTGGCCTCATAGTTGATCAAGGATAAGGGAGGTGATACACTACTCTATTGCTAGGCTCCCATCATTACACATATTGAGGCACATGGTCATATCTACACCTTTGGGAGCGAGATATACTTGCGAACTTATAATGACTGTATTAGATTGTTAGATTATAGGGGTAGTATTTGAGCCACTCCATAATTTTTAGGAGCTAGGTGTATGAGCGGATCATCCTCTATGAGAGGGGAGTGCAAGATGTGAGGACCCAAGGGCTGTTAGGGCTACCGTATGGATAACGATGATAGTTCTCAGAGTGCCACATCAGCCAATGGCTTCTTTGACCACAACAGACATGGTGGCCACCCCATACCAGGACATGGTAGGGTTGTGGGGATAGGATGGGACCACAATGGTGGCTTGTTCCACTACCTGGTCGCTTAGTTGATAGATGAGAGAAGCTTGAGACTCACTCGTTTAGATGAGTTCCTCAGCAGTTCAACCTTCCTTACATTGATATGCTTCCCCTAGTGGCACCTATGTATAGGACCATGAAGGAGGCCCGAAAGGGGCCTCGCGGAGATCCAGGTTGGATAGCGGTGGTTCTAGGAGTGCCTATCATAGTTAGGTGAGTTGTTTATGCCCGAAGGGTAGTGAGTGCCACTCCTGCACCCTTACTCGGTGAGGCCGCACCTGCTCACAGTGGAGAGGAATACGAGCTCATATACATAGGCTCTGACTTTGAGGAGTATACGGGGGATGAGACTGGAGAGGAGTCGGCTAGAGAGGAGACTAAGAGAGAGGAGACTTATGACAAGGGGTTAGGTGGTGAGGCTGGTAGGGCAGTTCACATGGAGGAGGAGAGTGATCTGAGTGGCATGATACTCGGGATGTTCTGAGGACAGAGTGTGAGGAGGCAATCATAGAGGAGGAGACACTTGTCTCGAGGGACCACTTCTTCATGATGGAGAGGGGATGATGAGTCCGTGATGGGAAAATATCTTGCCTCTAGTTTTAGGGAGGCCCCGCAGCCATCAACAACAACAACATCAGCCATTGACCCTACATGGATGCTTGGAGATCCAAGTATGTTGATCCTCTTCTCTTGACCTTGTTAGTCGGAAATGTTAGTTGGTATTTTTTTATAACTTTCTAACTCGTCGTTTCTTCTTTGTTTCTACTTGCAAAGTGACTGCATAGGAGTGGCGAGAGCTTATTCGATGGGTGTGCATGGACACCTTATTGATCCCTTTGGGGAAGACCCGAGATGAGATGACTGAGGATATAGGACAACCACTTACAACCGGAAGACACACTAATGTGTTTGTACCCATCTGGAGGGTAGTAGAGGTTATGACTTCTCTCTATACTCAGGTGACCGCATATGAGACAATTGAGCATTTGATGAGGCGGAGTCGATCTCATAGTGAGACCATAACTAGTACTCCTAAAATTTAGTACATTCTCTTCGTCAAGTAGCCAAAATAGGAGTCCTAGACATAGCCATGCGCCATCTCAAGGATCCCACAGAGATTGATAGGTCATGGGCCTTTTATTGTTTGGTTACGATTTTTTCGGGACTTATATGATTTTTTTTTATATTTTAGGCTCATTACGAGTGTTTTGACCATGCCTAGCACATGATGGAATTGTATACAAACTTGATTTATTATGATATATACAGACTCTTCTTTTGGTTCGGTAATTCATTGTATCTGAGTTGACTTCCTCTTGTCTCACTTCACATGTGTACTCTAGATGTTTAGAACTTCTATTTTTATATGCTTTTCAGAATGTATGTAGTGGATATGAATGCTAACAGAATGATCTTTTTTTTGTTTTGTAATGCTGATATATGATAATGCAATCACATTGTAATGTTGAACTTTAATTTCTCTAAACAACTTTTGGTACTTCTTATTGTTTTGGAAAAAAATGGCAAAAGGGTGATATGATAAGTGAATGGAATTTCCCCACTCCTAACTCCATGCAACCAGTAAGATGCGAGGGCTCAACACCAAGATCTAGAAGGGGCACAAGTTATAGAAATTTGTTGAATGGTAATGATGAGAGAAAGAAAAGGATTAAAAAAACCAAATTGAGACCCTACAACCTCATTCTATTCAAGTTTGCTTCATAGTTTAAAATGTGAATTGCTTTCCAGTTTATCTAGAATTAGATCCATAGATAGCCTCTTGGTTGAAAAAATATAGTTTTGAGCTTTAAACTCTTTTTGGAATTTTGGACATCTAAATCAATTTGTTTTGATTTATGATTTCACAACATTTGAATGAACTATTTCTATCTTTCAAGTTTGTCAAAGAGACCCCTACACCTTGCCCCATGCTACCAACAGAATTATGGGCTCATCACCATGGACAAGTCATAGGCGAGTAAGGGCACTTCTCTCCTTTCCCAACCCTACATCACCAAAGTAAGAGACACGGGCTCAACACCATAGGTCGATAGGAAAAATAAATGTGTAAAATACATTTTTCTAGGGATTTGCATTTGACTTATTTATCTAGGCAAAATGTCTATAATGTTCTTATTTCTGAAGAGATGTATATGGGATAGATATGACACCACGAAGCTTTTAGAACAGACTATAGGAAAAAGCACCTAATCCACAAGAAACTATAAGTAGAACCAAGTATGTAGGCCTTGGTATGGTTACTGTCAAAGATTTTTCTTATCTTGCTTGGATTGATGAAATGATTCGGAAACAATTGATGACACCGTGAAGATTTGAAGAGACATGATTTGAATGTTTTGCCAATGTTTTTAGAAGTTTTTAGGAATTTTTATAAGAATAAGTCCCTTGATCACAAATTTTACGAAATGAACCGGCAGATGAAAATGCAATGTAGATGTAGTAATATACATTTCGAGGTGAAGAGATTTTATAGATTCGCTAAACTCCTCACCCTCTAGTGTACACGGAAAAATGAACCATTTTTATAGGCTTCTACTATTTGATATGGACCCAATCACTTGGGCTTGAATTTCCTTCCTTCACTGGTATTTTTTTCTATTCTATTGTCAAGTCTCAAAACCAAATCTCCCTCATATATTTCACACTTGTAGACTTTCTTGTTGTATTGCCGAGCCATTTAGTCAACATAAAATCTATGCCATTATTCATCGTCGAGCTTAGATTCATCAAGGATTTCTAATTGAGAGAGTCATGCCTCTTGATAGCCTTATTCTCCTAGAATTCCTTGCAGTGAGATACAAAGACTAGGTGTTTCTAACTCAAGCGGTTAAACCGCTTCTACACCAAAAACCAAAGAAAAGAGGGTTTCCCCCATCGTCTTTCTTACCGATGTTCAATATGCCCACAAGGACGGAAAGAGCTTTATGTGCCATTATCGTTCATTCTCCTTGATAATTTTAAGGAGAATGGATTTTAACATCTTGTTTATAGCCTCAGCCTATCCACTGGCCTAAGGGTAATAGAGAGAAGTTGTATGGTGATTTATTTTGAAATTTTCATACAATTCATGTACTAAATCATTTTTGAAAGATGTGTCATTATCAGAGATAATGAATTGTGGGACACCGCACCTATAAATGATTTGGTTTAGAATGAACTTAGTGATCACACATCTAGGCATGGTGGTAAGAGGCATGGCTTATACCCACTTAGTAAAGTATTATGTGGCCATGATTATGAAGTTATGACAATTTTTTGATGAGTGAGAGAAATTCCCTATAAAATCAAGGCCCCATGTGGAAAAGGGCCTTGATGTTACAATTGGTTGTAGATCCTGTGCGTATGTGGATCTCATGGGAGAACTATTGACATTTATGGCATTTGCACACAAAATCTACTGTGTCATGTTCTAGCATGGGCTAGAAGTATCCCATCTCGATGTATCTTCCGAGTAGTGGCATGGCCACCGAAGTGACCTCCACATACTCCACTATGTGATTCATAAATAATCTTCTCGGATTCTTCTTCATCAACACATATTAACAACATTCCATCAAAGGCTCTACAATAGAGCACCTGCTCCAAGATAACATACTTAGTGGTTATAACACATAACCATATTCTTTGTTGTGATGTCTCCCCTTCCGGATATGTATGGTCCACTATGAAATTAATGATGTCAGTGTACCATGGGCACGTAGAAATGGGAGGCTTGGTTTCAAAAAAATACACACATTTGTCGGGGAAGTCCAAATTTACTAGATCACCTCCATCTAATGGGTTATCAACCAACTAGATTCGAAATGATTTTTCCTTTGAAAATTTTTTTGATTAACAAATGTTAACTCAAACTTGCCCATTAGAGTTATGAAGCATCCAAATTTCTTAGATAAGGACCCTTGTGTGAGAAATGTCCGCAGATGATCCGATTTAACAATAACCCTTGTTTCTTGATTTAGCATGTAATGTCTTAAGCACTTTATCACAAAGACTATGGAAAGGCATTCCTTTTTTTCCTATGTGTAACGTGTCTCATAGTCAAGAAATGTTTGAATAATAAAATAGACTGCACGTTCTCATTTATCATCATCTTCTTGAGCTAACATGCAAGCTAATGAGACATCCATAGCTCATGAATACAAGATCAAGGGGCAATTTGACTTAGGCGGCATGAGTGTGGGAGGAGACAACAAGAACCATTTAATTGACTCAAATGCCTCATTACACTCTTTTGTCTAATCAATGTAGCAATCCTTTTTAATAAATTTTTGATTGGGTGAATAAAAAGGTTAGATCAGGGATAAACCTTCAGATTGCATTGAGTTTTCTAATAAAAGATTTGATGCTAGACTCATTTAATGGTGGATTTATTTCCATTACAACTCAGATTTTAGCTGGGTCTACATCAATCCCTCATGAAGATATGATGTATCCCAACATCTTACCTCTCATTACACCGAATACACATTTTTCTGGATTTAACGTTACGCCATATTCGATTAAGCGAGAAAGAATGATATGAAACACCTCAGGGTGATCACATAGTTTTATGGCCTTAGCCAAAAGATCATCCACATAGGATTCCACAATCTTATGGATAAGATCATGGAATATATAAGTCATCACTTGTTGGTATGTGGCACCAACATTCTTAAGTTCAAACGACATGACAACATAATAGTATGTTCCCCAAGGAGTGATGAATGTAGTTTTGGTCGATCCTCCTCAAAGATTCTAATTTGGTTATATCTAGAAAACCCATCCATGAGAGATAACAACTCATAACTAGATGTTGCGTTGACAATAACATTGATGGATGGTAATGGGAAATCATCTTTGGGACAAGCTTTGTTGATATCCCAAAGTCTATGCAAATGTGGATTTTTCCATTCTTCTTGAGAATGAGGACAATATTAGACACCCATTGTGAATATTCAACTGGCTTGATAAACCCCACATGTAGGAGTTTCACCCCTTCTTCTTTCGTTTTATTCTTTGGGTATAGGACATACTCTGGGACTCATCTCTCTCCCGAATGATGACGTATGCATGGTAGAGGTCTTAGAAGCAAGGGAAGATAATACAAAAAATAATCCAACTTCAATCTTCCCAGATGACTATTGGACCTTGAATTATGATGGAGCAAAGTGTCACTTTGGTGTTGGGGTAGGTGTGATACTTACCAACCCTTAGGGAAGGGTCATGCCCTTCACCTTTAAATTTAATTTCAAATGCACTAACATCAAAGTAGAATATGAGGCTCTCCTTCTTGGTCTCATTGTATCCAAAAGGATAGGTGACCTTAATATCAGGGTGCTGGGTGATTCACAACTAGTTGTAAACAAAGTATCTGAAGTATACAAGACTAGGGCTGAACATTTACAACTCTACAAGAATTCTGTCCTTAAGTTAAGAAAGGTTTTGATTTCATTTCAATTGAAGCTCTACCCAGAGAGTAAAACCTCCTTACTGACTCTATAGAAACTTTTGCTTCTCGTTTTACCCCAAGTAACAAGTTAGAAGACATTATCTTCATGGTTTCGGTTTGTGCTAAACCTTTGGTTCATAAGATACCAACAACCCGATTCTAACTTATGTAGAAGCCGAGAATGAGTTTATCACCTTAGATTATGCTGAAAATGACAAAGAAATCCTAGGGTTTTTGAATGCCTACACAGACTTGCATCCCACTCATCATAAGATCAGATTTTCTCTCATCCCACACTCTTCCTCTTACTTTGGAGATTCCATGATAGACCCTTCCTCTACGTGAAGGTCTTGAGGTCTATGAAGTAGAAGAGGAAGGAGAATTAGAGCTACCTCTAGCTCGCTTGAATTTGAAGAGGGTAATGCCTCCTTAATTGAAGGAATAATTGATATAAACATCGGGACGAAGGAGGAACCAATTTTTTTGAAGTAGGGATCCTCTCTAACTCCATAGGAGATAGAGATACATACCCAAATCATCAATGAGCATGAAAAATATTTCACATTTGGCTACAAGGAAATGACGGGAATTACACCACACATTGTAGTTCATAACCTCGTCACTAAGCCAGATGTTAGGCCAATTAAACAGAATTCGAAACCCATGAAGCCAAAGGTGGCTCTCATGGTGAAAGAAGAAGTCATGAAACTCCTATAGGTGGGGTTCATCAAGCCGTTGACTATTCATAATGGGTGTCTAATATTGTCCCCATTCTCAAGAAGAATGGAAAAATCCACATTTGCATAGACTTTTGGGATATCAACAAATCTGGTCCCAAAGATGATTTCCCATTACCATCCATCGTTGTTATTCTTGACACAACAATTGGTTATGATTTTTTGTCTCTCATGGATGGGTTTTTCTAGTTCTTTAATCCTCCCTACTAAAGTAGAAATAAGATTATTAGGAGAGGATTGAGTCCCTTATTGGGGTGTATGTGGCATAGGGTTTGATTGGGGTGCTCATGATACCTTATCATGAATTTTTAGTGTTATCATTATTTTCTTCCTCGAAGTAAGAATCTTAGGATAGGCATTTGAAATCTTAGAGGTTGTATTCTTCATTATAGCCAAAGACTCATCTATCTCGATGCGAGAGGATTATTTATTCGGTGGTGTAATAAATATCAAAGTCGAACGGCCCACCAATCTCTCTTAGACATATTTTAGAAAGTATAAAATACCTACCAAAATAGGGGAAGAAATGGAGAGGTGAGGTAATAAAAATGAAATAAAAGGAAAAAGAAGGAATTGATCCTTCACGTCGGGCTCACCAAATTGTACGGATGAAAATTGACATACAAACTTCAACCGCACTCAACCGCCCGAGGTCGGCCGAGCAGCCGATGTTGAGTGTGTGTGGATAACTATAGGAGGATAAATGACTAAGATTTGATAGTGTGATCTCCTAGTAGTTGAGTTGGAAAAGGGGAGATTTAGAGGCTACGAACGGGTAGCGTAAATTCCTATGCTTTGTTTTCTAATGAATCTCAATGTTGAACTAGTTTGAAGAGTCAAATTAACTAGGATGAAACTAAAAATCTACGCTCTTGTTGAAAGGAAACTAATCTAAAAAATCACAAAACTAAAATATTACAATTACAAACAATAACTTGCTTCTATTCTAATTAATTAAAATATTTCCACACTAAAACTAAACAAGAAAAATAACCCGGTGTGGTTATTCACCTGTCTTGAGCGTATTGAAACTAAACTCAATTAAAACAATAAATTTTCCAAATGATCTATGATGTGTAGAAAACCTCCTATAGATATTTTCTCCTTCAGATCCACATGGATGGGAAGAAGAGGATCCATCACCGGGAGATGCTATTAATGATTTAAACCCTCTTCAAAATTAACTAACTACTTGCAAATGGAAAGAAATTAATTTCTACTCTATTTTATATGATGTAACAATGATACATTACAACAATGAAGGAAATCAAACAAAAAATCCAACCTGGAATTCACAGAACAAAGGTAAATCCAGCTGTGTGATGACTTATCCCCTTATTTTATCCTTTCTTTCTAATTGTGTCCATGTGAGTCCAAGGAATTGGGAATGCAAAGGAAGCAACAGGAGAAGGCACTTGAGTAATGACAACTTGAAGGTAGTTTGGTTGCAATGCAAGTGGAAGAGGGATAACACAAGTGAACAGAGCTTGGATATGCAATTTATAACAGGATTGTGGTAGCAATACTATTCAAGATACAAAAATCCTCGGCCCCCTTTTTCTTGAATACAAGCATGGAATATATAGGAATTGGTTGGGATGTGCCTTCATGCACAAGGCAACCTTGGAGTGCCAAATCATTGGGTGAAAAGGCAGTTTAAACTGATTAAATCTATTTAAAAATAGAAGAGGGAGGGAATGTCATGCAACAAGGAAGTTGGGATTTGGAATCATCTAAAACGGGCAAGAAATGCGTTTTAAAACAAAATTTAAGTGAAGTGTCACGTGTGAATTTGACACATGGAAGGTTCATGAAAATTCAAGCGGGATCACAACCCTACGCAGGCAATGGTCATGGGACCACCGCCTGTGCATGACAATGATCCCGGCACTAAAGGCCAAAACATGCATAGAATGAAGCGGGAAGATGGAAGAAAGCATGGAAAAGCTAAGTAAGGATGTCTAGGCTACAAATATACACTGCGAATGGGTTTAGGAACTTGAACACCTTCTGAAAGGACATGAATCATCATTGGGTACTTTTATAATTGTTTTCCGACAATATAGCACATGTAATTTTGGTGGGTATAGTGCCTATGACTACTCAAAAGCTCAAAATTTTTTTCTTCGTATTTTTGCAAGATGGTTACTAGCCCTCGCCATTGATACCTTTTATGTCACACTATGTCCACAGATATCCCCTGTAACTTTGTAAAGAGAAAGATATTATGTAAAACCCCAAAACACATCAAATCCTAAAAAATAAAAGTATGCAAATGGGGTATCATACTGACCCCAATTGTCACCCGATTGAGTGAACTTACGATCCAGTGCACCGCACTACATTTCGTAATCCATGTAGTTCTTGTGTGTGTGTGAAAGAATCATTCCTAAGAGGATATTATGTAAGATGCACTTGTTAGTGAGAAATAACTAGATGTATACATGTAAGTAGATGTGTGGATGTCAAAATGAACTTCCCCTCATATGAAGTGTATGTAGAAGATGAAGTCCCTTGTCCCTTGAATGAAGCTAGATAGATGCTTTGATGCTCTTAGTAATACCTTTCGATGAAACATTAGGTGGTCATAGTAGATGCTTAGAGTTTGGTCTTTTAATTTCATTACATAGTATTGTATTTATATGATTCCCTTATTCAAATTTTGTAATTAACCACTAAAAGGCTGACCCATAAGAAATCAAGATGCCCAATAACTAGAAGAGGCCCAAAAGAGGTGAGCAAGATATAAAGAGGCCGAAGGTTCCTAGAGGGGATGAGGACACTTGGGCACTACCGTCCTTACTAGGTGTTAGTGTCTAGACTCGAGAGAAGCTGAAGTGATAAAGGTTAGACTGGGTGGTGGGGTGTGTAAGACCAAGAAGGAAACTAGAAAGAAAGCAAAGAGGCCAAAAACAATGGTCAATTAGTACTTTTCGCTTAGGAATCATATGAATGCAAGTATGTGATTAGGACCAAGAAATGTACCCAAGTGTAAAATTTTGTGTCTACATGTGAAAGAAAAATAATAGATTTCATTTAAAATATATATTTTAATATTTTATGTATTATTGGAGAGAGATAGAGTGTTGTTATACACATTAATACATGATTATACACGTATATTTATGTATCTATTATGTAAACTCCATATTTATTTGTTATCATTTATAGCTTTTCAATATGATTTCTCATATATGAATACAATCAACCATGAAAAAGTTGTCTAGCCTAACATTTTGCTAGGTTATAATTATTCTTTTGTAGAAAGGATTTGTTTAGCATAGTGGCCTTGTGGCTCAGCTTGTTTTTAATATATGCGACAAACTTTTTCTAGGCCTAGCCATCAGTATTTTATTTATCTCTTGTTTTATATGGAAAGATTAACAATTTATATTTATAACACCATTCCATTATAAACATGATATATTTACCATTAGGAATAACTTAGCAACCGCTAGGTTGTAATGAGTAGATCACGTCGTATCTAAAAAATGGTTGAATAGCTTCGTGGCCTCTAGTACAAGTTTCTAAAATTGTCATACAAGTAAAAAAATCTGCCTAAGTCTCATAAGAAATAGATAAATCTTTACATAACTATATAACACATTAAAGGTTAATGTTTATAACTTTTTCGTCGTTGGGTAAATCCTCTAGTAAATAAAGTAGATGAATCTTGTTTTATGAAAACAAGATATGTATAAATTAGTAAAATTTATTGTTTGGATTTAAGAATTTAAAGTAAGATATTTTGAGCTTAGTGGCTGCTAGGTTATGCCACCACATAGTATTTGAGGCCTATGAGTGGTTAGGATGTAACAAATTAAATTAAGATATTATGAGCTTAGCGGCCACTAGGTTATGCCACAACATATTATTTGGAGCTTGTAGTCACTAGGATATAACAATTTCAATTAAGATATTATGAGATTAGCAGACACTATGCTAAGCCATGACATAATTATTATTGACAATTAATTTAAGATATTTTGAGCTTAGTGGCTGCTAGTTTATGCCACAACATATCATAAGGAGCTTGCAGTAGTTAGGATTTAACAATATCAAATAATATATTATGAGATTGGTGGACACTATGTTAGGCAAAATATAATAATATATCGACAGATTTGAAAAATTAAAGGAAGATATTTTGAGCTCAATGTACCGCTAAGTTAGGCCATGACATAATAAGCTTACTCGCCGCTAGGATATGCCAAAACATAATATTTGGATCTTAGCGGTCACTAGGATTTAACAAATTCAATTAACATAGTTTGAGCTTAGCGCCCAGTTAGGTAATTAAACAATGTAATAATTCGAGCTAAAGGGTCACTAAAATTTAACAAATTAAAGAAATACATTTTGAGCTTAGCGTCTGCTAGGTTATGCCTCAACATAACCTAAAAAATTATATTGTAATCTTAGATGTTATATTTTAACATTTAATTTGGAGAATTGTATAACACATAAAAGGTTGACTTTTAGACCTTAGTGATTGATAGGTAAATCCTCGATTAAATAAAGCATAAATCCTTTTTATGAAAATCAAGATGTGTATACATTAGTAAAATTTATTGTTTGAATTTAAGAATTTAAAGTACAATATTTTGAGCTTAGCAGCCACTAGGTTATGCCACCACACAATATTTAGAGCATAGCGGTGGTTAGGATATAACAAATTAAATTAAGATATTATGAGCTTAATGACCACTAGGTTATGCCACAACATATTATTTGGATCTTGCAGTCACTAGGATTTAACTTTTTCAATTAATATATTATGAGATTAGAAAAGATTATGCTGGCTACATATGACATAATATGCATTAAAAAGATATAACAAATTAAAGGAAGATATTTTGAGCTTATTGGCCGCTAGTTTAGGCCACGACATAATATTTGGAGCTTGCAGTCACTAGGATTTAACAAATTACAAGTTATAGAATGATATTTTGAGCTTAGCCACCATTAGGTTATGCCACAACATAATATTTGGAGCTTAGCCATTGCTAGGTTTTAACAAAATAAAGTAAGATGTTGTGAGCTTAGTGGCCGCTAGGTTATGCCACGACATAATATTTGGAGCATAACGATCATCAAGATTTAAGAAATTAATTTAAGATATTATGAGCTTAGCAGAACTAGGATATGCCAAAACATAATAAGGATTTTAGCATCCAAGGATTTAACAAATTAAATTAACATAGTTTGAGATTAACTACGCATTTAGTACTTAAACAATATAATATTTTGATCTTAAGGGTCAATAGGATTTAACAAATTAGAGAAGGATATTTTGAGCTTTGCATCTCGCTAGGTTATGCCTCAACATAACCTAACAAATTACATTGTAATCTTACAAGTCACTAGGTTTTAACAAATTATAGTAAGATGTTTTGAGCTTAGCGGCCACTAAGTTAAGATAATACTTCCAAAATATAATATTTCGAGCTTATGGGTTGCTAGCATTTAACAAGTCAAAGAATAATATTTTTATCTTAGATTCTACTAGGTTATGCCATGACATAGTTATTTGATATTATCGATCACTAGGAATTAACAAAATAAAGTAAGATATTGTGAGCTTAGCGACCGCTAGGTTATGCCACAACAACATATTTGGATGTACAACTACCATGTGCATGTTTAGATAAGTATAACATTTGGAATATATACACGAAAATTCAATAAATCATAAATATTAATCTATTTACATGATATACATATTTCATTACTTGCAAACTATGCTTAAATACTATGACTCATGATTCATTATAGATCTTTCTTAATTATGGACTGGTGTTGATGTGGTTTTACATGTATATTTACTTCCTAAGTTTTGAGCTCTTATGCAGGGGCTATCAGTAGTACATTGATTCGTGTCGCAAGAAAAGTTTTCTTGAAAATATTGTAATCTCTATCTATCTTTCTTATGTCCACAATAGGATTTCTAAAGAGCACACTAGCCTTGTCAAACAAAACCTATTGAGTAACATTTTCTTTTATTGTGATTTCCTTCAGAGTCTCTATTTTTCTGTATTTTTCCCTAGTTTTGGAGACAATCTCAATGACCTGTGAAGTTTCTCCTTCATTTTCCTCTATTATTCTACTTTGAAAATTAACCAATAATTGTTTTTGATATAAAAACTCTTCACTAGAAACCAACTCATGGTTTTCATTAAATACTTCCATAACTGAGGCTTCTCTGAAAATATGAATTCCTCTTGAAACTATGTCATCAAACTGGAGAGATAGTTTTCTTACCTGATCTTTCCATTCCCTTAGTATTTCCTTGGTATAATTATCATATGTATGACATTCAGAGACACCTAAAATTAGCACCACTAATTTCCCTAACCACATACAATATCTTCGTAATAATAATGAAATCATTTAAATCACATTACTTAATCTATAATCACTTATCCTAAGTATAAAATCCTTCACAATATTTAATCCATGTAAATATCTTCACACACCCCGTAAATACTACTTTACAATTGTAAAATCTTATTCTACCTTCTTAAAAACCACTTAACCACCCTAAATCAACCCTAACCATTTCAAAACCATCCAAACCTATTTTCTTACTACATCCTAACCTCTACACCTCATCCCCAACCTCCCCTTAACCATTTACCCACATCACAAACCAAAAAAATTGTTTAGAAGTGGTTTCAACCACTTTCCCCAAAAAAAGTGGATCGACGATTGTACCTAATCGCCAACGATTATAAATAACACCTTTGTGCTCTTTCTCAGGGATATTCAATATTCAATCTAGGAACCCATTTTTGAACCTATCTCTTTATTTAAACATTACATAATCCAAGACATCATCAGGCATCAATATCAATCATTTACAACAACGTTTTTGCAACCATTTCCATCATTCAATCTCCAGGAAGCGTGACAAGACAACATAAAGAACTCGATCATTCCAATCAAGATTTGAGTGATCTTTTGGATTTTTGTATATCTAAAGGTATTCCTACATATTTTTATATCATTTATAATTCATAAGAAATATTGAAAGTAATTAAAAACATACTTTTAGATCCTTAATCATTTGTTTAGCTAAACCGCCAAATTTAAAAACAATCGTTAGCGATTCATCCTAATCGCCAGAGATTGGCCTAAATCATCTACGATTCCTGTCAAAATTTATATTTTTATCATTTTGTCGATTTATATAAATTTTTATCAATCCATTTGCATTTAACATGTTGTTTCAAGTATGAATCTCTGTTAGATGGCAGTTCTTGGTCCTTATCACCTAGTTACAAGCATTTATGATCTCCCCATAGTCCAACACTCCTTTTTCAAGATCAAGTACAACATCCTACATGAACTCATATTGTGTGTTATCTCGGTTCGCCATTGATGAACAATACATTGAAGACCATTTTGAATTCCTCCATGAGATCGAACAAGAAACAAAGTATTTATGATATGATTACTTTGAACATGTTCGAGATCATATCCACACTTACCGGGCCACCTTAGAAGCCACATAGGACCTCCCTTTCAACCTTCGATTTTAGATATTTTTATCCATCTCTTATTTGTCTATTGTTATCTATGCATATCATTATCTTTATCAATTCACTTAATTGTTACAAAGTGATCTGACATCCTCCAAGGAAGTCCCTTTGGATTCTTGGAATTGACCTTTGCCGAGGAGCTCATTTATCTATTTATTTAATCCATTTTGTTTATTGTATTCGATCACAAATTGCATTTCAGACATGAAGACTTGTACACTCATTTGGACTCGAAACTTTAATCAACAATCAACATCAACATTCATCCTCATGGGTATCAATAAACCCACCATCTTTTGAGGTTGGTTTTGTTTTTGTTATTTAAATTCATTAATTTAAAGTAGAAAAAAATTCTCTCGAACATTCGGCATGCCCAAAGTGGGACATTGTCCCTTTCTTTCATTTTAATTTTATTAAAATTTATTTTTAGGCCTTCTTCTCTCGTAATTTTCAATGATCCATTCAAATTTCCAGCGATTGGAGTGAATATCCACCGATTCCTATCAATCATCGATGATATCTATGAGTGCTCTTGATTACTCAGTTAGTTAGCCTCTAACACAATTTTCTCTTGCTATTTTCTATTTTCTACTAATGATTTTGTAGGTTTCTACTTTGGGAGCGTGCTTTGCTATATTATGTCATTGCTAAAAAATCAATAATTTAAAAATAAACAAGGAAGTGTTCCTTAGGCAAGTCCTCTTATTTTCTTTTCATTTTCAAGAATTGGATTTGTTGTTCTGTCCTCATTGAAATCAACCATTATTTTGGCATTAAAATGAACTTTTCATACTACTTGATTATGTAGTATAATTAGGAGGTTAATAGATTACATCCACTTAATCTCCCTCACACACAACCAAATCACATCAAACAAAAACTATGAAACATTCCTACCTAGGTAAAACTATTGGGATTTCATCACCCAATAGGAAGTGAATCAATTTTCTACCCAAGTATAAATAATTGGTTGTCGGTATATTGGCTAAGCACCCAACGCTCTTATTATTGTGGGACCGTGAAGTGAGGGGTAGGCCTCGTACTCAACACCAACATAAATTTGGGCCTCACATACCTTCGGGTATATCGAGGATGTCAACTGAAACATTACCGAAACTATCCTTAAACGACCATTTCCTAAGACCTTATCATATGTTTTACGCATTTCAATTTTCTTCTAAATTAATCAAGATAATAAAAAAATTCTTCTCCGTGATTTGTCTCCTATTTGTAATCAACTATCTAGTTTATTTTTCATTAGGTGATTCTTTATTTCTATGGCTCTTATAAGATAAAAATCTAATATCCAAACTTACGATAACATGACATAAAACTTCCATCGATCTATTGACAACCTTCAAACCCACCTTGAGGATGACTCACGTCTACTTGAGCAATGACGTGATACTCTATCACCTCAACCCAAGCTAAAGAACAACCACATTCTCCTAGTAGTCAATCTACTTCATCTGAGATACTTGATCTTTTAGTCCCCATTTCTTTGATAGTGGGAATCCTATATTTTCAGAAATCTTAGACTCAAACACCGTTTCTCTTAGTGCATACCTTACTGCTAGGGGCGTTCACCTTCATTCTTCAATATGTGAATTGTAACCTTATGTACCTGATCCTTCATGTGGTTTTTACCATATAATTAATCCTAACTAAAAACCAATCATCCGGTAGATATATTCCTATCCTAGTAATAACCAATCAGAAACATCCAACGTTGTGTCTTCAGTTCCTATCATCACTTTCAACCTTAACGTGATTTCCTCACAAGACACAACCACTCAACAACCAACATCTTCACCAAACCCTTTGATTGGTTCCACACCACCTCAAAACAACACAAATATTTTTTCATCCGCACAAACCCCTCCATCTTCCTCTACTATCCAAACACCTCTGGTGAGTTTTTCCACTATTCCTACTAGATGTCTCAATCATTTCCCTCTTAACAAACCATGCCACATATCCAAAACATTACTATGTCTATCCCTACATCTATACCCTTAATCAACACTAGTTTTATTTACAGTACCCATCCCATTTCACAACAATCCTAAACCCCACTTATTTCACAATACATACCTCAAAAATCATAACCACTCGCTTCCTCTCAATCTATACCACAACAATCACAACCTCTTATCCATACCTCTATTCCATTTCAGAATATCCCATAACAATCACAACCCCTTGTTTTCACTTCCATCCCCTTCCAACAGCACCTCAATATTCACAACCTCTTATCCACACATCTATTCCTTTCCAACACATACCAAAAAAATCAAAACCTCTTCTAAACACATCCATCCCTACCAAGATCAATACATCTAACCGTCACAACCATTGGTCTCACATCCCACTTACAATATCCCTACGAATATTCCCAAAAAAACATTCCTTTCCAGCAAAATATCCCTCAAAGAATATCAACCATATCAACAACCCAATCAATTTTCATTCAATCAACCTTATTCATCCTTGTCAGAACACAACAACAATAAAAACTCGAACCCCTTTAGGATTTAATGAACAATATATCCAGTCTTGAAGCTGCTTCTATGGGCCCTAAAAATACACTATCGTATGAACAAATATGTAATGAACCTATTCATCCATCTATACCCTACAAATCTTATCCTCCTCACTAGGAGCTTCCTAAATTTATCAAATTCTATAGTAAGGAAGATCCTCAACAACACATCCAAGCCTTTCATCATGCTTATTACCTTATAGCTCATGATCAAGATCTTATGTTAAGAACATTCCCCATGTCCTTGGTTGGTCCTACTTTAGATTGGTATAACAACATTCCATAATATTCCCTCTTCTCATTCACACAACTTGCTCAACTCTTCCTCGAACACTTTTCATCAACATTGCTCGTAAAATCACCATTACGGATATGTACATAATTAAACAACTTGAAGATGAGTCCATTGCAGAATTTTTTTGCTCGTTGGAGGGGTATTATTAATCAATTATCATTCTCTCTCCCACAAACAAAATTGATTAAATTATTTTCCCATTCATGCACCAAGCACATCTCTTCCACACTCCAAATCCAATATTTGTAGACATTTAATGAAGAGTTTACAATGGCTTGTAAACTCAAACTCGAGCTCAAGAAGGAAAAGTCAAACTTAGACCAAAAACCTAAATTCAAACTTCCATCTAAGCAATCCTCCAATTAAGATAAACACAATTCATCAACCAATGTGGTAGTCGTAAGATTCTCTCCCAAGGAACGTTCGACCACCGAACGCTCCTAACTCAAAAAAATTATACCCCTATTGGTGAATCATATAGTGTGATTTTTGATAAACTCCTCATTGCTAACATGATTTCCTTCCACCCATCCATCCTATCAATACCTCCATTTCAAAACCCTCTTGGTACAAGGATAATGACTATTACAAATACCATATGGTCAAAGGCCACAACATTAAAAGGTGTCATTCATTTCACAATGTCCTTTAGGATCTAATTGATAAAGGTGAGCTACATTTAGACAATCCTAATGCACCTTAGAATCAGAACCTCGATGTCTTCAAACAACCATTTCCAAACCACTCTCCATTGACTAGTCAACCACAAGCTAACAATGTTTAGGCCCATCATACCATAAACACCATCAATAAGACACTACCTATCACTGAATCTACACCCACATCTTCCTATAGTAATATCCTTGAACCACATGACAAAAAATCAGAAATATCTACATAACTTGCCATAAAAATGGACCTTCTTCATCTACATCTACCACCTCTTCACCTAGCTCATCTAAGAGATCTTCACAGACATCTTAGAAACAAACCACATTCTAAATCGTGAAGAGATCATATGATGATTTTGTGGCTCAATATCGCCCACGTAACCTTCAAAATTTTATTCCACCCCCATCTAAAAAGGTTACAATCATATCCCAAAATCATTCAACTATTCCAACACATAAAAATATCAGCCCTCTATCCTAGGGCCACATCCTTCATCTAAATCACCTATCACCATCATATAATTGAAAACTATTCATCAATGAACAAATAAATAACCCACACCAAAATTAATGTCTCCCATAATCACCAAACCAAATGAGATGTCATTTCCTTTGACATCCGCATCAAAAGGAAACTATGCAATAATTCTAGAAAAACTCCTTCAACAATCACTCATAGTGTTACCTCCTCTTAAACCATCCAACTCTCAAGGTTGGAAACCTTCTTGGTATAATTTTGAAGCCTTTTGTGATTACCATAAAATGCCAGGACACTCTGTAGAAGACTGTAAATCCTTTCATGCAATCGTTAAAAACTTGAAAGTAAAGGTCTTCTTCCCTCAGAGTTACACAAATCAAAGAAACCCCACCCAACACCTAAAAATTCATCATATCCCATTATTAAAGAATATTTGAGTAAACTTATTCCTCACCAAATCAATGTTGTTCACATTACTACCTGAGCACATACCCATGAGCCCAATCCTTTAGAAAAAGTAAACCTAAAACCTTTGTTTCCATCCCTGGTACCCCCTGAAATCACCTCTTCCTCATCCAAAGATAAATCTAAGGTTTCTATTTCTCTTACTCCTAATACCTCAAATTAGACATCACAACCCAAGACCAAAGTCTCCATCCTTTCTTCTCCACCATCTTCCACCACAGTACAAAAGGTCATTATTAAACAACTACACCAAGCTCCTATCAAAATGTCACTTTATGAGTTGGTTTAGACATCACCTTCCCATAAAAAAGCCATGATAAAATCCCTTCAGTCTATATCAAGCACTGTAGATGAACCTCATTCTTTTATAAATTTGTAGGTACTCTCAAAACACCCTCAACCATCACTTCGTCCGTAAGATTATGACTTGCCTCTCTTCATCACCACCCAAATCAATGATTTCCTCATCAAGAGAGTCATGATTGATAATAGTGCTGCAATCAATATCATATCATTTATTTCTTTCAACCAACTTCAACTACCAAATATCATTATTGCCCAAACACCCATCTTGTTCCGAGATTTTAATGATACAATCACTCCCACATTGGGTACAATCATTCTACCTCTTAAGGTTAGCGTTAAAACTCTTCTTGAACTCTTATATATTATAGAGGGGAGTTCTAATACAACATGTTGTTAGGATGACCTTGGATACATACCATGCATTGTGTCCCTTCGACACTCCATCGGTGCCTTAAATATGAACATGAAGGTAAAACATTCACAATCCTTGTGGATCCTAATATTTTTTCCAATTGCAATATGACATATCATCCAAATGAGATCTTGTTCCAAAATCAAAATCAGAATCCTCTAATGAAGCATCTACTAGCACATCCATCCCATCATCCAAACTACCAGACGATTCCTCCCTTAGTGATGTTATGGAACGTCTTTCACTGGGGAGTACCATCTCCTTATGCTTAATTCACTTCCTACACCTAAAACATATGGAAGACTAGATAAATAACCCATGTATGAGATGAATGTCAAAGATGTTATCTCCTACGATCCTTTGTATATAAAAATGAATCTCGTTTATGAAGGGATCGATCACCATTCCTCACAATACATTCATCAACACCATGCCATGTCATTCATGTCAAATTTTAACTATTTATACAATATGACCTTTATTCAAATGTACCTCCATCATTGTGCATGGAAAGGTTTTGGATTTGGATGTTACGAATAAGGAATACATGATTTAATTACCCAACATTCCCTCAAACCACATGAAAAATATAGATTGGGATATGAAAGGCTTGCTATTGAATCATCTTCATATACCACATCATAAAATCAGAATGGTCATTCTCAGTAGAACATGATGATGCCATGGACACTGACGATATGATCTCCATCCCACCAATTTTTTTAGTCAATACTATTTTCTTAGGTCCATTGACTTATCAAACTAATCACATCACCAAAACACTTCCTCTCATCGACCATAAATAATTGAAGAATATTTTCCCACCATCAATATCCTTCAATGTCACGATGATCAAGATATCCTCTCCCATATGGGAGCAGAGGACCATTTACTCTAAAAATCCCTACCACCCGACACATCAAACCTTCTCAAAAATCTAATATCAATGTTGACATAGAAACCCCTCAAGAGCCCCTGTGTAGTTAAAGTTGGTCAATCCTTAGAACCACAAGAATTAAATGATTTCACCAACTTCTTATCTAATTATAGTCAATATTTTTCCTAGTCATATAGTGATATGTCAGGTATCAACCCCAACATCATCATACATAATATCATCACCTATCCCAATACCAAAATAGTCAAACAAAATCTCGTAGAATACACCCTCATATAGCTCTTCTCATCAAAGAAGAGTTACAACGCCTGCTCTCCGCTAATTTCATCATACCCATTGACTATCCACAATGGGTCTCTAACATTATACCCATAACCAAAGCCTCGGGAAAGTTACACATTTGTATTGAATTTCATGATCTCAATCTCGCCTATCCTAAAGATGATTTCCCTCTTCCAAACATTGATCAACTCGTCGATCTAACAACCAACCATGAAATGCTCTCCCTCATGGATGGATTTTATGGTTACAATAAAATCCTCATTTCCACTAACAATTAACATAAAACATCCTTCACTATGCTTTGCATGGGACCTTCTGCTACCACGTCATGCCCTTTGGACTTAAAAATGCTAGAGCCACTTATCAACGCGCCATGACATATATCTTCCATGATCTTATCCACAAAATTGTCAAAGATTACGTAGATGATCTCTTAGGAAATCTAAACAATGTAAAGATCATCTCACCTTCCTCGACTTGATCTTCACTCACTTTATCTAATACTTCCTTCATCTAAACCTTGGTAAATGTGTTTTTAGTGTTCTCACCGGAAAATTTTAGGGTTCATCATATCTATTCAAGGCATTGAAGTAGATCCATCCAAAATTAAATAAATTATCAAAATTCCTCCTCCATCAAACCTAAAACAACTACGCAACCTTCAACATAAATTTTAGTATATATGATGTTTCATATCACAATTCTCAGACCATTGTCAACCGTTTCACCACCTTCTCCACAAAGATGTTGATTTTAAATGGGATATTAATTGTCAAAAATCCTTCAATGAACTCAAACAGTACCTCCTATCACCACCTATATTCATACCTCCTTGTGAAGGGGAGTTGTTATACCTTTACATATCTCGCTACTGAGATCATGATTTGGGTTCCATGTTTGCTCATTAAGATGAACATGGTTGTGAACATGTTGTTTATTATATGTTTGCACCTCCATGAATTAAAAACCCACTATACTAAAGCTGAAAGACTATGTTGTGCCATATAATTTACAACCTCTAAAATATGCCACTATCTACTCAATCAAAAACTTATGTTGTCACCAGCTTCAATCCACTCAAAACTATGCACTCTAAGCTATATCATAGTGGCAACATCACTTGGTGGCTTATGCTTATGATTGAGTTTGACCTTGAATTCATATCATAAAATTATATTAAAGGTCAAGCCATCGCCAATCATCTCTCCAAGGCTTCCCTTTTTGACACTCAACTTCCTCATGAACAATTTCCCAACGAATATATCAACACTATCGACGATCATGAATTCAATCCTATCAAAATGACCCTCTTCTTCGATGGATCTAAATTCCAGCAAGGGGGAGGGGCTGGTATCATCATCATACCTCCATGGGGGACTCCTATTCCTCTATCATTTAAACTTAACTTTGAATGTACTAATAACATGGATAAATACGAAGATTTAATAATGGGTCTTCAAACCGCCATCATGTTAGGCGTTCAAATCTTAGAAATATATGGAGACTCACAACTTGTCATTAATCAAATCAAAGGAGATTATCAATGTAAAAATGAAATCCTACAGAAGTATAAAGACAATGTTGAGTTTCTCCTCAAAGCCTTCGATCATTACACCATTCAAACAATTCCACAATCTTCTAATAAATTTATAGACACCATGGCTTCTTTAGGATCCCTCATTCCTTTATCAACTGAAGAATCAACTAATAATTCCAAATTATTTGTCGTTGTTCATAGATTAGATGAACCATCTCATAAAAATGAGTTTCCATCTATCAATGCCAACGAAAATCATTCAACTAATATTTGGTATATAGATATTTAACTACCTTTTAAAATCTAAAATCCCATTCAATCTATCTCAAAATGATAAATGATAATTTCTTTAACATGCTACCTACTACGTCATTATAGGAGGTATCCTTTACAAATGCAGATTTGATGGCCTCTTACTAAGATGTCTTAAATCCCATGAATCTATTAAATCCATCTAGGAAGTTCATGATGGTATATGTAAGTGGACACTTTAATGGTACCATTGTCACTAAACGTGTCTTATGAATTGGATATTACTGACCTACCATTAACTAGGATCATTGCAAATATGTTAAGAAATGTATCAAATGTCAACAACATTCATATCTCATCCATGTTCCTAGTCAAGCTTTACAACCATCCCAAGACCTATGGCCTTTCTCACAATGGGGGTTAGACCTCATTGGCACTATCAATCCTCACTCATCACAACAACATCACTCTATTATCACAACCATTGAATATTTTACAAAATGGGTTAAAGCCATCCCCTTAACTTCAACTAAAGAAAACAAAATCATTGACTTCATCTACCAACACATCATATGTCGCTTTGGTATTCCTCACAAAATTTTCACAGATAATGGAAAATCCTTCAAAAATAAGGATGTTAAGAAACTTTGTGACACCTTCAACATCAAACTTAGTTTTTCATCACCATATTATCCTCAAGAAAATGGACAAGCTGAATCTTATAACAAAACACTTAACAAAATCCTCATGAAAACAATATATGATATAGGCAGGAAATAACATCTCCATATCGTGTTTTCTATTTTGGCTTATCAAACTAGCATCTGTACTCTTACAAGTGTTACGCCCTTCTCACTAGTTTATGTATCTGATGTGGTTCTCCCCTTGAAGTTAAAATCCCATCACTCCATGTATCTCTCAAATACTTTATCCATGATGAAGATTATTGATAAGATTTCCTAACACAATCAGAATTATAAGATGAAAATGCTTAACAACTCTTGAACATCTTCATGTCTACCAAGACCGCATCAAACGTGGATACAATAAACATGTAAAATAACATGAATTCAAAATATGTTATCTCATTCTCAAATAAAATCAAAATTTCACTACTTTATAAAGGAGTAAATGTGGAAATTTACCCCCAAATGGATCGGTCCATACGTCATTACTCACAAGTATGGTTCGAGAGCATATCACCTAGCCTCCTTGATGGTTCACTTAAAAATGAACCTTTGAATGCCTTGCACTTGTGGAATTTATAATTTTAACCTTTTCCCATCACAATAGTATTCACATCAAATATATTATTCCACCATCAACCAACCATCTTATTATCATAATTATTTGAAAGTATGTGGTTTTTACATCACTATCCTCAAATCCTTAAAGATGAGCACCATGAATCTATTCATCGCATATTTCACATGGAAAATTTCCTCCTTAAGCTGGAACTCCACAATCATTACATTCATCCAACCTTATCTACTAACCAAAAACATGTCATGGGGCATATATGTGTAGTTTGTGCACACATTTCTTCCCCTCCTCAAAATGGTCTATTAGGGTTTTTCCCTCAGCTTAAAAAATCAAAAATATCTATGGATGCATCTTATCAAAAATAATAAACTGATCCCTCAAAGGAAAACTATTCAAATCATATTATCAAAAATAAAAGTAGATTAATCCCTCGAAGGAAAACTACCCATCAAATTATAGACTCGATCCTGAAGGATGACTATTTGTAAAAATCAAAAAGTAAAAAATAAATCAAAAGTTATAGACCACTCCCTCAAAGGATGACTACCCATGTAAAAAGGATTCCTACATTGATTAGCCTTCAAAAATTCAAAATATCAAAGTATCCTAGGAAATCTTCCCGCATCAATTATATTTCCCATCAAAGAAAACTTCTTGCATCGATCAGTTTGCATCAGAAAATAAAAATATGTAAAGCTGGGGCATCTCTCTATGAAACTATTGAAAGGAGAACCTCTTTCCCCACACAACCTACATATGTTAAACCTTTCACATTCTAGGAAGGTACATCTTATCACTTCATCTCTATATCTGAGATCCCATGTGTAACTACCTACTGATAGTCTCATGTTAACATTTATTGTTAAGGCCAAAAGTGCAAGTTCCTTCACCATATTTATACCCATCACGTATGAATCAAATCTAATATCAAAGCAATCATTCCATTTTTATTCCCATTTCAAAAAGTTAGAATACATTTTGATAAAATTTGGATCACATCTAAGTCACAATAATATTCACCATTCAAATCATATAAACATTCCACATTCAAATCACATAAGCATTAAAAACATACATCAAAACACCCATTATATTAAGAACAACACATAAATCATAAGTCAAACCATGTCATTATACATACATACATACATACATACATACATACATACATACATATACATACATACATATATATATATATATACCTTGGGGTGTCCATTTTACATTATAGTTATGATATGTATTATGTTTGTATATGTATATGGATCTTTTATGAAGCCTTGATATTTAGTTTTTATATACAAAGTGAGGGCACTCGATGATGTATTGAGACTTTGATCATGGTTATATATATATATATATATATATATACATATATATATATATATATATATATATATATATATATATATATATATATATATATACATACATATATATATATATATATATACATATATATATATATACATACATATATATATATATATATATATATATATATATATATATATATATGTATATATATATATATATATATAACCATGATCAAAGTCTCAATACATCATCGAGTCCCCTCACTTTGTATATCAAAAACTATATATCAAGGCTTCATAAAAGATCCATATACATATCAAAACACAATACATATCATAACTATAATGTAAAATGGACACCCCAAGGAACGCGTTGTCTCAAACATGGATCCCCTAAGCAATATGACCACCATCTCCTCCATCTGGTCCTTGAGGTGGCTAGCCCACACTCACCGTATCTTGGCACTAGGAACTACCCATCACTGCTAGATGATCTGCATAGAGAAATGCATTGGGAAAACCCCATATAACTAAGTCCTCATAGTAGGCTAACTACACTCATAAAGACTGATAACGGGCATAATTAACCATGCCTGGTGCACCCATCTACTGGCCTGGGCTCGGGCCACCAACTCCACACCTAACATTGATGTCCATGTAGTACCAAGAGCCCTTTTTAGGGTCTCTTGCTCTGTCTGTACCTATCTCGCCGATCGTGGCCTATGCTAATCGCTTCTTGAGAGTATCATGCTCAGCTATAAGACCATCCCTCTTAATAATTAGGGTAGCCCTCACTCTAATAAAATCATCTCACTCCACCCAAAAACCATGTCCCTCGGCCTCTACTACACCCTTCTCAGGTGTCGACTGTGTAATAATAGCCTCTAGATCTTCCCCATATCCATCATCCTCCTCATCATCACTAACATCAACAATCTCTTGTGCCTCCTCTACTCGGGCACACACCCTCCTCCCTCTCTGAACTAAACGTACTCTCTCCCACTTTGCATAAGCACTAGTCCACCACTGCCTATAACCGGTAGTCACTCCAACATCATCTATAAGCACTCAATTGTTGTGCTCATCTATAACCATAACCCCTCCTCATTAGGTATAATAAGAGGTGGTCCCACAATTGCCTTGGGAGTATCAAAATATCCCTCATCTTGTCTATACCATATTGGGGAATCAGGAACATCTTGAATAAAACCAAATTTCCATCTAACATGACCAAATCTGAAAAACTCTCCTCGTATCCCCGCACCCACATCTCTTTGCCGCACGCTTCAAGCTCACGCTCTAACCCCGACCACATTGGAAAATCAACATATGGTGTCCATAATACATCTCACACCTATAAACGTGTAAGGGGTTCTCTCGTAATGAGCCTCCTTCTTGACCCCTCTCGACCGTCCTACATCACCTCTCCATATCACAAAACCAACAAATCTATCAATCATGTCCAAACCCCCCATGGTAAACGATACGGATGTGTAGACACCCAAAATTAGGATGACACCCTCTAGGTCCCTTTTATTATATACCCCCTTACCATGACCCCTTTCACATATTTTTATTAATATAATTACCTATATTAGATTAATTATTACCTCACCCCTTCACCTCACCTCTCCATCTCAACTTTGAGCTATTCCAAGCCCATTTAATAACTAAGACCGAGTCATCACTCCCCTAACAACCCGAGTATTATTTTAAACCTCATATTAATTCACAACTATATATCCCACCAATTTCCCATGTGATTTAATGAGAATCAAGACTCCTAACCCGTGATCCATTCTTAACTCGCACCAAAAGGGAGAGAAAAAGTTATTTTTAGCAAATAAAACTATTTCTCCCTAACCAACATCAATTATTCCTCACCAACGCCTATCAAGGAATTACCATTGGTTCCTTTAAATAAGATTTTTAACTATTTTCCTAGGTTATTATTTTGGTCATGCGTTCTGGATATCACATATTTGGAATTAAATTAACATCCCGATGATCAAATGAGCACAAGAGCATCAAACTATCCACCAAAAACAATCTACAACTTCATAAGCTTCAACCATTTGCATGAAGAAGCACTCCAACCTTTCTTTCAGCCGGAAATGAATCTTGGCTCGTCTCTCCTAGGTACACCCACTAACCACCAACTTCTACCAATATTTGAATCTCTGATAAGTATTCTTAACTAGGTTATTGATTTCATTAGCTTTGGTTTTAGATCCTTTATCTTTTTCTAATCACCTCCTTCCTCTCCCAGGATACCTTTCGTAGCCCATTCACTTGACACACTACCAACTGGAACCACTCTTCCCTTTTAACCACCCCTTTTACCCCTGTTGAGTCTTCACCTAAATTCCTACACCCTACCTAAGACCTCCCAATACTTTGTGCAATCAAAGAGAGCCAAAATCAACCTCCTTTCTACCTTTGAAACTCAATTTCCCTATAGTGATTGATTACCAACCGATCTTGTATATAACTGAGGGAATGACATCGGCTCCCAATCAGAATCAATGTCTATATTTGGAATTTTCCTCTTAGACCAACAAGCCCATTCCTCCATCCATAACTCTTCAAAACCTCCTAAGAATTCACTCATACCTTCTTTCTGCTCTTTCATACCTATAGACCCAGCACAACCAACCATTCTCCTATATTTAATCTTATATTCAAAATTTAGATTAGATTTAGACTATTGTGTTGTGTGAGATACCTAAATCATATAACTATAGTAGAAATTTACATTTCGTGATATTTATCGACATTAATTTGTATTAAGACGCGGATTGACAACCTTAGAGGAAGCACCCTACTTCGGATCTAGCTCACACTAGGGAATTCACTGACCTATGCTATTAACTCTATTTTGTGGTCTTGCTTTGCTTCTCGTAGTCCTTTTAAGAAAAAAGGAGTGCTATACAATCGGCTTAGTATTCAACAATGGTGTGCAACCTCTTTATGACCTCCAGGTATTCCTCACATACCTTACCTTTACCTTTTAAATCATTTTTTAATACCGTACTCCTATGAGGTGAAACACTTTGGCACACTTGGTAAGACCCTAATCATTTGTGGGTTCCTTATATTCATTTAGTATTACATTTATGATTGTTTCCTTTCTAAAATCTTTCACTAAATTTCTCCCTGGTAACATTCTTCTATTTTCTCTAAAAGTCACATTTCATTTGGTGCAAATTAAAACAAATCATTCTTTCTTCTTTCTTAATTGCATTAGTGAAAGTCATACTCTATTCCTATTAATTATTGATTTCATCTAATCTCAATCTTTTGATTTGGGTTTAAAATTTTTGCATTGCATCCTATGTATTCTTGCATTCAACTCACATAGTCTAATTAGGAATAAAATATAATGGAGGTCATGACTGGTTGATGATTGGGTAATTAAGCGTAGTCCACTCTTGCACACACTTTTCCAAATCACTCAAATAAACAACACATTTCTTAAGCATTCGATAAATCCCAAGAAGAAGCTATTAATGATTTAAACACCCGTTGATAGTGGGCACTCACCGGTGTTCGGCTAGATTATCATATCAAAGCTTGAACCTCACGCACCAAAGGTATATCAAGGATTCCCCCCACCAAAAAAGTCTTGAAACCATCCATAGTTGGCTTCTAGGTACCTATAAACCACTCTTTTCTATATATTCATAGTCAATCCTAAGGCTTAAGCCATCAAAATACTAAAATATTATTCCTAGGATAACGTGTTTGTTAGATTTTGCTTGTTGGATTTGTTACTTTTTTTTTTTCTTGTCTTCTCCTATTTGAGGTGCAAGATTGTATATAATCAATTTTCTTTCTTTCTTTTCACACTCACCCATCACAATCGGTTAATTCTGGTTCTCGAGTGTGTTAGATTAGAATTAATATACATAGCCCAGTTCTCATATTCTTTTGACCAAAATATTTCTTAGAAATTTTAAATTTCTTAAGTTTAGATCTAATATTCCTTATCGCATCGGTTCAAAACCAACATTGGTCTCTGTGTTTTTGATTTTTTATCAAAAGTAGTGAGCTAATTTTACCTTCCATAAATTTTCTAAAAGTCTGCATTTCGAGTTTTTTTCATTTTTAAAGAGCCAAGTGTACTGTTTTCCATCCTTCCGCATGGTTTAGACTTGACAATGTGCACAAGACATTTATTTCCATGTAAGTTGTATACCTTTTCCTTCTAGCCCTTTTCTGCCTTCCATTTCATCTCTAATGAATCATAATTATCTTATGAACGTATCTATAGGTGATGAGGAATTCACTAGATTCCTTGATCATAACACCAAGGCCTTGTAACATTACCTTACTAATTCTTCCACCCGTGACTCATCAGGTCAGCCCCTTTATGGAATGCCCACTTCCATGCCTCGCCATTTCTACCATCTCTGCCATATCAGGGAATGCTAATGTGGCCACCCAAACTACTATAGTATTTCCTAATCCTATTTCACAACCACCTACTTCTCATATAACCTTTACATCCTTGAAATATTCTCTTGCATCGACATCCGTAGTACCCATATCCACTACCCCTATTATATCATCACCCATATCCACTTCCTAAGTTGTGAAAAAATCTTCCACTCCATTTCAGAATTTGGTGGTCTCTATTCCCCAAACTCTTCCACCCATCACCATGAGGATCTTTCCACAATCCCCTCCCATTTCCACCTTACCTCAAACATAACCCATCACCTCAATTGCATATTCGGGGTATATGCCCTCCTTGTCCACTACTTCCCACATAGCTATGTCTCAATTCACGTACTTAGCACACCACATGATGGTATTCCTTTTACGATCCATTCATCTTATCAAGCCCCTTATACCTTAGGGGGTATCCTCAATCAAACCCCACAATAGATCTCAATAAAATGATGATGGATAAAATGTAGATGCTTGAGGACTTAGTTTTTGGGTCCTATAATGTCTTAATATATGATGAGATTCGTAATGAACCCATCCATCTCTCTATAACTATTCATCCATATCTTGCACAATGGGAGCTACCTAAATTCAACCGCTTAAATAGTACGGAGGACCCACAACAACACTTGTGTTCATTTAAACATGCTTGTTACCTAATAGGCCATGATGATGCCTTGCTCCTTCATACCTTTCCCATGTCCCCGTTAGGACCCACCTTAGAATGGTACAATGCTTTGCCTAAGCACTGAATCTTTTCCTTTAATCAATTGGCACAAACATTTCTCGATCACTTCTCGATAAAAATTTCTAAAAATGTATCTATCATGATTTGTATTCTATTTGTCAATATGGTGATGAGTCTATCACAAATTTTTCACATGGTGTGAAGCCTACTCAATAAGCTTTCCTTCTCTCTTCTACAACTTGAGCTCATAGAGTTGTTTACGAGGGTGTGTGCCAAACACATTTCCTCAACTCTTCAGTTTAAAATTTCATATGTTTGACAAGGCTTTTACCATGTCTAGGTATCTTAAGATCTCGTGCCCTTGAAGAAGATAAACAAAAACTTCATAATAAAAATGCCACCTTCAAATCAAATGAATCTTCTTCCAAATCACCTAACAATCATCCCAAGACAAAAGGATCCACTAATGTGATAGTTCAAAAGTCACCCCTTCTCATCCATCTAATCAACCTAAACCTCCATCCAATCTCTCACTTTGGTGCAAAATTTTCAATATTAGTATGAACAAAAGAGTTACACTCCCATTGGGGAGCCTTATTATTCCGTATTGGAAAAGTTGTTGAAGGATGGAGCCATCACTCTTCCTCCCATCAAACCACATACTAGTTTTTACCCTTCTCACCCCACACCTGACTGGTATAAAGAAAATTAATTCTATAATTACTATTGTGTAAAAGGACATAGTGACGTAAATTAAAAAACCTTTAAAAAAATTATGGAAGGAATGTTAGATAGTGGTGATCTCGTCCTTGACAACCATACCATGCCTACCGATGAAAACTTGGATGTTTTTTGAGAGAAAACCTTTCCGACCATGCCCCTTCATCAACTCACATTGGCAAGACATCTAAATAAGAAACCAATGTACATGTGGTCTAGGTAGTCTTCAATACAACATCTGATCCTTCTATCTAGTATCCTCCTATAACATCTATTGAGGAAATCTTCGCACAAACTCCTCTACCCATAGAGGAACCCACCTCACCTATTCCTTTACCCATAGAGGAACCCACCTTACCTACTCTTTTACCCACAGAGGAGCCCACCTCACCTGTTCCTTTACCCATAGAGGAACTCACCTTACATTCTCCTTTACCCACAGAGGAGCCCACCTCACTTGTTCCTTTACCCATAGAGGAACCCACCTTGCCGGTTCCTTTACCCATAGAGGAGCCCACCTCACCTATTATTTTACCCATAGAGGAACCCACCTTACCAATTCTTCTACCCACGGAGGAACCCACCTTACCATCCTCTCTACATGTAGAGGAGTCTGCGTTACCCACTTTTCCTTCTCCTCAAACCATAAAAGAGCCAATTTTATCTACTCTTCCTTTTGGTGATACATCTCTGAAGGTCTTCAAAGATCCCATCACTCTTATTACCTCACTCTTACCCACTGAGTCAGAGGCTAAGACCTTCCCTATTTTGTGGGCCTTATATCTCTTCATGAGATTTAACACCAAGTCATCGTCCTATTCATCTACTCCAAAACCTTCTCTCGTTTGGTGATCTGGCTTGAGTATGTTGATTACACTACCGTTGGTGAGAAAATTTGTCGAGTAGACAAATCAGGTGTCTCCACCAATGTTCATGGGGCTACACTCCTCTACATTGAATGGTATAGCTTGCATTATTGAAAGTAAACTAATCCTAATCCTATCTAAATGACGTGGGGGGCCAAATTGGTTGGGGATCACACAAGGACACTCCACTAAACCTGTGACAAAGTGCTTGTATGAGGGTACAAGGGAAGAAATTACAATGATGAAGGGAGAAATTTGTTAGTGTAGGTTATTATTTATCCTTTTATTTATTTATTAGGATAATTCTTACACTTGTGTTAGCCCTCCACTTGTTGGTTTAGCTTACTTAGGTGTACTAGTTGCGTTGAGTTAGCTTCTCAATTATGTGGAGTTAGCTTACTAGTCTTCTAGAGTTAACTTAACTACTAGTATCGCCATCGGGATTTCTTCACCATTGATTTAGGTATTAGTTGCACTTCCCTCATCCTATATGTAAATCTTTCTTATTGAGTAATTCAAGTCATTATATTGTAATGTATTGAGCATTATGGATTATGATGGATTTCCATAATGGTATTTTAGTTCTTGGTTTTGAAAATCCAATGTGGTGTGATATTATCATCTAAGATCATAGATTGGAACAATATTCTTATTGTTCTTTTCATGGTATCGAGTGATAGATGATGTAGACATCCATCTATAATTTTTTCGTTGTAAGGAAGGATTTATTATTTTCATGTATTCGAGAATCTTGAAGCACTTTTTTGAACCATGAAATTTTATACAAAATAGAGTGTTCCATTGGATTTGGAAGGTGCCAAAACCCTAGAATCGATTGTAAACTCGACCATGTTTTAAGATAGTCAAATCTAAATGTAGATCTGTACCCTCTGGGTGCATTATTTTATCCATTAGATATAAGCATGTACCTTCTAAATGTATTCTCTTACCCTTTGGATATTTATGTTTTGGATGCAATATTTTATCCATTAGATGTTGATCTATAGCCTATGGGTGTATTATTTTATCCATTGGATATAAGTGTGTACCTTTTAGATGCATTCTTTTACCCTCTAGATATTTCTATTTTGGATGTAACCTTTTATCCACTAGACGTAGATATGTACCCTCTCCGTGCATTATTTTATCCATTGGATATAAGCATGTATCGTTTGGATGCATTCTTTTACCCTCTGGATATTTTTATTTTGGATGTAGTATTTTATCCACTAGACGTAGATCTGTACCCTCTGGGTGCATTCTTTTATCCATTGGATATAAGTGTGTACCTTCCAGATGCATTCTTTTACCCTCTAGATATTTTTGTTTTGGATGCAATCTTTTATCCACTGGACATAGATCTATACCCTCTGGGTGTATTCTTTTATCCATTGGATGTAATGATTTTCCCTATGGACATTTAGGTTTTGGGCACATAATTTTATCCTTTGGTTGTAAGCTTGTATCGGGAGGATGCGCTCATTTACCCTTTGGATATTTGGGTGTCACGTGTACCTTAAAAAACATCAGCATTAAAATATTATTTTAATAGAAAAACCTTCTAGAGCTCATAACTTTTGATCCGTAGCTCAGATTAAGGTGATTTGTTTTTTGAAATTGTGTATTTTTTCAAGATCTACACATTGGTAAAATTTTTATACACATATTTCAATTGTTAAAGATACTTTTACTCATTATAATATTTACATGAAATCCATTATAAATTTCCAAATTTGGGAGGGTGTTGTAATTACTTGTGGACGCAATTTCAGTTGATCCCAACGTCCTAAACTTTTAGGTGTCACATTCTTGTATCTATGTGTGTACGCATTTATATCTCTCTTATTTGTTGAGATATTTTAGATCTGTATTTTCGAAACTTTTTTTTTGACATGTTGACAATCTCTCTTATGGGGGATCTATTCGGTGAAGCCTAGTCTTAGTTTATCGGTGTTTGAGTAGTTTATTTTGGGAACTTATAGAGATTTGTGGTGTTACTCTACCAATTCGGTGAGTACGGGATGGTGTGGTGTTGATACCGATTCTTTGGGTTTCGTGCCATTGCCTTGTTACCTTCACTTTTCTTGGATCGTGGCACTCTTATTTGTTTGGATCTCTTGTCCTTGCTTCTTAGATTGTGATACACCTATTTGTAGTTGTTGATCTTGCTTCTTCATATTTTATGTCCTTTCCTTATTACCTTGGCTTTTCTTAGATTGTGCACTCCTATTTATTTGGATCTCGTGTCCTTGCCTTGTTGCCTTGGTTGTTCTTGGATCGTGGCACACCTATTTATAGTAGTTGATCAAATTATGTTTGGTATTTTTTACACTTTTGACATTACTCCATTGACAATCTCCTTGCATGAAGCTATTCTGGTGAAGCCCAGTGTCAGTTGTTTTTAAGTTCTATGATTGAGAAGTGGATTTAGACCATAGTGCACACCAAACTTCTTCAACATTGTATGAGTTTTTGGAGCCAAGATTATTAGGATATCTTGTAGTGGGATTTTTCTCTCTCTACTTTGTTATTACTGGTTTTGGAAACCTCACAAAGTGTCCAATTTTCCCAATTATTGTATGTGGGTACCTCATCAGGCCTTGTTTCTGAGACCCACCTTATTTTTTTCCCACCTAAGATATGCTTATGGGAGGGTGTTAGTGTAGGTTATTATTTATCCTTTTATTTATTTATTAGGTTAATTATTACACTTGTGTTAGCCTTCCACTTGTTGGGTTAGATTGCTAAGGTGTACTAGTTGTGTGGAGTTAGCTTACTATTTGTGTTGAGTTAGATTCCTAATTATGTGGAATTAGCCTACTAGTATTTTGGAGCTAACTTAACTATCAATATAAGTTAGTGGGAGTTCTTCACCACTGATTTAGGTAGTAGTTGCACTTCCCTTGTCCTATATGTACATATTTCTTATTGAGTAATTCAAGTCATTGTATTGTAATGTATTGAGAATTATGGATTATGATGGATTTCCATATATGTTATTTTATCTCTTATGTTTTGCAAATGTAATGTGGTATGCTATTATCATAAGAGATTGCGGCTGAAAGAAGCAGTCTTTCTTATTGTTCCTTTGAAAATTATATAAGGGAGATTACTACCATGAGTAGATTGCAGAGCTCACACACAGAGATAACCGAGAGAAGTTAAAACTTCAATATAGAGGAAAGAACAATGAAGCTAGTAGGACCAATGAATTAAAACACCAAATTTTTAAATTCATTTATTGAGGACACCAAGTTCCTCTCCAATTCCATATAGGATCAACTATGCTTTAAAGTGCATGAAAGAGAGAAATAGAGGAACAAAAGAAAGGGAAATAAAAGAAGTGTAGATTTTATTTCATGTGTAGTGATGAATAAAAATCTTCAACCAAGCTATCATAATGATACATAGTAAGAGTTCTTCCAAAATTTGGATAACTCCCAAACTCGCTTTAAGAGGACAACTTGAAACGATGATAACTTGAGCTCTCGAGGGAATTTTTTGATAAAATTTTGTATTATATTGACTAGAAATTTCCTTATTAATCCATTAGTGGGGGCGTTAGGTCTTGATTCATCCATTTAATACCTAAAAATAGGAGTTTTAATTTGGTACTCCACTTACGTATGGGAAAATTTACTTGAGACCCATTGCATAAAAATGTTGTGAAAAAAATAATTTCATCATCTTGTAGGGATTAGAATTAAATTTCTGATGATGTTTTTTTTTCTCCTAACTCCATCTAAAGCTCCTGGAATCACCTTTGAAGCTCAATAACTATTTTGGCTTGTGCACTACCTAGGTTTGTGAACACTTATTTTAGTGAAACTGTCCCAAATTCTCTGGATCCTTCCTGAATCTTCCTAAATAAATTCCATGATGTTCTCAAGCCTTTGATTCACCTCTATTTCTGGTTTGGATTTTCTATTCCACTCCATGGGGTTGTTCCATTCCTAGGAAGGCCAATGATAACCCTTCCCATGCCTTCTCGAAGTTTGTATTTTCCAATGAACTCCTAAATTCACCTAGGGGTTGAATTGAATTTCCTAAATCACATAAGGGAATGAGTTAACATGAATTGGGAGGTCATCATACTGATGAGGTAGAACTTGGGTATCTCGAGAAGGATAGAAAATGAAAATTTTGTACATGGGTATCATTTTCATGCTAGAAAATTACCAATTTCCTGTTGCACATTTGCATGAAAACAACTAGCTCTAGCTTGGGGACATGACATGGAATGAGTACAATGAAGACATGACATGGAGAATCTAGAATCTCACTTTAGACCATATAATCTATTGACCAGTGCCTTATCCATTGGGCTCTGTGGAGTCACTAGAAAAATAGGCTATACAACTTTCTTTATTGAACACACACACATGCAAACAAACAAATGGAAGGGATACACATCGGGGAAAAACACATACAATAGGAAATGGAAATTATATACAAGAGAGGGAAATTTATAGAGGTGGGGAATGGATATACACATACCCAACAATGGGTTGAGAAAAGTACATGCCATCGTGGAATAATGGATTGAAGTCTAACCTTTGGAGCATAAAAACTATTATTTGATCAAACCATGATTTTGTGATGGCATTGCATGGCTTGAGAAGAAGAATACTGATCATGATTCCATCTTCATACTCATACTATATAGAGAACTTTCTTGCATCTAATGAACACTTTGTTATCTTCTCTGGGATCTTGTACCTTGATGCTCTCGCTTGATGCCCTGTGATCATGAGACACCGTTCTTCCATGTATTCAATAGTGGGAAGATATCCATCCTCTTTGAATTTCCACTTTAAATATTCTCCTACATCAGCAAGGCACTCGGAAGGAGAGAGAACAAACTGATTTTCTTCCCATTCACCAACTTCTTTGGATGTCCCACTTTGTTTCCTACAAATCAACTCAACATTTTCCTTATTATCTTCCTCCATGGCAAGGATGTTGTCTTCAAGATTAATAATATTCAAAGAAGATTCCAAAACTTCCTTATTTTACACTCACAAACCTCTTCACATTGTGTGAAAGGAAAAGGCATGTTTTCACATCCATTCTCATCAACCAAGGCATTGGGGAAGTCATCCAATTCATCCATTAGCTCTGTTTCAGTATCAAACATTGGTGAATCAAAAAGAGGAGCACGAATGGCCTCATACATGTCTTGCATTTCCATGGCCCGAGTCAAGAGTTCAAGGCTGAGTTGAGGATCTTCAGTTTCTTTTGCAGCCTTCAAAATGTCTTGTACTAATGGTTCTTTTGAGTCTTCCATAGATTCATCTTCATCCTTATTGGAAGAATATTTGTGTTGTGCCTCTAGGAGATGGTTAAAAATATGATCCATATGGGCCCATGATTCATTTGAAACATCCTCGTTCACCTCTTCCATGCTTTGCGTTGCCCAAGATTCACTCTCTTGCAAGCATAGGCATACTTGGCTCATTACATATTTTGACAAGGAGAAGAGGTCCATGCTTTGTGGGAAGGGAACTCCTTCAAGCTTAAAATCCATATGATCTTCTTCTTGGTAAGAAGCAGAGAACCATGTTGGGGCAGCAATATAAGAATAATTTTTAGCTACATCTTGATCATCCATTATTGAATCTTCTTACTCAGGTGAAATATGAAAGGCCATATTTTCACCGTGATGATGATTCTTCTCCCTGAGTGAGTAGAGGTTTTGTTTAAATTGTTTATTCTCCTCAGTTTTGAAAAGAGAGTGGGCTTCTTCCATTCGATCATCCATGATTGCATCAGGAAGAGAGCTTGATTCTTTAACTTCATCCATTTCTTCATGCAACATTTCTACATCAATTGAAGAATAAAAATAGGAGGTAATATTATCCATAACCATCTTGAATTCATTATCTTTAGACCATGATGTCGGTTAACTTTCTTGCACTTCTTCACATCTCTCCATTTCATCATTAATTGAAATACCAAAACTTGAAAAGAGATCATTCATTCTTAGTTTGAATTGGCTGTTTTCTTCATCATTGGTGGATTATTCAAAGAACATTGGATCATCCAATATGAAATAAGGATTTTCATTTATTAAATATATAATTCCCCCTATGGGTTATTCCTCATGTCAGATGGAATTGCTGAATGGTGATTCTATCTCCATGTCTTCTACGTCTTCCTCCATGATATTTCTTTGGATTTCACCGGAAGGTTCCATGATAAGATCTTCTTTAGGAGCATCCAAGAATATTTTGGGAATGAAAAAATCATAATATGGGAAGCCATCCAGGTCTTCTTCTCGTAGGGCATGTCTCATCTTCTTCCTCCATTTGATGTAAAGCTTCAAGATGTTCATATATTCTCTATAGAGCTAAAGCATACCTCCAAATTTCATTAAAGACTTTGGAGTTGGAATTTCCTTCTCCTATGCTCTCAAGCCTTTCCAAATATTCTCTTTTAAAAATATTCATTTCTTCATCACTTGTAAGAAATGAATTCATCTAGAGAATGGTAGAAGAATGAAGATGTTCTCAATTTTGTAGTGAGCTATGCTAGATTGAAAAAATATTCTTCAAGTGGATCTTCCACCATCCTGTCTTTCGTCATCTCCTTGAATGCTGATTTGATCTTCATAAGAAGGCTCAAGGATATGATTTTATTCAAAAAATTCAAGAACCTTTCGCGGATGAAAACCTTGTGGTATGAATGATCTTAAGAATATTCCTCTATATGACAGACTCTCCTCTTATTCTTCCTTGCTATGGACCACTTTAAGTTGCTCATACATATCTTACAAGAATTTGGCATATTCTCGAGCTTCACACTTTATCTTATGTCTCCTTTGAATCCATTCCTCTTCATCAGTAACAAGTTCCTTCTTCTTTCCTTTGTCAACACTAGTATGGAACCATGACTGATACACAATCTTATTTTTCGGGTAGACATCTTCTTCTTCTTCTTCACTATCACTCATTGGTACTTCACTCCAATCTATAAATTTCTTCATGGTGTGGGAAACAAATGTGACAGGGGTTCATTCCTTGATGGGGTCACCTTCAAAAATGATTTTCCTTTGAAATCTGATTTTTGTAATATATTATTATTTTTGTATTTTTGATATTTTGGGTAGAAATATATTTTTTATCTCCCAACGGATTTTCCAAAAATTGTTGATGAGAAAATATGTTGGGTAGATAAATGAGGCATCTCCACCAACATTCATAGGGCTACGCCCCTTTGCATTGAATGTGGTATGAATGATCTTAAGGATACTCCCTCTATATGACAGTTCTCCTCTTCTTCTTCCTCTCTATGGGCCACTTCAAGTTTCTCGTACATAGATTGCAAGAATTTGGCATATTCTTGAGCTTTGCACTTTATCTTATGTCTCCTTTGAATCCATTCCTCTTCATTAAGTGAGTTCCTTCTTCTTTCCTTTGTCAACACTAGTCCGAACCATGGCCGATACACAATCTTCTTTTTCAGGAAGACATCTCCTCCTCCTTCTTCTTCAATTTCATTCATTGGTAGTTAACTCTAATCTAGAAGTTTCTTCATGAAAGTGGAAACAAATTTGACAGGGGTTCATTCCTTTATGGGGTCACCTTCAAAAATGATTTTCCTTTGAAATTTGTTTTTTTTTTTTTTTTGAATATATACTTTTTTTTTGTAATTTTTGATATTTTGGGTAGAGATATATTTTGGACACACTTAGGAAAATCTCTCCCCAATGGAGTTTCAAAAATTGTTGATGAGAAAATATGTCGGGTAGACAAATGAGGTGTCTCCACCAATGTTCATAGGGTTACGCCCCTCCGAACCGAATGGTACAACTCCCATTATTGAAAGTAAATTAATCCTAATCCTATATAAATTTTGTGGATGGCCAAATTGGTTGGGGATCACACAGGGACACTCCACTAAACCTATGGAAAAGTGCTTGTACGAGGGTACATAGGAATAAATTACAATGATGAAGGGAGAAAGGGAGAACTTATGTAAGGAAGATTATTGCCATGAGTAGATTGCAGAGCTCATACCTAGTAACCGGAGTAGTTAAAACTTAAATATAAAGGAAATTACAATGAAGCTAGTGGGACCAATGAATTAAAACACCAAGATTTTCAATTCTTCTATCGATGACACAAGTTCCTCTCTAATTCCATACATGATCAACTATGCTTGCAAGCGTGCATGAAAGAGAGAAATAGAGGCAAAAAAAAAAAAAGGGAATAAAATAAATGTATCTATTATTAAATGTTTATTGATGAATACAAATATTCAATCAAGCTATCACAATGATATATAGTAAGAGTTCTTCCAAAATCTGGATAACTCTCGAACTCTCTCTAAGAGGACAACTTGAAACAACGATAACATGAGTTGCCGATGGACGTTTTTGATAAAATTTTATATAATATTGACTAGAAATGGCATTATGAATCCAATGGTGGGAATACAAGGTATTGATTCCTCCATATGATCCCTGAAAAATCAGATTTTTATTTGATACTCCACCTGTGCATGAGAAAAGCGCTTCATAAACCCATTGCACCAAAGTGGTGTGAAAATAATAATTTCACCATATTTTAGGGATTGGAATTACATTTTTGAAGATTTTTTTCTCCAACTCCATCTAGAGCTCCTAGAATCACCTTTAGAAGCTCATAAACTATTTTGGCCTATAAGTACCTAAGCATGTGAACGCTGATTTTAGTGAAACTGTCCCAACTTCTATGGATAGTTTCTAAATCTTCCTTAATAAATTCTATGATGTTCCTAGGCATTTGATTTACCTCTATTTATGGTTCAAATTCTCTGTTCCATTCCATGGGGTTGCTCGATCCTAGGAAGGCCAAGTAATAGCCCTTCCCACACATGCCCAAAGTTTGCATTTTTCAATGAATTCCTAAAATCACCTAGGGGATTGAATTAAATTTCCTAAATCACCTAGGGGAATGAGTTAACATGAATTGGGAGGTCATTGAACGATGAACAAACCTGGGGTATCTCGAAGGATATCGGATGAAAATTTTGCACAGTACGGGGTATCGTTGTCATCTTTGGAAAATTACAAATTTCAATGTTGCACATTTGCATGATGACAAATACCCTTTGGGTATGCCTTAGAATCTCTATTTCCATAAAAATCTAGATGTCCTCCCGATACCTTGACCATATATCTAAAGATATTCAAAGAACCTAAGGCTATTATGCTTAAACCGGTGGTATTAGCCCCTTCTTCATCAACACCCCCTACACTTAGGCCTCCATCCACTTGAAAACCCATTACCACCTTCAGTTTTTAACCGGTACCAAGTCTCCATTACACCCACCCGTGAAGATAGACTTGTCAACTTCTTCACCAATGTGTACATGAATTTTTTAGCAATGCAAAAAGAGTTAGAACTAACACCTAGTAGTCCTAAAACAAAGCTAAATCAAAATCAATGCACCATCATGCTTAGAGCTTAAGCAAGACTAATCTACTAACATCCTTACATTAGAACATGAAAAAATATTCAAACTAACATGTTAATCTGTTAATCTCTATCTCTATTGAATGTTATCCAAATGAAGTGAACCTATTTAGATCCTTAACAATCAAAGGTTTGATTTTATGTTTGAATCCCAAGGTTTCAAGAATGGAGTCTTGTCAATCCATGGCTACAAGACCATTTGACATATCCCCATATGAATTCAAAACTTGGATGGATGAATACAAGAAATGAAAGTAGCTAGCTTCTCCAATGAAGAATGCTCCAAGATGAAAAAATGGCTATAGCTTAGGCTCTATGCTCATTTAGGTGTGTAAAGGTGTAAGTGTAAAGGTAGGAGGAGGGCTCTTTATATAGCCCAATGGATAGAAGAATCTCTACATCCTCCTTCATGTGGGATAAATGGAGAGGTTGGGTTAGTTGTGGATAAGAGAGGTTTAGAAAGGGTTGAGTCAACCTTAGGAGAGTTTATTTTGTCCTTTAGTGACCCATGGGGTTTGAGGGGCTTTATTAATTAATCCAAGTGATTAATTAATAGGTGTGCCAACTTATAGAAGCTTTTTAGAGGAATAATTATTATGATTTAGATTATGAGAGGGATTTAATCAAATAAATGATGATTTATTGATTTAATGGAAGAGGAAGCTAATTAATTAATAATAATTAATTAGTCTAGATGTGGTCTAGATAGAAAGGGGAGCTAATTAATGGAAGGTCATTAATTGGTGTATTTGTTGGATAGAATAGTTAATTAACTAGCTTAATTTAGATAATTAACGATGATAGAAGAGGAAGTATGCTATATTGACAATATGTCATCAATTTGCATGAAAGATGATAATTAGGGAACTTTAAGTATTTAAATTTCTTGGGTTAAATTAGAGGTGTCTACATTTTCCCCTCTTTGAGGTGGTGTAAGTGACACCACTTTAAAGATAGTAGAGATAAATTTTGAAAGCATAGAAGAAAAATTAGTGACCCATGGGATGCCCCCTCAAGTGTCGATGGGGTGATGAAAGAAGGCAATTGACGATCAAAAAAGGTAAGAGAAAGGATAAAAGAATGGGTAGGAACACGATGCCCCAGGTGAATAAAAAGAATGATGCTGATAGGAGAATGATGTAGAGGAAAAATGGAGATGGAAAGAGCAAGCTTTCATCCAAAGTGTATTGAAACAAATTTATCGTCATCATATTGCCAAACATCTACATCATCAGTCCTTATTAAAAATATAAGCATACAAAAAAGTAGGATGACATAAAAACCATACTAGGAATAGTTGTCCATATTGAGGAATAGTTGTCCATTCTTTGAAACACCCACTCCATGCAATATAAAAAAAGTAATGCAATATGATAAGGAAACGAGCTCATCTAATAGGGAAAACAAGTATGAACACACATATTCCAACTAACAATGGTGAAGACGGTTGTACAATTTTTTTATTAAGATGAAGATCCCTAAATGTTCGTGATTGACGAAAAGGGTTAAAAATAATGCCCCGAGTAAGGATACATGCACGGAAGATGATGAAGGACCCGGATCCAATGAAAAAGTGTAGTGTGATACAAAACAGTACATCAATAAACTATATGTGCCCTAGAGTACTGATGAAGCAAGCATGCTAGCTTTGTAAATGGTTGTAAATATGATGATCTATGAGTTGTTTTATCTATGAAGATGTGAAATTTCCAACAAGATATGAAAATAAAACCATGTGCAAGACATGAGTTTCAGCTGTTATGAGTTGGTTTACCTAGTTTTATGAGTTTTACAACTTTTAAGATTTTTTTGGAGAATTTTTGATTTTTTTGGATTTTGGAAGGGTATATATTTTTTTTTTTCAATTTTTGGATGGGTTGGATGCATAGAAGAAAGAACCAACAAGAATCTCCCAGATGCAAAATAAATATCCTAGGGAGAAGAAAGAAGCAACATGTGGTAAATAATGCCCCAACATAATAGAAAAATTAATAAAATAATTATTTAATAAAAATAATTATTCGATGGAGTGTGTAGAAGAAAGGATATCACCTAGGAGCCATGAATTGTCCTATGGAGAAGAAAGGGGTATTAGGTGGAAAATAATTCCCAAAGACAATAGAAAATGAAAGAATAAATAATTATTCACGGTAAGTAGAAGAAGAGTTAGAGCCACAATGTGGTCAAAACAAGCTTCCACGCACCACGGCGGGTGAAAATGGCTTAATATACCCCCCCGGGGGGTAGTAAATCATCGCAACCAATTCATTGTTACCTGATCACCAAAATTTTATAGTGAGACCCCCGACAGCGGTGACAAGGATAATGGTGAGAGGATGAGCCCACGGGAGACGTGCCGACCGAGTTTGAGAGTACGCCAAAGATGCAGATGATGTCTTCTTCGTGATTAGCTTAACCTAATTTGTAAATTTTTGTAACTAATGCCACATTTAATACATTTAGAAAGAGGTTATCGGTAGGGTATGGATTTGGCATGCATGCGTGGGGCGCAGGTTCCCCTATTGTGGTGCAGTTACCCATGAAGCGTATGCGTACACGCGTAGGTACTATACATGTGCGTGTGCACATGCATACGCCCTAAAAATCCGTATGCACATCCACACACGTACACATGGAACATGCATGGGCATGCGCATCAAAACCCTAGTGCACACACTTAGTGGTAAAAAAATTGCACAAGTACCCTAGGCATATGCACACACACATAAAAGGGACATGCATACATGTATGCGCACACATACACACATGTGTGTATGTGCATGCACCCATGTGTAAAAGGATGCTTAGGAACCTAGGAGAAATAAGAGGGAAAAATGTCAAAAAAATGACACTTAGAAGAAAGAGAAAAATCAACGGAGGATAGAAGAATAGTAGAAGAACTTAGAAGAAATTGTCAGTGTCTAACACATATCATGTTTTTATAGAGATAGTTTCCAGTGTTGTAGACACAAGAGGGACACACTTGCTTTATTGAGATGGAGGGGAACATGCATCAACATGACCATCGTGTGATGTCAATTCTATTGGAGGCGGTTGGCCTGGGCTATGTAGCGTAGATGCCATCTATCACCTTAGACCATGGCCTATTAACCACTTTGATTGAGCGGTGGCACAAAGTGAGAGCCAATGTTTCAGGCTCCCTATAGGAGAGATGACCGTCACACTAGAGGACGTGTGGCGGATTTTGTGTGTTCCTATTGTAGGCTTGATGATCGAGTATATGAGTGAATTTGGTCAGATTAATACTGCGATTAGTGACCTTTTTAGCTGTGAGGAGATACCCCACGAGGGTATGACAATGTCCTTTCATGACTACATAGCTGATTTGAACTTGCATCGGGACCACTTTATGTGATGGCTCTTATCAGTGGGTTCTTACTCACTGATAAGACTGGGACATTGTTTCCAATGGGGCTGATGACATTAGTACATGGAGTGTTCAGCGGTGAGCGATATTGCTAGGCGAATGCATACCGACACATCTATACTAGGATCTACACGATTACTTACAATCGTCGAGAAGACAATGGGGCCAACATATTTATTATAGATCTGGTCCTTGGACCATATAGCAATCAGTGCCTTGTAGGTGCATTGCACACCCAAGCACCAAAGGAGCCAACATTCATGGCATGGGTCTCCATGGGGATGATGTACGAGGGCACCTAGGTAGCATTTACTACTACCGTCAAGAGTTTGATGAGTTACTGGATAGAGATATCATTTGGAGGCCCTACAGACATATACAATGGCCTGAGGATGGAGTGGATCTTAGCATCTATGTGGTAGAGCACTTCCTTCTTGGTAGTCATAGTTATATTACCGAGATATATAGGGTGGACCGATGTCAGTGATAGCTGGGAAAATTTCAGGGCATCCCTTAGCTCGATATGTGGTATGCCCACCAAGATGAAGAAAGGTAGACTATGGGGCCATGCATACAAGTAGCTTGAGCTAGGCCTAGATTCCTACAAGTGTAACCACAAGTTTGGGACCCTGATCGATAGGTTAGAGACCCAGGCACCACAACAAATTATATGGCCTCGTATGCGACCATTTTGTTGCGGTGCCTGACCATATCAAATGAGGCATGGGGAGTAGGTGTGTGAGCACCAGCCAAAGTCACATATAGTAGCGATGAGGCTATAGCTACAGGTCGGTTTGATGATCCATTTAATGGACAACAAAATGATGGGCAGGCTCTAATATAGGATCCTGGAAAGAGGCAACATGTGCCCTTACAAGGAAAGGCACAGGTGAGGCACGGGATAGGGGCGAGTATAGGGACAGGGCAGGCACGTGGACAAGGTCATGTAGAGGATCCGAGGCCTAGATTACGAGATTAGGGATAGGCCCATTGATAGGTGTAGGGCTAGGGAAAGGGATAGGCTCTAGTGGCACCTCTAATGTTAGCTTTGAGCCGGGGTGGAGATGCGGAGGCACATCTAGCTTCCCTACAATAACAGTGTATAAGTTAATAGCGGAGAGAGATCAGGTCCAATCTCACATTCTAGCCATGTCAATAGAGTGGGACCATGCAGAGCCTAGGACAATTAGGGGAGAGATGGGTCCACACATTTTTCAATAGATATGTCAGATGGCCTCTCAGATGGCTTAGGTGACAAGCCTACTACACTGAAGGCTGAGACCTAGCTACACAACCAAAGTGATAGTCAAGAGAGATCGGCTTTGTGCAGAGTGAGTAGTGGGTCAGCCGAGGTTGCGTATAGCTAGCAATAGAGGTAGCATCATTTTGATGCATAGATGGGACAATAGTGATAACTCGTACTCATCGAGACTTAGCTACAATAGAGGGTAGAGCCTCATATTACCGGTTGCTCTACTATGAGGTAGTTCTAGTTGGCCAGCAAGCACCTACCTATAGTCGGTGAGAATGAGTGGATTAGACGAGATCAAAGAGGCCGTAGTTATCGGTGGATAAGAAATGAGGGTAGCCTATAGGACCATGTGGTACATAGGTTATGGGTCCTCCATTACGTAAACCAAACACTCCTTTTGAGGGTTCCAGTCAGCCTTGATTTTCATTGTATTCTTTGATTGCATTTATATCATGATATACAGGCCTCTTATGAAGGTGTTATACTTGAAAGATGTATATTATGTACCAGTTTATTTGATGCATGCCTTTAATGAAGGATTTATTATTTTGATTGTTGTTTAGCATTTTTGATGTATGCCTTTGATGAAGGCATTTTTATGAGTTGTGCTTTGATGGCCCATTTTGTATCGATGATGTATATCTTTTGTGAGACAAACCTGTTATACTTGTATATATGGACATTTTGATGTGGCACCGTTGTTATGAGATGATGGACTTTTATTGTTTTGATGATTGATGCATGGATTATGGATGTGTCATGATGTTATATGATTTGATTTCACATTGTGTATGTATCATGATGATAGTTGAGATGTTTGTACCACATGTGTTTAATTTTGATATGATAGATCCATAGATGATATCAATTGATTATACCGTGATTCTTTAGATTAGTGGATGGGATGACATGATGATATTGGTGTGGGGGATAGATTTTGATATTTGCGATCCCTCTTGCCCCCATGTGATGATACGATATGTGATGATTAGCTTAGCATTCATGTGTGATGTATACTTAGCTTTTTATTTATATGATGTATAGATGATGTTAGATGTGATGATATTGATGGAGAGATGATGATGTGATAACAAAACAATGTACATGCAACAAGAAAACACAATCAAATGTTAACAAAATACATAGTGCCAACCAATCATGAATTAACAAAACTATGTACAATTATTTACAAGCATGCAAAAACACACTGCATATGTATAAGTAAGAATGAATCTAATCTAAGCAAGAAAAGAAAAAACTTACCAAAGTATGTCTAAGCAATAAACTACACAAATGTACAAACAAGCAACAACTATACAAGTAAACAATGTACACAAACAAAGCAAGAAACAAGATAAAGTAAGTAAACTAACGTTATGTTTTTGCAAGATTGTTTTGTGAAGCACTTTTCTACTATTTTTGTGTTTTTGTGAAACAATTTTCTATTGTTTTTGTGTTTTTGTGAAACAATTTTCTATTGTTTTTTTGTGTTTTGTCAAAATAATTTTCTATTGTTTTTTGTGTTTTTATGAAACAATTTTCTATTGTTTTTTGTGTTTTTATGAAATAATTTTCTATTGTTTTTTGTGTTTTTGCAAAACAATTTTCTATTATTTTTTGTGTTTTTGCGAAACAATTTTCTATTGTTTGTTTGTGATTTTGTAACATTTTTGAAGCTATGGATAGGTAAGCGAGAAACGTTGATGCCCCCAAAGTGTTTGAAAAAGAATATACAAGGGTAGGCGCCACGTGCTTACAAACAGAATGTGAAGTCGCAGAAGCGCCCCAACATTAGATGAGGAATATATAAAGACCAACCCTTCACAGATTAATAAAAGGAGAAATATCCGGATCAAGGCTTGACAGGATAGGTTCATAGGGAATCTCGAGATGCAGACGCGAAACTAGCCCTAGGAATGCTAGATTATCGTGAACAATGAATCCTCCCAAAGCACCGAAACCAATTTTCACCAAAGGACATAGCCAATGTGCGACAATTACATGGTTTTCACATATGGATAACCTTCTTTCTCTTTTTCTTTTTTTCTCTTTTTTTTTTGTATTTTGATCATTTTTACTCTTTTTTGGTTTGCTTTTCTATTTTTGTGCCATGTTTAAGCATAAAACCGCTTAAGGTGCATGGCATTCATAGGTTCACAGAGCTCATCACCATTGGGATGGGCAAGTTTGTATGCTCCCATACCATATTTGGCCACAATGACGTAAGGTCCTAACCAATGTGGTTTGAACTTGCATTTCTTCTCTCTTTCCACCCTTGTGTTGAACTGATTTTCTTTCATGAACAAATATCTAACCTCAAACTGACGAGGTATGATCCTTTTGTTGTAATTTATAGAGACTTTGTTATGATACACTTTGAGATGGTTAAGGGCGCGAATGCACTTTTCATCCAAGAGTTCTAATTCCGCCAGCCTGGCCACTATGTAATCCTAATCCTTGGCTAGATAATCCTTGAGAGATATTCTCAAGGAAGCAATCTCAATTTCTAGTGGGATTATGGATTCAGTTCCAAATACTAGGGAATAGGGTATCACACAAGTAGGAGTGCGAATGGAGGTCCTATAAGCCCAAAGGGTGGGGTGAATTTGCAAATTCCAATTGCGACATGTATTACTCGACCATATTTTCCATGTTTTGAACCAATGTTTTGTTAGTGGATTCAGCCTACCCATTACCTTGTGGATAATATGGTGTAGACAATTTTAATTTTATCTGAAATCGATGAAAAAGGTCCTTCACTATCTTTTTCTTGAATGATTTTCCATTTTCAATAACTATGGCTGCAGGAATGCCATATCGGAAAATAAGTTGATTCATGATAAAATTTGAAATCTAAGCACACTGTAAAATAAATCAAATGAATAGCCTCCACCCACTTAGTGAAATATTCTATAGTAGTGATGATGTGAGTATGACCATCGAATGAATTAGGGGTGAGATTTCCTATTAAATCCAGTCCCCATTTATAGAATGGCCATGGGGTTGTGTTTGGCTGCAACAGTTGTGATGGTGCATGGATGAAATTTCCATACTTTTGACATAATACACATTTCCTTACATAGTTATAGCAGTTTGTTTCACTAGTAGGCCAATAGTAGCCTACTCTCAACAAATTCTTATCTAGAACCATTCCATTTATGTAACATTCCCATTTTAAGAATTTAGAAACAAGGGAATTTTTTTACATAATGTTATTTGTTCTAAATAATCATAATTTAGAACACACATTCCATGCCAATCAATCTCAAAACAGATAACCATATGATTGTGTAAATGACTTGGTGAACTACCGATCTTTCAACTCATGACTCGGTATTCCAATCGATCTCTCATGTTAACTTAAAGTATTGAATACTACGTGTATACTAAGTATATCTGGTTCTCTTACCCTGTTCTAGGTATTGAGTGTTTTGTTTAAGAAACCTATCTGAATGTTTGTTACCAATATTCATCTAAAATCTCATTTCTTAAACTAGGTGACATAGGACAACGCAACCAGAGCTTGCGATACTTTGGCCAAAGATTTCCAACACACTATTCATGTTACTATTCCTAGATGGCATACTCATCTAACAGAATACGTCCTTCACCCCACTCATCTATTATCTAGAATGGTCTTTATTGTCTTATTTCAGTTCACATGTTAAAGGTTTGACCCTAGATCTGGTTAGCTATATGATTTAGTATAGGAACCCATTCATGATGACTAAGTGTATATAGACATACTCAATCAACCTAAGTCGATTGGATGTGTCTAGTTATCCTAAGTCATCGTGAATCAATTTCTGTACTAAATCACATTCCTAATCTAAACTAGAGAGAAACTAAGATCAAGTCCAGGTTTGAGTAGATCTAGATGAACTAAAGCTGAGGGGTGTTGCAACAGGTCAACTGCAACACTGTAACCTTGTGAATACCCTAGCCTTCATCAAGGTACAATCCTGTAGTTGGCATGTGCCAACATCTGACAAAATTACCCATCTTGATGTACATACCTTGAGAAGAGGTCATTTTTACCCATTTATATTTTTATTAAGGTTCAATTACATCATCCCTGCTTAAACCTAATTCCAACAACCCTTAAGTTTTCCATCCCAATTGAGTTAAGTTAATACGTAACTCATAAACTTAGGATTACGTTTATGTTCCTTAAATTTTTTCTTATCGTTTAGGTAATCAAAAATAGAAACAACATCCATCATATGATTTACTTAGTACAACTCAACCCTTCATGTGTGCTTAAGATCCAAAACAGGTTTCATTATAGTAGACTTCATAGAGACGAAGTCTGATTTATTCACAATCTTATGTACCATACGTTTGTTAAAACCTATGGAGATATTGCTCAAAAGGTGATAACCTTTCTCTTTTGTGTTTAAGTAATTGGGTTTATTATACCCTTTTTATTTCACACTACATGATAGTTAAGTTATACTTTCATTAACATAATATAGTGAACTATACAGATTAGATAAAAGAACATCCATGCATGCCAACTTAACAAGTTACATTTAATTTAAGGGATATTGTAATTAAATCCCATCCCTCCAACTCATTTAATGACAACTGGAAATAAGGATCAAATCAGGTAAGAATGGAAACCATGAAGATAAGATTACAAATTTCCTTCATATAATGCACAAGAGAAATGACATAATAAGTTTAAGTAACTTCAAATATTTTTCAATTCATCATGGTAAAATACATATTCTACAAGACCATGAATTTAAGACATAATTCATGTTAGCAAGCTTCAATATCATTAAAGAATACAACTTTTCTTCCTTCAAGACATTTCAATAATGAATCGATTTATCTATAAAAGATCCAGGACTTTAAGCAACCAATAAATCATATAAGATATTGCCTTCCTTTATCACTTACAAAGTCCATCTACAAAATTGCTAGCATGGGTAATTTCATTGAACTGAGCATGATAATCACTAAGCATTAAAACGATGTGATTTCAACTAACTATTTCATAAAACCAACTCCAATTTTATGAAATAGTAAAGCCAAGAAAACAAAATAATAAAACTAATAACAACCATAAAAGAAGAACAGTTGATCAACCTAAAATAACAATAAGAGAAGATCATGATATAATCAACACTTTACAACATTATATTAGATAAGTAATATTTCAACCAATTTACTTACCTATATAATATAAAAGTACTTACTACTTATTTCTTACATAATTCAATCTGAATTAGTAATACAAAAACTAACTCCACTATTTTCTAAACATAGAGTTACTTTTAAGAAGTAGGAACAACAAACTCAACAATACCAAATTCAATAAAAAGACATCTATAGTCAAGAAAATTCCAGCTTCTTTAAAGGTTTTAGGGTGAATCATCTAAAACATAAAATACAAGATTCTCATTTCAGATGCTATACCCAAATTCATAGTCAACGATATATCCTAAGATCTCAAGCTAGGTCACACATTAGAATTAGGAAAGTATTCACTCAATAAAAGGCATATAACATTAATGATTCCTAAAATAATGTTAATCCCTTCAAAAAAAATTAAGTGAATAAGAGAGAAGTATTAACAATTACTTAATGCATTCTAGAAAGCAATGCAACTAACCAATCTAATATGTACTAGATTACACAAATGAGGGAAGCATGAACTCGAGATAAAAATTAAGAACTTCCCTTCTAATTCGATTAATCTGAATATAATTTCACCACTCAGAAAAGAGAATACAACACAAATCTCGCATAGACTTCCAAAGGAGACAACGGTGACTCATTACCTTAGAGAATAAAAGAGAAGAAGTCAATCGACATGGTTAGAGGAGGATCCCAACATTCCTTCAGAAGCAAAGATGGTTGTAAAAGGATTGGTTCAAACCCATTCATAACATCCTTAAACTCGTTAAATGTAGAAATCATGCACCAACAATCTGTTAGATTGAATCATGCGATCGCAAAATACAAGTCGAGTTTCAAAATAAAGTTCACTTAAGTACAAAGAAAAAGTAGTAACAATATTATTATTCTTATCAAGAAAGAGATGTAATAATTAGAATCACTAAAAACTTACGGGGAATTAACAACCTTCAATAGTCATTCAAAATCAACAAAGTTTCGAGTTAGACACCATATATTGTCCATTCCTTCAATACAATAGTACAACAATCGGTGAGAAAGACTCTCAATCAAATCCTCACAAAGGTGAGAGAAATACATCTTATGAAGGGACAGAGAAAGATCCATCGAGATTTGATTTCAAAGAAGGTGCATCCCAAGATCGACATGGCTTAGCTACAGGTGCACAAGCTATCAACAGAGATGATAAAATACTTTTCATTACATTTCTATGGACATGTTCAACTACACACCTCAACAAAATCGACAAGGTAAATTATTCCTTCCAATCTTACTCAGAGATCAAAGAAATGGAAGAGTCTAGAAAACCCCTTATTCAAAACCGATTTGGTTAGATCAAAAATGTCAACCAATACTTCTGCGTGTAAACATTCCAAAAAGCTTCACGATACCACAACAGAAGGATTTAACAAATTTACTCTAGCAAGTTAATTGAGAGGTTAACAAAGATCAGAATAGGTATTCTAAATAAACATCTAACTCAACAGAGAAGTAGACAACATGATCAACATCTAGAAAGCTCAAATAGAGCTACGAGAATAACCCAAGTATCGACTCAGACAAAGCCGAATCTCAAAATGTCCTCAACCAACAGGACCTCATCTATTTATCCTTTAGTTCAGTCCTCAAGAACTTAAAGAAAGACACAATATATAAGATTAGAAGAGAAGACTTCACACACAGATATTTTAAGATAACTTCAAACTCTAACTTGCTAAGAAACAATTATCACATAGTTTCCATAAAAGAACTTAATTCGAGAAACTCAATTTTTTAACTGAAAAGATAAGAGGAATAATAAAACATTCATTCTTGTTTCCATATAAGATGAATCCACAAAACCAAAATTCCAAACACCCAATATCTCGACCAACTTCCATCGAATACTAGATTCAAAGAAATGATAGTTTATACAGTAAGTTCAAGAAAAACTCACCTCTCTACTATTCTTTATAAAATTTGAGTTCACAAAACTCTGAGTTAAAGTATTCATATTCATATAGTTCCAACAGGAGTAACAAAACTTGAACAAAACAAGGATGTGACAGAGGAGGTTATTCTTTTATCTTCTAACAACCAAAACCACAAACCCAGTTCAAAATTGAAGCCAAATTACATTTTCACAACCCCTTTTTAAATAGACAAGTAGGATTAACACATGCTCATCATTACTCAAATCACAACTAGATTTAAGGTGAGATTCAACATTAAAAGAACAGGAAAACAACCCATCTCCAACTTTATCAAGCAAAGATTCTTCAAAAGAAAAATAGAGACTTTTTAAGCAAGATTGCATGATAACCATAAAAAAATAAAAACTCATTTATTTCATGAGAGTAGAGTTGTTTTAATGAAGATGCTTAGAGAAAAGAAGAACAACTTAATGGATAGAGCCTATCATGCCTGATAGTGCTTCTATCGATTCAAAGAATATTTCCAGCCGAGCCTCCACAATTCCTTCTTTTCCAAACAAATTCAACAACCAAAAATTATTCCTCATATGCCTCTTATACCTCCATTAGATTGAAAATAGTCCAAAGGAGCTAAAAATAGAAATAAATTGAAAACAGTAACTATTGGTTCAAGAACCAGATATCTCCATGCAAAGTAAAAATCGAAATGCATGAGTAACCAAAAAACCCCCAAGAAATCCACTCACATGGTTTCCAAGGTGGTTTTCTTGCCAAAACCGATGACCATAAATTCCATTAAACTCCACTTTCCTACCTATATCTCCACACCACCGCCATCTAAAGTTGGCGAGTCTAATTTCAAAGATAGCATGCATTACTTAACTCTAGTGATGACGCCAACTAGGATTCCCTCTAGTTTCCATGCCTCTTCTAAATTGACGTACCACAATTCATTAAATTCAAAATCAAATCACATAAATGACTTAGAAACCATTGCCAGCTTCTTACACTTGCCATGCTACCCCATTAGGTCCCTTTCCATCCTTAACACTAGTTTAGGTTAAATAAACATTAGTTTAGGATCGACCATAGGTTAGATAGAAATTATTCACCAAGGTCATTTTAATATTTCCATAGGTTACAAGCCATCATTAAGCCATATCACATACTATTTCAATATTAGATAATAGGTTAGAGATAGATCTCTCTTTACCTTAGATGATATTCACATCCCACACCCGTAGAGAATACAACTTAGATTAAGGCTCAACACACATAGTTAGGAATAGATCTAAGGTAGGTCTAGCTTAACTTAGATTAGAATTTCAGTTAAGGTAGATCTTAAAGATCTAGGACTTAGGTTTTACCTTTTATAGTCCCTCAAGTATTCCTCTGTCCTTCTTACGCCATTCAATATCCTTATTAAATTAACAAGAAGATCCGAGCACACTATTTACAACAAAACGAAGAGCAAGGACCTCCAAGAAAGATCAGTAAAATAGTGTACTTTTAAGGACTCAGTCCCTTACTTCCTTTAATTTCTAAATGTTGGTTTGTCATATAGATTAGATAAGAAGAATTAAAGCATACCTTAGATTAATGGAATTGATCCAGGGTTTTGCTATTAGAGAGATAAATTTGCAAACAACATTACCAGTTTACAACCTTACCTATCTCAAGTAGAATGGATTCCTTGCAAGAAACAACATTTGAGCAAAACGAATCTAAGAAAAAAATAATTTATCCATTGTAATAATGATTTCCAACAGTCAAAAGAATAAACCTTCTTAGAAAAAATCACATGTCAATGTTTATAATGCAAAGAGGAAAAGTTAACAGTTTTTCAAAGATGCTACATACTTCCCTCCTACAAGAACCATCGTCCCGATGATTTACTTAGTTACATAATTTACATTAGGAACAAACCAAATTATTATATTACCTTTCAAATGTTCCAAATAAATATGGATTTTAAAATTCTAAATTTAGCATTTATGTAGGTGTTTATTTTAAACACGAAATGTCTTCCCAAAACTGGCTGATTTATTGACATAAGAGAATAAAAACTTAAACTTATCAGTCAATAGAATCAATCTTGTTCAAATAAATATGGAAAACCAGATTTCATATCCTCTAGATTTTCCCAGGTTTCACTTTCTTCATTAAAATGATCCCACTGGACCTTACATTGTCTTATTTCATGATTTTTCAAGTGCAACTAGTGAGTTTCCAACACTCAAATACATTTAACCATGATTATTCTTGGGTCTTGGACCTGCAAGGAATTCTAATTTAACACATGTGATAAATATGAAATGTATTTCTTAAGCAAAGAAATATGGAAAACATCATGCATTCATGACAAAGTAGGAGGTAATGCTAAACAATAAGCTATAGGGTTGATTACTTCAACAATTTCAAAGGGTCCCACATAACGAGGTGATAACTTGGTAGCCTTGCCAAAAGTTATAGAAATCTTTTTCAGTCTAATCCAAAGAAAGGCCTTCTCACCAAGTTCAAATTGTCTATCAACCAGCTTCAAGTCAACATAACTCTTGTACATATATGTGCTTCTTTCAAGCATTCACGAATAATTTTAACTTGTTGTTCCATTTCGTAAGGATTTCAAGTCCAACTACCTCTCTATCCTCAATGATGTCCCAACTAACAGGGTTCTACATTTCCTTTCGTATAATGCTTCGAAAGGTGCCATCTTCAGAGAGGTGTGATATGTGTTATTGTATGCAAACTCAACTAATGGAAGGTACTCTTCCCATTTATACTATTGATCCATGTAATACATTCGTAACATATCCTCTAAAACTTGATTAACTCTTTCAGTCTATCCTTCCATTTACGGATGATACATAGAACTAAAATTAAACTTAGTTCCTAGAGTTGTGTTAAGTGTTTGCCAAAATCTTGAAGTCATTCTTGGATATCTATCAGATATGATTAATTTAGGTACTCCATGTAATCTGAAAATCTCATGTACAAACCTTTTTGCTAAAACAGGTGAATCATCCTTAAGATTACCAACAATAAAATGTGCTACCTTTGTTAGTTTATCAACAACAACTAAAATCACATCATGTTTATTTCTTGACATAGGTAACCCTTGTAAAAATCCATGCTTATCACTTGCCATTTATATTGTGGTATGTTGTGAGGATACAATAAACCAGTTGGATGCATATGCTCAGCTTTAACTCGTTGACATTCTAAGCAGTGTGTCACAAACTCAATCATGTCCTTTTTCATCCCTTTCCAGAAATATTATTGTTTTATATTGGCAAGCATCTTTGTAATACTAGGGTGTCCAAAAAAAAGGTGAGTTGCGAAATTCAACTAATAATTTCTTTCTTAAATCATTTAGAAAATGTATTTATACCTTGTTTTCAAATCATAGGATTCCTTCATTATCAAAGTGAAAACCCTTATATCTCACATCATTTGGATCTGCAGTAAGTGCTATCTTTACTTGCTAAAAATAAGAATCAGATTCCATAACACTTTTTACTTCATCCTTAAACTGAGTTCTCAACATTATAAGAGCATAAATGTGTTTCCTACGACTTAGAGCATCAACTACCCTATTTTCCTTACCTTTTATGTAACTTATGTAAAAATCATATTAAGATAAAAATCTAACAATCTTCACCGTCTTGCATTCATTTTTGGATAAGTAAAAATATACTTCCGCCCAAGATGATCGGTTTTGAGTTAAAAAGGTTTACAAGCGAGATAATGCCTCCAAACTTGAAGTGCATGAACAATGGAAATAAGCTCTAGATCATGTGGAACATAATTCAACTCATATAATTTGAGTTTTTACTTTCGTAAGCTATGACATGATCATTTTGTAACAAAATACCTCCAAGACCTTCCCCGGATGCATCTATTACAACAATAAAGTCTCCATTAGGGTCAGGTATAGCCAAAATAGGTGCTGATGTTAACTGATCCTTCAAAGTTTTAAATGCAGATTCACATTTCTCATTCCACACAAATTTCTTATCCTTTTTCTGCAATGAAGTTATTGGTGCAACAACTTTGGAGAAATCTTTAACAAATTTCCTATAGTAACAAAGCAAGACCCATGAATATTCTAACTTCATGTACATTCTTTGGTGCAAGCCACTCGTTATAGCTATAATTTTAGAGGGATCTATAGCTATTCCATATTTGCTTATAACATGACCCAAATAGTGTACTTCTATGTCATAGAAAAAATATTTAGACAACTTACCAAACAATCATCTCTTCCTCAAAATTTATAAGACTATCTTCAAATGCTCATGATGTTCTTCAATAATTTTAGAGTATATAAGAATATTGTCCAAGAATACAAGCACAAATTTGTCCAAGTATTCTTGAAAAATATTATTCATTAAATTCATAAAAGTCTGTAGGTGAATTTGTTAATCCAAATGGTAAAACTATGAATTCATAATGTCTATACCTCATTCTAAAAGTTGTTTTATGAATTTCCTCATCCTTAATTCACAACTGATGATTTCAGATCGAATATCTATCTTAGAGTATACTGATGCACCACACATCTGATCAAACAAATCATAAATTCTATGAAGTGGATATCTGTTCTTAATCATTGCCTTGTTTAACATTCTATAATCAATACATAATCTAAGTGTACCATCTTTATTTTTCACAAAAATTACTAGTGCTCCCCAAGGTGATACACTCGGTCTAATCAAACCCTTTGAAAAAGTTCATGTAACTAATACTTAAGCTCAACTAAATCAATAGTAGTCATCCTATAAGGTGCCTTAGAAATAGTCTTGGTGCCAGGTTTGATTTCAATTGTGAAGTCAAATTCCCGTTTGGGTGGAGGCCTAGTAATTTTTCCAGAATACATCAATGAAGTTTCGTAATAGTGGATAACATTATAAGAAATCACTGTTTTCCTTAGTAGATTCAGAAATTTTTACTGCATATAAGGTACAACCCTTATTTTTGGTCTTCTTAAGTCACATACCGACAACTTCCTAAATTTTTTTCACATTTTACACCTTGAATGTCTGTTGTTTTCTGCAGGTCATCTAAACAACTAATATGTTTTTCAAAATAGTCAACTTTTGCTTTATGCTCAGCTAACCAATTAACACCTATGATTACATCATAAGACCCTAAAGGAGCAACATAAAGATCAAATTCCATGGAAAAACTAGGTAAATCAAGGACTACCCCAAAAAGACACATACTAACTGTATGAACAACATTATTTCCATAATGTACAACCCATGTTTTATCCATTTTTCCATCTTTTCTTTTTAATTTCGATGCTAATTTACTAGAAATAAAACATTTAGTAGCTCCAATATTGAAAAGAATAGTTACAGGTATGCCAAATAACTTACCCGGAACCTCTATGGGTGTGACTTGCTTTTCATCCTGTTTGTCAGCCACTGCAGCGTGTATCTTGTGCTACTGACTACGGTCATCCTTTTTCAAAGGAAATTGATTTGTGTAATGATCCTTTCTCATAATTATAACAACATCCTACAGGTCCCTTTTTAGGCTCAAATTTATTCCTAGCCTTAAAGTTATTATTCTGAACCCCATAGGACTTCTGTCGTTATTATTGTTCTTGGAAAAGTTATTTCGTACATTAGCAACAGGCTTATTTGCTGTTGTTTTCTTATTATTATCTATTGTAAACTTATTTTTCGTAATCGAACTTTTCCATGGTCCTTTCTTAGGTGCAAGAGATGATGAAGAGGAGTTTGGAACTTTCTTTCTAAATTCCTCCTTATGAGCAGAAATTGCCTTTAATTTCTGTTCCTACCTTATGGATTTTTCAACAACCCCTTCCATAGTGGTTGGGTTGTGAACATCCACCTCTCCCCCTATAACGGGATTCTGTCCCATGATAAATTTCTCGTATCCTGAACTTCTCATCAGTTTGATACATTGAGGTACATACTTAAGGAGTTTAGTAAACCATTCCCATTACTCTGTTATAGTTAATTTTTCTTGAGCTAAGTTCTGAAATTAAATCATTTTATGATCATAGTAAAGTTGTGGAAGCCAACTTTTGCTAAAATAACTTTTAAATTAATCCCAAGTAATGTTTGTTTCATCAATGTTCAACTCAGCCTTACGACTATCCCACCATGAAGATGCTTCATGGGAAAGCTGATATGATCCCCATATTACCTTTGTTTCCTCTGAGAAATTCCTTATTGCAAAGTACTTCTCCATTTCACTGAGCCAAATTTCAGCCCCATCTCCTAATGCGGTTCCATCAAACTTAGGTGGACTTATCCTTTTGATATCATTAGTGAGTTCAGCTACTAGCCTTTCCTTTTTATTTTCTGGCTGATCAGGTATGTTTACATTATTGTTATCAACACCTAAATTTCCCAAATTGGCGTTGTCCACAGGAGGTGTCGATTGCTATTACCAACATCTTCTTCCTCCTCATTGCCCATTACTTGTTGTTCAAGTACAACCAAATGATCTCTTGTGTCCAATAGGGTAGCAAAGATCTCATTGAGTTTTTGGCTAGTTGCTACTTTCGCACTGATGGTGGGTTGTTTGCAACATTTCCTCTTGTTCTAACCCTTTTCTATTAACAAAAAAATTTAAGTTTTATCAGATTATGGACACAATAGGTCCAAGAGTTGCAACCTTCACTCTGCTATACCAAGATGTACATTCCCATTTTAAGACTTTAGAAACAAGGGAATTTTTTTACATAATGTTCTCTATTTTAAATAATCATAATTTAGAACACACATTCCATACCAATCAATCTCACAACAGATAACCATATGCAACTATAAATGAATTGGTGAACTACCGATATCTCATCTCACGACTCAGTATTCCAACCGATCTCTCATGTTAACTTAAAGTATTGAATACTACGTGTATACTAAGTATAATCGGTTCTCTTACCCTGTTCTAGGTATTGAGTGTTCTGTTTAAGAAACCTATCTGAATGTTTGTTACTAATATTCATCTGAAATCTCATTTCTTAAACTAGGTGACATAGGACAACACAACCAACAACTTGCGATACTTTTGCCAAAGATTTCCAACACATTGTTCATGCTACTATTCCTAGATGACATACTTGTCTAATGGAACATGTCCTTCACCCACTCATCTACTATCTAGAATGGTTTTTACTAACTTATATCAGTTCACTTATTGAAGGTTTGACCCTAGATCTGGTTAGCTACATGATTTAGTAGAGGAACCCATTCATGATGACTAAGGGTATATAGACATACTCAATCAACATAAGTCGATTAGATGTGTCTAATTATCCTAAGTCATCGTAAATCACTTTCTATACTAAATCAAATTCATAATCTGAACTAGAGAGAAACTAAGATCAAGTCCAGGTTTGAGTAGATCTAGATGAACCAATGTTGAGGGGTATTGTAACATGTCAACTACAACACTGTAACCTCGTGAAGACCTTAGCCTTCACAAAGGTACAATCCTGTAGTTGGCATGTGCCAACATTCGACATAATTACCCATCTTGATGTACACATCTCAAGAAGAGGTCATTTTCACCCATTTATATTTTTATTAAGGTTCAAATTACAACATCCCTACTTAACCCTAATTCCAACAACCCTTAAGTTTTCCATCCCAATTGAGTTGTTAAGTTAATACATAACTCATAAACTTAGGATTACTTTTATGTTCATTAACTTTTTGCTTAATGTTTAGTTAATTGAAAATAGAAAAAACATCCATCATATGATTTACTTAGTACAACTCAACCCTTCATAGTGTGCTTAAGATCCAAAACATGTTTCATTATAGTAGACTTCATAGAGATGAAGTCAGATTTATTAACGATCTTATGTACCATACGTTTGTTAAAACCTATGGAGGTATTTCTCAAGAGGTGATAACCTTCCTCTTTCTTGTTTAAGTGTTGGGGTTTATTATACCCTTTTTCATTTCACACTACATGATAGTTAAGTTATACTTTCATTAACATAATATAGTGAACCATACAAATTAGATAAAAGAACATCCATGCATGCCAACTTAACAAGTTGCATTCAATTTAAGGGATATTGTAATTAAATCCCATCCCTCCAACTCATTTAATGACAACTGGAAATAAGGATCAAATCAGGTAAGAATGGAAACCTCGAAAATAAGATTACAAATTTCTTTCATATAATGCACAAGAGAAATGACATTAAATGTTTAAGTAACTTCCAATATTTTTCAATTCATCATGGTAAAATACATATTCTACAAGACCGTGAATTTAAGACATAATTCATGTCAACCAGATTTAAGATCATTAAAGAATACAACTTTTCTTCCTTCAAGAAATTTCAATAGTGAATAATATTTCTCTATAAAAGATCCAAAATTTAAGCAACCAATACATCATATAAGATATTTCCTTCCTTTATCACTTACGAAGTCCATTTGCAAAAATGCTAGCACTAGTCAGTTCATTGAACTAAGCATCATAAGCACTAAGCATTAAAACGATGTGCTTTAACTAATCGTTTCATAAAACCAATTTTGGTTTTATGAAACAATAAAGCCAAGCAAAAAAATAATCAAAGTAATAACAACCATAAAATAATAACAATTGATCATCCTAAAATAACATTAAGAGAATATCATGATATAATCAGCACTTTACAACATTATATTAGATAAGTAATATTTCAACCAATTTACTTACCTACATCAAATAAAAGTACTTACTACTTATTTCTTACATAATTCAATCTAAATTAGTAATACAGAAACTAACTCCACTATTTTCCAAACATAGAGTTACTTTTAAGAAGCAGGAACAATAAACTCAAGAATACCAAATTCCATTAAAAGACATCTACAAATCAAGCAAATTCCAGCTTCTTGAAAGGTTTTAGGGTGAATCATCTACAACATAAAATACAATATTCTCATTTCAGATGCTATACCCAAATTCATAGTCCACAATATAACCTAAGCTCTCAAGCTAGGTCACACATTAGAATTAGGAAAATATTCACTCAATAAAAGGAATATAACATTAATGATCCAAAACAACGTTAATCCCTTCAAAACAAATTAAGTGAATAAGAGAGAAGTATCAACAACTACTTAATGCATTCTAGAAAGTAATGCAACTAACCGATCCAATCTATACTAGATTACACAAAGGAGGGAAGGATGAATTGAGATAAAAATTAAGAACTTCCCTTCTAATTCGGTTAATCTAAATATCATTTCACAACTGAAAAGAGAATACAACACAAATCTCTTATAGTTTCCAAAGGAGACAACGATGACTCATTACCTTAGAGAATAAAAGAGAAGTCAATCGACATGGTTAGAGGAGGATTCCAACATTCCTTCACAATAAAAGATGGTCATAAAAGGATTGGTACAGACCCAATCATAACATCCTTAAACTCTTTTAAACGTAGAAATCATGCACCAACAATTGTTAGACTAAATCATGTGATTGAGTAAAATGCAAGTCGAGTTTCAAAATAAGGTTCACCCAAGTACGAAGAAAAAATAGTAACAATATTATTATTCTTATCAAGAAAGAGTTACAATAATAAGAAATGCTAACAAATTACAGTGGAAGTGGAATTAACAGCCTTCAACAATCATTCAAAAATCAACAAAGTTTCAGTTAGAGGAACCATATACTGTCCATTCCTTCAAGATGATAGTACAAAAATTGGTGAGAAATACTCTCAAACAAATCCTCACAGAGGTGAGAGAATTAGATCTTATGAAGGGATAGAGAAAGATCCCTTGAGATTCAATTTCAAAGAAGGTGCATCCCAAGATCGACATGGATTAGCTACGGGTCCACAAGATATCATCAGAGATGATAAAATACTTTTCATTACATTTCTATGGACAAGTTCAACTAAACACCGAAAAAGATCGTCAAGGTAAATTATTCCTTCCAATCTTACTCAGAGATCAAAGAAATGGCAGAGTCTAGAAATCCCCTCATTCGAATCGATTTTGTTAGATCATGAAACATCAAGCAATTCTTTCGAGTAAGCATTCCTTAATGCTTCACGATACCACAACAGAAGCATTTAACAAATTTAATCTAGCAAGTTAATAAAGAGGTTAACCCAGATTAGGAATGGGTATTCTAAATTAATAACATCTAACTCAACAGAGAAGTAGACAACATGATCGACATCTAGAAAGCACAAATAAGGCTACGAGAATAACCCAAGTATCGACTCAGATAAGGCCGAATATCAAAATGTCCTCAACCAATAGGACCTCATCTATTTATCCTTTAGTTCAGTCCTCTAGAACTTAAAGAATGACATTATATATAAGATCAGAAGAGAAGACTTCACACACAGATATTTTAAGATAAATTCAAAATCTAAAGCCTAAGAAACAATTCTCACATAGTTTCCATTAAAGAACTTAATTCGAGCAACTCGGTTTTTAACTGATAAGATAAAAGGATAGAAAAAACATTCATTCTTGTTTCCATACAAGATGAATCCACAAAAACTGAAATTCCAAACACATAATATCTAACCACTTCCATCAAATACCAGATTCTAAGAAATCATAGTTTATATAGTAAGTTCAAGAAGAAATCACCTCTCTACTATTCTCTAAAAATTTGAGTTACAAAACTCGAGTCAAAGTATTCATATTCATACAGTTCTAACAGGAGTAACAAAACTTGAACAAAACAAGGATGCGGCAGAGGAGGTTATTATTTTACCTTCTAACAACCAAAACCACAAACCCAGTTCGAAACTTGAAGCCACATTACATTTTCATAAACCCTTTTTGAACAGATAGGTAGGATTCACACATGGTCATCATTACTCAAATCACAACTAGATTTAAGGTAAGATTCAACATTAAAAGAACAGGAAAACAACCCATCTCCAAATTTATCAAGTAGAGATTATTCAAAAGAAAAATAGAGACTTTTTAAGAAATATTTCATGATAAGCATAACAAAAATAAAAAATCATTTATTTCACAAGAGCAGAGTTGTTTTAATGAAGACGCTTAGAGAAAAGAAAAAAAACTTAATGGATAGAGGTTATCATGCCTGATAGTGCTTCTGTCGATTCGAAGAAGATTTCCATCCGAGCCTCCACAATTCCTTCTTTTCCAAGCGAAGTCAAGAACCAAAAAATTCTTCCTCATATGCCTCTTATACCTCCATTGGATCAAAAAGTCCAAAGGAGATAAAAATAGAAACAAATTGAAAATAGAACTACTGGTTTGAAGAACCAGATATCTCCATGCAGAGTAAAAATCGAAATGCATGAGTAACCAAACAACCCCCAAGAAATCCACTCGCATGGTTTCCAAGTTAGTTTTCTCACCAAAACCGATGACCATAAATTCCATTAAACTCTACTTTCCTACCTATATCTCCACGCCACCACCATCTAAAGTTGGCGAGTCCAATTTCAAAGATAGCATGCATTACTTAACTCTAGTGATGATGCCAACTAGGATTCCCTCTAGTTTCCATGCCTCTGCCAAACTGACAAGATCTTGTAATTCATTAAATTCAAAATCAAATCACATAAATGACTTAGAAACCATCACCACCACCTTACACTTTCCATGCGACCCCTTAGGTCCCTTTCCATCCTTACACTAGTTTAGGTTAAATAAACATTAGTTTAGGATCCGACCATAGGTTAGATAGAAAGTATTCACCTAGGTCATTTTAATATTGCCATAGGTTACAAGCCATAATTAAGCCATATCCCTTACTAGTTTAATATTAGATAATGGGTTAGAAATAGATATCTCTTTACCTTAGATGATATTCACATCCCACACCCATAGAGTATATAACTTAGATTAGGGTGTAACACACATAGTTAGGAATAGATCTAAGGTAGGTCTAGCTTAACTTAGATTAGAATTTCAGTTAAGGTAGCTATTAAAGATCTAGGACTTAGGTTTTACCTTATATAGTCCTCGATTCCTCTCTGTCCTTCTTACACCATTCAACATCCTTAATAAATTAACAAGAAGATCCGAGCACACTATTTACAACAAAATGAAGAGCAAGGACCTACAAGAAAGATCAATAAAATAATGTACTTTTAAGGACTCAGTGCCTTACTTCCTTTAATTTCTAAATTTCGAGTTGGTCATACAAATCAGATAAGAAGAATTAAAGCATACCTTGGATCAATGGAATTAATCTAGGGTTTTACTAGTAGAGAGATAAATTTGCAAACAACATTACCAATTTGCAACCTTACCTATCTCAAGAAGAATAGATTCCTTGCAAGAAAAAACATTTTAGCAAAACGAATCCAAGAACAAAATAATTTATCCATTACAAGCATGATTTCCAATAATTGAAAGAATACACTTTCTTAGGAAAAATCACGTGTTAATGTTTGCAATGCAAAGAGGAAAATTTAATAGTTTGTCAAAGATGTTATAATTTTTATGGGTTCTAGATACCCCTTCATGCACCTCTTTAATCACCGGACTCGACTCTATTACATTGAGACAACACAATAGATTCCCATAGAGCCACAACGATAGAGCATATCTACTAGGAGGGTATAACGAGCTATCTAGTGGATAAGGATTTTTTTTTTGGTATGGGAGATGTTAGAAGGGAAGGTGTTGTGTTTAAGATAAGTATAGATGTGCACATACCATGGGGAATAGGGATCAACAACTTCACAATCCAAACATGGTTCGGGCATATCATATGCAGGATGATGTAGATTCTCAACAAAGAATGGCATGTCATTTATCTTTGGTGGAATTTGTAAAATAGAACCTACAGTGGCCATAGCGTCTGTGGATCTATTTTGTGATCTTGGAATATGCTCTAATGTGATACACAAAATAATATTTCAAGGTTTCCACTAGTTTTTTGTAGGGGATGAGTTTCTCATCCTTGACTTTATACTCATCGTTGTCTTACTTGATGATCAAATGTGAATCACCAATGATCTTAACATAATGGATATCCCATTTTATTACCAATTTCATCCCTACGATGCACGATTCATATTACGCAATGTTATTTGTACAAGGAAAACCAAGGTAAAAAGCTTGAGGTATAGGGTCATCTGAAGGAGTAATTAAAACCACACCTGCCCTCAAACCATGAAAAGTAAAAGATCCATCAAAGTGCACCGCTACATGAAAAATTCCTCAATATACAATAGTGAAGCATCGACAACTACAGGACTTATAAGCTCTATTCCTAGTAATGGTGCTTCGCTAATCTGCTCGGTGAGTACTTGTCCTTTTACCAAATTTTGATGCACATACTCAATGTAAAATTCACTTAGTAGAATGATCCAATTATCCATTCTACCTATAAGGGCGGGTTTTGACAATAGGTACTTAAGCGGGTCAACTTTGGATATAAGCTTGGTTTTAGTGTTCAACAGGTAATGGTAAAGTTTTTGGAAGGTGAAAACTATAGCCAACCAAGCTTTTTCAACGAGAGTAGTTGAGCTTGTAAGAAATGAGAGTATGATTGAGATAGTACACAAATTTTTCTTTATGGTTGAGGTCATATTGGATAGCAATGCACCAATAGTGAATTACGTGGCAGAAATATACAACAAAAGTGGCTCACCAGGAGTTAGAGGCATGAGGACAAGTGGATTGGCTAAGTACTACTTAAGCAAGGTGAAGGCTTGTTGTTTCTTTGGTCCCCAAATAAAGGCAACATCCTTTTTAAGTAGGTGAGTGAATGAATGACACTTATTGACAAGTTGGGAAATGAAGGTTTGTGGATGGCCTATATATTTTCTTGCAAGTTACGCAGCTTTTTTGATGTTTTAAGGAGGAGGCATTTCAAGTAGTGACATTAAATATAATGGGGTCTACCTCAATCCCTCTTTGAGATACAATGAATCCTAGAAAATTTCCTGACAATACGCCAAACACACACTTCTTAGGATTTAATCTGACTTTGTATTCCTGTAGGCATTCGAATATACGCCGCAAGATCTCAGGGTGATCTGCTCTTGTCTTGGATTTCCTAAGGATATCATCCACATAGTCTTCCATGATGTCATGAATCATATCATGGAAAATCATGGTCATTTCCCTTTGATAAGTTGCTCCTACGTTTTTAAGGCCAAAGGGCATTACTTGATAACAAAAAGTTCCCCAAGGGGTTGTGAAGGTTGTCTTGTGTTGATCCTCATATGGGATTTTAATCGATTGTAGCACGAAAATCCTTACATAAGTGATAAAATTTCATATCATGCATTTGAATCAACAATCATATCAATATTGGGCAATGGGAAATCATCCTTTGGACATTCCTTATCAATGTCTCTAAAATCTGTACAAATTCTTATCCCTGAAGATTTCTTTTATATGGGGACTATGTTTGATATCCATTCTGAGTAATCAATAGGTCAAATAAATCCCACCACTAACAATATTTCTAACTCTTCTTTAACTAGAAGGGCCACTGCATGGATGCATTTTTATGAGCTTTTGTTTGATGGGCTTGGTATCTACGTGCACTACTAGGTTATGCACTACCAAAGTTGGATCCAAGCCCGACATATCCTTATAGGAACATGCGAATACATCTACAAATTCCCATAGAAGCATGGTGAATGTTTTCTGTTCCCATGCCGAGAGTGAAGCTCCTAGTTTGAATATATTTGGATCCTCTTTTGTTCCAATATTCACATCAATGGTTTCTTCTACTAGCATTGTTGACAAATCCTCCATACGTGTAGGATCAAGAGGAAGGTTGAGATCTTCTTCCAAGGGTGTCTCTACAAGATTTTCACCCTTGGCGTGGTCACTTTTCTTGTCCATTTATTTTTTTACTTGTTTTTCAGCCAATGCCTCAAAGAGGTTTTCATTGTGTGACTTGGAATTTTGTTTTTGTCGAGGCTTTTCATTGGAAATTTTCCCTCACTTTTTCTCAAGTTTTTCTGACCATGAAGCTCAGCCTCGTTGCCCAAAGTACACGTAGGTATCTAAGTCAACATATAAACCCTCCTTATGGTCTCCAATTGGAATTATATCTTGAATGCCCATGAATTTTGTAATGGATTCATCATTTTCAAAGAGATCCAGTGGCACATGACGTTGTTGGTCCCATTTGATAAGGAAAGGGTAAACAAGGTCAATTTTAGGTTCAATAGGGGTTATGGTGAGGATAACGATATTCATGAACAGGTTCGTGGAGGTAAGATCCTCGTATTGACTACAGTGGGAATCTATATCACTATCTAAATAATTAAAGCTATCTTTGGTCTCATAGTAGGTGACATCTTGATCATTGGGGTGCAAACCATAGGGTCGAATGCTAATGCCGTACCTTTCAATCTTGAAATGTGGGAGATGAATTGGTTCTCTCATCCTTTCTCATTCTTTTCACATCCTAGACCCTTATAGCCCATGGAATACATCATTCGGCTAGACTTCTCATACTCAGGGATTTGGTAGCAAGTTGGTTGAGTATCTTCCGGGACCCAAGTCGTAGGTGGGTCCAACAATTTCTCTTTAGCGAGAAACCTCTAGGTAAAAATGACCCAATAGTTTGCTCATCTCTATGCCGTCTGAAATGATAGTTGGCTCGGCCTCTAGTTTTAGGTGACAATGTGAGGTCTGAAACCAAAAGAGATTGTTGCACATTATACTCCCCACAACCATATTCCATAACCTTCATCTCCCATGAATCAAAAGGGAAAGTTGATGTAGAAGCATCAGAGGTGCAAGGAATTAGGGAATCTGAATCTACTAAGGACTCCATGACTTTGGATTGAAGAGGAAGAACTATATCAGTAGAGGGACACGTATAAGCACCCTTACACACAAAACTATTGAGAGCTCTATAATAAGTGAAGGGCTTTGGATCTCCTTGTATCATGATAATGTGTCCCTCATGTTTTAGTTTGATGCATTGATGGAACATTGATGGCATAACCTGCATGGCATGAATCCATGGTTGGCCAAGAAGCATATTGTATGGGAGTTCCAAGTCCAAGACATGAAACTTTGTGTGATGACAAGTGGGTCTAACTTCCATGGGTAATGTAATTATGCCAGTGGACTCCTTTCCATGTTTTCATAATAGGTTATGGTAATGATGTGGGACTCGAGTTCTTCTTTTGTATGTCCTAATTTATTAACTAATTTAAATGTGCATATATTCAACCCTGATCCATTGTTCACAAGCACCTGTTTTATCTTTCGGTGGGTGACGAATACCTCAATATACAAGGGGATATTATATGTTGGATCTTCAATAGGGATCTCCCTATGATTAAAGGAAATGTGCTCAGTTGGTATAATATTGGCTACCACAGCCTAAAGATGCGTAGGATCTAATTCTAGTGGCACTCCTGACCCCTGAAGAATTTTGTACAAAATTTCCTTATGTACATTCGATATTTTGAGGAGATCCAAGATTGAAATCTTAGAAGATGTCTTCTCAAGCTGTTCTAAAAGGTTGTACCTACCATTTTACGGGGTCGACAGAGAGGGTTCAAGAATCGTGAGGTAGGTGTGCCTTGTTACCGTAACGTAATCCTTTCCCTTGATCCAAATGGTGTTCACATGGTCACTAGGGGAGCGGATACATCCAATGAGTGAATCATAATGATTATTGTCTTTCTTGGTATATAGATAATTTTCTACTTTGTAACTCTGGGATGACTCTCCTCGATCCATCTTTGGCTCATCTGACTTACCATGTTTAGGGAATGGTTCTTTGTATATTCCCATCTTTTCATTAGGTGTCTGAGTTTTTTCCGGTTTTCCACTTCTATCTCCCCATTGTCGATGAGGTCTTGGATGTAGTGACGAAGTCATAGACATTTGTCTGTTTTGTGTCCCTTGACATGATGTAATTCACAATAGTCATGCTATTTTTGCCATGATGGTTTTGGAGCATTGTCATCAAAGGGTTGTGTCGTGGGATAAGTCACCTCGTGAGATGCATCCAATTGTTTCAATATGACTGATAAAGGCTCATTGAGAGGAGTGAAAATTCTACGTTTATGTGGGGTTGAATAGGTCCTTTCGAGTTTAAAAGGTTGATCATTTCGAACCTTTTGCACGTGTTTGGAATTTGTGATTCCGTCTCCTACCACGTTCTTGTTTTCATTGAATATTTTCAGCTTTTCCGTAGGTTTTGCATTTTGGTTAGCCTTAGAATAAGGATTAATGGTTCCTTTGGAAATAAGGAATTTACCTATTTGAATGCTGTAATGCCCATTAAAACAACCCACTTGAGACCCAAGAACAACCTAGGATTTGTTAGGAAAATTATGGAATAATTTTTTTATATTAAATCTACAACCATGTTACAAAACAACAACAGCTGTCACTACGATGTTCTAGACCAATTCTAATGTACTAGAGTATACTTTTCTTTTATTAATAATAATTAGAGGTCATAAGGTCCAAAATTTGGGGTTAGAAGTTCCAATTAGGTTATGAGGGAAAAATTCCTGACCATACCCATTCTCTAACAGATTAAAGTTTCAACTTGATTATTCTCACCCTTATCGCATTCAAAATTTTCCTAAATTACTCCTATTGACAGAAATTTCCTCACCTTTCCAAAGTGATATAAATAAGTCCTCCTAACTCATATTTTTCAAGTTATGGGCTAGTGGGCCTTGGGATGAAAATTTTCTCCAAGGGCAGGTCTGGCTGGCACAGGGGAGAAAATTTGCCCAAGGGTCTGGTTGGCGAGCCGTAGCAGGAGACTTTTTGTAAAATTTTTCTGCGCTGGGAAAAATTCACATTTGCACCCATGCTCTCGTGGGTTCACAAAAGGACATGTGGCACTCCCTAATGCAACATGGGGAAAACAAGGAAAGGTGGGGTAGTGGGGAGAAAATTGACTTAACGCCCCAAGGGCTAAGAGGGTACAGAGACTTGCGCCTCCCGGCACCTCGCGATGCCACGTGGAAACCCCCGAATGGTGCGAGCTGACGGAACAACGAGGAAAACTTATAAAATTTTCCATTTTTTTGTCAAGTCACAAAATATAAAAAGGGACCCATTCCTGCACTAATGCCTCATGATGCCATGTGGCATCACCTGATTGGTTACGGGCCGGCGGGGAAAAGTTTGGAAAATTTTCCAGCTTTTTTTTGAAAATGCTATGTTTAAAAGAGGATCTGCCCCTCTGCTATCACCTCATGGTGCCATGTGGAAGCCTTTGATTTTTGTAGGCCGGTGGGGTAACGAAGAAAATTTTGAAAATTTTCCCAAAAATTTTCCTAAGCCCCAAGGGAAAAATTTGGGCCGCGGGCTAAAGAAATTTTTCCCAAAATTTTAACACCAAGTGAAGAAAACTTCAAAAGGCCATAAATTTTGATAGAGAGCTCAATTTTGGGAAAATGAGGACTTTCTAGAAATCTCTCAACGTCCTATTTGTACAGAGATCAATATTTTTGGTTTTGATACAGTTTAAGGGGTAAATTTTAAGAAAACGGCTGCGCAGGATTTTAAAGTGTGAATCTGGTAAATTTTAACTTGTTAGATTTATTCAATTTGATCTTCCTCCTCTCCCAACCTATTAAATAGACATGGAGTATTTTCCCTAAATGGATTTAAGGAAGGATTCAAGGTTCAATTTGTCCGATTGACTTGCAAATTTGAGCATTTCCTTTTATTGACATAAAAACGAATGCAAAGCTTGTTTGACCACTCGATTTTACTAAGTTTTGAGATATTTCCTTAAGTGTCTTATTCAATTTAGACCCCTTTACACCCTATCATGTTCAATTTTAATGTTTCATTGTTGTTTCTTGCTTGCAAGTTCGAACTATGCATTTTTTTGGTTTAGATAATTGCCAGTTTTAAAATTACAAATAACAGGGATCAAATCTTAATGTGTCTATTTTCCATTTCTTCTTCCAAGTATTTAGAATACGTTCCAATTCCAATCTAACACATTTGGTTGATTCAAAACAAACCATTCAAGACCAAAATGCAATACTGATTTCAATTTTTCACATTTCAAAGACAGAGTTCTGCACTATCCTTCATACACATTTTCTTCTTTCAAGCAGAGATTCCAATACATTGAAATAATCAGATTCAAATACAACAATGCAATTTGAGAAACGTATTTCATTCATTTATTTATTTCCAAAGGCAATTTTACAACTTCTTTCTTTTAATCCTTCCAAAATCATTTATTGAACACAAAGTGAGAATATTACATTTTCTTTTCACGTGTTCCACTTTACCATTTTTCAAATAGAGATTTCATAGAGTATGCTAAACACAGATTTCCAATGGAATAACATCATATGGAACAAAAAAACCATTTTCATTAATTTAAATGAACTCTTACAACTTCCTTTCCATTTGATTACAAAATGCAGTATACCAAACACGTATCATTCTTTCACATTATTTCCAAAATAGCATACAGACTATATCTCTTTTACATTTCCAATTTCCACTTGCAGTCAGTACAACATATTTCCATTAAAAACATTTACAAGGTCATCCACTTCAAGTGGGAAACGTTATAATGAGATTTCATTTCACAAGGGACTATCAAACTGTCTTTTCTCAGCTCTAGAATAACAACATACATTCTTCTCATTCTTCCAATTTTGATCACAACAAAGGTAGGGGAAAGGAAACACTCTCCACCCAACCAAGACATCCAATGAAAGGAGAAGCCATCCTTCTTCATTGGCCCCCGAGCCCCAACCACAATGCAATAAGAAATGTATTTCAACTCATGGCAACAACAGGCTTCCACATCACAAAGCAATCTTTCAACAAGCACATTTCAAATTAAAAACATAGTCCAAAACAAAACAACAATTTTACAACCACATGAAAGACATCACACAAAACTCAGGCTTCACCATGCAAGCCAAAGGAGCAAGAACTATGGGGGATGCTTCTTATGCCTCCCAAATGGGGAAATGGGTATCACCACCTGAGTTACAAACCACAAAAATATAGTATATCAAAACCCTGACATTCCTTATGCCTCCCCAAGTACCCCTTATTCCTCACATTTCCTTATGCCTCCCCAACCTCTTATGGCACCCCATAATGAGTAAAGAAATGCAAGCTATTTCTTTTTAAGGTGGAACCCAAATCCCAACTCCCTCCACCCTTATACCTCCCTAAAACACACTTGTGCCTCCCACATAATAAACCCCATAGTCTTCTCCTACACCATTCCTAGGCCATCTACCCACAACCCACAACAATAACAAACATACCAACATTTACATATTCATAAAAGGGAAAAGAAGAGTATTTCCAAGAGCCAAGCTCTTACCTCTCCATGATGAAGTTTGTTCTAAGTTCAAAAAAAAAAATTCTTCCAATCCAAGAAATCCAAAATCAACCCAATACAAGCATGCAACAATCTTCCAAAAACTTCTCCAAGAAAGAGCTCCCAAAACAACAAGAAAATTCACCCAAAATAAGTCTCCCAAAAGTGAAGCAACCCAAAACAAGACAAGAAATTCAAATTTTATAGAAGAGGGAAGAGAAGAGGATGAGGTGGATCCATGTAGGATGCCACATCACACATCCTCAACCCCAAACAAAAATTCAAATTCATTCTCCAATGCATAATAAATAGGTGGGTGAATAATATGACAGTTTACTTATACACTCAAGTCCAACCCACACCCCAAAGGACTGAAATTAAATCATGTAAGAAAAGTGTAATTAAAACCTACAATTTGTCTTCCCAAAATGCATTATAAAAGTCTAAATTTAACCCTCCAACCATAGGCAAGGTTGGTATGTAAATTTAAGAGGTATGGGACAAGTTTAACTTGTCCCACAAGCCTCCAAAACCAGCCTCCAAGGAAAAATTCGAATTTCCAAGAAGGTGGAGTGTTTCACACTCAAAAGTTAACTTACACATCACTTACACATCTCTTACAACACTTTAATTCAAGGCCAACAACTCTATTAATTAATTTCTTATGACATATTTTAATTAATTAACTAAACAATATGATTACTCACAATATTAACACCACATTAAATAAATAATGAAAGGGCAAGTGCACCACAAAATAAACACATGCAAAAATTAAACAAAAGGGACCAAAAATGAAAGAAATACATAAAATCCCTTGGTCACATTTAAAGGTGATCCCCCATGGGAATCCCTAACACTAACAAACACACACACAAACAAAACTAGTTACCATGGTGACCTTGTTGAATTCATCTAGAATTCCAATGTGGTTGGTCTCCAATCCCCGATGTTTGTTGTGATCTTTTAACCTGCAAAACACAATACCTCCTTCGGCCTCATGGCCATATCAGAACATCCAAAATAATATAAATATAATTAAATTTTCAAAATCATCTAGATATATGAATCACAACAACATCAAAGCAATCTAACAATATCATTATAGTTTTATCAACAACTATATCATCATCCAATAATTTTCCATTTCTAGGGCTACTCACAATATCCAAATATCACAAGTTTGAAAAACATCTATCATATAACCATGTCCAACAATATAACATCATCAACATATAAAGTGTCCCTAATAATCATCATGCATCATATAAGAATCAAAGTCAACAATAATCCATGATCAAATATCTAACATCATACTAAATCAAAACTATAATAATGTCCATAATATAGCCGACAATGTCATGATCAACATCAAAAGGTGTCAAAGGGAAGTGGGCACTACAAATTCCCTTCTCAATAACCTCTTTAAAGGTGCAAACACAATGCATTTACGGATGAAAAGTGATGTATGGGTTGAGATTGGGCACAAAGTTACTCACCAGCTATTTTTTCAGGGGAATATACAATGGAAGCAACTGGCTATCCCTCTCCATCTTTGTAGGAAGCTAGCAAATGTTTCATTGAGATGTTTTTAAGTGCCACACAAGTTTTCCATGGTGATGTAACTTTCTATATTGAACGAGAAGTGTCATACACATCTTTCGCGAGTTTGGGCCATGTAAAAAATAGACCCATGAGGTAAGTGAGTAAACCATTATAAGGCTTGCCCCTAAACTCTTTGGAAAGAGTTGTATGAGGTAATTGTCACCGTAGGCCACTTCTTGGCATGCCATATAAAAATATTTTACATGGTTTCTGGGTCACCTTCCTCTCGTATTTGTAAAATTTTGGCATGTCAAATTTTTAAGGGAATGGTTGAAGCCTCATAGTTTTTTTCAAATGGATAGGGACATAGCTCTTCATATTGATATTTTCTCGCTATTTCCCACAAAGGTGCTCTCTTGGAGGATTGTAAGTTTCACTTTCATAGACTACATTTCTTGAGTGAGTAATTGTTTTTTGTTAGGATAAGCAAGGATATATACACGATGGTGTCCCATATTGTCTTCTCCTTGATTTTCCAATTGAAGTTCACTAATTTTGGACTTAGGTTTTTATTTTGTACATTATTGTTTGTTTCTTTTTGCACATGAGATGTTAACAAAGCCAATTATTGACTAAGGTTACTAATTTGTTGTTGAATAGTGAATTATTCTTTGAAAGGTTCCTCTTCTTCTTCATGTTGTAGAGGTTGTTCAACATTTTCATGTTCTATTCTAACTTTATGTGGCACTTTAAGGAAAGGTATTCTATATCCTATTGCATTATCATTTCCCACGTTAGAAGTAGAAGCATGTCCATGTGTTAAGATATCATCCATGTTAATAAGGGGTTTATCCTCTTCATTAGCATCATTTGTAGGTGGGATTGCTTCTTGTTCAATAGGCATTCTGGATCCCAATTCTACAACTCGTGTCAGTACCCGATCCTTGTTTCTAAAAATAAATTCATTTGACAAGGTGGGGTAAAATTCAAATTCATCGATAATTTCTTCTAATTCTTATTCCACGGAAAGTAAAGGCCCAGATCATGGCCAATAAAAGGGTTTGACCCTTGTTTGTTTAAGGCTTCCTAAGTTTGCACTTGTTTGGTTTCCAAAGCCTGCCTTTTGAGTCCTAATCATGTTTTAGGATCCATAATGTGTAATAGGTTCACTAAGGTATTTGTGAATGTGTTCAAAGATTTTTATCAAACCTAAGTGAAAAGAAGGAACGTCAAGAGTATTATGAATGTTAAAGAAACAATGTGACACAATGATTTGCAAACAAGAATCGAGTCACACAATGCTGAGTTTCAAACCAAATGATCAAATGAAGTACTTCCTAAATTTTTCTTTGAAAAGGTAGTTGGTGTTGTATGATGATTAAAAAATCTCCCTACTTATGTTGATTTCAAAGAAATGAACAAGGCATAAGTAAAGAAATGAACATAGAAGCAAGCCCAAATTCAATCAAGACCTATATTCCAAAGGGTGTCAGTTACGATTGTGGGTGACACAACAATTTCACCAAGATATGTTAACCAAAATTTATGAGAAAGTAAGGTATTAATATCAAGATGATATTGATATAACATGCACAAGTGGTAATGCTTAACACTCTTCAGAATCAAGGTAATAATTGAAATCAAACTAAAGCGATAATATACCTAGGAATTGTTAAAGTGTATACAACATAACCTTACAATATAGATATTTAGGAAAATTTTACAAGAAACAAGATGTAAATACAAAAATTGTAGTGTCATGATATAAACAAGATAACCATTCAAAGGAGAATCAAAGTGATGAACCAAGCCTAACTATGATGATGATCTTGACTTGGGTATTAAGATAAAAAAGGCTACCAATGATATGAAAACATCTCCACACACTTTAGATGTTTAACAACCCATTTGAAAACATGGATGGGTGTGGATAGATAAAAATTGGAAAAACAATCAATTGATAATGCAAAGGCAGTCACTCCTCTTTTGATCAACAAAGTGTCAAAAGAAAGTGAAGGAAGTAGATCAATTGGGGTTAAAAAATGTTGGCCTCACTTCAGCAGAGTTTCGCCTCACCTTAGGGAAAGTGAAAACTAAGAAAAAGTAATGCTTCACACATTTCATGATGAACAATAGCTCTTAACTAAAAATTGGCTTTGATGTGGTCCAAGTGGGCTCCTGGTCAAAGATAGATTCCTGGGTGGTTCACTCAACTAGGTGTCACCAAGACTGTCTTAAGTGACTTCGATTTACCCAAAAGGTTACACTGAATAATTTGGGAGTATCTCGGCTTTACTTTACCCCCTTCAAGCACAATGGGCAATAAATGTGTCCATCGTGTACTCTCACTAGGGTCACCATACGGATGACTTGTGATGATAAATATCACAAATGGTATTACTAGTCAAGTAGGTTATGTAGAGCACTTCCCGTTTTTTCCACAAGGTTCCCTATTGCATGGAATACTTTGGGGTTCCTAGGACCACCCTCATTATTGTAGATTAAGGCTTATTCCAAAGGGGTTATGTCCTAGTTTTAAGCGGACGGGACATACCCTTATCTGAACCTGCAAATACAGTGTGTTGATTGTGGTGTGTTTTTTTATCTTTTTTAAATTGGATGTGGTTTGCTTGAACACCTTTTGGCAACCTACATGGAAACTATATTAGTAATTTGGTTTTGTTTCAACTCCACCCTTCTTTGACAAGTGTTTGTGGTTCTACACAATGGATTAGTAGTTTTCCATAAAATGAATAAACGTCGTTTCTAATTCTCAAGATCACCCTAAGATGCAAGAGAAGAGCATACGTGACACAAAATCCAAGAATTCAACAAATGGAAACACTTAATTCAAACAAAAATATATCTTTGCTCAATTTTGGACATTCAACATATTCTTAAAGCAACAAAAGACATAAGAATCGTTTCGATTCCCAAGATCACCCCAAAAGATGCGAGGGAAGAGCATACATGATCTTACTCTTATAATTAACATGCAAGGTTCATTCCATGTCTAGTCTAGCATATCCATGCAAAAATAAAACCTGCAATGATGTTAGTACCTTAGGAAACAATTTTTCACAAATCTGAAAGTAATACGCCAACTCGGACCGAAGCACCTACGTGTGGGTTAGGACATGTGCACATGGTTTAGGGTATCTACACCCTCTATGTAAATCTAAATCCATAGTCTACTTACGCACCACTCCGAGAGATGTCTACACCGGGATATGGGTATATGTGCTAGGGTGTAGGAATGTATGCCAAGGTTAGCAAAAAAGAGGTATGAAAACTTAGATAGTGTGCCTGTGCCACCCGAGAGATGCATGCACCAAGAAATGGGTATGTGTGCAAGGTATAAGCGTGTACGCCTGGGGTTAGTAAAAAGGCAGTATAAGAATTCGAGACAGTGTGCTTATGCCACCTAAAAGATGCATGCACCAAGATTATGGTATGTGTACTAGGGTTAGGGCATATGCTCTAGCCTGACAGGTTTCTAGAAGTAGTGAAGGTACAATACGAGCAGACTGTATGTGTGCTAGAATGTGTGTCTGTCTTAGGTTTAGTGTTCATGCACCGAGTTTAGTGTTCCGGGCACGGGTTTGTGCACCTATTCCCTTCCTACAGTCAAAATATGGCGAAATACACCAAAAATCTCAAAACACTCCAAATTTTAGTATGTTAGCTCAAAATTAACAACCCATTATAATTAAATCTCTAAATGAGATCATACACATGTAATATTAGAAAAATCCTAAAAAATTGAACATTATTTTCCATATGTGTATATGAAGGGTTACCCAAAAACTTGAAATAAGAATAAAATTTGAGCTAGAATGTTAAGGTACTAAGGACCAGTCTCATCGGGCGTGCCAAATGTGTACATGAATTTCTTAGGAATGCAAAATGAGTTAGAACTAACACCTAGTAGTCCTAAAATGAAGATAAATCAAAATCAATGAACCATTATGCTTAAATCTTAACCAAGACTAATCTATTAACATTCTTACATTAGAACATGAACAAATATTCAAACTAACATGTTAATTTATTAATCTCTATCTCTATTGAATTCTATCCAATTGAAGTGAACCTATTTAGATCCTTAGCAATCAAAGGTTTCATTTTATGTTTGAATCCCAAGGTTTTCAAGAATGGAGTCTTGTCAATCCATGGCTATAAGACCATTTGACATATCCCCATATGACTTCAAAACTTGGATGGATGAATACAAGAAATGAAAGTAGCTAACATGGAGCTATTCTGGTGAAGCTTAGTGTTAGTTGTTTTTAGTTCTATGATCGAGCAGTGGATTTAGATCACAGTGCACACCAAAATTATTCAGCATTGTATGAGTTTTTGGAGCCAAGCTTCTTAGGATATCTTGTAGCAGGATTTTTCTCTCTCTACTTTGTTATTACTAGTTTTAGGTACCTTGTGGTGTCCAATTTTCCCAGTTATTGTACGTGGGTACCTCATTAGGCCTTGTTTTCGAGACCCACCTTATTTTTCACCCACCTAAGCTATGCTTATGGGAGGGTGTTAGTGTAGGTTATTATTTATCCTTTTATTTATTTATTAGGATAATTATTACACTTGTGTTATCCCTCGACTTGTTGGGTTAGATTGATAAGGTGTACTAGTTGTGTGGAGTTAGCCTACTCGTTGTGTTGAGTTAGATTCTTAGTTATGTGGAGTTAACTTACTAGTCTTATGGAGTTATCTTAACTACCAATATCAGTTAGTTGGCGTTCTTCACCACCGATTTAGGTAGCGAGTTGCACTTCCCTCCTCCTATATTTACATCTTTCTTATTGAGTAATTCAAGTCATTATATTGTAAGGTATTGAAAATTATGGATTATGATGGATTTTCATATATGGTATTTTAGCTCTTCTGTTTTACAAATCTAATGTGGTGTGCTATTAGCATCTGAGATCACGGTTTAGAATAATCTTCTTATTGTTCCTTTCAAAATTATACAAGGAAGATTACCTGCCATGAGTAGATTACAGAGCTCACACCTAGTAACTGAGAGAATTTCAACCTTCAATATAGAGGAAAGCAAAATGAAGCTAGAAGGACCAATGAATTAAAACACCAAGTTTTTAAATTCATCTATCGAGGACACCAAGTTCCTCTCCAATTCCATACAGGATCAACTATGCTTGCAAAGTGCATGAAAGAGAGAAATAGAGGAACAAAAAAAGGGAAATATAAGAAGTTTAGATTTTATTCCATGTGTAGTGATGAATACAAAGATTCAACTAAGCTATCATAATGCTATGTAGTAATAGTTCTTCCAAAATTTGGATAACTCCCAAACTTTCTCCAAGAGGACAACATGAAACAAAAATAATGTGAGCTCTCGATGGAATTTTTTGATAAAAGTTTATATTATATTAACTAGAAATTTACTTATTAATCCATTGGTTGGGGCTTTAGGTCTTGATTCCTCCATTTGATCCCTGAAAAATAGGATTTTTGATTTTTTGCTGCACTTAAGCATGATAAAAATTGCTTCATAGACCCATTGCATCAAAATGTTGTGAAAAAAATAATTTCACCATCTTGTAGGGATTGTAATTACCTTTCTATTGTTTTTTGTTTTTCTCCTAACTCCATCTAGAGCTCTTGAAATCACCTTTAGAAGCTCAACAACCTGCTTTTGGCCGTGCAATACCTAGGCCTCGTGAACCCTGATTTTAGTGAAACTACCCCAAATTCTCTGGATCCTTCCTGAATATTCCTAAATCAATTCCATGATGTTCTTAGGCCTTTGATTCACCTCCATGTCTAGTTTGGATTTTTTGTTCCACTCCATGGGGTTGCTCCAGCCCTAGGAAGGCCAATGATAGCCCTTCCCATAACTTCTCAAAGTTTACATTATTATATGAACTCCTAAATTCACCTAGGGGATTGAATTGAATTTCCTAAATCACATAGGGGAATGATTTAACATGAATTGGAGGTCATTAGATTGATTGGGTAGACCCGGGTTATCTTAGAAGGATAGAACATGAAAATTTTGGTACAGGGGTATCGTTTTCATCTGGAAAATTGCCAATTTCCCTGTTGCAAATTTACATGAAAACAATTAGATCTAGCTTGGGGACATGAAATTGAATGAGTACAATGAATACGTGACATGGAGAATCTAGAATCTCAACTTTAGACCATATAATCTATTAACCACTGCCTTATCCATTGGGCCTTATGAGTCACTAGAAAAATAGGCTACACAACTTTCTTTATTGAAGACACACACACACACAAACAAATGGAAGGGATACACACCAGGGGGAAAACACACACACAATAGGAAAGGGAAATTATATAAAAGAGGAGGGAAATTTATAGAGGTGGGGAAAGGATATACACATACCCGATAATGTGTTGAGAAAAGTACATGCCATCGTGGAATAGTGGATTGAAGTATAACCTTTGGAGCATAAAAATGTTATTTGATGAAACCATCATTTTGTGATGAAATTTCATGGCTTGAGAAGAAGAATACTGATCATGATTCCATATTCATACTCATACTACATAGAGAACTTTCTTGCATCCAATGAACACTTTTTTATCTTCTTTAGTCTCTTGTACCTTGATGCTCTGTTTGATGCCCCGTGATCGTGAGACACCATTATTCAATGTACTCAATAGTGGGAAGATATCCATCCTCTTTGAATTTCCAATTTAAATATTCTCCTACATCAACAAGGAACTCAGAAGGAGAGAGAAAAAATTGATTTTATTCCCATTAACTAACTTCTTTAAATGTCCCACTTTGTTTCCTACAAATCAACTCAACATTTTCCTTATTATCTTCCTCCATGGCAGGAAATCGTATTCGAGATTAATAATATTCAAAGAATATTCCACAAACTTATTTCTTTTACACTCACGAACCTCTTCACATTGTGTGAAAGGAAAAGGCATGTTTTCACATCCATTCTTGTCAACCAAGGCATTGGGGAAGTCATCTAGTTCATCCATTGGATCTATTTCAGTATCAAACATTGGTGAATAAAAAAGAGGAGCACAAATGACCTCATACATGTCTTGTATTTCCATAGCCCGAGTCAAGAGTTCAAGGATGAGTTGAGGATCTTCAATTTCTTTTACAACCTTCAAAATGTCTTGTACTGATGGTTCTTATGAGTCTTCCATATATTCATCTTCATCCTTATTGGAAGAATATTTGTGTTGTGCCTCCAAGAGATGGTTAAAAATATGATCCATACGGGTCCATGATTCATTTGAAACATCCTCATTCACCTCTTCCACACCTTGCGTTGCCCAAGATTCACTCTCTTGCAAGCATAGGAATACTTGGATCACTACATATTTTGACAAGGAGAAGAGATCCATGCTTTATGGGAAGCGCACTCCTTAAAGCTTAAAATCCATATCATCTTCTTCGTGGTAAGAAGCAGAGAACCGTGTTGGGGCATCAATATGAAATTTTTTTAAGCTACATCTTGACCATCCATTATTGAATCTTCTTACTTAGGTGAAATATGAAAGGCTCTGTTTTCACCGTGATGATGATTCCGCTCCTCGAGTGAGTAGAGGTTGTGTTTAAATTGTTCATTATCCTCGGATTTGAAAAGAGATTGGGATTCTTCCATTTGATCATCCATGATTGCATCGAGAAGAGATTTTGATTCTTTGACTTCCTCCATTTCTTCATGCAACATTTTTACATCACTTGAGGAATAAAAATAAGAGAGAAGATTATCTACAACCATCTTGAATTCATTATCTTCATACCATGATGTTAGGTAACTTTCTTACACTTATTCACATCTCTCCATTTCATCATTAATTGAAAGATCAAAACTTGAAAAGAGATCATTCATGCTTAGTTTGAATTGGCCATTTTCTTCATCATTAGTGGAGTCTTCAAAGAGCCTTTGGATTGTCCATTATGCAACAAGGATATTAATTTATTGAATGTATTATTCCCCCTATGGGTTGTTCCTCGTGCCAGATGGAATTGCTGAATGGTGATTCTATCTTCATGTCTTCTACTTCTTCCTCCATGATGTTTCTTTGGATTTTATCAGAAGGTTCCATGATAAGATATTCTTCGAGGAGCATATAAGAATATTTCAAGAATGAAAATTTCATAATATGGGAAGCCATCTGGATCTTATTCGTAGGGTGTGTCTCATCTTCTTCTTCCATTTGATGTAAAGCTTCAAGATGTTCATATATTCTCTATACAACTAAAACATACCTACAAATTTCATTAAAGACTTTGGGGTTAGAATTTCCTTCTATTATGCTCTGAATCCTTTCCACATATTCTCTTTTCAAAATATTCATTTCTTCATCACCGTATGCAATGAATTCATCTAGAGAGTGGTAGAAGAAGGAAAACATTCTCAATTTTGTAGTGAGCTATGCTACATTGCAAAAATATTCTTCAAGTGGATTTTGCACCGTCATGTATTTTGTCATCTTCTTGAATGCTGATTTGATCTTCATCAGAAGGCTTAAGGATAGGATTTTCTTTAGCGGCATTCAAGAACCTTTTGGGGATGAAAACCTTGTGGTATGAATGATCTTAAGGACATTCATCTATATGACATCTCTCCTCTTCTTTTTCCTCTCTATGCTCCACTTCAAGTTGCTCATACATATCTTGCAAGAATTTTGCATATTCTCAAGCTTCGAACTTTTTCTTATGTCTCCTTTGAATCCATTCCTCTTCATCAAGTAACAAGTTCCTTCTTCTTTCCTTTGTCAACACTAGTCCGAACCATGGTTAATACACAATCTTCTTTTTCATGAAGACATCTTCTTTTTCTTCTTCATTTTCACTCATTGGTAGTTAAATCTAATCTAGAAATTTCTTCATGGTGCGGGAACCAAATTTGTGGGTTCATTCCTTTATTAGGTCACCTTCAAAAATGATTTTCCTTTGAAATCTGATTTTTTTTAAATTTTCTTTTATATACTTTTTTTTGTATTTTTTGATATTTTGGACAGAGATATTTTTTGGCCACACTTAGGAAAAAATATCCCTAGCAAAGTTTACAAAAGCTGTTGATGATAAAATATGTCGTAGACAAATGAGGTGTCTCAACCAATGTTCACGGGGCTACGCCTTTGAATTGAATGGTATAACTCCTATTATTGAAAGTAAAATAATAATAATCCTATATAAATGTTGTGGATGGCTAAAGTGGATGGGTATCACATAGGGACACTCCACTAAACCTATGGAAAAGTGCTTGTATGAGGGTACAAGGGAAGAAATTACAATGATGAAGGGAGAAAGGGAGAAATTATGCAAGGAATATTACTACCATGAGTACATTGCAGAGCTCACACCTAGTAATTGGAGTAGTTAAACCTTCAATATAGAGGAAATTACAATGAAGCTAGTGGGACCAATGAATTAAAATACCAAGATTTTAAATTCTTCTATCGAGGATACCAAGTTCCTCTCTAATTCCATACAGGATCAACTATGCTTGCAAAGTACATGAAAGAGAGAAATAGAGGAAAAACAAGAAAGGGGAATAGAATAATTGTAGATATTATTTCATGTGTAGTGATGAATACAAATATTCAACCAAGCTATCACAATGCTATATAGTAAGAGTTCTTCTAAAATTTGGATAACTCTCGAACTTACTCCAAGAGGACAACTTGAAACGGCAATAACTTGAGTTGCTGATGGAATTTTTTGATAAAATTTTATATAATATTGACTAGAAATGGCCTTATGAATCCAATGGTGGGAACCCTAGGTCTTTATTTCTCCATTTGATCCCTAAAAAAGTGGTGTTTTGATTTAGTACTCCACTTGTGCATGAGAAAAACTACTTACAAACCCATTGCATTAAAGTGTTGTGAAAATAAAAATTTCACCATATTTTAGGGATTGAAATTCCCTTTCTGAATATGTTTTTTTTCTCCAACTCCATCTAGATCTCCTAGAATCTCCTTCAGAAGCTCAACAACTATTTTGTCCTGTGCACTACCTAGGCATGTGAACCCTGATTTTAGTGACACTATCCCAACTTCTCTGGATCCTTTCTAAATATTCCTTAATAAATTCTATGATGTTCCTGGGCCTTTGATTTACCCTATTTCTGGTTCAAATTTTCTATTCCGCTCCATCAAAGTTGCTCGAGTCCTAGGAAGGCCGGTGATAGCCCTTCCCAAAAGCGCCGAAGTTTCCATTTTTCAACGAACTCCTAAAATCACCTTAGGAGTTGAATTGAATTTCCTAAATCACCTAGGGAATGAGTTAACATAAATTGGGAGGTCATCGGACTTACTAGTGATACAACCTAGAATTCAATAATACATATCCAATAAGACCCTAGACGCACTTTGGCCCATCACTTAGCCTAGATTGAGAGCTCACTGAAGCATGCAAAGGTACTAAGTACCTCTTTACAGCTTCTATTGCACGATGTTAGCATGATGAAAACTTAACACATCATTCTATAGAGCATACTAGATCTATCTCTAAGGGAGAAAAAAACTAAATATTAACCATGATGAGATCAAAAACATACAAGATTTAGATACACAAATAACTAACAATTAGATTCAGCCATTATCCTCCATTATATTAAATGCAATAAGTATACAAAAGCTTTATTGCAATCAAAATAGTATGCAGTAGCATTTAGTAGCATAATCTCACTATTGATGTATATCTCTTCATGTCTCTCTGTTTGTATATTCACCATAATACATCTCTATCTACTACGTAGTTCACTACATATATATAAGGGTGGGAAATTTCCCTTCACCGCTTATCTATTCCCAAAATAGGTCGCATGTTATTATTAGCCACACACGTTGTTACAAAACTAGCCACACATGTAAGTGCTCTAGCCATAGACTAATGGTAGTTAACTGATAGTAGTAGATATATTTCCGGCCTATGTCCATACAAAGTTCTTTGTATCTAATCCTCCAAAAATAGCCAGTATGTGGCGCGCATGTCTTTGCCTCGTTTGTGTGCTCTACACTCCATCTCTAAAAATAGACCTTCATGAGTGAAAATGGCTAAGTCCCAAAATCTGAACTTCTAATCCGCATGCGTGTTCTCCCTATCCATTCACACCTTTGTAAAAGACATGTTTTCCCACGTGGACTTCTTGTGGGATTTCTGTCAAGTGTTCTCTGATCAACATTACCCCACACTAATTTCATTGTCGCCCCAACAATGGTTATCTCCAAAACTGAAGTAAAGAATTTGAATGGAAAGAATAAAAAGATTTTTCTTTACAAATAAAGAATAATGTCTATACGACAACTTCATCTACTTCAACTTGAAGGACCAAATCAGGATATTGCTCCTTTATTTATGCCTCCAAGGCCTACCACTCAACGAGTGCTTCCTCTACTTTTTCTAGAATGTCCACAACAATGGACTCCAGTTCATCCTTCGCAATCTCCCCTTTCTCATTCTACAAGACCAACACAATGTTGGACATTGTAGTCATCCTTCCCTCTAACAAATCCATCTTCTGCGCAATGAGCTTCCCAAGATCCTCTAGCTAATTTTTGTGTAGTTCTTGAGCTTCTACGGGGCCTTGCACTTCTATTTAACCATTGCTAACCTTTCTACGTGGCCCAAAGTGTCATCCTTCATCACTTTCTAGACTTCATTGTTCTCCTCCAGGGTTTTTATGTTGATTAGCACCTCTGGAGCTGTACAAATGTTCATGGGTTGGTCTCGCCTTTGCTAGTTCTTCCTGTAGCAATTGCAGCAATCCTTCATATGATGCCATCTTTTACATCATCTTTGAAGCCTTTTCTCGCTCTACCTATTTATTATGAAATGTGTGAATCAAACCCTAGCTCGATTCAAAATTCCCTAGATGAAATCATGTGCACTCATTCCTCTCTGTCACCTTGCTTCAATCAAACCCTTCACCACTAGGGACGTAAGCTCTTTTTACACACAGATCTATTTGTCACGACCGCTACACACCTCATGCATGTCAATTCGATCACTCAACTCTTCACACTTAGCTCTTTTTCAAATAATCTTAATCATGATGGTAAAAATGAACTTGCATGCCATCCTTATATAGATTTTCAAAATTTTGGTGCATTTATTACTCCTTCACCTACCCCATGTTCTCTCATTTATTGACCAAATTTTTTATTTCCATGTACTACATCTTTGTGCCCTAGCTATAACCTTCTAACACGCCTTCCTACCCTCTCGGTTCTGAGAATTCTCTCGCAACGCACTTCCTTGCACCCAAGTACCTCATCACTGCACCTTCCACTAGTAGTTTTTATGGCCTCTGCTTACCTCATGTTATATTGTCCCTTCATTCATCTCCATCTTTGGTCACTTTTTAGAAGCAATCTTTTGACTTGAAAAGCACCCATAGAAGCTTATTCCTTTCATCATTTAATTCCAACATTCCTGTACGTGGATATCAACAACCACCCCACACTAAAAGTATGTACAATCCTATGCTCATAAACATACTTCATATAATAATTAGCTTCATGCGCACAAGCGTGCTTCTTACATGAGAACAATAAATAAATTGACAAAGCATAGCAACAAAGAAGAAAACCCATTAAGGGAATGTAGAATTGAAAACTTAATCTATACGGCAAAGATCGCCTTATTACAAACACCAAGAAGAATATTTTATAGTAGGGATTCACCTACTCCCATTAAAGTAACCAGTAACTATGTTCCATCAAGTTCTTCTAACTAGAAAGTGCATGTTTCAAGGATATAAGTGATAACATACGGCCCTAACCAATGTACCTTAAGTTTTCCTAGATGGTGCAAGAACTTAGAGTCATAGAGAAGTACCATTTGTCCAATCTCAAACTTCTTGTCCCTTATGTTTTTGTCATGCCATGCTTTCTGCCTAGCCTTTTCTTTCTTCTGACTCCAACGTGCTATGGCTCATCACTCATCCAACTTAATTATCTTTTCAATCCGTTCTTCTAAATATTTCTCATCAGCTAGACCTCTAGCGTGCCAAATACGTAAAGAAGGTAACATAGATTCCATAGGAAGAACAACTCTCGTACAAACACTAACTCGAAATGGTGTGGATTTATTCAACCTTGTATATGTTGATTGATATGCACAAAGTATTGCAGATACTTTATCATACCAATCCTTTCTTCAAACATCACATATTTTTGTAAATTTCTGGCTCAAAATTTTGTTAAAATATTAAACAATTCCATTTTCCTGGGGATGATAGGGTGTAGTCTTATCGTGTGCAATCATGAACTCATCCAATAAAATTCCGATTGTCTCATTAAGAAAATGTGTGCCCCTATCATCGGTCAAACTCAAAGGACATCCATACATTGTAATAATATTTTCCCATAGACATCGGGCTGTTGTAGCCATTGTATAGTCCTTTGTGGGTGATGCTTCTTCCCATCTTGTTAGATAGTCTATGCAAGTTATGATGTATTGTGATCTATTTCTGCGCGCAACTGGTGAAATAGGATCCAAAAATATATAGCCCATTTCTCAAATGGTTCCACACTAGTAATAAGTCTCAGAGGCATTTCATCTCATTGACATGGTTTTCTAAGATGTTGACAATGATCACATGCCTTACAAAATTCCTTACAATCTTTATAGAGGGTCTCCCACCATAATCTAGCGAGTAGAATCTTACGCGTTGTAGCATCACCAACATAGTGGCCACCTATAATTCTACCATGAGATTCTTCCATAATACCTGTGTGCTCATGTTCGAATACATAATGGTGCAATAATTCGTCTCGGCCTAATTTGTATAAGTCACAACTTATTAACATATAAGGTGCAACGTGTATAGTAAGTTGTTTCTTCTTCAAATATTTCATTCCTTCTGGTGTCATCCCTATTCGTAGAAAGACAACAATGTCCTCTAGTTCTGATGGCACATGTTATAACTTGTATAACTATGCATCTGGCATGGTATCCTTAATTACTTGTGCTTCTTCTCCTGACTATATTCTTGATAGATGGTCTGGTCCAGAATTACTTTTTCCTGGTTTTACCACAACTTTGAAATCAAATTCTTGAAATAAGAGCACCCATCGACATATGCGCCCTTGTAAAATAAGTTTATTTACCAAATAATTCAATGCCATGTGATTTATATAAAAGATGAATAATGTAGCTAGTAGGTATTGGCATAATTTATGCGGTCATAGATCATTGAAAAAGCTTCGTGCTCTGTAATTGTGTAATTCATGTTATGCGCAGAGTCAATTTTCTACTAGAAAAAAATATAGGATTATCTACAATACCTTCTTGATTGAGCCAACACCGTGCCAATGGCCATGGTAGAGGTATAAACATGTACATGAAATGGTTTGTCCCATGAAGGAAAACACAAAATAGGTGTAGTGGTAAGTTTCTCCTTTAATGTCTCGAATGTGTGCTACTCTCTCTGTTTCTCCCTAGTATAATGTACGTTCCCCTTTCAAGTTAACTCTTCTAATGGTGCAAAAACTATGGCATAACCTTTGATAAACTTTATGTAATATCCTGTATGACCCAAGAATCCATGTACCTCACTTTTAATGGTAGGCTCCCTTAGGCCTATAATGACTGCAACCTTTCCTAGATCAACCAACAAGCCCTCACAGATTATGTGTCCTAAAAGTATCCCAAATGGTGTAGTAAATATGAAATTCTTGATGTTCAAAGAGATACTCAACTGTCTACACCATTCAAACATCAAGCACATATTGTCAAGTGATGCTTAACTAATCCATACACCATCCAATCATCTAAATATACCGTAAGAATTTATAATTAAATTCCTTGAACACTTGGACAACTATGCATGAAAATAAAGTGGGCACATTTTTCAGTCCAAAAGGCATTAACGTATAGATGAAGATACCCCATTCAAAGTAGTAAATGTAGTATTTTATTGATCCTCTGGGTAACTTTGAACTTGATGATACCTGAGAGAACCCATCTCAGAACGAATATATTTCATGCCTTGCAACTCCTAGTATTTCCTCGGTGAATGGTGTAGGAAATGGATCATTTATACATGCAACATTCAGCTCCATGTATTCCACACATATTCTAATCCATCCATCCTTCTTGATACTAATCACCATTGGATTAACACAATCTGAATCATCAAGGAGCTTGATATTACCGAGACTTCAACATGTTATCAATCTCTTCTTTGACCTTTTCATGCAAATTATGGTTCATTCCATAAGGTATCTTTCTAACTGGGTGCACATCCTCTTTAAGCTTTATTCGTACGCCTTTAAGTTCATGGTACCCCATAGGAAATAATTCTGGTAAACCCTTAGTAACTCTATGATTTTTTCCACTTAAGAGTCGACCAATAGTCTCTAATTATAGGTTTATGATATGCATGTGTGGCCTTGTCCACATTGTCCAAAACCTCACATCTCCTGTTGAATGGTTTACATCCAGACTATATAATTCTTCATAATCCATTAGGTAGACCATTTTTCCTTTCTCTCTCTCAAGGAAAGTGTGTTGAAGTAATTTTACATCCATTTATTCATCAAGACGCGCTCATGAGTCTTCTTTATCTAATAACTCCTGAAGGAATTTTTCATCCTTGGCACTATCCCCCATAGTTAAGCACTTTATAACTTTCAATGTTTCTTCTAGGAGGATTTGTAGAGAAGAATTTAAATTTACGGGCCATTCTGTAGTTAAATTCTTCCAATTTCCAATTTCTCTATGGAATTCTGCATATACATACTAAGCACGAACACAACCTTGTAAAGTGGAATAAAACTGGTGCACCCATAGTGAAGGTGGTAAAGCTTCTTTCCCTTTTATCCATAGTCTCTCACACTTCTAAATGTGGTGTTAAAAATTTGATTCTTGTGATAAGTACAAGTTTGAGTAGGTGCATTTCTCTGAAGAACCTAGTAGTAAGAGTAATCCCAATTTCATTCCATTTGACAAGATTATCCCTGTGGACCACCCACTAGCATGTTGCTATCCCACGTAGTGTATATGATAGCATATTTCTTCTTTCCAGTGGGTCTATCCATTTTTATTCCATGGCACATAGGAATACCATGGGATCCCCTTCTCCTATGTAATAAGGTCCCGAGTTGTTACCTATTCTCCGACATAACAAAGTTTTGTGCCTCGAGGAAATATGCTCTTTACCTCATGCCCTACCAGCTCATAAATGCTGTGAGACCAATTATCACAAGCAACACTTGTAGTATCGCTAATAGAATGTGCATCCTCCCATTGAATTAGTCCTTCTTTGGTTGGTTCAATCATCTCTGGATCTTGGATGGCGTGTACACAAATCCTATTAAGATATTCTTCACTTAAGGCTCAACACGGGGTGTGTATTTTCCATCTGTTAAAGGGATAATAACTCTTTCCTATTTATTTTCAAAACTGATATAACCCTTGTTGAACCGAAGATAAACATTATTTACATAGCACCAAGGACACCCCAATAGAGTTGGGAAGCTATCTCGACTTTGCCATCACTAAAACCTAAAAGTCTCGGTGAACTTGGATCCTTGTATGGTAATGGATGCATCCTTCAAAACTCCTATGGGAGTGGACTTAGTCTGATTAGCCATGAATAATACATTAGAGGATGGATGTAATGGGGTCTTCCAATTTATACCCATGCATCCAAGGTAATAACATTGACTTATGTATTTGTATCAATCACTATATTACTCAATAGCCACCCATCCACAAATGCATTTATAGTGATTTCCTTTTCATAATCTAGGCTATGAGGAGGAATATTTGCATGCAGGATCTTCCATCTAGTCTCAGTACTTGCGTGTGGAGTGTTTCCTTTTAACCATCTTCCTAACAGTGGAATGATGTGTTCCTAGTGCAACATTTTACACACTTCCCTCAAGTCATCTATATCAGTCTGGACCATCTCTGATGCTTTCTTTTTCTCCATTAAAATCACGTATCTCGGCTGAAGATTCCTTAGAACTTCCATGGTTTCTGATAAACCTCCTTCTGATAGGTAGGATATGGGTACTGTGCATGAAGAAATTCTTCTTTAGTGATGGTAGGTTTCTATTGTAATGCTTCCTTGGCACATGCCGTCTCGGCCGCAAGTTGTGATCTTTACTTGTAGGGCCTCATATTATGCTTCCATCTTAGGCATCCATTGATTTTCAATAGTGTGTTGTATCCTAACCATCTATGCACCTTTTTTTCTTGTTTATGTTTCTTACTCAGATGCTCATATAAGTTTGTGCACTCCTCATAGCTATAGTTATTTCCATAGAAAGAACATGTAATATTATGAGGACATTTGTGCCTATAGTGGTTAGGAGATCCACATGTATAACATGTTATGTGAGGAAACTCACTTCTTACACTACCACGGCCTCATCCTCTAAATCCATTAAGGTATCCTCGACGTCTACAACAACCAACTTCAAAATTCCCTTCATTCCAATCATAGCACACCTAATTGTGCTCCCGGTCTTGATGCTCATTTTTGCCCTTAGAGTTATCTGAAAATCCTATCTATCATACACTAATATCTATAGCATCATAGATCTATCCGATCAACCGGCAGTCTTCCATGTCATGAGTTGTGGACCGAAATTTTTTATGAGCTTGAAATGTTCTTCCTTATCATTTGTTATAATAATGGGTAGTGGTTGACATCATGGTTTAAATGGTATATTTCACAATCCATCGACAATGAGCGTATTGTTCTATGAGGAAAAATATCCTTTGTGTGACCTTCTACTTCACAATCTATGCACCAAATTCCTATGCATGTCTCATGTGTTGAATTTTCTGATAGTTTCTCCAACTATTTTTCCATATCTATTATTTGTGCTTCTAAAAATGGGCTCACCCCAGTATCTATGCTTCCAAATACCTCATCACACAAGGCTTCTTCAAGTGCTTCACGTAGATCAATGTATGTCTTATGTGATAATTCCCTCCTAAAAGGGGTAATCAAGCCCCCAACAAACTATTGTGCATGCTGACTTGCATGTATGTCATAAGAAAGCTTTACTAAAAACATTTTAAACCATGTATTATAATCTCTAACACTTTCAGTAATGCCTTGCTTTATATCCTTGAATGCACTTATACTCTTTCGCTCAAACTCAAGGATATGAAACTCTTCTGAGAATGCATCCTTTAAACTTGTATAATCTACGCAAGTCTGATCAGGGTCAAAATTTTTATACCAGATGTGTGCGTACCCTTGTAACGTAGTAGTAAATTGGCTTTCCCTACACTCATAAGCCATGATTCCATTTGTGAACCATAGTATTTCACACACATGCACATGTTCAACAACATATTCTATGCCCCTATACTTTGGAAGATGAAGAGACATCTCCATGTAAATATTCTAGGGTTGGTGTGGACCCTGCCCACCTAATCCAGAACCTCCTATGTTTCCCTTACCTCTAGAACCTCTAGATCTACCTGAACCAGAGCTACCTATGCCTCTTGATCCCAAACTTGTAGCTGGGGTTGGACCAAAAGATGTACTTCCATGTGTCCAACATAAAGTGAACTATACCTCAACGGTTTGCAAAGCATTACTACTCCTAGAAGTTAATCCAAAAATTGACACACTTGTAATACTACTCCCAGAAGTTAATCCAAAAATAACAATGAAGTCGTTTGTGCTTCCATCATTGTGCTTCTTATAATACTCACTCCTACTCTCCCACTACTTGAACTAGCTTGTTGACTACTTGTTGTACTAGATTTTGAAAAACCAAACACAAGGGCAAGGTTACTAGGTGGATTTAGATGTGCACTTGCAGCCCGGGTAGTCTTTTCTTTGGTGCACTTCCATGTGAGGTTGAGGGGGTATCCTTGTTATGCTTTCCAAGATGGGGGAGTTCTGATGCTATATGGCTCCATGTCTTCTATGTGAGCTTCAAATCCTTCACGAGCCATCTCTCTCCTTAATGCCATACTTTACGTAATGTTACGTTACTTCTCTATCTCCCTCTCACATGCCTCATTATACTTAAGCCACCTTTCCTCTCTCTACCTTTCTATCACTAGGTAAGCCATCTTTCACACAACCTTCTCCTACCCCCCCGAGCATGGTGAGGTTTAGTTATCCATTAGTTTACTCTCTAGGTTCAAATTTACCATCAAGATCTTGATCACTAGTGGAATGCCTTGTAGGTAAGCTCCCCTTGGATATCGTAAGGCTGGAATTCAGCTACCTACGGACATGAATAATTTGAAATTGAGTATTCCAATATATAACTATTCAAGACACCATGGAACCACATATCCAAATCTCGATTCCAAGTCGAATAGCATCATAAAGGGCCTAGAATTATTCCTTCATCCAAACAAGTGTGTGATACCTCCAATTCCACTTAGATGCATAAGCAATCAGGTAGTCGTACAATCCTACTATAAAGATAGCGAAAAAACTCTCATATAAACTGTCATACATATTATATTCCACCCAAGTGCATGTGTTAAACTCATATCCAATGCTAAACTTGCATGCATATTCTTCCTCCAGATCACGTATCCACTCCTCGACACTTGCTAGAGTTAACAAGTACGTCTTCATCGTGAACCATTCTAAAAACAAGCTGAAAAAGAGGTCCTGAAAATGGAGCCAATGATGCATCCTCAAATTTAGTGATACAAATCCAATAAAACCCTAGACGCACTGGCCCATCACTCGGCCTAGAATGAGAGCCCACCGAAGCATGCAAAGTTATCGGGTCCCTCTTTCGAGTTCTTTTTGTTGCATGATGTTAGCATGATGAATACTTAACACATCTAATTCCATTACTAACACATCATTCTATAGAGCATACTAGATCTATCTCTAAGGGAGAACAAAACTAAATATTAACCATGATGAGATCAAAAACATACTAGATTCAGATACACACAGAACTAACACTTACATTCAGCCAATATCCTCCATTATATTAAATGCAATAAGTATATAGAAGCTTCATTACAATCATAGTAGTATGCACATAGCAGATTTAGCAACATAATCTCACTATGTATATCTCTTCATATGTTTCTCTCTGTCTGTATATTCACCATAATACATATCTATCTACTACGTAGTTCACTACATATATATAAGGGGAAGGGAATTTCCCTTCGCTACTTATCTATTCCCAAAAAGGTCGCATACTATTATTAGCCACCCATTACAAAACTAGCCACACATGCAAGTGCACTAACAAAAACTACTAGTAGATCTATTTCTAGCTTTGTGTCCATGCAAAGTGCTTTATATTTGATCCTCCAAAATAGCCACTACATGACACACAAAGATCTCTGCCTCATTTGTGTGCTCTGCACGCCATCATCTCTAAAAAGACCTTCATGAGAAAAAATGGTTGAGTCCCGAAAGCTGAATTTTTACTCCACACACGTGTTCTCCCTATCCGTTCGTGCATTTGAATAAGACCTATTTTCCCATGTGAATTTCTTTTGGGATTTCTATCAAGTGTTCTCTCGATCAACAATTTGGATAGACCGAGGTATCTCGGAAGGATATAACATAAAATTTTTAGTACGGGGTATTGTTGTTATCTTTGGAAAATTGCCAATTTCCCTATTGCACATTTGCATGACAACACATACCCTTTGGGGATGCCTTAGAATCCCTATTTCCATATAAATCCAGGATGTCCTACCTTGATACCTTGACCATATATCCAAAGATATTCAAAGCAACTAAGGCTATTATGCTTAAATTGGTGGTATTAGCCCCTTCTTCATCAACTCCCCCTCCACTTAGGCCTGCATCCACTCGAAAACCCATTACCACCTTAGGGTTTTTACCGGTACCAAGTTTGTTACACCCACTGTGAAGCTAGACTTTTCAACTTCTTCACCACTATGTACATGAATTTATTCGCAATGTAAAGAGAGTTAGAACTAACACCTAGTAGTCCTAAAACAAAGCTAAATCAAAATCAATGCACCATCATGCTTAGAGCTTAAGCAAGACTAATCTACTAACATCCTTGCATTAGAACATGAACAAATATTCAAACTAACATGTTAATCCGTTAATCTCTATCTCTATTGAATGTTATCCAAATGAAGTGAACCTATTTAGATCCTTAGCAATCAAAGGTTTGATTTTATGTTTGAATCCCAAGGTTTTCAAGAATGGAGTCTTGTCAATCCATGGCTACAAAACCAATACAATAAATTAAAGTAGCTAGCTTCTCCAATGAAGAATGCTCCAAGATGAACAAATTGCTATAGCTTAGGCTCTATGCTCATTTAGTTTTGTAAAGGCGTAAGTGTAAAGGTAGGAGGAGGGCTCTTTATATATCCCGATGGATAGAAGAATCTATACATCCTCCTTCATGTGGGATAAATGGAGAGGTTGGGGTAGTTGTGTATAAGAGAGGTTTAGACGGGGTTGAGTTAGCCTTAGGAGAGTTTAGTTTGTCCTTTAGTGACCCATGGGGTTTGAGGGCTTTATTAATTAATCCAAGTGATTAATTAATAGGTGTGCTTAAACTTATAGAAGCTTTTTAGAGAAATAATTAGCATGATTTAGATTATGATAGGGATTTAATCAAATAAATGATGATTTATTGATTTAATGGAAGAGGAAGCTAATTAATTAGTCTAGATAGAAAGGGGGATTAATTAATTAGAAATCATTAATTAATATAGATAGAAAGGGGAGCTTAATTAATTAATCTAGATAAAAAGGGGAATTGATTAAAGAGAGGTCGTTAATTGGTGTATTTGTTGGATAGAAGAGTTAATTAACTAGCGTAATGTAGCTAATTAATGGTGATAGAAGAGGAAGTATGCTATATTGACGATATGTCATCAATTTGTAGGAAAGATGATAATTAGCACAATTTAAGTATTTAAATTGATCGGGTTAAATTAGAGGTGTCTACATTTGCCCCTCTTTGGGGTGATGTAAGTGATGCCACTTCAAAGATAGTAGATAGATAAATTTTAAAAGCGTAGAAGAAAAATTAGTGACCCATGGGATGCCCTCGAGTGTCGATGGGGTGATGAAAGAAGGAAATTGACAATCAAAAAGGTAAGAGAAAGGATAAAAAAATGGGCAAGAACATGATGCCCGGGTGAATAAGAAGAATGATGTTGATTGAGGAAAGCTGGAGATGGAAGAGAAAGCTTCCATCCAGTGTATTGAAACAACTTTATTGTCATCATATTGCCAAAGATCTTTGTCATTGGTCCTTATTAAAAATATAAGTGTACGAAAAAAGTAGGATGACATGAAAAGTCATACTATGAATAGTTGTCTATTGCTGAAACACCCACTCCATGAAACATACAAAAATTAGTGTAGTATGAGAAGGAAACAAGCTCATTTAATAGGGAAAACAAGTACGAACACACATATTCCAACCAACAATGGTCAAGACAGTTGTAAAAATATTTTTTTATCAAGCTAAAGATCCCTAAATGTTCATGATTGATGAAAAGGGTTAAAAATTATGCCCTGAGAAAGGATACATGCAAGGGAAGATGATGAAGAACCTTGGGACCAATGAAAAAGTGTAGTGCGCTATGAAACAATACTAAGCAACTATATGTGCCATAAAGTACTGATGAAGCAAGTAGGCTAGCTTTGTAAATGGTTGTAAATCTGATGATCCACGATTCATTTGATCTGTGAAGATGGGAAATTTCAACAAGATATGGAAAGAAAAACATGCGCAAGACACGAGTTTCGGCCGCTATGAGTTGGTTTACCTAGTTTTGTGAGTTTTACAATTTTTAGGATTTTTTGGAGAATTTTTTATTTTTTTGGATTTTGAAACGGTATAGTTTTTTGATTTTTTCAATTTTTGATGGGTTAGATGCGTAGAAGAAAGTAGAAGAATCGGAAAGAATCTCCCGATGCAAGCGAAATGCCCGGGAAGAAGAAAGAAGCGTGACAAGCTATAAATAATGCCCCATCATAATGGAAAACTTAATAAAATAATTATTTAATAAAAAATAATTATTTGATGGAGTGTGTAGAAGAAAGCAGATATTGCTAGGAGCCATAAAATTTTCCTAGGGAGAAGAAAGGGTTCTTAGGTGGCAAAGAATGCCCCATCACAATGGAAAATGAAAGAAAAATAATTATTTAAATAAAATAATTATTCACGGTGAGTAGAAGAAGAGTTAGAGCCACAATGACGGTTAAAACAAGCTTCCGGGCACCTGATGGGTGAAAATGGATTAATATACCCTAGTGGGGAGGGGGAGTAAATCATCATGACTAATTGAGTTGTTACACAACCGCTGCCAAAATTTTCTTGTGAGACCCCGATAGTGACGAGGATGATGGTGAGAGGATGAGCCCGCAGGAGATGCACCGACACGATATATTACCTTGCTTCCCTTATGAAGATCGCATACCCCTTTCCCCAATATAACCTTGACCTTTCATTGTGATCCTTTGGCAAGATCCTACTCTAACATCCTCACTTGGTTGTTACATACATCTGCTATATCACTTCTACCTTTCAATCCTTACGATCCCCTCAAACCTAAACTAGTAGGGTTTGACGACACCAAAATTTGCAGTTATCATTGCTCACCAGGGCATGATGTTGAGAGTTGTAAGGATTTTAAAACTATTCTCCTTTAGCTTTGCGATTCGATGGTTTCTTCAAAGAAGATGATTTGTTGGAGGAGGATACCATTATTTCTTCACACGTTGCCACACAACCTAGTCGTAAAACCATTATACAACCTTTACCTTCACCTTGACCTAGGGATAAAGGTAAGCCCAAAAAACCTCTTTTCCTCCTATCTTTGAAATTAACATGGTGCGTGTAGCCACACGGTCACAACATGTGAAAAACAAGGAAAGGAAAAGGTTGGTAACCCTCTAGTTCGCCTTCACCTATAATTACACTTGCACCTCCCCAAGATAACCATATTTGGGATGACATCACCTACTTCTTCTAGGGGTACACATCATTCCATGACCAAACATCTTCACGGTCCCTATTAAATATGTATTTATATGACTTGATTCAAACCTCTGATTCTCATCTTCATGCCCTCATTGAGGTCCTGCAATCCATCGAGGTTCCACCCAATGACACTTCACCTATCACCGCCCTCATTACCCCTCATCAGATTACTTCCATTAATTTCTCCAAATAAGAGATTTCCCCTTCATAACCTGATGATCTTGATCCTTCTCTTTTCATCTCCGCTTACATTAATGATATTTGTGTTAAACGCGTTATGATTGATGGGGGTGCTAACATCAACATCATCTCTTCTCATGCCTATGAAAAAATAGGAATACTAGCTAATTGTATGTCTAACAACCCTATCATGCTTCAATATTTTAATGATGCCATGACCACTACCCTTGGCACCATTTTCCTCCACATTTTCATGGGTCCCTGAACTATTCCCAAACTCTTCTATGTTCTTGAAGGAGAGTTCTAATATAACATGTTGTTAGGTTGTCCCTGGATTCACACCATGGCTTGTGTACCTTTCACCCTACATTGTTGCCTCAAATTTGAATATGAAGGGGAACCTTACACCATTTAGGAAGATTCCTCCCCATCAAAACTGTAATATGAATTACCATCTAAATGATGTCCTAATCCCAATTAAGGAATATAACACATACACCACTTCTTCCGCTTCACCTTCCTCATCTAGCCCACCTAGAGACCCTCATATTCTTTCGTCTACTTGATGCCCCATCTTCTAAGGATTCATATATCTCATCTATACCTGCTACCCAAGTACCAACCACATACCCCTTGGTAGGAATTTTTCAACGCCTTTCACTCATATAATACCGCCTCCTCAATATTGACACATTATTTACTCCTTAGGAGTATGGAAAACTACACCAACACCCACATTATGATTATCATATAGGAGAGGTCATACCATACAAACCTCCCCACCTTCACACCAACCTAACCAATAGGTAGATCAACACTTCCTCTTATTTTATTGAACCTCCCTTCTAAACCACACCTTTTTATTTCAAATTCTCCTACCTCACCAAACATGACTTTGCAATTACTTTTCTTCACCATTTCTCCCAAAAGGATTGGAATTTGGTCATTACAAAAAGTTCATCACATTTTAATATCATACACCAATAGGAAACATAATAATTGTTGTGGCCTTGGATTTCCTTAGTGAGTCTCCTCCTAAGAAGGCCCAAATTTCCCTCGTAGAAGATGAAAAATCCTTCCCCACCTTCCTCACCTATCACACCTCCTTTTCCCATGGAGTCTATGTATCTTGAATCTATTCCACGTAACTTCTTTTTACATGAATTCTATCTCCTTGTCACCTATAACCTATCAACATGATGGAAATACTACCTCTTCCCTTCCTCTTCTTTATCCTAACATGTTGGATGATGATACACCTTCTATAAACGTCATTCAATGTCATGATGATGATTATATTATGACCTATTTAGGTGTGGAGGATTCTTATATTCAAAGGTCATTAACCTCTGACACGAAAAACCATGTTTAATGAATCTACCATAGAAATCAACATTCACACTTAGGATGACCCACAAATTCTAAAGATAGGCCAATCTTTAGAATCTGTGAACAAGAGTCTTTCACCTCTTTTCTTCATGATCATAGAAACACATTTTCTTGGTATTATAGTGATATGACAGATATTGACCCTAATATTATGCTTCACAATATCATAACTAACCCTGAATCCAAACCTATGAAACAAAGGATGCATAAAATGCATCCTCACATTTCTCTTCTTGTGAAAGAAGAACTTCAATGTCTTCTCTCTATTTCCTTCATCCTGCCTATCGACTATCAACAATGGGTCTCTAACATTGTTCCTGTCATGAAAGAGACCGAGGGAATTTGTATCTACATTGAATTTCATGACCTTACACTTTCCCGTATAAAATATGAATTTCCTCTACCAAGCACTAACCAACTAGTTGATCTTACCGATGGCCATGAGATGTTATCTCTTATGAACGGGTTTTTGGGTTATAATCGATACTACTCACTCACGAAAGATCAACACAAAACTTACTTCATCACCCCTTGGGTGACCTTTTTCTATCACGTCATGCCCTTCGGATTGGAAAATGCTGGTGCTACTATCAACACACTATGAATTACATCTTTCATGACATCATGCATGACATATTGGAAGACTATGTTGACAACCTTCTTGGTAAGTCCAAGAATTGTGCCAAACACCTGGCCATTCTTAAATTTATCTTTTACCACCTTATCTAATATTGTGTTTTCCTTTAACCAAAGAAGTACATTTTCATAGTTCTCTTAGGTAACCTCTTTGGTTTCATCGTGTGTTTGTGGGGTATCGAATTTGATCCTGCTAAGATCAAGGAAATTCTTGACATGTCTCCACCTAGTAACCTTCAGAATATTTGTAGCTTGCAAGGAAAATCGAAATTCATCTGACGCTTCATCTCTCAACTTTCAGACCAATGTGAACCGTTTCATCACCTCCTTAAAAAGGATGTTTATTTCCATTGGAATGATGAGTGTCATAAATCCTTCAAAGCGTTAAAGAACTACCTTCTTTAGCCACCTATGATCATTCCACCTAAATATGATCAACCTTTTTATCTTTACATTTATGCTAGTGACCATTATTTGGGTGCCATGCTCGCTCATCATGATGAGAAACATAGAGAAGTAGTGGTTTATTACATAAGTCATACTCTTCTAGACTACAAAACTTGGTACACTCATGATGAAAATATTTGCTTAGCCCTAGTATTTGTGGCCACCAAAATTTTCCACTACCTTATTAATTGAAAAATGTTTGTTGTTACTAACATATTTGACCCTCTTCATTACATGTATGCCAAACCTTCCCAAGACCAACGCACCACTCGTTGGCTCATGCTTCTTTCAGAATTGGAGTTGGAGGTCATTCATCAAAATTATGTCAAAGGAAAAACCAACGGGGATAAACTTGTAGACACTCCTCTTCTTGGGAATCAATCCTCAAACTTAGATTTTCCTGATGAATCTATCGCCACCCTCTCCATTGATGATATTGTTTATCAAATGACATTATTCTTTGATAGATACAAATGTCACCACGGGGGAGGTGTGGGGGTCATCCTCATTCCTCTTGATGGCGAGCCTATGCCACTATCCTTTAAACTAGACTTTTAATACACAAATAACATAGCCGAATATGAAGATCTTGTGTTAGGTCTTAAAACTACCATTACCCTCGGTGTTAAATCCATTAACATCTTTGGTGAATCTAAACTAGTTGTGAACCAAATTAATTGTTTGTACGAGTTTTGTAATGATGAGCTTCAAAAATATAAACATCATGTTGACCTACTTTTGACCACTTTTGATCACTTCGTCATTCAAAAAAATCTATGATCCACTAAAAATTCACGAGATACCATGGCTTGTCTTGCTTCTCAAATACCTACCTCACATTTAGATTAAAAAATCTGTCACAATACAATGGTTACAAGATTACCTTCTTATATTATCACGATGTTAATTTTTGGGTAGCACCAACACTCGACCCATTTGACATTTGGTATAAGATGTTCATTGACTACCTCTCACTTTCAATCCTTCTTCTAGATATCACTTGCAATGGATGACGAGCCTTCCTAAAAAGTGTCTCTTGTTACGTCATCATGGGATTGAATGTATCCTCCTATGGTACCTCACTAGTTTTGAAATCCTTCGACTCGACTACTACTATCCAACCCTTAACCAAGATTGTTGTGACTATGTTAAACATTGTGTGAAGTGTTAGAAACCTGCTAACCTTCATCATTATCCTAGTCACACCTTATAAGTCACCGAGAGATGTTTGGCCATTTTCCTAGTGGGGTTTAGATATCATGGGGAGATTAACCCTCATTCCTCACAACATCATCTTTAGATCATCACAGCGATTGAATAATACACTAAATGAGTGGAATCCATCCCTCTAATTTATACCAAAGTGAGAAAATAATCAAATTTATCAACCACCATATCATTTGTCACTCTGGTGTTCCTCGTCACCTCATCACCGATAATGGAAAACAATTCAAAAACAAAACCATATGCCGAATGTGTAATAAATTTGGTATTCAACTAAGTTTCTCTTCACCATATTACCCACAAAAAAATGGTCAAGCAGAATCTTCTAACAAAACTCTCAAAAAATTCTTATGAAAGTGGTTGATGAATTTGGTAAGGATTGGCACACGCACATTAATTTCAACTTATGGGCTTATCATACCAAAGTTCACACCTCTGCCACTACCAAACCTTTCTCTTTGGTCTACGGTATAAGGGCCATCCTACCTCTCGGAAATCAAAATTCCATCTCTTCGTATATCTCTTAAAGATTTCCTCTCTAATGATGATTTTCACCAAGAACATTTGGAAAACCTTGAGATACTACACGAACGTCATTTAAATTCTCTAGACCACCTCCACATTTAAAAAAGCACATTAAACATGCCTATGAAAAACATGTTCAAGAACAAACATTCAACATCAACGATCTTGTCCTAGAGGACTATCAACATGTAACCAAAATGGAGAAAAGTAAATGAGGTAACTTATATTGGCTTGGACCTTGGAACTTATATTGTCACCCATACCTATGGATAGGGAACTTATCAATTTTCTCCTAATTGGCTTGGATATTATATTGTCACCCATACCTATGGATAGGGAACTTATCATTTATATTCTCTTGAGGTAAAACCCAAACACGAGCCCCTTAATGCCTTGCATCTCAACCATTCTATTGTTGAATAAAGTACTACATCACTTTATGTCTCATTTATGCTCATCCCTTGAGTGAACCTCTCCTTCCACTTACCTCTTTCAAGGACCAATGACTCAAACAAAATTGTGTGATTATCCGTCACAATTCAACCTTATCTTGAATATGAGTACCATGGCATGATTCTCATGGATACTTTTTTCCTTTTCATGATGGAATCCCATGATTTTTCATCACATAAAACCCCTCTTTCATAGCTAACATTTTTTGTGCTATGATTTTTCCTTCAAAAGAGGCCTATAATTTTTTATAGTCTCGTCCATGACTACAAGTCCAAAATAATGCATAAAAATTGGGATTACAAAAATTATACTCCTTGAGTCAAACTTCTCGCAAATAGATGATTCCACAAATGAATATATATATATATATATATATATATATCTAATATTCTAATGTTATAAGTAGACTTCTCCCTTTAAGGAAAACTATAAAAAGCTATCCACATGTTGTAATTAGTCTAATAAAAGAGGACTAATATGTATTCGTTAAAAAAAAATTATCTTTGAGCTTCCCACATCGATAAGATTCACAAAGATCTCAAGGAGACACTACTATCCATCCCAATATAGGCTTCCCACATCGATCAGTTTATGAATGCAAAAATAAAAATGCAAAAGAAAAATACAAAATTTTGGTCATGGAATTACATATGCTAGTTTTGGGTATCTTGTAGAAGTGGCATCTTTGTCCCACAACAAGGTTATGCTAAACAAACCACTCCATCCTACCCTCTTTTATTTTCTCCTATATACTCAAGGGATGTGGTGCTCATGTGACACTTTGTGATCATGCAACTTATTTCAACCACAAACATATCAATCATGCAACGTATCAAGGGTTTATGTTCATAAGCCTATTTGGTATGGCCATTATGGTCCTTTCCAACTATGGAGCATTTCACTTCTTTTCGTTTCTCCTATGTCTACTTGTTCTTCTTCAACAGGATGTGACCATCGACATTGGATATCTTAGTTCTATTCTCGTCTCACCCACACCTATACCCATAATCTAGTTCCCATAATACCATCATACATTGGAAATTAAATCAAATAACATCATATACTTACCAACCACAATCTATCTTACCCAATCTTACCCTATCTACCTTACCATGATCTACCTTACCAAAATCTACCTTACCCAATCCTACCCAACTCACATACCACCATCTTATTCTTCTATATCTTATGGGAGAAGTACATCATCATGAGGACCATTTTGCAAGGGCTATAGAGGAAGCACTTTGAAGGCATGGGGTCTTTCGAAGGCTAGCTTGGCCATTATTTTCCCCTCTGTGTGATCTATCCGACTAATCCTATCTTATCTATACACCCTCTCCACCCCATAACTAGTTTCCATAATATAAATACATTGGAAATTAAGCCAAACCAAAAACATCATGAACCATGCCTACATGTAGTTTTGATAATATAAATACATTAGAAATTAAACCAAACCAAAACATCATCAACCATGTCTACATATGGTTTCCATAATACCAATACATTGGAAATTAAACGAAACCAAAACATCATCAACCATGCCTACATCTAATTTCCATAATATCAATACATTAGAAATTAAGCCCAAACTGAAAATTCATTAACCATGTCTACAACTAATTTCCATAACATCAATACATTGGAAATTAAACCCAAACTAAACCATACATCATCACCATGTCTACACATCTAATTTCCATAATATGTATACATTGGAAATTAAACCGAAACACAACATTATCAATCATACATATATATAATTTCATATAATGGAAATGAAATCAAACAAAATAGATATAAATACCATCATGTATATACTGGAAAGTCCGTGTGTCAATACAATGTATACACAGATATAAATAAGTCTCTCAAAAAATCTCATGTAAAACTCACCTCTTCGGTACACATGCTAGTATATATAAGTCATAAATCAAGAATAAAGAACAATCTCAATCATCTCATTATCTATGGGAGGGCCTGGTGCCTCTATCACTCTCTCTTTTCCCCTCACTTTGCCTCTGTCTCTGTGCACTGGTCACCTCCTACTAGCCCTTCCCATGAGTATGGTGGCTCCCTGAACTATTGGTACTATGGGTCTGTGAGTTGGACCTCTCGACTGATTTCCTACTATGCTCTATAGGTCACATAGCTGATAATAGGAGATAAATCTTTGCAATATGATCCTCATAATATCTAGCCTCAACCACAACCTCTCTGTATCGGTCCATTGATATCACCTGTTGTGGTGGCATCGCTCTACTACCTATATGTTCCTGTCACCGAGGTGTAGACCCTACCCCTATGGTAGCGGACCTTGTTCCCGAGGCTGAAACCTTGTCCATGTGGTAGTGGTCCCTATCCATATACCTATGGCTATGGAATCTATCATGGTACCTATACCTATGATGGTGGACCCTATCCCTATATCTTTGTCCCGTCATATACCATCAAAGGTGAAGGAGGGGTACTTGCATGTCCCCCGTCATCGGTATGTTCATGTGCTTCCACTAACTGTGTCTGTAATGTTGCCACTTGTGCCTGTAGATCATTAACTGGGCTGTAGTTCTATAACACTGCCCCGCAGTCTCTCTCCCTCCGATAACAAGTGGCCAAATTGGGTTGCCTTGGCCTAGTTCATGCTTCATGTATGCTTGTGTTTTCCACCTTGCCTATATCCAGGCTATGAACCCAACATCATATATCATCTCATTAACTACCTAATCCTTTACTCACGATGGTGGTGTCGATTTGTGGAAAAGGTAATGACCTCTCCACATCATCTTGATGGTACTATGGGAATGGCAGAGGCACAACCTGCTATAAGCTGAAATGTCATCGACGTGATATACGAGTATGAGCTTGTGTTCCTCAACCCTATTCCCTGGATCCATCTCAAAAGTTGTAGACCCTCTAGCTCCTCCTCTATTCCTATGAACTCTAGGTAAGTGAGGTATGACCTCCATAGAATATCTATAGGTGATAGGCTATCCAATACCCGCCGATAGTATGCCATATCCCGAGTCACCACATCTACCCTCTCCTACTCTCCTATCAGTAGCCACCACCGTATCTTGCCACGTGTCACCCATGTCATGGTAAACCTAGTGGATGAAGGCACACAATGTGCTCATATGACCAATAGTGTAATAAATAAGTGCAACAGAGACCAAATCATTATATCCTCTTATAATATTAAATCTCTCTCTACAATTGAACCAAGTAGTCTGGTGCCCATGCAAAATGAACCCTGTCAAAAACCATGTCCTCTAGAACTCCCATCAAGGCCCGTGGAAACCTCCCACCCCTCGAGTCGGAAGGGAAAAAAACTAATGACAACCATCATCAACACTGAAATATGGGTCTTCTAAGGATGCACCACATACATCACACCATAACTGATACTCACACTATGGTATGTCAACTCTTCCATGTCCAAACCAAACATCGTAATCACATGATCTACCACATTTGTAGATGACACTTGATAAAGTGGCTCCCAACGATTAGAAACCGTAGAATCCTATATACATCCTCTAATGTGACAGTCATATCTCTCGTTGGTAGATGGAAGGTGTTGGTAGTCGGGTGTCATCTATCGATGAGGGCTACCATCATACTGTGGTTTTGTGTAATCCTCCTGTACCTCCTCACTATGCCTAGCCCAACTACCCACATGTGCTCCTACTCCTCATTCGAAATGGTGGGTCTCATATGTACTAGAAGGGGTGGAATTCGGTCCTTCATTGTCATTTTCTTCATAGCCCACATCATCAATACCCACATAAATTAATCATTTTCCCTTTAAAATTTCTATTCAAAACTCGACCTTGCCTAATATTTATCATGCCTTACCTAGACCATTCACCTTCACCCAACCTACTTACCCAAAGCATATTCTTCCCTATCTTATGGGAGAACTACATCATATTGAGGCCCCTTTTATAAGAATTTGTGTAGGAAGCACTCAAAATACATGGTGTCTTTGGAGGTTAGCCCGGCCCACTCGTTATACTATTTCCCCTTTTTGATCTTACCTATCTTCCCTAACACTAGTTCACCTATTAACCTACCCAACACCTTTGCTCCCAAAATCATCTTATAACATCATCTTTTACCCAAACCCTTCCCTAAGACTTCTCTTTCCACCCTACCCAACCTCACACCCCCTTTCATGACCTAAAATCAACATTTTCTTACACTTGGTTATTTAAGCGAGAAAATGACATGAGTTCCCCCTACCGATGTCGGTCCCTTTCATATTATCTGAGCTGGTTAGTCAACCAACATTGGTGATGAGTGATTAAAATTAGTTAGAAGGTTGAACCCCCATGCCTCTAATTGAATTTTTTTCAAAAACACCCAAATAACACACCCAAATCCATTTCCTTTGAACCTAAGTTCATTTTCACCCCTAATTATTCTAGTTACACCCTCCCATACCCTGATTTCACCCCAATTTCCATCACATTTCACAAAACAATAATTTTTTTATTTCCATTACCTATAATTATACAAAACCAAGTTTAAAGCCCAAATCCTACCTCTACTCACCGGTGCCTCCATGTTGAGATGGCTGGAGCCTGAACTAGAGCACCCCTTGATCCTTCCCCTGCCTCTGCCATGTCAAATAGCTCCTAGCTCTCCAACCAATCAGATAGCTGCACGTGGGGCCACGAAATCATCTCCTCCACCCACTTATCTCTTATAAACTTAGTATCCAATCACTATTTGTTGTCTTCCTTGCAAATAACCCCTCCACTACTTGTTTTCCACCTAAAAAATGCTTAAATAAGAAAATTTTGGGTGAGATTTTGTTTTTATATCGTCATTTTGGAGACCGATGTTGGTGTCTTGTCCTAGGTGAACAACACTAGTTCCCTCTAAACCGACATCAATCACCCTACGTATAACCCAATATGCTTCATTTCCCTAATTTTTGCTCTCACTTGCCCTTTTCTAGCTAAAAATCCTAAAACCTCCCTATAGGCTTACCTAATAGCCCCACCACCTCACCATCTCCTACGAAAAATTAGGGGTACGTTTTCCTTTACCTATCCCTTACCCATGACCTTACCTATTTACCTTTTCCAACCCAATCTCACCTATATGAAAATAAAAATCACTTACTCACTCTATGGTGCGATAATAATAGCCATGTTGTTTAGCCTACCAATCTTACCTTGCCTTATTTCGTGACATTTATCTCGACCAGACCAAACCTTTTGGTGTTTCAGAACACACCTATACCCTTTCCTACACCTAGCCTCATTGTGTTTCCATGATCACATCCTATACCCTGGACCAAATCACCCTTGTTTGGATAAACTATCGACCATTGACGAGTTAGAATTTATGTGCTCTTCAACCTTGTGTGTTGTTTCATTCTAAACATGTGCATGCATTTGATTGCCTCTACCTTTTCCTATCATCACCACTGCCTATACCTTCACATAACCCCATTTCCCATCACCGACCACATTATCAAACCCATCACCGATTCTACCTTCCACTACATCAGTTCCTGATTTTGGGGAAAATCTCCACCATATCTAGGGCATCCACTTGTTTTTATCATCATCACTTATTAGTACAAGCTATACAACAAAAAGGGGAAACTATAGACACCCAAAATTGGAATGAAACCCTCTAGGCCCCTTTTTTAATATATACCCCCTTACCATGACCCTTTCACATATTTTTATTAATCTAATTACCGTATTAGATTAATTATTACCCGACCCCTCCACATCACCTCTCCTTCTCACCTTGGACCCACTCCAAGCACATTTAATAACTAATACCGAGTTAGCACTCCTCCTAGCCAACCGAAACTTATTCTAAACCTAATATTAATTTCTAACTACCTCTCCCACCAATTTCTCGTGTGATTTAATGAGAATCAAGACTCCTAACCCTGAACCATTCTTGACTCATGTCAAAAGGGAGAGAAAAGGTTATTATTAACAAATAAGACTATTTCTCCCTAATTGACATTAGTTATTCCTTGGCGATCTTTGGTCAAGAGGAAATGCAATCGGTTCCTTTGAATAATATTTTCAACTCTTTTCCCAGGTTCTTCTTTTGTTTGGCATTCCTGGATCTCACATATTTGGCATTCAATCAATATCATGGCAATCGAATGAGCACCAAAACATCAAAATGTCCACGAAACCAATCTACGGCTTCAAAGGCTTGAACCATTCACACGAGAGAGAAGAACCAAACCTTCCCCTATCATAGCATTGGATCTTGACTTGTCTCTCCTACACACACCCACCAACCACCACCTTCTACCAATCTCTAGATCTCTGATAAGTATTCATAACCAGGTTATTGATTTCATTAGCTTTGGTTTTAGATCCTTTATCTTTTTATAATCACCTCCTTCCTCTCCTGATACCTTTTTGTATCCCATTCACATGACACAATACCAACTGGAATCTCTCTTCCCTTTCAACCAAGCCCTTTACCCCTGCTGAGTCTTCACATAAATTCCTACACCCTACCTAAGACCTCACAATACTATCTGAAATCAAAGAGAGACAAATAAACCTCCTTTCTACCTTTGAAATGCAATTTCCTACCGTGTTCGGTTACCAAACTGATCCCCATTATAAACAATGACCGACATCGATTCCCAACCGGAATCGGTCTCGTGTCTAGAATTTTCCCCTCAGACCAACGAGCTCATTCCTCCACCTAGAACTCTCCAAAACCTCCCAAGACTTCACTCAGACCTTCTTTATGCCCTTTGTCATACCTATAGACCCTGAAACCAACCATTCTCCTAGATTTAATCTTATATTCGTCATTTAGATTAGATTTATACTATTGTGTTGTGTGAGATACCTAAATCATATAACTACAATAGGAATTTCCATTTCATGATATTTATCAACATTAATTTGTATTATGATGTGGATTGAATTTTTTTAGAAGCACCCAGTTTCCCATATCTAGCTCATGCTAAGCAATCCACTGACATATGCTATTAACTCTATTGTTTGGTCTTGATTTACTTCTCAAGTGGTCCTTCCAAGAAAAAAAGGAGTGCTCTAAAATCAGCTTGGTCTTCAACAACAATGCATAACCTCTTCATGACCTCCAGGTATTCCTCACCTACCTTACCTTTAATTTTAAATCTTTTTTTCATACGGTACTCCTATATGGTGAAACACGATGATCCGCAACAATATGCTCGAACACCCAACACTATAACAAAAATGCAACATCTATCCCAAATATCTTATGGACTCTCCAAGCTCACATTTCTCTCGTACATTTGTTCCAATAGTGTAAGGGCCCCAAAAAGATAAGACAATGCTCCATCATCTCTACAACTACTCCAGTCATCATCCATGGAAATCTACCACCTCTAAAATTAGGAAAAGCAAAACATGAAATCCCCATCATCAAAATCGTCATCTGGGTACAACCTCTCTTGTGTAGAATATAAATCTTGATAATAAAAACCACCTGAAGTGTATCTCACATCTGCAACATCACCCCATACAATCTCCTCATAACATCCACCCCCCTCTCTATCTCATCAATATAGTAGATTCCCTCCCCAGGACTAATAACCTCGTAATCTTATGGAAATAATCCATAGTAATAGTAATATCACATGTCGGTAACCAAAATATACGGTGGATGGATCCCATCTCTTCATAAATACTAACAATAATCCTTAACATCTACGAACATGTCTATAATCATGCATCCCTATAAACCCTAATGCCTTCATATGTCTCTAATCCTTATCGACATATCCTCTCATACCTCTGCTAGGATCATTGGAATCCTATCTCGGATAGTCGACCTAGCCTTCACCTACTGACCACAAGAAAAACACAAAATCACATGTTAAAATCCATATTCATCATAATTTTCATCAAAACTTCATTAAACAAGCGATTCGCCAATAAATAAACCTAGTCATAGCTAAAATAACTAAATCGTCGAGTGATTCACATGAAGCATTGGTGATCCACCTAAATCACCAGATGATTGGTGATTTAAAAATAAACCCTCCATATATTCCCTAATGACAAAACAAATAAAAAACCAAACACAAACAACAAAATTAAGTGCCTACCTCTACTTGCGTGGGATTTATTTGTCTACTCAATGATGCCATTTCTTAAAAATCATGATTTATCACTCAATACAACTCTCTAACTCACAAATCAAGTCACCATACTCACAAATCTAGATATCACTTGCAATGGATGACGAGCCTTCCTAAAAAGTGTCTCTTGTTACGTCATCATGGGATTGAATGTATCCTCTATGGTACCTCACTAGTTTTGAAATCCTTCGACTCGACTACTACTATCCAACCCTTAACCAAGATTGTTGTGACTATGTTAAACATTGTGTGAAGTGTTGAAACCTGCTAACCTTCATCATTATCCTAGTCACACCTTATAAGTCACCAGAGATGTTTGGCCATTTTCCTAGTGGGGTTTAGATATCATTGGGGAGATTAACCCTCATTCCTCACAACATCATCTTTAGATCATCACAGCGATTGAATAATACACTAAATGAGTGGAATCCATCCCTCTAATTTATACCAAAGCTGAGAAAATAATCAAATTTATCAACCACCATATCATTTGTCACTCTGGTGTTCCTCGTCACCTCATCACCGATAATGGAAAACAATTCAAAAACAAAACCATATGCCGAATGTGTAATAAATTTGGTATTCAACTAAGTTTCTCTTCACCATATTACCCACAAAAAAAAATGGTCAAGCGAGAATCTTCTAACAAAACTCTCAAAAAAATTCTTATGAAAGTGGTTGATGAATTTGGTAAGGATTGGCACACGCACATTAATTTCAACTTATGGGCTTATCATACCAAAGTTCACACCTCTGCCACTACCAAACCTTTCTCTTTGGTCTACGGTATAAGGGCCATCCTACCTTCGGAAATCAAAATTCCATCTCTTCGTATATCTCTTAAAGATTTCCTCTCTAATGATGATTTTCACCAAGAACATTTGGAAAACCTTGAGATACTACACGAACGTCATTTAAATTCTCTAGACCACCTCCACATTTAAAAAAAGCACATTAAACATGCCTATGAAAAACATGTTCAAGAACAAACATTCAACATCAACGATCTTGTCCTAGAGGACTATCAACATGTAACCAAAATGGAGAAAAGTAAATGAGGTAACTTATATTGGCTTGGACCTTGGAACTTATATTGTCACCCATACCTATGGATAGGGAACTTATCAATTTTTCTCCTAATTGGCTTGGATATTATATTGTCACCCATACCTATGGATAGGAACTTATCATTTATATTCTCTTGAGGTAAAACCCAAACCTGAGCCCCTTAATGCCTTGCATCTTCAACCATTCTATTGTTGAATAAAGTACTACATCACTTTATGTCTCATTTATGCTCATCCCTTGAGTGAACCTCTCCTTCCACTTACCTCTTTCAAGGACCAATGACTCAAACAAAATTGTGTGATTATCCGTCACAATTCAACCTTATCTTGAATATGAGTACCATGGCATGATTCTCATGGATACTTTTTTCCTTTTCATGATGGAATCCCATGATTTTTCATCACATAAAACCCCTCTTTCATAGCTAACATTTTTGTGCTATGATTTTCCTTCATAAAAGAGGCCTATAATTTTTATAGTCTCGTCCATGACTACAAGTCCAAAATAATGCATAAAAATTGGGATTACAAAAATTATACTCCTTGAGTCAAACTTCTTCATAAATAGATGATTCCCAAATGAACATATATATATATATATATATATATATCTAATGTTCTTTATAAGTAGACTTCTCCCTTTAAGGAAAACTATAAAAAGCTATCCACATGTTGTAATTAGTCTAATAAAAGAGGACTAATATGTATTCGTTAAAAAAAAATTATCTTTGAGCTTCCCACATCGATAAGATTCACAAAGATCTCAAGGAGACACTATCCATCCCAATATAGGCTTCCCACATCGATCGGTTTATGAATGCAAAAATAAAAATGCAAAAGAAAAATACAAAATTTTGGTCATGGAATTACATATGCTAGTTTTGGGTATCTTGTAGAAGGGGCATGCTGTCCCACAACAAGGTTATGCTAAACAAACCACTCCATCATACCCTCTTTTATTTTCTCCTATATACTCAAAGGATGTGGTGCTCATGTGACACTTTGTGATCATGCAACTTATTTCAACCACAAACATATCAATCATGCAACGTATCAAGGGTTTATGTTCATAAGCCTATTTGGTATGGCCATTATGGTCCTTTCCAACTATGGAGCATTTCACTTCTTTTCGGTTCCCCTATGTTTACTTGTTTCTTCTTCAACGAGGATGAGACCATCGACATTGGATATCTTAGTTCTATTCTCGTCTCACCCACACCTATACCCATCATCTAGTTCCCATAATACCATCATACATTGGAAATTAAATCAAATAACATCATACACTTACCAACCACAATCTATCTTACCCAATCTTACCCTATCTACCTTACCATGATCTACCTTACCAAAATCTACCTTACCCAATCCTACCCAACTCACATACCACCATCTTATTCTTCTATATCTTATGGGAGAAGTACATCATCATGAGGACCATTTTGCAAGGGCTATAGAGGAAGCACTTTGAAGGCATGGGGTCTTCGAGAAGGCTAGCTTGGCCATTATTTTCCCCTCTGTGTGATCTATCCGACTAATCCTATCTTATCTATACACCCTCCCACCCCATAACTAGTTTCCATAATATAAATACATTGGAAATTAAGCCAAACCAAAAACATCATGAACCATGCCTACATGTAGTTTTGATAATATAAATACATTAGAAATTAAACCAAACCAAAACATCATCAACCATGTCTACATATGGTTTCATACCCATAATACCAATACATTGGAAATTAAACGAAACCAAAACATCATCAACCATGCCTACATCTAATTTCCATAATATCAATACATTAGAAATTAAGCCCAAACTGAAAATTCATTAACCATGTCTACAACTAATTTCCATAACATCAATACATTGGAAATTAAACCCAAACTAAACCATACATCATCACCATGTCTACACATCTAATTTCCATAATATGTATACATTGGAAATTAAACCGAAACACAACATTATCAATCATACATATATATAATTTCATATAATGGAAATGAAATCAAACAAAATAGATATAAATACCATCATGTATATCTTTGGAAAGTCCGTGTGTCAATACAATGTATACACGAGATATAAATAAGTCTCTCAAAAAATCTCATGTAAAACTCACCTCTTGACACATGCTAGTATATATAAGTCATAAATCAAGAATAAAGAACAATCTCAATCATCTCATTATCTATGGGAGGGCACTGGTGCCTCTATCACTCTCTCTTTTCCCCTCACTTTGCTCTCGTCTCGTGCACTTTGGTCACCTCCTACTAGCCCTTCCCATGAGTATGGTGGCTCCACTGAACTACTCGGTACTATGGGTGCGTGAGTTGGACCTCGGCGATTTCCTACTATGCTCTCTATAGGTCACATAGCTGATAATAGGAGATAAATCTTTGCAATATGATCCTCATAATATCTAGCCTCAACCACAACCTCTCTCTGTATCAGTCCATTGATATCACTGTTGTGGTGGCATCGCTCTACTACCTATATGTTCTGTCCCACGAGGTGTAGACCCTACCCCTATGGTAGCGGACCTTGTTCACGAGGCTAGAAACCTTGTCCATGTGGTAGTGGTCCCTATCCATATACCTATGGCTATGGAATCTATCATGGTACCTATACCTATGATGGTGGACCCTATCCCTATATCTTTGTCCGTCATATACCATCAAAGGTGAAGGAGGGGTACTTGCATGTCCCCGTCATCGGTATGTTTCATGTGCTTCCACTAAGCGTGTATGCCGTAATGTTGCCACTTGTGCTGTAGATCGATAACTTTGGGCTCGTAGTTCTATAACTCGCCCCCGCAGTTATCTCCCTCACCGATAATGGTGGCCAAATTGGGTTGCCTTGGCCTAGTTCATGCTTCATGTATGAAAGTTTTCCACCACCCTTTGCCTATATCCGGCTATGAACCCAACATCATATATCATCTCATTAACTACCTAATCCTTTACTCCCGATGGTGGTGTCATTGTGGAAAAGGTAATGACCTCTCCACATCATCTTGATGGTACTATGGGAATGGCGGAGGCACAACCTGCTATAAGCTGAAATGTCATCGACGTGATATATGGGTATGAGCTTGTGTTCCTCAACCCTATTCCCCTGGATCCATCTCAAAAGTTGTAGACCCTCAAGCTCCTCCTCTATTCCTATGAACTCTTGGTAAGTGAGGTATGAACTCCATAGAATATCTATAGGTGATAGGCTATCAATACCCGCCGATAGTATGCCATATCCCGAGTCACCACATCTACCCTCTCCTACTCTCCTATCGGTAGCCACCACTGTATACCGCCACGTGTCACCCATGTCATGGTAAACCTAGTGGATGAAGGCACACAATGTGCTCATATGACCAATAGTGTAATAAATAAGTGCAACGAGAGACCAAATCATTATATCCTCTTATAATATTAAATCTCTCTCTCTGATTGAACCAAGTAGTCTGGTGCCCATGCAAAATGAACCTGTCAAAAACCATGTCCTCTAGAACTCCCATCAAGGCCGTGAAACCTCCCACCCTCACGAGTCGGAAGGAAAAAAACTAATGACAACCATCATCAACACTGAAATATGGGTCTTCTAAGGATGCACCACATATATCACACCATAAATGATACTCACACTATGGTATGTCAACTCTTCCATGTCCAAACCAAACATCGTAATCACATGATCTACCACATTTGTAGATGACACTTGATAAAGTGGCTCCCCAACGATTAGAAACCGTAGAATCCTATATACATCCTCTAATGTGACAGTCATATCTCTCGTTGGTAGATGGAAGGTGTTGGTAGTCGGGTGTCATCTATCGATGAGGGCTACCATCATCTTTGTGGTTTTGTGTAATCCTCCTGCCTCCTCACTATGCCTAGCCCAACTACCCACATGTGCTCCTACTCCTCATTCGAAATGGTGGGTCTCATATACTAGAAGGGGTGGAATTCGGTCCTTCATTGTCATTTTCTTCATAGCCCACATCATCAATACCCACATAAATTAATCATTTTCCCTTTAAAATTTCTATTCAAAACTCGAGCCTTGCCTAATATTTATCATGCCTTACCTAGACCATTCACCTTCATCCAACCTACTTACCCAAAGCATATTCTTCCCTATCTTATGGGAGAACTACATCATATTGAGGCCCCTTTTATAAGGGCTGTGTAAGAAGCACTCAAAATACATGGTGTCTTTGGAGGTTAGCCCGGCCCACTCCGTTATACTATTTCCCCCTTTTTTGATCTTACCTATCTTCCCTAACACTAGTTCACCTATTAACCTACCCAACACCTTTGCTCCCAAAATCATCTTATAACATCATCTTTTACCCAAACCCTTCCCTAAGACTTCTCTTTTCCACCCTACCCAACCTCACACCCCCTTTCATGACCTAAAATCAACATTTTCTTACACTTGGTTATTTAAGCCGAGAAAATGACATCGGTTCCCCCTACCGATGTCGGTCCCTTTCATATTATCGGAGTGGTTAGTCAACCAACATTGATGATGGTGATTAAAATTAGTTAGAAGGTTGAACCCCATGCCTCTAATTGAATTTTTTTCAAAAACACCCAAATAACCCACCCAAATCCTTTCCCATGACCCTAAGTTCATTTTCACCCCTAATTACTCTAGTTACACCCTCCCATACCCTGATTTCACCCCAATTTCAATCACATTTCACAAAACAATAACTTTTTTATTTCCATTACCTATAATTCTACAAAACCAAGTTTAAAGCCCAAATCCTACCTCTACTCACCGGTGCCTCCATCTTTGAGATGGATGGAGCTGAACTAGAGCACCCTTGATCCTTCCTCTGCCTCCCTGCCATGTCGAATAGCTCCTAGCTCTCTAACCAATTAGATAGCTGCCCGTGGGGCCACGAAATCATCTCCTCCACCCACTTATCTCTTATAAACTTAGTATCCAATCACTATTTGTTGTCTTCCTTGCAAATAACCCCTCCACTACTTGTTTTCCACCTAAAAAAATGCTTAAATAAGAAAATTTTGGGTGAGATTTTGTTTTTATATCGTCATTTTGGAGACCGATGTTGGTCTGTCTTGTCCTAGGTGAACAACACTAGTTCCCTCTAAACCGACATCAATCACCCTACGTATAACCCAATATGCTTCATTTCCCCTAATTTTTGCTCTCACTTGCCCCTTTTCTAGCTAAAAAATCCCTAAAACCTCCCTATAAACCTAATAGCCCCACCACCTCACCATCTCCCTACGAAAAATTAGGGAAGTACGTTTTCCTTTACCTATCCCTTACCCATGACCTTACCTATTTACCTTTTCCAACCCAATCTCACCTATATGAAAATAAAAATCACTTACTCACTCTATGGTGCGATAATAATAGCCATGTTGTTTAGCCTACCAATCTTACCTTGCCTTATTTCGTGACATTTATCTCGACCAGGACCAAACCTTTTGGTGTTTCATAACACACCTATACCCTTTTGTACACCTAGCCTCATTGTGTTTCCATGATCACATCCTATACCTGGACCAAATCACCCTTGTTTGGATAAACTATTGACCATTGATGAGTTAGAATTTATGTGCTCTTCAACCTTGTGTGTTGTTTCATTCTAAACATGTGCATGCATTTGATTGCCTCTACCTTTTCCTATCATCACCATTGCCTATACCTTCACATAACCCCATTTCCCATCACCGACCACATTATCAAACCCATCACCGATTCTACCTTCCACTACATCGGTTCCTGATTTTAGGGGAAAATCTCCACCCATATCTAGGGCATCCACTTGTTTTTATCATCATCACTTATTAGTACAAGCTATACAACTGAAAAAGGGGAAACTATAGACACCCAAAATTGGAATGAAACCCTCTAGGCCCCCTTTTAATATATACCCCCTTACCATGACCCCTTTCACATATTTTTTATTAATCTAATTACCTGTATTAGATTAATTATTACTGACCCCTCCACATCACCTCTCCTTCTCACCTTGGACCCACTCCAAGCACATTTAATAACTAATACTGAGTTAGCACTCCTCTAGCCAACCGAAACTTATTCTAAACCTAATATTAATTTCTAACTACCTCTCCCACCAATTTCTCGTGTGATTTAATGAGAATCAAGACTCCTAACCCTGAACCATTCTTGACTCATGTCAAAAGGGAGAGAAAAGGTTATTATTAACAAATAAGACTATTTCTCCCTAATTGACATTAGTTATTCCTTGGCTGATGCTTTGGTCAAGGAAATGCTGATCGGTTCCTTTGAATAATATTTTCAACTCTTTACCCAAGTTCTTCTTTTGTTTGGCATTCTGGATCTCACATATTTGGCATTCAATCAATATCATGGCAATCGAATGAGCACCAAAACATCAAAATGTCCACTAGAAACCAATCTACGGCTTCAAAGGCTTGAACCATTCACACAGAGAAGAACCAAACCTTCCCTATCATAGCATTGGATCTTGACTTGTCTCTCCTACACACACCCACCAACCACCACCTTCTACCAATCTCTAGATCTCTGATAAGTATTCTTAACCAGGTTATTGATTTCATTAGCTTTGGTTTTAGATCCTTTATCTTTTTATAATCACCTCCTTCCTCTCCTAGATACCTTTTGTATCCCATTCACATGACACACTACCAACTGGAATCTCTCTTCCCTTTCAACCAAGCCCTTTACCCTGCTTTGAGTCTTCACATAAATTCCTACACCCTACCTAAGACCTCACAATACTATACGAAATCAAGAGAGACAAATAAACCTCCTTTCTACCTTTGAAATGCAATTTCCCCTACCGTGTTCGGTTACCAAACTGATCCCCATTATAAACAATGACCGACATCGATTCCCCAACCGGAATCGGTCTCTGTGTCTAGAATTTTCCCCTCAGACCAACGAGCTAATTCCTCCACCAAGAACTCTCCAAAACCTCCCAAGACTTCACTCAGACATTCTTTATGCCCTTTGTCATACCTATAGACCACGAAACCAACCATTCTCCTAGATTTAATCTTATATTCGTAATTTAGATTAGATTTATACTATTGTGTTGTGTGAGATACCTAAATCATATAACTACAATAGGAATTTCCATTTCATGATATTTATCAACATTAATTTGTATTATGATGTGGATTGAATTTTTTTAGGAAGCACCTGAGTTTCCCATATCTAGCTCATGCTAAGCAATCCACGACATATGCTATTAACTCTATTGTTTGGTCTTGATTTACTTCTCAAGTGGTCCTTCCAAGAAAAAAGGAGTGCTCTAAAATCAGCTTGGTCTTCAACAACAATGCATAACCTCTTCATGACCTCCGGGTATTCCTCACCTACCTTACCTTTAATTTTAAATCTTTTTTTCATACGGTACTCCTATATGGTGAAACACGATGATCCGCAACAATATGCTCGAACACCAAACACTATAACAAAAATGCAACATCTATCCCAAATATCTTATGGACTCTCCAAGCTCACATTTCTCTGTACATTTGTTCCAATAGTGTAAGGGCCCCAAAAAGATAGTACAATGCTCCATCATCTCTTCAACTACTCCAGTCATCATCCATGGAAATCTAACACCTCTAAAATTAGGAAAATCAAAACACAAAATCCCCATCATCAAAATCATCATCTGGGTACAACCCTCTCTCTCTGTAGAATATAAATACTGATAATAAAAACCACTTGAAGTGTATCTCACATCCTCTGCATCACCCCCATACAATCTCCTCATAACATCCCCTCTCTCTATCTCATCAATATAGTAGATTCCCTCCCCAGGACTAATAACCTCGTAATCTTATGGAAATAATCCATAGTAATAGTAATATCACATGTCGGTAACCAAAATATATAGGTGGTTGGATCCCATCTCTCCATCAACACGAATAATAATCCTCAACATCTATGAATGTGTCTATAATCATGCATCCCTATAAACCCCACTGCCTCCACATGTCTCTAATCCTTATCTGACATATCCTCTCATACCTCTGCTAGGATCAATGGAATCCTATCTTAGATAGTCAACCTAGCCTTCACCTACTGACCACAAGAAAAACACAAAAACACATATTAAAATCCATATTCATCACAATTTTCATCAAAACTTCATTAAACAAGCGGTCGCAATAAATAAACCTAGTCATAGCTAAATAACTAACTAAATCGGTGATTCACATGAATCAATGGCGATCCACCTGAATCACCGATGATTGCGGTGATTTAAAAAATAAACCCTCCGTATATGCCCTAATGACAAAAAAATAAAAAACCAAACACAAACAACAAAATTAAGTGCCTACCTCTACTTGCGTGGGATTTATTTGTCTACTCAATGATGCCATTTCTTAAAAATCATGATTTATCACTCAATACAACTCTCTAACTCACAAATCAAGTCACAAAAATGAACTATTCATCATCGAAAAGGAATTTTATAGTCTCCCAAAATTTCACACAAATTGCCAATGATTCATTTGAATCACGAAAATCATTATAAATCGCTAGCGATTCATCACTTTTACCCTAATCATCATTTTCAAGATCAAAATCCCCTTATCACATTTTTTTGACAAAATGTATCATTTAGAGACCCCATCCTCGAAGCTTAACTCCTTATCAAGATGAACTTAGCATAGACAAGTCATACTTTTATGGGACATGAGCCCTTTGGCTTCCCATTAATTGACTTCCTCATCATTCCATCTTACCCTTACGAATCATATGTCCATAGGAAATGAAACCTTTGGTTCCCCTATCACTTGATTCCATGGTAGAACCTATCATTTTGATACCTGTTTGAGAAAATTTTAATGAAACACACACCAAACTTATCCAAACAACAACTTTTCAAATGGCGTTCCTTGCATTAAATTATAATCACCCTAGTTTGAGGGGATCACCCATACAAATAAAATCAACCTATCAAAAATCATTTTTTCTAGCACTTTTCCTACACCAAATTACTCAACAAAAAGGGGCAAATGTAGACACCTAAAATTAACACCACTAATTTCCTTGACCACATACACTATCTTCACAATAATAATCAAATAATTTAATCACATTACTTAATCTATAATCACTTATCCTAAGTCTAAAATCCTTCACAATATTTACTCCATGTAAATATCTTCACACATTTCATAAATACTACTTTACAACTATAAAATCTTATCCTACCTTATTAAAAACTAGTTAACCACCCTAAATCAACCCTAACCATTTCAAAACCATCCAAATCTATTTTATTACTACATCCTAACCTACACGTCATCTCTAACTTCCCCTTAACCATTTTACTGCATCACAAACCAAAAATATTTGTTTAGAAGTGCTTTCAACCACTTTCCAAGCACTTTCCTTGAAAAAGTGGATCACCATAGGTGATTGTACCTAATCGGCAGGGATTATAAATTACACATTTTTGCTCTTTCTCGGGGATCGTCGATCTGGGACCCCTTTTTTGAACCTACCTATTTCTTTCAACATTATAGAATCCAAGACATCATCAGGCATCAATATCAATATTTACATCAACATTTGTGCCACCATTTCCATCATTTGACCTCACAGGAAGCGTGTGAGACAACATAACAACTCTAATCATTCCCACTGAATATTTGAGGCATATTTTAGCTCCTTGTTTATCTAAAGTTATTCTTTCATCTTTTTTTATCTTTTACAATTCATAGGAAATATTAAAAGAAATCAAAAACATCATTTTAGAGCTTTAATCATCATTTTTCACCTAAAGCGTCAATTTAACAACAATTGATAGCAATTCATCCTAATCTATGGTGATTGGCACAGAATCGCCAACAATTCTGTCAAAATTTATCTTTTTATCAATTTGTCAGATTTATATCATTTTTATCAATCCCTCTGCATTTAACATGTTGTTTCCAAGTATGGATCTCTATTAGATGGCATTTCTGGTCCTTATCACCTAGTTACAAGCATTTATGATCTCCCATAGTCCAACACCCCTTTTTTGAGAGCAATACAACATCCTACATGAACTCACACAATGTGCAATACAATTCACTATTGATGAGCAAGACATTGAAGATCAATTTTAATTCCTCCATGAGCTCAAAAAAGAAATTGAGGATTTCTAGTACGATTACTTTAAATGTGTTCGAGATCACATCCACACATGATGTCCATTTAAACATTAAGTTATAGATATCTACATACATCTATTATATGCCTATTATTATCTATTGCATTTCATTATCTTTATCAATTCACTTAATTTTTACAAAGTGAGATGACATCCTCCAAGGAAGTCCCTTTGGATTAATGAATTGGCCTTTTTCGAACAAATTATTTATCCATTTATCTAATCCCTTTTGTTTAGTGCCTTCGATCACATATTGCTTTTCAAGACAAGCATAATTGTACACTCATTCGGACTCAGCAAGTTCAATCAACCATCATCATTAACATTCATCCTCGAGGGTATCGGTAAACCCCACCAACAAGAGGTTAGTTTTTTTTTTTTTTTTTCACTTCATTTATTTAAAGTAGGAAAAAAATATGAATGCATTGAGCAATGCATGAAAATACATGCAACATTGAGGGGTCAAGATATACCTAGTTCTGATCCTAATGGTCATTAAGGTCAATCACTATGATATATTTACAACTTAGCGATCACTAGGAATCGATCACAAGACATCTATGAATGATGAGAAAAGTGCGGAAATACGTGTACTCTTGAAGGGTCAAGACATACATAGTTATTTTCTTATGGGTCACTAAGATCGACCATCACAAAAATATAGAGCTTAGAAGTTGCTAAGATCATCCCTAAAAATATTTAGAGCTTAGTGTTCGTTAGGTATCATTCGATGGACAACTATTATTGAACCAAGAAAAATCTTTGCAATACATATTTTCTTACTACGGGGTAAATATTTACGTACATGTGATTAGTTTATTATAGAGATGTTTATATATCTCTTTAATTATTTATAATTTTATCATATTGGTTAGACTATCCCTAGCGGAGCCAAGTGTTGCACTACATAATTTTGAGAGGGATCAAGAATTTGGTAGTTCTCATAATATGTATTGCAATTTATTGAAATGAAGGTCTTAGTGGGTGATAAGATTCATTATTGTGATTTTTTAGTATCTATATCTTAGTGGCCTGTATCTATATCTTTGGACAAATGAAGCCTCAATGGCCATGGAGGTCTCTGCTCGTCGGAAAAAACATTATATATTTCCAAAGCTCCTAGCATACTCTTACAACATCAAGATGATGGACTCATGATGCACATGAGTACACAAGGAATTTTTTCAATCATAACATTTATTTTCCATCTTCATGAAATGAAATTGTACTCAGATTGTTTGAAATCAAAATGTGATCCAATTTTCCAATGGATGAACATAATTCTCCTTTTAATGGTCACTAAGTTCAGCCACAACAAATTATTTAAAGCTTAGTGGTGGTTGTTCATCATTAACAAGAAAACTATTAAATAAATTATCAAAATGCGGAAATACATGCACTAATGAGGGGTCAAGACATATGTAGTTATGATCCTAAGGTCAACCATGTGATATCTAAGGTCAACCACAAAAAAATAGTTAGAGCTTATCATTATGTAGGATTCCTTCACAAGACAAGCTGTTATTATTTGATGAGTAAAGTGTTGTAATACATGTTTTCTTAAGGAGTCAAGACATACTTATCTTTGATTAATTTTTTTTTGGGATGTTTATACCTCTCTTTAATTATTAATAATTGTATCATATTGGCTAGATTATCCACAGCGGGTAGTCTTTGGACTACATACCCTCGAGATGGATCAAGCCTTATGTAGTTCTCATAATATATATTATTATTTATTGAAAGGAATGTCTTAGAGGTCGCTAAGATTCATTAATATGATTTTTTAGTCAACCTCTGTTTTCAAATTAAGAAACAAAGTGAACTATCTATGTAGCTGAAATTTCTAAGCCCACATGATTATATTTCTTAGATGTATTATCTAAAAAAACATGAACAAATTATTTAGAGCTTATCTGCATAAATTGAATATAGCGTTCAAATTACCAATCATAATAGAGGAGATTACCCATCTACGTGAGATATCTTCTTGGCATATTGTGAGGGGGTTTATTTTGTATACATACATCTCTTTCTTAGTAGTGAAGGTGATCTTGAAATGTAACTCTTATTTTACCATTACAATTTTAAACTAGAGAAAGCTGTCGAAGCAAAGAAAGCCTCTTTGATCCCACGACTCTCTGTATCATTTTATCCACTTCAGTAATACATTAATATATCTTAGTGTTCATTAATCTCGAATGGTATAATTTTTGTTAACAACCAACTATTTTTAAGGGGTGGGGCCATGATCCTTTAAGCATTAGATATTATCATTGGAAAAAAAAATTGTAGTCAAATATTTTCAATCCATTATCATTACCTAAAATTATTTTAAAATATATAAATTCCTTACACTAATACAACGACCATTTCAACCTTAATGATTTCTACATTGCATTAGATATTTTGAAGGGATTTATTATGTATGCATACATCTCTCACTTGGTAGTGAAGGAGATATTGAATTGTGACTCATATTTGACCATTAAAATTTATAAATACGAAATTTTCAAGAAGAGAAAACCTCTTTGTATCATTTTATCCATATAAACATGGTATAACGACCTTAAATAAAATTACCATACTATTTTTAGAGTTAGTATGAGTATGAACATATATATGGATAACACAATGTATAATAATTTTAATAATCTCCTTGGTCATTGTACATATGTATTACCAAGATAGTAAATCTCACAATTTCCTTACACTTCCACCTCCCAAAAAAATAAGGAAGTAAATCTGTTTCAACCCCTTAACTATTATACTCAAAATATTCTTGTATCTATATAACAATAATTTAGTATAATGCAAGCGTGCCTTATAATTGTGGTATTGATCCTAGGAAAAAGAAACAGTGGAAAGAAAGGAGTAGAGTAAGTGGTATTGATCCTTAACAGAGCGGTGGTTTTGATCCCGGGAAAAAGTAATGATGGATAAGACAAACCACTAAAACTAATAAAAATGTGTTAACATTATCTTAGATTTGCCTTGTTCATCAAAATCTCCTACCGTAAATCTTTATTCATTCTTTTTTTCTCTAAAATTTGATTGGTTCTCCCACTCTTGAAGAACCATATTTTTTCATAAATACCATATAAAATAATTGAATAGAAAATCATTTGTAACAAAAATATCCTCTAAAATGTCAATGATGTGGTAGCCATTAAATTTTACTGAGTATGTGCGGTGGAGGATAATTTATGGACAGAAATAAGGCTGATTTATCAACTTCATCTACTCATCGATTCTTGTGCACCACCATGACCATACATCAATTCCTATATTCACTTATGTATTGTGCATATTGATCCACCATCCATACCACGGACTTATTTTTCAAAACACAACAGAACAAGTTCTTGGCTGGTGTTATAGGTTTGTTAAAAATCTATAAATATTCCTATGATGTTATTATAGATTAGTATGCGCTATTTATCTATCAAGATGAGATCCATTAAAATACACTTTGAACCTAGAGTGTTTAAAGAAGTATCCCAAATACTCAACTCCCTTCCATCCTCTTTCACTGCTCTTCATACTATTAAATCTCTTACTAAATCATTTATTTGATAAAAAACTACGATGTTGAATAAAAAAATTTGAAATATAATATTTATTTTGATTATCAAATTGTAACGAAATGTTAAGAAATTTTTTTCGAGAGCAGTCTTAAATTTCACTACAATTTAATTGTCTACAAAATCCCTAAATGAATAAAATCCCTAATTGAAAAAAATAATTTTCCAGCAAACATTACTATCCATGGCAAGTATTTTAGGAAATAGTTTTGAGCCATCTTACGAAAAAAATGCCCATAACTTTTTTGTGCATGTCATGCAAGCACGCTATACACATATTTCACAAATCATTGAAAAACATCTTGAATGACAAAATGATGCTAAACCATTTGTAATGAGAACTGTTTTCTAAAATTCCTTAAGAATGCGGTATCATGGACAACATTGATTATTGGAAGTGCAAAAAATGGTTTTTGTTGAAAAGGGTATGGAAAATTCTACATTTACAAAATTTCATAATTTTGGAAGGGACGATGGTGAGAACGCATACCAATTTTCGACACATAGAGGAAATCAAAAGTCTCGAAAACCGTGAATAGAATTTTTGATGCTTTCCCTACTTAGATATTTCAATAGATGACAGTGTCACACTTACGCTTAGATGAAGAAAATAGAAAGACAAATGTTCAAAACATATACTAAAAATGTCTATTTATAGTGATATGCAACTAATGCATCTAACTACTACTTTATTTGGCGTGTGAATTTTAAAAGGCAGGCGTAAGACATTACATTACTTTAGATTAAATGGATAATTAATGACTGAAAAAATTTAAATACTCCAAACCTCGCACATATTTCCAATGACACATGTACTTTCAAATGGCACATGTACTTTCAAATGGCACATTTTACATTGTTTAGATTTAATGGATAATTAATGTTGAGGAAACTACAACATTAATTAGCATTTTACCTTTCAAAATGGTCCTCGTTAATAGTGTAATTAGTATTGTAAAGAATTAATGTAAGAATTTTATAAAAAAATTAATGTATGATTTTTTGACAGTTAGAGTCAACAGTATGGGAAATAATTAAAGTGTTGTGGCCACTAGGCTAGAATTTTTGAAATCCATACACTATGTGTTTTATGGAAGATACAAATAATGGGATACGAGTCTAATACAATGTGTTATATGGTCAAATAGGAGCACTAATTAGGTACACAATATATAATGTAGGAGGAAAATTTATTATAGTACATCAACTTCTACAAGAGTTTTATTTCATATACAAGTTGTGGTTTTAGTTTGACATGGAGTAATAAAAAAATAAAAATGAAGGCACGGTGAGGTAGAAGTTGAAGGTGTGAATGTTAGTGATATTAGATGTATTTAGCTATATATATATATATATATATATATATATATATATATATATATATATATATATATATATATATATATATATAGTTTATAATAAAGGAAGAATCTTAAAGTTTATTGTATGTGATCACATGTACAATCCATTTCTACTAGGCTGGGTAAAATAAATCCCTTATATAGGTTCAATCCTCACTCTTCAACTTCTGCATTTGAATGCACTTTGAAATGTGAGTGATCACACTTCAAAGTGTGAGTGATTGAACTTTGAAATGTGAGTGATCACACTTAGAAATGTGAGTAATCAAACTTTGAAGTGCAAGTGATCACACTTAGAAGTGCGAGTGATCACACTTAGAAGTGCAATCACTCACAATTTGACATGCCATTTTAGTAAATATCTACATGAGTGCATGTACGAGAAAAATTTAAGTCCCAAAGTGGCCGTTATCTAGACAAATTTTGAAATCCATAGACTATGTGTTTTATGGATAAAATGATACACACATTTACAGGATCTAAGAGTCTAATACAATGGTTTATATGGAAAAAGGGCGTTATTTACGTACGCAATATATAATGTAGGAGGAAAATTTATGATCGGAATAGAAATGGTTTTTAAGGAATCATTAGTAACTTTATTTAGTATGAAAATAGTCATCTAATAACATAAATCCTTATATAGAGAGTGAGGTAAAAGTTTCTAAGTGTTGTTGTCAAGGATGTTAAGTTCTAAAATAGATGACATCTATCTTAGAGTATAATTTGGATAGGATTTTCAAGGTCAACGTTTATTGATTTGAAAAAGGTAATATGCATGAATAGTCTTATATGTATGATGATAATAAAATTGATATTTGGCATAAATGACAACAATCACTTATGTAATGTCTTAAATTCTAGCCAAATTCTATATATGTTCAAGATTTAGATTGAAGGATCCTCAAAGGTTAAATTTAGCGATCGTTTAGACATTTTTTTCATGATTTTAGCCATATTAACTACATCTATCTAAAAGACATTGAGAGATGTCAATCAAGACTTTAAGATAGATTTAACACAAGTTAGATAGGCACCTCGAGATTGATATCTCTCGGTGTCTTTTAGATAGATGTATTTAAGATATCTCATATAAGTTAGATAGGCACCTCGAGATTGATATTCTCACATAAGTTAGATATGCACCTCGAGATTGATATCTCTCGGTGTCTTTTAGATAGATGTATTTAAGATATCTATGCTAGTTAAATTTTAATTACAAATATAAAACATTTATTTATATGTTTTATTTATAAAACACATCTAAAAGTAAAAAATAAAATAAAACTAACATAAAATAAAAATACATCTAAAAGTAAAAATAAATTAAAACTAATCTAAAAGTAAAAATACATTTAAAAGTAAAAACTAAAATAAAACTAACCTAAAAGTAAAAATACATGTAAAATTAAAAATACATTTAAAAATTAAAAATAATATAGATTCACACTTATACACACTTATTATTTATTCGAAATAATTATCTTCCACTAAAAATAAATATAGTTACTTACATATAAAAGTAAAAAAATAAAAACTAAAAATAATATAGATCAATTATCTTGAATTTACTTCCACAGTAATATCCCGCATACCGATTCACACTTGTTATCTTTCACACTTTTAAAATAACTTACATTTCCATGTATAAATACATAATCATATATTTATTTTATTTATTAAACATTGAGTCGACATTAAAAAATAAATTATTTTAACCATTAAATATTATTCGGCAAATAATTTTTTCCAATCAATGCACACCATTACACTCCTTTCCTACCACTATAGGAACACCTCTTGGTGTAATACATGTCACACGTGACATGTATATTTAAAAATATTGTCATTTTTATATAGAAGTTTATGTAAATTATAATAAAATATATAAATATTTATTAAAAATTATAAAATAGTTAGTATAAATAACACAAATTTATAGTTTTGAAAGGCATTATTGAAATATTACCATCACACAAACAATTTTTGGACATGCATTTGGCTGAAAAATTTAACCCTTGAAATATAAGATGTTTATTTTTATTTTGTCATTGTGATTTCAAGCATTTGTTTTAACTTTGGAATTGTTATTGATATTTCTCATTTTCAAATTCTCCATAGGTTTAAGATTTAAGTGTCCACATTACTAATTTTCTCTTTTTTATGTGTGGATACAGTTGAAAATGAACTCTATATTCGAAGAAGGAGCATATGTGGATTTACTCTCCAAAGATGTGATAGTTTCGGAAGGACTAGTTTAATCATCCATAACTACACTCAATTGTAGAGAAATTGGGTATAACTTCTTCACTCTCACAATAAGTAGTGTATTGATGGAAGAGTGAGGCTGTCATACAAAATTGATGGTTGTGAAACCGTGGAAGAAAGTGAAAACAAGGGATAATTTATCCAATCGAAAAGGAAGAAATTGATTAAGCATGTGATCTAGAATTTTCACATGTGGGGTTTAATGGCATACAAAACATCATGAGAAGAGAATTAGAGGATACATTTGATGAGGATGAGGATACTTAGTGCATTCACATCAAATGCTAGTAGTTGTGATGTAGGTCAAACTTATGAGCTATCTATAGATAAATTGAAGTTATGTGAAAATATGTATGCCACTATGCATGGTACAAATGTCATAGAATCCGGAAGAGCACCTATTATGGATACAAACAATCTTGGATGAATGATGAGAGGAGGAAAATAAATGGAAATATAGGAAAAAAAGCAACTACCAAGTAGTTTCACAACTATTGCTTTGATATCTAAAATGGTGGAGAGAAATTATGATATATCGCCACAAATGTCTCGTTAAGTGGAACAAGATAATACTAAAGTAACAATGAAATTGTTACTTGCATGTTATAGTTATGCTTACATCCTTAAAAAATGTAATAAGGGACTTTTACTATTGAACCTTCCTCAAACTTCATATTAAAACCTCAACAAAACAGGGAAAGAAAATTTCTCCCATGTTTCAATCACAACTGGATAATGCTTTAAGCGACAAAAAAATTACACGTTTTTTTGTGTTTTTTTAATGCTAGATGGAAACCAAACATGTTAGATGGAAATGAAAATATCATGGGTATCAGTAAAAAAAATATTTTTAAATTCCATGTTATCAAAAACATTCCCATCATGGAGTACAAAGCATCATTCATGGATGCCTTATGGTCCCAACTAATTGAGATATGGAAAATAGTGGATGGGAAACCTTTCTTGCCTGAAGGGACCCTTGAAGAACAAAAAGAGATGGAAAACCTGCAGAGAGGCATTCATGCATACATCACACACTGGGAAAAGATTTCAACATATGGTGTAGAAGTATTATAGGTTCCAAAGATTACATATTGGAAAAATAGTCTGCATGCCCTATAGAATCCCTTTTTCAATTGTCGCATGACGAGGAGGATTATTTTTGGCCAAAAAAATTCAAGATAGCGTAATGTATGATCAAATACTAGGTGCACCATGTATTGATATGGATAAATACTATAGTAAAAATGTCCTTTCAAATAAGGAAATATATGTTGGGCCTATTTGTGATAGACCTCAAGATAAATTCAAACTAGTAGTGGATGTGAATGACATGCATATGATACTAGTAAAACTAGATGATGATACCATACCTATATGGATAGGTAAGGTAAAATGAATTCTAATATAGGATTTTCACACAAAGGCTCAAAAGATAAGGGTACGCTAGTGGGAACCCAAAGCAAATGAAAATACAAAAAATAAAGGTGCTAAGAATGCTTAAAGAAAAATAAATGATGGTGAAAATCAAGGGAAGCATCAAATATTGATATGAACAATGTCATCGGGGCATGTAGACCAAGTAAAATATGAAAAGGAGATCAAATTAAAATACCAAATCGGGGACATTATAGTATCTAGACATACCTTGCATAAATTTAAGAACAATATTTAATGCATTGTAGTAAAGATATTTTAAACGAGATACCCTTGAGAGGATCAATCCTTGTGTATTTTGAATTACCTGAAGGAATTGATTGCATATGGAAATAAATTTTCAAATCCAAAATTTCAAAACAACTTGTTTAATGTAATGCTTAACTCTTTGTTGTTCTTTATGATTTACAGAATGAAAAATCATAAAAGTAGTTCACATTATTTGGATTTTATTATATTTTGACATTCCTAACAACTGCTAAATTTCGTTCTAATGATTTCAATTTTACAAATTGATCAAAGAAATATTAAAAAAATGTATCCTAGCATCCTCTTGGATTATGTGTATTAGCAAGTGAGGCTTATGTAACTTAGTGATCGTTAAGATTATATGTCTTAGCGGTAGTGAGGATTATGTAACTTAGAAACATCTAGGATTATGTAACTTAGTGACCATTAGGCTTATGTAACTTAACATCCACTAGGATTATATATCTTGTGGCCGTTAAGATGATGTAACTTTGTGGCGGCTAGGGTAATGTAACTTTGTGGCCGTTAGCCTTATGTATCTTAGAGGTGGGTAGGCTTATGTAACTTGCTACCTATAGGATGGTGTAATTTTGTAGTTGGTAGGATTATTTCACCTAGCGTAAGCTATTTTTATGTAAGTTAGAGGCCACTAGCCTTATGTAAGTTAACAACCGCCAGGCTTATGTAAGTTAGCGACCACTAGGCTTATTTGGGGATATCTAAAAATAACAAAAAAGTAATCCTAAAATAGTGAAATTGGAATTTAGAAATTGAATTCCAATAGTGGTGAAATTGGAATCCAATAATAACGATATTGGAATCCAATAATAGTGAATTGGAATCCAATAATAGTCAAATTAGAACTAGAATAAGTCCAATAATGACACTATTGGAATCCAATATTGCTACTAATGAAATCCAATAATAAGTAACAATCAAATCCAATATAGACAAAAATGGAATCAAATATAATTAAAAAAGAGATATATTTCCTCCATAACTTGTAATTCTAGATTCCAAATTCTTTGGAATATGTCTAAATTCTTGAAATAAGTGTTTCTACCTTGTGAGATTTGTTCTTGGTCATGTTGATATAAACCTTGTCATGATCGCAATTGTCCCCGGTTCCCTATGATGCTTGCTACCATGTTTTAAGAAGGCTTGAAGGGATCCCTAAAGCTCATTTGCAGGTTTAAAAAGTCCCAAGGATGATATTACTGACTTCATAGTGTTCCTTTTTGATTTCTTACTTTGTTATTGATTTGAAGAGCTTTCAAGAAGCCAACTTACAGATTGGATAAGTGTGGAGTGATTGTGTAGATTTGGAGGTTGAATTAATGATTATTATTAGTCCCTTTCATCATTTTTAACCCCTTGGCATTGTATTTTGACCTTGCTGACATGAAATTTAATGTAATTCACATATTTCTTTCAATTTTATAGAATATGTGTATAGTTACGGAGTCTCATGGTGGTCCCTAAATCTTCACATTTTCATTACAAAATAGAAGCAAAAATATCCATCTCAAAAAAATTAATTATTTTACAAAGTGAAATATACTTTGTGTTTTTACGATTATAAGCATATAGATTGCATGCACATGCCCGACCCCATAAAAGGAATTACTTGAAGCATCGGGGGAATGCGGGTCCTTAGAGTAGTTTTTCACTTTTACAAAAAAGCGCAAATTACAAATGCAATTCAGAACCCCCATTGAATGGTGTATTTAGAGAATATTCCCATACTCGAACACTTATGCGGAAAATTCAAAGTTTCTACAAAATTACAAGTTATAATTCAACCCCAGAGGCACTGAAAGCAAATATTCCTCAAATCTTGAAGTTTTGGAGGACATATACATCTTCGTAGTGTTTTAGTTGGGAGCTTTGCGATTCTTTGCATTTCTACAAAATTAAATTTGATCCTGAAGTCTAAAAAGGGACACGTGGCACACTATCAAAGCTACAATGAATAAAAGTAATGTTGTAGTTGTGTAGTTTGCAACTTTGCCGTTGTTGCAAAACTACGAATTTTAATTTTGTCCCCACTGATTCGGAAGAGGACACATGGCACAAATTGGCAAAGAAAAGATGAAGAAAGATGATATGTAGTTTTTCGGTTTACATATTTAAAGTAGATGAAATATTGCAAAGCTACGTTTCCCCTCCCACACATTGATCATTTGCACATGTGTCGGTGTCCTAGAACTCTTAGAAATAAATGAAGTCGGATGACTCACATTTTTATAGTTTTTGCAAAAATTGCAAACCTTTATCCATCCCCAAGGCTGAAAAGGTAACTAAGTGGCTCATCTATCCACATGTAAGGCCTAAATTCAAACTAAAAATAAGAATCAATGGTTGTGAATTAATAAAACATGAAGGTAGATGCTTCCATCAATGGAAGCATCTACAAAAGCCATATAGGGTTGTAATTCATGAAAATTCATCACTTTGCTTACGAATTTCAAGTTTAAATAGAACTTTGAAGAACTAAAATGAAGAAGAGATTTTTTTTTAATTTTAATCAATTGAGCGGTGATTTTGAGCTCCAAAGATGATCTAGTTATTTTTTAAGTGTGAACAAAAGAAATGAAAAAAATTCACGGGTAAGAGATTCACTTAAGTTTGTAAGCAACTTTTAATCTCATGGTGTCATAGTGGGTGTGTTGGAAGGATTGAACGAGTATAAACAGTTGTAAAACTTTCCCCTCAATAGTTTTTAGGACTTGTACCTAAAAAAATGAAGATGCGATAGCCAATGTCCACACCATTTCCCACCTCTCATCTAACTTGGATAAGATCATAAATACCAAACTAGTCAATGTAGACCTATTAGAATTCCAAAAAAGGATATATGTAATTGATAAAAATGAAAATATGAAAAATATTGATAGGAATGGGATTTCCCTAACATCTACATTTCCTCCTTCTCAATATCTATAGCTATTTTGGGTTCATGGAAAACATTATAACCCAATAACCAAGAAGGTTAGGGATGGAAACAATGCTCGATTTTATCCAGTAACTCTGAAACTTTTGAATAATTATTGGGTCTCCTCGATGCAACTCATGTGTGAGATACTTAAATTGAAAGTGCACATGATTACTGGAATTGTAACATTGTTAAGTGCTTTAATATGTTGAATAACAATTATATTGACAAGCTAATTTTGTGGAGGAGATATGTGATATCATCAAAATGTTGAACATGGTCATGGGGAAGAAATATGCCTCTTATTATAGTAATTGGATGTTCAAGTTCATCTAAATTATACTCATCAAAAAAGTGCACATTCACTAGGAGAGTTCATTAGTTATTGCATGCATGAGCATATGCTCAAATTGGCATTTCAAATTGAGCAGAGCAAATTCCAAAATTTGAGCAGAGAAAATTACGTGGAGGAGATATGTGATATCATCAAAATGTTGAACATGGTCATGGGGAAGAAATATGCCTCTTATTATAGTAATTGGATGTTCAAGTTCATCCAAATTATACTCATCAAAAAAGTGCACATTCACTAGGGAGAGTTCATTAGTTATTGCATGCATGAGCATATGCTTAAATTGGCATTTCAAATTGAGGAAGGATCCACAAAAAGGTAGAGCTCTATGTGACTTCCTACCCGGTGTACAACATTTCTAAGCATAGGGCATTTCTGGGTTAAATAGCGCAAGTGAATATAGAAACTATAGAGTTTATGATGTGCACCTGATTTAATAAAAATTAAATTATTAAACCATATTGAAGAGTAATTAATGTAATGTATGATATTCAAATGCTAAGATACGATAAATTGTAAACTCGCATGATCATGCACTTGGGTACATTTCTAGGTCCTAAACACATACTAGCATTCATATGATTCATAAGAAAGAAAAATATTAATTGATGACTGTTTTTGGCCTCTTTTTTATGTTTCTTGTTCCATATTTGGTCCGATACACCCTATAACCTAGTCAATATTTTACTTAATTATATTTTATGACTCCATAAACCAGTGCCCTTACTCTCTCCTTTTGGGTCTCTTTTATCCTTTAGGCAACTTTTATACCTATGGTTCACCGTTCAGTTTTCAATTACAAATTTCAAACAAGGGAATCATATATATACATAGCTATGTGTTTAAAATAAAGGACCAAAATCTAAGAATTACTATTATCACCTAAGCTTGCATCAAAAGGCATCTAAAGCACTTCAAAGCATCAATCTAGCATTCATTCAAGGGACAAGGGACCACATTTTCTCGCATACACTACATAAGAAGGGGAAAGTTCATTCTATTCCATCCACACATGTTATACATTGTTACATTCTTGATCTAGCCTACTATTAAGTGCAACTTGTACTTGGGCATCCTAGGGCACAATCCTTACACACAGTCACAAGAACTACATAGAGTCTAAGATGTAGTATAGTGATATAAGCATCGTTGATACTCGTACTTTAGTTATATTATGTTTTTAGTCCACGGTGATGTCCATGGCTGTTTACAACAAAGGGTGTAATGCCCGTGCTTTCTTTATCGATGCCAAAGTAATGATAGCACAAATGGTTTTATCCTATGTTGTTGTCACCCTTGTGCATCAAAAATTAAATGAAAACTTGGTATAAAAATGTGATCAAAGTATCGTGAATAAGCTAAGGATAATCTCCTTAGATAAGAACCCTGCTAATCCAGGATCTATCTTAGTGATGAACTGTTTTCACTAAGGTGACATTTCATCATTTGTAATGTTGTATGTCATAGAATCCTTGGTGTAAATTTAAGCCTTGAAAGTGATTTGCGATGTTGTTTCTTATCTCTATTAAATTGTTAACATTATAGTTTTTATAACTAAGTTATGTTGAGGCTTTGACAATTTTGATAGTTCACTTGATGACCAAAATTGGAATGCAAATAAGACTTCATGTTGAATAATAATTGGTCTTGATCTGACCATCTGATAAGTCTACCCCATCTAATGGCTAATGCTAGCATGATATTATTTTATTGGAAGGACTTCCGTCGTTAGGAAAGGAATTAGTTATTGAGATTTAGGGAATCAACTCCCACGAAGTATACATGAGAAAATTACTCGATCAACACTGATGTTATAAATTTTTGTATATATACATCTATATATATATATATATATAGTTTGAAGTAGTTAAACAACTACTACTGGTGAGGTATTAACTAGTGTCATCAAGGAAGGACAATCTAATATTATGGTATAGTCCTTAACCTAACACAAGAATATATTGTATGAGAAGCTAGAAGTGGTAATTATTCTAGCTATTTTAAAGGTTATATAATATAAATATATACAATGGTGTGTATCCTTAAGTTATGAAAAAGAAGAACATCAGATTATCATTGCATAGAGTATTGTTTGGCCTCTTAAGTATTTTATACAATCTAATGTTTTCAAATTGAATAAAGTGATGAGTTGGCACCCCACTACCAATACTTTTGTACTAAATTCTTTATTTTTTTATTTATTGATCCCGCCAACCGAGTTTGGGGAAATATTATGGGTTAAATAAATTTAAATTCACTTGCATGGCGTGAGGAGGGAATTTTTCTAAAAAGTTGGAAACCAAAATGGCTGGTTAGATAAATTTGGCGGCAAGCTCCTTCAACCATTGCATTAATGGCATTTAATATGCAATAAACTCGTAACTTTCTCGGGTAAAGCATGGATGGTTTGGGGAAAGGAAAATCGGTCTGAGGTGTAGATTAATTTCACTCAAAGTTTTTCGCAAAAGCTCTGCATTACAAAAATGGAACTATGTGTTTTCTTGTAGTTCCATGATGTAAACAATGATTAAAAGCGGTCGAGACGGTGAGTTTACAAGACTCAATAAATAGTGAGGAAGCATTATAATCTATTGGATGAAGGAATTTGATTCCAAGTTTGAGATATTTTGAATAATCATCAAATCTTTGCAAGGACAGAAAGGAAGGTGTAACAGGCATGATATGCCCTAACCCATCATGATTTCTTGCTCTATTTAGTCATTTCACAAATAGAACTTTACCTAGATTGAAATTTGTGTTCTTAATCTTTGGTGATGTGAAATCGATTTAATCCTTTTCTTCTGTAGAATGTGGTTTACCTTTGATTTGTGATATATGCTCTTGGAAAATGGTTTGTTGGGTGTATGCTTGTATATGGTTTATTTTGGTTAAGTTATAACATTTTTCGGATTGGAAGGAGTGTTGTGACTATAATGGTTGTCAATTGTTGGCTTAATACACCAGTGTTATATTGAAATCTTTGTGCAGCCGTGTTTTGTGTTTATCAATACTATAAAACTTAGTTTAAACTCTACCCATCTCCTTAGGATTATCTAAAAATTTAACAAGTCAATGAGGAAAATTGGAAGTTGGTATTGTGTGGTTATGGTTGTAGATGACTTTCCATTTCAGGTATACATCGATTTATGTAACTGGGTTTGATCTAATTTTAAAGAAATCTTGTGTTGTCTTGATGGAGGCAATGAGTGTGCTTGTCATTGATCTGGTTAAGTTAATAAGGAAGCGCTGTGGAAAAACAACTATTATTAGCATTTAATTTTGAGTCATAGGAAGTGAGGGAAGCTATAGTAAATACTAAGTCAGTCTGTTCGACCCTCAAACATGCATCTTGGAATGACATTTATGTTTAACTTTAGAGCCACATTAAGACACCCCTATAAAATTGAAGGTGGAAAATACAGCGAATATCCCGTAACTTGAGTTTATGAAAGGTGAATTTGACATATTAAAAAACAAAATTTTCACCTGGTTTTTCAAGGCTCCATCAGTGACGTCCGACAACACTAGTTCGTAATGACGCACGTCACTGGCGCGACACTTGTTTCGTAATGACGCGCGACACTGGAGCGACACTAGATAGTAATGACGCGCGACACTGGCGCGACACTAGCTCGAAATGACGCACGACACTGGCTCGTAATGACGTCACTAGCCCCTGATGACATGTGTCATTTGCTCCTACTGATGCGCGTCACTTGCTCCTATTGACGCGATGCGCGACACTATCTTCTATTGACGCGTGACACTATCTTCTATTGACGCGCGACACTATCTTCTATTGACGCGTGACACTATCTTCTATTGACGCGTGCGACACTATCTTCTATTGACGCGCGACACTATCTTCTATTGACGCGCGACACTATCTTCTATTGACGCATGCGACACTATCTTCTATTGACGCGTGACACTATCTTCTATTGACGCGCGACACTATCTTGTATTGACGCGCGACATTGTAATCAAATGACGCGCGTCACTGTAACCTGTTGACGCGCGTCAATAGGGGCCAGTGACGCCCTATTTAGGTTATAAATACCCTTGTGCCGCTCATTTTCTTGTTTTTCATTTTCCGTTCTTGAATTTTTGCAGGTCTAAATCTTTGACAAAGACGCAATAACAGCTATAATGTCGACTTCACATGCTTCCCAATTGCAAGTTCAGCAAGAAAATCAAGAGAATCCAACTCAATCGATTTCCAAGATCAACTACAGGAATCCCTTATGCCCTCACATCCATACGGCTTTAAAGATGTCTTCAGAATATCAAGCTATAATGGAAGAGTGTGAATTTACAGGGCTCGTTAATATGCCCCATTTCGAAACAGATCCGGATATTTTGAATTACCTTCTGTCATGCTACAATTCAGAGGACGGTATATTTTATGTGACTCTGAACGATGGCCAAATGTTCCAATTCACTATTGAAGCAAATGACATACATCGGTTTACTGGCCTTCCTATCAGAAATTTACCAATTGTTACAACCAAGGCAACACTCGTGGAAGAAGACAAGAAATTTCTCGAATCAACGTACGGTTTCCATGTTGATTGTAAGTATAATTCCTTTTAATTCATATTTTTTAATCTGTTTTTTATTCTGATACAATTTGTTGTTATAAATTTAAAGTAATTTTCACTGTTTCACATTTGCAGCCCATGTCAATAAATCCAGGCGTGGTGTAGATACACAATCAATTGCACACCACTTTCTTGCTGCACTTATTTCATTTTTTCAAGCCAGAATTGTTTTGCAGGGTCGCCAAACGGATATACCAAATTGGGCCATTGCATATATTTGTGCCACTATCTCAAAACATAAATTTGATTGGTGCACATATCTATCCAAAAAAATAAGAACTGACATAACAAATTCAAAACTCTCAGATAAACCTTTCATTTATTCAACAAACTATCTCCTCGGCTTCTACTATGAGGCACTTTTAAATTTAAAACATAAAGAAATTCCTACTTGCTCTGATGAGGCTTTGAAGAAATTCTCAATTCCATTTGATGAACAACAGGTATAAACTATTTAGTTTGTAATTGTATTACAATTTTCGTCATTACAGTGCACAGTTATTAAAACTTAAATTTTAATGTTTTGCAGAGAAGATATCTTGAAGCCATTCCAAGAAAAAAAAAGATGTCGAGAGGAAGAGGCCAACAACACGCGGAGGCTTCGGGGGACTCCCAATCTGAAATGGAAGCTCACTCTCCAAACCCTCAAGCGTTTGAACTCGTTAAACGCCAGAGAAGTAATACATTCTCATATATTATTTACAAATTCCAAAGTTGCATATTTATTTTTCAATTTAAATTTTAACCAAATGAATTGACAACATTTAATATTGATGAATTGCAGGGAATATGGAACCTTCTTCCCCAACTCACTCCATACAGTCGCATGCATTCATATCTTCTGAACAGCCACTGAGTTCAACTCCTACAAGGCCACCCGTGGCACCGAAAAAAACAACCCCTCGACAACAAGGTACAACTTTTCTATAGTACGTTTAATTTCGTAGTTTTCACTTTATGAATTGTTTTAATATTTTTCATTTTTTTCTTGTACTTTTCAGCACATGTCAGTCATGATCAAACCACGGCACCGACACCCACTCAACCATTAATTTTTAAAATGCCAACCAGAGGAACAGTGAAAAAGAACATTGGTAAACGCATGAGTTTTGCTCCGGCCCCTAGTGGGACACTAAACCTTGACACCTCGTTTCGAATTCCAACTCTCTCACTTGGTGGCTTGCCCAGTGCAACGGGCATATCTGTTTTGAACAATATAAATTTAGATGAAGATTATTTGGGCATTGATAGCAATGACCCAACTGGTTTTTTCGATACCCGCGAGATGATTCAAGGCCAGAAGGTATACTTCAAATTTCAATTTTAATATGCTTTACAATTTTGAATTACATTCTGATTTAAATTTATTTATCTAAATCTTGATTTATTTTTTCAAAAACAGGATCAGCCCACCCAAAGGCAGAAACAAGGAGCAGTTGATCTTTGTGAAAGCCCCCATTCTTCTCCAGCAAGATCGTCTGCATCAGATTCAGATAGTGAAGAGTTCCCACCTTTTCCTTTGGAGAACTTAATAGGTAATGATTGTCAATCCCATGTCAGTGAGTTTATTATTCCTCATATCCAACAGCTGATAGAATGGGAGAGAAGGGCTAAAGTTCTTATCAATGAGATTATTAGTCATTATGAAAATTATTGGCAACGGGATAGTTTATACGCTGCAGTCCAGAATCAACCTGCGAAGATGGATTCCTTACTTACCCAAGTAAGATGTGGGACTGTCACGTTTAACAACAACTATAAAGACGACATTTTAGATAAGGCACTAAACAAATTGGAAAATATTAGTGCCGAGGCCCAGGCATATTTTAACAAATGGTCCAAGGACAAGGATTTGGTATCAATCGCAAATGCCGAAAGAGATAGAGCGGTTGTAAGTACTATTACATTCAAACAATCATTTTTGTTAATTTGAAATTTTGAATTTACATTAATATTTTGAATTGACATTACTCTTTTTGTGCAGTTGAAATATGAAAATTTGAAGAGTCAGGCGAAGGTTTTGCAAGTTCACTTGGAAATTGAAAAAACGACTTATCATGACAAAAAATTTGAAGCAAAATATTGTTTTGGTTAACAAACAAAACAATACACTAAAGCGGATAATTAAAGAGCATGGTCTCGACCCTGACATATTGTTCAAAGCCAAAGCAGCTGCTGATCCAAATTTGCTGTCGCATGGAGATGCAACAAATCAAGAAGAAAGAATTTTAAAAAATCTGGACAGAGCTGCTGAAGATCTTATAAGTTCAGGGGTTATTTCTGGTGTTGGGGAAAGAGGTACAGCCACAATGGAAGAAGCCGTTGGGGAAGAGAGCAGAGTAGAATTGTCTAAAGAAAAAGAGGGTTTTGAAAATTAGAAACTTTTATTATTGAGGAAACTTTAAATATTGAATTTGAAAACTTCTACTATTGAGTATGTACTATGGTATTTGAATTTAATTATATGGTGATTAGATGGTGATTATCATGAATTATATGTATGTTTCTTGTTTACTTGCATTGTCATGAATTGTATGTGGACGTAGATGATGAATGATGACAATTGATAATCAATGATAGATGATGATGAAAGACGATGATCAATTTAATGTGTATAATGTCAAATTTAGTGCCTAAATATCTTGTGGGACTTTAATTATCTTGAAAATTGTCTTTGGGGAAAAAATAGCAACTAAGATTTGAAACAGATCTTTACTATTTAGGATTTCTCCTTAATAGACTTATGGTGTCGGAAAATTCTATTTTAAAGAGATTCACCTCTATATTAGTGCATAATCTCTCATTACAGAGCTTGTTTGACATCCAAAATAGTCAAGACCATTTGTCAGAAAATAACGTTTTGCTGGAAACAATCATTGATGTAGAGGCTAGATTAGCCAATTATGAAATAGTTAAATTCCAGGCCATAAGAATTAGAGCTTGGGAAATAATCAAGACCATGGTTTAAAAGATATGGTTTTTTTATCATGGATATTGTTTTGTGTAGAGTAGATTATGGAGGCTATGGAGGCTAGATTAACCAAAGTTGGAATAACCATGTGATTAAAAGATAGGTCAAGCTCGATATAGAACTTTGAAGTTTAATGTAAAACATATAAGGTTTTTATCATGAAGATTAGTCTGTATAGATCAAGTTCATAGGTTGAAGAACTGGATCATTTTTTTATATTTGATAAGGGTGAAGAATAATTGTGGATTAGAACTGGGAGGCTATAAGTTGGAATAATTTTGAGTGTATAAGAAAATATTGAAGGTTGCAAACATGATCATAGTAAAATATGTTGTATAGGATTCACATATTGAGATTCTCTCTTCGGGACTGATTCTTGGAGTGGTTGAATTAAAAAATCTCTTTTTTTTCAAATTTTTAAGGTGGTGCATATGATCATAGCTCAATAAGGTTGTTTACATATCGTATTAGTTACAAGAAGGTTTGAAAGATACAATAAGGGTAAAGTGATCAAAATTGTTGTGTAACGGAAAGTTGTTTTTACTTTCTTCTAATTATCATTGTTGAGCTGATGAAATACTTGGTTGACCCGTGCAATGAGTATCAAAGTATAAAATTCCTGCTACCACCTTGTTTTGTTTTCCTTTGCTGAAGATACAATGTTCAAGTGTATGTTTGAAGACAATTTTCTTGAAGCTCCACCATTTCTATGCCTTGAATTGATTAATCATGATCTTCTTGAAGTACAATCTATAAAATCAAGTGTCTAAAATATTGAAAAAAAAATTACAGCTCAACATAAAGTTCTCTGTGCAAGGTTGGATCATCTTAAAAAGGTAACATTGTGTAAATTTTGTCAAGAGTGCAAGGTTGGATCATCTTAAAAAGGTAACATTGTGTAAATTTTGTCAAGAGTGCCTTACTGGTACCTCATCTCAAACTCAGTCTTAGCATATATCATGAAGTTTCTTTATGAACTTATCAAACAAGACCCTATCATCATCAAGTACACACCAATCACTGTTTGTTTCTTTGGTCTGGGGATAAATTTGAAGGCTTCATCTCAATTGGCTGCATTGCAAACATGAAGGGAATTTCCTCTAGTGCAAAAGAGGTGAAAACTTCGAATTCCATTAAATTTTGGATAAGAAATCAATTATTTGGTAGTCTCATTCTTTCTGTGTATAAAGACATTCATCTAGTTACTCATCACTCCTGACGCGCGTCAATGGAACGTCAATTATTTTGACCGACGCACGACACTGGCCCCTATTGACGCGTGTGTCACTATCGTCATTTATTGACACGCGTCACTGGCATCTATTGACGCGCATCACTGGCATCTATTGATGTGCGTCAGTGGCATCTATTGATGTGCATCATTGGCATCTATTGACGCGCCACGCGCATCTATTGACGCGCGTCACTCACATCTATTGACGCGCGTCACTGGCATCTATTGACGCGCGTCACTGGCATCTATTGACGCGCGTCACTGGAATCTATTGACGCGCGTCACTGGCATCTATTGACGCGCGTCAAGTGAAGCCATTGACGCCTGATTTAGCCTATAAATACCCTTCAACCGGTCATTTTCTCATTTTCATCTTCCGGCTCTTGAATTTTTGCAGGTCTCAATGCTTCCCAACTGCAAGTTCAGTAACAAAAATCAAGAGAATCCAATTCAATCGATGTCCCTTATGCCCTCACATCCATATCGTTAATATGCCCCATTTCGAAACAGATCCGGATATTTTGAATTACTTTCTGTCATCCTACAATTCAGAGGACGGCATTTTTATATGACTGACTACGAGCGATTGCCGAATTTTTCAATTCAGTATCGAAGCAAATGACATCCATCATTTTACGGGCCTTCCGTTCAAAAATTTACCAATTGTTACAACCAAGGCAACACTCGTGGAAGAAAAGAATTTTCTCGAATCAACGTTTGGTTTCCATGTTGATTGTAAGTATAACTCGTTTTAATTCATATTTTTTATTCTGTTTCACATTTTTAGCCCATGTCCATATATCCAGGCGTGGTGTCTAATATGTAGCATTTCTGAGTACATGTAATTTTTGCAATGCTAGTGTCTAAGATGAGCTTTGTAACTTTGTTTTACCTGATGAGTGCAGTGGAAAAGTTTAAACAAAAAAAAGATCTTAAGAAAACTGATGGAACCAAGAAGGGGAAATTAATTGATGTTCCCAAACCTGATGATGCAAATCAAGCAGGGGGGAAGAATTCTGATCAATGTACTTTAATATTAACGGAGGGTGACTCAGCCAAGGCTCTTGCAGTCGCTGTAAGTGTTTGTGCCTTGAATCAGGGAAATGTGAATATTGAATTTGGTAGTATTGTGACATGTTTCGACATCACTTTCCAATTTAATTTTTTGTTATTTTAGTTATCTTTATCCTATCAGGTGGCAGGAATATCTATTTTTTGGGAAGCTACCACTCACCAACAAATGGAGAATAAAGAGATAGTAAATAGAAAAAAAATCCTTGGTCTACAGGAAGATAAAATATATGACAGCATTAAATCTTTAAGATATGGCCATCTGATGATAATGACAGACCAGGTACATGATCTTTGTATAGCGCTGTTTAGTTTCTGTAAATGTTCCCCCTGTATATTTGGTTGTGTTTCGAGACTTTTTATATTTGTTTTCTAAGCCTCCAGATGTTATGTATCTCCATGTCTAATGTCGGCACATGTTGATGTAGGCAACTCACAAAAATGGAAATGTGTTATCTTTCTACACAATTCCTGAGTATGAAGCTTGGAGAGAATCATTGAGTGGATCGATAACCGGCTGGACCATATAGTGCAACAAAGTAATGCTAGTTTGTTTTCTCTTTATATGTTTTCAAGTTCTGGTTTTGTTCACTTGCTGATTAGGTATCACTTGTTGCTTGGACCATACAGGGTTCCCGGTTTGGGCACAAGTACTTCTAAAGAGGGCAAGGAGTATTTCATAGATCTGGACAAGCACAAAAAATATTTTGTGTGGGTTGATGAGAAAGATGGAGATGCTTCCTCATATCAATCAGCTTATAGAATGGGACAGAAGGGCTAAGGTTCTTATCAATGAGATTATTAGTCGTTACGAAAATTATTGGCAACGGGATAGTTTATACGCTGCAGCTGATCCAAATTTGCTGTCGCATGGAGATTTCTAGTGTTGGGGAAAGAGGTACAGCCACAGTGGAAGAAGCCGTTGGGGAATAGTGCAGAGGAGTAGAATTGGATAAAGAAAAAGAGGGTTTTGAAAACTAGAAACTTTTATTATTGTGGAAACTTTAAATAATGAATTTGAAAACTTCTACTATTGTCTATTGTGTATGTACTATGGTATTTGAATTTAATTATATGGATTTACATACAATCTTTAATTTTAATTGCATTAGATGTTGATTATCATGAATTATATGTATGTTTCTTGTTTACTTGCATTGTCATGAATTGTATGTGGACGTAGATGATGAATGATGATAATTGATAATTAATGATAGATGATGATAATGAGGATATGATAATGATATGGTGATGATATGATATATATGGATGATGAGGAATTTTATGTGGACTTATATTTAAAATCGTATAATGTATTGTTTATCCCGAATTTTATGTGAATTTTATTAGGAATTTTATGTGGACTTGTATTTAAAAATAAATTAAATATAATTCTAAGAAATCAAGAAAGAATCATCACTGGTAAGAAATTAAACATAATTGCAAATATGCTAGGGTTTAGCTTACCTCTTGCGTATTGCAATCATCAAGGGTAACATGACATTGTAGATGGAGGGGTGAGTTGCCTGACATTGTCAGTCCTGAGAAGTGCCAGCAACATCTTTAAATATATAGACCAACAATATCTTTAAATAAATGTAAATATAAAGAATTAGACCTGTAACGTCTTTAATGATAACAAGAGCTGAAAAAATGTAAAGTAACAAACAATAAGATTATGTTGAAGAAGATACCTATTTAAAATTGAAATCATCACCGGTAATGTGCTATATCTTTGTCTTAAAAAATTCAACACAAAAAATTGATTAGTAGATAGATGGGTGAGTTGCGACATAATCGGTCAGAAATGTGACTTCCTCGGACGGATGTCAACCCACGTTTTCAAAAAATAAAAAGATTGTATTTAACTAAATGTAAATACATACACCTGTAACATCTTTAATTATAACCATAGCTGAAAAAATGAATAGTAACAAACAATAAGATTAAGGGGAAAAAGATACCTGCTTAAAGTTGAAATCATCACTGCCACTGGTAATGAGCTAGATCTTTGTTTTAAAAAAATCCAACACGAGAAATGGATTAGTAGATAGATGGGTTAATTTCCTGACATTTTTAGTATATAGACCTGTAACATCTTTAATGATAAAGATAAAAGATAGATAAAGAAGATACCTACTTAAAGTTGAAACAATCCATTATCAATAGCTTCATCAAAGTCGATGTTGTCTTCTGTAGAATGTGACGAAGAGCCAATTACACTCTCAAGGTTGGGAATATTTGTACTTGTAGCTGTATTATTTACACCTCTTCTTTCGCAAAGGGAATTCCAGTGAGCAATTGCTCTGTCAAAAAATGAATAGAAACAAACAATAAGATTAAGGGGAAAAAGATACCTGCTTAAAGTTGAAATCATCACTGCCACTGGTAATGAGCTAGATCTGTGTTTTAAAAAATTCCAACACGAGAAATGGATTAGTAGATAGATGGGTGAATTGCCTGACATTTTTAGTATATAGACCTGTAACATCTTTAATGATAAAAATAAAAGATAGATAAAGAAGATACCTACTTAAAGTTGAAACAATCCATTATCAATAGCTTCATCAAAGTCGATGTTGTCTTCTGTAGAATGTGACGAAGAGCCAATTACACTCTCAAGGTTGGGAATATTTGTACTTGTAGCTGTATTATTTACACCTCTTCTTTCGCAAAGGGAATTCCAGTGCGCAATTGCTCTGTCAAACGGAAAGGTTTCGAGGGAGTATCGAGAAACGTAACACCTCATGCAACTTTCCAGATTTTTATCCAACCTGTTTCTCAGTTTTGATTTTATAAATGACAATGCACTGAAAACCCTTTCATCCTCCACAGACCCCAAAATCATTGTCTGGCATAACTCATATAGTCTGAAATATTCACTGATATCTTCTTGTAAGATAGAACTTTGATAGATTCCTCGCCACAGCCTTGTAATAGCACCACTTTCAGAAGGTTGATCTAAATTCCTATATTGGTTCCTCATTGTTGTTGCAAAATTTGTTGACTGAAACTTTAATAAATCGACATTCAGTATACCTTTGATTTCCGTACCCTTGAGCTCTGACGTCTTTGTAAATTGTTCCATTATTGTACCCATTGATTTATGGAAATGCTTACTGACAAAGTCTGCACGGCCACCTTCTGTATTCCAAAAATTTAGATTCATCACACCCATGGCTTCCAGAATTTTATCTTTACAGAAACGTTCCCTAATTTCTGATGACAAGGTTTCTGAAATTTTTTTAAGCTTTATTCTGGTTTCAACTATCACAGACTCAAACAAATTACGTGTCACGGGAACATCTTCTCGTTCCGATCCTGTAATATCTTGACGTTTTTGCAAAATGTGCATTGGTATTTCCCTCCCATTAACAGAGATGCATAGGTGATCGTGGATATTAAATCTCAAAAAGGTGTTAGGATTTTTAAGATCTAATAAATCTCTCCAATTTTCAAAAACAGGTGCATCAAAACTATCATGGGAACAATACAATATATCAAGACTTTGACATACCATTTTCCTCATCCGTATAAAATCCACAATATAGATTAATCTGCCATGTGCATGCTTCATCAGTGTATTGATCTCCTTTAACATTGGAAGAATACCAACCAATGTAAGCAATATCCAAATCGAGTTAAAGCGGAACAACGGGTCCCTTGCCCTATCAACTTCATGACGGTATTTGTGCATGAAACCAACCAATGAAGGATACTCCTCACGAACTCTGCATGCAGGTTCATACAAAGATATCCATCTAGTCTCCACATCCTTCAGAAGTTTTTTGCCATCTGTAATTCCAATTGCAAATTTTTGGAACTCGAGAAAACGCTTTGGGCTGCTTGACATATAGGCATGAAGTTCTCTTATGAGGTCTTCTAATTTAGCAACATTTTCGTGGTTGCTTACCATTTTATACGCTAAATTCATTCTGTGAGCCATACAGTGAATTGGTAGCATATATGGGGCCACTGTTGTTTGTAATCTAACACACAACCCTGTTCGGTGACCCTGCATGACAGATGCACCATCTGCTCCAACGCATACCAACTTCGTAGCAATTTCATAATCAGTCATACCAGCAACATCTTTCAAATGAGAAACAACTATTTTATATAGGTTTTCAGCATTGCAGTTTTCAACCATTTTCATAACACCCAACAGATGAGGTGTCCTTATATGATTTTCTAATGTATAGATGTGGATACATACCCATGCGGTGTTGTCGACTGCTGTCACTTCATCAATTGAAAGAGAGATAAAGTTTGCTTTTTTTACATTCTCTTTCAAATCTTCCTTCTCTATCATCGAGAGGCATTTTGCCATTTCCCATCCACTACTCTCAGACCAATGAGACTGAGGTACATTCAGCATTCCGTTAAATTGATACAAAACTTTGAAATCGAGGAAATCCGACATCGCTCTTCCTTTTTTAAGTATTTGAAAAAGAGTAGAGAATTGTATGAATTTTGCATGTAGATTTGTTTCTTTCATCTTACCAATATGCGATGTGATCGTTCCTCCCTTTTCCAACAGATGTCTATGTTTTTTTTCTGCTCTGCCTCATATTCCGCTGCGTATCTAACATGCATGCACTCCTTTTCAGTTTTCCACCTATGTGTTTTGATTTTCTGGCCATCCGCCCCCATTACAGTTAAATATTGTTTTCCACAATGTTTTTCTATAGTGTCCAGCTTCAGTTGCATTTTTTGTTGCTTTCCCAATTTCCACGTACATATTGTACATGTACATTCACATGGGATTTCTTCAGAATTAGATGATTGTACAGGTTCAATAAATGGAAATTTAGCTACCCAATCAAACTTGTATGTCCTGCCAATGGTCCACATATTCTTGTTCGTTTTGATGCTTTATTTTTTGAGTAGAATTTTGAGCAATATCACAATCACCTGGTTTCCTCTTTCTTGGACTAGAGTTTGATTTTGATTTCTGTCTTCCATTTTGCTGAGTGTTTATATCTGTGATATCTAGCTGCACTCAGTTGCACCCAATAGGAACAATATCTTCAAGATCGGCATATTATCGTAGGTTTCATTTGTTTGGTGTGCGTGATACTATGTGAGAATGCATGTCCACCTCAATAATACCTTCCACACAGTCAGTATTCTGATTCTTTTTGGTGGCATCTATATGATTGGTATTTACAATATCTGTATCCGCAGAGTTTCCAAAATACTTGAAGAGTGATTTCTGAGATTTCTTACTTACTTTTAGGTTATTCGTATTCTTTGAGCTGGCACCTTCCATTATTCTGAAAAGAGTCCTGCGTCAGCAAAAGAACCAAGAAGTGACTCTGTCCAGTCTCTGAGGTCTTGTCGCGCGTGAACTGTCTGAGGTCACGCGTCAACTCTGCCCAAGTCACGCGTCAACACTTCCTTCTGTCGCGCGTCAACCCTTCCTCTGTCGCGCGTCACTTCCTAGCCCAAGTCGCGCGTCAGTAAAGCTCTTGTCGCGCGTCAATACAGCTCTTGTCGTGCATCGATCTGCTCTTGTGTCGCAGCGTCATGCTCTTGTCGACAACTCTTGTCGCGCATCGATGCGGCTCTTTTCACGCGTCAATAATGCCCTTGTCGCGCGTCAACACTGCATTTGTCACACGTCAACAATCACAGGCTAACAGTAATATGAATCTCTGGTGCTCAAGGGTATGCGAGTTCAAATTTCACAGTATTGGTAATTTGGTAAGCTACTTGAGGTATACTACCCGGCGAATCACATAGGTTTTTATAGGAGATGTTTTCAAATGAAGGTGAAGCCGACCCCCCAAAAAAAATATACTATATATTTTAGGCGAACAGGACACCGACCCACTCCGAATAATTCACCTTTTCAAATTTTCCTAAAATGAAATTTTCGCCATATTACGAATATTCGCCGCTAAAATTATCCCCTGGTCATAGATCCTTGATAATGGTATATATATATGCTTTTGAGAAAGGCTTGAAAGATATTTGGAAGGCCATGTTTAGCTGGGTTTTTATTGATAACCTTCTTCTTGGATTTAAAAATCTGTATTGAAGGTATGATGATTATTTGTCAATGGTATTGAACTACCATTTAATCAATTGATAGTAGGTTTAGGAAAACTATCTGGAATGATACAAGAGTGTTAAAATTTGGTGTTATTTCCCCTTCATTGTAATCGATGTAGAGCAAAGCTCGATTGACTAGATGACCTTACTTTGGTATATAATTGAAAAATAGGATGTGTTGAGTTTCAGTTGAAACCCATTTAAGGTCATAATATTTTAAGTAACATACTCCTCTTAAGGATATGTCAAGTTAACTATCTAACTAAGATCTTATGAAGTGCTAGATCCTTGATGGGTGTAAGCTCATGTATATGATTGAGTGTTATTTCGGTTCACCGGAAAAACTTGACTCCTTAAATCTTATCTGGTTGTATTTCATTCTCCCTTGGGGATTATGGAGTTCTCTTAACCTTTAAAAAGTCCTTTACTATTTTCTTTGGGTTGTGTCATGAATAATTTGGTATGCTCTAACCTTGTTCAGTGGAATAGGTTGGTAGATCTTTTCATAGTTCTAATTGAGTCTTTGACTCAGTGCGGAGTAATGAAACCTTTCATTTGAATTTTGTTTTGAGAAAATTCATGCTTTCATGAATGCCCAATTGGGATAATTGGTTAATTATAGTCATTTTTATCATGACTCCCTCTCATTTTAAAACAACATGAAAATCTTATTGCGTTTATTAGATAATGATATGTTGATAACAATACTAAGGTATGGAATTAAGTCCTTTACCTAAACTTAGAAGGTTCGATTAAAATTGGTATGATCTAACCTTGTTTAGTAGAATGGGATACAAGGTCATTTTAATATATTATAATGGAGTCTTGACCCACCATGGAATGACAAGTTGTATTAACCTGGTTTTTGTCATGAATAAGTTCATAGGATAAGGAATGTCCAGTTGAGCTGATTGGGTTAAGTAACAATCGTGTTATCTAGACCACATTGGGTAACTGATCCCTTAGGGGTTTTACTCTAAGCATCATTCAGTATCGATTAGTTGATAACAATACCGAAAAATGGAATTATATTCTTTTTCCTAGTTTTTTTATGTTCAATAAATGCTTAAGTCGAGGTATGTATTGACTATGTAACCTATTACTCGAATTTTACTTGTTAAATGGCAGGATGTCATGAATGCTCTCTCTCATCCTTGAAGTTAATCTAATATCATAATTTTAACTAAATACGCTTGATGTATTAGTATTATTACATGGACCTTAGTAGACCTTATGGGTGTATGAAATCCTTGTTGGATCTATTAAGAATATTTGAGAGATTGCTTGAATGTGATTCTTGTTATATTTATGGTTACTTAATTAATGAGTAAAAATGATTCCAAGCATGCAAGTATGGGATTGCATGAGTGGAATCTTGATACTCTTATGAGTAGTCTTTTGATCACTTATGATTATCAGGTACCTTATAATTTAGGTGGCTATTCTGAGTGACTAAAATAGTTGTATTGAAACGTAAGTTTGAAACTGATTTCTTTCTTGGCTCATGAAAGTGCTTGCTCTTGACATATTATAGAAAGAACTGTTATCTTCTTAAGTTCTGCAATATTGATTCATAAAAATAATATGAGTTCTTTTTATGAAATAATTAAGTAGAGTATGTTATTATGATGAGTTGAGGCTTATCATGCTCAGTTCTTGTGAACTGACTCATGCTAACAATTTTGCTAGATAAATGCCATGGAGAAAGAGTGAAGTATTTAGTTTTGTATATTATTCTGATCGAGGAAAGTTAAAGATATGACTGACTGGAATGTTCTTATATGAAGTACTTCTCCTTAGAATCAGGAAAGGCCTTGTTATTTAATGTCTCTGTATTATTCATTAAAATGAAAGACTTTGATCATGCTTATAGACATGAATTGTACTTATCTCTTGAATGAAATTAAGAAAGATTCTCTATTGCAATATATTGTCTTATAAGTGATTGATTGGAAAATGATGAGTTAAGAACCGGAAATTTATCAAGATAGGTTATTAGTATCTTTGTCACTATTGTATTAAGTGTTAGTCTTAAATACATAGTAATTACTAGCACACAACATATGTGTGAATGCTAGGGAACATATAAGGAACTATGAGTGGACTATTTCCTAAGAATATCATGATCTAATGAACCATATGTTAAGCATACTTGGAAATAGTTAAGGTTGCTAATGGATAACTGCCTCATTATAAAATGCAATTAATCAACCTACTTGTAAAGTTGTATTACGTTCTCCAAAGGTTTTGTATAGGGTGTACTTAATCAGTCAAAGATATCTAGAAATATGACTGTCTAATCTTAATGGCAACTACTAAGTAAGTAGCGGGATTATCATGAACCATGGTAAGGTTATGATAATTAGGTACATCTGTGCTATGGTTGTTTTGTAAATTCAGGTTATACTTACTCATAATAAAGTTATGAGAATGTAATATTGTTTTCTAAGTGAAATCAACATTAAGTCCTATACAAGGATGACACACAGAAGCAATAAGAGGAAGGGCTATGGTAGTCTAATATGAAAACATACTGAGTACGGTTCCACTATTTGGGAATTGCTTAATTGTGGTAAATTGTATTATGAAATATTTGATCAAGGAGATGAAATTTTTTTATTTAGGGGCTGTCACATGATGCATCATTATGAGCACATAAGCATGTCAGATGCAATGGAAGTAAGATGGGAACATGCGTACTAAGTTAAAAAGAACATAGTATTAAAATCTCATCCCTAGTCAATAATGATATTATCTCTAGAGAGAATTAGTGAGCAATATTTTAAAAAGGCTATAATAGGGAAAGGTAAATGGGCTGGTTGTTCATTAAACCTATCATGTTGGACACCCCATGTATATCTTACTTGTTGGAGATAGTAAAATAAATGAATGCTCTTTGTTCGATTTAATTAAGAAAAGTGATGATCTTAAACTGAAAAGAGGATTGGCATTGATAGTCTATAGAATTTAATTCAAGGAATGAATCATACCTAACTACTTAGCTTCATGTAAGTACATACCCCTAGAATTATGAAATAAGAAGCATTAGCCTAAATGTTAAAGACAAGATAGTTTGAGACTGTAATATTAGTCATTGATAATGATAGTATTGTTTCCATTAATGGTTAACATAGGTATGAGATATTGAAAGGTAATTAAAATGTTATAGAGATTAGGGATCTAGGGATCAATTCAATCCTGACCTAAGGTACGACCTATTTTTGGAGAAGGTGTTGTAAGCCCTAGGTTGTTCTTTAATGATTACCTTAAAAACATTAAACACCATGCACCAATATAGGATTATAGGTGGGTGAACTCACTACATATACTACACATTTGTATCCCTATGGTGATGATTATCACCATTAGGATACTTGTCGTTTAGCATCTGTAATGAGTTTTCTCATCAAGAGACTAGATTGTAGTATGGTGTTGTCCTAAGTACAAACCTTGATAGAGTTACAAGACAGGTTGGACCTCCTGGGTACGCATCCTTATATCAACCTATGATGGCTAGGTAGATATGTGGGTGAGTAACAAGGGGAATTGTTATGAGAACACTTTTCTTCCCATAGGCATCACAAGATGACATAGAGGTACGTCTTCATGTAGGTTAAACTGGTTTGTACCTCATTCAAGGCTTGTAGTTATTTACAACATGAACATTTGTGAATCCATATAACTGAATAAGTGACTAAGGAGAAATGAAAAATTTCCATATGATGAGTGTGTCGTCATGGAATGGAGCATGGTATACATGACTCAGAAACTTTGTGCAAAGTGGTGTAAGCTGCTGATTACACTATCAAGATTTCCCTTTAATCTAAGTTGTCAGATGCCTGTGGATTCCATAGGTGGAACCCAGGTAGACACTTAAGAGCCTTCACTTATATATCATCACTTGAAAAAGGAGAACCAAATGACACAGTTCATGTAAGAGATCATACAGAGCATTGAGGGAGAATGAGTAGGTTCAGTATTATCTCATACAACCGCACATGGTTCATGACAGTTAACGGAAATGGATAGCATTAAGGTTCATGTATATTTAAATATATGGGTATTTAAATCAGTTACATAAAGTTAAATATATAAAAAAATTCTAGAGATGAAGTGACAAAAAGTGGATGTTACATTTTGGTATCAGAGTTGAAGGTTGCAACTCTTGGACTTATTGGGTCCTTACACTAATTAAAAAATATTATTTTGTTTTCAGAATAAAATGGAAATGGGAAGGATGCACCAAGAAGAAAGAACCGGGTCTAATTTTGATGCGGTTTCAATGGTGCAAAAAGTTAGACAAAATTCTAGCAATCCTTCAATGTACCCGAAACTAGATAGATGCCTTGGAGCAGCTGGTGATGGGTGAAAATGATAAGTTGGATAAAGGACAACTTAAGTCTGTTACTAATGAACAACAGGAGCATTGTTTAAATGATGAACTGATCATTTGTGGCAAGTTTTGGACTTACCAATCCAAAGATGAACTGAACCGGAATTGGGGAAGCATTGGATAAACTTGGATCTTCTTCCGACAAGATGAAATTTGGAAAGGCAGTGGGCTAAAACCAAATCTGTTAGATATTCCCTCTCATAAAAATGAAAAGAGTCATAAGAATGATAATTATTCTTCATCTCAGAATGCTAAGAAAATTTGGTGGAAAAATCATAGCAAGAAAATGTGCTTTGCCAAAAATAAATTTGCAAAAAAATTGGCAAAGTGATGACCTACAGGAAAAAGCATAATCATTGCAGAATGGAAAAGTTAAAAGCAGTAAATCGGGACCTCTTTTGATGGATGTTTCACATGTGGCAATGGGCATTATGCCAACCAATGTCCTTTAAAGAAGAGGAACAAACATCGGATGATGAAGCATGCTGCAAGAGTAGACAACATGGGAAAAGAATATGTATCCCTAGCAGGATCCGTAGAAAATTGTGAAGAGATCCATGAGATTAGTATTCTTCAATACTAAAAGAAAGAAAATATGGATTGGTTGTATCCGATGAAAAAATTTCCAACAATTGTGAAGCCTAACTCTTTCTGGCATATGGAATAAAAATGCTCAATTTCCAGCTTATGTCTGGTTAGGTAGCATTGATTTGAGTGATTGTTCTATAGTCTATCAAAATATTTGATAATTAATATTTCAATTCCAAGAAACTAAAAAATAGTATATTCTCATTCGTTGACTCTTAATAGTGGATGTTATGTGTATATTTATTTTGGTATATGTTACTTCTGGGTTATATTACTTAAGTACCCAAAGTTTTTGGAGTATCATCACGTTGTAAGGAGGATCTCAGGTTTGAACCTGGGAGCTCAAAGCAAGCTATCACTTAAAATACTTAAAGGGTTTGGTGATGGATCATTCTAGGCTGATTCATTTAAAATCATAGATCATATGAGGTTATATTTAGCTTCTGGTAATATCTTGTATCTCACAAGACAAGATTTCTTTTATATTATCTATCATGACATGATTTTCCTCTGTTCACCTATCGTGATGTGTTGTGACTATGTGGAAATTCTAGTTTATGAATTACTGTGAAATTTCATGGGTTTTGCGGTTGATTCCAGTATTTTTAGTTGAACCCAGATAAGGGATTCATACTTCACTAATATGAACCTTGCTATAGAAATGTGCGGGTTCATGATCAAGGGATGTATTATGAAACCCCTCTCTTATGACAGACTCCTACGTAACTCTCGCATGGCATCTTTAGGCCTCAGAGTTTTAGGATTAACTTGTATGCTTTATATTATGTTGGGAGAAATATACAATGACTTGTAAGTCGGAGGACTATTAGAACTTCCAAGAGAATTTCATAAGTCGTTAAATAACATAAGTAAGTCATTTACATACTTCTTTGTATTAAAGTAAAATATTTTACAAACAATACACTACTTATTTGAAACCCTCGTGCAAACCAAGTGGAATGTGTGCATGACCTTGGTAATATTAGGATCAATACCGATTCTGTGAATCCATCGAGGAGGTTAAACAACAGAATAAAAATGTTGTGGATGTCAAAGTATACATCTAATAAGGTAACTTTGTTACTTAACACTTTGAGAGGTTTTCTCAAACATCTATAAACTTGTAAACCTCTTGTTTGAGGACAAGATAATGTGTTGTCAGTACTCATTCATGAGTTAATATTTGTTAAAAAGGAAAATTAAATAAACAAATTTGGTAGATCCATAAGCTTGGATAACCACGTTGACAACATTCTTTGATTGGACTAGGTATAGGAGATAAAAAGTGTAAGATATGTTGAGGTAGTTGATAATTGAAATAGGAAATATTCAAGTTCAGCTGAATGAATGAATGTTGGTACCTTATCTTTTGACCCAATGTTGTAGAGTTTTGGAACCTCAAATCAAAAATTCTTTAACAGAGCTGAGGAAAGTGATCTGTCTGAATGAACTACCACAAATCCACACGCTGTAATCCTAGAAGAAAGGAATAGTTTTCCCTTAAAGGGTACCAAGTAAGATTGTTTTTACTTTATCCTTTGTATATATATATATATATTTCATAAAAATGATTTACTTTAAGGGAAGTAATCATGAAATAATTTGGACTACATGAATATTTACAATCGATAAGCTAATGCATTTAATGAATTAAAAGTTTGAATCGAAAACTATAACATTATGGGGAAATAGTAACTATTTCGTAGGAATTAATCTTTTATCCTGTGTGGAATTGTTTGATTTCATTTAGCAAGGACCACATCATTGGGACGATGATGCTTTTAAGAGGGGAGGTATGTAATGCCCCATGCTTTCTTTAATGATGCCAAAGTAATGATAGGAAAAATGGTTTTATCCTATGTTGTTGTCACCCTTGCGTATCAAAAATTAAATGAAAACTTGATATAAACATGTGATCATAGTATCGTGAATAAGCTAAGGATAATCTCCTTAGATAAGAACCCTGCTAATCTGGGATCTATCTTAGTGATGAACTATTTTCAATAAGGTGACATTCTGTCATTTGTAATGTTGTATGTCATAGAATCTCGTTGGTATCCAAATTTGTTCTCCTTTTTAGTCTCGAGCAAAGCGGCACCATAGATATGTCATAGAGCTTAAGGAAAGATCAAACCATGTTGTATATCATTGGTAGCTGAGGATATGGTCTAGCTAGCACTCAAGTTTGTGGAGAAATGGATAGCACTCCAATAGGACTTGATCTTGTCCTAGCTATTTTAGGTTATGCCTTGCAACCAAGGTAAGAGGACCTATTTTGTAACCTTGTAATGGTGAAGGAGATGAAGATGTCCTTCTCTTTACTATAAATTCTATGATGGAGACCTTGATGAAAACATGATCAACACCCCAGATCTGAACTCTCACAAGTTGTCACTTCTCAAAACATGGGTATGTTCTCAAAAAAAGGCAAAAGGTTACTAGAGACATTGGAAATCCTGATTTGCTTTGTGCATTTTTGTAAATGGATTGTATTCTTCTGTTGACACATAATGCAATGTAGGGGTAGTAAGGGGTAGGATTAGTTATTATGAAATGAAATTTTGGTTGTGTGTTGACAAGAAAAACTGAGATATATCAGATCTTTCACAACCTATACAATATTTGGACAATTATCAAATTAAATGCTTCAAATAATTAGGATATTATTTCAACCGAGAAGAGGCATAAATGGAAGCCCAAGTTACACTCTTCACACAATCTTTGAGAATTTAATATAAAAGCTTGAAGTAAAGAACTCAATTAAACACAAAAATCCATGATCAAACCATGCCCGAGGTACCCCAAAGGCTTCAAGAAATATCTCCGTAATCAAGAAAGGTAAAGTGATTTTAAATTTTTTTATCTTTTTATTAGATGAAGGCTCTTCTGAACATGAGATTGCAAATGCCACTAAACTATCAATAAGAAATGGAGATTCTGTGTGATTTCTAAAGACTTTTAATGCAAGATTGCAACAAGAACAATGAAAACTATTTACAAGCATTTAAAAATGATAACAGACATCATATTGCCCAAGAAAACATAGATTAACTCAAAATCTTGTTAGATTCATCAGCGGGGAGAGTTTCATGGATAATATTAGAGTTGTGTGATGGCTATACACTTGTAACCAACTCACATACATGAAGATCCAACACAGAAGAAATTACTCTTGTTCTTTGGTGGGTTTCTCGAGAAAAAGAGCTTTCTCTCAAAATTTTCTCGTGATTTTCAACTCCCTCCTTTTAAAATTTCTCCAAAATTCCCTATATACCTCGTCTTTATATGGAGACTTCTTTCCCAAGAAAAGAATATACCATGTGATCAATTTTTTACAACTCTTCATGATTCAATGAAAATGACATCAAACAGAAAAACAATTGCATGTTGTCAGGTGTGTCAAAAAGATTAAATCATTACAAATATCTGGATCATTATCCATCCTGGAGGCATGTTTTTCATCATTGAGGCATGCAAACACCTCTTACTCATCATTTTCACCTTTTTACCCTTTTAAACTACCTCTGCAACTTTTGATTTTGTCATTTCACGTGCTTGCTCGGGCTGGGGCAAAAATTTACTTCAAAAACATCACAAGTCAAAGAATTAAGCCATGAAAGTGATGCCAATGATCCTAGAAGGCCAAGAGGACACAAAATCACTATAAATTTGATGAATTTTGATGCAAAAATCATGATTCCAAGCTTCCTGGAGGAAAAATGGCGGCAAAAAATGAAATTACACAGCAACCGTTGATCTTACATCAACCTTTAATATCAGCCCTCCACGTGGAAGATGCAATCCAAAAATACGCTCAATATTACCTTTTTAAACTTTGGATAAGGCGGGACAGGTGTCAAAAATGATTGGATTGAAATTGGGATCATTTTTGACTTTTCCACATTTTTTGGAAAAATGGAAAATTTTGACTTTTTCTCTCGCCCCTCCGCCCTTGAAATTTGGAGCTGACACGTGGCATATGGTGGGCCCCATTGGGATTGTGCTTGATTCTACACATTTTGACCTTTTTGGAATTTGAATTTTTTCAATTTTTCCCGTGGGCCCGCACCTCTGATTTTTCCCTTGCCACGTGTCCCTTGTGATTCGCAAATGGTCAGGCGCTTAAAATTTTGATTTTGGTCCTTTATGCAAAAGGGAAAAAATGCCCTCCTACCTCCATCGACCCAATGACCCGCTTTGGTCCTTTGCCACACATCCATCTTTCATTTTCCGAGGACCCGCAGGCTTGATCTTCATTTTTACTCCCTTTAAGCCAAGGGAAATTTTTCTACTTGCTCTCCGTGGGCCCATGCCTCCGAAATTATCCCCGCCACATGGTGCCCTCCTATTCACCTTTGTAGGTCCAAGTCTCTCTTTCCTCCTTCAAACTTCCCTTACAAATTTTTGAAAATTCACAAACTCGAATTTTTACCCGTTCCCCCTTTTGACCTTTCAGGACATGTGTCCTCTCCTGATTTGTTGCAAAGTTTTGGGCCAAAATTTGCCTTTTATCCATTTTGAAAAAAAGGGAAAAATTCCCCATTTAGCTCGTGGCCCGCACTTCCCTCCGACCCTTCATGGACACGTGTCCACCTGCGATTGGCCGAGGGCTTTTGGGCCAAAAATTTACTTTAACCTTTTGTGAAAAAGGGAAAAATCCCTTTTTCCCTCCGCGGACCCGTTGACCCGGTTTGTGCCACCATGCTACCACGTGTCCTCCTCTGATTGGAGCTGGGGAAAAACTGATTTTGAAACTTTATAAAATTAGAGTGAAAAAACTCTAAGTCCCCCCGCGGCCCGCACTCCCTTTTTGAAACCTTTTGGACACGTGTCCTCTCCCGATTGGCTGCGGGGCATTGGAAAAAATTTTGACTTTAAAACTTTTGCAAGACTAAGGTCAAAAACCTTAAGGGAATCTAACCACCTACCATTTTGCCAATCGAACATGCCACATAGGAAATTTTGAAAAAACCATGTCCCCCCCGAAATTTCTCCATTGCTTGAAAAGGTGAAAAATGAAAAGTTAGAGGACCTCCCCACCATTTCTCTACCAATGTGAACACGTTACATTTCGAATACCTTCCAATGATGAATTTGATGGGCTAATGACACCCATATGACTGCCAAAATGCAAAAAATTCCAGAAGCCGTAGAATTCAATTTTTTCACCAAGGATGGCAAATTTTTCGATTTTGAATCAAATGAAGGATGATTTCATAACATCCTCGACCTTGGGATTGGATTTTCAAATGCAAACAAGTATGAATTGATAAAATTCAATTTTTCATGATCAGGAAAAGGGAAAAATGACATAGCTCGCAAAATTGGAAGCACAGAAAAGGGCAAACTTGGATTATTCTTCAAATTAGGGAAAAACAACAAGTTTGTGAGCATTTTAAAGCATCCAACTAGAGGGGAAGAATTTTATACCATCAATTCAAAGGATAAAACGTTTTTGAGCACATATAGATTTGAAAAATTAGGGCAATAAGGTGCAAGCTCAAAAATAGCACCAACATCAACTCTTGCTTGGGGATGGGCACTCCTAATGAGTGTCATAAGGACAAAACATAGACCAAGTGCCAAAATACCATTGGGAAAAGGATTCAATAGCCAAAAACACCAAAAAAATAGCTAAGAACTTGACAAAAATGGTTGCCACACAGCAAGGCAAACCAAAAACCAACAAAACACCAAAAATAGAGAAAAAACCAAACACTATACACTGTACAAGTTGGTGCATACCTCAAATTTGGGGTTTAATCCAAGAAATGTTTCAAATGTCTGCCATTAATAGGTAGCTCTAACAATTCCCCATCTAAATCCTTGAGAAAGAAGGTATGTTCACCAATTTTGATATCAATGGCATAAGGGCCCATCCATAATGCATCAAATTTGCCATGCTTGCCCTTGTCTTCATGCCTACTATCCCATAACAAGACTAGATCTCCAACATTGAAGGCTCTAGGAGTGACCTTCTTGTCAAACAATCTCTTCAATTTTTCTCTAAATCTGACATGCCTTTGATGGGATGCTCTTCTCTCCTCATCAAGCTCAATAATCTGATTGATCCTTGATTCATATGGGCCAAGCTCTTGATCTTCCAACTGTTGGGAAAACTGAAATGAAGATAATTGCAGGTGTAAGGGTAGAAAATCTTGAGTTCCATACACTAATTCAAATGGGATTTTACCAGTAGCCCTTTTAGGAGTTATCCTATCAGCCCAAACTACAAATTTCAATTATTCACCCCATTTCTTCTTGTTTTGCTCCAAGGTTCTTCTAATGATCTTCAAAAAATTCTTATTGTTGGAATCAGCTTGTCCATTCCTTAGGGGTTATAGTTTGAAGAATAAGTCAGATTGATTCCATATTCATTACACATTGCCATTAAAGGTTTGGCTCTAAAGCACATGGCATTATTAGCTACAATCTTGATTGGGACTCCAAATCTGCATATGATTTGATTCAACAAGAAGTCCATAACTATTTGGTGTGTTACTTTCTTGGTGGGGATTGCCTCTACCCACTTTGTAAAATAATCAGTGGCTACAAGGATCCACTTATGGCTAGCACTAGAAGGATCTGAAATCTCACCAATGAATTCCATCCCCCATTGTTTGAAAGGATCTTCAATTGATACAGGCGCAAAGGAAGGGATCCTGAAGCTTTTAGTCTTCCAGAGAAATGTTGGCAACTATCACATTTTCTAACCAGCTGGGTTGCATCTTCAAAGAGAGAAGGCCACAAATAACCAGCTCTCAAAATCTTATGTGTTGTTACTCTTCCAGTAAAGTGTCCTCCACAAACTCCCCCATGGAAATCAACAACTATCTTGGGAGCTTCATCTTCATTTATGCATTTCAAGAGGACACCTTTAGGGTTCTTCCAAGCTAGCCCAAGGTCTGTGATGATGTACTTTTGAGAAGCCATCTTGAGGGCTCTTTTCTTATTTTTATTTAAATGATCAGGACAACAAAGGTGTCTAAGGTAAAAGATTACATCCTTGTACCACTCAGAATTTACCAACTTTTCAAGCACATCTATCCTTTCTTCCTCTACTTGATTCACTTCAACATTCTCGCAAGTTACTCTCACCATGATCTTAGCAAGACCCAGGCCTCTTACCAACTTTGTGGTTTGGATTTCCATATCATACTCCTATAGCTTGTTTACCCATCTAGATATTTTCTTGAGACCTCCATCTTTGATAAGATGTCTTTCACCATGGTGTGGGGAACATAAGCAATAACTTTTGAACTCATATATACACGAAAACTTTTGTTGCTTTCACCAATGCAAATGCTTGTTTTTCCATGATTGTATACTTCAACTCAACTACTTGTAAAGCCTTGATAAAGAAGGCAATAGGTCTCTCAGCCCCATTCACATCCTTTTGCAGCAAAAATAGAAGCAATGGTATACTCGGAGGAAAAGGAAAATATTTGGAAAGGCCTCTTATATTTTGGGGCTGCTAAAACAGTGCATGTATAATTGCATCCTTAATTTATTTAAAAGCTTGAATGACAGCCTCTTCCCATTTGATAACTTGGTCCTTCTTTAGCATGCTTGTGATTAGAAGAGTCAACTCAACAAAGTTGGAAACAAACCTTCTAATAAAATTAATTTGACCAAAGAAATATTGGATGCCTTTCTTGGTTCTTGGGATAGGTACTTTTGCTGATTGCCTTCACTCTCTTAGGGTCTATCATAACACCATATTTTGAAACAATGTGGCCAAGTATCTTGGCCCTTTGTATGCCAAAATGACACTTCTTTGGATTAAGAGAAATGCCATACTCCCTACATCTGATCATCATCTTCTCCAAGTGTTGCAAATGATAACCTCTCTACCTTGAAAACACGGTCACATCATCTTGGTAAATTGCAATGAACTCATTGATGTAACCATCAAAAGCAATATCCATTTCTATTTGAAAAGTGGCACCAACATTCATCAAACCAAAGGGCATCCTAACAAAAATATATGTTCCCAAGGAGTAGTGAATGTTGTCTTAAGTCTTTCTGATTCTTTAACTACCACTTGATTATATCCGGAGAAACAATCCAATGTAGAAAGTAATTCAGAACCTATCACAAGCTGCAACATATTTTCTATATTTGGCAAGGGATAGTTGTCCTTCATGGATGCTTTTTTCAGATTTCTAAAGTCTACACAAAGTCTGATATCTCCATTTTTCTTTCGGCGGCACAAGGTTTTCAACCCAAGATGAATATCTAGTGGGCTGAATAATACCTCCATCTCTCAACTTCTTTAACTCCTCTTGCATTTTCATGGAGAGAAGTGGATTAATTGGCCTTTTCCTCTATTTGAATGGTTTGGAATTTGTTTCAAGAGGGATCTCATGTTGAAACAAGTCTTCTCTATATGCTTTTAGCTCTGAATAGGACCAAGCAAGGCAGTCTTGATATTGTTTCAACAATTGGAGGTAGGACTGTTTTTCTTCCTTGTTTAAACTGCTGCCCAACCAAAATTTTCTTGGTTTGTCCTTTGTACCCAAGTTATGCTCTTCCACATCCCTTGAGGAAGACATGTTTCTACTCAAGTGCAATAAGACCTCTAGGAATGGTGTTTATTTTTAATTGGATAATATCTTTTCCAAACAAAGTCTCTCTTCCTTCAATCATACACACCATTGGATCCCAATCAATATGCTGATCTACAAAATCAATTTGATTTTGCAAGAAACTTTGCACTTGAGAATCATCATCAAACCCTTGCCAATGCTTGATGTTGTTAGGGACAAAAGGCCTAGTCAGCACTTCAATGTTGTTATCATAATAAGGTGAAATGGTGCAATATTCAAATCTTGACCCCAACACGCCAACTGACTTGTCAAGTAGCAACATTCAAAATTCTGTCATGGTGCATAATATTAAAGGAATCAAACATCTTAGTTAAATCCCAAACTGCATGCTTGTACTATTTCATATGGTGATTTTTGTAGCATACAATTTTCTTATTTATTTGGCAACCAACTCTAAATCTCCCTTTACAATGATGTCCCTAATACCATACTTCCATGCAATCCTCGGACCTAGCAGAACAAGGCTTCATACTCAACAATGTTGTTAGTACATTCAAAATTAAGCTTGAAGGAAAAAACAAATTCTTCCAAGCTAGGAGAAATCAAAATTACACCAGCACCATTTCCAAATTTGGAGCAAGCTCCATCAAATAGCAAGGTCCAAGGAGAACCTACCATATCAAGGCACTTTGATCTATCAAGGCAAAACTAATGAAATTATCAGCATCAACATCAACAAATAACACCGCATAGGAAGCATTATTTGGATCCTCAATTAGATGTAACATTTTCTTTTACACATAAATTTTAACAAGGCTGCCCTCAATGGAAATGCTAGAAAAAGACATATCCATATGAACGCTGCCACTAACACTTGCAACCCATTTTCTTGACAAAAGCATACCCCATTTGGTAGGGCAGTCAACAATTACAACATCTAGTTTCAAATTCTTACCCGGATAGGCTGCAAGTTGCACTACCAAACCCTTCACACAACCAACCACCGGCACTTCCCTTGAATCCATGGCAGTACACTTCCCATAGGTAGATGTCACTTTGATATCCAACTCATTCATGACTTCTAGAGGCATGACATTACATGATGCATCGGAATCAAACATACAATTGTGAAGTAGCCTATATTTTATGAGCAAAGTTGTAAAGAATGGATCAACATTCAATTGGGAATCAACCAAGGATGTCCCCAAATATACCTCAGGTGTCTCTCCAAGATCTTCCACTACTGGTGGTGTTTCAAGGTCAACAATGATTTGGAGAGGAGTCTCAACAACATTTACATTTCTACTTGGGGTGATCTTCTCTTCTTTCAATCCCAAGTACTCAAATTATCTCTTCTTATGCTCAGGAATTCTAAGCAACTCAATGATTGGAACACTCACTTTAATTTGGCTCAATACTTGGGCTATATCATATGGGACACTCTTTGGAAAAACATCATTGGAAGGGATACAAGAAGATTCATCAGATGGAAAAGGATTCTTGGCAACTTGGGCATGATGAGGACTGTAATTTTTTTTGGGACAATAGAGATTTTAGCAAGTGTTTCTTTCCTAGGAGATTCTTTTGGAATGCTTATGAGCAAGGGTGTTTTAGGTTTGGCTTGAGGCCCAACACCCTTAACAACATTGCTTCTAGTGTTATAGTCCTTCTCTTGAGCTACAACAACATTCATCAACAATTTTCTATCTTCCTCGAAGGGATACCACCATCATACTTCTTAATCATCAAAGCTCTAGAGTATTCAAAGTCATTGTTAGGAATTTAAAAATCTTGCACTACATCAACTTAAAGAGCATGAGGGGGAGAAATACTGTACCCATTTGATGCAATCCCAAAAGGTAGCAAAAATCCTAGCAATTATTACTTCAGTAGATGTTGCTCCTCCTTTTGAGCTTGAAGAACAACCCACCATGAAAATATCATCATCAGTTCCATCCTCATTATTAGCTTCACCAACTTTTGGTCCACTTCACATGGAGGATGAGGAAGAAAACATCTATCACCAATCCATATCAGCAACTTCATTAATAGAAGCAACCCTTATAGTTAGAGGGTCGGGAACCAATCTAATTTCACGTGTTTGGGGTTGTCTATTTGTAGAGCCAACAAGCCCTTTACCCTTGTCATCAAACCTCTACTCATTCCTATGGTGACTACAAAATCTATCTTGTGTTTGCTTTGCCTAAGATAACCTTGTGAAGTCTACCCAATTCCCTTCTCAAATCTTGCCAACTTGTATGAGATTTATTTTACATCTTCTAAATCAGCACCTTTTCTAGCTTGAGGTTTTTCAAGGTTTATCAATTTTACACCATCTCTCTTGAGAGGCTTCCCAACAGCCTTGATATTGTTTTCAATTTGAAGTGTCACGGTGAAAGCTTGTCTTAGATTGGTTGGGTTCTTTTCCTTAGGTAATAGGATGCCTTATTATAAAATGCATCTACATATTTGATTAAATAAGATTCATCACAAGGTCTCAAACCAACATGAAACCTTCTCAAAGTTTTGTTAAACCTTGTGTTGAAGTCATGGACTTATTCATTAGGGTTCTTCTTGATATTCTCAAACCCAGATAAAAGAAATCTAGGATTAGTCCTGTCACCATATTGCAACCTAAATGCACTTTTCATTTCAGTCCATGAATCAATAGAGTTATCAGGTAGAGCCTTGTACCAATCCCTAACATCTTCTTCTAGTGTATGAATAAATAAGTTAATATAAACATCTTCAAAGTCTATCTCAAAATCTTCATTCATATTATCAAAAAGTTTGAGATGATGATCACCACTAATAGCATTGTTACCTGGAATTTTGGCAACCTATTTCTGACATCTTGTGGGACAACATTTGGGTAACCATCCATTCCTCTAAAATTTATAGGACCAAAGGTGTTAAAAACAAATGGAGGTCTAGGCTGAGCCATATTGTTTGGTGGGGTGATATTGGAGGTGAGACAAGCTGATGAGGAGTGCTATATCTTTGGGTTTCAAGAATGTGATTCATAAGACTAGTATTCTCTAAGTGCTAATTTTCTTGGATTGTTTTACTCGAACTAAAACACAGAGGTACAGATTGGAGAAGGAACTTACCAAGTATAACAGAAGGACCTTCACTAGCTAAGGAAAACAAGTTTATGAGAGGATTGCTTGAATTAGAATCACTTGAAGAAGAGTGATAGTCCTCTACCAAAGGCTGATCTCTCTCACCAATGGCTATATCTTTGCCTGATGTCTAACCTTTAACCACTTTCTAAACTCTTCTCCCTTCCAACTCTGAATTTTTTGACTCTGAGAAAAATTTCTTAGTAGAGTCTCTAAGGAAGAGAGATCTTCTTCCCTCCAGTTTTACAGAGGTTAGCAACACAAAAATAAATGACAGAAAGCTTAAGACACTGGTATTTTCAAGATCAAATCAACATGGAGTCGCCACTAAGGAATTTCACCTTAGTTGTGCAAGAATGCACTAAAATAATCTATCAAATGTTTGCTAGCACTAAAAACCTTGCAAATCCTTATAAATCAGACCTTCTTCTTCTTAAATCAATCAATCACAATGCACCCAAAGTGTATAAACTGCTAGTAAATGGAAAAAGGGTAGACAAAACTTGAAACCCTTGTTTAAAAACTTGTAGATCTGAAGCATAGGATGATATTTTAACAATGTAGCAGCTAAAATACTTGAATACACAAATGATCAAACTCCTCAAACACTTCAAAAACACCAATAAATTCCAATAATTCCTTGGCAACGATGCCACTCATGTTGGTATCCATAATTTTTCCTCCTTTTCAGTTTGAGCAGCACCATAGATATGTCATGGAGCTTAAGGACAGATTAGACCATGTTGTATGTCATTGGTAGCTGAGGATATGGTCTAACTAGCACTCAGGTTTGTGGAGAAATGGATAGCACTCCAATAGGACTTGATCTTGTCTTAGCTATTTTAGATTGTGCCTTGCAACCAAGGTAAGAGGACCTATTTTGTAACCTTGTAATGGTGAAGGAGATGAAGATGTCCTTCTCTTTGCTTGAAATTCTATGATGGAGACCTTGATGAAAACATGATCAACACCCCAAATCTGAACTCTCACGAGTTGTCACTTCTCAAAACATGGGTATGTTCTCAAAACAAGGAAAAGGTTACTAGAGACATTGGAAATCCTGATCTGCTTTGTGCATTTTTGTAAATGGATTGTATTCTTTTGTTGACACACAATGCAATGTAGGGGTAGTAAGGGGTAGGATTAGTTATTCTGAAATGAAATTTTGGTGGGGTGTTGACAAGACAAACTGGGATATATCAAATCTTTGAAAACCTCTACAATATTTGAACAATTATCAGATAAAATGCTTCAAATAATCAAGATATTATTTCAACTAGAAGAGGCATAAATGGAAGCCCAGGTTGTACTCTTCACACAATATTTGAGAATTTACTATAAAAGCTTGAAGTATGAACTCAATTAAACACAAAAATCCATGATAAAACCATGCCTAAGGTACCCCAAAATGCTTACAAGAAATCTCTGTAGTCAAGGAAGGTAAAGTGATTTTAAATTTGTTTATCTCTTTATCAGATGAAGGCTCTTTTGAACATGAGATTGAAAATTCCACTAAACTATCAATAAGAAATGGAGATTCTATGTGATTTCTAAAGACTTTTAATGCAAGATTGCAACAAGAACAATGAAAACTATTTGCAAGCATTTAAAAATGATAACATACATCATATTGCCCGGAAAACACAGATTAACTCAAAAGCTTGTTAGATTCATTAGTAGGGGAGAGTTTCATGAACAATCTTAGAGTTGTGTGATGGCTATACACTTGTAACCAACTCACATACATGAAGATCCAACACAGAAGAAATTATTCTGGTTCTTTGGTGGGTTTCTAAAAAAATGAGCTTTCTCTCAAAATTTTCTCATGATTTTCAACTCCCTCCTTTTACAATTTCTCCAAAATTCCTTATATACCTCATGCCATATTGGAGCCTTCTTTCCCAAGCAAAGAATATGCCATGGGATCAATTCTGTTACAACAACTCTTCATGATTCAATGAAAATGACATCAAATAGAAAAACACTTACATGTTGCCAAGTGTGCCAAAAGATTAAATCATTACAAATATCTAGATCATTATCCATCCTGGAGGCATGTTTTTCATCATTGAGGCATGCAAACACCTCTTACTCATCATTTTCACCTTTTTACCCTTTTAAACTACCTTTGTAACTTTTGATTTTGCCATTTCATGTGCTTGCTCGGGGTGGGAAAAAAATTACTTGAAAAACATTACAAGTCAAAGAATTAAGCCATGAAAGTGATACCAATGATCCTAGAAGGCCAAGAGGACACAAAATCATTATAAATTTGATGAATTTTGATGCAAAAACGTTATTCCAAGCTTCCTTGAGGAAAAAAATAGCAGACCGGAAAATGAAATTGCACAACAACCATTGATCTTACATCAACCTTTAATATCAGCCCTCCACATGGAAGATGCAATCCAAAAATACGCTCAATAATACCTTTTTAAACTTTGGATAAGGTGAGACACGTGTCAAAAAAATGATTGGATCGAATTGGGATCATTTTTACTTTTCCACATTTTTTGGAAAAATGGAAAATTTTGACTTTTTTCTCTACCCCTCCACCCTTGAAATTTGGAGCTAACACGTGGCATATGGTTGGACCCATTGGGATCATGCTTCAATTCTGTGCATTTTGACCTTTTTGGAATTTAGAAAATTTTCACTTTTTTCCCCACCGGCCTCGCACCTCGATTTTTTCCCTTACCACGTGAGATGATTTGCCATCGGGTCAACTCTTAAAATTTTGATTTTTGGTCCTTTTTGAAAAAGGGAAAAATTCCCTCCTTCCTCCGTTGGCCCATTGACCCGCCTCGTCCTTTACCACGCGTCCATCTTTTATTTGCCGAGGACCTGTGGGCTTGATCTTCATTTTTACTTCCTTTAAGCCAAGGGAAAATTTTCTACTTTATCTTCATGGGCCCATGCCTCTAAAATTATCCTTGCCACGTGGCACCCTCCTATTTGCTGTGGGTCCAAGTCTCTCTTTCCTCCTTCAAACTTCCCTTACAAATTTTTGAAAATTCACAAACTCGAATGTTGACCTGCGCCCCCTTTTGACCTTTCGGGACACGTGTTCTCTCCTGATTTGTTGCGGAATTTTGGGCCAAAATTGCCTTTTATCCATTTTGCAAAAAAGGGAAAAATTCCCCATTTAGATCCGTGGCCCGCACTTCCCTCCAACCCTTCATGGACACGTGTCCTCCTGCGATTGGCCGAGGGCTTTTGGGCCAAAAATTTACTTTAACCCTATTGTGAAAAAGGAAAAAATCCCTTTTTCCGTCCACGAACCCACCAACCCGGTTTGCACCACCATGTTGCCACATGTCCTCCTCTGATTGGAGCGGGGGAAAAACTGATTTTGAAACTTTATAAAATTAGAGTGAAAAAAATCTAAGTCCCCCGTGGCCCGCACTCCCTTTTTGAAACATTTTGGACACGTGTCCTCTCCCGATTGATCATGGGGCATCGGAAAAAATTTTGAATTTAAAATTTTTGCAAGACTAAGGTCGAAAAACCTTAAGGGAATCCGACCACCCACCATCCCACCTGCCAATCAGAACATGCCACATAGGCAAATTTTGAAAAAACAAGTGCCCTACCCCAAAATTGCCCCATTGTTTGAAAAGGCAAAAATGAAAATTAGAGCACCTCCCGCCATTTCTCAGCCAATGCAAACATGCCACATTACCATTACCTTCCGATGATGAATTTGACAGAAAATGACACCCATATGGTTGTTAAAACACAAAAAAATCCGGGAAGCCGTAGAATTCAATTTTTCACCAAGGATGGCAGATTTTTTTATTTTTAATCAATCGAAGGATGATTTCACAACATTATCGACCTTGGGATTGGATTTTGAATACAAACAAGTATGAATTGATAAAATTCAATTTTTCACAATCAGCAAAGGAAAAATGACATAGCCCGTAAAATTGGAAAAACTAGGGCACAAAAAAGGGAAAACTTGGATTATTCTTCAAATTAGGGCAAAAAAATAAGTTTGTGAGCATTTTAAAGCATCCAATCTGGGGGAAGAATTTAGACCATAAATTCAAAGGATAAAACGTTTTTGAGCACATATAGATTTGAAAAATTAGGGCAATAAGGTGCAAGCTCAAAAAATAGCACCAACATAATCCTTCGTGTAAATTTAAGCCTTGAAAGTGATTTGCAATGTTGTTGCTTATCTCTATTAAATTGTTAACATCATAGTTTTTATAGCTAAGTTATGTTGAGGCTTTGAAAATTTTGATAGTTTGCTTGACGACCAAAATTGGAATGTGAATAAGACTTCATGTTGAATAATAATTGGTCTTGATCCGACCATCCGATAAGTCTACCCCATCTAATGGCTAATGCTAGCATGATATTATTTTATCGGAAGGAATTCCCTAGTTAGGAAAGGAATTAGTTATTTAGATTTAGGGAATCAACTCCCACGAAGTATACATGAGAAAATTACTCGATCAACACTGATGTTATAACTGCTTTGTATATATACATCTATATATATGAAAATATGTATATATATATATATATATATATATATATATATATTGAAGTAGTTAAAAAACTACTACTGGTGAGGTATTAACTAGTGTAATCAGGGAAGGACAATCTAATCTTATGGTATAGTCCTTAACCTAGCACGAGAATCTATTGTATGAGAAGCTAGAAGTGGTAATTATTCTAGCTATTTGAAAGGTTATATAATATAAATATATACAATGGTGTGTATCCTTAAGTTATGAAAAATAAGAACATCGATTATCATTGCATAGAGTATTGTTTGGCCTCTTAAGTATTTTATATAATCTAATGTTTTTCAAATTGAATAAAGTGATGAGTTGGCACCCCACCACCAATACTTTTGTATTGAATTCTTTATTGTTTTATTTATTGATCCCGCCGACCGAGTTTGGGGGAAATATTATGGGTTAACTAAATTTAAATTCACTTGCATGGCATGAGGAGGGAATTTTGCTAAAAAGTTGGAAACCAAAATGGCTGGTTAGATAAATTTGGCGGCAAGCTCCTTCAACCACTGCATTAATGGCATTTAATATGCAATAAACTTGCAACTTTCTCGGGTAAAGCATGGACGGTTTGGGGAAAGGAAAATCAGTCTGAGGTGTAGATTCACTTCACTCCAAGTTTTTCGTAGAAGCTCTACATTGCAAAAATGGAACTATGTGTTTTCTTGTAGTTGCATGATCTAAACAATAGTTAAACCGGTCAGACAGTGAGTTTACCAGACTCAATAAATAGTGAGGAAGCATTGTAATCTGTTGGATGAAGGAATTTGATTCCAAGTTTGAGATCTTCTGAAGAATTGTGAAAGCTTCGCAAGGAAAGAAAGGAAAGCGTAACAGGCATGATATTCCCGAACCCGTCATGATTTCTTGCTCAATTTAGTCATTTCACAAATAGAACTTTACCTGGATTGAAATTTTTGTTCTTAATCTTTGGTGATGTGAAATCAATTTAATCATTTTCTTATGTAGAATGTGGTTTACCTTTGATTTGTGATTTATGCTCTTGGAAAATGGTTTTCTGGGTGTATGCTTGTAAATGGTATATTTTGGTTAAGTTATAACATTTTTCTAGATTGGAGGGAGTGTTGTGACTATAATGGTTGTCAATTTATGGCTTAATAAACCAGTGTTATATTGAAATCTTTGTGCTAGATGTGTTTTGTGTTTATCAACACTATAAAACTTAGTTTAAATTCTACCCATCTCCTTTGGGATTATCGAAAATTTAACAAGACAATGAGGAAAATTGGAAGTTGGTATTGTGTGGTTATGGTTGTAGATGACTTTCCATTTCAGGTATACATCAATTTATGTAATTGGGTTTGATCTAATTTTTAAAAAATCTTGTGTTGTCTGATGGAGGCAATGAGTGTGCTTGTCGTCGATCTCGGTTACGTTAATAAGGAAGCGAAGCTATGGAAAAAATATTTATTAGCATTTAATTTTGAGTCATAGGAAGTGAGGGAAGCTGCAGTAAATACCAAGTCATCCTGTTCGACCCTCAAACATGCATCTTGGAATGACGTTTACGTTTAACTTTAGAGCCACGTAGCTTGGCTCGACTTATTGCTGAGTTTTTGTTACTAGCATCAAATTGTTGCATTTTGTTTGCAAACCTGGTTCCTTAGTTTCTCATTAGTCTGTTTGTATCTTGGTTACTCCATCATTAACTCTGGAAGTATTCAACTCTTTCTGGGTTCTTCTCAGGTTGCGAAATATTATGTTTTAGAGTTGGTTTCTTTGAAGAGAAATCCCAACTCGTATTACACTTTAATGCCTTTGTTTTAGTCATAGATCCTTGATAATGGTGTGTGTGTGTGTGTGTGTGTGTGTGTGTGTGTGTGTGTGTGTGTGTGTGTGTGTGTGTGTGTGTGTGTGTGTGTGTGTGTGTGTATGCTCTGGAGAAAAGCTTGCAAGATATTTGGAAGGCCATGTTTAGCTGGGTTTTTATTGATAACCTTCTTCTTGGATTTAAAAATTTGTATTGAAGGTATGATGATTATTTGTCAATGGTATTGAACTACCATTTAATCAACTGATAGTAAGTTTAGGAAAACTATTTGGAATGATACAAGAGTGTTAAAATTGGGTGTTATTTCCCCTTCATTGTAATTGATGCAGAGCAAAGCTCGATTGACTAGATGACCTTACTTTGGTATATAATTGAAAAATAGGATGTGTTGAGTTTCAGTTGAAACCCATTTAAGGTCATAATATTTTAAGTAACATACTCCTCTTAAGGATATGTCAGGTTAACTATCTAACTAAGATCTTATGAAGTGCTAGATCCTTGACGGGTGTAAGCTCATGTATATGATTGAGTGTTATTTCGGTTCACCGAAAAAACTTGACTCCTTAAATCTTATCTGGCTGTATTTCATTCTCCCTTGGGGATTACAGAGTTCTCTTGACCTTTAAAAAGTCCTTTATTGTTTTCTTTGGGTTGTGTCATGAATAATTTGGTATGCTCCAACCTTGTTCAGTGGAATGGGTTGGTAGATCTTTTCATAGTTCTAATTGAGTCTTTGACTCAGTGCGGAGTAATGAAACCTTTCATTTGAATTTTGTTTTGAGAAAATTCATGCTTTAATGAATGCCCAATTGGGCTAATTGGTTGATTACAGTCATGTTTATCATGACTCCCTCTCATTTTAAAACAACATGAAAAGCTTATTGTGTTTATCAGATAATGATATGTTGATAACAATACTAAGGTATGGAATTAAGTCCTTTACCTAAACTTAGAAGGTTTGATTAAAATTGGTATGATCTAACCTTGTTTAGTAGAATGGGATACAAGGTCATTTTAATATATTATAATGGAGTCTTGACCCACCATGGAATGACAAGTTGTACTAACCTACTTTTTGTCATGAATAAGTTCATAGGATAAGGAATGTCTAGTTGAGCTGATTGGGTTAAGTAACAATCGTGTTATCTAGACTACATCGGAGGTAACTGCTCCCTTAGGGGTTTTGAAATGCTCTAAGTGTCATTCGGTACCAATTAGTTGATAACAATACTGAAAAATGGAATTATATTCCTTTTCCTAGTTTTGTTATGTTCAATAAATGCTTAAGTCGAGGTATGTATTGACTATGTAACCTATTACTCAAATTTTACTGTTGCTTAAATGGCAGGATGCCGTGAATTCTCTCTCTCATCCTTAAAGTTAATCTAATATCGTAATTTTAATTAAATATGCTTGATGTCTTAGTATTATTGCATGGACCTTAGTAGACCTTATGGGTGTATGAAATCCTTATTGGATCTGTTAAGAATATTTGAGAGATTTCTTGAATGTGATTCTTGTTATATTTATGGTTACTTAATCAATGAGTAAAAATGATTCCGGCATGCAAGTATGGGATTGCATGAGTGGAATCTTGATACTCTTATGAGTAGTCTTTTGATCACTTATGATTATCAGGTACCTTATAATTTAGATGGTTGTTTTGAGTGACTGAAATAGTTGTATTGAAATGTAAGTTTGAAACTAATTTCTTTCTTGGCTCATGAAAGTGCTTGCTCTTGACATATTATAGAAAGAATTTTTATCTTCTTAAGTTCTGCAATATTGATTCATAAAAATAATATGAGTTCTTTTTATGAAATAATTAAGTAGAGTATGTTGTTATGATGAGTTGAGGCTTATCATGCTCAGTTCTTGTGAACTGACTCGTGCTAACAATTTTGCAGATAAATGTTGTGGAGAAAGAGTGAAGTATTTAGTTTTGTATATTATTCTGATCGAGGAAAGTTAAAGATATGATGACTGGAATGTTCTTATATAAAGTACTTCTCCTTAGAATTGGGAAAGGCCTTGTTATTTAATGTCTCTGTATTATTCATTAAAATTAAATACTTTGATCATGCTTATAGACATGAATTCTACTTATCTCTTGAATGAAATTAAGAAATATTTTTTGTTGCAATATATTGTCTTATAAGTGATTGATTGGCAAATGATGAGTTAAGAACCAGAAATTTATCAAGATAGGTTATTAGTATCTTTGTCACTATTGTATTAAGCGTTAGTCTTAAATACATAGTAATTACTAGCACACAACATATGTGTGAATGCTAGGGAACATATAAGGAACTATGAGTGGACTGTTTCCTAAGAATATCATGATCTAACGAACCATATGTTAAGCATACTTGGAAATAGTTAAGGTTGCTAATGGATAACTGCCTCATTATAAAATGTAATTAATCAACCTACTTGTAAAGTTGTATTATGTTCTCCAAAGGTTTTGTATAGGGTGTACTTAATCAGTCAAAGATATCTAGAAATATGACTATCTAATCTTAATGGCAGCTGCTAAGTAAAAACTGGGATTATCATGAACCATGGTAAGGTTATGATAATCAGGTACATCTGTGCTATGGCTATTTTGTAAATTCAGGTTATACTAACTCATAACAAAGTTATGAGAATGTAATATTGTTTTCTAAGTGAAATCAACATTAATTCCTATACAAGGATGACACATAGAAGCAATAAGAGGAAGGGCTATGGTAGTCTAATATGAAAACATATTGAGTACGGTTCCACTATTTGGGAATTTCTTAATTGTGGTAAATTGTATTATGAAATATTTGATCAAGGAGATGAAATGTTTTTATTTAGGGGCTGTCACATGATGCATCATTATGAGCACATAAGCATGTCGATGCAATGGAAGTAAGATGGGAACATGTGTACTAAGTTAAAAAGAACATAGTATTAAAATCTCATCCCTAGTCAATACTGATATTATCTCTAAAGAGAATTAGCGAGTGGTATTTTAAAAAGGCTATGACAGGGAAAGGTAAATGGGCTGGTTGTTCATTAAACCTATCATGTTGGACACCCCAGATATATCTTACTTGTTGGAGATAGTAAAATAAATGAATGCTCTTTGTTGAGCTGCAATTAAGAAAAGTGATGTGCTTAAACTGAAAAGAGGATTGGCATTGATAGTCTATGACACTTAATTCAAGGAATGAATCATACCTAATTACTTAGCTTCATGTAAGTACATACCCCTAGAATTATGAAATAAGAAGCATTAGCCTAAATGTTAAAGATGGGACAGTTTGAGACTGTAATATTAGTCATTGACATTGATAGTATTGTTTCCATCAATGGTTAACATAGGTATGAGATATTGAAAGGTAATTAAAATGTTATAGAGATTGGGGATCCAGGATCAACTCAATCCTGACCTAAGGTATGACCCATTCATGGAGAAGGTGTTGTAAGCCCTAGGCTATTCTATAATGATTACCTTAAAAACATTAAACACCATGCACCAATATAGGATTCTAGGTGGGTGAACTCACTACATATACTACACAGTCGTATCTCTATGGTGATGATTGTCACCATTAGGATACTGTTGTTTAGCATCTGTAATGAGTTGTCTCATCAAGAGACTGGATTGTAGTATGGTGTTGTCCTAAGTACAAACCTTGATAGAGTTACAAGACAAGTTTGACGTTTTGGGTACGCATCCTTATATCAACCTATCATGGCTACGTGTATATATGTGGGTGAGTAACAAGGGGAATTGTTAAAGAAAATTTTTCTTCCCATAGGCATCACATGATGACATAGAGGTACGTCTTCGTGTAGGTTAAATTGGTTTGTACCTCATTCAAGGCTTATAGCTATTTATAGCATAAATATTTTGAATCCATATAAATGTATAAGTGACTAAGGGGAATGAAAAATTTCCATATGATGAGTGTGCCATCATGGAATGGATCATGGTATACATGACTCAAAAAATTTGTGCAAAGTGGTGTAAGCTATTGATTACACTGTCAATATTTCCCTTTAATCTAAGCTATCGGATGCCTATGGATTCCATAGGTGGAACCCAGGTAGACACTTAAGAGCCTTCACTTATATATCATCCCTTGACAAAGGAGAACCAAAGGACACAGTTCGTGTAAGGGATCATACAGAGCATTGAGGGAGAATGAGTAGGTTCAGTATTCTCTCATACAACTGCACATGGTTCATGATGAGTTAACGGAAATGGATAACATTAAGGTTTATGTAGATTTAAATATATGGGTATTTAAATCAACTGCATAAAGTTAAATATATAAAAAAATTCTAGAGATGAAGTAACAAAAGTGCATGTTACAAAGGGAAGTTAGAATCATTCCCGAGACGCATTTAAGAACTAAATTAACTTAATACTATACATGTTACAATTAGGAAATGGAATGAATCAAAAGTAAAGACTTATTAAAGATTAAATGAAGGGAACTAAAAATAATGTAATGTTGGAAATTTAAATGAATACAAAATAATAGAAAGGAAATAATAGTAAATTATTGCTTCTCATTGGGGAGGAGTGGCCCTTGCTCCTTCTCTTTGATTGGGTTCAACGTTGCAAGTTACATAATAAATTTTTCCCCATGAATTTGTAATTTTATTGAAAGAAATGCTTTTACAATAATCAAATAGCTAAACCAAAATATTGAATATTAATACATTATCTCTTTCATACCGAGTAGTCCTAGTCTCTCTAGGAGAGAACTAGTTATTTGCAATTAATAACATCTACTTAACTGGAAAATAACTAATTATTCTAAGAATTACAATCATGGAAGGAGTAATCTAGGATGTGTTGGATTTGAACTAATCTTGTTAACTACAGATGAGGCCCGTAACTAACTCCTTTGAGATAGTAAATCAATTTAAGAAGGTATTGCATATATAAATTGATTCTTTATAATCATGATGATTATAAATCGTTAAGTGTTTTTCTGCATCACATCTTCAAGCAACTGAAGTTAAATTGGGATTGCATGGACCTCGTAATCTGCATGAAGGTTGAGATAGTACCACACATTTCATGCTCATGTTATTATGTTAATTGATGTGCCAGCTATATCAACTCATAGTTCATCCATCCAAGATGTTAATCTCTTCTGCGTAAGTTCCTTATTTCAAGGAAGTTTGAATTGATTATTTAGATGAGTCTTGAGCTCCACGGAAATTCATGCACTAATGCAAAGATGCGTCTTGTGATTTAAGGTGAGTACTACGCTAGTGCAAAAATGATTCTTGCCTAATATGTAGTTAAATCCTATGATGAATCAACATATGATTTCCCAAATACATCATTCATACTCATAAATGTTCATTCGAACCATATTTAAAGAAGCAATAACAAGAATATGCACAACATTTCCTTCCAAAACATAGTAAAGTATTAACTATAAAATGTCAATATTATACATCATGCAAAATGATACCAAAATAAAAAGGTTTTACATGGGATAAACATGAAAAAACAAGGATTCATCACCCCGCACACTTAAGATTTAGCAAAGTAACTCTAGCTACGGTCAATTGTGTAACTATCCTTGAACAATTATACTTGTTGGTAGAAGTTTGCCAAGTTTTGTCCAATTCAAGTATTCTGAACCCAAAGAATCAATGAACGACTTCCTCCAAGCATTATAATTTCCATCTAGTTGATCAACCTGTGGAATCCCATCACAAGATACTAGTGCAATGACTAATGGAGGCCTATAACACATACCAATCCACTTCTCCTACATTTCTAGAATTATTTTGCTAGGATCCTTGGCCCTTTTCAATGACCAATGAAGGTTAGTAGGTGAAATCATCTCCTTCTTCTTATAATGCTCTATACACATCTCATATCTTACTTGACATGAAAGGAAATTGACATTGAACATTGGGAGTACTTTCTCCTTAAAATTTCTCACACAAGTTCTCATAATATCTTTGTACCAGTCCACCAACCGTAAATAGTATAATTGAGATCGAAATTTGTTGAAGAACCGAATAGGGGCATGAAGATCATGCCTCATCAAGAGGCCTATATTAGATTCTTCTTGAACAAATGTTCCCCTTTGTTCCCTCCATTTGAACCGATTCGATGCAGCCTAGAATTTACTAGTAAAAGCCAAGACGCGACGACACATCAATCATCCTAGGATGAGCGCTCACCCGAAGTGTGCAAAGGTACCATGTGCCTCTTTAGGGTTGTTATTGTAGGATGTTAGCATCATGAAGAATTAATGCATTCAGATCCATAATTAATATATCATTCTACAGTGCATGTTTAGATCTATATCTAAAGAATAACAAACTTAAATGATAACCATGATGAAATCAAGCATGCAAGAGCCAATTATACTTAAGATTAATACTCTGATTTAGCCAATACACTCCATTATATTAAACATGATAAATACATAGAATATTATTACAATAGATAATACCATAGCTTATACGAGCATCAAATTTTCTAGCATAACCTCATAGTAATTCATTTCTCATACACCTCTACTATACTACATAGATCATTACATATTTATAAGGGTGGGGACTTTCCCTTCACCACTTCCATAACTCCGAATATAGGTCGCATGATCAAAATAGCCATGGGCCTTTACAATCACAACCACACATGCAAGTTCGTTAACAATAGATCTCTCCTAGTTAATTGGTAGTAGAAACTCTATTATTATCTCACACCCATGCAAAGCACTCCATAGCCTCTCTTCCAAAAATAGCCCGTGTGTGTCACGCAAGTCTTTTCCTAGTTTATGTGCTCAACATGCAATCTCCAAAAATATCCTGTATAGATAAAAATAGCTAAGTTTCAAATCTGCCCTTATATTTCGTGTGCATGTTCTCCCTTATCCTTTCGTGCCTTTGACTACACCTTATTCTCTCATGTGAACCTTTTGTGTGCCTTTTGCTAAGTATCCCACTTTGTCTGCTCAACATTACCCCACACTAAATTACATTTTTACCCCAACAATGGCTACTCGAATAATAAAGAATAAAGTAATGGAAATAATGTGAAATAATTTCTATAAAAAGAATAGTTATTTACTTTGCATCACCCTCTGCTTCAACTGGAAGAATGAGTTCTAGATATTCTTCCTTTATTTTGGCCTCTAATGTATACCATTCACTTAGTACGGCCTCCTCCTTTTCTAGAATATTCACTGTAATAGACTCTAACTCATCCTGTGTAATTTCTCCCTTCTCATTTTGTAATACTAACATAATGTTAGCCATTTTAGACATTCTCCCTTCTAGCAGATCCATTTTTTGTGCTATAAGTTTTCCTAGTTCATCCAATCTGTTCTTATGGGGCTCCTAGAGCCACTACAAGGGCCTCATGCTTTTGCTTCACCACTACTTGTCTCTCTCGCACACCCCAATTTTTCATCTTTCATATCTTTTAGGACTTCGGTGTCCTCTACCATTGTCCTTATTCTTATGATTTGCTTCCGATGTTGTACATATATTCAATACTTGATCTATTTTCTTTAGCTTCTTCCACAAAGTTTGAGGTAACCCCTTGTATTATGAAATTTTTCTAATCATTGTAGCCTTTTTCCTTTCTGTCTCTTGTTTAGGGTCTTTTAGTACTGACATCCTAACTAGTCCCTCTCTTCAAGCACCATATCAACCAAATTACGCACATAGTTCATAGCTGAAGGGAACTTTTTTAGGAACCTTGGGCTCTAAGGGTGGTCTTGCTTGTAGGACATGATCCCGATCTCCTCTTCCATGATGATAAGAACCCCATTGTTTTTCTTCTCTAGGTAATTTTCTTGTTTTAAGTGCATGATCTCAGCATCTTTGTCCTTAATCTCTTCCCTCAACACCTTGATAGTGGTAGATTTGTCTATGTTCCTCTGTGCCACCTCTGTAGATACCTTACCCAAGGGATTGCTTACCTATTCATCAGACATAAAAGTGGGTTTCACGGTTATATGTCTGGCCTGAGGTGCCTTCTTCAACCTCCTTAACACACAAGATTATTCGCATATATCAAATTTTGGCTCATCCATGTGTGTATGCATAGACCATGATAGTTGTTTTCTTGTTTGTGTGGTGGCCATGTCCTCATCCATCAGTTCCCATCCATATAACTCCTTAGCACTCACCATGCTTCAAAAATGGGTGCGGATAATTTTTCTTTTGTCCTCAGCATAACCCAAAGATGGAACAAGTAAAATCTCCACTTGTCCATTTAATTCTTGGCCCCTTAGGAACCGATACGCCAAGATTTGGAGTTGGATATTTAGTTTCTGAGTAGTATCTTGCTTTGTATCTCCTTAGTTTACTCCTTTTTCTTTATTCTTCAAATCTCCATCTTTCATTTCTTCATCCTTTGGCTCTTCCATGTCCTTTGAGGTCTAGGAGATTCGGGCACACTCTCCTCCCACTCTTTCACCTCCTTGTCCAGCATCAAATTTATCCTCCTTTTCTTAGTTGTCTCCTTCTATGGAGAGAGTCATGGTGATCTCCTCACTTGGGGGAGTAGCACCTTGAGTCCTTGTTCTCCTAAACACCCTCTTAAAGTGGTGTTCCTCAGGGTCTGCTCTAACCTCCAATTATTCATCCCCTTCTTCTTGTGTCTGGGGTGGAGTACTTACATGCTTAAACTCTACCTTGTTCAAGGGATGCCTTCATCCCCTATGCACCAAGCCACCATTGTCTTTGCACTCTACCTCTTCATCATATAGTTCTACAATTTCGGTGGGCTTTTAGGTGGTACATTCACCCACTGTGTGCTTTCCTTGGGCAGCCCTGGGAGTGTGAACTCATTCTCCACATATTTGTTTCCCTCCAACTTGGGCTTGAGATGAAGGTAGATAAATGCAGCCCCACTATCTCCAATTTCCAAACTCACGGGCTTCATACTTATCATATCTAAAATCAACCTCTCTATGTAGGTGGTATACCCTGGATAGACATAGGTCTTGCACAATGTGTGGTAGTCACAGTCTACCTTGTCTGCTGCAACAAATTTCAAGCGTCATGCATTATTGAACCGATGGAATGCTACCTAGAAGTAACATGTTGTGAAATCATATGATAGCTTACACCAAGGGCTCCAAGTACCATCCTTCATCGCAAACCACATGATGTAAAAGTACTGATACACTGTGAACAGGATTGTCTTTCCCACCACCGAAGGTAAATCCTGGGGATGCGCCACTCCTATTCAAAAGCCACATAGAGCTTGTCATACAATATCTCCACCCTCTACTTGAACAACCCACTCATTTACCCTTCACATAATTACTTCTCAAACCTTTCTTCCAGGGACTTTTCGTATGGGGTACTCCCTAATTTTTTCTTTGACCCTTGGACACCTTGATCTCAAAAAGTACTAAGGACAAAAAGATAACACCAAAACTGATTTTCACACACTGTGCACACTTCCTTGATGATTTTTTCTACAATGTAGCCTACTATGTTGTAGATTTTCCTGTGACATTTTCCTTATAATGTGTAGCCACATTGTGTTCACCTGGGACCACCTCTCTCAATCATTTAACTTAGTGACTAGATGTGCAGCTTCTTGTATGACGAGATACTTCTTCGGTTAATCTATATCCATTCTCCATGGACCTTTGGTGTATCCTAACTCCTTTTGTGTCTCCAAGATGGCTACTTTATCTATTAGGTCACTATTCAAGTCCACTCCTACGACCCTTAATACTGTTAGTTGAAATCACGGTGGCTGTAATCCTTATCCTATGTCTAAAAAACTAAAAGAAATCCTCATGCACCCTTTTCATCATTCACTGGTACAAAGGTTCATACTTGCCAAATAAGGAAGCTGGTACAACTAGTAAAATCCAATATTCTTTAGTAGCTTCTCTCCTACATCATCATACACCAACATATCTTTGGTTGTGCACTTGTTTGTCTTTGTATTCAATAGTGCGTCCAATTCCTTTTTGTTCTCTAATGTGTGGTGGTTGTAGTCACTGATCTTGCATTTACGGACATGAGATTCCCATTTTTGTCCCACTATTATGCTTTCTAGGTATTATATTTCAAACGTTTCTCTTGCGAGTAATTTTGACCTCCACTTCCACCTTCTTCTTCCCTTTTTCTCCTACGGCAGGTGCTTTCTTTGGTGCCATTTGTAAATCGCAACGTTCTTTTCTCAAATTCTTTTTTTCTAACTTCTACAATGTGTAACCTCAAACCCTAGCTTGAATCTACGTGTGCCCTAGTTAAAAAATGTGTGCCCCAATACTTTTAATTCTCTCGCTTTTCTTAAACCACCACCACTTACCTCACGTTATATTGTTCCTTCATTTATATCCATCCATGGTCTCAATTGGAAGAAATATTTTGTTCACCAACTCTTCAAACTTTGAATAACACCTGTAGTAGTTTGTTCCTTTATGTGTACCCATTTCTCAACAACCACCCCACACAAATAGTATGTGTAGTCCTCTGTGCATAAAAATACTACAAATGGTAATTAGCTTCTGGCATGCAAACATGCTTATTTCACAAAACAAAAACTAAATTAACAAAGCATAACGAAGAAGAAGGAAATACATTAAGGGAATACATAATTGAAAACCTAATATAAATGATAATATTTCCTTATTATAAACACTAAGAAGACTTATTTATAGTAGGGATTCAACCTACTCCCATTGAAGTAACCTGTGTAACCATACTCCATTAAGCATTTCTAACTAAGAAGATCCTATTTCAAGTATGTGAGTGATAAAATATGGTCCTAACCAATGTGCTTTGAGTTATCCTGGATGGCATAGAAACTTAGAATCATAGAGAAGCACCATCTGTCCTATCTCAATATTTTTGTCCCTAATGTGCCTATCATGCCATGTTTTCTACCTTGCTTTTTCTTACTTCGACTCAGCGTGTGATTTCACGTCGCTCATCCATCTTAATTAACTTGTTAATCTATTATTCTAACGCTTTCTCATTAGCTAGACCTTCAAAGACACGTAATAAGCAAAGAAGGTAACATGAATTCCAGAGGAAGAACTACTTCTGTGCCAAACACCAATTGAAAAGGTGTGGCCTTGTTTAATTGTGTGTATGTTGTTTTATACGCCCAAAGTACTATAGAAACTTTATCATCCCAATCCTTCCTTCCAACATCACAAATTTTTGTCAATGTCTGGCTCAAAATATTGTTGAAAGCCTCAATAGTCCCATTTTCCTAAGGATGATATGGTGTAGTCTTATGGTGTACAATCATGAATTCATCCAATAAAATTATGATCGTCTCATTCAGAAAATGTGTGCCCCTATCACTGGTCAAACTCAAAGGACATCCATACCTTGTAATAATATTTTCCCATAGAAACCTAGCTGATGTAGCCACTGTACAATCCTTTGTAAGCGTTGGTTCTACCCACATTGTCAGATAGTCTGTACAAGTAATGATATAGCGCGATCCAATTCTGCACACGGATGGTGAAATAGGACCCACAAAATCTATAGCCCATTTCTCAAATGGTTCTGCACTAGTAATAGGTCTTAGATGCATTTCATCTCATTGACATGGTTTCCCAAGGTGATGATGGTGATCACAAGCCTTACTATATGCCTTACAATCTTTATACAGGGTCTCCCACCATAATTCAGTGAGTAGAATCTTGCGCGTAGTGGCATCACCTACATAGTGGCAACTCTGTAGTACCACCATGAGCTTCCTCTCGTGATATCTTTTTGCTCATGTTCCAATACACAATGACACAATACTTTATCCTAACCTAACTTGTACATGTCACCGCTTATCAATATATAGGGTGTCGCATGTATAGTAATTTGTTTCTTCTCTAATAAGTTCATTCATTCTCGTGCCATACCTATTTGTATAAAGATAACAATGTCCTCTAATTTTGATGGCGCACATTGTAACCTATATAACTATGAATTGGGCAAGGTATCTTCAATTGTTTGTGCTTATTCTCCTAACTATATTCTAGATAAATGATACGGTCTAGAATTACCTTTCCCGATTTGACCACAACCGTGAAATAAAATTATTGAAATAAGAGTACCCATCTGCATATGCACCCCGTAAAATGATATTTTTCACCAAATACTTCAATGCCATGTGATATGTATAAAATACAAATGGTGTAGTGAGTAGGTAGTGTCGATTTTATGCAACATATAGATCATTGAAAAAGATTCACACTTTGTAGTTGTGTAATTCGCTTTGTAGGAGTCAAATTTTTACCAAGAAAGTAGATAGGATGATCTATAATACCTTTCTATGCTATGTCAACACCGTGCCAATGGCCATCCCATAGGAATCCACATGTATATGAAATGGTTGGTCCCACGAGGAAATCGTAGAATATGCGTGGTAGTAAGTTTCTCCTTCAAAGTCTCAAATGCGCGCTGCTACGGTTATCCCTAGTAGAGAACGTACCTTTTCCTTTTAGTAAATCCTCCAAAGGTGTGGAAACCTTGGCATACCCATTTATGAATTTCCTATAATACCCCATGTGACCTACGAATCCACGCACTTCACTTTGACTGGCGAGCTCTTTTAGGCCGATAATGATGTAACCTTAGTTGGATCAACCAACAAACCTTCCTTACATATTATGTTTCCTAACAGTATTCCAAATGGTGTAGCAATTATGCACTTCTTGATGTTCAAAGAGATACTCAAATATCTACATATTTCAAACATTAAGTGCATATTGTCATAATTATCCTTAAAAATTTCATACATAGTCCAATCATCTAAATAAACTTGCAAGAAGTTGTGAATAAAATATTTGAACGCTTGAACAACTATGCACAAAAATACAACATGCATGTTTTTCAGACCAAAATGCATCATAGTATAGGAAAAGCTACCCCATTTAGTAGTAAAAGTATTCTTTTCCTGATCCTCCTAGGAAATCCTAACCTGATGATACCTAGAGAACCCATTTGTAAACGAATAGATTTTGTGCCCTGCAATGCCTTCTAATATTTTCTCAGTGAATGGCGTAGGAAAGGGATCAGTCACACATGTAACATTAAACTCCTGTAGTCCACATAGATCCTAATCTGACCATCCTTCTTGATACTGATCACCATTGGACTAACCCATTCTAACTCGTCTAGGGGTTTGATGATTCCAGACTTCAACATTTTGTCAATCTCTTCTTTGACCTTTTCACAAAAGTTGGGGTTCATCATTTAGGGTCTCTTTCTAATTGGGCACGCACCCTCTTTAAGATTTATCTTCATCTCCCCTAATGATTCATGCACACCTTTAATTTAATGGTACCCCTGAGGGAATAAGTTCATATAATCCTATAGTAACTCAATGATTTTTGCCACTTGATTCAAATCGATAATCTCCAATTATTTCCTCCTTAGGCTCAACATCGATCCAATATTCACTTTCTTTGTATTCATAGGTTCATGACAGTGCGTGTGGTCTTATATGCACTTTGTCCAACACCTCACGCCTACCCGTTCAATGGTATACATCTAGATTTTTAATTCTTCATCATTCACTAAGTAGACCTTTTTCCTTTTTCTTTCTCAAGGCAAGCGCAGTGAAGTAGTGTGGCATTGGCCTCTATTTCTTCATAAAAATGTGCTCATGAGTCTCCGTCATTAAATAAATTTTGAATGAGTTCTTCCGTCTTGGAACTATCCCCCATAGTTAAGCGTTTTATAACCTTTAATGCTTCTTCTACCAAAGGCTTGGTAGAGAAGAATTCAAACATTTGGGTCATTCTTGCAATTAAATCTTGCCAATTTCCAGTCTCTCTATGGAGTTTTGCATATACATACCAAGCACGCATGCAACCTTGTAAAGTGGAATAAAATTTTTGCACCCAGAGCGAAGGTGGTAAAGCTTCCTAACCCTCTATCCAGATTCTCTCAAACTACTAAGGGTGGTCTTTGAACAGGTTGATTACCATGATAAGTACATATTTGAGTAGGTGCTTTACTCTGAAGAACCTAGTAGTAAGAGAAATCCTAATTTCATTCCATCCTACAAAATTATCCTTGTGGACAACCCATCAGCATATTGTTATCCCACGTAGGGTATATGCTAGCATATTCCTTCTCTCCAACTGGTCTATCCATTATTCCTCCATGATGCGTAGGAACACCATAGGGTCTCCTTCTCTAGTGTAATGAGGTACCGAGTTGTTACCTATTCTCCTAATACAATGCGTCTATTATCCCTAACAAATATACTCTTTACTTCGCGCCCTACCAACTCATAAGTTCTATGAGCCCAATTATCACAAGCAACACTTGTAGTATCGCTAATAGACTATGCATCCTCCCACTAAAGGATTCCTTCTTTAGATGGCTCAAGCACCTCTGGGTCCTAGACGATGCATACATAAATCCTATTCAGGTCTTCCTCACTCAAGGGCTCAACATAGGGTGTAGATTTGCCATCTGTTAAAGGGATAGTAACTCTTTCCTCCTTGTTTTCAAAGTTGATATAACCCTTGTTGAACAAAAGATCAGCATTATTTGCATAGCACCATGGATGCCCCAGAGAGTGGGAATCTATCTACCTTTTCCGGTGCAAAACCTCAAAATCCCTAGTGAGATTGGATCCTTGTATGGTAATGGAAGCATGTTTTAAAAATCAAGGAGTAGCCTTAGTCCAATTAGCCATGAACAAGAGATTAGAGGATGGCTGTAATGGAGGTCTTTCCATTTGTTCCCATACATCTAAAGTAAGAACATTGATTTCTGTGCATGTATCAATCAATATATTACTCAAAAGCCACCCATCAACAACAAAATTCAAAGTGATTTCATTTTCATAATCTAGGCTATGAGGGGGAAGATTTGCATGCAGGATATTCCGTCTAGTCTCAATACTTGCACGTGGAGTGTTTCCATTTAACCAATTACCTAAGAGTGGAATGATATTCTCCTATTGCAACATCTTGAACACTTGATTCAAGTCATCCATATCAGATTGGACCATTTCAGGTTTCTTTCTTTTACTCCATCTTCCGTGATTGCTCCTTTAAATATTGTATTTCACCACGAAGATTTCTGAGTACCTCCATGGTTTCTGGTAAACCTCCTTCGATGGGCGGGATGGGTACCGTGCATGTAGAACTTCCTCCTTAGTGATGGTAGGATTCACCTGCAATGCTTCTTTGGCACGCGTCACTTCGGTGTGGGTAGTGATCTTTATCTATAATACCTCATATTATAGTTCCAACTTAGCCATCCACTAGTTTTCCACAATGTGGTATATCCTAACCATCCATGTGCCTTTATTTTCTTCTTTATGCTGATTGCTAATATGCTCATACAAGTCTAGGAATTCCTCACAACTATGATTATTTACACATAAAGAACATGTAATATTATGAGGATATTCACGTCTGTAGTGGTTAGGATATCCACATGTATAACATGTTCCGTGAGGGAACTCACCTCGTCCACCACCACAGCCTCGTCTTCCTTCAAAACACCCTTTATTCCGATCATAGCGTGCTTGATTGTGATCCTGATGTTGATGCTCATTCTCGCCTTTAGATTTATCTGAAACTCATGTCTATCATACAATAATATCTATAGCATCATGCATCTAACCAATTGGCCAGTAGTCTTTTATGTCATGAGTTGTGGACCTACAAATTTTACAATAACAAGAGACGTTCTTCCTAATTGCATGTTGTAGTAATGGGCAGTAGCTAACATCATGATTTAAATGAAATATCTCATAGTCTAACTACAATGAGCATACTAATATGTGGGGACAACTATCCTTTGTGTGACTTTCCACTTCACAATATCTACACCAAATACTGTGCATGTCTCATGTGCTGAATTTATTGATAGATTCTCCAACTTTTTTGCCATAGCTGCAATCCATGCTTCTAAAAATGGGCTCACCCTAGTGTCTATACTTCCAACTTCCTCAATGCATAAGGATGATTCAAGTGCTTGAATGGATCGGTGTATTTCTTATTCGATAATGCCCTTCTAAAAGGTGTAATCGGACCCCCAATAAACCATTGTGCATGTTGGCTTACATGAATCTCATAAGAAATCTTAGATAACAAAGTTTTGAAATGAGCATCATACTCTCTGACACTCTTAGTAGTGCCTTGCTTAATGTCTTTGAGTGTGCTCATACTCCTTTTCTCAAACTCAAGGATGTGAATCTTTTTAAGGAAAGCATATTTTAAAGCTGCATAGTCTCACGCAAGTTTGATTAGGGTCAATCTTTTTATACCAGCTGTGCACGCACCCTTGTAACCTAGTTCAAAATTAACTTGACATGCACTTAGAAGTTGTGATCCCTTTTGTGCGCAATAGTATTTCACATATGTGCACATGTTCAGTAACATCTTCTATTCCCATATACTATGGAAGATGAAGAAAATTTCCATGTAAATATTCTAGGGTTGGTGCATACCCCGCCTACTTGATCCAGAACCTCCTGTGTTTCCTCTACCTCTAGAACACCCAGATCCACTAGAACTAGAACCACCTATACCTATTGATCCTAAACTTGTAGCCAGAGTCGGACTAGAAGATATACTCCCATGTGTCCCAATAGTAGTATTGAACTGCACCCCTACGGTTTGTGAAGTGTTACTACTCCTAGAAGAGAGTCCAAAATTCTGCGCACCTGAATTCTTTCCAAAAGATACACCTGAAAAGGTACCCCCAAATAATAACAAAAAAATTTGTGTTGTCATCGATGTGTTTGTTATATGACTTACCACTACTCTTCCTTTGCATAAATTATCTTGTTGACTTTTTTTTTTTGTACTAGATCTTTGGAAGACCAAGTGTAAGGGAAAGGTTGCTGGGTATAGTGGATGTGCACCCGTGGCCTAGGTCATCTCTCTGTTAAGCGCAGCTCTATGTGAGGCCGAGGGGGTTCCCCTGTCATGCTTTCCAAAATGGGGGAGTTCCTTGTGCTTGGTTTCCATGTCTTATGCGTGAACTTCAAATCCTTCTCAAGCCATCTCTCTCCTCAATACCATCCACTCCACAATGTCATGCTATTTCTCTATCTCCCTCTCGCATGCCTCATTCTAATTAAGCCTCCTTTCTTCTCTCTACCTCTCTGCCACTAGGTTTTCCATCTTTCACCAAACCTGCTCCTACCCCCACGCGTTGTGGGGTTTAGTTATCTATCATTTTTCTCTCCAAGTTCGGGGTTACCATCAAGATTTTGATTTCCAGTGGAATGCCTTTAAGGTAATTTTCCCGGGATATCGCAAAAATTTGAATCTCGCTACCTTTGAGAAAGAATAAGTGGAAATTGAGTACTCGAATATAGTTGTTCGAACACCACAAAACCAAGTATCCACAATGCATGTCTAAATCAAATCAATGTCATAGAGGGCTTGAAATTTTTCCTACATCCAAACAAACGTGTGATACCTCCAATTCCTTTTATACGCATAAGCAATCAGCCACTCATATAGCTTTATTGGAAAAATAGAAAAGAATCTCTCATACAAACTATCATACAAATTCTGTTCCACCCATACATGTGCATTAAACTCAGATCCGGTGTTGAACCTCCATGCATATTCTTCTTCTATTTCATTTATCCACTCCTCAACACTTGCTAGGGTTAACCGCTATGTATTCATTGTGAACCATCCCGAAAACAATGAAAAACAGGTCCCGAGAAATAGAACCAATGATGCAGCCTAGAAATTATTAGTAAAAGCCCGGGCATGTTGGCACATCACTCAGCTTAGACTGAGTGCTCACCCAAAGTGCAAAAAGGTACCAAGCCCCTCTTTAGGGTTGTTGTTGTAGGATGTTAGCATGATGAAGACTTAATGCATTCAGATCCATAATTAATATATCATTCTACAGTGCATGTTCAGATCTATATCTAAATAATAACAAACTTAAATGATAACCATGATGAAATCAAGTATGCAAAAGCCAATTATACCTAGGATTAATACTTTGATTCAACCAATACACTCCATTACATTAAACATGATAAATACACAGAATCTCATTACAATAGATAATACCATAGCTTATGTGTGCATTAGATTTGGTAGCATAACCTCATAGTAATTTAGTTCTCACACACCTCTACTATACTACGTAGATCATTACATATTTATAAGGGTGGGGAATTTCCCTTCACCACTTACATAACTCCAAAAATAGGTCACATGCTAGAAATAGCCATGTGCCTTTACAATCACAACCACACATGTAAGTGCGCTAATAATAGATCTCTCCTAGTTAACTGGCAGTAACAATTCTATTTTTAGCTCACACCCATGTAAAGTGCTCCATAGCCACTCTTCCAAAAATATCCGATGCATGTCACACAAGTATTTTCTAGTTTATGTGCTCAACATGCTATCTCCAAAAATATCCCGTATAGGTAAAAATGGCTAAGTCCCAAATCTGCCCTTATATTTTGTGCACATGTTCTCCCTTATCCTTTTGCGCCTTTGAATGTGCCCCTGTTCTCTTACGCAAACCTTCTATGTGCCTTCTACTAAGTATCCCACTTTGTCTGCTCAACAGTTCCTTAGAGTATATATAAATGCCCTCAACTACACTTCACCCACATAGAAATTTACGGGAATCTCAATTTGATCAGGAAGAAGAAACTTGTGAACATAAAATTCACAGAATAAATTTTGGTAACATGATTACTTGCTTTGTAAGCACCAAAAAATTACTTGTCATCATCAAACTCGATATATTGCATAGCACGGGCTCTAAATATCTACCATTTTAGAAAATTTTCCTTCAGAGATAGTGCATAAAAATTAGATGGGGGCCTGCACGAAAAAAATTAATCATATAACCGACGAGTAGTAAGAACATTCTCTTTAAGAAGCTTATTTTTTCGTTCAAAGCCTTGTTCTCATTATTAAATGCTCTGAGTCTATAAAATTCCTCCATTCATTTAACCATTCCTTTTAAGACAATGATTTGGGGGAATATGAAGTCTATTTGAGTTGGTTTCTCTTTAGTGACCATAGGCTTTGTTTCCTACCTATTTTCTTGCAAAATTGCAAGGGATGCATTAAGCTCATCTGTCTTGGCTTAAAGGGAGTGGATTTTTGTTCTTTTTCTTCCAAAGCATGTTGGAGTTAAAGAGTTACCTCTTCCTACTACTCTATAGTCTGATGTAATTGTTGGATTTTCTGATTTTTCTTGGCCTCTAGCTGGGAGAAACTAGACTCCTTAGCTTCAAGGAGGTGCTAGAGATATGTAATTCTCTCCTGAGCTAATTGTAGTTAAAATTAGACCTTGGACAAAGATAACACTTGTGGCATAATTTTATCAGGATCTTGAGGAGAACTAGGTTCTCCTTCCATCATTGGTGCTTTACCTTTTCTAGGACTAGAAGGTTGAGTGGAAGTGGTAGGGGTTTGATCACATTATTTTTCTTCAACTAGAACTGAGGGTGATATAGGGTGGAGTGGAGACACAAGTGGTGTTTCAAGTATTTTTCATAATTACAATGAATTCCTAGTATTCTTGAGTGGGAACATCATATTTTGTGTGATCATTGAGGGCTTGCGCATGTCTAGCTGTTCTAGGGTGTTTTTTAGGTCTTTAAGAAGTGGAAGGATCTAACTCTATCTAATTCAGACTCTAGGGCACACTTCTGAAATTTCAAACACTTATTTAGGCCATGCCTCTTCTTAAACAAACGATTTTTACAAATGAAATGTATTAATCCCTAGAAATACAAATAAGAGGAATTCATTCATTGATTTCTTTGGGTATTGTAATACTAAATTAGATGAAACTTGGAAAACTTTTGCCAATGAGTATAATTATTCAAGGATAGTTGAACAATTGAATAGGTAGTAGGAGGACCTACTAAATCTTAAGTGTGGGGGTGATGAACCCCTATTTTTTCATGTTTATCCCATGTAAAACCCTGTGTTATTTTGGTATCATTTTACACGATGTATAATATTGATGTTTTATAGTTAATACTTTACTATGTTTTAGAAGGAAATGTTGTGCATATTCTTGTTAATTTCGCTTGTCACATTGTTGACCACCATTTTCATGTTAATTTGATATTTCATCCATATATTGATAGTCATTTATTACATGCATGATTTAAGGGTGGTGACAACCATCTTTGGTTTTTAGTCACATGCATTTATTATTTTCTTTATTTTTATTTTTAATTGGTAATGCCCAACATTTCAGGGTTTTTAGCTAATGTCTCGGAGGATGAAGACATCAATTTCTGGTTTTTAATCATCTACTCTTTATTCTTTGATGAAAAATAGATCAGTTCTAGGTTGAGTTAGATAAAGAGACTTTTTCCAAACAATTCATAGCTGATTCTTCTTACGTAACCTTTTGGAATTATTCTCTTGATGCTAGTTTATGGTACATCCTTGATCTATGTCCATTAATTAGCATCACTTTCTTTTGAACATCAATTGGAACTAGTTGAACTGTCCCATTGTTGAGTACCTCTTCAATTTTATATGGGACCATCCATCTTTTCTGCATCTTTCCCTTGAAATCCTTGTATTTTGAATCAAATAACAGAGCCCAATCTCCTTTTTGGAACTTTCTTGGCTTGATGTGTTCATCATGCCATACATGTATTTGATGTTGGATGATCTCCTTTTGATGTAATTCTTGAAGTCTCATCTCATCCAACTCATTTAGTTGAATAATCCTTGCTTTTTGTGCCTCTAATAATTCAATTCCCACTTCAGCAGTTGTTCTCAAGGTTTGAATTTCAAATTCTATGGGAAGAATGGGATTCTTCCCATAAACCAACTCATAGGGAGTGAATCATGTGGTTGTTTTCCAAGTAGTATTGAGGCCCAAACTATTCTAGGAAGTTTTTGAACCCAATTTTTCCTTGATATGTCCATTTTTTTGTTAGGATATTCTCCAACTCTCTGTTAGTAACCTCCACTTGACCATTAGACTGTGGATGATATGGTGATGAATTCTTGTGCTTCAACTAGTATGTTTCCACAAAGGAACTGATTACACCTGACATGAATTGTGGTCCTTGATATGAAACAATGGATCTTGGTACTTTAAACCCCGAAAGATATGTTCATATAATAAATTTGTAACTTTCTCATCTCTTGCATATTTCAGTGCTTGAAACTCAGCCCATTTAGTTACATAGTCTGTACAAACCAAAATGTACTCCTTTACTTGAGAGGTTAGGTCAATTAGCCCCGTGAAATCTAATTCCCACATATCAAATGTTTCAAGACAACTAGAGGTTAGAGTGGAATATCATATGTAAACACTAGCTTCCCCATTCTTTGGCATTGATCACATCTCCAAACATAATTTTTGACATCCTTGAACAAGGAAGGACAATAGTAACCAACTCCTAAAATTTTGTGAATAGTCCTTTTTACTAAGTAATTCTCTCATGTTGGCTCATCATGACATGCCATAAGTATGTCAAATACTTCATATTCATCTACACATCTGTATAAAACATGGTTAGGTACACATTAAAAATAATTCCATTTAACCATGTATACATCACAATTTTTTTAATCAATTACTTTCTTTGATTTTGGGTGGAAAAAGTTAGGAATTCCCTGTAGCCAAGTAATTAACCATATCTAGCAAACCAAGGAGAAGTAGTAGAAACTGCAAACAAATTTTCATTAAGAAAATCATCATTGACTTGATCTTCTTCTTCTGAAATGGTTAGTCTAGAAATAAAATCAGCTACCACATTTGATTTCCCTGTCTTGTCAATGATTTTAATATTAAATTCCTACAATAACAACAACCACCTTACAATCCTACCATGCACTAAAGGTTTATTCATTAGATACTTGATAACAGAGTGGTCAATGTGAAAAATCACTTCATATCATGTGATATAATGGTGAAAATTGTTGATTGCATATACAACTACAAGAAATTCCTTCTCTGTGGTGGTGTAATTCCTTTCAAAGCAGGGGAGAGGTTTTTACTGATATAATAAATAACATGCATAGATTCTCCTTCTTGTTGTCTAAGGACATCCCCTACTGCTTTGTTAGAAAAATTTGTTTTTATATGGAAGGGAAGCTTCCAATTTGAGCCTCTCAACACTAGTGTGTTGATCAATTTTTATTTTATGGTATCAAAATATTGTTGGCATGCTTCTATCCATTCAAATTTAGAGTCTTTAGTTAAGAGAGAAAACAATGGAGAAGTTATCTTGCTAAATTTTGAAATAAACCTTCTATAGTAGCCAACATGGCCAAGAAAAATTCTTACCTCTATTTGGTTTATAGGAGATGGGAGCTTGGAAATGATACTGACCTTGTTAGGGTCCACCTTGATTTCTTCAGCTAAAATGTGATGGCCTAAAACTATCCCTTGTTCCATTATAAATAGACATTTTTCATGGTTCAAGGATAATTATTATTTTTCAAACCAAGCAAGGAATTTATCTAGATTGTCAATTTCATCTTGGAATGTTGCTGAACATACATAATGAAATCATCCATGTAAATCTCTACACAATCATGGGTGAGATCGGAAAAGATTATCAACATGGATTTTTGAAAAGTGGTAGGAGTATTACATAAACCAAAAGGTAATACCCTGTAACTAAATGTTCCCCATGGGAATGTAAAAGTGATTTTGTCTTGTTCCTTAGGTTCTATGTTATTTAATTTTACCCACTCGAACCCATAAAGGAATGAAAGATACCTCTTTCCCAATAAATTGTCTAATACTTGATCAATAAAAGGTAATGGAAAATAATCCCGATGAGTTGCTTGTTTAAATCTCTATAATCCACACAAATCATTCATTTCCCATTATTTTTAGGAATTATAACTAATGGAGAAACCCAATGGATATCTGATATTGGATAAATGAATCCCACCCTAAGAAGTTTTTCAATCTCAGTTTTTATAATGTCTCTTAAGGCAGGGTTTATCCTTCTTTGGGGTTGTTTGACTGGTCTGACATTAGTGGTGTAGATATGGTGTGTAAAAATACTGGGATGAATACCCTTCATATCACTATATTCCAAAGAAAAATCTTGAGGATGAGAGCATAAGAGTTTAAATAGGGTATTCTCTTCATGACTAGTTAGCCAACTATTGACTATTAATGTCTTCCTTGGGAAAATTGGTAGTTGTTTGGTACCTGGATGAAGAGAATCTACAACAGGTACTCTCTTAATAATGCATTCAATGGACACTGTGGGGAAGTAATATGTGAACAAAAATGATGTTTTGAAAGATAGAATCGATTAGATCTATATTTTATGCAAAAGAGAATATGATAGGCTTCTTGTTTTCATCCATAAATCATATCTTGTTTTAATTAGTTGTGGCACATGACTAGAAATAACCCCAGCTTAGGACTCAAGCAAAACACTTATACTCTATCCAAAAAGTAATCATGGTCACCATCTTGGATTTGGTCTGATTTTTCTTTAATTATGGCCATGGCCAGAGAAGATATGATGTCCTTTTAATCATCTGAATTTTCCTTCCACCACTGTTTATTGTCAGTAGAAAAAGGTTTTATGGTAGGGTAAATTTATAAATTTTTGGAATCATGTCGATTTATAATCACCATATTCTATATTCTACAATCAATGAAGGTGGAAACAGTTGGCTAACCAAGGGTAAACAATCTTCCTATTCTTCATTTTTATGTTCATAAAGTCTACCGAATAATACCACGATTCAATGTTGATGATGACATCTTCTATAATTCCCTTTGGTTTATTTACATACCAATCTATCATCTCAGTAAAACTATGGAGCTTGAATGCAGCTCAATAAGTGATAGTGTAGACAAGGTGTCCATAATCATCATATTGATGGCTACTCCTAGATCAATGATGACATTTGGGATCTAGACAAATCCTATGTGAACTATCACAATAGGACTTCCAAGGTCTAAATATTTTGGGGGCATATTCCTTCCAAAGATAATAACAAGTTTCCCATAAACATGGATGGTTTTGGTTGGTTCTTTCTTCTTCCTGGAGTCTTAAAATAGATATATTTGATGGTTTTGTTTAACTCAAGGATTTCCTTAAGATCTTGTAATAGGGGAATGCCAATACTTAATTTCCTCAGTCCCTGAATCAATTATGACTCTGGTTGTTCAGGAACTATAGTGTTGTGTTTTTCCAAAAGTCTAGATGGAAAAGGAATATCAACATTTGGTTGAGGTGTTTCTTCCACAATAGGTCTAGGATGTATTTTTTCTAGATTTTTGTATCTTCAATGATTTATTCTATATTAAGAGATAAATATTTTGAGGTAACCTTCCCGAACATAACCAAAGATTCCTACAATCCACAAAGTTTACTATGGAAATTTTATCTAATTCCACAGTGTAGGGTGGGTTACTCTACCTCACATTTTGGGATTTTCCACAATTTGTGTTGGTATCTATGGTTGGGAAAGTTGTTCGGATGGGGTAGAATTTGTAGGCACAATCAATAAAGCTTTTGACCTCGTGGTCTTCTTTTACTATAATATTACTTCCTGAATCTTTGAGGTACATTCCATTGTTATTGGTATTGAGGATTAAACTGTTGAAATGGTGGAATGTTTGGATGTGGATCCTAGGGTTGTTGATAGTAACTTGGTGGTGCATTCCACTATGGGCTCCACTCTGTGGGACTTGTTGAGTCCAAGGTTGGGGGTATGACCATGGTGCATTCCATTGATTTGGGACCCATTATGATTTTGGCATGTAGGACTAATTTTGATTGGATTGGAAATTCCCTCCTTACCTCTGAGCCATATAGTTTAACTCAGCTTCGTCTTGTGTGTTTTGTTTTAGATGGTTCTTTAAAAGGGAAGAAATCCACATTAGTCTCTAACATTCTTTAATTCAAAGAGAAGAAATATGTCTACCTTTTCCAAGGGGTAGTCCTTAAGCCCATGTTTGTCCCTACATCTTGGGAAGTAGATGAAAAAATGATTTGTATTCATATCTTTCTCCATATCCATATTTTTATTGAGTTAAACTAAGAGGTTTGTTCTCAAATTTGTAATTTCTTCCCTTAGTTTGGATATATCACCACTAGCCATTTTTCCTTTATGTCTACAAAGGTTGGGGTGAGTTTGGGAGTAATTCCTATAGAGGTAAATGATTTCTATAAATTATAATTTGTTCATGTTTCCCTTTCCCATAAGATTGAAGGCCTCCCTGTGTTTCTTCATCCAATCCTTTTAGAAATAAATTTTTGAGTAGATTAATAACAAGACTAGTACCACACCCCCTCCGAAGGACGAAGAACTAATCAAGATAATATTCCAGACTCTCATCCTCCTTTTATTGAATTCTAAAATGTTATTCCTTCCTATCCCGGACTCTTCAGTAGTGTTGGTATTTTTCCAATAAAATTGAAACCATCTCCTCACAACTATGGATGGAGTTAGGGGTTGATGCCATAAACCATCTCATAGTTATTTCTTTTAAATTTGAGGGAAATAACTTGAGCTTCGGGAAATTATCAAAATTAGAATCATAGGTTTGGAAAAACTTTGAATTCAAAAAGAAACTAGACACAATCTTTTAAGACTAATCCCGAAAGGTTGGTAAAGTTAAAGGGGATATTTTTAATAGGATTCGATTGTTAGAATCCAATTTTATGGGGTAGGTAAATGTTTCCAACTCGGAGGGTTTTCATTTTCTGCACCATTGGGGTTATCTACTTCATCATTCATCCTTCCTTGTTCACAAAGTTGTTCCACAAGATGGTTTTTAGGGGATTTTGGAAATTTATTCTAGTGAATCTACCTACACAGTCTCTAAGTCTAAACATAAAATCCTATCATACTGAGGAAAACTCCCTAACTATCAATTCTTAACTTGATATTTTGTGTTCCACATACTCCAAAGTAGAGATGATTCTTGTTGTCATTACAAGGTATTTTTATTTTAAAAGAAAGAGTTGTGGAAATAAAATTTCTAAATAGAAACTTACGATAACTAAGAAATACTTCTAGCTAGTACCTTAACCTTTAATAACACCTTGAATTCCCTAGAAACAATGATAAAATTTGACAAGGGTCATTGATACCCACACTTTATTTATATTATGTTTGTCAAACTAGGGTGACATCCATGGTTGTTTGCAACAAAGGGAATAGTCAGAATCATTCTCAGTATGTATTTAAGAACTAAATTAATAGAATACTATACTATTTGTAATTAGGAAATGGAATGAATCAACAATAAAGACTTATTAAAGATAGAATGAAGGGAACTAAAAATAATGCAATGCTGGAAATTTAAATGAATACAAAATAATAGAAAGAAAATAATAGTAAATTTTATTTTCTCATTGGGGAGGAGTGGCCCTTGCTCCTTCCCTTCGATCAGGTTCAACGTTGCAAGTTACATAATAAATTTTTCCCCTAAATCTATAATTTTATTGAAAGAACTACTTTTACAATAATCAACTAACTGAACCAAACTCTTGAATCTTAATACATTAGCTCTTTTATACTAGATAAATCCTAGTCTCTGTAGGAGAGAACTAGTTATTTACAATTAATAATCGTAGTGCCCACATTCTACACACACAATTACAACAATAAAATACCAGGATGATTTTTTTTAACTTACATTGCTTAGTACACACAACACAACAAGGGCTCCAAGTACAGAAACTCAACTCACATATTACAATCACATAAGTCATCGACTCACATAGACACATGAAAACAACATAGGCATGTTGATGCCGCACTTTTCCCAATGAATGGTTACTAGTAATGACCCAACTACAAGAAAGAAGACTCAAGGATGGGCAGACCCACAACACATCTTTTCTTTCGTTGTATTTTAGTTGCGATTAACATTCCAAGAACATTATAGTGCAAGGATTAAATTTCTTGTTTGTCCACCTACAAATTCTTAAGTTCATTCCAGTTAAATTACCGTTTGACCCTTTTAAGTTGGCTTCTTATTCTTTACAAAATTTTCCATAACTTGCATACTTATTTGGCATAATTTCAAATGCATATAAAGTACTTAATTATCTTGTCCTTATGTTAAGAATATTCTTCTCAAACATAAATTCAATGTCTACCTTGTTTACTCTTACAACTCAAGTGAATGTGACTTGGTGTCCATATAGCGATATTAGGATTTAACAGAGATTTAGATACAAGATAGTTTTTACCCGAAACATTCTTTGATCACGGTATAGGTATTTCCCTACCATAGTTATTCTATTTCAATGACTTGTGAAATTCCATTTTGATTTATATATGTATTTTGTTTTCTCGAAGGTTGGACACACCAAGGAAATTCATATTCTTTGAAACAAAAGAGTATTTTTAATTGAGTTATATGGTCTTTGAGAGTAGCATTATTCTGAACATCAAATCTCATTTTTACTCTTATTTTCTACGTCACATTATGGTCTTATTTTTAGCATTGTCTTGTAAAAGAAGTTATGAAGTGTTTGTCTAACCTCTTGAAGACATAAATTATTAGAAGACTTGAAGCTACACATGAATCCTAAGTTAACATCCAAATCAACTGAGGTTTAGATTAATTCCAACTTCACCTAAGGGTCTACCCCTCAACTATATATGAGTTTTAAGTGAGAGGACAAATTTATGCTAAACCACCTTCAAGAAAGGACCAAGGTGTTATGTTGAGAGAAACCAAGGTAACACATTTAGCTAAGTGGAGCTAAGGAGTTCATTAACAAGAGTTTAAGACCTAGAAAAACTAAGTCACAACCTCCATCTATGTCGTATGGAACCACATGTATTTCATTTAATGAAGAAAATAAATTTTAGATCTATCCTCGGAAGACAAGGTAGTCCACTAGGATATGAAAAGGGAGTAAGCTCTACATACTCCAAATGAAGTTTGACTATGTCCCTCCTATCTACCAAGTTTATGACTATGTCACTATCCATACTGACTAAGATGATAAACCCATTCTTGGGCTCTTGTTTACTCAAACTAGGAGATTTCCATCGAGTGCAGGGTTTAAGATCACTCTACAGTTTTCAAAGTCTTCTGCGGTAAGGAGTATCACACATGAAAACAAGTTAGCTCTCGATATTTGTTATGTTTGTGGAGCCTATTTGCATGTTAGAATGTGATACACCTTCTATGTGTTACACCTGTATTTTTATGGCGGTCCCGCTCCCGGTGAGGTGAAGTGTCGGGGGGTTCGGGGGCGAAGCCCCTGAAGAAAATTTTCATGGGTGGTTTATTAACCCATGGGTAATGGGTAACCGTTATGGGCTTTTTTTGGGCCCATGGTTTTTTCGGTCTTTTGCCCATTGTTTTGATACCCATGGTTTTGTATCAAACTACTTAAGCAAATTGTCTATTTATATGGTCTTATGCATATGATAGATGTACAAGTAAATGTATTGCAGATGTGTTTTGAATTCGGTGTGAATTCTGTAGAGTTTTTTGAGCATAGCTCCAAATGGATCTGGGTATTGTATTGAGAGAGTGGTGGCTTGTAATAAAATCTGAGCAAGTGATTCTTGGTGGACGTATCCCAAATTGGGTGAACCACGTTAAATAATCTCTTTTTGTCTTTGTGTTATTTTATTCTATAATTTTATTTCAGATCTGTAATAATTTTTGCATATTATTTTCTATTGTTGTGATTTTGTGAGGGATTATTCCGCATATTTTATCTCTTATTTCCTAACAATTGGTATCAGAGCTTGGTTTGGTTTGCTGAAGTGTTGAATCGCAGGAAATTTTTTTAGCTTGAGTGGGAGCTATGGCAGATGAAGGAAGATCTAGGGTTGATAAATTCAACGGGAAGAATTTTAGTCTTTGGAAGATGTAGATGGAAGATTACCTTTATCAAAAGGATCTTTATACTCTGTTGTCTGAGAAGGTGAACAAACCCTCGAGTATGACAGATGCGGAATGGGATTTGCTAGATAGGAAGGCACTTGGGACAATCCGGTTGTGTCTTGCATCTTCGGTATTATTTAATGTTTCAAAGGAAAAGACTACAAAAGATCTAATGGATGCATTAGGGAAGTTGTATGAAAAACCCTCTGCCTCTAACAAGATATTTTTAATGAAAAAGTTGTTTAATATGAAGATGTCTGAGAATAGTTCAGTAGTAGATCATTTAAATGATTTCAATACGGTTGTGAATATGCTAGCTTTAGTTACAATAGAATTTGATGAAGAAGTTAGGGATTTATTAATTTTGTGCTCTTTACTTGAGAGTTGGAATAGCCTGGTAATGGCGGTAAGTAACTCGGTTCCAGCTAACTCAAAGTTGAAGTTTGAGGATGTTGTAGGGGTGATTCTAAGCGAGGAAATGCAAAGAAAAGCTCTGGGAAATCTTCTACTTTGTAGGGAATGCTTTGACAGTGGAAACTAGAGGGAGACAAAAGAATAGAGGAAACCGTGGAAAATCAAAAGATCGGGCAAGGTCAAAATCCAAGAACAAGATTGTATGTTGGAATTGTGGAAAGCCTGGGCATGCAAAGAAGGACTGTTGGGAGCTTCGGGATAAGAAGAAACAACAGGAAGAAAACAAGGAGGTAAATGTGGCATCGGGTAATGTATGTCAGGATGCTTTAATTCTTTCTTTGCATAATATTATTGAATCTTGGGTTTTAGATTCAGGGGCTTCTTTTCATGCTACTCCACATAGGCATTATTTTGTTGATTATGTTCAAGGGATTTTGGGCATGTTTTTCTTGGTGATGATAAGCCTTGCAAAGATATTTGGAAAAGGTTTTGTCGGTGTTAAGATGCGTAATGGGAATACATGGCTATTGAAGGATGTCAAACATGTGCCTACATTAAGGAGAAATTTGATATCGGTGGGGCAATTGGGAAGTGATGGTCAGATCGTGATATTTACTGACTAACTTTGGAAGGTCACTAAGGGTGCTCTTGTGGTGGCAAGAGGTAAGAAGGTTGGAACCTTGTATTTAACCACTAATAGTACTAATGATTGTAATCTTGTGGCTTCAGATGCAGATACAACATTATGGCACTATAGGCTCGGTCATATGAGCCATAAGGGCATGGACATCATAAAGAAGAATTTTCTTGGATATACAGAAACAAGTTTGGAGTTCTATGAGGACTGCATATATGGGAAACAGAAGTGAGTAAGGTTTCTCAAGGTTAGACCTACAAAGAAAGAGAGTAAGTTAGAGCTGGTGCATTCTGATGTGTGGGGGCCAACTCAGGTATCATCTCTTGGGGGTTCAAGTTATTATGTTACTTTTATTGATGATGCAACAAAGAAAGTTTGGGTTTATTGTATTAGAAACAAATCTGATGTATTTTACACTTTTGTTAAATGGAAATCCTTGGTAGAGAATGAAACAGGTCTTAAGCTAAAATGTCTCAGGTCAGATAATGGAGGGGAGTATTGTAGCAATGAATTTAATGATTACTGTTCTAATAATGGAATCTTCAGGAAAAAGACGGTTCCAGGAACTCCACAGCAGAATGGGGTATTAGAAAGGATGAACAGAACAATAATGGAATGTGCTAGAAGCATGAGATTACATGCAAGACTGCCTCTTTCTTTTTGGGTAGAAGTGGTGAGAATAGCGGTGTACTTGATAAACAGAGGACCCTCAAGTGCCTTGGATGGAGGCATACCTGAGGAGGATTGGTATGGTAAGAAATTTTATTATTCATTTCTTAGAGTCTTTGGATGTTAGGTGTTTTTTCATATAGAAAAGGATGATAGGACAAAGTTAGAGGCTAAATCAGAAAAATGTACTTTCATTGGTTATGGTGGTGATGACTTTGGAAATAAATTTTGGAGTATTAAGGACAAGAAAATCATTTGATCTAGGGATGTGGTCTTTAATGAGAAAGTCATGTATAAGCAGCAGTTGCAGGAAAATAAGGAAGAATCCAAGAAAGAATATACAGTGGTAGAGGATCTTCCGGATGGGAAAGTGACACATGAATCAATTCAGGAACCCCCTCAACAGGAACCCCAAACTCCTATATTGAGGAGGTCTTCTAGGGTAAGAAGAGACCTGAATGTTTTTCTCCTTCTCTTTATTATTTATTTCTCACTGATAGTGGAGAGCCAGAGAGCTTTGATGAAGCAATGTAGGTAGATGCCAGGAAGAAGTGGGAGTAAGCCATGGATGAGGAGCATCAGGCTCTCATGGAGAACCAGACATGGGATTTGGTGAAGCTACCCAAAGGAAAAAGAGCATTACAGAATAAGTGGGTGTTCAGAGTCAAAGAAAAGAAGGAGGAAAGAAAAGATATAAGGCCCAGTTAGTGGTCAAGGGGTTTGCACTTAAACAAGGTATAGATTTTGATGAGATTTTTTTCTCCGTAGTAAAAATGACTTCTATTAGAACTATTTTAGGAATAGTTACAAAGAGAAGACTTGCACTTAGAACATCTTGATGTAAAGAATGCATTTCTTCATGGTGATTTGGAGGAGGAACTATATATGTAGCAACCAGAGGGCTATGAGGTCAAAGGTAAAGAGGAGATGGTTTGCAAACTGAAGAAAAGCTTGTATGGCCTGAAACAAGCTCCACGTCAATGGTATAAGAATTTTGATAGCTTCATGATGGAGCAAGGTTATATCAGATGCCATTCTGACCATTGTGTGTATACAAAGAAATTTGAGGATGGAAGTTATATTATCCTATGTTTGTATGTTGATGACATGTTGGTTGCAGGTAAAAACATGCAGGAAATAAAAGTACTCAAGAAGCAGCTAAGTGAATCCTTTGCTATGAAGGATTTGGGTGCAGCCAAACAAATCCTTGGTATGAGGATATCTTGGGATAGGAAGGAACAGAAGTTTGACTTTATCTCGGAAGAGGACATTAACAAGGTCTTGGAGAGGTTTAATATGCGGGATGCTAACCGGTTGGGACTCCTTTGGTAGGCCACTTCAAGTTATCAAAGGAGTAGTGTCCCAAGACAGATTAGGAAAGAAACCAGATGTCAAAGGTACCTTACTCATCAGCAGTTGGCAGTTTGATGTATGCTATGGTGTGCACTAGGCCTGATATTGCCCATGCAGTGGGAGTTGTGAGTAGATTTATGAGTGATCCAAGTAAAGAGCATTGGCAAGCAGTAAAGTGGATCCTTCGGTATTTGAGAGGGACCATGGGGACAAGTTTTGTGCTATAGTGGATCAGACACCACTTTACGTGGTTATGTAGATTCAGACATGGTTGGAGATGTAGATAGCAGGAGGAGCACAACAGGTTATATTTATACTGTAGGTGGGATAGCAGTGAGCTGGATTTCACGACTACAGAAGCTGGTGGCTTTGTCAACCACGGAGGCTGAGTATGTTGCTGCCACAGAGGCAAGCAAAGAGATGATTTGGCTACAACAATTTCTTGAGGAGTTGGGGCATAAGCAGGAGGAATGTAAGCTATATAGTGATAGTCAGAGTGCTATACACCTAGCTAAGAACTCTGCTTTCCACTCCAGGATGAAGCATATACAGTTGAGATATCACTTCATCAGGACAACTTTGGAGGAAGATAAGTTGAAGTTGGAGAAGATTCATACCAGTCAAAATCCTGCAGACATGATGACCAAGGTGGTCACAAGGGATAAACTAAAGCTATGTTTAGCTTTGGTTGGCCTTTGCAGATGACAGTGAAGGGTTGAGAAGCTTGCTCAGTGGAAATCAGTCTCCAAGTGGGAGATTGTTATGTTTGTGGAGCCTATTTGCATGTTAGAATGTGGTACACCTTCTATGTGTTACACTCGGGTATTTTTACGGTGGTCCCGCTCGCCGGTGAGCGGGTCAGGGGGTTGGGGGCGAAGCCCCCGAAGCAAATTTTCATGGGTGGTTTATTAACCCATGGGTAATGGGTAACCGTTATGGGTTGTTTTTGGGCCCATGGTTTTTTTGGTCTTTTTCCCATTGTTTTGATACCCATGGTTTTGTATCAAACTACTTAAGCAGTTGTCTATTTATATGGTCTTATGCATATGATAGATGTACAAGTAAATGTATTGCAAATGTGTTTTGAATTCGGCTGTGAATTCTGTAGAGTTTGTTGAGCATAACTCCAAACAGATCTAGGTATTGTATTGAGAGAGTAGTGGCTTGTAATAAAATATGAGCAAGTGATTCTTAGTGGACGTAGCCCAAATTGGGTGAACCACGTTAAATACTATCTCTTTGTGTTGTGTTATTTTATTCTGTAATTTTATTTCAGATCTGTAATAATTTCTGCATATTAGTTTCTACTGTTGCGATTCTGTGAGGGATTATTTTGCATATTTTATCTCTTATTTCCTAACAATATTGAACAAGGGTAGAGTGTTTCGGTTTAATTCTCTTTATTACATTTACAAAGTATGAATGCACAAGATGACTCATTAATCATTTATTGAACACTAAATATGCACTACAAGATATTACTTCAAATTCATTTACCTTATATAAATATCAACATTTTTACCAAATGCACATTTCCTAGATGTCCTTGAAACTAGCATCATCATACATATCAACAAATTATCAAATATAACCTTTTGTAACATGAGACTACATTATACATTTATTCATTTAACAATGAACTATATAAATTACAATGTTAATTAAAGAATTACACATCGCCTTTTTCCATCATTCTTTCATCCTACAAAACCATGTGAGCATGATATCAGCAATAAATTGCTAGCATGGCATCCACCCTAATCTAACATAATTATCATTTTTTATTTTCTCATTTACATATGATAATAATTACAATTTGTAATCGAAATAAAAGATTTAGAGACATGTATTCATTACATTTCATTTTACTTCATTTTGTAACCCATGAGAGAAAAAGAAGGGGAGAAAGAGAAAACACCATTTTGTCAAAAGTTATATTTCACACAAGTTACACTATAGAGTTTTAAACAGTTATTTACATGTGTCAAAAGTATCTACGGTGGTTTGGCAACCCGACGAGGGTCCCACAACTTTCTATTTTTACATTTTCTTACTAGCTACAAAATGTTCAAAATGGGCTCGGAGGCTAAGAAATCACTTCCAAAAGTTATCTTCTGATGAGAACGCACACCATGTTTAACTTTCTACGTGTCCCCAGATATACGAAGAGTTCATAGCAATTGACGGAATTATGAACTAGTGAACGGTTTACGTTTGGCAACTAGTTTTTGGGGCCACTGGTCGTAGTTGACCCATCTGCAAATGAACAAAAGTTAGCTTGAGGGCTCAGAAAACCACGCCAAAAATTGACATTTGATGGATGAACGCACAATGAGAAACTTCTTACAAATTTCACTATCTAAGGAGAATTCAATGAGTTGACAAAACTCGAGAACTAGAAAACAACCTTCTAATGGTGACAAATTTTGAAGCCACCATCCCTAATTGGTCCAGTTTGACCTTGTCAAACCGCAATGACGAGGCCTACAAAATGTCGTGATCAAAATATCTAGAAAAGTGTTTTTCCCTAAACTGAAGGTTCCATGCAATTGTATAATAAGAAAACTAGAGGTTTGTGAAGGCGGGAAGTAATTTCTCTATTTAGGTTTCAAATGGTGGTTCAAAATGAAAGCCAACTTTCTAGATTTAACCACTTCCTACCACCGCAAAACAAGTGTAATAACGCTCCTATAAGAGCGCCAAAAGATCACACATATTCATTCGGGGTCAACCCAAAGGTCTAAGTGACTCCTCACATAACAAGGTACACGAAGGAAGCTTAACATATCATTTTTAGAGTTATGAAGGGTACTTAATGAGTCTCCGAAAAATACAAAAATTATCTATTTAAACAGGGAGATGACCAACTTTCTTCTGGAAAGTCAATTTTGTCTTGCCGAAAAAACAATATTGAAGTGATATAGTTGGGTAATAAGTTTTCTAAATCACCTCAGAATGAGGGTGGAAGTTCATGGTTTAATGCAAAAGAGTTATTTTGATTTCGTGAGTTACGACATGACATTTCATTTTTTTGCAACGAGTTGATATAAACATTTAACTGTATTAAAATCCTAATATTTTAAAATTATTTTAAGTTGCAAAAGAGAACTAAAGCATGAGAATTATGAGAGGTAAGGGAGATGAACCATACCGGGAGGAACGGATTCATCAAACTGTAGGATTTAGTTCAAAGCATCTTGCTTGGGCACTTCGTCAACCAGTTCATGAGCCTCAATCTAACCTCCACAACGTCACACAAACTTCCCGATCACTTGAAGTTTTTCCAATAGAATAAGTTGCCCATTATGTTCTGAAAATTTTCTAGGGCCTACACAAGGCTCCATTCTTGCACACAGGCTGAGAGAATGTTGGCAATGGATATGAGGCTCTACACCTATGAGTGTAGTTGCTTGAAAGTTTCTAAAGCCTTTTGAATAGATCCATTATGTGCATATCCTACAATCATGGCACTCCATGAGACCGCATTTCTTTGAGGCATTCTATCAAATAGTTCATGTGCCTTCTCAACAAATCCATTTTGTGCATATCCTGCTATCATTGCAGTCCAGGAGAACACATTTTTTTGGGGGTATTCTGTCAAACAATACACGTGCTTTGTCTATTCTTCTACATTTTGCATACATGTCTACCAGGGCAGTTGCAACTACAACATCTGACAAAATTCCTCTCTCTCCATTATGCTTTGATGGATATCATACCCTACTCCAAAGCTTCCATTTTGGCACAGGCTGGAAGTACACTGGAAAATGTAAACTGATTGGGTTGGAGCCCTGTTTGCTGCATACGGTGAAACAATGTGACTGCCTCGTGAGGAAATCCACATCTTCTGTACACTGCTGCAAACATACTCCATGCGAAGCTGTCTCGTTCTTTCATTTTGTCAAACACCGTAACAACACCCATGTTCAGTGAGGTGTCACGTAGATTTCCAGGTTTTCCCCCATTTTTATACATGCGGGAGGATTCTGTCATAGGTCATAGCCATAACACCCCATGAGATGACATCAGGCGAGGAATTTCCCACGTGCAAAGGTGCCCTCCAAAATCAGATCCGTGCAAAGGTTGCGACCATGGCATTCTGTGAAACCACATTTGCTTCGGTGTTTTCCCTTACCCTGCGCATTTTCAATCGCCACAACAAACCAAAACCTCCTCACGCCTTCTTCACATCTGGTGGGTGTGCAGATCTAGTTCGAAGCTCCCTTCCCATGGTGGTGGTGGTGCTTGTCTTCATTCAACAATAAGACAGAAAAATCCCAAAGGAGCCCCCTTTTCCCTAAACCACCCCAAAATCACAAGCTTTTTAATTTTAAATATTTTATTTTATTTATTATTTTTTTGTTTGTTTTAACCTAAAAAGGAACATAAAAACCCTAAAATGAAGTAAATAAATAAATAAAATATAGCTTAAAGTTAATCCATTACAATAGCGATAAAATTTCGACACAAAAACAAATGATCGTAAATCGACAATATAAATTATAATATTATTATAAACATTATTTTTATGATTTTACGGCTAAAATAATGATAATAATTATTAATCATATTAATGGCGACGACCAGGAAAACTCGAAGAAGTGAGAACTAGATTTTCCTTTAACTAGATAATCGTCCATGACGCTACTAGGTCCACCATTTGGGGTGCCGACAACGACCCAAAAAGGCAAGAAGGAGAGGGAGGGTGCAAAATCTTCACTGCGACAAGGAAAAAGTCGACAACGGTCAATGAGAGCACACACACAACCCTCCCATGCTTAGCAATAGGGTCGTCATGTCAAGAACTAGGGGAACATCAAATGGGGCATTACAATAACATCTACTTAATCTGGAAAATAACTAATTGGTCTAAGAATTATAATAATGGAAGGAGTAATCTAGGCTATGTTGGATTTATATTAGTCTTGTTAATCTGTTGAAGAGGCCCATAACTTGACTCCTTTGAGATAGTCAATCAACACCATAATATATTCCAGATCTAAATTGATTCTTTATAATCATGATGATTATAAATCCTTAAGTGTTTTTTTGCATCACGCTTCAAGAAACTGAAGTTAAACTGGGATTGTATGGACCTCATAATCTACATGAAGGTTGAGGTAGTAGCACGTGTTTCATGCTCATGTCATCATGTTAATTGATGTTCCAAATGTATCAAATCATAGTTAATCCATCCAAGTTGTTCATATATTTTTCACAAGTTCCTTATTTCAAATAAGTCTCAATTGGTGATCTACATTAATCTTGCGCTCTATGGCAAGTCCTACACTAATGTAAAGGTGAGTCCTATGTTATAAGGTGATTCCTGCACAGTTCACAAATGTGTCGTGCACTATTCTCGTAATTAACTCCTATGATGACTCAATATATGATACCCTAAAGACACCGTTAATACTCGTAAATGTTCATTCAAGCCATATTTGAAGAAGAAATAACAAGAATATGCACAACATTTCCTTCCAAAACATGGTAAATTATTAAATATAAAATGTCAATATTATACATCATGTAAAATGATACCAACATAGCATAGGATTTTACATGGGATAAACATGAAAAACAAGGGTTCATCACAACACTTGGTGGTAAATTAACTCTATCAGGTTGTTATCACGGGTCAGTCTAACTCCCCATATTGCATCTTTATTTTTTGGATTTGATGTGGTTTTTTTTGTCTTTGCAAGTGTACTTATATTTTTTATTTTACAAGTATCTTCTCGTGATCAAGGTACAACATACATGTGTGACCAACAAGGAATATTAGTGACACTTGTGCAACACCTTTGTAAAAATAAGGTTCTAACCTTTTCACGATCCACGAGCGCCCAAGTAGGAGTCACCGACACCCATGTCTATCTTGATCTGTGAGTTTCAAAATTTATTTTCAGTATTTATGACATTTTTCATTTCATGTCCATCATTTTTCCCAATTTGTGTCAGTCCTAGATCAAGCACATAAAAGTTTATAATTCTACACCACTTTCTTAGGGATTCATAATTTCTATCTTGTTTATTTGTGTCATATTATACTTAGCATAAATATCTAATTTTTATATTGATTTAAGCATTCTACAATTAGGGTTTTACAAAAATCTATTTTTTTAAATCATTTGGTGAACCTCTCATTTGAACACTCTTAGATCCTCATTTTTTCCTAACATCAATATCCTAGGATCCTCCCACTATGGATGTCTCCATCCAGGAATTTTCACAAGCTCATCCCGATTGTGAGGCTAAAATTAAATCTTTCATGGCTAATGCTCGCATTCCTCCCAATACTCCTCCGGAATATGTATATCAGAAATTTGTAGCAACATTTTCTCCACAAATTACTTTCTCATCGATATAAATGACCCTCTTTTTGTTCTTGAAAATGATCCTCCCCTTTATATCCTGACTCGTATCTATAACATAGGAATTAAGAAAACATTAGTTGATAATGGATATGATCTCAATCTTTGTAATTTCACATTTATTCAATAGCTTGGATTTTCCTTAGCTAATGTCAGCCCTTCATCCATTTATTTCCATAGCTATGATTCTTCTACATGTCTGTGCATGGGTACTATAACCTTACCTCTCATAGTTGGGCCTAAAAAAATTCTTACTATATTCTTTGTTATCAATACAACAATTTAGTTTTATTTCTTACTTGGTAGGCCATGAGTTCACACTATGCGGGATGTACCTTGTATAGTTCATCTATGCATTAAAATCATACATAATGGCTTTGAACATAATATTACCGATGACTGCAACCCATTCAAATATTGTCACCTTAACCCACTCACTACACTAACTACTCCAATTCTATACCACAATGTCGATCATCCTCATACTTCTCCTACTTCCACCACCCTTATGTTTACCTCTACTACTCCTACACATCTCACTAATGATTACAAAACCACGAAACATACTACCTCTACCACTAACATGCTTCCTCTCCAAGGAACTATTTATGTATTGGACACCATACCACCTGCCTCATCTTACCAATAATGCTCTACATTAGAACTTCCTCCTTTCACATGCACTATTTTCATACATGACTCTTATTTTGGCCTAACATTCCATTCGAGACAACTTTCTCTCGACAAAGTGTTTGCATGCATGATGGCTTAGCTCGGCTAGGATTCACACTTGATGGTCTCACCCACCACCTCGTTCTCACCACCTTTATCATGGAAGTGTATTTATTATTGCTACTTATGGCCTTTGCGTCTTCCATTTATCAAGTATTCCTTGCACGTACTCCTCGTTCCTCTCCACTCACACTTGGGCATTCTTGGCTTGACTACATTGGTGGCACTTTGGATCCTAATCATATTGATATCACATTTCCCATGCCTTTTGGCCACATTTCTATTTACAATGATTCATTCCTTTGCTATAATAAAAATATCACTCGTTGGTATGCACACAATTGTCTGTAACCACCTTTCATCGATGACTATTATGCCATGGGCATGTACAATTTATGCCATAATGGCTCTTTATATGATCAATCCCACACTATTGTTTATCAAATTTCGACTTAATTCCAATAGGCTATAATCCTAAAACCGATGATATCTTAGATGAATTCACGTGATCTTTCTCCAAACCACACTAGGGGGCATCATGCTTAGTCCTAATATCATCAATTGTCTATCATTATTACTATTATTCTTTGTGCTTCATACTTCCTATTTCTAATCACTCTTACATAACTTGATACACACCGTGTATCATCATTACCCTATGACACACTCTAGTTATATGGTTCATAATCAACTATTGAGGGTCTAAATCTGAAATGAACCCCACCACATTCACCTCTTACTCTTTATGTTTCATGATATATATTTCTAGCACACACTTTCAAACCATTTCACAATGAAACACTCTTGTTCTATGGTTCATTCTTGATTGTTGAGGTTTATTTATACATGAACCTAATTTCACACACATCCACCTTTAGGGGGATGTTTCTCCTACCATAACACTCACACATTGCATACCATTCCATTCCACTCATTCACTACATTTGCATATATTGGTTACATTGAATCTTTCTTACTTATACTACGACATGATGCACTTTGCTTACTATGTTAGTCGGATATGCTATATCTCATTATATTTCTATATACACATGTGAATTCTCTTGGTCTCTAGGTGTGAATGCAGATCTTATAGGTTCTTACACGCTGCAATGATTTTTGACACTATACCTTTTACATGTCCCATCGAGGCTCCCGGGGAATATACCTACTTTCATACATAATGTGTTATTGTTTCATTATTTATTAATATTGCTTTCATCACACTACTTCTCATTGATACATATATGCTTTGACATACTTTTTATCTTTCTAACATGCTAATGGGTGATTCATGTGTAGCATTTACATTTCAACACTATTTTCCACCATGGTTTTCTAATACATTTTTCTTGTCATTGTTTGCTATTATTGTATGACATTGATTACGGGCTATGCCATATTTCTTGTTTGATATCTTCTTTTATGCTTTTGGCCGCTTCAGCCCTAGTTATCTTGTGACATTGTGAGAAATTTCCCATGTATGAAACCCACTTTTCGTGGTCCAATTTTTTTGCACACTTTTTTAATTATTACATTATATTTTATTACATGCCCTACTTATTAATTTTTCTACTAACACATGTTTCTATCCAATTTATTTTCATGTGACTTGGTTTCTACCATGCACATCCCCCCCTATAGGGATATAATTCATCTCAATATATTGTCCTCTCTTTTGGGCCACACACTCCTACATACATTACATGTACCCCAAATGAGGGGGGGAATACATGGGGTAAACAAATAACCCCATACAATATCTCATGGTTACATCACATATTTGGCACATGTTACATTTATAACACCTTTGGATCATAATCACAACACATACACTAGCATTGAGACTCGACAACAACTCCGGGAACCTCGTGTCCTTCCTTGGATGCATATGTCTTGGGGCATATACAAAAATTTATCATATCAATATAGTCTACATCAGTTCAAAGATCATTTTTTACAAGACAGCACAATCCTCCAAAGAATAAAATGTATGTTATCTCCATTTCAATCATAAAAATCAAGTACATTCAAAACTAATTCAAAACAATCGGGACAACAGAATAAATCGGGGATGCGAATTCTGCAGTGGTCCTTATCCAAAAAATTCATGAAAGGAGAGTAACACTCGACCTCTCTCCCTAACACTCGCTCATTGGCGTGATATTGCCCCAAAACTCGTACTTGGCATGATATTGCCCAAAAACACGCTCTTGGTGTGAGATCACCCAAAACCTCATTCTTGGCATGAGATTGCCCAAAACTCACACTTGGCAAGAGATCACTTAAAAACCCATTCTTCACAACATTTTAGGATGCATTTCTCTCTTCATATCAGTGCACACCTTACTTTTTACATGATTTTTCATACTTTACACATATCTTTCATATACATTACTTTGACTACTCTTTTTCTCTTCTTTTACAGGTTCATCCTTAATACACACCAAAAAGTAACCATACATCATCCTACTCAAGCACAAAAGTAGTTACAAAAATGCATACGCTTCACCCCTAGGGTGACTTTACTTTCCTAGTTTTCAAGCTTCATTTTACAATCACTTCATGCTTCACTTTACTCTTTGGAACATTATCACCATCACTTTCTATAGGATCAAAAGGAATGCATCTTTTAACTAGTTTAAGGTATAGATTGTTCACTCAACAACATAAAGTGGGGAAAATATAGAAAAAAAATCACGCACTTGGGTTCATTTCTAGGTCCTAAACACATACTAGCATTCGTATAATTCCTAAGAAAGAAAACTAGTAATTGAAAATTATCTTTGGCCTCTTTTTTGGTTTCTTGTTTTCTATTTGGTATTATACACCCTACATCCTAGTTGGTATTATACTTATTTATCTTTTATAGCTCCGATAACAATGCATTGCCAAGAAAAGAGTGCCCAGACACCCCTATCCCCTTTGGGTGCCCCTAACCCTTTCTTATCTTTCTTATTTTTTGTGTCTCTTTTATCTTTTGGGCATTATGAAATTCAAACAAGGGAAGCATATAAATACATAGCTATGTCTTCAAAATAAAGGACCAAGCTGTAAGCATTACTACTATCACCTAAAATTACATCCAAAAGGAATCTAAAGCCCTTAAAATCATCAATGTAACATTCATTTCAGGGATAAGGGACTGCATCTTCTACATACACCGCATAGAAGCAGAAATTTCATTCTATTATAACCACACATGCTATACATTGTTACATTCTATATCTAGCCCGTTATCAAGTGTAACTTGTACTAGGGAATCCTAGAGCATAACCCTTACACACACTCACAAGAAATACATGGATTCTGAGATGTAGTGCAACGCCTCGACCATAAGTTCACTCGTCAGTGACCACCGAGGTCAAGATGACTCCCTAGATTACATCTTTCTTATTTATATTTTATGTGGTTTTGTGGATTTTACAAGTGAACTTCTATTTTGTAGGTTACAGGTATCGTTTGTGATCAAGTTGTGACATACAGTGACCAACAAGGAATATTAACGACACTTGTGTGAAACTATAAAAATCAGGTTCTGAAAATTTTTGCATTCATGTGTGCCCAATAGCACTCACCAAAGTGCCCATGTACCCATTCCCCAATCCAAGTGCCCGCATCTAGCTTCACCGTGAGTTACATAATTTATCTTGAGCATTTATGACACTATTCATTTCCTATTCAGTAGTTTTCCTAGTCTGTACCAATCCCAGATCAAGCGCATATAAGCTAAGTTATTCTTTCTACACCACTTTCTTAGGGTTTCATACTTAATTTATTATTTTCTAGTGTCATATTATACTTAGCATTTTTATATCATTATTTACATTTAGTTCCTCTACAATTATGGTTTTACAAAAATCTATTTTTGTTAAATCATAAATACACAAGAAAATAAGTGAGTAAAGTATGAAACTTTAAGAAAGAGAGATGGATAAAGAGACTTAGCTTGTTTACATGTAATCTAGAACTCATATGGATAAGGAAAAGTGTTGAATGGGATGGGAAGAGTTTTGTAAATTCTCAATATAAATTATGGAGCTCGCGAACACACCAAACATGGGCACCCACTACCGAACAAAGGTGACTGGGCACTGATACTGGAATTGGGCATCTCTGTGATCGCACATGTGCTCAAAATATGATTTATTTTGTGTCACTAGGGTTCCATAGTTTCTTTTGTTGATTGCTTGATATTCAATTCTTAAACACCGATGAAACTTGAAACCTACAAAAGATAATTTCACATGCACAAACCCACAAACCACATCAAACCACATCAAACCTAAAAAGGAAAATGTAGAATGGGGAGTCAAATTGATCCTTGCAGTCACCCAAAGAGTTAATTACAACCGAGTCTTGCACTACATCTCAAAATCCGTGTATCTCTTATGAGTGTGTGTAGAAATTATGCCCTATGATTCCATTGTGCAAGATACATTAGATAACGGGCTAGATTTTCTAAAATATGCAAATGTGTGGATGGAATATGTTGTGTATGTAGATTATATAGCCCCTTCTCCCTTGAATGGATGTTATATGAATTCTTTGAAGTGCTTTATGTGCTTTTTGAATCCAAGCATAATTGGTAATAGTAATGCTTAGATATTTGTACCTCACTTAGAACACTATGTATTTATATGATTCCCTTGTTTGAATTTCATTATTAATAACTAGAAGGACGATCCATAAGTGAAAAATATTCCCAAAAGATAAAAGAGACCCAAAAAGAGAGACTATGATAAGAAAGGGTTAGGGGGCATGCAGAGGGAACATGAGTGCCTAGATGTTGTTTTCCTATCTGAGTACTTGGTTTTCAAGCCACAAAAGATAAACAAGTTATGACTGGGCTTTGGGGTGTGCAAGACCAAGAAGAAATAAAAGGACAAAGAAAAGAGGCCAAAGATAGTTGTCAACCACTAGTTTTCTTTCTTTTTAATCTAGTTAATGCTAGTATGCTTTTAGGACCTACAAATGTACCCAATTGTGTTATTATGTATATACATTTTCCCCCACTTTATGTTGTTGAGTGAATAATCAATAACATAAAGTAGATAAAATATGCATACCTTATGATCCATAAAGAGTGTGAAGCAAATAACGTGCTGAGTGGACAAGTGAAGCGTGGAGACTAGAAAAGGAAAGCGTGACCCAATGGGTAAAGCATATGTGTAAATATGTTCTTCTAGAACCTGTGTTTGATGAAATAAGCTTCTCCTTGTTGTGTATTAAGGAAATACTTTCAAACGAAGAGTGAAACATTAGTCAAATTCATATATATGTAAAATAATGACAAAGTTGTAGTAAAGGAAAGTGCACCTAATGTAAAAGAGTGTAAATGATATAAAAGTGTCTGAAATGCTATGAAGAGAAAGTTTTTTAGGTGATCTCACACTAAGTGTGTGTTTTTTTGGTGATCTCACGCCATGTGTGATTTTTGTGGGCGATCTCACACTAAGATTGAGTATTGGGGAGAGATGTCTATTTTTAATCTCCTTTCATTACTCTACCCAATGAGTACCACTAAAAATGGTACATCCCTGATCGATTGTAGGAAATTGCAAGTGCTCTATGACTAGAGGACTATGCATATAATGTATAATTCTTCAAGGATTTTTTGAACTATGTTGATCTAATAAGACGAGTGTATGTGTCCCTAGGACATTAGTGCCCAAGGGAGGGAACATGCACCCAAACGCTATCATGTCGATGTTGGGTACTAGTGTTTGTGTTGTGTTGAGGACTCAAGTTAGATTTTGGTTCATTTTGTGACTCGTAATGTTGTTTTTTTCTTTACTTGTGCTATATTGAACCGTAGCTCGCGATGTTGTAGGAGTGATTTTTTCACCCAATGTATGCCCCCTCATTTGGGGTGCATGCGACGAATGTATGAACATGTGGTCTAAAGGAGAGGACCTCAAACTAATTTGAAATGGATACCTACGTGGGGTAGGGGATGTGCATGGTATAAACAAAGACACATGCAAACAAAGTAGGCTAGAGCTATGTGTTAGTGAAAAAAAATCTAGTATGAAAGTAATAGAAAATGTAACAATCAAGTTGCAAACAAGATAGACCATGAAAAGAGGGTTTAATACATGTAACATCACTCACAATGTCACAAGATAATCACATCTGAAGTATCCAAAATCATATAATGATCAAAAAATACATATGGCATATCCCATAAACAATAGCATACAATAGAAAATAATGGAAAGCAAAGTGTAAGAAAAAATTTATTAGATAGTCATGGTTACATATAGTCCTCAGTAACGTAAATGCTACACATGAAGCACCTGTTAGCATGTTAGAAAGATAAAGAGTATGTCAAAATCATGTATATATCAGCAAAAATTAGAATGATAGTTCCAAAAGATAGGAAATATTGTAATAATAGAACCTATGATATATGAAGTATGAAAAGAATTAGATGCCCCCAGTAGCCTTGGTGGGACTAAAAAAGGATATACTATCGAGCATCATTGGATTGTGTAAGGAGTTGTAAGATATCTAAATTCAAAACTAGATACCAAGTGAACACGCATATGTAAATGATAAATATATTGACATATTGAGTATGTTCCTAACATAGTAAGAAAAGTGCAACATGTAAGTAGTAAAATCTAACAAATGTATATGCAACCAAGATATGCAAATGTGATTATTTTTATTGGATGGTATGAAATGTGTGAAGATGATAGGAGTAGCATGCCCCCAGTAGATGTGTATGAAGTGGGGTTAATTTATAAATTCTACCTCAATAGTAAAGAATGAACCATAGAAAAAGAGTGTGTCATTGGGAAATAGGTATGATAATGTTGATGCTAGAAATATCTATCATGAAGCACCAATCGTGAAGTGTAGTGAATGATGTGAGGTTCATTTCAGATCTATACCCTCAGTATTCAAGTATGAACCATGGAACTATAGTGCATCATATGATAATGATGATACAATGTGTGTATCAAGGGTATGTGTGAATGCTAGGAAATATTTATACATTGGGTGTGAAGCATGAAGTGTGAAGTGTAGTGAATGATGTGAGGTTCATTTCATATTTATACCCTCATTAGTCAAGTATGAACCATGGAACTAGAGTGTATCATAGGATAATAATGATACAATGTGTGTATTAAGGGGATGTGTGAATGTTAGGAAAGATTTATACATTAAGCGTGGAGTGTGAAATGTATAAGTAGAAACTTGCATAGGAATGAATGGGCGGAATAAGTTTCCATGCCCCCCAAATGTATATGTGATGGATATCTATGTGGTCATGTGAGAAGGACCATGCCATGGTGTCGAGTTTGAAATGTGTCCCAACCATCAATGTAAGGATTAACTTATTTGACAAAGAGAATTGGATGTTGAAGTGGAGTAGGGTGGAGAGGGACATTGAATGGTGGTAGCTTATTTGGGATTGATAACGTTGTAAAAGAATTGAGAGGAGGAGGGGATAGACTAATTTTTAGAGGAGGTTGCTTAGTTGGAATTGGTAATGTTGTAGAAGGCTTGAGAGGAGGAAATAATGGGGTAGATATTGTTGAATACGGTTTGACACCGGGTTAGATAGGAAACACTTGATCGATCAAGAAGTAACATTAGTAATTATGGAATGATGCTCATTAGACATAGATGGATTGGATTTGGGATCCCATTAGGGCTTAGCAATTAGAGAGGTAACAGGGGTTGTGAAGCAAATGAAATAAAACCTTGATGTGCAAAATTCTTAATCCTTCATTTTAAAGCATAGAAATCATTTTCATGATGTCCATTAAGTATATGATAATTTCAAAATGGGAGACCTTGGTATTTGGAAATCTGAAAAGGAGGGTGGATATGAGTAGTTGGAAAATTGATCAATTGGTGATTGAGGAGCTGGGGAATAATATCATGTTTCTTAACATTTAGATCATATTGGAGAGGTTCCGGTAGATGTAAGACTTGGGGTTCACTGATATGAGCACATGTAGAAGACATAGAAGTAGGATGAGATGTAGAAGAATAACATACATGGGCTTGAGAAGCATCCTTGAGATGTTTGATTTCAGCTTTAAGAGATGTAATTGTTGTCTCTATAGCTTGAATGTTATCTTGAAATAAATAATGTAAATCTTTGATTGGGTCTAAGATGGGTTGATTGGATGGAGGATTAGGACCGATAGAGTCATCAGATAGATGATCGAAAATGGCACTTACTTGAGTGGGTGGCGTATTATGAGGGAGATACATAGTGTCTAGGGATTTTTGGAGAATATATTTGTAAGGTGGATGCATTTGAATTAAGTCATGTAAAGAGATTTGAGGAATTTTAGGATCCATGAAAGAATATTGGATATAATAGGAAAATGAGGATCCAAGTGTATGATCACAAGTGGGGTTCACCAAATTATTTAATAAAAATGAATTATTAAACACTATTACAAAGTAACTATTGTAATGTATGATACTAAATTTCTAAGATACGTAAAGATACATGCAAATAAACGAGTAAAGTATGAAAAAATAATCGAAGAGATGGATAAAGAGACTTATCTGGTTTATGTGTAATCTAAAACTAATCTAGGAAAGAAAAAGTGTTGAACATGCTTGGAAGAGTGTTATAAATGCTCAATATAAATTCTGGAACTCATGAATAGATCTGTACATGGGTGCCCACATATAGACAAAGGAACCTAGGCACTGGTGATTAGAACTGGGTGCCCGTGACTACATAGGTGCTGAGAATCTAATTTATTTTTTGTCGCTATAGTTCTACATTTGATTTCTCTTAATCACATGATATTCTCTATTTAATCACCAACGATACCTATAACCTGCAAAAGATAAGTTCAACTACACAATCCCACAAACCACATCAAACCTAAAAAGTAAAATGCAAAATGGGAGTCACACTTAACCCGATGGTCACCCAAAGAGTTATGTTTCAATGAGCATTGCACTACATCTCAATCTTCATGTAGTGCTTGTGAGTGTGTGTATAAATTATGCCCTAGGATGCCCTTAAGTAAGATGAAATAGATAGTGGGCTAGATTTGATAAAACATGAAATGTGTCGATGGAATAGAATGAACTTCCCCTTCCTATGATGTGTATGTTGTCCCTTGTCGCTTGAATGGATGCTAGATGGATGCTTTTAAGTGCTTTAGGTGATTTTGAATGCAATATTAGGTGCTAATAGCAATTCTTAGAGCTTGGTCCCTAATTTTAAACACATAAATATGTATTTATATGATTCCCTTGTTTGAATATCATAATTTAATATTAGAAGGCTGACCCATAAGTGAAGAAGATGCCTAAAATATAATATATACCAAAAAGATTGAATAAGATAAGAAAGGGTCAAGGGCACCTAGAGGGGACAAGAGTGCCGGATTTGCATTACTTTCTAGGGGATGGTTTCTAAAGCCAAAAAGATAAATAAGTAAAGTTATGACTAGGTTGTAGGGTGTGCAAAACCAAATAGAAAGAAAAATAAAAATAAAAGAGGCCAAAGATAGTTGTCAAAAATAAGTTTTCTTGCTTAGGAATCATGTCAATTCTAGTATGCTTTTACGACCTAGAAATTTACCCAAGTGTGTGATTTTGTGTCTACAATACCCCAAACTAAACCTAAAAATTACATCAACTATTTCAAGATGGTGCATTAAATTTTATTTATTCCCATCATATGCCTTTTCCATCCGAGTGGGAGAATAATGAGAATATCTACACATGAAAAGAAGGTGATCACTGGGTTTGGGTGCCACTTCATCCAATTCTCAACCTTCACATATATCAGAGTCAATGGCTTCCATGATGTTTCCTACATGTTTACAATATGCCTAGATGATAAATGGGAACTTTTATAAGTTTCAAGGAAGCTAGTGGAAGTGCACAATTTGATTGTAGGAAAGAACAAAATAAACATCAAGTTCCCAATCAACATTGGAAGGTACACTTGCCCTACTTTAGTAAAGGCAAGAATCTTGGAAGCATAAAATAACAAATTTGCTTTGTAGAAACTTTCTCGCAGGCCTAATTATGATATTAGGTGGATACTCCAAGAATCCTTGGGAAATTAATAAGAGCACAATCTTCATTATGAGGATTATTGGATGGATTGCAGGGATGAGGAGGAAGTCAGTTAAGAGATTACTCAAGGATGACCCTCACTTAGGTGGTGGATTATAAACTTGTTATTCCTCAGGGGTTGTAGGATGATATGAACATGGTGAGAAAATATTATGTTTGTAAGAACATAACATCTCATCCCATCCCAACCGTATATTGGGCCAAGAAATAAAACACTTCCCGCATCATAGAACTACCCACATCATAAAATAACATTGGTATGGTTGAGCAATGAGAAGATTGACTGAAACCTACAAAACACAATAGTATTAAGGAGCACATGGAAACTTGGGTAATCAAGTATGTTATTCTCCTTATAAGAATGAAGTTGTAGGTATAGATCCACTCAAAGGAAATTCGCCTAAAATTTCAATCAAAGGACCAACTTTAGGGGTTGTTGAAGAATTAACTACATCAATGAGAAAAATAGGGACTCAAGTGTCAAATTTGACACATATGGTAGAGAAAATATTGGAGAGTATCATGTAAGATGTCCTACTAATAAAGCATCTACACCCTCTAGAAATTCCCACATCCTTCCTCGTGTTAGAAAGAACTTGTGGCAAAGGAGACTAATCGAGTTAAAGTACCAACCACCTCATCAAATTGGTTGTCTAGCAAAGGAAAGAGAATGAAAAGAAGCATTTACTCAAACCAAAAAAATAAGGATCCAACATTGGAGACCATCCAGGAGGAGGAGGAAGTGTAGACACAAAATCATGCACTTGGGTACATTTCTAGGTCCTAAAAGTATGCTAGCATTTACATGATTCCTAAGCTAGAAACCTAGTAATTGACAACTCCCCTCAAGTATGTTTCTTTGTCTTTTAAACTTTTATTAGATTCATACATCTGTTATTTTTTCAATAATTTAATTTTTTATATTTTTATGGCTTCAACACTAGGACCCAGTTCATACAATGGTGTCGGGTGCTCCTATCCTCTTGGTAGCTCTTATCCCTCTTTATCGTTTTCCTACCCCTTTTGGACACCTTTTGATTCTTAATTATATTTTATAAACTTGGGTTGGCCTTGTTCGGTAATAAGGGATAAAATATGTGGAATAATCCCTCACAGAATCGCAACAATAGAAACTAATATGTAGAAAATATTACAGATCTCAAATAAAATTGCAGAATAAAATAACACAACAAAAAGAGACAATATTTAACATGGTTCACCCAATTTGGGCTACATCCACCAAGAATCACTTGATCAGATTTTATTACAAGCCACCACTCTCTCAATACGATACCCATATCTGTTTGGAGCTATGCTCAAAAACTCTATAGAATTCACACCCAAATTCAAAACACATATGCAATGTTACATTATACCTACCATATGCATAAAACCATATAAGTAGATAATCGCTAAGTAGTTTTTGAAAACCATGGGTACTAAACCATGGGCCAAAACCATCTCATAAAACTATAGGTATCAAAATCCTTCCCATATGAGAAAAACATGTTTCTCAATATATCGAGCACATTTTAAGGCCTCTCCGCTGGGGCTTAGCCCAGCCACTTCGAATCTTGGCGAGAAAACTGTGGAAGTGTACAAGACTCTTAGTGTACAGTCTTCACCACTTTCTCACATGAAAACAAGCTCCACAACCTAACAATCTCCCACTTGGAGGTTAGTTTTCCTCTGAGCAAGCTTCTCAACCCTTCACTAGTTTTCGTGAAGACCAACCAAAGCTAAACACAGCTTTAGTTTTTCCCTTGTGACCACCTTGGTCATCATGTCGACAGGATTCTAACTGGTATGGATCTTCTCCAACTTCAACTTCTTTTCCTCCAAAGTTGTCCTGATGAAATGGTACCTTAACTATTTATGCTTCGTCCTAGAGTGGAAAGCAGATTTCTTAGCTAGGTGTATAACACTTTGACTATCACTATGCAGCTTTCCTTCCTCCTGCTTATGTTCCAACTCCTCAAGCAATTGTTGTAACCAAATCATTTCTTTTCTTTCCTCTGTGGTAGAAACATACTCAGCCTCTATGGTTGATAGAGCCACTAGCTTCTGTAGATTTGAAATCTAGCTCACTACTGTCCCACCTACAGTGTAAACATAACCTGTTGTGCTCCTCCTACTATATACATCTCCAGCCATATCTAAATCTACATAACCACACAAAGTAGTGTCTGATACAATGTAGCACAAAACTCTCCCCATGGTCCCTCTCAAATACTGAAGGATCCACTTTATTGTCTGCTAGTGATCTCTACCTGGATCACTCATAAATCTACTCACCACTCCCACTGCATGGGAAATATCAGGCCTAGTGCACACCATGGCATACATCAAACTACTAACCACTAATGAGTAAGGTACCTTGGACATCTAGTTTCTCTCATGCTCTGTCTTAGGACACTGCTCCTTTGATAACTTGAAATGGCCTGCCAAAGGAGTCCCAACCAATTTAGCATCCTACATATTAAACCTCTCCAAGACCTTATTAATGTACTCTTCCTGAGATAAAGTCAGCTTCCATTCCTTCCTATCTCGATATATCCTCATACCAAGGATTTGTTTGGCTACCCCCAAATCCTTCATAGCAAAGGATTCACTTAGCTACTTCATTAGTACTTTTATTTCTTGCATGTTTTTACCTACAACCAACATGTCATCCACATACAAACATAGGATAATATAACTTCCATCCTAAAATTTCTTTGTATACACGCAATGGTCAGAATGACATCTAATATAACCTTGCTCCATTATGAAGCTATCAAATTTCTTATACCATTGACGTGGAGCTTATTTCAATCCATACAAGATATTCTTTAGTTTTCACACCATCTCCTCTTTACCTTTGACCTCATAGCCCTTTGGTTACTGCATATATAGTTCATCCTCCAAATCACCAAGGAGAAATATAGTTTTTACATCAAGATGCTCTAAGTGCAAGTCTTCTACTACAACTATTCCAAGAAAAGTTCTAATAGAAGTCATTTTTACTACAGGAGAAAAAATCTTATCAAAATCTATACCTTTTTTTTGTGTAAACCCCTTGACCACCAACCGGGCATCAGATCTTTCTTGCCTCCTTCTTCCTCTTTGACTCTAAATACCCACTTGTTCTGTAATGATCTTTTGCCTTTGGGTAGCTTCACCAAATCCCATGTCTGGTTCTCCATGAGAGCCTGATGCTCCTCATCCATGGCTTACTCCCACTTCTTCATGGCATCTACATGCATTGCTTCATCAAATATCTCTGGCTCTCCACTATCAGTGAGTAATAAATAATAAAGAGAAGGAGAAAAATGTTCAGGTTCTCTTCTTACCCTAGAAGACCTCCTCAATATAGGAGTTTGGGGTTCTGTTGAGGAGGTTCTTGAACTGATTCATGTGTCACTTTCCCATCCGAAAGACCCTCTACCGCTACATATTCTTTCTTGGATTCTTCCTCGTTTTCCCGCAACTACCTGATTATACATGAATTTATCATTAAAGAACACATCCCTAGATCGAATGATTTTCTTTTCCTTAATACTCCAACATTTATATCCGAATTCATCACCACCATAATCAATGAAAGTACATTTTTCTAATTTAGCCTCTAGTTTGGTCCTATCATCCTTGTCTATATGAATAAACACCTCACATCCAAAGACTCTAAGAAATGAATAATAAAATTTCTTACCATACCAATCCTCCTCGGGTATGCCTCCATCTAAGTCACTTAAGGGTCCTTTGTTTATCAAGTACATAGCTATTCTCATCATAACTTCTACCCAAAAAGAAAGAGGCAGTCCTACATGTAACCTCATGCTCCTAACACGTTCCATTATTGTTTTGTTCATCCTTTCGACACCCCATTCTACCGTGGAGTTCCCGGAACTATCTTTTACCTATGGATTTCATTCTCGTAACAATAATCATCAAATTCATTGTTGCAATACTCCCCACCATTATCGACCTAAGACATTTTAGCTTAAGACTTGTTTCATTCACTACCAAGGCTTTCTATTTAACAAAAGTGTCAAATACATCATATTTGTTTCTAATAAAATAAACCCAAACTTTTCTTGTTGCATCATCAATAAAAGTAACATAATAACTTGAACCCCCAAGAGATGATACTTGAGTCGGACCCACACATCAGAGTGCACCAGCTCTAACTTACACTCTTTCTTTGTAGGTCCAACCTTGAGAAACCTTACTCTCTTCTATTTCCCATATATGCAGTCCTCACAGAACTCCAAACCTATTTTTGTATATCCAAGAAAATCCTTATTTATGATCTCCATGCCCTTATGGCTCATATGACCGAGCCTATAGTGCCACAATGTTGTATCTACTTTTGAAGCCACAAGATTACAAACATTAGTGTTATAAGTGGTTAAATACAAGGTTCCAACCTTCTTACCTCTTTCCACCACAAGAGCACCCTTGGTAACCTTCCAAGAGTTAATTTGTAAATATCACAGTACAACCATCACTTCCTAACTACCCTGTTGATATCAAATTTTTCCTTAATGTAGGCACATTTCGACATCCTTCAATAGCCAAGTATTCCCATTCTACATCTTAACTTGAATAGAAACTTTTCCAACTATACTGCAAGGCTCATCATCACCAAGAAAAACATGCCCAAAATCTCCTTGAACATAATCAAAAAAATAATGCCTATGTGGAGTAGCATGGAAAGAAGCCCTCGAATCTAAAACCCAAGATTCAGTAATATTGTGCAAAAGAAAGAATCAAAGCATCCTAACATACATTACCCGTTGCCACATTTACCTCCTTGTTTTCTTCCTATTTTTTCTTCTTGTCCCAAAGCTCCCAACAGCATCCTTCTTCGCATGCCCGGACTTTCCACAATGCCAAGATACTATCTTGCTTTTAGATTTTGACCTTGCACGATCCTTTGATTTTCCACGACTTCCTCTATTCTTTTGTCTCCCTTTAGTTTCCCTTTGTCAAAGAATTCCATGAAGTAGAATATTCACCAAAGATTTTTCTTTGCATTTCCTCACTTAGAATCACCCTATGCAACATCCTCAAACTTCAACCTTGAGTTCATTTGGAACCAAGTTGCTTACCGCCATTACGTGACTATTCCAACTCTCGGGTAAAGAGCACATAACTAATAAATCCCTAACTTCTTCATAAAATTCTATTGTAACCAAAGCTAGCATATTTACAACCATATTAAAATCATTTAAATGATTTTTATGAACCATTCTCGAAATCTTCATATTAAACAACTTTTTCATTAAAAATATCTTATTAGAGGCAAAGGTTTTCCATACAACTTCCCTAATGCATCCATCAATTCTTTTGTAGTCTTTTCCTTTGAAACATTAAATAATATCGAAGATACAAGACATAGCCAGATTGTCCCAAGTACCTTCCTATCCAGAAAATCCCATTTTGCATCCATCATGCTTGAGGTTTTGTTCACCTTCTCAGATAGTGGAATATAAAGATCCTTCTGATAAAGGTAATCTTCCATCTGCATCTTCCAAAGACTGAAATTATGCCCGTTGAATTTATCAACCCTAGATCTTCCATCATCTGCCATAGCTCCCACTCAAGATAAAACTTTCCCTATGATTCAAAAATTCAACAAACCAAACCAGGATTTGATACTATTTGTTAGGTAATAAGTGATAAAATATGCGGAATAATCCCTCACAAAATCACAACAATAGAAACTAATATGCAAAAAATATTACATATCTCAAATAAAATTGTAGAATAAAATAACACAACATAAAGAGACAACATTTAATTTGGTTCACCCAATTTGGGGTACCTCCACCAAGAATCACTTGCTCAAATTTTATTACAAGTCACCACTCTCTAAATACAATACCAGATTTGTTTGGAGCTATACTCAACAAAATCTATAGAAGTCGCACCGAATTCATAACACATATACAATGATACATTATACCTACCATATGCATAAAACCATTAAGTAGACAATTGCTTAAGCAATTTTACAAAATCGTGGGTATTAAAACCATGGGCCAAAAATGTCCCATAAACCTATGGGTCAAAAATCCCACCCATATAAGAAAAGCATGTTTCCCTATATATCGGGCACATTTTAAGGCCCTCTTCTCGGGGTGTAGCCCGCCCGAACTCCCCTGGCAAGAAAAGCGTGGAAAGTGTACAAGTACTCTTAGTGTACGGTATTCAACACTTTCTCACTGAAAATAGGCTCCACAACCTAACAGCCTTTCAATTGTCAATTTCGAAATTCAAACAAGGTAATCATATAAATACATAGTTATGTTTTCAAAATTAATGACCATGAAATAAGAATTACTATTACCACCTAAGCTTGCATTCAAAAGGCACAAAATCACTTCAAAA